>JAUPFT010000012.1:25061406-26382656 GCA_036936625.1 Parnassius smintheus behrii
AACGACCTTGATGCTCCGATCTTCAAGAAAGCTGGTGATCCAATCGCACAATTTCTCGGGAAGCCCATAGGAAGGGAGCTCCGAAAGAAGCGCTTTGTGCCAAACCCGATCGAAGGCCTTCGCAATGTCCAAACTAACGGCCAATGCCTCCCCCTTGAACTCTACTGCCTCCGCCCATCTGTGAGTAAGGTAGACCAGAGGATCACCAGCTGACCGACCACGGCGAAACCCGTATTGGCGGTCACTAATCAGCTGGTGATCCTCAAGGTACCTCATGAGCTGACAGTTTACAATGGACTCCATTGTTTTGGAGAACAAGGAGGTGATGGCGATTGGCCGGTAGTTGGACGGGTCTGAGCGGTAGCCTTTTTTAGGGATCGGGTGGACGAAAGCCGTCTTCCATGATTTTGGGACTACGCCTAGGGAGTAGGAGTACCGGAAAAGATGCGTTAAAACCAGTGCCAACTCTGGTGCACACGTCCTCAGCACAATTGGGGGGATTCCGTCAGGCCCACTCGACTTGTGGATGTCCAGGGAGAGGAGTGCTTTGCGAACCGAGCGCTGTGTGAACTGCACTTCCGGCATGGAGCACTCACACCGTGGGATGGTCGGCGGCGTACTCCCCCCGTCATCGAGAGTCGAGTTAGACGCAAAGAAAGAGCCTAGAAGATCGGCTTTCTCCTTTGCAGTATGGGCCAGTGAGTCGTCCTCCCTGTGCAGAGATGGAAGAGATGGCTGACAGAAATAAAAATAAGTGAAAGTTATATATAAAGTATCATATAATATATTAAATAAATAGAGTACGAGAAAGGTAAAGTAATTTATCTAATAGCGTTCTAAATAATACGATTTAACAAGACTTTTGAAAGAGTGAAGAGATTTAGCACGACAAATATGGAGAGGTAAGGAGTTCCACAATCGCACAGCGGTTACGGTGAAGAATTTTTTGAAAAAGGAAGAAGAGTACAGAGGTGTAGAGAGAGAAAGATAGATATAGCCGTATATATATATATATATATATATATATATATATATATATATATATATATATATATATATATATATATATATATATATATATATATATATAGCCGTTATGTTTTTAAAACAAAATATAGTTGTATTTGTCATCGTTGTAAAAATTAGAAATAAAATAAAAGTCGATTGAGCAAATTACTGCTTTTTATTATTAAAAGGAGATC
The DNA here is from genome assembly GCA_036936625.1 of Parnassius smintheus behrii. Classification (NCBI taxonomy): domain Eukaryota; kingdom Metazoa; phylum Arthropoda; class Insecta; order Lepidoptera; family Papilionidae; genus Parnassius; species Parnassius smintheus. The sequence goes on from JAUPFT010000012.1 coordinate 25,062,609, forward strand.
ATATTCCTATTCAAGTGGTATGGATTCCCTGTTCTCGCTCACGTGAGATAAAGTCTCTGTTATCTCTAAGAGTGTTAGTGAATGTCTATGACACGCCTTGCGTTTTGTTTTCATGTTAAATGCCGTAATAAAATTTGCTGTCCTGTTGATATTGACGTACCATTACAGTATAGAGTAAACGTTTAAAATGAAATTTTTTAAGCCAAAGGTTAAATCTTTTTGTTTTATATTATATTAAAGTTACCCTCCCTTCTCTATTTCTTAAAGTAATCAAATATGTTAAAAAATGTCGAAATAAATGTTAAAAACCATCAAGCTTATATCAAGCTATAGTTCATAAAAGATAGCTTGATCTCTGCGACAGCTGTCAGTAAAATCACCCCTATGAAGTCCTGAATTTCCTACCTAATTAGTGCATGCCCATAAAATATGACATTGACAGATACTGTCTGTACGAGACACTCGTATTACTTCCTTTCCTTCCCACAGCAACTAAGGTTACGCTCGCCCAGTCTCTGCTTCTGCCTATCCTTGACTATGCTGATATTTGCTATCTTGACATTACCGAGGAGCAGCTTGAGCGTATTCAAAATTTATGCATTAGATTTATATTTGGGCTTCGCAAATATGATCATATCTCCGAATTTCGCAAACAGCTCAAATGCCTCCCGATCCGCCTTCGCAGGAATACTCACATTCTCTCCGCGTTGTATAGTGTGCTGTTTAATCCTTCTACTCCTCTTTATTTAAAAAATCGTTTCCAGTATCTTTCTCTTACCCATATTCGGTTCCTTCGTTCCTCCATCTATCTTTCTCTCTCTACACCTCTGTACTCTTCTTCCTTTTTCAAAAAATTCTTCACCGTAACCGCTGTGCGATTGTGGAACTCCTTACCTCTCCATATTTGTCGTGCTAAATCTCTTCACTCTTTCAAAAGTCTTGTTAAATCGTATTATTTAGAACGCTATTAGATAAATTACTTTACCTTTCTCGTACTCTATTTATTTAATATATTATATGATACTTTATATATAACTTTCACTTATTTTTATTTCTGTCAGCCATCTCTTCCATCTCTGCACAGGGAGGACGACTCACTGGCCCATACTGCAAAGGAGAAAGCCGATCTTCTAGGCTCTTTCTTTGCGTCTAACTCGACTCTCGATGACGGGGGGAGTACGCCGCCGACCATCCCACGGTGTGAGTGCTCCATGCCGGAAGTGCAGTTCACACAGCGCTCGGTTCGCAAAGCACTCCTCTCCCTGGACATCCACAAGTCGAGTGGGCCTGACGGAATCCCCCCAATTGTGCTGAGGACGTGTGCACCAGAGTTGGCACTGGTTTTAACGCATCTTTTCCGGTACTCCTACTCCCTAGGCGTAGTCCCAAAATCATGGAAGACGGCTTTCGTCCACCCGATCCCTAAAAAAGGCTACCGCTCAGACCCGTCCAACTACCGGCCAATCGCCATCACCTCCTTGTTCTCCAAAACAATGGAGTCCATTGTAAACTGTCAGCTCATGAGGTACCTTGAGGATCACCAGCTGATTAGTGACCGCCAATACGGGTTTCGCCGTGGTCGGTCAGCTGGTGATCCTCTGGTCTACCTTACTCACAGATGGGCGGAGGCAGTAGAGTTCAAGGGGGAGGCATTGGCCGTTAGTTTGGACATTGCGAAGGCCTTCGATCGGGTTTGGCACAAAGCGCTTCTTTCGGAGCTCCCTTCCTATGGGCTTCCCGAGAAATTGTGCGATTGGATCACCAGCTTTCTTGAAGATCGGAGCATCAAGGTCGTTGTAGACGGTGCAAGCTCCGATTGCAAGCCTATTAATGCTGGTGTTCCACAGGGCTGCGTGATATCGCTAACGCTGTTTCTTCTGCATATCAATGATATGTTGCATACCCGTAACATTCATTGCTAAGCAGACTTGATGGTTTTTAACATTTATTTCGACATTTTTTAACATATTTGATTACTTTAAGAAATAGAGAAGGGAGGGTAACTTTAATATAATATAAAACAAAAAGATTTAACCTTTGGCTTAAAAAATTTCATTTTAAACGTTTACTCTATACTGTAATGGTACGTCAATATCAACAGGACAGCAAATTTTATTACGGCATTTAACATGAAAACAAAACGCAAGGCGTGTCATAGACATTCACTAACACTCTTAGAGATAACAGAGACTTTATCTCACGTGAGCGAGAACAGGGAATCCATACCACTTGAATAGGAATATGATCTCCTTTTAATAATAAAAAGCAGTAATTTGCTCAATCGACTTTTATTTTATTTCTAATTTTTACAACGATGACAAATACAACTATATTTTGTTTTAAAAACATAACGGCTATATATATATATATATATATATATATATATATATATATATATATATATATATATATATATATATATATATATATATATATATATATATATATATATATAACCTACTATTGGCATTAGAACTGCTAATGTAATTTGACAGGCGCTTCAACATGCCCCCCGGCGTTTCAACCCGATTCTTCAGGTTCAGGAAGCGGACAAATATTGCTAAATGATCGGCGAACTATACCAGTCGATGTTTTAATATCCTCCACCCGTGATACGCCGATGCGACCCATCTTCCACTTTAATGGTGGTGAATTCTCCTCTTTTAGGAGTACCAGTGAATTTAACTTCAAAGATCCTTTACAAGAACGCTATTTCATCCGCAGTTGAAGCTCTGATGTATATTCCTTGCTCCATCTAGCCCAAAAATGTTAACGTAATTGTCCTATTCGTTGAAATCAGGTTAAAGAGCTTACGGAATGATCTTTATAGTCTGCTATCGGCAAGGAAGTCAAGGGGCGTCCAATCAAAAAATGACCGGGCGTTAGTGGTAGCAAGTCTTCAGGATTCGTTGACAAAGGTGTGAGTGGTCTGGAGTTAAGTATAGCCTCAATTTGTATTAATGTGGTATTTAGTTCCTCGTAAGTCAAATTACAATTGCCCAGCACTCTAACTAAATGATATTTAATGCATTTGACACCAGCCTCCGCAAGCCCAGCAAAATGGGAAGAATAAGGCGGTATAAAATGGAAATTAATTCCTTCATTTGCCATTACCTCAGATAAAGAATTACAATACGTCTTAATAAATATTGAAATGTCATTGTATGCGCCTACAAAGGAGATACCATTATCCGAATAAATATTAAGAGGTTTCCCTCTTTTTGACATAAATCTGCGCAAAGCTAATATGAAGGTATTGCTAGTTAAATGACCCACTAATTCAAGATGAATTGACTTAGTCGCGAAGCAAATAAAAATAGCTATATACACCTTTACAATTTTACAACCACGGCCATAGCGAGAAACTGATTGAATTGGTCGCATAGTCTAGTCCAATATTTTGAAATGGAAAACCAGAAAGCATGCGTTGGTGTGGTAGGTTGCCCATTATTGGAGAGATGGTTTTTCTTTCATTCTATTGCATCTTACACATTGTCAATAACAAGATCTGGCCAAATTACGACCTCTAATCGGCCAGTACATCTCTCTTATAGTGGCCAACATTAGCTGTGGTCCTGCGTGCATTAACCTTATGTGCTCATAATTGAATAGCAATTTGGTAAAATAATGAGTGGACTGTATAAGTATGGGATGTTTTTTCTCATAACAGTAATCGGAATTTTCAAGACGCCCTCCAACACGCATTATTTTATTATCATCGGGAAATACATTAAATTTATGTAACGGACTTTTAGTGGGTAAGCTTTTATTTTTAATTAACATGGTGTACTCCTCAAATGATTCACTCTGAGATATGCTTATAATAACATTGAGTGCGGTTTGCAACTCTTGATTGCTAAGAGGACCGTGAACGGATTGTTTTCTACAATCATTAATAAAACGCAGCACATAAGCAACGCCCGATTTAATCTCGTATATTTAGAAAAGCGTTTAAATTCAATTAATTTATTTCCGCCTAAATCTTCATTGTTGTTAGAATGAAGTATTCCGTGGAGGATAACATTTGACGATTTAATCTCAGGCAACTCGTGATTAATACTTAAGAAATTTGCAGGCCAGTGAGAGACCTCTTTCTTTAAAAATTCAGGTCCTGACCACCACTTACTCATGGATGAAATATCCTTACAACTCACACCGCGAGAAATATGATCGGCTGGATTACACTCTGTCGGGACATGCCTCCACTCGCAATTTCCAGTATTCTCTAATATTTCAGCAACCCTATTTCTAACAAGGGGCTGTAGCTTGCTAGGTAACACCTTTAACCATCCTAACACGATGGACGAATCTGTCCAAAGAAAGTGCGCTTAGCTTGTTATCTCAGCGATGCTACTACCTTTTGGTAAAGGCGAGCTCCAACAAGTGCACCACAAAGTTCCAGTCTTGGGATTGTTATAGGTTTAAGCGGCGCGACACGTCTTTTCGCCATCAATAGTTGAATTAAAACCTCACCCTGGTCATTAACGCTACGCACATATAAACAGGCGCCATATGCACGCTCAGAAGCGTCTGAGAAAATATGAAATTCTAACAAACTAGGCGAGTCACAAATAATACGACGTGGAATACGTAGATTATTTAATTTAGGTAAATCGACTATTATCTCAGCCCACATCTTGCTGATTTCTGGCGTTAACTGCTCATCCCATGACAGCTTGAGCAGCCACAATTGTTGAAGAAGCATCTTCATCTTAATTACACAGGGAGATAGAAGTCCTAGTAGATCAAAAATCTGTGAAATCACAGATAACATATCACGCTTTGTTTTACCTGAGAATAGCCCTCCTATAGGGAAACAAAGTTGGTCAGTATGTGCTTGCCAACCAAGGCCTAAAGTTTTAGTCGGTTCAAAGCCACCAACATTTAAATCAAGCGAAGAAATATCATTTTCACTAACCAGTTGAGATTCATTCGACTTCCACTTTCGCAAAACCATATGAGCTGATGCAAGTGTGGAAGTCACTTTATGGCGCAAATCTGTAACCTCGTTAATATCATCCCCTCCCGTTAGCAAGTCATCAACGTAAGAATCGTGAATGATCACTTGAGCAACCTTGTCATCGGTACACTCTAAGCCTAATTGTTGGAGGCACCTAGTTGCCAAAAAGGGAGCACTAGAAGTACCGTAAGTCACGGTGTTAAGTTGATAAGCTTGAAGCTGTTCTGAAGGGTTATCACGCCAGACAATTTGTTGCAAATAGCGATCATCGGGATGAATGACTATTTGCCGGTACATTTTCTCAACATCAGCTATGAGAACGTATTTGTGTAGCCGAAAGCGTAAAAGAATGGGCAAAAGGTCGTCCTGTACCACGGGACCTACCATCTGTATATTATTCAATGAAACACCAGAAGAAGTCGGACTGCTAGCATTGAAAACGACTCTTAATTTAGTAGTAGTACTACTTTCCCGCAGCATACCGTGATGTGGTATAAAATGCATCTTACGTGGTAAATTATCATTCTCACATTTCTCCATATGACCCAGACTTTCATACTCTGACATAAATTCTTTATACATTTCATAGAGCTGAGACTGACCTGCTAACCTGCGCTCTAGCGATAGTAAACACTTCTTAGCTCGTGGCCAAGAATCACCTAATACGTCAGGATTATGTTTTAAGGGTATCCTCCCGCAAAATCGACCATTTGCCAGTCGCGTGGTGTTTTTTAAAAAAGTGTTCTTCGCATAATTTTTCTTCGTTTAAATAATGAGGCGCAGGGCTTAACTCTTCGAGGTGCCAGAAGCGTACTAACTGTTTTTGTATATCTTCATCTAAATCTTTACTAGCCTCATCTTGAAAGATTCTTGTAAAATTACATTTAATAGAGTTCTTTACATGTCTATAATCAATCGGACCTGATACTAACCATCCTAAGCTAGTTTCACAAAGAACCGGTTGACCGTCCCCTAATTTTAATCTCTGCGTTGCTATTAAGTCCCAAAAAACGTCAGCACCTATAAGCATGTCAACGGGAGCAGGTGAGTGAAAATTAGGATCTGCCAGAGAAATATTAGATGGAATTTTTAAGTTTGACAAATTAACATAACTAGTAGGTACATTTTCGGTTATTAATGGTAGGACAAAACAATGAAGATTACTAGAGAAGTTATCATTCAATGATTTTATCGATACCTTACAAATCTTCTTGATGTGTGCCGAAGCATTATTAATACCGGCTACCGACTGATTTACATTTAGAGCGGGCAAACCTAGCCTTTGATATAACTCTTCAGTTATTAAATAAGCGTCACTGCCACTATCAAGAATAGCACGAGCAATATATGGACAACCATTCTTACCTATAACTTTAATTAATGCCGTCGATAACAATACGTCGCCTCGTACACTACACGATGCAGTGCCTACCTTTGCGGACAATGACAAATGTGCGTTAGAATTGGATGACGACTGTAAGCTCGTCGAAGTGTTTGCTTGTTCGAAATGACGTTGCATAACAGGCTTATTATTACCACTACTCGTGTTAGATGTATTAATATCTGTAATTGGTTTTGATCGGTAATCTGCGACGTGCACGTGAGTGTTATGCTTTCGGTGGCATATTTTGCATCCTGGTTTTTTGCAGTGATTTGCATAATGTCCTGAATTAATACAATAGAAACATACTTTATAGTCTGGCAGTAACTGTAGACGCGCATCGTTACTTAATCCAAGAAACTGAGGACAACTGCTTAACTTATGGTCACCCTTACATTTAGGGCACAGTTTGGCGGAAAAAGCCGAACCGTTTTTATTACCGGTATCCCGAACTGAAAGCATTGCCTTAACTTTTGGAGCATATTTTATAGAAGAATTTAAACGGTTAGTAGCAGCAGAATGAGACATTTCTAGTGTTTCGATTAAATCGGCTCGATTTTTTAAAAACATCAAAAATATATCGAACGTAGGTAGTACAGGTGTATCTTTCTCCAAACGACCTTTTGACTCTTCCTATTCACGATATGTCTTAGCATCTAATTTTTGAGTAATAATATGAATGAGAAGTGTGTCCCAATGTTTGTTCACTCACCGAGGGATTCTAATGCACGTAAATTTTTATTTATTTTATCAGTGAGACGTTTTAAGTTGACAGACAGTTATTTATTAATTGGTACTATATTGAATAAGGCTGTCACATGATTTTGAATTAGTAGTCTTTTATTATCATATCTATCACATAATATAGACTGTATTAACACAGCAGCGGGCTCTTCCAACGACGCTCTCAGATAGTGAAACTTATCTATGTCATCTATCTCGTCATTTGAATGTATGAGGCTCATGAACGTGTCATGAAACTCTAACCAATTATCATAAGAACCATTAAATTTAGGTAGTTGAATAGTGGGCAGTTTAACAAATTTACGATTGCCGGAATGAGAGCCACCGTCACTGTTTGCGTCATCTAACTTAATGCAATCTGCTAAGATTCTTTTTGCAAGAGAATGCGATTTAAAATAAAGGGATTCAAACTCATTTCGTTCTGATATCTGGGCGGTTATGTTATCAGTATTACACTCGATGGATAATTGTACCTCATCATATCGTTCATACATTGACTCAATCCTACTAATACGTAATTGCAACTCATTTACCTCAGTAGCAGCCAATGAAGATACCTTCAGTGAATTTAAATAATTTGAAAAAGCAGTTATTTGTCCCTTGTAGCTAGCTCGTTTCCTAATTTGCTCCTTATATTCTGGCATGTTGGCTGGAATTGGGAGACTAGTGCAAATGCCTGATAAATTATACAAACGAGAAGTTTATATTTTATAAAATATAATTCATAAATAGTTTTATACAATTTTGTTTACAGTTATAAAGAAATGAAAACTAATTCCCTTACTTATTTTGATAGTTTGAACCCAATAAGGAAAAAAATATAATATCGTCAATATAATTTAACTAAGCTTTATAATTTAATTAAATTATGATTTGACGGTTATTAGAAACTATATAAAAGAATATTAAATGAATTTTAGCTGATTAAATACTTTAAGTTATACGTAATTATTTTGTAGGTAATTTGGTTGGTACTAACCTGATAAATTAGCAGTCGATTTACACAAATTACTACCTGATAATGAGTGCTGGGTTAAATAAATTAAATAATAGTCCAATATCTAAGGGGCTAAGACTCCAGATTTCTTGGTTAAATATCTTCACCCCCCTCGGTGGTATTTCCACAATGAATATTTAAGACTTCCCAAGCGTATTCCACTAAATAATATCTTGTCCAATTACGTTTTTTCAAATCCGGCTTCGATTTAGGACCATGAATAGGAATATGATCCCCTTTTAATAATAAAAAGCAGTAATTTGCTCAATCGACCTTTATTTTATTTCTAATTTTTACAACGATGACAAAAACAACTATATTTTGTTTTAAAAACATAACGGCTATATATATATATATATATATATATATATATATATATATATATATATATAGCCGTTCAACACCACTTCTGATGTAATAAATTAATCCCAAAATAATTTTTGAATATAAGAATATTACTCGATAACAAACTTTATTTACTATTATAAATTATTCCGGAGGTTAACTGTTTAAAATAATAAATGTGTAAGAGCTATAAAATCTACTTAAATTTAGCCGCCATATTTATGGGAAAAATCCTTAGACTTAATAGGGGTTTCACAAAGAAAAATAACTGTGTTTGTTTAATTGACACTGAATTTGTGTCACAGAATGTACACAGAGGGCACTGCGACGATATTTTTTATAGAATAGGGGTGCCAAACGAGCTCACAGTCAACCGGATGGTAAACAAATGTTGTGGCCCATAGACGTCTACATTTATTTATCCTCGATTAAGCATCAAAATAGCAGAAGCGTTGTCACCACTGAGAACTAAGATGGAATACCTCCGTTCCAATAAAAAGGGTCACTGGTTCTCTATACTCATCATACGTAGCACAGCAGCCTCAAGCTGCTATTTTACGCTGGTATTCTGGAGGAGGGTGGGTGGTGGTGGTACCCCGGTCGAGCCAACCTATTCGTTCTACAACTTTTATAGCTGCAGCGTTGCTCTACCAAGACAAGTAGTATAGTGATATAACATTGGTACGACGGCGATCTGCCTTCTCTTTTGTTGCTACTCGTAGATCACAACTACCAATGTATCTATTACGGACATTCATTCATCATTCAATCAATAAATAGAGCCAATCAAAAGTTCACTGCTGAATGTAGGCGAACATTTGCCGTAGTTCCCTCTCTTCGCAAGATGTTTGGCAATCGCAATGTTTTATTATATTGAGTTGTTAGCAGGACCGTTACCTATCTCCTGTTTTATTTCTCTCTGTCGTCTTTTATGATACTCACGGAACGGTATGGGCTCTTTACCGGCAATAAAACCAATTGTTGGTTGAAGAGGTCTTATGATTTACAAAATTATTCTCCAACAATTTGAGGGTCATGACTGGACTGATAGAATAATAATTTCCTCCAAACCTAAGTTCCGTCACGCCTGCCAGTGTTAACGAAGATTAGCCATCTGCACGGGACAGAATTTTGAACTCAAGTGCACTCTCTAATGTCCTTACTCTAGTCCGATGAGATGACATACTACATGATCGGATAGAGATCTACAGGAATAACGACTTTATATACTTTACGTTCTTTAAAAAAACCCGCTAATATCTTGACTCAACAATAGTCACGATTGCGATCATTAGACCAACAATGTAGTCAACTAGTGTGCAGTCGAAGTGTTGACAGAATTTTTAACAGGACCTGCCGGCAGTTATCGGACCCGGATTATTCGCGTATGTGGAATTTACATTGAACGCTAACCATCTGAGCTACCATGACTCAATCGTAAAATATCTTGCAAACACGTCTTTTTCCATCTAATCTTGTAAAATAATCAGCTTATGAAACAATCTTAAATTTAGATGAATATTATAGAATAAATTTTGAATAATATTCAAGTAATGTAATAATGTCCTCCAGACCGAATTTCGGTCACGGTGGCCAGCCTAAACGGAGACTAGCTATCGGTGCAGTATAGGATCATAGTGCCCAAGCACAGGTGCACTCTCTATTCCCTTACTCTCATCCGGACCGTAAACCGACACAACCGAAGAGAGATCAGGCGCACAACCAACGGCTTTACGTGCTTTTTGAGGCACTGGCGTGAGACACCGCCAACTTCTTGACTCCTCAAGGTGCTAGTGATAATGTGATCGGCGTAACACTTACCTTGACTTGAGCTCTTAAAATCAAGCAAATTATAGTTCGTAATTTTAATAGTTAACCATGCATTTTATTTTTCCCATACTGAAAACTTGATACGGTTGGTATTTAAAATAAGGCAACAACCAGTAAAAAAAAATTTATATATTGGTAAAAGAAAGGTCGTGGGCGTGGTTCCGATAATTTAAAAAAAAATGCCCGTCTGGCTTCACTGGCGGGGTCAGGTACTCCCCTATGTAGCCGCGAGGTGGTCGAGCAGGGCCGGGGGGTTGGACTGTTCACGGGGAGCGCCGTGGGCAGCTGGCTGTGGCGGTGGCGGCGTCGAGGGGAGGCCTAGGCCCTCTTAAAAAGGAAGTCCGCCACGGTTGTAGTCGTAAAATTGCACCCTGGAAACAACGTCGTCCACATTTAGGTCCAGGTAATAAAATGCCGCCGATTATGAACCCCCGGTATGTCGCAGGCTAGCAGTAGATGGGAGCACAGAGAGTAGCTGGCGGGTGTTCATAATCAGAACGGAGTTATAAGGCGGAATGGAAGGCAAGCGTCATAGCGGTGAGGCGCAAATTAAAATACACATGAATTAAAATTACGGCAAGTGTAAAATACTGTTTAAATGTACCAGGATAACTAATTTAGGCTGTGCATTGGTTGAAACATAATGGTGACTTGCGATATTTGATCGCGGTGCGAAATGTATGGGACGCCATTTTGTAACGGTACTTTTTCCAACGCGCACAGCGGCTACATACATTACTTACATGCAAATAACACTAATAACGTGGCAATTAAATAGCTAAAAGCAAATAGCCTGGCATGATCAAATTACACTACCTATAAAACACTTTCACTACTTAAAACTAGGTAACGTTTCAACACTTACCCTTACGGGGTGCAAGACGATACGGAGGTCTCGGTGACGAGAATTAACGAAAAAACTATACGGCCACAGTGCCGGAATTATTATATTATTTTAAACTTTTTCCAAAATGGGATTAAAATTTGCAAGCGCGTACGAGGACACAAAGCAGAGCTTGTGAACGCGGCTGCAGTGGTAGTGTGCGCCTCCCAGGGCGCTCGGGCGGAGAATGATCGGGAGCGCGACGCCGTGGAATAATACCGGCCGGGTAAAACTCTGACGCGAGAGTTGCAAAGCGCATAGAGTAACGAAGCGTCAGGGTGTTTGTTCGAAATACAATATTTTAATATTTGATTTATTATTTAATTCGTTCTTTTAGTTTACTGATTTGTTTTATTAATAGGATACCTAAGTTAATTATAGAATTATTTTTGTTAATAACTTTTATTTTATTTTTATTTAGTTTATTAAATGTTTATTTAATTTTAATAAACCGTTTAATTATAATTATGCATACATGTACGTGCAACGTTACAAACTTCATCACCATTACAGTCCTTCACAACTCCATTGCTGAACATAGGCCTTTTTTATAGGATAAGAAGTGGTTGCTGTGGCCCATAGACATCTATATCTATCCTCGTTTGCGAATCAAAATGCAGTTGCATTGTCGGCCGCGACGACTAAGGTGGAATGCCTCTTTTCCACTAAAAAGGATTTACGGTTGTCTACCATTACCATACGACACACAGCAACATTAAGCTGCTATTATACGCTGATATTCTGTGAGAGCGTGGTTCTTCACCGGTTAGCCCAATCGTGCTACTATAAAGCAATTAATGTAGCTGCAGCATGGCTCTACCACGTATAAAAAAACCTCCCACAAGGAATCTCTGAAAGCAAGTTCCTGAGCCACCTGTATCCATCACCGTCCTGCATGTTTTATCAGATCGTAACTGCATCTAGTGGAGTATCGCTCTACACTTCGCCTTCCGGTAGATTTTTAGCACCCCCTACCTCGCTGTTAACATGTTTATCACTGTAGCACTGGGGGCCGTCTTTTCGTAACTCTCGTCATGGGGGGTATATTTCAATAGTTGCCACGCTTGGCGAACGGATTGGCACCAGCAGTTTTTTGTTGTTGTAATATTGCTGTTATCAGGAAGATGCTCCTGCCCATCTCCTACCTGATTCGCTCTGCAGCATTTTATGACACCTACTGGAAGATATGGGGTAGTGGATATTCTTAGTTACTGATAAAATTTGATCCGGCTTCATACCTCTTACATTATATGCTTCATCACAAGGCTTGGACATCGTCTCAGGCCGCTAGGATGCGATGAAAGTACCAATTCGTCCTGAGGTATTACGAGTATGTTTCTACTATTTTAATAAATTGTTTGTATTTTTTTAATTAAAAAATTCATTTCATTTTTCACTATTACAAAAGAGAACTGGTTCTTTTAATTCTTTTTATTTAATTTTTTTTTTATAGTAGAGGGGGCAAACGAGCGTACGACTCACCTGATTGTAGGTAATTACCGCCGCCTTTGAACAACTGCAACACCAGGGGAATTGCAGATGCGTTGCTGGCCTTCTAAAAAGGAATAGTCTCTTTTGATAAAGGTCCCTAAGCCGTTTCGGTTCGAAAGTATCCCTGGTAGTAGTCGACTCCACAAGGAAGTTGTGCGAGGAAGAAAACTTAATTTAAATCGCACAGTAGTAGAGTACGTCATTCAGATGGTGTGGATTGTATCGCGATTTTTGTCGCGATGTGCGATGGTGAAATTGTGCGGCTGGAACTAGTTCGAACATTTCCTCAGAGCACTCCCCATTTTATAATTTTTCATGGTATTTTAAAAAAAAATTATATTAAATAACGTCATCATTATATTTATTTATTTATTTAATCTTTATAATACACCTTATATACTAAGGGATATAAAGGACATGAAAGCTGAACGTTTACTTCGCCATAAATATGTATACATCGTTGGTATACGAGTACATATGAACGGCATCTACAAAACAATTTATTGAGATATAATTATCAGAACAATTTCGTGTCATTATCCTACCTGGTAAAACTACTCCGTAGACATGGAGCAGTAGTGCAGTGGTTTTTTTTTAAGAAAGGTGACAACGCTCTCTTGAAGAACTACAGACAAGTTTTCCTTCTGAGCCACGTCTATGAGCTGTTTTTGAGATCCATTAAGAATAGTCTTGCACGCAGACTCGACAACTTCTGGCCTCCTCAACAAGCCCGTTACCGAAAAGGATTTAGTACCATAGACTAGTTCGGCTATTAGTTAGACTACGTTCGGCAAGTTGCATAAAAGACCGAAGAGTACAATCTGAGACTTTGCCTAGCGTATCTGAACTATAAGAAAGCCTTTGATTCCATCGGACTTTGGGTAGTGCTACAGTACACTCAGCTTTGCAAAGTTGAATTTAGGTATATTAAAGTGCTAAAGTGTATGTACAGTAGGGTTGCGATGGCTATCCGAATACAAAAACCAGAGTACGAAACCTATCCAACTGCAGAGATATGTAAGACATCCCGAAACTGTTCACCACTGTATTGGAATACGTTTTCGAGCTACGGAACTAGAAATGATACGGTATTAACATAACATCAATCATAACATCAATGGCGAGTCCATTATTCACCTAGGATTTGTTGACGATATAGTCCTTATGGCAGAATCGCTCGAAAACCTAAGAACTGTGCTCAATGACTTCAATAGTGTCTCCTAAAGGATAGGTCTTAAGGTGGACAAAAAAATATATAATGTCAATCATGTTTAATGTCAAGGAAAATTACGACACATCTTCTCGTCAGGTATACCTAAAAACCTTAAAACGATTTTATACAACCAGTGCGTATTGCCAGTGATGGCTTATGGATCTGAGACGTGGTTCTTTACTGATGGCTGTATGAGGACGCTTAAGGTCACTCAGCGAGCTTTAGAGAGGGCTATGCTCGGGGTTTCTTTGCGTTATGAGTATGATGCAGGTAGCTCAGGACCGTGTTTTGTGGCATTCCTTGGGGGAAACCTATGTTCAGCAGTGGACTTGTGAAGTGCTGTAATGATGATGATGATGATAATCCTACCTTACTTTACATGTATCTTATCTTATTTATTAATATAAATGATAATTGAGAAATGTTTAAAGTGAATTTGACCATAAAAAAGTGTATAACTCTAAATTAGGTATAACGTTGTATTAATTATTATGACGTACAATCACCTTTGCAAAATATTCGCCGTTATATTGCAATTCAAAAATAAACCTAATGGTCAGTTTACACCGCAACGAGACGATACGCGACACGGCGTGCTCTTTTTAAGATAGTGATACAAAATATCACTTTATTTACTGAAATAGTTCCAAAATGCCTCGTAGCGCTGCGCCGCGCATTAGTAAAAACAGAAACAGAAGTTGGCTATCTTATAATCGTGTCTGGCACAGCACGCACACAGCGACACTTGCTAAGTCGGTAACATCGGGCCAAATGTGCAAATATAATTATGTAGTCTTATTCTGAAAATATAATTCACATTTTTTTTATATTGATACAGCCTTAGTAGTATTCCAGATATTATGTTTTTATAACCAGCGAGGCAGCCGCTCGGCGAGGGGTCTGTGGGATCGCAGCGATCGGACGTTTCAAGCTTACTTGGCCATGCGCGCTGGACGTTTGAGTGGCTATGATATTATTATAGGAGTAACAACTTCTATTATAGTACAGTGTATATAATTACAATCTTTTTGAAATACCTATTAGAAACGGAACGTTGTATGTAAATAAAATGAATAAAAAATAGTTTTTATTTATTAATTTTGTTCTGTATTTATTGTACACCCAGTGTTGAGACTTAGTCATGAAACAAATTTCTTGAAAACAATATTTGTGTAGTGTACCTATTATATAGCAACAAATTTCTACGGTAATAATTTACAAAATTCTTTTTTATTTTAAATTTTGGAGAAGTACGAAGTTAGGAAGGTGTTTCATGATAGACTTTCATATCTACAAATTATTATAAAACAATCAAGACCTTTTTATTTTAAATTTTGGAGAAGTACCCATATTGTAAGTCATTGTAAGTCGGAGAAGTTGAAGCGTTGCTGCTTGAAGTTGGCGTGAGCGCTCGTCGTTTTCCTCCTAGGTCAGTAACCTCAACGCTATATACATTCTACATCTTCTTAAGAAAATACATTCAAGCCTTTTTCGTTATTCAGATGTAATAAGTGAAAATATTCTCTGTTCTAACGCCCTTGTTACATTTACGTTGTCAGTGATAATTCTTGTAACTCAACCAAGCCCAATCTCATTTCAATCGCGTACCATGCGCCAGCTCTTCAGTAGCGAATTAATTCTGATTGCCTCGTAGATCTAGTGGTAATAAACTTGGCTGCTTCTCATTAGATTTTGGGGTTTGAATCCTAGGGTCAATAAATCAATCAGACAATCAGTTATTGGGTTTTCCATTCGAGAATATAATAATGAAGTTGTTAAAAATTCATTCGATTATTTCCGCGTAATGCAATAAAATGATGTGTCCTGTCTAGTTTTAAGAGCACCTCGAAGCCCTCCTCCTCGAATCCTCAATTGTGTGCATTATCCCCGTCACCACCAATCCGAGCACCACGACTCCTAGCACCATCAATCCCAATACTTCCACATTAAGAAAGACACATCACCCTCGATAATCCGACACGTGATTCTCCTCTACACGAGACTTCCTAAATTGAAGTAGATTTTGCGGAGGCTAAACGGTATGAAAGCGGTAAGCGAAAATAGCTGCTAATTACACAACTCGCTGACGCAACCTTTTCCATGAATGAAAAAAATGAATTCTTTGGTTAATTCTCTGGTTTGTTTGGTTTCTTGGGGTCAGCTCACACAAAGACGCGAAGCAACGCGACGATGCTTGAAGAGTCCAGTGGTTTCGCACGCTGCAGCGTGCCGCCGCAAGACGCATCTCGACGTAGCAAGACGACGCCTAATATTAATAGTAGAAGCAAGGCGTCACGATGTAACGGCTCAGGCTACGCCTCGCGGCGTCTTTCTGCGTCATGCAGTTTCGCGGTATGTCGCGAGGCATCTCGAAGCGCAGCATAGTAAAAACAGAGCAGTAGAATTTTTCCCGCGCCCCGTGAGACTTAAATGCCTACTATTGGAGGGTTGTTACTGTCTTTTTATTTAACAGCTAATTCTCATTTAATAATATATATAATACATACATCATCATATTTGTTAACCATCTAGTTAGATTCCTCTTTAAGAAAATAAAAAAAACCTCAATGAATCCAGCTTTACAACACATAACACACACAAACACACAAGACAACAAATGTCTAATAACTAAAATACGAGAAATATATCAGTAGTATAGTTGTAGCACGAATGGGTCGGCTATAGAGATGGTGAGTGTAGAGAACCGGAGACGCTTTTTACTGGAAACGAAGCATTCCATTATAGTCCTCACGAGTGACAACGCGTCTGCATCTTGATTCGTAATTGAGGATAGATGACGATGTTTAGGTATGGGCCACAGGAACCAATTACCATCAGGTGGACTGTGTGCTCGTTTTTCACCCTATCCTCTAAAGAAAAATTAACACTGAGAATATGGTGTCAGCTCAGATTTAATGTTTAAAATTAATTTGATATTATGTGATATGATAATTAATGTACTTACGGCGTATGTATCTAGGTATTGATATAGTAATATAACCTATTAATTAAAAGCTAATTTTCTTAGACAAAGGCATAATTTATTTTACAAAAAGAGAAAATAAAACAAAAACAAGACTGCCAGCAAAATTTTATAAAAAGCCAAAAAAGTCTCAAACAAAGGTGAAAACGTATTACAATACAGTGTTGAACAGTTTCGGGATGTCTTACATATCTCTGCAGTTGGATAGGTTTCGTACTCTGGTTTTTGTATTCGAATAGCCATCGCAACCCTACCGTACATACACTTTAGCACTTTAATATATCGAAATTCAACTTGGCAAAGCTGAGGCTACTGTAGCGCTACCCAAATTCCGACGGAATTAAAGGCTTTCTTATAGTTCAGATACGCTAGGCAAAGTCGCAGATTGTACTCTATACACGCCACTGTAATAATCCTTTTCAAGTCCCATTTCTACTAATACAATGCTTTTACATACTTGAGACCTTCCACATATGTATTTACAATATTTCATAGACCTTGATATTATATATCTTTAATGTATGGACTTAATTATTATATTTATTAATATATATATATATATATATATATATATATATATATATATATATATATATATATATATATATATATATATATATATATATATATATATATATATATATATATATATATATATATTCTAATGACTAATGTATCAATTTATGGTTACATATAAATATAAACAACGGCCCACAAATTTTACAAGAGACAAACTTAATTTTTGATTGAAATTGAGTTTTAAATATATTGCGCTATTTGAAAGGAGTAAACGAAAATGAAACAGGTGACTCGTTATCGGAAAACTGTGATTGTGATTTATTTAGCACCTCAATTTGCTTATTTTTCTCTGGGCCACCAGTAATACTAGCGATATTCTGATACACAAATATACGCTAGATGCCTAGCTTCTGATGCGTGATAAAATGATTGAAGGCTCCATACTCACTTTGTGCATAGCAATTAATGCAATGTTTGCTTTAACGCCCCACTTTACACTCTTTTATTTAATTTCACAACCACGATTAAAAATAAAATAAAATTGCAGCAAATTTATCGAAGTGTCTAAGGACGTTTTGTGTTTGTTTTTTTCGATAATGTGTAAGTATTGTAGCAACAAATGATCGAAATACCTGACTACTACTTACCAACCACCTGCAGTAACACGAGTTTATCAACTATGTGCCTGAGCCAACTATACAGACAAAGGACACAAAGTATGTCAAGATTTTTATTGCTTTTTTATAGTAGAGCAAACGAACATGCGGCTTATCTGATGGTAAAGGACTACCGCCGCCCTCTAACAACTGCTACAAGGGAATTGCAGGTGCATTGCCGGCCTTTTAGAAAGGAATAAGATCTTTTCTTGAAGTTCTCTAAGTTGTATTGGTTCAGAAAAAATGTCGATGGTAAACAATTCCACAGAGAGGTTGTACGAGAATAAAACTTCTAGTAAAATGCACTGTGGTGGTAGACCGCTAAGCATCCAGATGGTTTGGACGGTATCGTGAGTTATGATGCGATGTGCGTTCTTGTAATTTAGCGCCAGGAATTAATCCGAACAATTTCTGAGAGCACTCTTCGTGGTAGATGAGCTATAAAATACAAAGGGATGCAAACTTGTGTCTTCTGGGGACTGAACTGGACTACATTTAGTCGACTCAAACCCAATACTTTGTACAACAAAGTACATACCTCAGACACAAGTTTGTTTCAGTGCTCGGTGAAGTATTCTCGAGAAATATTTGCACGGACGGTGTATAAATTATCACCAGCGCTGTCGTCCACATAGCAATGACTGTTACCAGTACGCAACATAGCATTAATATGCAAAAGAAACATGTTGGCACGCCGCCTTTTGTAACACAAGCGTTAATAGGTTTATAATCGGAGCATGCATCATATATTACGACCTTGATGCTCCGATCAGCAATGAAACTGGTGACCCAATTGCACAATTTCCCGGGAAAACGATAGAAAGGAACTTTGAAAGAAGAGCTGTGTGCCAAACCCGACCGAATGCCTTCACTATGTCCAAACTAACGGCCAATGCCTCTCCCTTGGACTCTACTGCCTCAGCTCATCTATGAATTAGGTACACTAAAAGATTACCAGCTGATCGATCCCGACGAAAATCTAACAGCAATGAAAAATATTTCAAGGTAGTCCTGAGACATTTTATAAAAAGAGATAAATTTCAATGTACTTTTTTCTACGAAATCATCCCTATTTATATACCCCTAGTTACTATACATCCCTAGTTTTCGCGTTAAGGTGCCATCTTCAAGCTTAAGTTTGCAAAAATAAACGTGTATTTCATCTAAGTTATGAAAAATGTTAGCTCTATTTTTCCGTAAAGGGGTTTTTTATAGCCACAATTCATAAATTTCTTGAGTAGTAGCCATTGAATTCTGGAATTGTGGTAACAATACTCTATTGCTGTTGCTACTCAACGTAACAATAACTGTTATGCTAGTTTAACCTTCATTTTATGTTTGAAGTAACTGATATGACGGAATGTTAATTTGTTCGCTTAGTGAAGGCCTATTTGTTTCTGCAATTCGTAAAGAGCTTTTATGTAACCAAAGTCATTTTTTTAAACGCTCTATCGACGAGGACTATTCTTTTACCGAAAAAGTTGTGAATCAGTTTAAAGAAATAACATAAATCTAAAATTACAAAATATTTACGACCGTTATGACAAATGTGATTTAAAATTAGATTCAAAAGAAAAATCGCCACCTAATAGCCGGATCATGTTTATCATGTTCACATCCCGTAAGGTGTAATAAATACAGGCATATTTTTAAAAGATTTGCCTTTTTGGAGGCCGTAAATCCTCTACACGGAGAGTATTTAACTGAAATTTTCCAAAAGGCATTTAATGCTACCACCATAAGCACTAAAACCTGGTTCGCAATATCAGCCAAATCGTTGCCGAAATTTTGAAATCTATAATGTCTCCGGCTTACCCATTCAGTGTATTCACGTATACTCATTTCATCAAAAGTGAGACATATTTTTAGATCAGGCTTCTTTTTTCTCATTTCTCTAATGGTTTTTAAGGATTCTTGAGTAAAATCACGTTCTTAGTCTAGTATGGCATACCAGGTACGCAATGTGATAACGTGTGGAAGACAAAAATCAAATTTTTCACGCAAATAATTATATGCCCTTTGACTATAGAAATGTATTAACAATTTATTAATAAAAAGGAAGCAAATTTTCGTAACTATTCATTATAGTTTGATATGGACAGTATTTTACCACATTTTTATCATTAACCCTGTTAAATTAATTATGTATCAATTCATTGTTACATGCCATAGTGATCTTTCAATCAAATCAAATCAAATCAAATCAAATAATTTATTTGTCAAACATAGGTAAAAAGTTACAAACTTGGTGGAAAAGGTATAATACGTAACACTATGTTTCGCCTACAAAGGCATACAAATATTTGTTTATCACCATCACCTTAATTATCAATTACATAAATATTAACATGTTATAAATAAATCGTCCATTAATTATTGCAGGTACTAATAACCATTCATTTTATCTTCAAAGTATTCGTTGATAGAGTAGTATGCTTTATATAATAAAAAACTCGAAAGCAATTTCTTAAATTTGTCTATATTATCGGTTTCTTTGATGTATCTTGGGAGTTTATTAAAAATTTTAGGAGCCATACCCAGGAAACTTTTTGAATACAGGGCTGTTTTATGAGGTTTTGTGCGTAGTTTGTTCCTATGTCGTTTATTATTAGCGTTTTCAAATATGCTAAAATGTTTCCTTACAAACATAGCTACTTCAAATATATATAAAGATGGTAGGGTCAGAATGTTAAGATCAATAAAATGCGGTTTGCAACTATCGGTAACCTGCAACTGACGTACTGCTCGTAAACATTTCTTTTGCGCTTTAAATACTAGTTCGCGTTTTGGAGAATTTCCCCAAAATATTATACCATATCTCAATGTTGAAGAGACGTATGCATGGTAGGCGGTTATGACTGTTTCACGATTTGTAATTTTTATAAGGTTATGTAGTGCATAGTGGAATTGATTTATCTTTTTTATTATGTGTTCAATATGTTTACTCCATGTCATTTTTTCGTCCAGCCAAATTCCCAGAAATTTTGTGTGTTCTTTTTCATTCCCGGTCTTAAATGAATTTCTTTAAGCATATTTTGCAATGTGACTATTTGTTTGGTCTGCCTTTTAGATTTTCTACTAAGCTACGTATTTCCTATTTTTCCTTCAGCTTTTGTTTTAATTTCTCGTTTTTTGATAAAAAAAATTTCATGGTGTAAGTTGATCACTTATTGTAATATTGTGATTTCAAAGGTGGAGGAGTTATGCCTTGATTGACATACGATCAGGCTAAAAATATAAAGTAACAATAAATTCATTATCATTTTACTAGTAAAGCTGCATTTAGTTGTAGTTTAGCTACATGAATTTGTTGAAAGTGTATGAGGATACAGATGCACTCTGTTCTCTTAATCTCTGTATGTCAAGAATACGTTCACCCATCCATTGACTGACCGCAACAAGTGCAGATCTATTGATTCACTCAACTGCTTCTTATCCACGAGTTCAAGCCCTCGGCTCACTGTCATCGGGCATCAAGCACGAATCGGGCATTGAGCGTTACGAGTCCCAAAAACTATGGAATTTATAATATCCTGACATACTGCGTCTAGTGGCGCTTCTGGAGTATTATTAAATGTATATATATATATATATATATATATATATATATATATATATATATATATATATATATATATATATATATATATATATATATATATATATATATATGTACCTAACTATGCTAAAAGTTTAATAATTGTATTTTATCAAATGTATAAACATGTATATCAATTTATAACTTAAGTTTTTGAACTTAAATATTTGAAGTCTTATACTTACTGGTACAAATAATAAAGGAATGGCTCCTTTTAATGAAATTGTTTTCACTCCGGTTTTTCTTATATATTTCTGTAGAAAATGTTTGCCGTAAATTCTAGATTTTTTTTAGACCCCAACCAACCCGCCCAATCAATGCCAACTATTTTTTTCTAATTCAAGAATCCAGAGGGAATTGGACAAACCGAAAAATAAAATTATTATATTTGTTGCGTAGGCAAGTCTATCGATTCTTTATCAACATTCAATATAAATATCGACATTAATTTAGATATAGTTGAATCAATTACTAGCGTACACGTAAAATATTTATTTCAAAAATGAATTCAACAAAATCATACAAATTATCAAAAATGTGACTTTTTCTTTGCAAAATATCAAAAGTAATAAAATAATTGTAAATATTCCATAACTCAAACAGAATATAACATAATTTTTTACCAAAAATAGACGTGTCACAGCAGTAATGACACCTTAGGAACTTACCTGTGAAATGTGCAACCATCAGGATTATTTAGATGATTAATACAACAGTCACTCACTGAATATGTAACCATTTTCAAAAACTACGGAATGTAACAATTAACACTTTTATGATCTAATAAATTACAAAACTCCAACGAGCTTACGTTATGCGTGCCGACTTGTGCCGACCTGTCATTCAAAATCGGTCACAGAGTCATAAAATTTGGTATCCTTTTCTATCTTGCATTTTTGCCATAACGGATTTTCTTCTCCCTTACACGCTATGTTCGTCCATTAGCCAGTATATCCTAAATCTGTGGTTTATACAAAGGTACTCAGTGAGACCGACTAAGGACAAGTTACCGTATAGTGACGTCGAAAACAGGTGTGCCAAAGGCCATATGTTACAAACAGTATTACATCAACTTTTTCATATGAAAGTATTAATAGCGTAACAAGTATGACATATGTATAATAACTCTATACTTCACTACTTCTTTTATATTTGTAACGTGTTATGATTAATATTGTTACAAGTATAGACAATATATAATATTAATATATATAAAGCTTTTTTAAAAAAGAAACATTTATAATTAAATTTATAATTAACATTTACAATAACGTTAAGTGGTATTTCTTGGATTAATTTTCGTAAACTCTTAAGTGAACGTTTAGTTAGAAGAAAACTACACACTTTCCTAAACCATAATCAGAAAACCCTGATCATTATGATCATGATGTAATAATTAGGTTTTGTTCACTTGAGCATTATTTAAACTACCTTTTAAAATCAAGTATGACCTCAATCATTAGTTATATTTTTATTGTTATTTCCTAAAATTATAATTTAAAATATAGTTGATATTTTAAATTAGATTTTTAGGAAATAACAATTAAGGAATGGCATTTGAGTATTTTCATTGTTGTTTCTATGTCCACTTTATTTGACATACATTCAAAATGACATTCAAATTAAAAAACATGCAACAGTTAATTAAAAATTCAAATGTTCGATTACAATCAAATGGGCATCCCTAATCATTTTCTACACCAAATAACGTTTGGTGAATATGGCGGGGCGATTAACGTTATTAGTCGAACAGAGTAATTTTTTAATGTTCATTTCAGCATGCAGCTAGTCCGTGTTATAAGAATATTTAGAATAAATATAATAAAATAGATATTTAATTATCGTGTATGTTCGATGCTGTCATTGCACAGGTCGATTTTAGACATTGTCCTTTGTATCACGGTTATCCCGGTAACCCGGGATACAGTAGGATTCTAGAAAATACATAAATAATATTAAACCAAATGTAACCTTTCTAAATGTAACAATCCAATTAAGATAAAAAATTTAAGTACGTTAAAAATTTAAAAAGTTAAATTCTAATTCTTGTTTCTGACTAGGGTAGATAATATCTGTCTTATATTCAAACTAGTTATCCTTTGTTTCAACAGTAAAACGACATGCTATCAGATAAATGGTTTACATACTCAATTATCGACGAAATTGGGTTTCACCAGTAACTATACGTAATGTTTGCGTACTGAGTCATATTTATGTATTATTCAATAATACATGATTCATTATTTGAGATTTTTCATGAGTGTTTATTAAAGAATTGTTGATTTATATTTGTTTATCAATGGTAATATAATAGAATTTTATTTGTGATCTATAAAAAGCACGAACTTAAAATAAATACAATCCAATACCGTTCACAGAGAGTACGGTATTGGATTATATGTTATATGTATATTGTAGTCGTATGTTATAACAACGAAATTCCTACAATAATTAGTTTTATTAAAGAGGAGGAAATAAAATAGAGCATTTAGTTTTCTCAGCATTTAGCTGTTTATTGAGATATAACCACCAGGTGGGTGAGTTAGAACTGACTTATAATAGTAGAAAACAAAATATTTAGAGGACGTTCGAGAATAAAAATTACATTTTGTTAAAAAAGCAATAGTAGTGAAAAGCAAGTGCTCTCTCTCTCTCTAAATTTTACAGTACGCGAATAGCCCAGCCCGACTTCGACCAGTTAATGGAAATTAAATGTTTGTGCTCAGCAGTGAAAGAATATATCCTGAGGAAATCCGCAAACCTGAAAAATTAAATGAATGAATGAATGAATGAATATACTTTATTGTACACCACAAACAAATTTACAAAGAACATAACTGAGAGCAGATAACATGTACAATTTGGCGGCCTTATCGCTACATAGCGATCTCTTCCAGGCAACCAAAGTTGTAAAGGAATAAAACAGTGAATACTACGTAGGTGGTGCAATATAAATATACCTAATATAATATCAATACATGCAATAAAATAACATATAAATAACCAAATATGATACACATATACATACGTTAACAAAAATATACACACACATTTATACATATACATATTTATATATATATATATATATATATATATACATACATATTTCATCATCATCATCATCATTACAGCCCTTCACAAGTCCACTGCTGAACATAGGCCTCCCCCAAGTAATGCCACAAAGCACGGTCCTAAGCCACCTGCATCCATCGACTTCCTGCATGTCTTACCAGGTCGTCACTCCATCTAGTGGGGGGTCGCCCTACACTACGCCTACCGGTACGAGGCTGCCACTCGAGAACCTTTCTTCCCCATCGGTTATCGGTTCTTCGAGCTATATGGCCGGCCCATTGCCACTTCAGCTTACTAATCCGTTGGGCTATGTCGGTCACTCTGGTTTTACTGCGGATATCCTCATTTCTGAGTCTATTACGCAGAGAAACTCCGAGCATAGCCCTCTCCATAGCTCGCTGAGCGACCTTAAGCGTCCTCATACGGCCAGCAGTGAAGGACCACGTCTCAGATCCATAAGTCATCACTGGCAACACGCACTGGTTGTACAATCTAGTTTTTAGAGATTGAGGTATACCTGACGAAAAGATATGTCGTAATTTCCCGAACGCTGCCCAGCCGAGTTGAATCCGTCGATTGATCTCTCGGTCGAAGTTGGACTTACCTAGTCGGACTATTTGTCCCAGGTAAACGTACTCGTCAACAACTTCGAGCATAGTGCTCCCAACAACTACCGGCATAGGTGTGACATGGACATTGAACATGATCTTTGTTTTGTCCATGTTCATCTTAAGACCTATCCGTTGGGAGGCACTATTGAGGTCATTGAGCATAGTGCTTAAGTCCTCCAGCGATTCTGCCATAAGGACTATATCGTCGGCAAATCGAAGGTGAGTGATGTACTCGCCATTGATGTCAATACCGTATCCTTTCCAGTCCAGTAGCTTGAAAACGTCTTCCAATGCAGCGGTGAAGAGTTTCGGGGATATAACGTCACCCTGTCTTACACCTCTCTGCAGTTGGATAGGTTTCGAGCTCTGGTTCTGTACTCGGATAGCCATCGTAGCCCTACTGTACAAACACTTCAGCACTTCGATATACCGACAGTCAACTTGGCACCGCTGAAGGGACTGTAGCACCGCCCAAATTTCGACGGAATCAAAGGCTTTCTCATAGTCCACATACGCCAGGCAAAGTGGCAGATTGTACTCTTCAGTCTTCTGTACAATCTGCCGCAGGGTATGTATGTGGTCTATGGTACTGAAGCCTTTTCGGAAACCGGCTTGTTCGGGAGGCTGGAAGTCGTCAAGTCTGCGTGCGAGACGATTCGTAATGACTCTCGAAAACAGCACGTAGACGCGGCTCAGAAGGGAAATCGGTCTGTAGTTCTTTAAGAGAGCGTTGTCGCCTTTCTTAAAGAACAAGACCACCGCACTTCTGCTCCACGCCTCTGGAGTAGTGCCACCATGGAGGACGGAATTGAAGAGCTTCTGAAGGACTACAAGTACCGGTGTTCCACCCGCTTTCAGAAGCTCCGCTGTAATTCCATCCTCGCCTGGGGCCCTGCCGTTTTTAAGGTGCTGGAGAGCCATTCTAATCTCGCTTAGACTGACGTCCGGGATATCATCGGAATAGTGTCGGATAAGACTTGCTCTTGGATCGTTACTCACACTTGCGTGTGGCTCCAACGATGATGTGTACAGCTGCCCATAGAACCTCTCAATCTCACTCAAAATCTCAGGTGTCCCGGAAACGATGTTGCCACACTCAGTCTTCAGCTTTGACAGTTGGCTCTTTCTGGCAGACAGATCTCTGGCAAAGACTTTGGAGCCCTGGTTCCGCTCGATCGCTTCTTTAATACGAGAAGTATTAAAGTTGCGTAAGTCTCGCCGCATGCATTTGGAGATCTGTCTGTTCAGTTGCCTGTATGCTGTCAAATCTGTTGACGATTGCAGCCTCATCTCCCGTCTAACAGCCATGAGATTAAGAGTGTGATCGGAGAGTTTTTGTGTTCTTCTGCGGCGGGTCTTGCAGAACTTAGCTCCGACCGCATGGACAGTTTCCACGAGCTTGTCGTTCATATCGTCCACTGCATTGCAATCTTCTAGGCACTGGAAGCGGTTACGTAACTCGAGCTAAAGGTTTCGGGATTCTGGATTAGAGCACAAGAGGGACGGACCGAGATATTTATATATATATATATATATATATATATATATATATATATATATATATATATATATATATATATAAATATCTATACATATACATATCCTTTCAACGGCGGAGACTCTAACCGTCATACTCCGTTGACTGCGGAGCTGTTTAATAAAATTGACGGCGCATTGGGCGCAATCCGTTTAAACACAAATTTCTTGATTTTAGTATATCTAATACTATAATATGTATACATTTCTGAATTCTCTATGAAATTTCCTATAAACGAGTACATAAATTAAATAAACTCCTAGAGTAATAAGTGTAAGTTAATATTGAATAAAGGCAAAATTGTCATATTTCTCGATGAAACAAAGTTTTTTAATACTTCGATTTTATTTTCATTTAATTTTAAATCTATTGTTTACAATATTTTATGCGCAAAATCATAGACTACAATACAATTTTTTATCATAAAACGCGTACCTATTTACGCGTTTTAAGCTTACAAGAACCAACAATCAACTTACACCGACGAAGAATGTAGTTCGGACCAGATGCGGCATTAACAATTAAACTGCCGTCGGTCACGTTTTAAATGCAATACTCCGTACACAAAGTGACTGACACAGCAGTCAAAGGTTTAATGCATTAGTCAATAAAATTAACACTAGTTTTTTTTTATTTCATTAAAAATATATACTTAAATTCATGAAGAAACATTTGGTTTTATTTCCAGGACTAGTTGAACCTCTCTTTTTCCTTACATGATTCATTTATCCTTAAATCGATCTTGCAAAGTTTTACAAATCTCATAAAGTTATGAAATAGGTATTCTTAGTGCCGACATCAAATTTTTTGCCGTAAGTGCCATATTTATTGAAAAATTAATTACTTTATTTGACCAAACAATTTTCAACAGCACTTGTAGAGAAATAAATATTCATTCATCCCTTTAAAAGCCATAAAACCACTCAAGGGTCACTCCCGTGGATGTAGAGTCTAAAATAACGTTTTTTATAAACAATACTCAATGCGCCATAATAGTGTCGATTGACAAAGGCAAAACCCTTAAGAGGCGCCGCGGGGTGCGCGGCAATTATATTACATTTCCAATAACCAACATAATTTTAGCAACATTATTTCTCAAAAAGGTAATATTTCCTTTAACAGAAATAATATCAACTAAATAATAACATTTAAAATCTCTTTCTGAAATAAAAAAATATTATGGATATATATTTTTAAGGAACCCACCTCTTATGATCCAAAAATATGCCAAAATTAAAGTCCGATTTTGCACTTTTTGTGCATTATGTACTAGTTCATTAAAACATTTTTTATACGTGGTAGAGCCATGCTGCAATTATATTAGTAGTATAGTTGTTGCACGAATGGGTCGGCTCGACCGGGGAAGGACCACGCTCTCACAGAATATCAGCGTTAAATATTAGCTTAATTCTGGCTGTGTTTCGTATGGTGAGTGTAGAGAACCGGAGACGGACTTTTTTACTGGAAACGAGGCATTCCATCTTAGTCTCACGGGTGACAATGCATTTGCATTTTCATTTGTAATCGAGGATAGATGTAGATATCTACGGGCCGCAGCAACTACTTATAATTAGGTGGACTGTGTGCTCGTTTGTCACCCTATTCTATAGAAAACATACAAAATAAAAAGGTGTATTCATTTCAACGATGAGAACCGTGGTGGCTCAGAGGAGCCCCGGTAGCTCAGATGGTTAGCTCTCGCGTTAAATCTCACAGTACGCTAGCAAACCGGGTTCAATCCCCGCTGGCGTCAATGAAATCGTTAATTGCAATTTTAAGTGTTGATCTACCACGTGCTCGGCGGTGAAGGAAAATATCGTGAGAAAGTCTGACTGTCTGAGAAATAAGAAAAAATATTTCGAAGACATGTGAAGTTCGCCAACACGCATAGGGGCAGCGCGGCGGACACTTCTTGGCCCTAAAACTCTCTCAGAAGTGAGGTAAGGCCCAGCATTGGGACGTAAACAGGCTGTAACTTAACTATTTCAACGATGATAGTCTGAAATAATCAGATGAACAAATTATAACTAGGCAACAATAAAAAACTATATGGATGGATGTATATAAGTATAAAATTGAATAAATATATAACATGGGTACTCATTTCTTTACAAGGCTCCTGGTACTTCTTCGATTTACTGTATCTACAGTACTAATTATTTACGAATGGTACTGTAGGTATCAGCAACCTGGCTCTAGGTTGAAACATAATGCAACGTTACACGATTTGCAAAACTGAAACCTACGTAAAAAGTAAATCAAAAAAAGTTA
The DNA here is from genome assembly GCA_036936625.1 of Parnassius smintheus behrii. Taxonomy (NCBI): domain Eukaryota; kingdom Metazoa; phylum Arthropoda; class Insecta; order Lepidoptera; family Papilionidae; genus Parnassius; species Parnassius smintheus. The sequence goes on from JAUPFT010000012.1 coordinate 25,091,700, forward strand.
CTATTTTTTTAATTCTTTTGAATTTTGCAAAGTGCATACAGATAAAATGTACATTAAAAAAAGGCTAAGAAACATGTGTCTGAGGTGACCTTAAAAACCACAGCCTGTTTATATAAGAATAAAAAAAATAAAAATTTCAAATATTAAATATTAAAATAAAGACATTAAAAAGCATATGTAAATACTTTCTAGTTTTCTGTTTTAATAAATTGTTTAAAAAATTCTGAAGGCATATCCAAATGCCACATCTAATTTTTGCATAAATCATCGAATGAGATTTGAATCAACCAAGCTCCGTTTATCTGATCGAGGGCGCTAGATTCTTTACGATTCTAACAATTCAACCGAATTTGAATGTCATGCAGTATGGCAAACTTTAATTCCTGTTTTCGCCACCCGCAAAACAAAGAAATAGAATTCACTAATGCGGGAGACTCATGATAGACACTATTGCACCTATTGCGTATTTACATTGACATTTTGAAAATATTGCACTTTATCCTCATTTTTATGTACTAAAACTGTAAATGATTAACAATTACACATATTTTGACACAAAACTGACAGTCAACACTAAAATTTTATGTACATTTCAAGTCAAATTTCCGTAACCAGCATGCTAGTTCTAAGATAGCGGTTTGCTTCATACAAATTAAAAAAACAATTTTAGACGTACTTAATGAGATAAAACAGAAAATGAGATTACAAATAAGGAGGTTGCTTACCCAGGCATTGTTTTAACACAATTCACCACACAATTAAAACAAATTAGTACAAAATAATTGCTAACAACTTTGTTGTTAGCGCGCGTCAGTCACACTAATGGCTGGCTCAAGGCACGGACGACTCGGGTTAGACGTCCGCAGTTGAGAGGATATACATACATACATATACACATATACATACATATACATATACATACATATATCCTTAAATATATACCACTAACAATAACATAAACAAATAAATACAAAACTACATAATCACATAATTTTTCCTTAAGATTTTCGAACGATTGAGACAAGTAATGCTCTTTAAGAAGTCGCTTAAAGACTACAATAGTCTGAGCTTCGCGTATGTACAAAGGTAGGGCATTCCAGAGCTTAGTAGACTGTACAGTAAAAGATTTATTAAAGAAAGATGTATTGTGAGTTGGTAACCTTAAAATGAGTTTTCTTGAAGAGCGTAAAGGTTCCCCTGGAAGCCCAACAAAACTAAACTTCTCCTTAAGATAAGGAGGAGTAGAAGGGTGAAATAAGACACAGTACAGAAGAGAAAGAATATGCATGTTCCGGCAAAATTTGATAGGTAACCACTTGAGATGTGAGCGAAATTGGGAAATGTGGTCAAATTTGCGCAATCCAAATATGAACCGAATACTAGTATTTTGAAGTCTCTCAAGCTTAGTTAGCTTAGAAGCTGAAAATTAAAATAAATCAGAGACGTCAAATCGGACATGACATGTGACAGGAAAACAGGGTAGGATGGACCTAACATCAGTTTATACTAAATCTATGGGGCGGACTTTCTTTTGCACTAACACCCTCTTAGACGAATGGAGGCCCCGGCCAAGCAGTGTTTGTTTAAATTCGTAATATAAAGCCAAATAATATTTAATAAGTAATTAAAAATTTTAATATTAAATGTTATGAATAAAATAGTTTTAACTAAACTAAGCTAAAATGTATGTAAAAATATTTTCACAATTTTTAAAACATTTAAGGTCTGCGCAAATCAAATCATTTTCTGAACAAAATTTTATTAATTCGTTGCGTATACTACACATACGCATAGGTATATGTTAATATATCGTATGTTAATATTAGCATGATGGTCGCCGAAGGCAACATTTACAAAATGATTTTCTAATAAACTTCTGATTGTACAAAACATATTTGTAAATTCAGGTAAATTTTCCAGATTCTTTGAGGCATATAAACAGAAAAATACATGTAACATTCCCCATAATATACGATTTTATAGCACAAATTTGTAAATCATTACATTTTTGTAAATCATTACATTAGAATCCAATGAGTTACTATATCCCAATCAATTTGGTTTTAGAACCGGTAAGTCAACGGAAGACTGTATACTAAACGTGATCTCACAAGTAAATAAGTACGTAGATGAGGGTGACAGATGTGTAGGTGTTTTTATTGACCTACAAAAGGCATTTGACACAGTGTCAACGTCGATTCTTTTGCGGAGGTTGGAGAACTTGGGCATAATAGGGACTGCACTGCAATGGTTTCAAAGTTATTTATGTGACAGAAAGCAGTGCGTTAGAGTAGATGGACATTCCAGTAATGACATGTGATGTACATACGGTGTCCCACAGAGCAGTACTCTCGGACCGACATTATTTTTAACTTACGTAAATGACATGACTAAAATTGAATTAAATGCCGGTAATATAACTATGTATGCTGACGATACCGTAATAATACAATACAATACTCTTTATTGTACACCAACAAAACATTAATAAATAATGAAAAAAATAATGAGGGATAAACAAAAGGCGGTCTTATTGCTACATAGCAATCTCTTCCAGACAACCCAGAAGAGGAAATTAATAAAACTAAAAATAAGAATAATGGGTAGGGTGCACTAAATTAGACAAAAAAAAATATAACTTATATACTATATAATGACAACATACTTAAGGTATATTAGTGACCATAACTAAGAGGAGAAAGAGAGAGGAGTTAAAGAGACAAATAGTGTTCCTTAATTTGTTTCTTGAACACATTTAAAGATTGAGCACTTTTAATGGATTGGGGTAAGGAGTTCCAGAGTCTTACTCCAAGAACAGCAAAAGATTTATCATAAAATGTCGAGGAGTGTATAGGACATTGGAGCGAAAGGTTTTCTTTGGACCGTAAGGAAAAATCGTGACAAGAGCTAAGAAATTTAAAACGTTCTTTCAGATAGGGAGGACTTGATACATTAAATAAGACGCAGTAGAGCGCAGAAAGTATATGAGTATTCCGACGAAGACGGATTGGGAGCCACTTGAGTTTAGCGCGGTATTCAGAGACATGGTCATATTTACGAAGCCCAAATATGAACCGTATACAGAGATTTTGGAGTCGCTCAAGTTTATTAAGTTGCTCCTCGGTGATATCAAGGTAACAAATGTCAGCATAGTAGAGGATAGGGAGTAGCAAAGATTGTGCAAGCGTAATTTTGGTGGAAATGGGTAAAAAGTATTTAAGCCTTCGGAGTGAAGCATAAGCCGCAAACATTTTTCGGCTCACTGCATTAATTTGGGGTGTCCAAGACAGACTGGAATCCAAAAAGATACCTAAATTTTTAACTACTTCATTATATGGAATAAGAATACCATTAAATACAACGGGTTGAATTTGACATTTTTTAATTTTGGAAATAGTTCTTGAACTCCCAATAATTATAGCTTGCGATTTTGAAGGGTTAACCGTCAACCCATAAGATCGTGTCCAGTCGAGAATAAAAGCCAGATCCTTGTTGATACATTCAACAGCTTTGGCAAGATCTTCGATGGTTGTTTGTAAATATATTTGAAGGTCATCTGCATACAAGTGGTAGAGAGAAGATATTTGGGATGTAATCGTATTAATAAAGATTGCGAATAAAAGAGGAGATAAGACACCACATTGTGGAACGCCAGCTACGGTATCAAGCCACGAAGAAAGTCTATCTTGGACACGAATACGTTGCCGGCGCCCGTGCAAATAACTATGAAACCAGGAAATTGCAGTTGGAGATATGTTAAGAGAACGCAGAATCCCTAACAGGATATCATGATCAACAGTATTGAAGGCATTGCTGAAATCCAGCAACACCAATACTGTGACTTGATGATTCTCCATACCGTGACGAATGTCGTCGGTGATTTTTAATAACGCCGTAGTCGTACTATGACCAGATCTAAAGCCAGATTGGAGAGGACTAAGTATGCTATTTCTTAAACAAAAGGAATTAATTTGTTGTTGGACAAGGCGTTCTAAAACTTTGGAAAGGAAAGGAAGAATTGAAATAGGACGATATTCAGAAAAACTTGAAGGATTTGTTTTCTTAGGTAAAGGTATGATTTGAGCGTCCTTCCACTGGGAAGGGAAAGAATATGGAAAAGTTTAAGATATGGGTTATAATAGGTGTTAAAAAGTCCAACAAGGGAATGATCATTTTACGACTGACGTCGTCACTTCCGGCAGCGTCGGAATGGATAGAGAGTATGTGTTTCCTAACATCACAATCTGCAAATTGCCTAAACACAAATGGAGAAAAGTCAGGAGTGGGAAACGATGAAAGTTGAGTAAGTGTTGCTGATTTTGCCATATTGTTCAGGCAAGAAACGGAAGAAAAATGCTGATTAAGCAAATTTAAATCAACGTTATTTGGAATAGGACATGAACGAGTTTTCCCAACTCCAATAGACCTTAAGAAGTTCCAAATACGACATGGATCTTCGTTTTGTACTGATTTATGGATGTGGCGGCGTCGTAAATCTCTACACATCTTGTTGCATTGATTTCGTAGGAGTCTGTACTTCTCCCGAATCCTGTCATTCTTAGGATCTGACCTGTAACTCGACTTTGCACTATTCTTCCTGCAGATTAATCTTTTAAGATCTTCGGTCAACCACGGAGCTGGAGGATGACGTATTCGCACTGGGCGGACAGGAGCATGAGCATCATAAAGTTGAACAAGAAGTGAATTAAACAATGCTACCTGTTCGTCAACATCACAAGCCTTCATTATAACGCTCCAGTCCATATTAGCAGCGTCTTTTTGAAGCTTATCCAAATCCATTTTCTCAAAATTACGCTGCAGAAGTATCCTTGATTTGGCTTTGGGTGGTCTTATTTTATAAGATAGAAACAGGAGATCATGATACGAAAAAGCATTTGCAGCACATTGACCAAAATTATCAACATGGTCAAGAGAAGAAACGATAACCAAATCAAGGAGGGATGGGATACAGTTAGGGAAAAAATGAGTTTCAGAGAGAGGAAGGATATTTAAATTGGCTGCTTCTATAAGGGACTTAAGCCGGAGAGATCGGGCATCGTTCTTGAGAAGGCAAGTATTAAAGTCGCCCATTAGCACTGTATGTGTATACAATGGAGTTAACTCTTCAAGGAGGTTATCCAAAGCAGTAAAATAGTCCACTGTGGAAGAAGGACTATAAAAAACTCCGAGCAGTAATTTGTTGTGCGAAAGAAGTACTTCAACAAATAAGTATTCTGCTTCGTTCTGAGCTTGAGATGGAGATGATAAACAAACAATAGAAAAAGGAATATGAGCACGAATATAAATGGCAACACCACCACCACCTCGCGCAGTTCGGTCGTTGCGTATTAACTGGAATCCTGGAATGGAATAGGATATAGAAGGAAGACATGGCTTTAACCATGACTCTGAAACGAGAATTGCGTGAACATTATCACTTTCAAAACTAGCTAACATATCGGGATAATGAGCCGGAATACTCTGTGCATTTATGTGGACTATATTGAAGTTTTTGATAGCTTGAGAAAAATAGGAGTCAGGGGTCTGTTTTAATGGAGGAATGCTCTCAAAACTGTCGTCATTACTTAATACATCAGACACTGAAAAGAAAGGGGAGGAGCTTTGAATATGATCACTTTCACCAAAAGACATGTTATCCTTACAAAAATATTAAAAAAAAATTCAAACAACTGTAAATTATTAAAAAAAAAAACTAATAACTATAAAAATTATAAACTAAACCTTTTAGTTAAATTTACTACCTACCAGCATTTACAGAATAGAAAATAATGCAAATATTTAAAAAAAAACAATCAAAAAAAAGGTACTACACATATGCCATTCAGATCATATTTGATTGAACAAAAAAAAAATACTTATATATATATAACACAAGGTGCTTATGAGAAATAACTGAAACCACAGACACTGATATTAAATAGAATTATGTACTGTGAGTAGTACGTTAGGAGTCATTTGCGAGTATATATTAAACATTAAGACAAAACCACTTTTATGCTTGCAATAATGTTAACAAAGTACACGTCCGACAAGGCTGCATAAGCATGGATACCTTTGCATAAAAAAATACAAGTAAACAAATCTCCATGTTAGTACACCAAGAGCATTTAATACCTACTCTGTAATGAGATGATATTTCTCTAAGGTAAATAACATAGTGATTATATACTCTTTGCATAATTGTAGAAACAAAAATTTATTAATCTGTGGTCGAAACCTAAAATAACAGTTAATTATCAGTATCAATATCAAATACCTACATTGTTAAAATAATCTAACTTAGAACAACAAAATCAGAACAATAGACAAAGTCTAAGTTTCAAAGTGATGTAGATAGATAATACTTCGTATATAATAGGAATCCATAACGACTAATTAACTCACATCTTATTTAACACTCAACATTAGACTGGTATAAAAGAATTAAGGTTATCGAAAGTACAACGCAGAGACTAATTAACTCATATACGAGTATATATAAAACTACTAGACTAATTATATATATGAAAAAATTAACTCATATCTTAAATAACACTTAACATAAGACTGGTAAAAAAAGAAATAAGGTTAGCAAAAAGCACAATGCAGAGACACTGAAATATTGACAGAAATCATAATGTGATAAAAGACAATACATACAGTTTATTGAAGAGAACTAAAGGTCCACATAACTATCATTTCTTCACTATCCTCTTGGAGCGCTGAACTACTTAATAACTAATATTTCATGCAAAGAGCTGGGAGCGTGTGAAACAAAATGCTGAGGCGGGACTGGCCAAAATTTCTTGTCTAGAAAATAATCTACTTTCACTAAACACAACCAAAACAAAATTAATCTGTTTCAGCAAAACTCTAGCGGGTCAACCCAATGACAAATTTAAATTAAAAATTCATACAAGCCCATGTAATAAACTTGATGATGTTCCAATATCTTGTAACTGCCCTTACATAACTAAAACTAACACAATAAAATATTTGGGAATTATAATTGACGAAAAGCTTCAGTGGAAACATCAAATAATATCACTTAGTAAAAAAATAAGAAAGCTTGTCTATGTTTTTAAGTTACTAAGGCTTGTAGCAAGTCCAAAGTTATTGTTGAAAACTTACGAGACTCTCTGTGAATCTTTAATATGTTACGGTATCTGTTCACGGGGCGGGGCTTGTAAGACAATTCTTGTCGAAGCTGAACGTGCCCAACGATGTGTTTTAAAAGTAATGCTATTGCTTCCATTTCGTTATCCAACTACACTTTTGTATGAAAAAGCCCGAGTACTAAGCGTAAGAAAACTTTTTATCTATCAATGCATACGAAGGTACCGTCGTATAACTGCACCATGTATCAAAATTGCAAAAAAAAAGGACATTCAAATACCCGACCCCTAGAACAAGAAGTATTTTTGCGAAAAGACACTATAGTTACATTGCCCCGCATTTGTACAATAAGTTGTACAGGGAATTTAAATTAAACTTAAGTAATTACAGCAACCACCAAATAAAGGCAAGGATCAGAGCGTGGTTAGAGAATCTTGATTATGACAGCACAGAAGCACTTATGCCGTAGGTTTACCACAAGCAATACTCACACACATATTTTCCAAAGCACACACACCCACTCACACACTTACACACACACCAACACACGAACACACACACACACACACACACACACACACACACACAAAACAAGCGCTTAAAATAACATTCTTTCTATTTCTTATTTATATTTCTGTACTTGTTTAACTTACTAAATAACTAAATTATTATTATTATATAGAAATTGACCTTTTGACAAGGCTAGCTTTAAGGGGAGGAACTGGTTCCTAAAACACAGTTACACTAGCTCAGGGAATCAATGAACATATGTAAAAAAGGTTGTAATTAAATAAATAAATAAATAAAAAAAATTACAATTCACTAAGTCAACATTATTAAATAACGCAGTTCTCCACAAAAGGGCCACCGCTCCGTATGGTCCTTTTAACATTCTGGACGAAGTATCGATTACAGAGGTACCGTGTGAAGGGAACTCGTTATGAATTGTTGACAAGAAAAGTAGCTCATGGCGAAGCAGCCAGGTCTCTTAAAGAGCCACCACATGAAATTCTTTACACAGTTCTCTAACATGATCAACATTTATCTTAATTGACTGACAATTGGAACTAAAGAACTTTATGTCTCACGGAATTATTTTGTCAGAAATATCTAAACACTAGGCCTACAGGCCAGAAGTATTCATTCATAAAAATATATTTTCTGTCAAAATTATTCCTTACCTTAAAGAAGCAAAGTAAGTCACTTTAAAATGTGCAATACGTTCAACACTTATCGCTTATTCACCTTTACACTTAATATACTTCTCCAGCTTGTCAGCAGTTGTTGAAACGTCTAAACGTGACACATATAAGCAAAGAGATCTCGGAGCAGCTCTGATAATCGGATCTCTTAGAGGATGCACGGCCGCTCTGCCCTGCCTATTCCTATGTTTCCTTTTTTAAGATACGGGCATAAGCCCTTCGTCCTTATTTGTTATTGTCAGATTAACCCTACGAGCACTTAACCCTATAGAGACGAAATACAAGGCGACCCGAACCTGTCAACTCGTCAGTGACTAGTCACTGATATATTTCGGAACACTTTTGCTTCCCGCCAGTTGTGACCAAAAACTAGAACCGTAGAGACGGATTACATTTAAAATATAAATTAAAATCTATTTAGGGCATCATGTCTTGTTGTGCCGTTAAATGGTGCGGAAACAACAGTAAAACATGTATTGTAATAACAAACAATATTACTTTTCATCGGTAAGTACATTTCTTTATTTTACCAAAATATTTTCGACATTTTTATTACGCAACGAGGGTCAAGTTAAACTGGACAGTTCCGTCACGCGTCACTCCCCGTCCTTTTTGCACTTACTGCAAACACGTATGTCTGTCTCCCCTTATCATAATTAGCCTCGTGGCGCTAATTACTAGTGCGGGGCGGTATATTTATTTTGTATTGTCGATAATTATCCACAAAATGATTATTGTATTTAGATATAGTTTTTTCGGATTTATTAGATATAGACATATACATAATTTATTAATATTATAGATATATATAATTTAATATTAAAGTATTACTAAGATTAGTAGATTATTATTTACTACTCTTAGTAATACTTTATATAATTAATTATAATTATTCTTTTTGTGTATGAGCTTTGGATAAGTACGATAACAATGTTATTTTATTTAAACTGTATGATTTTTTCCCTATAGGTTTCCAAAAGATGGTAATATGAAAAACAAATGGATAAACGTTACAAAAAGAGAAAATTGGTTTCCATCAAAATATAGCGTCATGTGCTCAAAACATTTTACTGAGGATTGTTTTTTGATGACAAACAATAAGCGGCGACTAATGAGAAGTGCAGAAGAAGTTTCAAAATCAATAATAGCACTTAATAAAATAAATATAATAAATAAACGTGAAAATCTTTTTTATTCTCTTTTCAATCTCTCCGTAATACCTCGTAGTGCCTCGACCTTAAGCCGAACTATCTTGCGTATCTCATACGGGGCCTTTTTTATAGGATAGGGTGACAAACGAGCACACAGTACACCTGGTAAGTGGTAGCTGTGGCTCATAGACATCTACATCTATCCTCGATTATGAATCTAAATGCAGATGCGTTGTCACCCGTGGGGAATGAAATGCCTCGTTTCCAGTAAAAAGGGTCGCCGGTTATCTACACTCACCATACGAAACACAGCATAAAGCTACTATTTTACGTTGGTATTCTGTGAGAGCGTGCGTCGAGCGTCCTTCCCCGGTCGAGCCGATCAATTCATGGTACAACTATACTACTAATATAATTGCAGCATGGCTCTACCACGTATTAATTTTTTTAATTTTTTTATGTTAAAGTAATTTTATGTTAAAGTTCAACAAATCACTAAAAGTTTATTTTAAACTCCTTTTAAACTCCAACTTCGAAAAAATTTCGAGATTAAATTAAATCTTGAATTTTTTTTCGAAGTTGGCATTTATATTTTACCTGAGAGTACTGCTGTAAAATATAATGTTGTAAAATTGTAATGTTGAAAATGTTAGTACATTTAAAATTGCATTTCTTAGTTGCATAGAAAATTGAAGTCACAGTCAAAAGCTAGTTACTGATACCGAAAGCATGTATTAAAAAAGCGAAAAAAATTATCATTATCGATAGAAAGCATCAAGTCATTACAATGCACGCCCTAGCGATCGTGTCCGGAATCTCTTCGGAATAGTTCGGAGTACTTCGCAGCGATCACAACTCCCCCCGCACCGCAACTAGTTGACAAAATTGTTTTCTTTTAAATTTGCATGTATTACTTCTCTATAGGGCTAAGTGCTCGTAGGATTAACCTCTTTTAGGCTACATAATTGTACAGACGTATTTATGTTTTAACTTATCGTATTGCCTCGCCTAACACTATTACCGTACTAGTACATGTAGTTGCAGACGGACGTTCAGTACGCATACGTTACGTCCTCTCTCAATACACTTATCTTTGCTACAAAAGCCGAGCGTGGATGCGCTGCACTTTCAGTGCTCCTCCCTCTCTCCCCTCAAAAAATACGTAGTAACACTGGTGATCGGTCGTTTTTATTTGAGTTTCAGTAGAAATGAAGCTACTATCTTTAGTATATTATTTTTTAACCACGTAAAATCTAGGAAACTTATCTCTTGGGGCAAGAGAAGTGGGGATGAGATCCAAGCGTATGAGTGGTGGTGTAGTTTTCTCCCATCAAAATTAAATTGGGACTATGTGCTCTTAATTTCTTCTTGCGATGGCTGTACTTGCGATGCCCACAAAGGTTTTCTTGTTATAATTTATAAGGAATTTATCGAAAGTCTTCATGAATCTGCTGTTAAAAGTCACGTGGGTTAAGTAAGGTATGAAGTAACACCGCGTAAACGTAAAGGCACGCCAGGCTGGAATGATGTAGTAAAATCAGCGGATGAGAATGCTAAAGTAAACTTATCAAGGTGCATCGAGGCTGGGCTCCCAGCTCTGGTTCTCTCTATGATATGACGAAGCAAAGTAGGTTTTATTCCAAGGTCGTTTAAAGTGGTGGCAGAAAAATAGAAATAAAATTTTATTGGATCGGATAAGTAACTCTTGTTTAGACAAAAACTTTTCTAAATTTTGGCAACATCCATCAAAACTATCCAACATAAGGGTTGGAGTTCCGGTCTGCATGGATGGTGTAAGCGATAAAAAACAGATAGCTAATAATTTTAAGCGGAACTTTTTGTTGAGTGACTGTTATTCCAGTGGTGGCCCTTCAGCGATAGATACACTTGTTGTGCCGGTTTTATCATATACTCATATTGATGAGTGTGTTGTGTATAAGGCACATCTTGCCTTGGTAAAGCGTGTGGTGATGACCACATTTCGGTAGAACATTTACGTTGCGGTGGACCCTGGGTTGTGGTGTGGTTCTCTCGGTTTTTATTAACGCGTGTTGAAAACGTTCATTTTTGCCACCTGGCCTAATAAAATGCATGGTTAGCCCCATTGTCAAAAATTAAACCTTAAGCGATAGGGTTAGTTCCAATTATAGGCCTATATCAATCGCTATAACATGTGCGAAACTATTTGAGTTCATTGTTCTAGATATTTTATCGAAATTTATTTCATGTGACGCTCAGTTTGGTTTTAAAAAGGTAGCTTTACCGTGTTGGCAATTTTTCCTTGAAAGAAATAGTAACAAATTACGTGTCACGGAAAACAAAAATATACGCTTGTTTTTTGGAACTGAGTTATGCCTTCGATAGGGTAAACTATAGCATTCTGTGGGATAAGTTAAAATTGGTGGGTGTTCCTCCCGACAAAATTAGAATCCTTATTAATTAGTATAATACGCAATCTAATGTAGTGAACCGGGATGGCTAACTTTCGGACGAGTTTGTACTGACTAATGTGGTTAGGCAGGTGGGTTTACCTCTCCTCTGCTGTTTTACCTTTACGTTAACGCTCTAATTAAGGAGCTTAATGAAAATGGTATCGGCTGTCATGTAGGTGGGGTGTGTAAACAAGCTTAGTTACGCAAACGATATGGTTTTATCGAGCCCCTCGAACGGAGCCTTAAGAAAGTTAATTTCTATTTGAGAGAAATAGGCAGCAAGCCACGACTTAGTTTATAATGCAGACATATCCGTGGTAATGGTCTTTGGAGCAAATAATAAAGATGTTTGTGTACCATTATAGCTGAACGGCAAAAAATTGAAGTTTTTGACGAGCTTTCGATACTTAGGGCATATCGTATCGAGTAACTTGAGGGGTGATCAGAACATTAACAGGGAAAGGAGATCCCTTGCTGTATGTGCTAATATGATTGGTAGGAAATTAAGAATCGAGATGCTACAATATTACTAATCAAGACTTATTGCCAATCGCTTTACACGCCACATCTCTGAAATAAATTTAAAAAGGAAAACTATTGAATTTTTGGGTTCAGTATAACAATTCGTTCCGAATATTATTTCGTTTTCCGAGGTACTGTAGTGCATCTACAATGTTTGCTGGGACACGCGTGCCTGCGCTCGATGCTTTGATAAGACATCGTGTAAATCTGGCATATACAAGTAATCTTCTCAAATTCGGAAACGTGATTATACAAACTTTAACGCTAAATTGTAGTGAAATATTTAAATATTGGTCCAGCATGTTGAGATGTAAGTTCTAATTTGTTTGATGGGATTTATTTTATTTATATTTATTTTTGTATTTCAGTATTGTTTAAATTTATTAATTTTTTTATTATTGCTGCTTAATAGTAGGTACTAATGTTTTATTTACGGGCCTTTGATATCTGTCAATAAACCATTATTATTATTATTCGGGGTATTCATAGAGTATTCTCATCTATTTGGGCTGGATAAATATATATAAAGAAATGAGAAATATACATGAATATATATTGGACATACTCACAGAAATAAATAAATAATACGTAAATAAATAAAAGCCCAACCAGGTTGAATCCCTCGGCAGGGGAGACCATACGGCCGAGGGTTAGGGGGAAAGGGAAAGAAACAGGCGGACGATGCGGGCGGTATCGAGGAGCACCGCCTTCTGCATTTGAGCCCGGAGCGGTCCGTCACGAAATTCCAGTTGCCTCAGATGACCGGAGAGGCTGACTGGGATTAACCCGTTTGCAGAAACGACTACGGATATAATTTCGGTCGACAGCCCACCCCTTATGTCGGTCACCTCGTGAGCCAGATCCAGATAGGTTTTTCGCTTATCTGTTTCAGCTTTCACGAGGTTCCCGTCATAAGGAATGGTAATGTTATGTAATAGTGCAATTTCCGGTCAACGAGACCGTATTTCAGAGCAAGCCCCTGTTGTAGAATTTTGACTACTAAGTTGTGCATGTGCAAGTACTCAGAGGTACTAAGAGTAGAAAGCGCCAAACAATCGGAGATGACATGCCTAAGTACCTCACCGGGATGGTGACAAGCTCGACAGATGTCGGCGGTGCTATCCTGTTGGATGTATCTCTGATAGTTGTTGAATGAAACCCTCGGTTTCTCCAAAGAGTTCATCAAAACGTAGCCAGTTGAAAGAGGCAATTGTGTCTACAAAAGGCTCATGTTGAACCTTGTAGAACCCCCGGGGAGCTCCTTCACCTTCTATACGGTCTCCGGGTCGGAAATGTACTGTACTGTCAGGTCTTGCCATTGCTCGTTGGCTAAGGATAGATAAGTAAGCCCTTCATCACAAGTAGTGATGTTCCTATAGAATGGATCATCCAACCTCGTTAGAAAGTAGTTAGGAAGGTTGCACACTTCGCGGTTATGCATGATAAGTGGACTTAAAAGTCAATCCCACCAAATTTCCAAAAACAGCCTCATAATCGAAGATCTCGGATGATGCATCCTATGGGACGTCATAGTAATGCGTACTTTTTTATCCAGTTTGAGTCCACCTAAGTATGCCAAAGGTATACATGAGTACAGGCATGGCCCAACCGTTATATGCGTGTGTCTTTTTCACACCATACAAAAGGTTGTTAAACACTTTGGTCAAGCGTGCATAAAATACGTAGCAAACTGACTCTTTCATACCAGCCTCATCGATATCGATGTTCTGTGACATACCCATGTATCGGTATTTTTCAGCCTCGAAAAGGGTCCTTAAGTTGACGGGCATATATAAGTACCCTCTGAGTTAGCAACCTATCCCCTTTCTACATGCAAAACCGCACACTTATCCGTTCCCAGCTCCATTGTAATAGAATTGCTAAATTCATAAGTGATATTTAGCAATTCCACAAGATGGGAGTGACTGGAGGCGAATAACTTGAGATCATCCATAGAGAAAAGGTGGGTCACTTTTTACCTCTTTTCCGAAGCCGAAATCACCTCCCGGAGCCCTCCATTAAAGTACTGAGAGGATTCAAAGAGAAGTAGAACCAAATTGGACTCAGACAATCGCCCTAGAAAATACCCTTTGTTATCCTTATGTGGCTTTCCGCAGCCGTCATTCGCTCGCCCAGATGACAAAAGATCGTACACCACTGCCCCATACACTGCTCAAGGAAGTCCCTAACTGTACAGTCAATCTTGTACAGCTCGAGGTCTTTAGCCGTGTATGGGACACCGAGTCGAATGCCTTTCTGTAGTTTATCCAGGCAGCGGATAGGCAGCAGCGGAGCGGACCTGGTCTTTAGGAACCAAATTATTGATCCCAGTTGTGAACAGGATAGGGAGCGACTTTTGGTTCAAAGCCTCTTGAAACTCTCGGGTGAGCACAGCGTGACACACCACGAATCCATTCAACCGGTAGTGAAGGAGCCCGTCGATTCCCGGTCTTTTTCAGTTCGGGGCCCTACGGACCGCCTCAGCTACGTCCCCAGCGTTATGAAGACGGGGTCCATGGGCGTAATACTCGTACACTGATTCACCACAACTGCTATCCAAGGATTATTAATGAGATTTTTTGAAAAAAAAGAGAAAGAAAAAAAATTATTTAAAAGAACTTAATATAATTTATCAAATTGCAGTCTCTAACGTTTTTTTTTTAAATCTTATTAATCTTATTAAAAAGAAACAAAAGCATGTTGTTCGCAATTCTCTGTACGTGGTTCGATCTGAAAATGTCCGGCGATATGTGGGTAGCTTGACCTACTTAGGCTCTATATCGGAAAAAATAGCTAATACTCTTAGGAAAAACGGCATTAACGTGGCATTCAAAACAAATAATTTGCTTAGGAATATTTTTAATAATAAAGATAAGTTAAATATTATTTTATTTTATTTTATTTTATTTCATTTTATTTTATTTAGCAAGTACACTTACAGTACACATATATAACAATCACGAAAACATACACATTTCTATACTCTCTGATATGTATATCAATTACAAGTGTACATAACATTCACAGATTGAGTCATGCAATTTAGGGTTAATTTGGAGTACTAAATATAAAAAAAACAGGTTTAATTTTTAAAAGGGAATGTGGTGGATATTATACTCTCTGAATATGTATGGTAAATGTGGTAAATATTAGTCAAAAATCGGGTGTTTATAAACTTGTTTGTGACGAACGCCACGCCGTTTACGTGGGTTAGACTGGTCGCAATTTCGGGACGCGCTATAAAGAGCATTTGGTCGCGTACAGAAATTGCGATCCTGATAAATCCCATTTTGCTAAACATCTCTTGGACAATGGACACAACCTTGCCAGCGACCATTCCTTTGAAGTCATACATACTTGTAGTAAGGGGCTGCGGTTGTGTGTGCTGGAACAGTTGGAGATTTAAAAAAATAATAATGGTAACAATGCACTGCTGAATAAACAAACAAATGTTTCTAATTCACCTTTGTTAAACATCTTTAAGGCTAATCTTTAATAATAATTGAAAATTAATAATAATAAATAACTTAATAATATCAATATAAAAAACAATAATAATATTTAAAAAATATTAGTCATAACAATTAGTCGCAGGTTTGTTATCGCGCGGCGCGGTCACTCGCTACTTTGGTGGGGAGTAGTTGTGTCGTGTATAAATAGCAACTATTTAGTTGTCAGTCGCCGTAGAGTCTACATTACCTGTAGATGCCTCGTATAGAGGCGAAACACGTGTCGCATTGTCGTCGATGGTGTGTCTTACCTGGAATAGTGGTGTTGGAAGTAGTGGTGCCGGGAGTAGTGGTGCTGGGACTAGTAGTGACGGAGTTAGTGCATGCAATTGAGGGAGGGCGGGAGGTGCTCTTCAATCCAGGTAAGTCACATCATTGTAATTGGTTATCGGAAGATTGCAAAGTAATTAATTATTTATTTATATTTATAGATAGATAGATTTATAGAGCCTCTTCTGATCACTCTCAAAGAGACTATTCTGGTTGAAACATGTCGACCTCTCTGTATATCGCAGAATCCACTTTCTTTAAGCAGCGATTTTCTGCTTCAGGTCGTTTATGCACTCCGTCAGTTTTGCATTATATCCGGCTGGGACAAAGTAACATTTATCCCAGCAAACGCCATCCTGACAGTGCGCACAATCCTTGGCCTATTATTGTATGACCTGAAGCATATCAGTCTGCTGATGAGGGACCTTGCATTTTCGATACATTCTCCAATTCTTATACTCCAGGCTGGGATAGCGCTACTTTATCCAGTACCGCGTCCGTGGAAATTTTAGCACCCATAATACAGCAGACTGCCAGTGCGGCGCCATAAACGATTGAGTCCGTCTCGCAAAGCGCCCGGCTGGCTTCTAAATCGGGTACCAGCATTGAGTTCAGAGCCCTTACGGCAGCCTGATCCCGCTTGCTTAGGGCTATGCGGGGAAGTTGCAGTCGATTATTGTTATTATTATTTTGGGTATCTATATAGTTTTTTCATCTGGTTGGGTTCTATAAATATATATAAATGAAAATGAAAAGATAAATATCAGTAAATATCGATACATAAATATCAGTAAAGGAAAATAAATACAAAAATACATTAATAAATGAAATCCCAACCAGATGGAAGCTCTTGGCGAGGGAGACCAAACGTCCGAGGGTTAGGGGTAAAGGGAACGAAACCGGCGGACGATGCGGGCGGTATTGAGAGGCACCGTCTTCTGCATTTGAGCCCGGAGCGGTCCGTCACGGAGTCCCAGTCGCTTCAGATGACCCGAGAGGCTAACTGGGATAGCCCATTCGCAGAGATGACTACAGGAATAATTAGGTCGATCGACCACCACACATGTTGGTCACCTCGTGAGCCAGGTCCGGATATTTTGTTTTTTTTTTCTGATTCGGCTCTCACTAGGTTCACGTCATATGGAATGGTAATATTGACCAAAAATATCCTTGACTGTGCCCGATCCATCAGCACAATATCAGGTTTATTCGCAAGAATTGTCCTGTCTTGTTTGATAGCCCGGTCCCGGTAAGTACTTATAATAAGGCAGTTTCCGATCCACGAGACCGTATTTCAGAGCGAGCTCCTGGTGTAGAATCTTGGCTACTAGGTTGTGCCTGTGCAAGTACTCAAAGTTAGAAAGCGCCAAACAACCGGAGATGACATGCCTAAGTGATTCACCGGGATGGCGACAAGCTCGACAGATGTCGGCGGTGCCATCCTTTAGGATGTATCTCCGATAATTGTTTGTCTTAATAACCTGATCCTGTATTGCACAGACAAAACCCTTGGTTTCCCCGAAGAGATCACCGAAACGTAGCCAGTGGAGGGAGGCGACTGAATCTACCTAGAAGTATTTTTACGATATTAATTCAACTTGACCGTAATTGTTACAGTCTATCAAAAATCCACTGCTGAACATGGGGGAAGAATGGATGTATCGTTGGGAGGATATTTACTACGATTTCCACGAGGGTTGGCAACCGCAGTTTTGAAATTATTTTCAGTAAGACGCTGACGCAGTTTATTTCCCACTTTCATTTATTGCAACGCTCATGGGACGATATGCGGTAGTGGTTATCCTTACATTGCCACTACACGCTCAATAGCTTGACTATTAAAATGTTATTTTTAAACGAGATGGTGATTACTAAATGAAAACAATCCAATCTCACAATATTTTAAACATAATTAAATTACACTCATACATCAACAGAATTTATGAGATTAGGATGGTATGAGGACGCTCAAGGTCGCTCAGCGAGCTATGGAGAGGGCTATGCTCGGAGTTTCTCTGCGTGATAGACTCAGAAATGAGGATATCCGCAGTAAAACCAGAGTGATAGATATAGCCCAACGGATTAGTAAGCTGAAGTGGCAATGGGCCGGTCATATAGCTCGAAGAACCGATAACCGTTGGGGAAGAAAGGTTCTCGAGTGGCAGCCTCGTACCGGTAGGCGTATTATAGGGCGACCCCCCACTAGATGGAGTGACGACCTGGTTAGACATGCAGGAAGTCGATGGATGCAGGTGGCTCAGGACCGTGCTTTGTGGCATTGCTTGGAGGAGGCCTACGTTCATCAGTGGACTTGTGAAGTCATGTTCATCAG
Source organism: Parnassius smintheus behrii (assembly GCA_036936625.1). Lineage (NCBI taxonomy): Eukaryota > Metazoa > Arthropoda > Insecta > Lepidoptera > Papilionidae > Parnassius > Parnassius smintheus. The sequence continues at coordinate 25,110,234 of JAUPFT010000012.1, forward strand.
TGAAGTGTGGCTGTAATGATGATGATGATTATAGGAATTTGCCATATTTCTGACTTCTTAAAATGTCAGTAGATATTTTTTGTTCGTTTTTTTTCATGTATACTGCATGCCGGGACGCTGTCAAGTACGATTTGGCCATTCCGCTTTAATTCCTTAGTATTTACTTGACTATGTCTTGACCTTTGGCTGATTCCATCTGAAGCTTATTTAAGAGTTTTGAATTGGGTCCGATGTTCCAGGGACCAATTTAAAACAACAAGAGCGAGACGAATTACCTTTCTCTGTAAGGTTGGTGTCAAAATTAAAAAAGTCAAAAAGTCTAAGTATTTTTTGTAATTAAAAAGCGTATTATATCAATTTGTATTTTTATAAAATTAAGGTTAAACATTCTGCCTTATCACATAGAAAAACAGGCACAAAAATCCACCTGATAGTGAGTAGATACGTATTATCCATAGATATCTGTGATCGGTTAAGATTAACATTATAAACAAGTTATAAAACCTTAGGGATTTTATTTAGATATAATCCCTTGCTCCTCAGTAAAAACATCAACGGTTCTTTCACTCTTGTACATACTTTCATTCCGCGGAAGCACTGTTATTTCACAAAAGCGTGTTAGATCAACGTACCACGTAAAATTAATATTTATTTAAATATTATTAACTTAACACTAAAACAATAAAGATGAAGCCTGAAAATTACTTATTAATTAAAAATTGCAAGAGTTTCTCAATACTTTGAAATGGTCTTGTACCATATATCCATTTTTAAACTGACAGCTACTACGTTTGCTATAATATATTGTTCTGGTGCTAGGTTTGTTTACTTCTTATCTCTCTCTAACGTAACGTATCGTATGACATGTTTCAATTAAAAGCCACTATAATCTTTTCCGGTATTGTATCCGTTATGTTTTATTAGCAATAAGAAAAAAAAATTTTATTTCTTATAAGCTAACACCTCTGAACACAGAAATTCTGTGAATCAATTGCAACACAAACTTTTTAACAGTTAAAACATACCTATTCTGATGGAAAATTTACCTTGTGTAAAATACGAGTTATTGGAACTTTTATGAACAAAAACTAGTGCCACGAAACGCCACCATTACTACTTTAGTTTTGCCTTTTTAAAATATCATAACCTGTGAATTAAATGACTGCTTTCCCTTTCTGAGATTTTTTTTATCCTTATAAAGATACTTTTCTCTATATTTCACAAGCCGCGATTTCTACTGGTGGTTTATTGTCCTTATTATTACCACAATACTTTTTACTTTTTACGAATATGTGACAAATAAACCCATATTATGTTGGAGAGACCCATATCTAGTAGAAGCTTTACGTCGAAGAAGAAAATACACTATTTAGGTTTTGATCACCAAACATCGTTGTATTTGGGCTCGTAGTACATACATACCGAAAATTATAATAAGTTTTAAGTTTTGTAGCCTCAGTAATATTCATCAACAGATAATAAATATAGGTTCCATAATTACTCATTTATTCAGTAGATTGATTTTGTATGGCGTTTTGTAAATGTTTAATTGGATATTATAATGTTTGGATAAAGTATGATAAAGCAAATTGTGAGTAACTAAATTATTTCAATCTGTCTGTACAAGGAGGATAAGTTCTTTATTTAGAATATATCCATGTGAGACTTTAATTTATATAACTTCAAAAATTTTACATTATTAAACACAAACACATGTGCAACTAATGCCGAGCTGAAGAATGTTGTTTTGTTAAATTTTTACATAATGTGAAGTAATTTAATATTTTATTTTCACTGTTATTTCATTAGGTATTTAATTTGTCAAAATTAGTTGATAGATTTCGATAATACTCGGATGTTATTGTTACGAGCTTGAGGTTCGTGACAATAAAAATTGCCGATAGAATTACCTAAATTAATACTTTAATTTACTTTATACAAATTAAAGTTAAAACACTAATAATTAAACACACTAATTCACTTAATTCCGCTCCGAAGCTTCGCTTGTGTCGCCGAGTTAAACTCTGCCTCTCGCATCTTGCAGCGCCTATTTATTTAAATTAGCAAAGAAACATCCCGAATATTCAGGTAAATGCGCGCAAAGGGACGAGAGTGCGAGTATAGACTCTCTAGAAACTTAGTTCTTCGGGTGGCGCTGTCGGTCGAAAGATCTGTGATGTCATAAACTGCAACGCTCCCCTAGCTCTCGTTCCTGACACTAGATGGCGCTAGTTGTGTCGACTGGAGCGCGTAACACTGATCAGATTGCAAGTAATTATTATATTTATTACATTCCTAGGATATAATAAAAAGTAGAGCTATTTATGTTTTAAAATTATTTATTAATAAAACGAAAATATAGCATTTTGAAGCTAAAGAAAAGTAAAAATCATTCATTATCATCATTACAGTCCTTCACAAGTCCACTGCTGAACATACTGCCCTGATACGGTAGAAGGCGGCTAAGCCACAAAAGTATGTTTCGAGAAAAATTGAAAAAAAGCGCGAAATTGGTTTTCTTGATAGATATCACTGAAAAAAAATTTTCAACTATTGGAATCCATGTAAAAAAAATTACGAATCTTTCACAAATACTTTTGAATGAAATTATTGGCATACTGTTCTGCAAACTTTAAAAATGTAGTTAACGTAAGTATTGAAACATTATATTTGAATATTAATTACAATATAAAAGGCCGTTAAGTATACCTTAACTGCTTTTTAGTATAGCAATGACAATAATCATACGCAAAAATGCGGCTAACCTACTTTAACTTTTTTATTTTTGACGCTTTGTTTAAATTATACACTTGGACTACACTTTATTGCTGTTAAGTAATATGACTGCCTTATAGTATAGTTTATCAGCAAATAATCAAATAAAATAGAAGTGCAACTAAACTAAAATGTAGTTAAATGTACATCAATCTCACGGAACCGCTTTTTTGGTTAGCATTAGCATAGGTATATTTTTGTTAAGTAAGTTTGAAAAGTTGCTAAGTGTAAAATAAATTGTGCTTTAGTTTAAAGAATATCAAAATTTTATTCATGCTTAGCACAAACAATTATAAGCAAAAACAAGGGATTGTTTTTATATTCTTAAATAACCTCTTTTTAGGGTTTCGTAGTTAAATAGAAACCCTTATAGTTTCGCCATGTCTGTCTGTCCGTCTGTCCGTCCTCGCTTAATCTCTGTGACCGTTAGCACTAGAAAGCTGAAATTTGGTACCAATATGTGTATCAATCACGCCGACAAAGTGGTAAAATAAAAATGGGAATTTTTTTTAATTTCCACCCTAACGTGTGATATATTTTTGGAAAGGTATTTAAAAATGAATGGGGGTTTACACAAATCATTTTTTGATAATGTCAATAATTTCGGAAATAATCGATCCAGAAGTAAAAAACAATGTGTCCCCCCCTCTAACTTTTGAACCATAAGTTTAGAAAATATGAAAAAATCTGAAAAGTAGAACTTTATAAGGACTTTCTACGAAAATCATTTTGAACATGGATGGAAACAACAGTTTTTGTACAAACTCATAAGTGGGAACACTTATTGTGACGGATGGGAAACTACGGAACCCTACACTGAGCGTGGCCGGACACGCTCTTGGAAGGTTTTTTTATTTTGAAATGTGATTTTCTGCTCTTCTAAACCGTTTTCAATTATAATTCTTCATTTTCTGATAAATCCGATCTGAAAAATCTGATTTATTAACTGATTTTTTTATCATGAAAATTGGTAGGTGGCATAAGGTAAGATCGATATACTAGATATAAAAATGAGTCGATACTGATTGTCGTCTTGTTCGGAATCAGAACTGTTTTGCGGCATCTCCACAGACGGTACATAATCCATCCTTTTACCGAATCATCGGCCTCAAAATCTTTCCCGCTTTATTATTAATAATGACGCTCTTCTACTGGTACTGGAAGATGCACTGTAGATGGCAAGGAGTAAGTAATTTTACAGACTTTTGCTTATAGATAGACATAGACTTCTTTGAATTTGGAGCTATTCGGCGGCATGTTTACTGAATTCAAAGCTTCACCGGAGTTAAAATCTTTATCGGCTAACTCAATGTAACGATACTTTTAGGCATATTTGGAGTTATTCTGGGACATGTTCATCGGTGGCACACAGTTTTTATCTATAGCGATCAATTCTTAAAAAAATAAATTTAAAATAAACGAATTTATTTCAGACTTTTGGTTCATAAAAGTGTTAGTACAAAATATAAATTTACAAATTATGTTAGTAAAACATAATAAAAACAACACTAAAACATTAATTTAAATATTTTCCGGGCTAGTTTGTGGCACTTGGTATAAACGCATATGTGTATATCCAGTGTTTCCATGTATGTATACCAAGTATCCTTGACTGGACGGTCTGGTTTGCTGGTTCTTTCCAAGACAGAGGTTTTTTTTTCTAACCAGTGGTAACGTATAATATTGACTTTCAATAAGAAATTCTTTCAAAAAGATACTTGTAATCTATATTGAATAAAATATATTCTATTCTACCACTAATAACCTTCAGAATAGTATTGGAGCTCCCTCGCACTCTGCACATAAGATATATGATACGTTGGCGTAGTACTACATCTCTGATGCACTGCAAAATCACGGCTATCCCGACATCACTTGAAAGGCTATATTGAACTATACAATTAAATATAATATCATCATTACAATTATATACAACGCTTATGGATGGTACCATTTCTTCATAATAAAAAATATTCAAAGCGTTTTATTCGTTATCAGTTAGGTGAATTCATTGTGTATCTTTATTTTGGTGTTGTGAGATATCAAGTTTGATATCTCACATTAACTTTTGGAGTTGATGAAATTTTGTAAATTGATTCAGAATCACTTATGAGATCCATAGAGTATGATCAAGACCAAAGTGAATCAATTATTAAAGAATGGGGAGCCAGTCGTGTCCAATGTGCCCACTGACTAAGTTTAAATGGTTTACAGTCTTCAGCTGTCTCTTTTCTCACCACGTTCACTAACTTCTTGCCTTTGTTAAGACAAGGCATTATGTAAGGCAAGGTGTAAATTAAAAAAATATATAAATACTCAAGTAATGTAAGAAGGGAGAGGTAAGTTCCCTTACGTTCGGAAACGATTTAATATTAAATTAACGATTTAATATTAGTTTATGAATTTGGTGTAATGGTAATCAAAACCCACTTATGCACAATAAAAACCACTGTTAGACCTTTTTTGCTTGGCACCCTAGCAGCATTAGCAGCAGCGCGAGCTACCTCAAAATTGAATTGAACATACCTTGGCCGTAACGTATTTTAAAATTATTTTGTAATGAATATAACGCTCTTTTTTTACATATTAGAGAGGATTTTGAATAAAATTTGCTATTATTGACTACTTTTTAAGTACTAACTAAATCAGGGTTTTAAGATATAAAAATAGCAAATTTTTATTTTTATATTAATTTTAATTTATTTAGGTCAAGTACTAAGCTGTACGTGGTATGACTGTAATAATTTCAATGGTGATGCCAGTTTAATAATATTCTTAATAATAAAAATAAATTTAAAATGAGTGGAAAATATAATTGTAAAAATAAATATTTCGATTTCTCATATTTGCGCGAACATTAGGTACACATTTAAATAAAACTAATTTTTACGGATTTTATCGTGTATATTAACTTTTTTATATTCCCGACGATTCGAGAACTTTACAGCATCCATGGTCACGGGAGGACTAAGGTTTTCGACGACGACCCTATAATTAAAAAAAATCAAAACCCAACCCAAGCATACAACTGCAAGACTTTAAGATACTATAAGTTCATACTGTGTAGACCGGAACAAAAATTAATCATTTTAATCTGTAAATAACCCCGGGTGACTATTACATCGGGACGCCGAAGACCTCAGTCCTTCCCGTGACCATAGTTGCTGTAAAGTGCTCGAAACGTCGGGAATATAAAAAAGTTAATATACGCGATAAAATCAGTAAAAACTAGTTTTATTTTAAAAATAAATATAACTATTTTATTTGCTTTAAATTCTATTAAATTTCTTCCTCGCAATTTAATTGCAATTTAATGGGAAAATTGAGTCTTAAAGTCCTTTTTATCAGAAAAGACATATTTTTTCGGAGAACTATTATACAGTTTTCTAAATCAAAACCCAAACCAAAGAATGTAACTCTGACGCACTCGGAAAAGAGCTCTGATGATACTTTTTTTAACTCTTAAAACTTGCTGATCTAATTCCTCACGTTCACATCGATTGCTAAACTTACACTTAGACGCTTTTTAGAGTAGCACATTCACTTTGCCGCTGTTTAAATATTGTTAAAAATATAATTCAAAAGTTCATCATACACTAAAAAGCAGTGAATGCTTTTTTGGGAAGGATGTGATTTTAATATATTGTTTAAATTCTACGCTTGAAAACATTTTAGTGTTTTTAGCCGTATTTTAGCTTCTACTACCGTAAGAGAGAACTTTATACAATACAAGGCAATAGTTACTTTTCGACGAAAAGTAACTATTGCCTTGTATTGTATAAAGTTCTCTCTTACCTGGATATTTCAATACCCGGGTTTCTAATGTTCCATTCTTGTTAGAACTATTTCAATAACATGACAACGCATCTGCATTTTGATTCGTAATCGATGATAGATGTAGATGTCTATGGGCCACAGCAACCACTTACCGTCAGGTGCACTGTGTGCTCGTTTGTTACCCTATCCTATAAAAAATATTAACCATTTGCATACCTATAACAGACGCACTACTTCAGAAAAATGTTAAAGTATGTTAAAGTGCTTAGTTTTATGCATCGCGCGTCTCTACAGCTTCCCGATATAGCCTAGACATCAGTTTACTACCCCTTCCGCTGTTCTCCGTATTTTCGTGTCCCAGTAATATCTGTGTAAAGGGCGCGCGAGTCTGTAATAGGTAAGTGAATGTTTTGTATTTTTTGTAAGTTAAAGATATTATATCGTAATTTATTATTAAAAGTCTATTGTTTCTGTAAAAATGTACATAGGATTGGGAAATGCTGACATGAGATGGGTTTTAGGATTTGAGGTAAGTGTGGACGAGTCTGATCACGACAGTGTTCGTTCTTTTTTAGTAAATGCAAAAATTGTTCAAAGTATGAACGCAAATGACAAACGATTATCAGTAGAGAAGAACTAAAAAGGTTTAGGCATGGCAATGAAAGCTCAACATAAAGCTGTTATATAAGCTATTTTGTGCCTTCTAGTCGGCCTTCGCATTAGAATCGGTACTCATTTCCGGGAACCATCAGATCTTCCGTCCACAAAATTTTGTGCTGATGTCATAAGATTTTGTTATTTGAAGGCGCTTAGAAAATGTCGCAAATCAAAATACATTTGTATTGTGTGTTTAACCTGTTTGCTGTTCTTTCTGAGCTAGCGGGTTAAGTCACATTTGCATGGAGCACGTAAACTTTCTATGCGAAAATTGTTGCTTATCTGAGTAGTGAATAATTATCATAAGCCAGAGTTGAACTTTTGCGAATTTAATACTGTCTTAAATAAAACATTGTCTAATTTTAATCTCAATAACAAATTCAAAATGGCGCGCTCCATTAATAGTCTAGTCTAGGTTACAGTCTAATGACTATAACCTAGACTGCCTCCAATTTAGCGTCTATTTTGGAACGTGTTAGGTGACGGGGACTCACTTGGAATTTGTAGTGATTGAAGGACCTTTTGTGCCGTTAATTGAATCGACGCGGTAGTAGTTTTGTGCTACGTGGGCCGGGGACATTGAACTTTGACCCACCGTCCTTGAGTTGTACCGCGTGTCCCTGTTTAACGTCGATGGACTTGATTTGATTGAACTTTAAGATAATTAATTGTACAATAAAATGATAAACTAATATAGTGAAAGTAGAAGCGGAAGTGCTCCATTGTTGAATGCCCCTTGGAGGGATCCCACATTTGAAGAAAGGCGACGCCTTTGGATCTGCTGTTCAGCACCAGCGGGGATGTCAGGTTACACATTGAACACTTACTGAACACAACTCATATGCACCTACCATTTCATCTGACTATTCCTGTGGTCAACCATACCTCGATAAACGGTAAGTGTTGCTTGGTTCTTAGCCGCTATAGCGTAATTATCCATAGGTTATTGGACCCTCCCCTTGGCTACCCGTCGAGTTGGATTACCTTGGCCCTAGTTCAGTCGGCTATGGTCATGGTAGCTTGGGGGCACTAACAGTAAATGATGCCTGAGATTACGGGTCCACGTATGGTCCCGGTCTAAACATAAAATTTGTAAACTTTATATTAACTTCACTTTCCCTAACCTTTAGGGAAAATGAAGCGAAGTTGACACTGTGAATAAAACAGCAATTTTATTGAAATTCTTGAGGAATGTGATAACCGGAGAAGTTTCCGAATCTTGCTTTGGAAATATCGAACCGAAGACATTTTCGAATAAATCGCGATTAATTCGCCGGTATGCTTTTCTAGCTATATCGTAAAGTGGGCTGTGTGCAAAAAGCCTGCTATTCAGCGCGTATTTTTCATTATCACATTTCTCTTTTTGGCAAAATAACATTATTTTTCATAAACAAATACAAAAAATATGCTTCTCTAAAAAGAACACACAAGATTACATACTAAAAACAACAAAACATATACATTTTACACGACACTATTAAAATATAAAGCATTATTACGTAACTTACATCTTATAACACATGTAGTACACCTTAAAACTTTAAATATTAATCTTTATTATATATATAGTAACAAATATCGTTCAATTTACACAGGTCTTACCATAATTAATATTTATCTTAATTAAGTAGACAGCTACAACAAAAAACAAAGCTTTGATCGCATTTTTTAAACAAAGTTTTAAGCAATTTTTATCTTCAGGATATCATAAAAGGTTCACACCCTCTCGCTTTAGCAATGGCTATCCTTGTTTTTCTTAACATATATGTTTACTACTCTAACATTGTAACGGTGGAAAACTGTTAAAACTAATAATTAGCAATATATTGAATTATTTTAATTATTTTTAATAAAATTTCCCTTAATCATTCATCATTTCGATTCGTGTTGCGCAATTGATTGTTACGTAACATATGACTCTAAGTTCAACAAAAGTTCTTTCATTCATCGCTACATTCATATAACACATTCACACACTGTCTTAAGGTTCAAAGATTAGCCTTTCTACATAACAATTGATTTAAATGCTGATTTTATGCCTGCGACGCTAACACATAGCGTCCCATACCTCTAATTAAATTGTTTAATAAAATCCTACCACTCATCTGCGCATGTCTTTTTTCAAAATTTTGTGATAAAATTCTAGTTCATTCTCCCGACATTAATTCATATTGTTGCGCGAATAAGTCGACGTCATGTATCCGGTACTAGCGGCATTTAGTGTCAGGGACGAGAGCGAGGGGAGTTTTCCAGAAAATGACATCACTATTCTTTCAACCGACAGCGCCATCTAGTCTCGGAACGAAGAACTAAGCTTCTAGAAGTCGACACTCGAACTCTCGACCCCTTGCGCGTGTTTACTTGAATATCCTGGATGTTTCGGTGCTAATTTGTATTTATAGGCGCTGCAAAGTGTGATCGGGGAAGTATTGAATTTGCGAGACAAGCGAAGCTTCGGAGCGGAATAACGTGAATCAGTGTGATTGATTATTATTAGTGTTTTAAGTTTAATTAGTGTAAAATGAATTAAAGAGTTAATTTTGGTAATTCTATCGGCAATTTTTACTGTCGCGAACCTCAAGCTCGTAACAATTGGTGTCAGAAGTGGGATCAAATCATGCCGATTTTACCGAAGGAGGAATCGGAGGGTGTCCGTACCCAAAATCAACGCCAGCAGGAGACGGACCAGAGGAGATTTGGTGGTCCAACGGCACAGACGTCGGAGGGCCAACTGCCAGCCACGGAGGCTGCGGGCCCGTCAGTAGCTCCTACATCTGCAGCACCTGACTTAGGTGCTATGATGGCAATGCTATAGGAGCAGCTGCAGCGCGGACGAGAGGAACATGTTCGCCGACAGGAGGAACAGGTCCGTCGGTTGGAAGAGCAGCTGCGGGGCGGACAGGAATAACAGGCCTGCCAACAGGAGGAACAGGCCCACCGGTTAGAAGAGCAGCTCAAACGCGACAAGGAAGATCAGATGCTTCTCATGAAGGACCTTCACGCTACCTTCGGGAAAGAGATAAGGGAGGTGAAGGATAAGGTTGCTCAACATGATAACCCCCTGTCGGAAGCTGAGACCCAAATCAACCAGTACCCGCAGTAACTACAACGCCTTCGCTACGTGGCTTCAAAGTGCCACCGTTCGACGGGACTTCTTCCTGGTCAGCCTACAAAATCCAGTTTGAGGCTGTTATGAAGGCGAACGGCTGAAATAAAAGTCAGGCCATGACTGCTCTCACACTAGGCCTGCGTGACCAGGCCATAACAGTTCTGGAAGCTCTTGGTGAGGGAGTGACTTATGAGCAACTCTTTGAGCCATTGGAGGCGAGATATAGCGACGCTCACCTGGTACACGTCTTTCGTGCGCAGCTTAAAGATAGCGTGAAGCGCATCAACGAAAACCTGCAGCAGTGTGCTCTAGAGGTAGGGAAGCTGGTGGCAAAAGCATACCGGCCTGTACCTGCGCTCATTGAAGGGAACCTGGTGCAGACATTCATCGACGGCATTCGCGACCTTGAGGTCAGAGCTGCTGTGAGGCTTGGGCACCAGGAGACACTTAAGGACGCCTTGGCCCATGCACTGGAGGTGGAAGCCGTGCGACAGGATCATCGTTCCCATCACGACAGGGAGGTTGCAGCAGCTACAGTTCGCGATCGCAACAAAGGATGCAGCCTTAGTTGCTACGGCTGTGGGGAAAGGTGCCATCCTCAATCCAGCTGCCCTAAACGAACCATAGAAAGGGAACCTGAACCGGATATCGATCTCACAAACCCATGATGAAAACAGTCTAATCATCAAGGGCGAGGTCAACGGAATGCCGTGTAAACCGACCATAGACACCGGTGCTTCTCGTACGATTGTTAGTTCCCAACTTATAAGTCAGTTCCTTGGGGATTCCGCATACAACCGAGAACGCATTAATTTGGTAACAGCCACTGGTCAGCGTATACCCGTCCGTGGAGAGAAGGAGATGGAGTTGAAGCTAGGCAACGTGATGTACCTGCATAATGTCATCGTGGCTGATATAATGGACGACTGCATCCTGGGCCTAGACTTTATGAGGAATAACTGTTGTGAGATCGACGACCCTTCAGTGTTTTGAAGTGTGGACAGGAGGAACTTGTTATGAAAGTTCCGTTACCAGGGAACGTGTACAGCATTAAGAAGAATATTCTTCCGCCGAGATCGGAAACGATTGTTCCGGTTAGTCTTCCCCGAAATGCGGGGCAAGCTCACCATTGTGTACTTGGAAAAGTGTAAACAATGACCTTCCATGGAAAGTAGCTCGAACCTTGGTCAGAACCACTGACGTCTCAGGAGTACGTGTGCTGAACCTATGTGACCGGGAACAGATCTGGTTGTTACTTGTGAGGAAGTGGATTGGTTACGTCAGTGCCAATATCTATCGAGTGAGACCCCTAGCAAGGTTGCACAAACGAGAGTGACCCCACTTTTGGAAGACTGCCGCAGCGTTCTCTCCCCGAACGAAATGGCCAAGGCAAAGAAGTTGTTACTCAAGTACGCCGATGTATTCTCATCAAACGATGCTGACATAGGAAATACTGGCTTAGTTCAACACAAAATAAACACAGGAGAAGAATTGCCTATCCGTCAGCGGCCAAGAAGATTGCCGGTAGCACGTGAAAAGGAAGTAGAAACCATGATTGAAGGAATAGTGAAGGATGATGTTATTAAACCTTCCTCTGGTCCATGGTGTTCACCCGTGGTGCTGGTAAAGAAGAAGGATGGCAGCATGCGGTTTAAATGACAAGGAGAAAACTGCGTTCTCGACGGGAAAGGGTCTGTGGCATTTTAAAGTAATGCCGTTTGGGTTGTGCAACGCTCCAGCAACGTCTGAAAGGCTGATGGAACTTGTACTTACCGAGCTAATTGGCGATGCCTGTCTGGTCTACTTGGATGACATCATCATCGTGGGCCGTACGTTTGAGAAACACCTTCAAAACCTAGAACGCGTGCTCACGAAGATTCAGAGTGCCAATCTCAAGTTGAGTCCGAAGAAATGTTCACTATTCAAACGGCAAGTCAACTTTTTGGGGTATGTGGTGTCGGAAAAAGGTATCCGCACAGATCCAGAAAAAATCGCAGCTGTCAAGGATTGGCCGGTTCCAAAAGACAAGACGCAGGTTAGAGCATTTTTGGGTTTGTGCTCCTATCACCGGCGATTTGTGAAGAACTTTGCAGATATAGCCAAACCTCTGCATAAGCTAAGCGAGGAAAAGCGATATTTCTGCTGGGATGAAAGTTGCAATATCGCATTCCAGGAGCTCAAGGACCGTTTGTGCAAAACACCTATTTTGGGATACCCTGATGCAAGCAAACAATTTATAGTTGACACAGACGCATGTGATATAGGACTTGGCGGTGTTTTGTCTATGGTGATCAAGAAGTCGTGATAGCTTAATTCAGCAAGTCGTTGTCAAAACCGGAAAGGAACTATTGTGTCACAAGACGCGAATTGCTAGCTGTGGTAAAGTCGTTGCAGCATATTAGCAAATATCTTCTGGGGCGAAAATTTCACTTACGAACTGACCATGCTGCACTAAAATGGCTATTGCAGTTTAAAAATCCAGAAGGACAAGTTGCGAGGTGGATTGAACTACTGCAGGAATATGACTTTGAGATCGAACATCGCGGCGGAAAATCTCATGGCAACGCAGATGCATTGTCAAGAAGACCTTGTCCTGAAGATTGCAAACATTGTACTAGGCAAGAGAGTAAGGAATTGGTATCCGTTAGGATGCTCAGGGCAGACCACCTCAGCAACGAGTGGAAGGACAGCTTACAACGTTCACAGCAGGAAGATCCGGACATCAAGCCGATTCTGTCCAAAACTAAAGTACCGGATGTTCTACAGCTGTACCATAATGATTATTCAGGAGGCCATCTGGGAGTTAAACGAACTCTACTGAAGATCCGACAACGGTTTTACTGGGTCCACTGTCGAAACGATATCGAGGACTGGTGTCGCAAATATACAAGTTGTGCGTGCATTGAAGTTGTACAATTTTGGTGCACCATGGGAGAGAATAGCCATTGACGTGGTGGGGCCGTTTCCGGAGAGTGAAAGCGGTAACAAGTATTTCATGGTTGTGATGGATTACTTCACTAAGTGGCCAGAAGTCTTCGCCATTCCAAACCAAGAAGCTTCAACAGTTGCGGACAAGCAAGTTCATTAAGTCTTCTGTGGTTTTGGAGTACCTTTAGAGATTCACAGCGATCAAGGAAGGAATTTTGAGTCTCAAATATTCCAGGAAACTTGCCGAGCTATGGGTATTCATAAAACAAGAACGACCTCTTATCACCCGCAATCTGATGGAATGGTAGAATGATTTAATCAGACATTGGAGAGGTACCTAGCAAAAGTTGTAGACAATCAGCAACGAGATTGGGACAAGCACATACAACCGTTTTTGTTGTTATATCAAAGCGCTGTTCACGAAAGTACAGCAGTGACACCAGCTTTCGCAAACTTTGGAAGAGAATTACGGTTGCCTGCAGACCTGATCACCGGGATACAACCTGATGCCCCACGCAGTATAACCGATTATGCAAATGACTTGCGAAACAAAATGAATGACATTTTTGAGCACGTCAGACAATCGGGCCAGCAAATGTCTGAGAAGATGAAAACCCGGTACGACCGCAAAATGAACAATAAAGGCTTCGACGAAGTTTCACTAGTGTGGTTGCACAATCCAGTACGCAGCAAAGGTTATAAGTATTTTATACGTGGTAGAGCCATGCTACAGTTATATTAGTAGTATAGTTGTAGCACGAATGGGTCGGCTCGACCGGGGAAGGACCACGCTCTCACAGAATACCAGCGTGAAATAGTAGCTTAATGCTGCTGTATTTCGTATGGTGAGTGTAGAGAACCGGAGACCCTTTTTACTGGAAACGAGGCATTCCATCTTAGTCCTCACGGGTGACAACGTATCTGCATTTTGATTCGTAATCGAGGATAGATGTAGATGTCTATGGGCCACAGTAACCACTTACCATCAAGTGGACTGTGTGCTCGTTTGTCACCCTATCCTATAAAAAAAAAGGTAAATCTCCTAAGTTTCAAGCTAAATTGGACGGCCCGTATCGGATTATAACCAGGATCGACGATGTAACCTACCGGATACAGAAATGCGCAAGAGGGACTCCTAAGATCGTCCATGTGGATTGCTTGGCGCGTTATTATGGGGCCGATAATGCTCGGGACGAGGATGTCTTAGGAGGGGGCAGTGTTGCGCGAATAAGTCGACGTCATTTATCCGGCCCTAGCGCCATCTAGTGGTAGGGACGAGAGCGAGCGGAGCTTTCCAGAAAATGACATCACTAGTCTTTCAACCGACAGCGCCATCTAGTCTCGGAACGAAGAACTAAGCTTCTAGAAGTCGACACTTGAACTTTTGGCCCCTTGCGCGTGTTTACTTGAATATTCTGGATGTTTCGGTGCTAATTTGTATTTATAGGCACTGCAAGATGCGATCGGGGAAGTATTGAATTTGGCGAGACAAGCGAAGCTTCGGAGCGGAATAAAGTGAATCAGTGTGATAAATTATTAGTGTTTTAAGTTTAATTAGTGTAAAGTGAATTAAAGGGTTAATTTTGGTAACTCTATCGGAAATTTTTATTGTCACGAACCTCAAGCTCGTAACAATATCATTAATTTCTCTCTTGGCTGTGGTCAGTATCCTACCTATTGAAAGTCTGATGTTCCAGCCTTACCAATGTTACCAATCCTCTGAAAACCTAATTATTTCCGTCCAATCTCTATTATGCTATTTCTGTCCAAATTCAAAACTCTATATCCCATCTGATTGTAAGGGTTGATAAAAGCCAAAGGTTGTAAAATGCAATGAATCGGCTAAACAAAAGTTTTTTCACATTTAGCTTGAAGAAGTGCACATTGTAATTATGTAATCAATAAAGCAAAGCCTGATGCAATGGACTATTGATTCCTTTGAACTATTTAAAATAAGCGTGGAGAATGGAATAATTTTTAACCAACTACGGAGGGGTATCGATATCTTTTCCCTATCTGGTGAAAATCTAAAGAGCAAGTTTTGCATTGAGATATATTTCGGAACGATGGACATTTGTCAAAGTTCTTATTATACCCAAGGTTGGTAGAAAGGCCTACGCTTTACCAAAGTCATTTAGACCTATAAACCTATCTTCTTTTCTTCTTAAGACATTGGAAAAAATTATAGATAGATATATAAGGGATGTAGCTCTAGCTACGAGGCCCATACATTACAACCAGATTACTTACAGCATAGGAAAATCTACGGAAACTCACACGGAAGATCAGTGTCATTGACAGGATCGAAAAAGCACTGGAGGACAAAGAAATAGCTTTTTGTGGCTCTCTAGATATTGAGAGCGTCTTTGACAGTAGGCCCGCATTACTACTAATTGTGGGCCTGACATTTAAAAATGTTGCACCCACAACCATCAGAAGGTTGAAGTCGATGCTCTCAAACAGAAAGGAAAAAATTGCGCTGTTTCAAACTTCGATTGAGGTTGGCCACAAGGATATGTTTTATCACGTCTTCTTTGGACTTTTGCGGTTGACCAATTATTGCACAATTTGGCAGACCTACGCATTGGCACACGGGGTTATGCTGATGACGCCTCATTGCAAGAGGCCATTGTCAAAGTATTTTATCTTCAATCATACATAGAACCTTAAACACCATAAAAACTGATGTAGGTATAACAGTTTATCAGTTAATGCTGATAAAGCTACTTAAATACCCTTTACCAAAAAAGAGACAGTTGGACAATTTAGTCACACCAAAACCCGATGGTAAAGAAGCACCATTTTTCACTGAAGTTAATAATTGGGCGTAACAATCGACCAAAAACTAACGTGGAGCTCTCACCTCAGCGACGTATGACATAAGGCAAAAATTGCTTTAGGTACGTGCAACAACTACGGCTTGCGTCCCAGTATAGTTCTATTTCTGTACAGCAGCATAGTGAGGCCAATTTTCACCTAATTGGCCCCTAATATCTGGTGCAACAAGGCTAACTAAAAGATGACTCCTGACAGAATAAGTAGTCTATAAGGGACTGCCGGCTTAATGGCAGCTGGAGCAATGCGATCATCGTCTGGAGCAGCTCTTAATGAACTTTTATACCTAACGCCCCTTGGTCTTTATTTAGACAAGGAGGCGAAGGCTAGTCTTATTGAAAGGCGCTTTTTTTATTTACTACTGGTTTGGAAAAAAACCTCTTTCCTGAGGAGATCCAGCAAAATACCCAGTGGGACTTTTTTTTAAATAACAGCTTACAATCATGTGCGTTATAATTAACAACACAGAACAAATTAGAAATAGCTTGGTAGCGATCACTTTACCCTCATTATTTATTATCATCCATACATTCCTTTATATTATAGTAACCCTTTTTTATATAAACTTAGTTTAATAAAGTTTTTGAACTTTGATGATTGACTGAGATAGACAGAGAGAAGCGGTGTCAAAACTTTGTTTTAATATGTTTTGGTTGATAACTACGTACTTATACACCGTAATAAAATTTATTACATAATGATAAATAGTGAGGAAGTAAGATGTTTTAAACCGTTTGTGTAAGGATTACAGAAACACAGGCATAATTTAAATGTATTTATTACTAGAAATGCGCCTCAGTTTGCACTGTTGATTTATGGATCTCGATTATAGTGCCATCTACCGAGTCCAAATGTAAATATAAACCATCTAGGGATCCATTCAAACACACAAACATTTTCATTGAAATTGGTTGGATGGTTTCTTATGTTTTGTCTATAATGGACATAGGTATAAACAATTTTGTGTTAGATATATTCCAGAAAGTTTTTTGAAAATAGCTTGATGGTAACATGCTCATTTATGATTTTGTAAACAATCAAAAGAGCATTTTCAATTATAAGAGATATGATAACATCCATACACATTTTGTCTCCAGGCTGCAAGGCATACAGATTTGTTCTTAGCGATCCAACTGAAAAGAAGTTAATAAATATTGTAAAGGTGTCTTAACTAGATAATAATTCTTTTTTCTATGATGACCTGTTTGTTATTTGTATTTGTTTGAGGTAATTTAACAAATTTAATAATAGATTTTCATAAGATTTAGGTGTAAATTAATAAATTCTTATATTAATTAACCTAAACTAGTCAGATTAATTTGCGAATTTCAACACAAAAAACAAAAAGAGAAATACGTACACTAATGCGTAAATTAATATTTGTTTAACGTTCATTATAATTCATAATATCCATATTCTCTTAAACATTGGTCTTGTTATAAGTGTAAATAAAAATTAAACATGTATTAATTATGCAACCATCAAAAAATATTTAACCAATAACCACATTTTTTCTTACCATAATGATGCGACTCCAACCATGTTTTATTTCACTCAAGTGAACCGAGTCAATTTGTCCAACTCGATAATCGATAGAAAAACAATTTTACCGAGTTGCCGAGGCGCATCGTATAGATTCAGAGGGTGCTATATAGATATTACTTCACTAATTTACTTGTTTAAATAATAAGTCGCTGCGGGTGACATCACAAGTTGCATCCAAATTCAAACTTGCATCTGGCATGTTGTAAACAAACCTGAACTTAGTTTGGTTTATGATATTGATTTATAATTTTAATTTCAAGTTGCCACATATTACTTATTTATAAAGGTACATATTTAAAAATGGTTTAACTAAAATAACCGCTACTGTCAACTCTAGTCAAAAACTAGTGTACAACTAGAATGACATACGTACATAAATTAACCCGAGTGGCTCGAGTCACAAAACTCTACTCGAATCGCATCTTTATCTTACGGCCAATGCAGTGTTAGTCTACAATTTAGTGATGAAATTCACTTACTAATTCGAGCAATTTATTGATATATTATGTAATAAATAAATTGATACCGCGGTTTAATCACTCATTGTAACCAGATTTGGTTACAACATGACAGTCGGTCATGTTGTAACCAAATCTGAACTTAATTTGTGTTTAGACCTAATTTTAACGTTTTGCAACCTGCGTCGGCGCGCGTTTTGGAGCGGGAAACGGGCATGATGGCGGAGCCGAGGGGGGTGCGGGCAGGTGCGGCAGACGGCCGCACCGGCGAGTATCATCCGATTTGGTTAACTAGCCGTGGAGCTGTGTAGTTGCGCGTTTTGTTAATATAATTGCCGCCTCGCAGCCCAGACGTTTATACTTCGCGATCCTTACGTTTTTTGCTACGTTTTCCGGTGATATAGTACTTTCACTAGCAGTCCGTGTGTTGTAACGCGGGTCCGGTTAAATCTTGTTGAATTTGATTGGATTAACTTGATGATAATTGACTTGACTATAATTAACAAGTGATAAACGAGCATTTGTTAGCCGCTATAGCTTAATATTCCACAGGCCATTTTAGGCCCGACCTCCTGTTACCCGTCGAGTTGGACTCCTGGTAGGCACGAGTTCAACGACCTTGTCGAGGTAACTATTGGCCGTAACATATTGGTAGCAGAGCGTAGTTTGTTGTGCGTCGGGCTTGAGACCGGCAGACCATCACCGCGCTTCCTCTCGGGACTCTGCCGGACCCTCATCCCCCACGGGCGAGGGCGCTTGGCCACGCCCCCTGACAGGCGACGCTCGTCGCTCTCCTGCCGACAACCTTGCCCCTGGTTTTTGAGGGGGTTCCTCCTACGACCAGTCGGGGGGTCGTTCTCCCAGGGGCGGGGGTTCGTCCCCCACCTCAGCGGGTTGAGAGGGACTTTACGGCCAGTCAGCGGTCAGCGAGACCCTTCTCACCCCATTAGCAGAGAGGCCGCGACTGAAGTACCACCCCCCCCCCTTTTGGTCGGTATCGCTACTACGGGGTCCCTGCGACCTCGAATCTGTCAGGGCCTCAAGGCCAAGGTTCCCAGAAGCCCCCCAGATCGGCCCGTTCTGCGATTTTCACCCACGGGTCAGTGAGATGCCGCCGGAATGCCGCTTTCCGGACCCCCGGCTTGAGTGACGGTCCGACGGAGGCAGCTCCAGCTAGGAAGCTGCCACTCAAGCTCCCAGCACGGCCGCCTTCACTGATCCTTTATGCCGTCCACAGTCCACTTGACAAACTGTGCTATTGCCGACGGCCTCAGTGAAGGTGTACAACCCGAGTGGCGACTGTTTAACCGTTCGCGCTCTATTGGATTCAGGTTCACAACGCTGTGTGGCCTCCACTCGGTTGGTGGGAAGACTGGGGCTCCCCTGGAGCTGTATATCATGTCCAATGGTAGGTATTGGAGGTGCAGAGCCTCCTGCTCCTAAAGGACAAGCAAAGCTGGTGTTTGGCCCTGCGAACACCTCCACATCTTAGTTAAGGTAAATGTCATCGATGACATTGTAGGCTTTCTCCCTAATGCTCGTATAAATGACAGCGCGGTTTGTTGTGCGTCGGGCTTGAGACTGGCAGACCCTCAATGGTCCCAACCTGGGCCTATAGATTTGTTGCTGGGGGCCGACGTGCTGGGGTTCATCCTGTTAGGCGAGATACGAGCCCTACAGCCCGATGGCTTGTCAGCCGTGTCCACTGTATTTGGGCATAGTTTCTTTGGACCGGTTCTGTGGTCTCCACCGCGTCAGACAGCCGACCCGCTCTCTGTGGCGGGCGTGTCTCTTTCGTACGTCGTCCAGCGGATCTGGGGAATTGAGCAGCCACTACACGCGCCTAGAGTCAACCCTCTGGACCGTAAGTGCCAGTTGTTCTACCAGAACAATACCGGTCGCCGTGTCGACGGTCGCTTTGTCACCCGCTTACCCTTTCTTGACTCACGGCCCCCTTTGGGCCAATCTCGTACCCTGGCCGAAAAGAGGTTGCTTTCTATGGAGCATCGTATGCAGCGTTACCCAGCCTTTCGCGACAAGTATGTCGAGTTAATGCGCGAATATCAAGAGCTGGGTCACATGTCACCGTTTCACTTCGACTGGCGGTCACAGGAGCACTACTTCCTTTCCCCACCCTGCTGTCTTGAGGTCCCCTTGGAGTAAGAGTCGGGTGATTTTTGACGGCTCCGCCCCTCGTCAAATGGGGTGTCCCTGAACCAGTGTCTCCACTCTGGTCCTAAATTGATCAAGGACATATCCGACATTTTGACCCACTTCCGTCGGCATCAAGTTGTTTTTGTAGCCGACATTTGGATGATGTTTCGACAATCAGTGGTCCATCGTGATGACCGTCGATATCAGCTGATACTGTGGCGCGAGAAGCCCAGCGATCCGATACAAGTGTTTGAGTTGAACACCACCACCTATGGACCCCGGTGCAGCCCGTATGTCGCCATGCGGACCCTCTCCGAACTTGCTGAGAGAGAGAGCGCCTAGGATACGCTCGGGGGGCTTCTATTTTGGAGACCTCGGTTTACATGGACGATATTTGCACGGGTGCCTCCACCGTCGACGAGGCTCTTGAATTGCGAGACGAATTGATTGCCATCCTGAAGTCAGGAGGTTATGAGCTGCGCAAATGGTTCTCGAACTCCCCTCATATTTTGAAGGACCTCCCAGGAGAGGATCAACAAGACCCTCATCCATTCGAGCACCCTGACAATCCTAATTTGTTGAATGTGCTTGGCATTCAATATCAGCCTGTTCAGGATACCTTCACGTATCGAGTCGAACTCGATCCCCCTCCTAAATCATGGACCAAGCGCTCTGTGTTGTCAACTATAGCTCGCACCTTCGATCCTAATGGATGGATCACTCCGGTCATTTTTTTTTGGTTAAGTGCTTTCTTCAAAAGCTCTGGATATCCGGGTTGGGCTGGGACGACCCTATAAGCGGCGCTCTCTTGCGAGAGTGGCTCTCAATTGTGTCCTCCCTTCCAGACATCAACCGGGTCTCCATGCAAAGGTGCTTTCTCCCTCCAGGGAAATGCAGGGCTACCCTGCACGGATTTTGCGACGCCTCTGAGAAGGGCTATGCTGCTGTTGTATATTCGCGGACGGTGAGCTCTTCTGGTCATACTTTCGTCCATCTCGTACTTGCTAAACCCCGCTTAACTATCCCTAAATTGGAATTGTCTAGAGCTGCTCTTCTCACGTGACTCCTCAACCACGTTCACTCTTCCTTGAAGTCGGTAATCGACATTACGGACGTCTACGCTTGGTCGGACAGTGAGATAGTAATTTGTTGGCTCCGAGCGGCACCTCACAATCTTGAGGTCTTCGTGTCGAACCGCGTGTCTCAAATCCAGAATTCTAGCACTCTTCTAACTTGGAGACATGTCCCAGGGGAGTTGAATCCCGCAGACTGTGCTTCTCGCGGCTGTGAAGCCCCCTCCTTGGTTGATCACCCGCTGTGGTGGGGCCCAGTTGGTTAACTGAGTCTCAGTCGTTCTGGCCCCAGAATAAAGACTCTGAACCGATTGAATTGCCTGGCCTACGGGACCGAGTAGGAGTGGTCAAGGATAAGCCCACTCGGGATCTCTCCCTGCTAGAACGGTACAGCTCTCTCGATAAGCTCTTGGGAGTGAATGCTTGGTTGCGTCGATTTGTCCGCAATTCGAGAGATCCATCCAACCGAATATCTGATTCCGCCTTGTGAGCGGCGCGAAGCCTTGATGCATTGGACTCGTATGGTCCAAGCGGAGCATTTTGAACTCGTGATTGATACCTTGAAGCGGGGCTTCGTTGTCAAGGGTGCGCTGGCTCGTCTGTACCTCTTCCTGGATGACTCGGGGATGCTGCGCGTTGGCGGACGTTTGAAAAATTCTCAACTGCCGTACGGGGCTCGACACCCTTTACTGCTCCCCAAGGACGGCACCTTTGTTCGGTTGCTGGTAACTCACCACCATGTTCAGAATGCCCATGCTGGGTGCAACGCTCTTTCGGCTATTTTGCAGCGGGAGTTTTGGATTTTGGCTGGCCGACGCACCATTCGGAGCGTTATCTTTAAGTGCATATGTTGTTATAAATTGAAGGCCACCATATCACAGCCGATGATGGGTGACTTACCACCCGAACGCGTCAGGGCCATCCGACCATTCACTGGAGTCGGAACCGACTTTGCTGGCCCCTTCCTCGTCAAGTCCTCCAACCTTCGTAATGCGCGTTTGCATAAGGCCTATCTGTGCGTTTTCGTATGCCTCTCCACTAAGGCCGTTCACTTAGAACTTGTAAGTGTTCTTAGCACTGAAGCCTTTTTGGCCACGCTCGGCCGCTTCGTATCGCGTCGCGGTTTACCGGACCTGATCCGGTCGAATTGCGGAACGAATTATAAGGGCACTGATAGATATTTGAAGGAGGTCGTTGAATTTCAGTCCAGCAACAGGACTTATTTAGCTACTGCGATGTCCAAGAAGGGCATCCAGTGGAAATTAGACCCGCCGACATACCCACACTGGGGCGGTATTTTTGAGGCGGTGACTAAGGTTGCAAAAACGCATCTCCGTCGCGTTATTGGCGAAACTATTTTGACATTTGAAGAGCTTGCCACTGTATTCTGTAAAATTGAAGCGGTCCTCAACTCTCGGCCCCTCTGTCCTCTCTCATCCGATCCGAATGATTTGGAGGTTCTAACCCCTGGCCACTTCCTGATTGGCCAGTCGCTTAACGCCCTGCCCGAGTACCCTTTCAGGGAAATAAGCTCTTCGCGGTTGAGCAGATTTGACCTGCTGCAAAAAATGACTCAGAGTTTTTGGCACCGATGGTCTCTGGAGTACCTACATCTTTTGCAGCAGCGCGTTAAGTGGTCTGACAAGACGGATCCCCCTCGGGTTGGAGACCTCGTGTTAGTTAAAGAACCTAACGCCTCGCCCTTGTATTGGCACCGTGGGCGCATTGTTAAGTTAACGTATGGACCGGATAGGGTGCCTAGGGTGGCCAAAGATTCGGTTTTGCAACGTGCCGTCGCGACCCTAACCCCTTTGCCAATTTATTCGAGGACATAGGTTCTCATGTCCGGGACGGGGGTTTGTTTAGGCCTAATTTTAACGTTTTGCAACCTGCGTCGGCGCGCTTTTTCGAGCAGGAAACGGGCATGACGGCGGAGCCGAGGAGGGTGCGGGCAGGTGCAGCAGACGGCCGCACCGGCGAGTATCATCCGATTTGGTTAACTAGCCGTGGAGCTGTGAAGTTGCGCGTTTTGTTAATGTAATTGCCGCCTCACAGCCCAGACGTTTATAATTCGCGAACCTTACGTTTTTTGCTACGTTGTCCGGTGATATAGTACTTTCACTAGCAGTCCGTGTATTGTAACGCGGGTTCGGTTAAATCTTGTTGAATTTGATTCGATTAACTTGATGATAATTGACTTGACTATAATTAATAAGTGATAAACAAGCATAATTTCCTAGACTCTGAAGTGTTTTCTGTGACTGCTTGCCCCTTCGATGGATCTCATATTAGAATAGAAGTGAAGCCTTTGGATCTGCTATTCTGCAACCAGCGGGAAGTCAGGTTACATAATATAACACGTACTGAGCATAACACAGTCACGCATATACTTACACATGAATCTTCCTATGGTTGACCCTACTTCGACGAAAAAAGGTAAGTTTTGTTTGGTTCTTTGTTAGCCGCTATAGCTTAATATTCCACAGGCCATTTTAGGCCCGACCTCCTGTTACCCGCCGAGTTGGATTTCTGGTTGGCCTGAGTTCAACGACCTTGTCGGGGTAACTATAGGCCGTAACAGTTTGATTTATGATATTGATTTATAATTTTAATTTCATGTTACCACATATTAATTATTTATAAAGGTACCAGGCGGTCCCATAATGAACTGGCCTGATATAGTTCAACGCGACGTGTCGCTACATGTTGTGATGCATTAACGTAATGACGTACCATACGTTTATCGTGCACTTAATATAAGAAACATGCATCGACATGAAATGCTTAGTCTTAGTTTACCAGGAATTTGAATAACGAGAGTCGCGTATTTTTTCAAAATGTCGAAAACTGAGTATCGAAGTGTCATAAAGTTTCTGTTTAAAGAAGTTTTATCCCCTGCCCAAATAAAAGAACGATTGGATGGCGTGTATAAAGAGTCTATCCCCTCCTATAACACAGTGAAAAATTGGGTGAAAGAGTTTCGACTCGGGAGAGAAACCGTCGAAAACTTTGGCCACGACGGTCGACCTGTGGAAGTGCTCACTCCCGAAACGATTGCTCTTATCGAAGAGGAGGTTCTGAGTGACCGCCCTTTGAACCAAAACAAACGCGGTTAAATTCAAACACCATTAGAGGTTCCTTTGGGTTGAAACGATATAAAATGCGTTGGAATCTACGGTCGCATTCACGGAACCCTATGCAAAGAAACATTTGGCGAATATCGGCGGATAGTGCTATACTAAACAAACGAAAATTGGCTATTATATTAAATAAACTGCCCTGTAAATTTTTCCCACTATAGAGGATATCGTTAAGCGACAGGTGAGTGCTAGTTTTAGCACTAGCGTCGAGCACTACACGTAACTTAGATGTAAGTTTGTCCTCTCTAATGACTCCGTGGTGTGGTATGAAATACGACGGTGTGTCTTCGTAGTTATCTAATTTCGAAGCCACAAGTGATATGTAACCTTCTCTTATATATTCGTTAATGACGCCGTCGTAAGCTTCCTTTAACTGGGGTGAAGCGAGCATCCTACGCTCCAAGCTGTAGAAACGTTTTTCCGCCATTTGACGCGAATCGCCGAGAGATAAAACATCTCCTTTAAAGGGTGGCGCTACACTATATCTACCGTCGCGATCACGAACGGTCGTGCGGACGTAAATTTTCTCGCATAACCTGTCATCTGAGCTAGCTATGGGTGGGACGTTCACCTCCTCCATCTCCCAAAATTTGCGGACTAACGACTCGAGCGGTTCGACAGCCATACCACAATAAGAAGTTGCCGAAATACTATCTATAATGGGGGCTGAGCCAAGGATCACATAGCCCAATACGGTTTCCAGTGCGTAAGGCGCGGTATGCGAGGAGTTGCCCATGACCTTATTGTTTAACAAAAGATGAGGGAAAAGCGATGCTCCAATGAGCATGTCTATGTTTCCAGGAACGGCGTAAGTGTCGTCCGCCAGAGTCAAATTCTTGAATTCAATCATTGCCGAGGTGAGGTGAACCGAAACGGTTGGCAACCGTTCAGTGACCCTATCTACTACTAGTGCATTTATATCAAAGTTAACATTACGATCTAACCGAGAATAAAATTTTAAATTTATATATCCCTGTGTCGCTTTACTAGTACCTCCGATGCCTTTAATTACAGGACATGAAAGTGACCTATTTATTACTAAGCCTAAGCGCTGACAACATTGTCGCGTTATAAAGCTATTTTGGGCTCCGCTGTCCAGCAGTGCACGGACGCTTTATTCGTTTCCACGCAAATCCCTAACCAAAATACGTGCCGTACCCAGTAACACGGTTGAAGGAGGTTGTGCTCCCATATTTTCCAATGAGCACAGAGCGACATCACCAGGTCGATCGCTAGAGTCGTTGACCCTAGTAGGGGCGAATTCCTTGTCCGCTTTACTTGACGCCGCTATGTTGCTATTTTCAAAATGTAATAGCGTGTGATGTTTCCTGGCGCACTTGCTACATACGGAACTCGAATTGCATTTTGCAACTAAATGCTTATCGCTTAAGCAGTTCAAACATAGGTTGTTTGTCTTTACTAATTTATAACGTTCGCTTGGTGAATATTTACGAAAAGTCGCACAATTATATAAATTACCGTGTTTATCTTTACATACTATACAAGTATGCTGGAGTGATGTTGGCGTAGCGGTTACATACCCTGCTATTTTAGATGGTTGAGTCTGTCTACGGTCGACGCACCTTTTAATCTCCTGTTTAACGTTCGGAGAGCGCTGCATCACCTTTATTTGATCTCGCACGAACGATGCTAATGAATGAAAGGAAGGCATCTCCGAGCTACGATGCTCCATTTCAAACGCACGCACGGTGTCGGGGTCTAATTTCTTTAGTGCAATATGGAGAAACACCACGTCCATAAGATCATTAAATTTCAAATTCTTAAGTGCAGCCACCGATGCCACAAATTTATCTAGAAACTGCTCTAAGCCGTTGATGTTCGCGGATGATATAGGTTTAAGATCGAATATCTGGTTCAAATATTCGCAAGCTAACATTCTCCTATCTTCATATTTAGTTTTAAGCGTTTTGAATATTAATAAGTAATTGTTTGCTGTAGGTGTAAACCCAGAGCAGATCGACTGTGCCCTGCCACTAAGTTTACTAATTAAGTAATATAATTTTTCAGCGTCCGATAACGATGGGTTATTGTGTATATTGTTTTGAAAACTACTGAAGAAGAAGGGCCACGTCTTAATATCACCATTGAATACCGGAATATCTATTGGCGGCAACCTAATTGAGTCACTTGGAAGTACGTGTGTTTCCGGCTTTGCTTCGTTTTGAGATTGTAGGGATTTCGCAGTTCTTTTCACGCGACACAACATATCTTCGAATGCCAGCAGCGGTTGGTAGTTCACTATGTACTTCGGGTCGATTTGTAATTCCAAATGATTAATTTGGTCTAATATTCTTTCGTAATCTATCCGCAAAGAATCTACCGTTTCGATTTCATTCAAAAAGGTTTCCCGCACTGCTTCTATATTAATGTTCTTTATATAATCACTTATATTCTGCATACGCGAAAAGAGTATGTCCCTCTTGGCATAAAGCGTTTTAATTTTGATTTCACTTCCACTAACTGCCATTTTAAATTATTATAATAAAGTTATATTAATCACAATTAATCTCACAACGCACAAACAATGAAGGATGGACACTCGGTATGCCGTATTACGTAATTAAATCGAACACATGCACAGCGAGTCGAGGTGACGCGTCGTTCGCTAGACTCAATATTTTTATCAAGATTGTGGGGTAAGCGTATCAAACGGTTCCTATTACACTGTTTCAATTATTTAATAAGCTTTAAATTTAACCAAATACGAGCGCTATAAAACAAATAATTCTGTTTGCGAGTACCTAATCAAAATTTAAATTTAAACGAACACTATTTAAGTCTATTCCATAAATTAGAGTGCATTATCTAATTAATTAATTCAACAATTCGACCAAATCCTGCCGAAGTGACCATAAAATGGTGGAGCCACGTGTCTAAGAATGCCGAAAATCTAGTTCCCCGATCGAACCTTAAACCTATTACGCGAGATATTAACTTAAGTGGACTGTATATGCGATTGCTTCTACGCTTACGTAAAAGCGACTACTATAGCATGCGGTACAATGCACTCGCTCTTCCCTAAACTAAAACTATTATTGTGCCAAATCGAGGAAAAGGAATCCTGCCTGATTGGGAGAACACAGAATTGGAGCGTGTTAAAACAATTATATTAATCAGGCAGTAAATAAAGGAATATTGACTCACCGGGGTTTCTTCCATCCTGTAGAGCACTATAGCGGCGACTTCCGGAACTTCTTCTGGACAGACACTCTGGAGCCCCAGGGGTACGTCGGGAGAGAAGCGTTGTAGTTTCAACGACGAGCGCGGCGGGAAGAGGACGCGCATCGGTCGTGCGTGCCTTATATATCCTCGGTTCCGATGATTACGTGACATTCTAGAATCATCTTCTTGCCCCTCCCACCCCACCACCCCGATGTGTCAATACGAGGGTACGAATGATATCGTTTTCGGAAAGGAATAAACGACTTGGCACCTACCGTCCAATATAAAATAAATACGAATGGGTTTCCGCGCAACCAGGTACCGAAACTTCTTTCAGCGGTACAGAGACAGGAAAGAGTGCGCTGCGCTTCGGAGTTTTTGGATCTTTGTGGCGAAAATCCAAAGACTGTGATCGAGCGGCTAGTGACTGGTGATGAAACTATGACCTTGTATTATGACCCACAAAGCAAGCGCGTGTCAATGGAATGGCGTTATAGGGTTGAAAAGCCCCCTAGAAAGGCAAAGGTGCAACAATCGACTAAAAAACTGATGTGCACAATGTTTTGGGATTTTCAAGGCATTTTGATGGTGGATTTTAAAGAACGTAATACAGTCGTCAACGGCGAATATTATGCTTCTTTAATATATAAATTACGAGACAAGATAAAGGAAAAACGAAGAGGCAAGCTGTCTAAAGGTGTCCTGTTGCTCCATGACAACGCCCCTGTTCATACCGCTGGTGTTTCGAAGGATGCAGTTCGTCAATGCGGGTTCACAGAAGTTCAACATCCACCTTACAGTCCAGACATGGCCCCGTCCGACTATTATTTATTTCCAAATTTAAAGCGGGACTTAGGAGGAAGAAAATTTTCAAGCGATGAAGAGTTGCAGGCGGCTGTCTTCAGTCATTTTGAGGATAAAAAAATGTGATTATTTTTATAAAGGTTTAGAGATGTTGATTCATAGATGTCAGAAGTTCCTTCATTGGTTCATAGTTAGGCCAATTCATTATGGGACCGCCTACGTACATATTTAAAAATGGTTTAACTAAAGTAATCGCTACTCTCAACTCTATTGATAAAATTTTCCTCGATGCAAGGTCTCCAAATAGTCGATTTACTCAAAAACTAATGTACAACTGGAATTACATACATACATAAATTAAACCGTTTGGCTCGATTCACAAAATTCTACTTGTATCGCATCTTTATCTTACGGCCAATGCAGTGTTTGTCTACAATTTAGTGATGAAATCGACTTACTAATTCGACTTAATAATTCAAGCAATTTATTGATATATTATGTAATAAATAAATTGATATTAGCTAATATATGTATAATGTTATATAAATTTATGTTGTATAAATTTATGTTATATATAATATAAATTGATTATATATAGTTTGGATAGTCAAATTATTAATAACATTAAGACTTACGTCATAACGTTAGAGTGATATTATTTTATAAAGATTGTCGATACGCATACCAAAAATAATATACCTATTAAAGTTAGTAATAAGAATTGTGTTATATGGAAGAACAATTATAAAAATAATTTGTGACAAATTGACACAGCTTCGTTCAGCTAATTTGAATTGCGTAACTCGAGCTCAAAATCGAGTAACCTAAATTTCAACTCGAGTCGAATTTTTTCCGGGTTATCACGGCACATCTCTAAGAAAATTATTTTCCACATATTACATTACCTTAGCCAATGATCTGAACACGAATATCAAAACAACTCTTTTTTTTTCACATTTCTTGATTCCGTTTAGGTTCTCGAAAAATCTTTATGTTATATATGATAATGAATTGGTATCTTTTATAAAATGGTTCTTATTTCAAGTGGAAAATAGGTAAGTTAAGAGAGTACAGTCACTTTTCTGTCAAATTCTCGACTATGTTAACGACTTCTTGAAACTTGAGATACAGTGACACCGAGTTAACTTTTTTCAAAATGTCCATCTTCATCTATATATTATATATGATTCTTTCGTCCGTAAGTATGTGACTGAACTCCTTCTGAACGGCAGGACAGATCCGTCAATTATTTTAAGTGGTTTCTTATTACACAATGTTGGCCTTACATTTAAAATAAATAACTGTTGATTATCGCTTACTTAAATTAAGTATTAAGTATCTCATTTTTTTGTTTATGTAGTGCTTAATATATTATAATCTATTATGACATGAAAAGTATTAAATGTATATTGATTGTCAAATCATATTTAAATTAATTTCGATTTTAGTCTTATTTAAGTTAATTGCATGCAAACGTAATTCTTTTTTTTTGTGAAATTAATTTTCCAATAGAATATAATATTGTTCTACGGAATGAAATTTACGCGTTTCTTAAACTTTTCATGAGTAATGCCCTATGTTATTCCATGTGACAATGAATTAGTAGTTTAAAAAATTATTATACTCTAAAATAATTTTTAATCTCAAACGTTGGAATTACCAGAATTATACAATGACTTTCATGTTGCAATGTCTAAGAGGGTCAGCAAATAGAGGCGGCAATTAATCAAAATAACAATTTTCATATAAAATGGTCGCTTTCTGTCTCTCACTAGCGAAATATTGTGTTTGATTATTTGTTATATCTCTATGAAGCAATTACATTAACAAAATACTTTAAAAAATAACATGTAAATTAACCAAACCGACGAAGAGATGCAGTGTCAGACATAAGAAACGACCAAGGCAACAAAGGTTTTATAAAACGCTTTCTGCATCTTTATAACATTTACAATTTTTTAATGCATATTTAAGATAAATCATCAAAAATATCATTGTCCGGTATCGCAATATAAGCAGAGATGTTGAGCTGTAGTAATCAGCACAGATTTCGACCTGATATTAAGGCGGAGTTTGATTCCTGGGTGGGTCTAATATTTAAAAAGTAATTGAGTCAGATCTAATTGTAAGGACAATTGAGAGAGGTGGTTATGTATATCTTATGAGTCTGCACCACTACATTCTAGCCTACTTACAATCCTATATTCATTACATTTGCATAGTAAGTTCATTACTCTGAGATGACCACTCATCCTGGTCGTCTCTGACTAATGACTTGTGTTAACCTGTACGCCAAGCGAGCGCGCGCCATGTTACACTCCCGTTCACTCGGGACCTTTTTGGCGGGAAAATTTCTAGGTTAGGAAATTTTTTGCAATATTGCAAATTTTGCTATATTTTCACTTTGAGACAATATTTATGGATAAAACTTACAGGAAGTCTTGTTGAATGTATAAACTATCGAATAAAATTATTTTTGGTTGCTAGAAATTGTAATAAAGTATATAAATTACACTGTATAGCATAATAGTAGCATAAACTTCAATTTTAGTGACAAAATTACTACTAATTTGAATTCTACACCTTTGTTTTTGTAGAAATTTATATGAAATTGTTTGGAAATATGTATATTTTATGTTTTATGTGTTTCCATTCGTTACTCATACCAAAATATTAAAATATTAAAAAATTAAAAAAAAAAATAAAATAATATTTTATCTGTGACATTTCGAACAATATTTCTAAAATATGTTCGTGTGAATTTGAAATAAATACAACGTCATGTTATTTCAAAATATGTAGGAAAACTATTTTTACTTACATTTTACACTAAAAATAAATGAGAATTTGAAAAATAACACATTTATAACCCGCCCGCCAAAACAGGCCTTTCGGAATTTGAAGTACTTTTGGCAATTTACTTTTCACTTTTTATACCACAAATTACATATCTACGTGTTGACTATATTACAAGGAATATAAAAAAGTATAATACTTTCGTTTTTAGTCCAGACACAAATATAAAATTCTATAAAAAAGACGGACGGACCTTCATCAAAGTGACACGTGGAACGCCGGAAGTTCAGAGTGATTTCTTTTTTTTTTTTCTAAGAAACATTGCCAGGTTATGGTTTAAAATAAAAGAACATATCTTTGTCTTTGATACTAATATCTATTGCATAGTGTCTTTGGTTTTGTTTAAAACGAAAAAATAGTTTTTTCATAGGTAGACATGTTTACATAATTCTGATCTAATTCGATCACTACTTGGCGGGCGTAAGGTTGGTATTGCGCGATCGAAAGTGAGCATGGCTTGGCGTACAGGTTTAATATAGTTCCGATGTAATCGAGACACTCTCATCATTTTTGAACTCGGCACCAATGGCGTCATCATGATACTTAAGAACAAACGCGATTTTCCAGTGTTCAAGATACAATTCAATTAACACTTTCGTCGCTGGACTACATTCCACTTTAAATACAATATCATATTGATGGTCACAATAAAACTAGTACTCATATAAATATGTAGAATGTAGGCAGATAAATATTTTATTCGAATTTAATATTTCAAACAAGATAAATCATCACATGAAGAGGTTGCTTTATTTTTAGTACAATGATTTCCACCTGCAACATTTTGCAATCGGCTAAAAGCAATCGGTAAACAGAGGCGAGCAATAAATCACAATAGTAGTTTCCCGATAAAATAGACACACGGTTTCTCCCTAATGTAAAATAGTAGAGACCGTCTTATTATGGTATTATGGTACAATCGTACAATGTATTCTGAAATATTTATAAAGTAATATCGTTAAATAACAATTTAGCACATATCACTAAAAGTAATTGCATCGTATCTTACCATGACAGAAATAAAATAACAATAAAAATAAATAAAGTTGGATACGTAAACATTTGAAGACAACATGTTATAAATCATGCATCCGTTACCGAAACCTAATCTTCGATTTGCATGCAAATAATTATAACATAATAATTGGTTTTTGATATCAACATGGTTATCAAATTTCACGAGTTTATACTTGCCCATATGGAGCATCAGGTCATCATTACGAATATGGTTTTTTTAACTAATGAGAACGCGCATATCAAGTAAGAAGATAATAGAAGTATCACAATTGCATAGTTAGTAAAATAATTAAAACAGTAAGAATATTAACATGTAAATTATATTTATACATATCTTTTCTATTAATTGGAACTAATAATACTGATTCTTTAGTATAATTAACTGTCATAAATTTAAATTTTTTTGATAGAGTTCATTGTTGCTTTAATATAGATATAATACATTTCTCTGTATTTGAAAACTTCTAACATCTTATTTGCCTTGGTAAAATTTACCTAAGCCGAATAAAATCATAAATGTGAAAAATACGGTTTTTATTTTGCGCTGCCTCGCGAATACTTCGTTGCAGTATCGATTTTCACTCCAAGCTGCAAAACTGTACATCCGACAACAAAGGGATCTAAATAATTGTATTTTCCAAACATAAAGTAGTAATAATATACTAATAAGTCATTTTATTTTAAGCCGATGGTATGAAGATGCTGGTTTTAATAGTTGTCACATCACATCAGTATTTAAAGGGTGTGCTGCTCAAATCATCAAAGAAAGATAGACGGGGCGCTGCGTACGTTTAATGTGACGCCAAAATCATGCCAAAACTATGCTTAACTTATTGTAAGAGCATGCACTTATGCATATGCTAAAATTATTTGCAACCAACAAAATAGTTCTAAACGTCCTGCGTTATCAGCATTGGACATTTTCACGCTGTAAGAAAGAAGAAAAATGTAAGCGCAAGTGCATATCAGGAAGTTAAGCACGGTTCCAGCGTCTTTTGAAATGTACACATCGCTCCCTCTATTATATTTTTGATAGACTGAGGTGCTATTAGTCATAAAACTTGTGGACATTTTTTATAGAAGAGGGGAAAACGAGCATACTGTTCACCTGATGTTAAATGACTACCGCAGCACATGACCAACCGCAACACCAGGAGAATTGCAGGTGCGTTGCCGGCCCTTTAGAAAGGAGTATGTTCTTTTCTTGTAGGTCCCCACGTTTTGTCGGTCCGGAAAAATCGCCGTTGGTAAATTATTCCACAAAGAGGTCGTACGCGGAAGAAAACTCCTAATGAAACGTACCGCAGTAGTGGACCGCCATGCAGCCATATGGTGTGGAAGGTATCGGTAGGTTTGCCGCGTAGTGCGTTCATGAAATTTTGGCGGCACTGGTAACATGCCAGCTGACAAGTATTTCGTGAAAGGTTCGCCTTTGCTCACCACGCTGTGTTGACCGATGGGTGAGCGCAGAGAATGGAACTTTGATAACGCAAATCATTAGTCTATAACATATGGTTTTCGATGTTTATCACCCGTCTGAGCCTAGCTCACTAATCAGCAAGATTCATCGTATGCGTGTGAGGTTGAAGAATAAGCTGATTAATTGTCCTGCTACGCTCGGCAATAATTTACTATAATATTTTTATTATAATACAGTCCACCTGATAGTAAGTTATTCGTACTATCAACACCTATAACTATCCTTAAACAAAGAAAACACAGATTATTAACTAGGTGATTAGCTTACTTCCAAGCCACAGCTAATCGTGATTCTCTTAGCGTTTGAACTGAAACAGAAACGTAGGGGTTCTGAAAATTTACAGCAGAATAGATACTCCGCAAAGTAGTAGACTTATCATTTGGTAAAAATTGTAAGTGTTTATGATATATACTTATACGCCAGTATATTCCAAATTTATGAAGAAAACATATTTTTGAGTTTTAAAAAAGATTTAGTTCTTTTTTTGAGAAATGACGTTGACGTTGTTATGTCAGTTTTTATTATAAAAGGCACTGAAAATATAGTTAAAAATATAGACCAAATTAGATCATACACTGTTACGTATCGTTTTATTTACCAACAACCCTTCTAGTGTATCAGCAGGACAACAGATCAACTACATAGTTCAACTAGTTAAGCTGGTAAACATTGGTCCAGTCGAGCCGAATATCAGACCCAGATTAGTCAGAAGTTTTTGTTAATAAGCGGTGCCAGGTTTGGACCGCACGCCATATTACTCGCAGTGGATCGCTGCTGCAAGAGCACCGCATACCCTGCAAAGGCGGTAACACCTTTGACCAGCAAGGTGGACAAACTCAGCTGCATTGGGAATGTTAGTTCAACGTGACGTCACAAAGGACGCCATCATCCAGCCAGTAGTACATCGCCAGTTCAATCTTCGAGTTCGCCAATAGCAGCCGGGTGTCGAAGTTCAAGGTGAAGCCGAAGGGGAACGCCGCAAGTACAATATCAGCTTAAACTGTGTTTGTGTTAGTGAAGTGCAAACGTGAGTACAATTTAGTTATTTTCATAGGAGCTGTGACAATTTCTTACTTATTTGAATATTGATTTTAAGGAAGATTTTAACTTGTGCACGTTAGATTAAGGTCTCAGACTAGTTTTATAAAAACAGGGAACCTATGCTCGATTTCTGTAAGAGTGTATTTTTGTTTATAAATACTTATAAATTTTCACTGTTTTTGAGACTTGAAAAATTCGCAAGCTTTGTTTAGTAAAGAAACTTGTTAAGTTTTACGTTTCAATTTAGGTTTTTCTGTTACAAAGTTGATATTGTTTTACATTCAGATTGATAAATTTAACTTTACACAAATAATTAAATTGTACTATTTTTAATATTAGTTAATAATTCTATACGATTGTTGTTTACGATGGAAGGACAAATTAATATATTAAAAGACCTTCAACAAGTAATACAAAAGGGCTTTACTAATTTTAAAAAGTGTTCAAAGGATAGACTTACTGTTGAATATATACAATCAAGGCTTGAATTATTAGAAAATGATAGGTCTTTGTTCAAAAATACTAAATATCAACTTTATGGTCAGTTTAAGTTAGAAGATATAGGTAACAATATACAATACGTACAGTTTAAGTTAGAATATATTAGAATATATTGTATGTATATAATATTGTCGATATGTATGACGCAACAGAAGATACTTACATACTATGTAAATTTTTAATGAAATCAACTTTAAACAAGATAAGTATTAGAGAACCGTTACCACAAGATAGTGGATGTAGTAATAGTTCTTCTAAGCAATCTAGTTCATGTGTAAAGTTGCCCAAGATAACAATTCCTACTTTTTCTGGCAAGTACAGTGAATGGACAACTTTTCACTACCTTTTTGTTTCACTAGTACACAACAATGCATCCTTAGATAATCTTAAAAGTCACCTAACCGGTGAAGCCGAGCAGTTAGTTAGGCATACACCAATCACAGATGCCAATTATAACGAAGGTTGGTCTCAACTAGAAGATCTCTACGCAATTAAAAAGTACCTAACCAGTTGTATTTTAAAACGATTGTTCGGCCAGAAATGCTTACATGTGGAATCGGCCAACTCATTAAAGGAGCTGCTAGATACCACATGTGACTGTTTAAATGCACTAAAAAATTTGAAAATCGATGTGAGCACATGGGACGTTATTGTCGTCTATATAATGACGTTCAAATTAGATAATGAAACGCGAAAGCAGTGGGAGTAAAGCATTTCTAATGACTCCAGCAACGAGTTGCCCACCTTTAATAAGTTTAGGACATTTATTGAAAGTCGTTTCCGAGCATTAGAATCTTTAGAGCCGAGAAAGATTGTGGCTCATCAGATCAATAATAGTTCTTATTTTTTTAGTTCAAAAGTATTGCTGGCCACGAAGTCGCCGAATATCCGTTGC
Organism: Parnassius smintheus behrii; assembly: GCA_036936625.1. Lineage (NCBI taxonomy): Eukaryota > Metazoa > Arthropoda > Insecta > Lepidoptera > Papilionidae > Parnassius > Parnassius smintheus. The sequence goes on from JAUPFT010000012.1 coordinate 25,146,462, forward strand.
GAATTCTGCTCGAAACTTCATAAGCTCTGTTTCTGTAAGCAATTTGCAAAAGAGTCCATAGAAAACAGACGAGAGTTTGTAGCAAAAAATAAACCATGTTTTAATTGTTTAGGTGGCAATCATACAGTTTACAACTCTAAGAAGCACACTGTCTGTAGAATTTGCAAAAAACGCCACCATTCCTTGCTGCACCATAATAAAGAACCTTATGCAGAAAACAAGGGTCAAGATTCCAGAGCAAAGTCTGCTATCGATAACACTAGTTCCCCAACAAGTGATAATCAAATAATTGCATGCTTATCTTAGGGAGAAGTTTTAAAACCCAGACAGGTTTTATTAGCCACTGCATTGATAAAAGCTGAGTCCAAGTCGGGTGAATTTCAAACAGTTCGAGCCTTACTTGATCAAGGATCACAGGCTTGTTTTATAACAGAGTCCACTGTCCAATTTCTCAGGCTTAAGAAAATTCCAGTCCGAGTTCATGTTTCAGGTTTAGGAAACAAGTCAACCATTGCTAATTACATGGTAAATCTGATTATAAAATCCACGGTTGATCTTGATTTTCGACTTCAAATTAATGCTTACGTTTTGAGTAAGATTACATCGTACTTGCCTGAGAGAACTGTGAATACCAGTTCAATGGAATGGATTGATCTCAACAGTCTGTGTCTAGCAGATCCTTCTTTCAAAACACCCAATAAAGTTGACGTTCTTTTAGGCGCAGATGTTTACTGCTGCATTGTTAAGGAACGTGTAGTAAAGAGTCCGTCTGGTTCTTTAATGGCGCAGAACACCACTTTAGGGTGGATCCTTTCCGGTGTAGTCAGTTCAAGTAATGAAAGTGTAAAGCACCACAGTAGAAATATAAGTGTACACTGTACACAGTTCAGTGAAGACAATATTCTAAAGAAATTCTGGGTGATAGAAGAACAAGTTAGTACAAAAAATACTTAATCCAGAAGAGCAAAAATGTGAAGAATTTTATATTAAAACTACTAAGAGGGATGATACAGTCAGATACATAGTGCGTTTACCATTTCGAGAAGAAGATCCTGGATACAAGATTCAAATCATTAGAAAGAAGATTAAATAAGGACACAGATTTAAAACAAAAGTATATAGAAGTAATTAATGAATACTTGGAGTTAGGACACATGAGACTTGTAAAAGAAGAGGATGATAAGAAAGATGAAGCAGTTTACTTACCACACCACGCGGTAATAAGAAACGACAAGACCACCACGAAGGTTCGTGTTGTTTTCAACACCTCTGAGAAAAACAAAAAGGGAATTTCTCTCAATGATAATTTAATGGTTGGACCAACGTTGCAAGCAGACTTGAGACACACAGTTCTTAGATGGAGAGTACACGCTATTAGTATTGTGGCGGACATAATTAAAATGTACCGCCAAGTCAGAATAGCAGATGAGGATGCTATATTCCAGAGGATACTTTGGCGAGAAAGCCCTGAAAAACCACTTAGGGATTATGAATTGGTAACAGTAACCTTTGGAACAGCTTCTGCACCATATCAGGTAGTTAGATCACTCCATCAGGTTGCATATGATGAAGAAGATAAGTACCCACTTGCGGCTGATAGAGTTTTAAATTATTTTTATGTGGATGATTTGATGATGGGAAGTAATAGTGTCGAAGAGGGAGTGGAAATGTGTAAACAAATGATAGATTTATTAGGAAAAGGAGGATTTGGAATAGCAGAAATGGAATAGTAACAATCAGCAACTATTAGATAGAATAAGTTCAATATATACAAATAAAGTAGTACAGAAAACAAGTAAACTAATATAACTCTGTCCTTTTCTCGACAAAAATGGTATCATGCGAATTCGTGGACGACTTGAGAAGTGGGAACTATATGACCAAGTAAAAAATCCGATAGTCGTACCACATTCAAGTCATTTGACTCATCTTTTAGTCGCAGATGCGCATGAGAAGACACTGCATGGTGGTCCTCAGTTAATGGCAAATTATTTAAGGTCAGCCTATTGGATAATAGGTGCTAGATCTCTAGTTCAACAATATGTTCACAAATGTGTAACTTGTGCAAAACAGAGAGCTACTGTCAAAAATCAACTGATGGGTGATCTCCCATCGGTTCGATGTACACCAGCAAGACCATTTTTATATAGTGAAGTGGAATATTCTGGACCTGTAAGTATAAGAGCGACCAAAGAACGTATCGTTCTTATAAGGGCTACATATGCCTTTTCGTTTGCATGTCCACACGCGCTGTTCACTTAGAGGTCGTAAGTGACATGAGTACACAAGCATTTTTAGCTGCTTTTCGACGATTTGTGTCGCGACGAGGTAACTGTGCTAAATTGTGGAGCGACAACGCCTCCAATTTTGTAGGTACCTCCAAAGAATTGCAACAGTTTGCATCTATTCAGCCAGCCATAGCAGAATATCTGGAAGCAAACAACACCCAGTGGCATTTTATTACGTCTCATGCTCCTAATTTCGGTGGTCTTTGGGAAGCGGGTATAAAATCCACCAAGTTTCACATTAAAAGGGTTGTTGGTGACTCTGCCCTCACGTACGAAGAAATGACCACATTCTTCAATCAAATGGAAGCTTGTATAAATTCGAGGCCAATAAGCTTCATCAACTTTACTGATCCTGGTGAGCCCCTGCCTTTAACTCCTGGACCTTTCTTAATAGGAGAACCGATAGTTAATGTACCAGATAAGGACTACAAAGGTTCAAGCGCAGGCTATTTAACTAGGTGGCAATTTGTGCAAAGGATGCTACAGTCTTTTTGTAAACGATGGTCCCAGGAGTATTTGTCAAAGCTCATGAATAGGTACAAATGGGCGTCACAAGTTGCGGAACCTAACATTGGGGACATTGTTTTGATTAAAGATGATGATTTGCCGCCAAGTCGTTGGTTGGTTATTGGGTCGAGTTACAGAGAAACACCCCGGTGATGATAACGTTACCCGTGTGGTCACATTGCGCACGAAAACATCAGTTATTAAAAGGCCAACATCAAAATTATGTATTTTACCTATAGCAGCTCCATGAATTGTTTACTTTTTATGTCAAATTTATGTAAAATGTTATTATATTAAATGTTTACCTACTTTTCCATTTACGATAACATGTATTAGTTAAGTTTAGAATTACTACCTCTTAGTTTATGAAGTTAATTTGTTATTTACAAATTATATACAAATTTTATATTTAAGTACAATTTAGAAGGACATTTAGTTAAATTTTTTAGAAGGCCATTCCGTCACTAAATGTCCTTGGTGGGCGGTTTGCTTATGATATATACTTATACGCCAGTATATTCCAAATTTATGAAGAAAACATATTTTTGAATTTTAAAAAAGATTTAATTCTTTTTTTGAGAAATGACGTTGACGTTGTTATGTCAGTTTTTGTTATAAAAGGCACTGACAATATAGTTAAAAATATAGACCAAATTAGATCATACACTGTTGCGGATCGTTTTATTTACCGACAACCCTTCTAGTGTATCAGCAGGACAACAGATCAACTAAATAGTTCAACTAGTTAAGCTAGTAAATAGTTAGTATTATGTTTCGAACGGCCTATGTATTGTATATATATATATATATATATATATATATATATATATATATATATATATACAATATGTAACGTATATATATATATATATATATATATATATATATATATATATATATATATATATATATATATATATATATATATATATTACAAAATTAATACTTTATTACGTTAAATTAGCAGACATATTTTTACATTTTAAATTGAGAATAATTTTACACTTTTCGTAACAATATTTAATTTTTTGACTTGTGTGACTTCCCGCTATTGACGAAAAAATACTAAAAACACAATTCACATATTATGTTAACATTGAAATTTATCACTGTCATGCAAAACAAGTTAAAGAAATATGGATGTCTCTGAGTTGTGGTATTAATTTTCAGTATCACGCAAAGAAATTCTCTAGGAACATAAAATGCGTTTCAAATCAACTTATCCCTGGGAGACATTTGGTCCACGTTCGCTTTAAAACCGTTCAAAATGCATGCACCTAAGGATTCTCCTACACAAGATTGTGCAGCGATCCCATAAGTCTACGTGTTCTAGAGTTTATTTGCTAGCTTACTCTGAACCACACGGTTTTGCAAATTGAACTTTGTAAATCGAAATATCTCCGATGTGTCTAGAATATTAAAACAATCAAGTTATAAATTGTGAGTGGATATTAGTACTGTTTACTATGTACTAAAAGTTTTAAAGTTAACATTATAGTTATTAAAAATATTTTATATCAAAAAGCAAAGCCAGCTAATTTGTTAAATATAATCTTATTCTTAATGCATTATGACCAATCCTAAAATGTTTATAGAAATAAATTACAAATTACTGCAAGACCACCAATACCTCAGATTGATAATTGCAATGTACGAGTAAGGACAGGCTGTCCGATTTTTTTCTGTACTTTTGTATTTCGAACTTTCAACGTTTTGTGAGGATATCACATTATATTGTTCATATTAGTAGTTCTGTTGAAAGGTATGATTTATGATGCGAACAAATGTATATGTAGAATAAAATGAGCTATTTCTAGAATATTTAAAATCATGTCTGTTATCGACAAAAATTATAACTTCTTTTTAATTTAAACGATAGTCAACATATTTAATATTATAAACAGCACTTGTATCGCGTTACTAAATCGATAAACTGTTCGTCTCCGATGTTGACAATAATGCACTCTTAAACGTTTATTTTAAAGTTTTGGGAACTCATTGATAATACGCGTGGGATTGCGAACGAATATCTTCTCTACCTTCTCAGGCCGATCAGGATATCGAGGGTTGACATTGTATCGGAAGCGTATGTTTACTTTGCATACGATTAGTGTGTTTCTAATGCATAGTTTTTTCCAGAATTATCAGTCCAGATGTCATAATGCATTGCATACATTGCGTACGTGGGACTAATCTGTAGCTCCTCTAATGGTTTCGTAAGTATATGTTCTGAAAGTTTGCAAGCACTTAGTTCCATAATATATGTGTATTTTATCGTAGTTAGTTGTAAGTATGGCATTACCGTTCAAGTTCGAAATAAGTAAACTCAGAACTGGTAGGGGCTGTTTTGATTCTTGATACTTTGTAACTCTAATACAGAGTCTTTTTAATAAAAAAATGCAAGCAGTATATAACAAGAGAAATGTATATTGGATAGATCCAGTTTTAAGCAATTTTTATAGAAAACGTGCTTATTAACAATGATATTTCGAACTTTTTAAAAATAGTGAAATAACCTGGAAGAAAAACAGATCCTGTAGTCTGTGTCAAACTTACGAATTAGCATTTCCAGAAGTATATTGTTTCTCCCAAGGGTACGTTGACCCTGCAGTTAATGGAGAAATGTTATATCATAGTAAAAATAGTGAACAAAAAGAAGAGTAGTAAAAAAGGCCACGCCACTACCAGAGTTTCAAGCAAAGACAGACGGAGAATACCAGAAAATTGTTACTTAAAATGATTATTTATCATATCATGCTTTTTACTAAGTGTTATAAATCCTTTTGTGTCTAGGAATTAGTCGGTACACAGCTGTGCGTGCACTGTCTGAAGTATAGAGACCCAGTATTACAGGCTGTCAGGTATTATATCTTAATCCTCAAGTGTGCAAATGCATAGAAATAATTAAAATAAAATTTAACGTTATTTTAAAAAAATGAAGATAGTTCAAGCTGATTGAATTGCAAAATTTTCGATGTAGGGCTATAATACATCAAAAATCTTCTAACGCTACCTCTCAGCTGTATTTTTCGAGATGAGCTAAATGTGTCTGGTTGTTTGTTCTTAAAAAACTTTACCTTCACAATACGATATTCTCCCGTATCGTGGAATAAATTTATATACATAAATTCTACAAGAACAAACATCGATGCAACTCATTGCTAAATAAGCCAATCTTCAATGATAGGAAAATTGAAGGATAAGAATTTTAGTTACCGATTAATCATTAGCACGCGGTAAATGAAAACATCGTAAGGGGATCTAAATGTCTAAAAAATTAAAATTCTGTACTCAGCAAAAATGTCCTCCAGACCGAATTTCGGTCACGGCGGTGAACCTCGGCGGAGACTAGCTAACTTTGCAGGACAGAAATAAAATGCCCAAGTGTATGCACAAGCACAGGATCTACTCTCTCACACTCATAGTCCGATAGAACAGTAGTCCGACATGACCTTGGTTTAATACTCAAGGAGACGACCAAAAAGCGATTAGGCGCAGGACCCACGGCTTTACGTTCTTTCCGAGATACAACGGTGATAGACCACCAAATTTCTGACTTAGTTCTGCTACTGAGAATTTCGCTTAAGGACATACTATTTCAAATATTTTCTGGTAAAATTATATCCTTTTATATGTCAACAATAAAAAAGGAACACATTAGCACTTATGCATACTTTTAATTATCTGACCTTTGTTTTTTATAATAATAAAAAAACAAATACTGGGTTTTCCAACAAGAACTATGTTTTCTAAAACAAAATAAAACAAAGAGTTTAAATGAAGATAATTCAAATTTTTATTGTATTACGAAGAGAAAAGTTTGGCAATTATGAATGAAAAATGATACCTGGCAAATATCCACCACGACCGCGCCGACAGATGTCGATTCTTTCATCAAAGTTTTTAATCACTTTTTGGCAAAATGGCGGGTCTATTTCGTTAATCACGTCACGGATTTTGAGATTTAAGGCCGCGATCGATTCGATTGGCTTCGTATAGACTCTGTCCTTAACATAGCCTCACAAAAAATAATCCAGCGGTGTTAAATCACACGATCTGGCTGGCCATTTAACAGCTGAATTTCGTGAAATTATACGATCGGGAAATTTAGTTTGCAATAAATTGATCGTTTCGTTGGCTGTGTGATATGTGGCACCGTCCTGTTGAAACCACTTGTTTGTGATATCGATGTCATCAACTCACTCACTTACTCACTACAGCCCTTCACAAGTCCACTGCTGAACATAAGCCTCCCCCAAGTAATGCCACAAAGCACGATCCTGAGCCAGCTGCATCCATCGACTTCCTGCATGTCTTACCACGTCGTCACTCCATCTAGTGGGGGGTCGCCCTACACTACGCCTACCGGTACGAGGCTGCCACTCGCGAACCTTTCTTCCCCATCGGTTATCGGTTCTTCGAGCTATATGGCCGGCCCATTGCCACTTCAGCTTATTAATCCGTTGGGCTATGTCGGTCACTCTGGTTTTACTGCGGATATCCTCATTTCTGAGTCTATCACGTAGAGAAACTCCGAGCATAGCCCTCTCCATAGTTCGCTGAGCAACCTTGAGCGTCCTCATACGACCAGCAGTGAAGGAACAGGTCTCAGGTCCGTAAGTCATCACTGGCAACACGCACTGGTTATACACTTTAGTTTTTAGAGATTGAGGTATACCTGATGAGAAGGTGTGTCGTAATTTTCCGAACGCTGCCCAGCCGAGTTGAATCCGTCGATTGACCTCTCGGTCGAAGTTGGACTTACCTAGTCGGACTATTTGTCCCAGGTAAACGTACTCATCAACAACTTCGAGCATAGTGCTCCCAACAACCACCGGCATAGGTGTGACATGGACATTAAACATGATCTTTGTTTTGTCCATGTTCATATTAAGACCTATCCGTTGGGAGACACCATTGAGGTCATTGAGCATAGTACAAAGGTCCTCCAGCGATTCTGCCATAAGGACTATATCGTCGGCAAATCGAAGGTGAGTGATGTACTCGCCATTGATGTTAATACCGTATCCTTTCCAGTCCAGTAGCTTGAAAACGTTTTCCAGCGCAGCGGTGAAGAGTTTCGGGGATATAACATCACCCTGTCTTACACCTCTTTGCAGTTGGATAGGTTTCGAACTCCGGTTCTGTACTCGGATAGCTATCGTAGCCCTACTGTACAAACACTTCAGCACTTCGATATACCGACAGTCAACTTGGCACCGCTGAAGGGACTGTAGCACCGCCCAAATTTCGACGGAATCAAAGGCTTTCTCATAGTCCACATATGCCAGGCAAAGTGGCAGATTGTACTCTTCGGTCTTCTGTACAATCTGCCGCAGGGTATGTATGTGGTCTATGGTACTGAAGCCTTTTCGGAAACCGGCTTGTTCGGGAGGCTGGAAGTCGTCGAGTCTGAGTGCAAGACGATTCGTAATGACTCTCGAAAACAGCACGTAGACGCGGCTCAAAAGGGAAATCGGTCTGCAGTTCTTCAAGAGAGCGTTGTTGCTATCTTAAAGAACAAGACCACCGCGCTTCTGCTCCACGCCTCCGGAGTAGTGCCACCATGGAGGACGGAATTGAAGAGCTTCTGAAGGACTTCAAGTACCGGTGTTCCTTCCGCTTTCAGAAGCTCCGCTGTAATTCCATCCTCGCCCGGGGCCTTGCCGTTTTTAAGGTGCTGGAGAGCCATTCTAATCTCGCTCAGACTGACGTCCGGGATATCATCGGAATAGTGTCGGATAAGACTTGCTCTTGGATCGTTACTCACACTTGCGTGTGGCTCCAACGATGATGTATACAGCTGCCCATAGAACCTCTCAATCTCACTCAGATCTTCAGGTGTCCCGGAAACGATGTTGCCACACTCAGTCTTCAGCTTTGACAGTTGGCCCTTTCTGGCAGACAGATCTCTGGCCAAGACTTTGCTTATTTAATAATACGAACCGTATTAAAGTTGTGTAAGTCTCGCCGCATGCATTTGGAGATCTGTCTGTTCAGTTGCCTGTATGCTGTCAAATCTGTTGACGATTGCAGCGTCATCTCCCGTCTAACAACCATGATATTAAGAGTGTGATCAGAGAGTTTTTGTGTTCTTCTGCGGCCGGTCTTGCAGAACTTAGCTCCGACCGCATGGACAGTTTCCACGAGCTTGTCATTCATATCATCAACTGCATTGCAATCCTCTAGGCACTGAAAGCGGTTTTGTAACTTGAGCTGAAAGGTTTCGGGATTTTGGATTAGAGCACGAGGGGGACGGAGCGTTGACTTCATTAGATGAGACCTCTCCAACCTAAGGTTTAGGTTCAGTGTGCCTCTAACCATTCGGTGATCGCATCGCTGAGACATCACTGAACAGTTGGCGTCTGGTCGTCATAATGAAGTCAATCTCATTTTTTGTCGAACCATCGGGGCTCGACCAGGTCCACTTCCTGTGGGGCCGCTTCTGGAAGAAAGAGTTTATCATAAAGAGTCCCTCTTTTTCCATAAAGTCGGCCAGCTGCTGGCCCCTTCGGTTCCGTTGCCCTACTCCAAATTTTCCTACCTTCAGCTCACCGCTTTCTCTTGTGCCTAGTTTTGCGTTGAAGTCTCCCATCAACACCGTGTAGTGGGTTTTGGAGGAATGCATGGCTTTAGAAATATCCCCATACATTTCCTCCACCTCCTCATCGGGATATGCCGAGGTTTGTGCGTAAACCTGTATGACCTTCAGCGAATACCGTTTGGTGATTCTGAGTATCAGGTGCGCGACCCTAGTCGACATACTCCCAATCTTTACAACGTTGTTGACGAGAGACTTGTGGACGATAAATCCGACACCTCCTTGGGACAGATGGTCGCCCTCCCGGTGGTAGAACAAGTTGCCGAACTCGAGGATTGCCGTGTCCTGCCCCTCTCTTTGGACCCCGGATAATCCAATAATATGCCAGCGCAATTTGTCTACCTCTTCTTCCAGCTCCAGTATCTTCTCGTCAGTCCTCAGGGTGCGTGCGTTATATGTTGCCAGGTCGAGTCGTCGTAGGTGGCAACCGAACCTCCACCGGAGATTCTTAGAACCCCCTGCCCCGCCATTACCATGGTCGCCACCGTAGCCAGGAATAGCGGTGCCGCCGGGGACTGGGGGCCGTTTTTTTGCGTCGTTATTCATGGGGGGATATTTGCCATAGTTGCCATGCTTGGCGAGCGGGTTGGCAACCGCAGTTTTTTATTATATCACAGTTGTTATCAGGAAGATGCTGCTGCCCATCTTCTGCCTGTCTCCCTCTGTCGCCTCTTACGACACCCACGGGAAGATATGGGGTAGTGGATATTCTCAATCGCCTCGCATACACGGCGATGTCATCAACAATAGGCCAAAATTGAGATGTTAACATCTCGCGATAGCGTGATCCATTGACCGTTACCGCATTTCCAGCCTCATCTTCGAAAAAAAACGGCCCAATCACGCCTCCAGACCACATAGCGCACCATACAGTGACACGTTGAGCATTCAAATGCTTCTCAATAATCGCTTTAAGATTTTCGGAAGCCCAAATGCGGCAATTTTGCTTGTTGACGTACCCTGACAAGTGAAAATGGGCTTCGTCTGAAAAAATGATTTTTTCAGAAAAACCAGCGGGCTGTTCCTGAATGAATTGAGCGAATCTACGGCGATGTGAACGGTCGGTCAGCTTCAATTCCTGCACCAGTTGAACCTTGTCAGGCTTCAAAGCCAAATCCTTACGCAAAATTCGCCATGTGGTGGTTTTGGATAACTTTGATTGTTGAGAACGTCGAGGAATTGACAAATTTGGATCTTCTTCAACACTGTGGCTCACGGCTGCGATGTTTTCGGTTGAACGACCCGGTCGAACACGCGTTGGTGTTGGCACATTTTGTAATGAGCCTGTCGATTCAAATTTAGCGACCAAATTCTTAATAACGATCTCAGAAGGACGATTATGTTGTCTGAAAATGTCACGAATTTTACGAAACGTAACTTTAGCAGAACCAGCATTTTCATAGTGAATTTTAATTATTTTAGTGCTATTTTCGAGCGAAATTGAATTCATTGTAGCAATTGCCAAATCATATACTACGAATAGGTCAAAAAATTAATTGTCAAAGTTGTCATGTTGTTGGTGTTGCCCCAATTGAAAAACAAAGTTCTTGTCGAAAAACCCATTACAAAAAAAAATTCTCCTATATTTGTAATAAAAATCATCTATAAAAATCCACCCGAGCATTTATTGTGCAGTAAAGAACATACATCGTGTGGAAACATTAAGTGAGGAAATTGTACGCCACGTTTTTAATTTAAGTATATCTCCGTGTTGTACGAGTGTGTCCTATGAGAACACAAAGTGCATTTTGTTGGAAATATTACTTGACATTTTTTATTAATATGTGTAGATAATTTAATATTCCTATTATTTAAATTAAATACTCACGCAGCGTTATTAAGATTTAAGGTAATCATCCAATACTATTTATTTTATCTCCTAGTATAAATCTCCATGTTTTATAGATTAAATGTAGCCTAGATCCCTCCTGTATTTGCTCTCTATCTGTTTGTTTCATTAAACAGAACAACTATTTTAAAAATTAACTGGCATAGACTGACAAACATACAGAAAAAAATCAAAAACAATTAGGTATTTACGTCTTAAAAATGCGCAAATAACTCCTTAAGTATATAAAAAGTCAGTTATTTTAGTATTACAGGCAGGCACTGTAATTCTATTCATATGTGTAGATGTATAGATATCGATGAGTGGAGGTTAGGACAAGTAAATGTCACAATAATGTCATAAATTCTAATTATATTCGAAAGTTGTACCGTAATTCAAAAGGCCAAAGGGGCATTAAATATTCAGTTTTGCTTTTAATTAGATTTAGTAAATAATTTAGCATATTATTGTTTATTTATTAAGTATTGATTGTAAGACACCTTAAACTAAGAGTTGGATCAGGCGAATTTAATGCTTTATGGCATTATATATCTTTATCGTGGGGACATCCTCATGAGTACCTTCCGCTACGGGGTTGCTGAAAAAATTTGCTAGACTCTTAGTAGCTAAAACTCTTAAGAGTCAAAAGTTGAATATCAAAAGTTGAAGTTATCTTTAAGATACGAAGGAGAAATAGGACCATTTAATATGGAAAAAAAGAGTTAGTAAAATTCTGGAGCAATGCATCCGATAATTAGAAAGCCGTTTCAGCTTATAACGAGCGGCTGAGCCGTTTCAGTCACATGTTGTCGTATCTACATATATATGAATACGTCAAGGGAAAACTTTGTACCCCTTTTTTAACATATTACGGGTGCGAATGAGTGTAAGATTTGGCATAGTTAGGGTTTATATGAAGAAGGCGTGTAGAAAGCTAAAATGTATACATACATGTTACTGTTGCATAAAAAAATAAATAAAACAGTCGTTGTTTATATTTATAGCTGTGATTTTTTTGTGACTGCTTATGTTGTTTTTTTAATAGTCTGTGAAGTGTATGTCAAGGCAAAAAGGGTTTTTTTTTAATCAAGGTAAAATTTCAACCACTAGACGACCACTAATTGACAATAAATTTTATCACTAGAAAGGTCAACGCCGTCAATTTGACGGCAAAATGATTTTGAGTGCTAATAAATTTTTACCTGTTTTTCGGTTTGTATTCATATTTAATGTATTTTCCTTACGCAACATAGCATTATTTTTAACTTTATAAAAATTTGTGAGTTATTACTTACGATTGTTAAACGAGAAATTCTTACTTACTCCTAATAAGACCGGATACCGTCAGTAGGCGGCACATTAATTAGTGTGAAGTATTGAAAACAAAAGATTTCTTTATACCTTGTGACCGTAACTTTTATTTATATTTTGTATTTGTTGATATGATTAGTAGTTTTAAGTTAATAAGTTTATATATTAACTTAAAACTACTAATCATATCATTTTAATTAAGGTTTTTTAGTCTGAAATGTTTAAATGTTCGTCAAATTATGAAAAAGTACCTGGTTGACCGAGCTTTGCTCGGTATTTTTCGCTCGATTTTTTTTATTTCGTGTGTTTTGGAAATTATATTTAGATACAAATTACATATGTACTGATGAAATATAAATAATATTTTTTTGATCTTAGCGACATAACAGAAAAAACGGAACTGGTTATTTGAATGAAAAATCATGAGTGCAATTATTTTAATTTAAATTTTCGTGTTTTTAAAAAATACTAAAAAAGGGTTCGAAAAAATAGATTTTCTCAAAAAAGAAAGGAACATGAAAAAAAAGTTAAAAAAGTTGGTCGGTCGGTCTGGGCTCGAACCGGGGTTTTACGATTCTGTGACCGACCATTATACCAATTAAGCTATTTATAATCACTAATAATCCGTCAAAATTTACCTTCTTATTCTAACGATATTGTAGCAGTTTTTCATTGCCTAAAAACACGGACAAAAAGACATTTTCTAAAAATAAATCCTAGCTAGATCGATTTATTATCCCCGAAACTCCCTGGACACTAAATTTTATGAAAATCGTTGGAGCCGTTTCCGAGATCCCGAATATATATATATATATATATATATATATATATATATATATATATATATATATATATATATATATATATATATATATATATATATAAGAATTGCTCGTTTAAAGGTATAGGATAAATAATTGTTTTGTAACGTCACCAGAACTGTTTTCCAGCTTCTTCTGTTTTAACCTAAGTGATATTATGATTTGTGTCCTCTTATTATGGAGTGAGTAGTTGTCGTGTTAAAAGAGTTCAGTCAGTGAGATTTAAGTTAAAAATTTTGCACGGATTTTCCTCCATTAGTCGGTTGAATCGTGTTAACAGTATTCACTTCAATTTATCGTTCCATGAGTGTCCCTAATTATTCACTTTCGCCTTAAAATGATGAATGATGAAGAATTATGATTTACCATTGATGTTAATCATATCCTTTCCAGGCAATTAGCGTGAAAACATCTTCCAATGCAGCGGTGAAAAGTTTCTGGGATATAACATCACCCTATCTCACTCCTCAACATACGGTTTCATGTTCTGATTCTGTAATTATATAGACATCGTAGTGTTACTACATTAATAAAATTGTAGCACAACCCAAATTTAAACTGAATTCAAGGATTTCTTATAATCCACACACGCCAGACATAACGACAGATTATACTCTTCAGTCTTCTGTTTAAATCTTACTGTAATTTTATTCTCACCTGGTGATTTGATTAAGTTGCTGGAGAGCCATCCCAATCTCGCTTAGACCTATATTACTATTCAAATAAATCATAGGAATAGTATCAGATGAGACTTGCCCTTGGATTATCATTTGCACGTGCTGTCGTTTTTATCGACGATGTGTAAAGCTGTCTATAAAACTCCTCGATCTCACTCAAAATCTCCGATAGCACAAAAATGACGCTGCCGCTATGAGTGTTAAGCTTTAGCAATTGATTTCTTAAAGACAGAAAGATCTTTGGAGAAGGCTTAGTTGAATTTTCCAAATTCTGCTTAAATAATTTTCACCAAATTTTTTAACGGTCGATTTAATTGAAAATTTGCACTCATATTAAGGATCGATCACAATGTAATAATTTAATTTCTTAATCCCAGTATTCCGATCAGGATCACCGGGATAATTCTCTATATAATCATCAAACTAAAGAAAACTTAAAAATATTAAAATTATATTTTTAAGTTTTCTTTGGCGTTAACGATCGCAGTGTGTTACCTTCTCTAACCCCGCAGAGTAGAAGAAACCTTTGTGTAATAATACTTTTGGTCGTTTAGTTCTTAGTTTAAGACAACTTTTTAGTTCTGGATCTGTTGTAATTAACTGACATTTAATTCTAGTTATCTATCTTTTCGCATAAGCACTACACCAGATACAATTTTTAATGCGTGAATGCATCCGTGTTTGCAGTATTATATTCGTTGCGCAGTTGATAGCTTCGGAAGAAGTTTAATAAATCGAAATAATAATTATGTGTCATGTTTAGTAGAAAAAACTAGTAAACGAATTACATAGGTGATTTCGTGCATTATTAATAAAAAAGAAGATCACTCAGATTTAAGTCAATCATTAATTGATAATTATATAAATTATTCAAATTTTTAGTCATCATCCTTTACCAGTCTATCGTTGGATAAAATACTTTTCACAATACAACATAAAGTTTACAGCTGTATCTTTATTACTTTAAGAATTATTGTTGTTTGAACATAGCATACGAGCAAACAAAAAAGGCCTTTGTTAAATGACAACTGGCACTGCCTGCCTAGGAGTAATAGTAATCAGAGATTACATATCCTCTCAACTGCGGATGTCCAAGACTTGGACACGAAAGTATCTCCGTTGACTGCGGGCGTCCAAGTGTTAGACATTTTTTACGCGCTCTTTTAATGAAGAAACAAAGCATTATGCACTATTTCTAACTCATTCTACCATATTTCAATGTGTACAGGATAAAAAGGCTAGCATAAAAACCCCACAGCTTATACACTTTAGTAGTATATTTTATTTAAATCATTCTTAAATGTCGTCCGTTCCTTGAGTCAGCCATTAGTGTGATTGACGCGCGCTAACAACGAAGTTGTACATACATACATAAACACTCACGCCTGTCACCCAGAGGGGTAGACAGAGACTACGGACTTCCATTTGGCACGATCCTGACATACCTCTTTCGCCTCCTTTACATCCATATATCTACGCATACATGCTCGTCGGTTAAGGGTACTTCTAACGTGGCCCATTTTCAAAATATCGCCAATTTGGTCGATAAACTTTTTTCTAGGGCGTCCCTTTCCGACTCGGCCATTCACATCTGCCATATAAATTTGCTTTGTCACTCTTTCCTCATTCATTCTTTCTACGTGACCAAACCACCGAAGCATTCCTTTCTTAATCCTGGTCACAACATCATCTTGCATACCACATTTATCTCTTATCACGCAATTTCTCACCCTGTCATTCAGATTAAACCCTAGCATATTCCTTAAAGACCGCATTTCTACAGCATTTATTCTACTTTCGTGCTTCTTCTGCCACACCCAGCTTTCACTACCATACATTAACCCCTAAGGTACCGAGGACATGTTGACAGGTCCAAGTTTTGTGACCGCTAAGTACCGAGGACATGTATACATGTCCGCATTACGTGCTGCTATTTTCGTCATTAATTGATATAAAAATACAGTATATTTTCGATTGAACACTATTTCATTCGATTCTGAACGAACTAAAGAATATTCTGTAGCATTATATTCACTCGGTTATATAGACATCATCAAATATAACAGCCATTCGCTTTTGCATGCCGGTGCGGTTGGTTGCGTAATCGTTGAAGTTTTGTGATTGTGATTTTAGTTGGATTTTCTTTCAAAAAAACTGTAAGTAATGTTATTTATCTTTACTACGTAATGTTTTTGAATGATCTAAGTTACAACAACAGTAACTTTTTATGTTTCAATTGATAAAAAAGTAGAAACAAAAAACCTCTACGCGAACAATTCATAACGATCAAGATTTCTAATAAGATAATAATAGTATATTTCTTATTCGAATACCATAGTAAATACTTTTACTAGGAATTTCTAAATGTTATATCTATATGATTGTATAAGAAAAATAAAGGAAGACACTATAATATATACACAAAAAGGTTTTGAAAATGATGTTACAAAGCGCGCGCAAACTGTCTATTGTCGAATTTTTTTGCAAATGTTTGCAAGTGAAAAAGTAGAATTATTATAATTATTACATGCATAATTTTGATTCATTTAGGAAGAATATGTTTTATTGATTGTAAGGACATAAAAGTAAAATAAAAACTTACGATATTTCATTCATAAAACAAAATTTATTGTCAGTAAGTACACTTTATAAAGATCCGTTAGAAACAAAAGAGCTGTATATAATAAAATAAACATTTAAATGTTATGGTTATTGTTTCTACTTATCGAAAATCTTATCGGCTTTAAATAACTGTAACTAAAACCTCTTTAAACACAAATGAAAGGTCGTGAGAAACATAAATATTTAAAACAAGTGCCGCCAGCTGAGGTGACGACAGATGGCCCGGTACAAAGCTGTTTTTTGTTATATGGCGGCCGCAGTAAGGGAAAGGTTAAAGTAGGGACTAACACAGCATTATGAATTACCATACGTGCCTGTTTTGACACATTCTGGTTCTTCATAATAGAGTGTAGTGCCCCATTCACTCTATTCCCTGCATTTACTCGTCGTTCTATTTCCCTATCATATCTACCATCCCTGCTAAATACACATCCCAAATACACAAACTCATCCACTTGCTCAATTAACTCTCCTTCTATTCTTATTTCACATACCGTTTTGCTTTCTTCTCTTTCAAAAACCATCACTTTCGTCTTACTTGCGTTCACTTTCATTCCCCTTTCTTTCAATTCCCAGTTCATTAATGTAACCATCATTTGCAACTCTGCCGCCGATGACGCAAGTATGACTTGATCATCGGCATACAAAAGGCATTTGACGGTTAACTCGCCCATTCTTAACCCACATTCCTCATCTTTCAAAGTTTGCAAACACCGGTCCATAAATAGGTTGAACAGCCAAGGGGAAGCTACACAGCCCTGTCTGACACCTTTCTGGATGCCAAACCAGTCCGAGTAGACCCCATTGATCCTGACACAAGCACTAGAGTCCCTATAAAGAGACCTTAATGCCTGTATCAAACCAGCGCTCAACCCATATGAGTTCAGTGTTTGCCATAACACATTCCTGTCCACTCTGTCATAAGCCTTTTCCAAGTCCATGAACGCACAAAAAACTTTCTGGTTTTTGGCCAAAAACTTCTCCGCAATCATGCGCATGGAAAAGACTTGATCTGTACACCCCATTCCCTTTCTAAAACCCGCTTGCACATCCCAAATTTTTCCATCAGTTTCTTTCATAACTCTTTCAATTAACACCTTAGCATACAGTTTACCCACAATACTAAGCAAGCTGATACCGCGGTAGTTTTTGCAGTCCTGCTGTGACCCTTTTCCTTTATATATTGGTACTATAACTGCTTTACACCAGTCATCCGGTACCCGTTTTAATTCCCAACATAAATTAAACAAGGTGTACAGCAGGCCTGCCACCACTTCCTCTCCAGCCCTTAGCATCTCGAGTGATACTCTATCATATCCAGCTGCCTTACCTGCTTTCATGCTTTTCATTGCTTTCATTATTTCATCTACACTTATCTCCATACCCCTTTCCACTTCTTTCGGAATTTCTAGTTTATTTAATTCATATGACTCTTCACTCATAAACACGCTTTCAAAGTATTCCTTCCATCTGTTTAAATTCGAAACTTCATCATTCAGAATACATCCATTCTCGTCTCTTATAGCATTTATTATAGGCTGTTTTGTATTTCCCCTGGCAGTTCTTACGAGTTTCCAGAACATTTTTATGTTAGCCTGGAAATTATCAGATATCCTTCTATCATTCTTATCCGTTCTTTCTTTCTTTTTCCTTTCAACAACTTCTTTTACTCTCTTATTTAGACGTCTAAATTCTGCCTTTTTTCTTTCAATCTCATCATTCATACCAGAAGAATTACCAGCTTTGGTTGCTAGTAAATCTAACCATGCTTTCTTCTTTGATTCAACTTCCACCCGTACCTCATCATCCCACCATAACGTATTACATTTCCTTTCATTTGTTCTCTTACTTACACCACATACTTCGGTGGCGGTATCCACCAAACCTTTCTTAATATTATCCCACACAGTATTCAAGTCTAAATCATTCATACACAACTCATTCAAACATCTAATATTTTCTCTCAGTCTACATTTATACTTCTCTATCACATCTTCATCTTGTAACTTCTCTATTCTTATACGCTGTAACGCAGTGGTAGATACAGATGTCCGATGCCGCCAACGCTTGAAAAGACCATTAATTCGACATAAGACCAAGTAATGATCCGTCCCTACGTTGGACCCCCGGTAAACCCTCGTATCTACGACTGCGCTCCTCATTCTTTCATCCACAATTACGAAATCTATCATGCTTCTATCATCACCTCTTTCCCATGTATACATGTGAATCCTCTTATGACGAAAAAAAGTATTCGTCACAAAAAGATTCTTTTCCGCACATACGGTGAGGAGGTCTTCACCATTCTCATTTATACTTTCATCACCAAACGTTCCCAATATCCTTTCATAACCAGACCTCTTCACCCCAACCCTTCCATTAAAGTCTCCTAACATAATAATATTTTCATTTTCCTTACATTTTGTCAACACCATCCTTACCATGTCCCAAAACTGCTCTCGGATGTAAGTGGGCTTAGACATGTCTGGGGCGTATACCCCTAGTAGGAACAGCTTCTTTAAGCCCACTTTCATTCGTATCCATAGCAGTCTCGGGCTTACACATTCATACTCTTTCACACACATCGTCCCATTCTTTCTGAAAGGATGAAACCGACTCCCTGGCATGCCCGTTCGGTCTCGCCCACACCAGACCAATACGCGGTATACGTGCCATGTGCAGTGGCATCCTTTCCCTTTCGTTTCGTCTCATTCACACATAACACATCTATTCCTCTGTCATTCATCATTTCGCATACTTCATCCATCTTATCATTCATTCCTCCACATACATTCAGCGTAGCCAGACGGGTTTCCGCAATCCACTTTTCGCCCCTCCGGGAGACAGAACGTGACGGGTGGCGAACCTCGTCGCCGGTTTTTCTCCCGGAGATTCTTCGCACCCCTGCCCCATTTAAGGGGCGCCGGGAACTCGGGGCCATTTCTTTTATTTCTTGAGTCATGGTGCGAACAAGGGTTGGTGGTAGATTTTACGCCGCAACCATACGGCGAGGAGCCGAGTCCATTTTATCGGCTTTGTCGCTCGTTTAGCACCACCCGGGGGACACGTGTAGGGTGGGCCTAAGGTTAGGTGGTCGAAGCCTACGGACGCGAGCGACTCATCCCCCAATCCAACAACAAACGAAGTTGTTTGTAATTATTTTGTATTAATTTATATTTATTGTGCGGTGAATTATGTTAAAACAATGCCTGGGTAAGTAATCTTCTTATTTGTAATCTCATTTTGTGTTTTATCTTATTAAGTACGTGTAAAATCGTTTTTTTAATATGTATGAAGCAAACTGCTATCTTAAAACTAACATGCTGGTTGGGGAAAGTTGATTTGAAATGTACGTAAAATTTTAGTGTTGACTGTCAGTTTTGTGTTGAATTGTTCATCGTTCACAGTTTTAGTACATCAAAATATGGATAAAGTGCATTATTTTCAAAATTTTAATGTATATACGCAATAGGTGCAATAGTGTCCATTTTTGAGACGTCCGTAGAAGTGAATTCTAGTTCTCCGTTTTGCGGGTGGCGAAAAAAGGAGCTAAAGTTTGCCATACTGCATCAAGTTCAAATTCGGTTGAATGGTTAGAATGGTAAAAAATCTAGCGCCCTCTAGCAGAGAAATGGAGCTTGGTTGACTCCACGATTATTCGATGATTTACAAAAAATTGAATGTGGCATTTGGATATGTCATGTATGTTAACACAAGACTTCGGAATTTTTTAAACAATTTATTAAAACAGAAAGTAAGATAGTATTTACATAATATGCTTTTTAATATTTTTATTTTTTAATATTTAATATTTGAAATTTTTATTTTTTTAATTTAATATGAACAGGTTGTGGTTTTTAAGGTCACCTAAGACACATATTTCTTATACTGGTTTTTTAATGTACATTTTATCTGTATGTACTTTGCAAATCGTGTAAGGTTGCGTTATGTTTCAATCTAGAATAAGATTGCTGCTACCTACAGTACCATTCGTAAATGAATTGTACTGTAGATACAGTAAATCCAACAAGTACCAGGAGCATTTTAAAGAAATAAGTACCTATGTTATATATTTATTCAATTTTATACTTATGTCCATCCATCCATTTAGTTTTTATTGTTGCCTAGCTATAATTTGTTCAGCAAATTATTTCAGACTATCATCGTCGAAATTATTAAGATAGTTAAGTTACACAGCCTATTTCCATCCCACTGCTGGGCCTTCCCTCACTTCTGAAAGGGTTTTACGGCAAAGAAGTATCACCGCGCTGCCCATATGCATGTTGGCGAACTGCACATGCCTTAAAATATTTTTTTTTATTTCTCAGATAGTGAGACTTCCTCATGATGTTTTTCTTCGCCGCCGAGCAAAGGTAAATCAGCACTTAAAATTGCAATTAATAATTTCATTTACGCCGGCGGGGATCGAACCCGGTGTGCTAGCGTACTGTGAAATTTAACGCGAGAGCTAACAATCTGAGCTACCAGGGCTCCCTCATCGTCGGAATGAATACTTAAGTTAGTTAAGTTACAGCCTCTTTACGCCCCACAGCTGGGCAAAGGCAAAGAAGTTTCCGTCGCGCTGCCCCAATGCGTGTTGGCGAACTTCACATGTCTTCGAAATATTTTTTTTCTTATTTCACAGACGTGCAGGTTTCCTCACAATGTCTTTCTTCACCGCCGAGCACGTGGTAGATCAGCACTTAAAATTGCAATTAACAATTTCATTATTGCTAGCGGGGATCGAACCCGGCTTGCTAGCGTACTGTGAAATTTACAGCGAGAGCTAATCATCTGAGCTACCACGGCACTTCTGAGCCACCACGGCTCTCATCGTTGAAATGAATACACCTCTTTATTTTGTATGTTTTTTTTTCTATACGATAGGGTGACAAACGAGCACGCAGTCCACCTGTGGTGGTTGCTGCGGCCCATAGACATCTACATCTATCCTCGATTACAAATCAAAATGCAAAAATGCGTGTCACCCGTGAGGACTAAGATGGAAAGCTTCGTTTCCAACAAAAAGGTCCTCTACACTCACCATACGAAACACAGAAGAATTAAGCTATTATTTCACGCTGGTATTCTGTGAGAGCGTGGTCCTTCCCCGGTCGAGCCGACCTGTTCTTGCTACAACTATACTACTAATATAACTGCAGCATGGCTCTTACCACGTATAAAAATGTTTTAATGAACTAGTACATGATGCACAAAAAAGTGCAGAATCGAACTTTAATTGTGGCATATTTTTGTACAATGCATAAGAAGTGGGTTCTTTAAAAATATACATAAATAATATTTTTTTTTTATTTCAGAAAGAGGTATATTAATTTTAAATTTTATTATTTCGTAGCTATTATTTGTGTTAAAGGAAATATGTTACCTTTTGGAGAAATAATGTTATTGGTTATTGGAAATGTAACATAACCGCTGCGCACCTCGCGGCGCCTCTGTCACTCGACACATATTATGGTGCATTGGGTATTGTTTACTAAAAACGTTATTTATAACTCTACAACAGCGGGAGTGACTCTTGAGTGGTTTTATGGTTTTTAAAGGAATGAATAAATCTTTATTTCTGTACAAGTGCTGTTAAAGTTTGTTTGCTCAAATAAAGTAATTAATTTTTCAATAAATATGGCACCTACGACTAAAATTTTGATATCGGCATTAAGAGTACTTATGAAATACTTTATCGGTTTTCTAAAACTTAGCAAGACATATTGAAAGATGACTGAATCATGTAAAGAAAAAGAGAGATTCAAGACTGAATCATTGTAATGAAATAAAAAAAACTATTTTTATTGACTAAAGCATTACGCCGCATTATGCCGCATCTGGTCCGAACTACATGCTACATCGGTGTAAATTGATTGTGAGTTCTTGTAAGCTTATTATTAATGCGTTTTACTAAAAAATTGTATTGTAGCCCATGATTTTGCTCATAAAATATTGTAAACAATAGACGTAAGATTAAAATAGAATAAAATTGAACTATTAAAAAACTTTGTGTCATTGAGAACTATGATAGTTTTGACTTTATGTAGGTATTTTAGGAAGAGGTCTTACAAAAGCCTTTTTTCCATGCAGAAGGGTATTGACCTGAGTCCAGAGAATAATTTATAATGTGTATTATAGCTGGAAGAAGGTACTCATGAATGATAGACACCATTTGCTTACTAATTTCATCATAACCCACAGCCCTGGATTTAATGGCTAACAGAACTTTTTTAATTTCATCCTGAGTAACAGCTAACAGCAGAGAGGTTTCATTGATTCTATAGAAGCTATAGTTTGAGAATGGACCTGAGGGTCCAATGAAGTAATAGAAACAAAGTGACGATTAATGCCATCCAAATTTGGAGAGACGCCATATTCCAGAGAATTAGATTTATTAATTCCGATAGACTTGAGGAATTTCCACAAATCAGTGTGCGAAGAATTAGTTATTTTGTCATGAATGTAGCGGCGTTTAGCATTTCGTGCCGCCTGATGGCATCCGTTTCTTAGCGTTTTAAATCTTGACCAATTTTTTTCTGAGCGATTGTTTTTAAACTTCTGGAAAGCCCGATCTCGCCGTGCCATTGCCACTTGTACCCCTTTTAGTCATCCAGGGAGCAGGAGGACGCTTAACTTTTACATAATGTACCGGAGCGTGAATATTATACAGATTCAGGATGCTATTATTTAGAAAGGATATTTTATCATCGACGTTAGAAGATGCAACCAAAGGGCCAATATCAATTGAAGATGCGTCCCTCCTGAGACTGAAAAATTGCGTAACTCCAGAAAAATAGGTTTCTGTTTTGGAGGTTTAAGTTTATATGAAAAATAAATCAAGTAGTGACGTGAGAAACAAGGAGCAAAGAGCTGTCCAAACTGAATCACGCGATTAGAAGAGGAAGTAATGATGATGGTCAATCAACGAATCATCAGTGTCAATATTTCTATGAGTTGCCGCTAATGGGGGAATGCAGAGTTCGACTGATTCAATGATTGATCGAAGTTTTTGGGAGCGAGAAGTATTTTTTTACAAATCGGTGTTGAAATTACGCATTATCATGCAATGTATGTACTCAGATTCAATGGTGTCAAGAGCCGTCTCAAGTGAGGTAAAATAATCCACAGAAGGAGGACAATATACAACACCTAAAACTGCCCTAGCACCCATAATGTTTATTTCTAGAAATAAAACTCAGCAGTGGCAGAAAATGGGGAGAAACTTTATAAGGAATATTTTTTCGTAGGTATATAGCGACACCACCTCCCTCCTTCTCATTCCGATCATTGCGTATAAGAATGAAATTGGGTAATGGGTACAAACTCGACATAATAGATGGTTTTAGCCAACTCTCGGATATTAAGATATCATCGACACAGTCTAGTGAGAATGCTGCTTCTAAGTAGCAAAAATGACTTGGAATGCTCTGTGCATGACATATGATAAACATTAAAATATTTTTTATGAGGCAGAAAAATATTACTTAACTGATCGCGTAAGGGAAGTAAATTATTTGTGTATATTTCCTCGTTTCGGATCTTATCTTTCAGAGAATTCAATTTTAGAACTTTCTGTTGATATCAAACATCAGTATATAAAGCCTTTTGTAAAATCCCAGGTATCAGCACAGTGCGCCTAAAATCAACTAACACACACAAGAAGTAATATATAATAATATATTTCTGTAAATACATATTTCGTGGAATTATTATCTTTTTCGCATTGGGGCATAAAATTTATAAAAATAACTATATTACATCTATATGAAATTTCCGACAAAACCTTTACAAAATTTTTAAGATGTTTTAATTTATTTCAGCTTTAACATTTCTCCAACGATATCATTGTGAATAAAAAGACAGACAGATACAGAAAAAAATAGTGTCTTTTATACAGGCCACTCGACTTGTTTTAAAGCAAATAGGCTTAGAATATAAAAATAATTTGCTAAAAATCTTTCAACTATTGTGTATCCTACTGAGGAGATATTGTATCGCCAAAATTTGAATTAAATCAGTTGTACTAAATCATTTCCAACCTTCTTGCGTGCAATGTTTTGAGCGAAGAAAGGCTTGGGTAAAGTGGTTAGCTTTGTCTAGAATCGAATGAATGTTTCCCTTTTCACAGTAACAGACTTGCAAATTATTGAAATAGTTGCGATAAGAACAAAACTCACGGAGCAATCTAAACAATTACAAGCGGGTATTGAAATGTCACAGTTGGTGCCGCTTTGTTCGGATGAAGACTATATTAGGAAATATTCAACTAAATTTCCTTGAAAATATGTTATCTTTTAAATTCCATGTATATCGATGATAAAGTTTTTGTTTTAAACAGTCGTAATCATACTTATTTTACTCTTGGGCGTTGTTTGACCCTTTTTAGCATAACAGAATATTATTTATTATGTAAAAACGTATGAAAACCGTATACAGATCTGTAAAACAGACTTTTTCTATTTTATTAGCCAGTAACGGACATGCTGGATATGGGCCTCTCTTTGCTTGGATAATTCGCCGCAATAGCTACGTTTGTCAAGTGGATTAGCGATCAAAGTACCATACTTTTTGCAACGCTGTTCTCCATCGCCGTTCTAGGAACTTTTTAATTTTGCGTAAACGAGGTTACTGTACTGTTTTTTATCGAAAGCTATGAGATATTTCTGGCATTTCGCATAGATTCTTTTAATGAAAAATTATTAAAATTTAATTAAATCCTAATTTTTTTTTTCAAATTATTAAATATTATACACTTAAAGTGAAAGAGATAGCGTTAAAAATCCTCCTTTATCTTTATTGAGATTATTGAGTAATATAAGATTATTGAGTTTCGTGTTTGATGGTATAAATTTATTCCCTTTACTTGATAGCATCGGAGCAAAATGAACCATTTGAATTCCATTGTTTTAATTCATGCCTTATTAATTTTTTTTAGAAGGGGCAACGAGCATACGGCTCATCTGATGGTAAGTGATTACCGTCGCCCATGAACAACTGCAACACCAGGGGAATTGCAGATGCGTTGCTAGCCTTTTGAAAAGGAGAAGGCTCTTTTCATGGAGGTTTCTAAGTCGTATTGGTCAGGAAAAATCTCTGGTGCCAGTCAAATCCACAAAAAGTTTGTGCGAGGAATAAAAAGGATCATCAAACTAAAGAAAACTTAAAAATATTAAAATTATATTTTTAAGTTTTCTTTGGCGTTAACGATCGCAGTGTGTTACCTTCTCTAACCCCGCAGAGTAGAAGAAACCTTTGTGTAATAATACTTTTGGTCGTTTAGTTCTTAGTTTAAGACAACTTTTTAGTTCGTGATCTGTTGTAATTAACTGACATTTACTTCTAGTTATCTATCTTTTCGCATAAGCACTACACCAGATACAATTTTTAATGCGTGATGCATCCGTGTTTGCAGTATTATATTCGTTGCGCAGTTGATAGCTTCGGAAGAAGTTCAATAAATCGAAATAATAATTATGTGTCATGTTTAGTAGAAGAAACTAGTAAACGAATTACATAGGTGATTTCGTGCATTATTAATAAAAAAGAAGATCACTCAGATTTAAGTCAATCATTAATTGATAATTATATAAATTATTCAAATTTTTAGTCATCATCCTTTACCAGTCTATCGTTGGATAAAATACTTTTCACAATACAACATAAAGTTTACAGCTGTATCTTTATTACTTTAAGAATTATTGTTGTTTGAACATAGCATACGCGCAAACAAAAAAGGCCTTTGTTAAATGACAACTGGCACTGCCTGCCTAGGAGTAATAGTAATCAGAGATTACATATCCTCTCAACTGCGGATGTCCAAGACTTGGACACGAAAGTATCTCCGTTGACTGCGGGCGTCCAAGTGTTAGACATTTTTTACCCGCTCTTTTAATGAAGATACAAAGCATTATGCACTATTTCTAACTCATTCTACCATATTTCAATGTGTACAGAATAAAAAGGCTAGCATAAAATCCCCACAGCTTATACACTTTAGTAGTATATTTTATTTAAATCATTCTTAAATGTCGTCCGTTCCTTGAGTCAGCCATTAGTGTGATTGACGCGCGCTAACAACGAGGTTGTTTGTAATTATTTTGTATTAATTTATATTTATTGTGTGGTGAATTATGTTAAAACAATGCCTGGGTAAGTAATCTTCTTATTTGTAATCTCATTTTGTGTTTTATCTTATTAAGTACGTGTAAAATCGTTTTTTTAATATGTATGAAGCAAACTGCTATCTTAAAACTAACATGCTGGTTGGGGAAAGTTGATTTGAAATGTACGTAAAATTTTAGTGTTGACTGTCAGTTTTGTGTTAAAATATGTATAATTGTTCATCGTTCACAGTTTTAGTACATTAAAATGTGGATAAAGTGCAATATTTTCAATATTTTAATGTATATACGCAATAGGTGCAATAGTGTCCATTTTTGAGACGTCCGTAGAAGTGAATTCTAGTTCTCTGTTTTGCGGGTGGCGAAAAAAGGAGCTAAAGTTTGCCATACTGCATCAAGTTCAAATTCGGTTGAATGGTTAGAATGGTAAAGAATCTAGCGCCCTCTAGCAGAGAAATGGAGCTTGGTTGACTCCACGATTATTCGATGATTTACAAAAAATTGAATGTGGCATTTGGATATGTCATGTATGTTAACACAAGACTTCGGAATTTTTTAAACAATTTATTAAAACAGAAAGTAAGATAGTATTTACATAATATGCTTTTTAATATTTTTATTTTTTAATATTTAATATTTGAAATTTTTATTTTTTTAATTTAATATGAACAGGTTGTGGTTTTTAAGGTCACCTCAGACACATATTTCTTATACTGGTTTTTTAATGTACATTTTATCTGTATGTACTTTGCAAATCGTGTAACGTTGCGTTATGTTTCAATCTAGAATAAGATTGCTGCTACCTACAGTACCATTCGTAAATGAATTGTACTGTAGATACAGTAAATCCAACAAGTACCAGGAGCATTTTAAAGAAATAAGTACCTATGTTATATATTTATTCAATTTTATACTTATGTCCATCCATCCATTTAGTTTTTATTGTTGCCTAGCTATAATTTGTTCAGCAAATTATTTCAGACTATCATCGTCGAAATTATTAAGTTAGTTAAGTTACACAGCCTATTTCCATCCCACTGCTGGGCCTTTCCTCACTTCTGAAAGGGTTTTACGGCAAAGAAGTATCACCGCGCTGCCCATATGCGTGTTGGCGAACTGCACATGCCTTAAAATATTTTTTTTTATTTCTCAGATAGTGAGACTTCCTCATGATGTTTTTCTTCGCCACCGAGCAAAGGTAAATCAGCACTTAAAATTGCAATTAATAATTTCATTTATGCCGGCGGGGATCGAACCCGGTGTGCTAGCGTACTGTGAAATTTAACGCGAGAGCTAACAATCTGAGCTACCAGGGCTCTCTCATCGTCGGAATGAATATTAAGTTAGTTAAGTTACAGCCTTTTTACGCCCCACAGCTGGGCAAAGGCAAAGAAGTTTCCGTCGCGCTGCCCCAATGCGTGTTGGCGAACTTCACATGTCTTCGAAATATTTTTTTTCTTATTTCACAGACGTGCAGGTTTCCTCACAATGTCTTTCTTCACCGCCGAGCACGTGGTAGATCAGCACTTAAAATTGCAATTAACAATTTCATTATTGCTAGCGGGGATCGAACCCGGCTTGCTAGCGTACTGTGAAATTTACAGCGAGAGCTAACCATCTGAGCTACCACGGCTCTTCTGAGCCACCACGGCTCTCATCGTTGAAATGAATACACCTCTTTATTTTGTATGTTTTTTTCTATACGATAGGGTGACAAACGAGCACGCAGTCCACCTGTGGTGGTTGCTGCGGCCCATAGACATCTACATCTATCCTCGATTACAAATCAAAATGCAAAAATGCGTGTCACCCGTGAGGACTAAGATGGAAAGCTTCGTTTCCAACAAAAAGGCTCTCCGGTTCTCTACACTCACCATACGAAACACAGAAGAATTAAGCTATTATTTCACGCTGGCATTCTGTGAGAGCGTGGTCCTTCCCCGGTCGAGCCGGCCTGTTCTTGCTACAACTATACTACTAATATAACTGCAGCATGGCTCTTACCACGTATAAAAAATGTTTTAATGAACTAGTACATGATGCACAAAAAAGTGCAGAATCGAACTTTAATTGTGGCATATTTTTGTACAATGCATAAGAAGTGGGTTCTTTAAAAATATACATAAATAATATTTTTTTTTATTTCAGAAAGAGGTATATTAATTTTAAATTTTATTATTTCGTAGCTATTATTTGTGTTAAAGGAAATATGTTACCTTTTGGAGAAATAATGTTATTGGTTATTGGAAATGTAACATAACCGCTGCGCACCTCGCGGCGCCTCTGTCACTCGACACATATTATGGTGCATTGGGTATTGTTTACTAAAAACGTTATTTATAACTCTACAACAGCGGGAGTGACTCTTGAGTGGTTTTATGGTTTTTAAAGAAATGAATAAATCTTTATTTCTGTACAAGTGCTGTTAAAGTTTGTTTGCTCAAATAAAGTAATTAATTTTTCAATAAATATGGCACCTACGACTAAAATTTTGATATCGGCATTAAGAGTACTTATGAAATACTTTATCGGTTTTCTAAAACTTAGCAAGACATATTGAAAGATGACTGAATCATGTAAAGAAAAAGAGAGATTCAAGACTGAATCATTGTAATGAAATAAAAAAAAACTATTTTTATTGACTAAAGCATTACGCCGCATTATGCCGCATCTGGTCCGAACTACATGCTACATCGATGTAAATTGATTGTGAGTTCTTGTAAGCTTATTATTAATGCGTTTTACTAAAAAATTGTATTGTAGCCCATGATTTTGCACATAAAATATTGTAAACAATAGACGTAAGATTAAAAAAGAATAAAATTGAACTAAACTTTTATAATGTGTATTATAGCTGGAAGAAGGTACTCATGAATGATAGACACCATTTGCTTACTAATTTCATCATAACCCACAGCCCTGGATTTAATGGCTAACAGAACTTTTTTAATTTCATCCTGAGTAACAGCTAACAGCAGAGAGGCTTCATTGATTCTATAGAAGCTATAGTTTGAGATTGGACCTGAGGGTCCAATGAAGTAATAGAAACAAAGTGACGATTAATGCCATCCAAATTTGGAGAGACGCCATATTCCAGAGAATTAGATTTATTAATTCCGATAGACTTGAGGAATTTCCACAAATCAGTGTGCGAAGAATTAGTTATTTTGTCATGAATGTAGCGGCGTTTAGCATTTCGTGCCGCCTGATTGCATCTGTTTCTTAGCGTTTTAAATCTTGACCAATTTTTTTCTGAGCGATTGTTTTTAAACTTCTGGAAAGCCCGATCTCGCCGTGCCATTGCCACTTGTACCCCTTTTAGTCATCCAGGGAGCAGGAGGACGCTTAACTTTTACATAATGTACCGGAGCGTGAATATTATACAGATTCAGGATGCTATTATTTAGAAAGGATATTTTATCATCGACGTTAGAAGCTGCAACCAAAGGGCCAATATCAATTGAAGATGCGTCCCTCCTGAGACTGAAAAATTGCGTAACTCCAGAAAAATAGGTTTCTGTTTTGGAGGTTTAAGTTTATATGAAAAATAAATCAAGTAGTGACGTGAGAAACAAGGAGCAGAGAGCTGTCCAAACTGAATCACGCGATTAGAAGAGGAAGTAATGATGAGGTCAATCAACGAATCATCAGTGTCAATATTTCTATGAGTTGCCGCTAATGGGGGAATGCAGAGTTCGACTGATTCAATGATTGATCGAAGTTTTTGGGAGCGAGAAGTATTTTTTTACAAATCGGTGTTGAAATTACGCATTATCATGCAATGTATGTACTCAGATTCAATGGTGTCAAGAGCCGTCTCAAGTGAGGTAAAATAATCCACAGAAGGAGGACAATATACAACACCTAAAACTGCCCTAGCACCCATAATGTTTATTTCTAGAAATAAAACTCAGCAGTGGCAGAAAATGGGGAGAAACTTTATAAGGAATATTTTTTCGTAGGTATATAGCGACACCACCTCCCTCCTTCTCATTCCGATCATTGCGTATAAGAATGAAATTGGGTAATGGGTACAAACTCGACATAATAGATGGTTTTAGCCAACTCTCGGATATTAAGATATCATCGACACAGTCTAGTGAGAATGCTTCTTCTAAGTAGGAAAAATGACTTGGAATGCTCTGTGCATGACATATGACAAACATTAAAATATTTTTTATGAGGCAGAAAAATATTACTTAACTGATCGCGTAAGGGAAGTAAATTATTTGTGTATATTTCCTCGTTTCGGATCTTACCTTTCAGAGAATTCAATTTTAGAACTTTCTGTTGATATCAAACATCAGTATAGAAAGCCTTTTGTAAAATCCCAGGTATCAGCACAGTGCGCCTAAAATCAACTAACACACACAAGAAGTAATATATAATAATATATTTCTGTAAATACATATTTCGTGGAATTATTATCTTTTTCGCATTGGGGCATAAAATTTATAAAAATAACTATATTACATCTATATGAAATTTCCAACAAAACCTTTACAAAATTTTGTAAGATGTTTTAATTTATTTCAGCTTTAACATTTCTCCAACGATATCATTGTGAATACAAAGACGGACAGATACAGAAAAAAATAGTGTCTTTTATACAGGCCACTCGACTTGTTTTAAAGCAAATAGGCTTAGAATATAAAAATAATTTGCTAAAAATATTTCAACTATTGTGTATCCTACTGAGAAGATATTGTATCGCCAAAATTTGAATTAAATCAGTTGTACTAAATCATTTCCAACCTTCTTGCGTGCAATGTTTTGAGCGAAGAAAGGCTTGGGTAAAGTGGTTAGCTTTGTCTAGAATCGAATCAATGTTTCCCTTTTCACAGTAACAGACTTGCAAATTATTGAAATAGTTGCGATAAGAACAAAACTCACGGAGCAATCTAAACAATTACAAGCGGGTATTGAAATGTCACAGTTGGTGCCGCTTTGTTCGAATGAAGACTATATTAGGAAATATTCAACTAAATTTCCTTGAAAATATGTTATCTTTTAAATCGTTGATAAAGTTTTTGTTTTAAACAGTCGTAATCATACTTATTTTACTCTTGGGCGTTGTTTGACCCTTTTTAGCCAAACAGAATATTATTTATTATGTAAAAACGTATGAAAACCGTATACAGATCTGTAAAACAGACTTTTACTATTTTATTAGCCAGTAACGGACATGCTGGATATGGGCCTCTCTTTGCTTGGATAATTCGCCGCAATAGCTACGTTTGTCAAGTGGATTAGCGATCAAAGCACCATACTTTTTGCAACGCTGTTCTCCATCGCCGTTCTAGGAACTTTTTAATTTTGCGTAAACGAGGTTACTGTACCGTTTTTTTATCGAAAGCTATGAGATCTTTCTGGCATTTCCCATAGATTCTTTTCATGAAAAATTATTAAAATTTAATTAAATCCTAATTTTTTTTTCAAATTATTAAATATTATACACTTAAAGTGAAAGAGATAGCGTTAAAAATCCTCCTTTATCTTTATTGAGATTATTGAGTAATATAAGATTATTGAGTTTCGTGTTTGATGGTATAAATTTATTCCCTTTACTTGATAGCATCGGAGCAAAATGAAACATTTGAATTCCATTGTTTTAATTCATGCCTTATTAATTTTTTTTAGAAGGGGCAACGAGCATACGGCTCATCTGATGGTAAGTGATTACCGTCGCCCATGAACAACTGCAACACCAGGGGAATTGCAGATGCGTTGCTAGCCTTTTGAAAAGGAGAAGGCTCTTTTCATGGAGGTTTCTAAGTCGTATTGGTCAGGAAAAATCTCTGGTGCCAGGCAAATCCACAAAAAGTTTGTGCGAGGAATAAAAAGATCACCAAACTGAAGAAAACTTAAAAATATTAAAATTATATTTTTAAGTTTTCTTTGGCGTTAACGATCGCAGTGTGTTACCTTCTCTAACCCCGCAGAGTAGAAGAAACCTTTGTGTAATAATACTTTTGGTCGTTTAGTTCTTAGTTTAAGACAACTTTTTAGTTCGTGATCTGTTGTAATTAACTGACATTTACTTCTAGTTATCTATCTTTTCGCATAAGCACTACACCAGATACAATTTTTAATGCGTGATGCATCCGTGTTTGCAGTATTATATTCGTTGCGCAGTTGATAGCTTCGGAAGAAGTTCAATAAATCGAAATAATAATTATGTGTCATGTTTAGTAGAAGAAACTAGTAAACGAATTACATAGGTGATTTCGTGCATTATTAATAAAAAAGAAGATCACTCAGATTTAAGTCAATCATTAATTGATAATTATATAAATTATTCAAATTTTTAGTCATCATCCTTTACCAGTCTATCGTTGGATAAAATACTTTTCACAATACAACATAAAGTTTACAGCTGTATCTTTATTACTTTAAGAATTATTGTTGTTTGAACATAGCATACGCGCAAACAAAAAAGGCCTTTGTTAAATGACAACTGGCACTGCCTGCCTAGGAGTAATAGTAATCAGAGATTACATATCCTCTCAACTGCGGATGTCCAAGACTTGGACACGAAAGTATCTCCGTTGACTGCGGGCGTCCAAGTGTTAGACATTTTTTACCCGCTCTTTTAATGAAGATACAAAGCATTATGCACTATTTCTAACTCATTCTACCATATTTCAATGTGTACAGAATAAAAAGGCTAGCATAAAAACCCCACAGCTTATACACTTTAGTAGTATATTTTATTTAAATCATTCTTAAATGTCGTCCGTTCCTTGAGTCAGCCATTAGTGTGATTGACGCGCGCTAACAACGAGGTTGTTTGTAATTATTTTGTATTAATTTATATTTATTGTGTGGTGAATTATGTTAAAACAATGCCTGGGTAAGTAATCTTCTTATTTGTAATCTCATTTTGTGTTTTATCTTATTAAGTACGTGTAAAATCGTTTTTTTAATATGTATGAAGCAAACTGCTATCTTAAAACTAACATGCTGGTTGGGGAAAGTTGATTTGAAATGTACGTAAAATTTTAGTGTTGACTGTCAGTTTTGTGTTAAAATATGTATAATTGTTCATCGTTCACAGTTTTAGTACATCAAAATGTGGATAAAGTGCAATATTTTCAATATTTTAATGTATATACGCAATAGGTGCATATAGTGTCCATTTTTGAGACGTCCGTAGAAGTGAATTCTAGTTCTCTGTTTTGCGGGTGGCGAAAAAAGGAGCTAAAGTTTGCCATACTGCATCAAGTTCAAATTCGGTTGAATGGTTAGAATGGTAAAGAATCTAGCGCCCTCTAGCAGAAAAATGGAGCTTGGTTGACTCCACGATTATTCGATGATTTACAAAAAATTGAATGTGGCATTTGGATATGTCATGTATGTTAACACAAGACTTCGGAATTTTTTAAACAATTTATTAAAACAGAAAGTAAGATAGTATTTACATAATATGCTTTTTAATATTTTTATTTTTTAATATTTAATATTTGAAATTTTTATTTTTTTAATTTAATATGAACAGGTTGTGGTTTTTAAGGTCACCTAAGACACATATTTCTTATACTGGTTTTTTAATGTACATTTTATCTGTATGTACTTTGCAAATCGTGTAACGTTGCGTTATGTTTCAATCTAGAATAAGATTGCTGCTACCTACAGTACCATTCGTAAATGAATTGTACTGTAGATACAGTAAATCCAACAAGTACCAGGAGCATTTTAAAGAAATAAGTACCTATGTTATATATTTATTCAATTTTATACTTATGTCCATCCATCCATTTAGTTTTTATTGTTGCCTAGCTATAATTTGTTCAGCAAATTATTTCAGACTATCATCGTCGAAATTATTAAGTTAGTTAAGTTACACAGCCTATTTCCATCCCACTGCTGGGCCTTTCCTCACTTCTGAAAGGGTTTTACGGCAAAGAAGTATCACCGCGCTGCCCATATGCGTGTTGGCGAACTGCACATGCCTTAAAATATTTTTTTTTATTTCTCAGATAGTGAGAATTCCTCATGATGTTTTTCTTCGCCACCGAGCAAAGGTAAATCAGCACTTAAAATTGCAATTAATAATTTCATTTATGCCGGCGGGGATCGAACCCGGTGTGCTAGCGTACTGTGAAATTTAACGCGAGAGCTAACAATCTGAGCTACCAGGGCTCTCTCATCGTCGGAATGAATATTAAGTTAGTTAAGTTATAGCCTTTTTACGCCCCACAGCTGGGCAAAGGCAAAGAAGTTTCCGTCGCGCTGCCCCAATGCGTGTTGGCGAACTTCACATGTCTTCGAAATATTTTTTTTCTTATTTCACAGACGTGCAGGTTTCCTCACAATGTCTTTCTTCACCGCCGAGCACGTGGTAGATCAGCACTTAAAATTGCAATTAACAATTTCATTATTGCTAGCGGGGATCGAACCCGGCTTGCTAGCGTACTGTGAAATTTACAGCGAGAGCTAACCATCTGAGCTACCACGGCTCTTCTGAGCCACCACGGCTCTCATCGTTGAAATGAATACACCTCTTTATTTTGTATGTTTTTTTTCTATACGATAGGGTGACAAACGAGCACGCAGTCCACCTGTGGTGGTTGCTGCGGCCCATAGACATCTACATCTATCCTCGATTACAAATCAAAATGCAAAAATGCGTGTCACCCGTGAGGACTAAGATGGAAAGCTTCGTTTCCAACAAAAAGGCTCTCCGGTTCTCTACACTCACCATACGAAACACAGAAGAATTAAGCTATTATTTCACGCTGGTATTCTGTGAGAGCGTGGTCCTTCCCCGGTCGAGCCGGCCTGTTCTTGCTACAACTATACTACTAATATAACTGCAGCATGGCTCTTACCACGTATAAAAAATGTTTTAATGAACTAGTACATGATGCACAAAAAAGTGCAGAATCGAACTTTAATTGTGGCATATTTTTGTACAATGCATAAGAAGTGGGTTCTTTAAAAATATACATAAATAATATTTTTTTTTTATTTCAGAAAGAGGTATATTAATTTTAAATTTTATTATTTCGTAGCTATTATTTGTGTTAAAGGAAATATGTTACCTTTTGGAGAAATAATGTTATTGGTTATTGGAAATGTAACATAACCGCTGCGCACCTCGCGGCGCCTCTGTCACTCGACACATATTATGGTGCATTGGGTATTGTTTACTAAAAACGTTATTTATAACTCTACAACAGCGGGAGTGACTCTTGAGTGGTTTTATGGTTTTTAAAGGAATGAATAAATCTTTATTTCTGTACAAGTGCTGTTAAAGTTTGTTTGCTCAAATAAAGTAATTAATTTTTCAATAAATATGGCACCTACGACTAAAATTTTGATATCGGCATTAAGAGTACTTATGAAATACTTTATCGGTTTTCTAAAACTTAGCAAGACATATTGAAAGATGACTGAATCATGTAAAGAAAAAGAGAGATTCAAGACAGAATCATTGTAATGAAATAAAAAAAACTATTTTTATTGACTAAAGCATTACGCCGCATTATGCCGCATCTGGTCCGAACTACATGCTACATCGGTGTAAATTGATTGTGAGTTCTTGTAAGCTTATTATTAATGCGTTTTACGATAAAAAATTGTATTGTTGCCTATGATTTTGCACATAAAATATTGTAAACAATAGACGTAAGATTAAAATAGAATAAAATTGAACTATTAAAAAACTTTGTGTCATTGAAAAATATGATAGTTTTGACTACTACTACTACTATTTTACTACTACTAACTACTATTTTAGGAAGAGGTCTTACAAAAGCCTTTTTTCCATGCAGAAGGGTATTGACCTGAGTCCAGAGAATAATTTATAATGTGTATTATAGCTGGAAGAAGGTACTCATGAATGATAGACACCATTTGCTTACTAATTTTATCATAACCCACAGCCCTGGATTTAATGGCTAACAGAACTTTTTTAATTTCATCCTGAGTAACAGCTAACAGCAGAGAGGCTTCATTGATTCTATAGAATGGACCTGAGGGTCCAATGAAGTAATAGAAACAAAGTGACGATTAATGCCATCCAAATTTGGAGAGACGCCATATTCCAGAGAATTAGATTTATTAATTCCGATAGACTTGAGGAATTTCCACAAATCAGTGTGCGAAGAATTAGTTATTTTGTCATGAATGTAGCGGCGTTTAGCATTTCGTGCCGCCTGATTGCATCTGTTTCTTAGCGTTTTAAATCTTGACCAATTTTTTTCTGAGCGATTGTTTTTAAACTTCTGGAAAGCCCGATCTCGCCGTGCCATTGCCACTTGTACCCCTTTTTGTCGTCCAGGGAGCAGGAGGACGCTTAACTTTTACATAATGTACCGGAGCGTGAATATTATACAGATTCAGGATGCTATTATTTAGAAAGGATATTTTATCATCGACGTTAGAAGCTGCAACCAAAGGGCCAATATCAATTGAAGATGCGTCCCTCCTGAGACTGAAAAATTGCGTAACTCCAGAAAAATAGGTTTCTGTTTTGGAGGTTTAAGTTTATATGAAAAATAAATCAAGTAGTGAGAGCTGTCCAAACTGAATCACGCGATTAGAAGAGGAAGTAATGATGAGGTCAATCAACGAATCATCAGTGTCAATATTTCTATGAGTTGCCGCTAATGGGGGAATGCAGAGTTCGACTGATTCAATGATTGATCGAAGTTTTTTGGAGCGAGAAGTATTTTTTTACAAATCGGTGTTGAAATTACGCATTATCATGAAATGTATGTACTCAGATTCAATGGTGTCAAGAGCCGTCTCAAGTGAGGTAAAATAATCCACAGAAGGAGGACAATATACAACACCTAAAACTGCCCTAGCACCCATAATGTTTATTTCTAGAAATAAAACTCAGCAGTGGCAGAAAATGGGGAGAAACTTTATAAGGAATATTTTTTCGTAGGTATATAGCGACACCACCTCCCTCCTTCTCATTCCGATCATTGCGTATAAGAATGAAATTGGGTAATGGGTACAAACTCGACATAATAGATGGTTTTAGCCAACTCTCGGATATTAAGATATCATCGACACAGTCTAGTGAGAATGCGTCTTCTAAGTAGGAAAAATGACTTGGAATGCTCTGTGCATGACATATGACAAACATTAAAATATTTTTTATGAGGCAGAAAAACTATTACTTAACTGATCGCGTAAGGGAAGTAAATTATTTGTGTATATCATAGCGTTTTATTGTGCAAAATATTTCCTCGTTTCGGATCTTATCTTTCAGAGAATTCAATTTTAGAACTTTCTGTTGCCTTCACATGAAATCCTATTTAACCCCTAAGGTACCTTGGACATGTTGACAGGTCCAAGTTTTGTGACCGTCCGTCATGTCCGCATTACGTGCTACTATTTTCGTCATTAATTGATATAAAAATACAGTATATTTTCGATTGAACACTATTTCATTCGATTCTGAACGAACTAAAGAATATTCTGTAGCATTATATTCACTCGGTTACATAGACATCATCAAATATAACAGCCATTCGCTTTTGCGTGCCGGTGCGGTTGGTTGCGTAATCGTTGAAGTTTTGTGATTGTGATTTTAGTTGGATTTTCTTTCAAAAAAACTGTAAGTAATGTTACTTTTCTTTACTAAGTAATGTTTTTGAATGATCTAAGTTACGACAACAGTAACTTTTTATGTTTCAATTGATAAAAAAGTAGAAACAAAAAACCTCTACGCGAACAATTCATAACGGTCAAGATTTCTAATAAGATAATAATAGTATATTTCTTATTCGAATACCATAGTAAATACTTTTACTAGGAATTTCTAAATGTTATATCTACATGATTGTATAAGAAAAATGGAGGAAGACGCTATAATATATACACAAAAAGGTTTTGAAAATAAGGTTACAAATCGCGCGCAAACTGTCTATTGTCGAATTTTTAGCAAATGTTTGCAAGTGAAGAAGTAGAATTATTATAATTATTACAAGCATAATTTTAATTCATTTAGGAAGAATATGTTATATTGATTGTAAGGACACAAAAATAAAATAAAAACTTACGATATTTCATTCATAAAACAAAATTTATTGTCGGTAAGTACACTTTATCAAGATCCCTTAGAAACAAAGAGCTGTACATAATAAAATAAACATTTAAATGTTATGGTTATTGTTTCTACCTATCGAAAATCTTATTGGCTTTACATAACTGTAACTAAAACCTCTTTAAACATAAATGAAAGATCGTGAGAAACATAAATATTTAAAACAAGTGCCGCCAGCTGAGGTGATGACAGAGGCCGCCGTACAAAGCTGTTTTTTGTTATGGCGATCGCAGTAAGGGAAAGGTTAAAGATATCAAACATCAGTAGATAAAGCCTTTTGTAAAATTCCAGGTATCAGCACAGTGCGCCTAAAATCAACTAACACACACAAGAAGTAATATATAATAATATATTTCTGTAAATACATATTTCGTGGAATTATTATCTTTTTCGCATTGGGGCATAAAATTTATAAAAATAACTAAATTACATCTATATGAAATTTCCAACAAAACCTTTACAAAATTTTGTAAGATGTTTTAATTTATTTCAGCTTTAACATTTCTCCAACGATATCATTGTGAATAAAAAGACAGACAGATACAGAAAAAAATAGTGTCTTTTATACAGGCCACTCGACTTGTTTTAAAGCAAATAGGCTTAGAATATAAAAATAATTTGCTAAAAATCTTTCAACTATTGTGTATCCTACTGAGGAGATATTGTATCGCCAAAATTTGAATTAAATCAGTTGTACTAAATCATTTCCAACCTTCTTGCGTGCAATGTTTTGAGCGAAGAAAGGCTTGGGTAAAGTGGTTAGCTTTGTCTAGAATCGAATCAATGTTTCCCTTTTCACAGTAACAGACTTGCAAATTACTTATTTTACTCTTGGGCGTTGTTTGACCCTTTTTAGCCAAACAGAATATTATTTATTATGTAAAAACGTATGAAAACCGTATACAGATCTGTAAAACAGACTTTTTCTATTTTATTAACCAGTAACGGACATGCTGGATATGGGCCTCTCTTTGCTTGGATAATTCGCCGCAATAGCTACGTTTGTCAAGTGGATTAGCGATCAAAGCACCATACTTTTTGCAACGCTGTTCTCCATCGCCGTTCTAGGAACTTTTTAATTTTGCGTAAACGAGGTTACTGTACCGTTTTTTTATCGAAAGCTATGAGATCTTTCTGGCATTTCCCATAGATTCTTTTCATGAAAAATTATTAAAATTTAATTAAATCCTAATTTTTTTTTCAAATTATTAAATATTATACACTTAAAGTGAAAGAGATAGCGTTAAAAATCCTCCTTTATCTTTATTGAGATTATTGAGTAATATAAGATTATTGAGTTTCGTGTTTGATGGTATAAATTTATTCCCTTTACTTGATAGCATCGGAGCAAAATGAACCATTTGAATTCCATTGTTTTAATTCATGCCTTATTAATTTTTTTTAGAAGGGGCAACGAGCATACGGCTCATCTGATGGTAAGTGATTACCGTCGCCCATGAACAACTGCAACACCAGGGGAATTGCAGATGCGTTGCTAGCCTTTTGAAAAGGAGAAGGCTCTTTTCATGGAGGTTTCTAAGTCGTATTGGTCAGGAAAAATCTCTGGTGCCAGTCAAATCCACAAAAAGTTTGTGCGAGGAATAAAAAGGATCATCAAACTAAAGAAAACTTAAAAATATTAAAATTATATTTTTAAGTTTTCTTTGGCGTTAACGATCGCAGTGTGTTACCTTCTCTAACCCCGCAGAGTAGAAGAAACCTTTGTGTAATAATACTTTTGGTCGTTTAGTTCTTAGTTTAAGACAACTTTTTAGTTCGTGATCTGTTGTAATTAACTGACATTTACTTCTAGTTATCTATCTTTTCGCATAAGCACTACACCAGATACAATTTTTAATGCGTGATGCATCCGTGTTTGCAGTATTATATTCGTTGCGCAGTTGATAGCTTCGGAAGAAGTTCAATAAATCGAAATAATAATTATGTGTCATGTTTAGTAGAAGAAACTAGTAAACGAATTACATAGGTGATTTCGTGCATTATTAATAAAAAAGAAGATCACTCAGATTTAAGTCAATCATTAATTGATAATTATATAAATTATTCAAATTTTTAGTCATCATCCTTTACCAGTCTATCGTTGGATAAAATACTTTTCACAATACAACATAAAGTTTACAGCTGTATCTTTATTACTTTAAGAATTATTGTTGTTTGAACATAGCATACGCGCAAACAAAAAAGGCCTTTGTTAAATGACAACTGGCACTGCCTGCCTAGGAGTAATAGTAATCAGAGATTACATATCCTCTCAACTGCGGATGTCCAAGACTTGGACACGAAAGTATCTCCGTTGACTGCGGGCGTCCAAGTGTTAGACATTTTTTACCCGCTCTTTTAATGAAGAAACAAAGCATTATGCACTATTTCTAACTCATTCTACCATATTTCAATGTGTACAGAATAAAAAGGCTAGCATAAAAACCCCACAGCTTATACACTTTAGTAGTATATTTTATTTAAATCATTCTTAAATGTCATCCGTTCCTTGAGTCAGCCATTAGTGTGATTGACGCGCGCTAACAACGAGGTTGTTTGTAATTATTTTGTATTAATTTATATTTATTGTGTGGTGAATTATGTTAAAACAATGCCTGGGTAAGTAATCTTCTTATTTGTAATCTCATTTTGTGTTTTATCTTATTAAGTACGTGTAAAATCGTTTTTTAATATGTATGAAGCAAACTGCTATCTTAAAACTAACATGCTGGTTGGGGAAAGTTGATTTGAAATGTACGTAA
Organism: Parnassius smintheus behrii; assembly: GCA_036936625.1. Classification (NCBI taxonomy): domain Eukaryota; kingdom Metazoa; phylum Arthropoda; class Insecta; order Lepidoptera; family Papilionidae; genus Parnassius; species Parnassius smintheus. Next base: position 25,188,067 of record JAUPFT010000012.1, read on the forward strand.
AATTTTAGTGTTGACTGTCAGTTTTGTGTTAAAATATGTATAATTGTTCATCGTTCACAGTTTTAGTACATCAAAATGTGGATAAAGTGCAATATTTTCAATATTTTAATGTATATACGCAATAGGTGCAATAGTGTCCATTTTTGAGACGTCCGTAGAAGTGAATTCTAGTTCTCTGTTTTGCGGGTGGCGAAAAAAGGAGCTAAAGTTTGCCATACTGCATCAAGTTCAAATTCGGTTGAATGGTTAGAATGGTAAAGAATCTAGCGCCCTCTAGCAGAGAAATGGAGCTTGGTTGACTCCACGATTATTCGATGATTTACAAAAAATTGAATGTGGCATTTGGATATGTCATGTATGTTAACACAAGACTTCGGAATTTTTTAAACAATTTATTAAAACAGAAAGTAAGATAGTATTTACATAATATGCTTTTTAATATTTTTATTTTTTAATATTTAATATTTGAAATTTTTATTTTTTTAATTTAATATGAACAGGTTGTGGTTTTTAAGGTCACCTAAGACACATATTTCTTATACTGGTTTTTTAATGTACATTTTATCTGTATGTACTTTGCAAATCGTGTAACGTTGCGTTATGTTTCAATCTAGAATAAGATTGCTGCTACCTACAGTACCATTCGTAAATGAATTGTACTGTAGATACAGTAAATCCAACAAGTACCAGGAGCATTTTAAAGAAATAAGTACCTATGTTATATATTTATTCAATTTTATACTTATGTCCATCCATCCATTTAGTTTTTATTGTTGCCTAGCTATAATTTGTTCAGCAAATTATTTCAGACTATCATCGTCGAAATTATTAAGTTAGTTAAGTTACACAGCCTATTTCCATCCCACTGCTGGGCCTTCCCTCACTTCTGAAAGGGTTTTACGGCAAAGAAGTATCACCGCGCTGCCCATATGCGTGTTGGCGAACTGCACATGCCTTAAAATATTTTTTTTTATTTCTCAGATAGTGAGACTTCCTCATGATGTTTTTCTTCGCCGCCGAGCAAAGGTAAATCAGCACTTAAAATTGCAATTAATAATTTCATTTATGCCGGCGGGGATCGAACCCGGTGTGCTAGCGTACTGTGAAATTTAACGCGAGAGCTAACAATCTGAGCTACCAGGGCTCTCTCATCGTCGGAATGAATACTTAAGTTAGTTAAGTTACAGCCTTTTTACGCCCCACAGCTGGGCAAAGGCAAAGAAGTTTCCGTCGCGCTGCCCCAATGCGTGTTGGCGAACTTCACATGTCTTCGAAATATTTTTTTTCTTATTTCACAGACGTGCAGGTTTCCTCACAATGTCTTTCTTCACCGCCGAGCACGTGGTAGATCAGCACTTAAAATAGCAATTAACAATTTCATTATTGCTAGCGGGGATCGAACCCGGCTTGCTAGCGTACTGTGAAATTTACAGCGAGAGCTAACCATCTGAGCTACCACGGCTCTTCTGAGCCACCACGGCTCTCATCGTTGAAATGAATACACCTCTTTATTTTGTATGTTTTTTTTTTCTATACGATAGGGTGACAAACGAGCACGCAGTCCACCTGTGGTGGTTGCTGCGGCCCATAGACATCTACATCTATCCTCGATTACAAATCAAAATGCAAAAATGCGTGTCACCCGTGAGGACTAAGATGGAAAGCTTCGTTTCCAACAAAAAGGCCCTCCGGTTCTCTACACTCACCATACGAAACACAGAAGAATTAAGCTATTATTTCACGCTGGTATTCTGTGAGAGCGTGGTCCTTCCCCGGTCGAGCCGGCCTGTTCTTGCTACAACTATACTACTAATATAACTGCAGCATGGCTCTTACCACGTATAAAAAATGTTTTAATGAACTAGTACATGATGCACAAAAAAGTGCAGAATCGAACTTTAATTGTGGCATATTTTTGTACAATGCATAAGAAGTGGGTTCTTTAAAAATATACATAAATAATATTTTTTTTTATTTCAGAAAGAGGTATATTAATTTTAAATTTTATTATTTCGTAGCTATTATTTGTGTTAAAGGAAATATGTTACCTTTTGGAGAAATAATGTTATTGGTTATTGGAAATGTAACATAACCGCTGCGCACCTCGCGGCGCCTCTGTCACTCGACACATATTATGGTGCATTGGGTATTGTTTACTAAAAACGTTATTTATAACTCTACAACAGCGGGAGTGACTCTTGAGTGGTTTTATGGTTTTTAAAGAAATGAATAAATCTTTATTTCTGTACAAGTGCTGTTAAAGTTTGTTTGCTCAAATAAAGTAATTAATTTTTCAATAAATATGGCACCTACGACTAAAGTTTTGATATCGGCATTAAGAGTACTTATGAAATACTTTATCGGTTTTCTAAAACTTAGCAAGACATATTGAAAGATGACTGAATCATGTAAAGAAAAAGAGAGATTCAAGACTGAATCATTGTAATGAAATAAAAAAAACTATTTTTATTGACTAAAGCATTACGCCGCATTATGCCGCATCTGGTCCGAACTACATGCTACATCGATGTAAATTGATTGTGAGTTCTTGTAAGCTTATTATTAATGCGTTTTACTAAAAAATTGTATTGTAGCCCATGATTTTGCACATAAAATATTGTAAACAATAGACGTAAGATTAAAAAAGAATAAAATTGAACTAAACTTTTATAATGTGTATTATAGCTGGAAGAAGGTACTCATGAATGATAGACACCATTTGCTTACTAATTTCATCATAACCCACAGCCCTGGATTTAATGGCTAACAGAACTTTTTTAATTTCATCCTGAGTAACAGCTAACAGCAGAGAGGCTTCATTGATTCTATAGAAGCTATAGTTTGAGAATGGACCTGAGGGTCCAATGAAGTAATAGAAACAAAGTGACGATTAATGCCATCCAAATTTGGAGAGACGCCATATTCCAGAGAATTAGATTTATTAATTCCGATAGACTTGAGGAATTTCCACAAATCAGTGTGCGAAGAATTAGTTATTTTGTCATGATGTAGCGGCGTTTAGCATTTCGTGCCGCCTGATTGCATCTGTTTCTTAGCGTTTTAAATCTTGACCAATTTTTTTCTGAGCGATTGTTTTTAAACTTCTGGAGAGCCCGATCTCGCCGTGCCATTGCCACTTGTACCCCTTTTAGTCATCCAGGGAGCAGGAGGACGCTTAACTTTTACATAATGTACCGGAGCGTGAATATTATACAGATTCAGGATGCTATTATTTAGAAAGGATATTTTATCATCGACGTTAGAAGCTGCAACCAAAGGGCCAATATCAATTGAAGATGCGTCCCTCCTGAGACTGAAAAATTGCGTAACTCCAGAAAAATAGGTTTCTGTTTTGGAGGTTTAAGTTTATATGAAAAATAAATCAAGTAGTGACGTGAGAAACAAGGAGCAGAGAGCTGTCCAAACTGAATCACGCGATTAGAAGAGGAAGTAATGATGAGGTCAATCAACGAATCATCAGTGTCAATATTTCTATGAGTTGCCGCTAATGGGGGAATGCAGAGTTCGACTGATTCAATGATTGATCGAAGTTTTTTGGAGCGAGAAGTATTTTTTTACAAATCGGTGTTGAAATTACGCATTATCATGCAATGTATGTACTCAGATTCAATGGTGTCAAGAGCCGTCTCAAGTGAGGTAAAATAATCCACAGAAGGAGGACAATATACAACACCTAAAACTGCCCTAGCACCCATAATGTTTATTTCTAGAAATAAAACTCAGCAGTGGCAGAAAATGGGGAGAAACTTTATAAGGAATATTTTTTCGTAGGTATATAGCGACACCACCTCCCTCCTTCTCATTCCGATCATTGCGTATAAGAATGAAATTGGGTAATGGGTACAAACTCGACATAATAGATGGTTTTAGCCAACTCTCGGATATTAAGATATCATCGACACAGTCTAGTGAGAATGCTTCTTCTAAGTAGGAAAAATGACTTGGAATGCTCTGTGCATGACATATGACAAACATTAAAATATTTTTTATGAGGCAGAAAAACTATTACTTAACTGATCGCGTAAGGGAAGTAAATTATTTGTGTATATTTCCTCGTTTCGGATCTTACCTTTCAGAGAATTCAATTTTAGAACTTTCTGTTGATATCAAACATCAGTATAGAAAGCCTTTTGTAAAATCCCAGGTATCACCACAGTGCGCCTAAAATCAACTAACACACACAAGAAGTAATATATAATAATATATTTCTGTAAATACATATTTCGTGGAATTATTATCTTTTTCGCATTGGGGCATAAAATTTATAAAAATAACTATATTACATCTATATGAAATTTCCAACAAAACCTTTACAAAATTTTGTAAGATGTTTTAATTTATTTCAGCTTTAACATTTCTCCAACGATATCATTGTGAATACAAAGACAGACAGATACAGAAAAAAATAGTGTCTTTTATACAGGCCACTCGACTTGTTTTAAAGCAAATAGGCTTAGAATATAAAAATAATTTGCTAAAAATATTTCAACTATTGTGTATCCTACTGAGAAGATATTGTATCGCCAAAATTTGAATTAAATCAGTTGTACTAAATCATTTCCAACCTTCTTGCGTGCAATGTTTTGAGCGAAGAAAGGCTTGGGTAAAGTGGTTAGCTTTGTCTAGAATCGAATCAATGTTTCCCTTTTCACAGTAACAGACTTGCAAATTATTGAAATAGTTGCGATAAGAACAAAACTCACGGAGCAATCTAAACAATTACAAGCGGGTATTGAAATGTCACAGTTGGTGCCGCTTTGTTCGAATGAAGACTATATTAGGAAATATTCAACTAAATTTCCTTGAAAATATGTTATCTTTTAAATTCCATGTATATCGATGATAAAGTTTTTGTTTTAAACAGTCGTAATCATACTTATTTTACTCTTGGGCGTTGTTTGACCCTTTTTAGCCAAACAGAATATTATTTATTATGTAAAAACGTATGAAAACCGTATATAGATCTGTAAAACAGACTTTTTCTATTTTATTAGCCAGTAACGGACATGCTGGATATGGGCCTCTCTTTGCTTGGATAATTCGCCGCAATGGATACGTTTGTCAAGTGGATTAGCGATCGAAGTACCATACTTTTTGCAACGCTGTTCTCCATCGCCATTCCAGGAACTTTTTAATTTTGCGTAAACGAGGTTACTGTACCGTTTTTTATCGAAAGCTATGAGATCTTTCTGGCAAATCCCCATAGATTCTCTTAATGAAAAATTATTAAAATTTAATTAAATCTTAACTATTTTTTTTTTCAAATTATTAAATATTATACACTTAAAGTGAAAGAGATAGCCTTAAAAATCCTCCTTTATCTTTATTGAGATTATTGAGTAATATATGATTATTGAGTTTCGTGTTTGATGGTATAAATTTATTCCCTTTACTTGATAGCATCGGAGCAAAATGAACCATTTGAATTCCATTGTTTTAATTCATGCCTTATTAATTTTTTTTAGAAGGGGCAACGAGCATACAGCTCATCTGATGGTAAGTGATTACCGTCGCCCATGAACAACTGCAACACCAGGGGAATTGCAGATGCGTTGCTAGCCTTTTGAAAAGGAGAAGGCTCTTTTCATGGAGGTTTCTAAGTCGTATTGGTCAGGAAAAATCTCTGATGCCAGTCAAATCCACAAAAAGTTTGTGCGAGGAATAAAACTTTTTAAATCCCACAGTGTTGGACCGCCAGTCATCCAGATGGTATGGATGGTATCGCGAGTTTTGCCGCGATGTGCGACGGTGCAATCAAGCAGCTGGAAACAATCCGTAGAGCACTCACAGTAGTAAATGCGATAAAGTACGAAAAGAGATGCAACACCTCTTCGCAGTGCTAGTGAGTCAAGCCGATGAGAGAGATCTCGCTCACCGACAATCCGAACGGCTCTGCGCTGGATGCGATCAAATGGAAGAAGCTAGCGCTGGGGAGTCAGAGCCCAGAAATGGGAACTATATTCCATGTGCGGCTGAACGCTTGTAATGTTGCAGGCGGTGTGACGGCAATACTGACCCGCTCTCCTGAGCACGGCAAGCATTTAGAGGCTTCTTCCAATTTAAAACGTCACTCAAAATGTTGACACTGAGGGTTCCAATACTGGCTAAGGCATCAATGGGAGTGCTTTGAAACAGAGAAGATGCGACGAAGGGTTTATTTTGAGCGGTAAACGCAAACTCATGACTTTTGGGGTTAAACTGGACTAGATTTAGTCACCCACAGTCCGATACTTGGTTCAATAAAGTTTCGATTTCATACGCAAATTTGTCCCAGTACTGGGAGACGTTCCCCCGTTTTTAATGTATGAATTTTATAACCAAGAAGTAAGTCTTAATATTTACATATATTATTTATTTATTGAATGGATGAGTCGGAAAGGGACGTCCTAGGCGTAAGTTCATCGACCAAATTGGCGATATATTAAAAATTGCCCAAATTAGTATTCCCTTTAACCTACGGACGTTACTCGTAGGTATATGAATGTGGAGGAGGCGAGAGAGGTGTGTCAGTATTGTATCAAATGGAAGTCTGTAGTCTCTGCCTACTCATCTGGGTGACAGGTCTGAGTGTTTTATGTATGTACGTTTATGTATGGATTTTATTTTTTTAATCTACAATGGTTGCTCATGTGCTGTTGGCCATAGTTGCCACACTTGGCAGGTGGATTGGCAAATGAATTTTTTACATTTATTTTTTTCTAGATGTTATTACGATGACGCTGTTGCTCATCTCCTTATTTGTTTCTCCCTGTCACCTCTACCAACACCCACGGGTCACGGGACAATATAAGGTAGTGAATATTCTTAAAACGCCAATATACGGTGCATAGAACTCAACGATTTAGTAAGATGAATTTATAAAGCGCCGACCATATAGCTCGATGAACTGGAAATCGATAGCGAAGTAAATTTCTGGAGTGGCAATATAATATCGGCAAGCATGCAGGAAGTTGATTGATGCAGGTAGTTCAAGATCGTTTTCTGTGGCATTCCTTGGGGGAGGCCTATTTTCAAGTGTGTAGACCTGTGATGAGCTGTAAAGATGATGACGATGAAGCAATGATTAAAAGAAAGAAATTAGCTTTAAAACAAAAACTAATACAACACTCAATTAAATGTAATAGCTAGCTCAAAATTGACAGATATTTGTTTATATTTAAACCAGCCAAAAAGTAATCTAATCATTATTCGATACTGCGTTAATCTTGCCATAAATACAACTGCTAGACATGGGTTTTTTTTCCGTTAAGAGAAGGATTTTCCTTAGAAATCACACATGTTTGTGAAATTGTTAATCGCTGGTGATTTTTTTAATGGAATCATTTACCACCGTTAGTTTTTTCGAACAAATACAATTTAGGTACCTTTAAAAAAACTAGCTTGCATCTTTTTAAAAGGCCGGAAACACACCAGCGATTATCCTGATGTTATAGTTTTCGTGAGCGACTGTTGATACTTTATATCAGTTGAGCATAAAAATTAATTGAAAGGCGGCTTGATGAACACAGTACCAGGTGCTTAACACCTTTGACGTTGCTACTGGTCACCGTTCTTATGGGGGTTCGTAAAGATAAGTTAAACAGATAGTATTTGCTTGCGATGTGACTAATTACGCAGGATGTTCAAGGGAAGCTACCTGATTTATTGCTACAGAAACCTCCTAAAATATTGTCAAAGAACTTTACTAATCTTACAAAAAACATATATGCATGATATATATAAGGTATACATGATATATGTAAGGTGCACCTCAATGTGCGGTATGACAGCAATATAATGTCTGCTTCTGCTTTATTACTAGTTTAGACGTAAGGTAGCGCCGTCATTAAGTACATTTCTGTATATTATCGGGAGGATGTTGAAAGACGTAACTCTGGGAAACGCTAGTGTAACGATTCATCCCCTTCCTCTCCAAAAAATTGTGCCATCTGCTAAATTGCAATCAGCAATCCGCCTGCCAAACGGAGTGATAACAGCATGTCTTTCTTACAACTGAATAGGCTCATGTCTAGAGTTGGACTTTTATGGGTGTATTTAACAGATAAACTACATGCCTGCGTTTCATTTCGACCAGTGATGAGTTTCTGAAATTCAATCGTCATCTACATTTATATTTTTCAATGATAACAATATTTCAAAATGCTTTATTACCCTCTCATGGCCAGTGGATTTTCCGTTCCGTTAAGCAATGTGCAAAGTACTGGATCCTATCATCCGCTTGCTCATCAAGTATTTATTCGATAGCGGGAACGTGAAAAATTAGAAGTAGCTCCAACCTTTTAGGATATTCGCGGCAAAGTAAAGCGATAAAAAGGCAAGATCAAGTGCTTTAATTTTAAAAGACTGATATATGAATATATTAAATATATTTTTTAAGTATATTTAAATTGTTGTTAAGATTTAAGCCTATTTTATTTTATTATAGCCTTCTTCTACTCTCTAGCCTACTCTCTATTAGCCATTTTATGCTCATTCACTCCTACCCAATGAACATCATCCTTAACATAGTCCATCCATCTTTTCTTAGGCCTCTTATGTGGAATTTAATATTATGTGTATTTTTTATTTTTTTAAAGAATATTAACAATGCTATAAGCATTACTAATATTCCCCTTAACCACTAATGTTAAGCTTAAACTGCTTGTGTTATGGTTGTGGTATATGTAGTGGATCCCCGCCAGTAGTCGAATGGCGGATTCAAACCCACGACATTTTTAAGTTCGCGGTTCGCACCTTGCCATCAGGCTACTGTCGCTTTAATTAACCTTAATTAACTAGTATGTTCTGTAAAGTCGACTTTAACTTTTAAGTTTATATTTTTACCCTTGTGAGTGGACTGGAATATCACAAGTTCAGGGTAACAACTTGAATGATGTACAAATTACATACAAAAAACGTTCAGTCGAATTGAGAAACTCTTTTTAAAGTCAACTCAAATAGAGTTTAACGAAACAGAATGTAAATTAACAAATTTTACATACTAAGAATACTAATTTGAAGTAAACTTTTTTTATCTAGTGACCGGTTCAAGATTTTACAAACTTATAAATACTTGCCACGAATAAAGTATGAACACACAGTTTTTACACATAATTGAAATTCCATTTATGTAAAACGCATACACATAAACATTTTAAATTTAAAAAACTAAAGTTTATGTGTAAAAATAAATTTGAATATTATCTATGTCATAGTTTAACTACCACTGTGTAACTGCTAGTGTCCATGTTACTGTAACAAGCAGTTGCTTTAGGCGAGATACATTCACAGATTTTGTTGTTTTTCAGAAATGACATTAAAGATGTTCAGAAAGTGAGCAACAAAATATTGAAAGAAAAAATTCGTATGCACCCTAGATACAAAACTACAAATATAGGTAAATATATAGGTGCATATACACATATATATGTAATATAGGTACATGTACCTACAGACAGAACGAAATCATTTCTTCCTTTTGTAGCAGCGAGAACAAAGCAAAAAAAGTAAATTTTTCAAAAATCTACTTTTTTTGCTTGGACACAGGATCTCGAGTGGCAGCCTCGTAACTATAAGTGAAGTGTAAAGCAGACCCCTGGACGGAGTGATGACTTGATAAGTCATACAGGAAGTCGATGGCTGCAGGTAGCTCAGAGCAGTGTTTTATGGCATTTCTTGGGGAAACATGTGTTTATCGAATGATGACGATGAAGCAGATTGTAGCACCCAGATTTTTTTTTTTCAAAATAGCCTAATTCAACAGGGTATAATACACAATGATATTAAACTCCTACAAATCCCTAACTATGTTTTAGCCTCTCATTTTTCTCGTAATGAACGCATTTTACGTTCACCAGGATACATGTACCCACTACATGTATCCTGGTGAACGTAAAATGTAAACGTATAACTTTACCGTAATAAAATCCGTTCATAAATTTAATATCCCCTACGTAATCGAGTGTTATGCTGTTGAATTAGTAGATCATAAAATGGTTATATTTTGAGTATATACAGTACCAAAGGGCAAAAGCTTTACCAAATATCTTGACATATTTTTCAATAACGTAAATGACATTCTATTTACTGGTGACCTGTAATATAAGTATCTTACCCACCATAGGCACCAGCGATCCACGGGGAAAGTAGATTTGTACTACTTATATGTTACTTATAACTCAAAATGTAACTTTGTTTGCGGTGAGAAATAAACGTTATTATTATTATTGGTAGGTATAAATATAGTTTTCTTATCTGGTTGGGTTCTATTAATATATAATTATAAATGAAAACGAAAAGATAAAAATACATAAATATCAATTAAATAAAATAAATATAAAAATACATATATAAATAAAAGCCCAATCAGATGGAGGCCCTCGGCAGGGGAGACCAAACGGCCGAGGTATAGGGGGAAAGGGAAAGAAACCGGCGGACGATGCGGGCAGTATCGAGGAGCACCGCCTTCTGCAGTGAAGTGCTCCACCACGTAGTCCCAGCCGCCTCAGATGACCCGAGAGGCTGACTGGGATTAGCCCGTTTGCAGAGACGACTATAGGAATAATTTCGGTCGGCAGACCACGCCATATGTCGGTCACCTCGTGAGCCAGGTCCAGATATTTTGTTTCCTTATCTGTTTCGGCTTTAACGAGGTTCTCGTCACACGGAATGGTAATGTCGACCAAAAATATCCTTGACTGTGCCCGGTCCATCAGCACAATATCAGGCTTATTCGCAAGAATAGTCCTGTCTGTGATGATGGTCCGGTCCCAATAGAGCCTGGCGCGATCATTTTTGAGCACAGCTTCCGGCAAGTACTTGTAATACGGCAATTTCTGATCAACGAGACCGTATTTTAAAGCGAGCTCCTAGTGAAGAGTTCTGGCTACTAGGTTGTGCCTGTGCAAGTACTCAGAGTTAGAAAGCGCCGAACAAACGGAGATGACATGCCTAAGTGACTCACCGGGATGGCGACAAGCTCGACAGACGTCGACGGTGCCATCATTTAGGATGTATCTCCGATAGTTGTTGGTCTTAATAACCTGATCTTGTATTGCACAGACAAAACACCCGGTTTCCCCGAAGAGGTCTACAAAGCGTAGCCAGTGGAGGGAGGCTACTGCGTCTACGAAAGGCTCATGTAGAGCCTTGTAGAACCTCCCGTGGAGCTCCTTCTCCTTCCATACGGTCTCCAAGTTGGAAATGCTCTGCACTGCCGGGTCTTGCCATTGCTCGTTTGCTAAGGATACAGGGGTAAGTCCTTTATCAAAAGAAATGACGTCCTTATAGAATGGGTCATCCGATTTCGCCAGGAAGTAATCACGGGGGCTGCACAATTCACGATTATGCATGGTGAGCGCGCTCAGAAAGTCTCGCTCACCATGCTTTCACGGCAAGTTATTATTATTATTATTATTATATTATTATTTATTTCGACTAAAAATGGTGCAAAAAATGGTTGTCTGTGGTGACTTTACTATTAATATTCTAAAAAGGAATAAAATCATTTAAAGAACTGACAAGACTGAGAAGTGGTTCCTGTATTGACAACATCTTACATAACATACATGGAACTAAATCTGATATTTTTGAATTAGGTTCATCAGACCCTAAAGCCCAATTATTATGCTGTCCTTTAAAAACGACCTGTTTATTTGACTAATTGTTATCGTATAAACGTAATTATTCGGAGTGTACTTTGAGAAATTTTAAAGATTGCATTAATGAGCTCAAATTCAATGAAATTTTTGAAATAAATGACGAAAATAAAGCTTTCACGATGTTTTATGATTTATTTAGATTATTTTTTAACTTAAGCTTTCCTATATTGAAAACTAAAAATAAGACAAAAATTCGACCAAAATGGCTCTTTTTTGTAATCAAGAAATATAGCAAACGAAAACATTCACTTCTATGGAAATACAGATTATCTAAGAACCTTAAAGATAAATTACTTTTAAAAACTTGCTCTAAGAGGTACAATAAAATTATCAAATTAACTTAAAAGTCGCAAAACAATCACTTTATCCTTTATGCCAAAAATAAATCTTAAGTCTCTTGGAATGGTATTCATGACATTAAACAAAAATCACTCCGTGAAAATATTGATAAAATAATATTACACGATCATAAAATTACAGACCCTCAGCAAATATTAGAATCGTATTTTAATAATTAATAACTGTGCAGATTTAGTTACACCTTAAAATATAAGTAATCTCCCCAAAAAGCAAACATGCACGTATAATTCATCATATTCATTTTTTAAGTCCCACTGATCCCTATGATATTTCTATCATAAATTATTTAAGAAACACTAAACGTACTGAGTTTGATATGTAACATTTGTGTATCAGTTTTAAAATATGTTTTTACATAATTAGCCACATTACCAACTTATGTTTTGAACAGAGTATTTTCTATCAATATTAAAGACTACAATAATTACAACCCTACATAAAAGAGAAGCTTAATGTGTTATGAAGAATTATAGACCAAATAACCTTAACGCCTAGTTTCTCCAAAATAATTGAAAATGCTCGATGGAATAGATAATATAATTACTTCTAACAGAACAAAATCTTCACTGCTGATTAAAAAGGATTCCGAAAAAATGTCAATAAACTAAGCCATCTATTAATTTTCAGAATAGAATTTTTTTATTCAATATAAATTTTACTAGTATAAGTTTGCGTTTACGTCAGAGAGGACATCTGTTCTCGACGCCTCGGCAGACTTGAAGGTTCGGACCTGTCCATCCTTTGGCTACGCGTTGACAGCGACGACCATCCGCGCGTCTACGGGTGCCTCTATAGGTCCCACAGCGGTAATGCCGAAACAGACCGACTCTTCGACCACGTCCAAATGGCTGCGGATTCGTTGCTACAGCAGATCCCCTCCGCAGAGATCGTGATCCTCGGCGACTTTAACGCCCATCACGCCGAATGGCTCGGTTCACGTTTAACCGATCATGCGGGGAGATCTGTTCATGATTTTGCCTTGGCATATGGTCTGACACAACTGGTTACTTCGCCTACGCGGATTCCAGATGTGGAGGATCATGCACCTTCCCTGTTGGACCTTCTGCTGACCTCTCACCCGGACGGATATCAGATTTCCGTCGACGCCCCTTTAGGCTCCTCGGACCATTGTCTGGTCCGGAGTGTTGTGCCACTCACGCTGAAATCGCGGTTGCATTCTGCAGGCTGCCGCCGTGTTTGGCACTATAGGTCAGCCGATTGGGATGGGATGCGGTCTTTCTTTGCATCCTACCCTTGGGGGCGGGTTTGCTTCTCGCCGGATGATCCCGACGTTGTTACGGATTCTGTTACTGATGTGGTACTTCAGGGTATGGAACTTTTTATTCCTTCCTCTGTGGTGCCCATTGGAGGCAAATATCAGCCATGGTTTGGTCGCTCCTGTAAAATAGCATCATGCTATAAGCAGGAGTGCTACCAAGCCTGGGTTGATGCATCAGCGTCCCGGGATGTAAACACCAGCGCTCTAAAAAAGAAGTATAATTCCGCCTCTAGGTCCTTCAAAAGAGTCATTGCCAAGGCAAAGTCAGAGCACATAGGCAGAATTGGCGAGAAACTAGTTCGCCTTCCTTCTGGAACCCGTGCATTCTGGTCTCTCGCCAAGGCTGTCCAGGGGAATTTCTGTCAGCCATCTCTTCCATCTCTGCACGGGGAGGACGACTCACTGGCCCATACTGCAAAGGAGAAAGCCGATCTTCTAGGCTCCTTCTTTGCATCTAACTCGACTCTCGATGACGGGGGGAGTACGCCGCCGACCATCCCGCGGTGTGAGTGCTCCATGCCGGAAGTGCAGTTCACACAGCGCTCGGTTCGCAAAGCACTCCTCTCCCTGGACATCCACAAGTCGAGTGGGCCTGACGGAATCCCCCCAATTGTGCTGAGGACGTGTGCTCCAGAGTTGGCACCGGTTTTAACGCGTCTTTTCCGGTACTCCTACTCCCTAGGCGTAGTCCCAAAATCATGGAAGACGGCTTTCGTCCACCCGATCCCTAAAAAAGGCGACCGCTCAGACCCGTCCAACTACCGGCCAATCGCCATCACCTCCTTGTTCTCCAAAACAATGGAGTCCATTGTAAACTGCCAGCTCATGAGGTACCTTGAGGATCACCAGCTGATTAGTGACCGCCAATACGGTTTTCGCCGTGGTCGGTCAGCTGGTGATCTTCTGGTCTACCTCACTCACAGATGGGCGGAGGCAGTAGAGTTCAAGGGGGAGGCATTGGCCGTTAGTTTGGACATTGCGTAGGCCTTCGATCGGGTTTGGCACAAAGCGCTTTTTCGAAGCTCCCTTCCTATGGGCTTCCCGAGAAATTGTGCGATTGGATCACCAGCTTTCTTGCAGATCGGAGCATCAAGGTCGTTGTAGACGGTGCAAGCTCCGATTGCAAGCCTATTAATGCTGGTGTTCCACAGGGCTGCGTGCTATCGCCAACGCTGTTTCTTCTGCATATCAATGATATGTTGCATACCCGTAGCATTCATTGCTATGCAGATGACAGCACTGGTGATGCTCTTTACACCGGCCGAGCCAATATTTCTCGGGAAAACGTCTCCGAGTGCCGGGACAAACTTGTGTCTGAAGTCGAGTCTTTGCTGAACAGAGTCTCGGATTGGGGACGACTAAATCTAGTCCAGTTTAACCCCCAGAAGACACAAGTTTGCGCGTTAACCGCTTAAAAGAACCCCTTTGTCGTATCCCCTCAGTTTCAAGGCACTCCCCTTGTTGCCTCAGCCAGTATCGGAATCCTCGGCGTCGACATATCGAGTGACGTGCAGTTTCGTGGTCACTTGGAAGGGAAGGCCAAATTGGCCTCTAAAAAGCTTGGCGTGCTCAGCAGAGCGGGACAGTATTTCATGCCGGCACACCGCCTGCAACTTTACAAGGCGCAGGTTCGACCGCACATGGAATACTGTTCCCATCTCTGGGCTGGGGCTCCCCAGTACCAGCTCCTTCCACTTGACCGCATCCAGCGCAGAGCGGCTCGAATCGTCGACGACCGAGTGCTTTCCGATCGGCTCGATTCACTGGCGTTGCGAAGAGATGTTGCATCTCTTTGCGTATTTTATCGCATCTATCACGGGGAGTGCTCTGAGGAATTGTTCGGACTAATCCCAGCCGCCAAATTTCGTGAACGCACGACACGGCAAACGTCCCGATACCATCCACACCATCTGGATGCTTGGCGGTCCACCACTGTACGTTTCACAAGGAGTTTTCTTCCACGTACAACCTCTCTGTGGAATAGTTTATCACCGGCGATTTTTCCGGACCGATACGACCTGGGGACCTTCAAGAAAAGAGCTTACTCCTTTCTAAAGGGCCGGCAACGCACCCGCAATTCTCCTGGTGTTGCGGTTGATCATGGGCGGCGGTAGTCACTTAACATCAGGTGGCCGCATGCTCGTTTGCCCCCTCTTCTATAAAAAAAAAAAAAATAGTAATCTACTGAAAGTAATTTTTTTACTTTAGAACTGGTTCGAAAAAAACCACTGTCCTGGGAAGAACCAGCAAGAAAATAATAGGTATTTTTTTAAATAAATTTTACAATGTTAATCACAAAATACACAAATATCTCACAAAATATTTTCAAAATTTATTTTAGAAGCAGTTTGGAAGTGACCACCTCATTCCCAGGAGTTATTATCAATCATGCATTTATTTATATCATGATAACCCTTTTTATACAATTTTTGTTTAATTATATATTTAAACTTGGTAACAGAGAGGCCTTGTATATTTTCTGGGACTTTGTTTTAATAGCGTATACATTGCCCCAAGAATGAGTTACTGACTCTGTGGAGTCGAGAAACTGATATCACTAGCTTATGTTTGTTCCTAGAGTTTACAGAGTGTATTACTCCTTTTTTACTAAAACTACCTTTGTTTTTGTGAACATACATTAAATTTTTATAGATATACTAAGAGATTTATTTCTTTAAATTTTTCTCTATAAGACTCTCTTAGTTAATTAGCTCTTATTGCCCTCTTCTGCAAAAAAATAGTTTCTAAATCAGCCGCATTCCCCCATAGCAAAATCTCATATGACATTATGCTATGGAAATAACCGAATTAAACTGATCTAGCTGTCTCGATATTAGTGAGATCTGTAATCTTTTTACAACATAAACTGAAGAGCTATATCCCCATATAGCTTAGCGTCGAGAGAGTTCCACTGAAGCTTAGCGTCGAGAGTGATACCAAGAAAAACAGAGGATTAAACAGAACTCAGTTTTTCCCCATTTAAGAACACATTGGTATTCGGATTTTTAGCTTTTGTTGTTGTAAGATTATTTACTTTAAACCAATGCACTAGTTTCTATATAGCATTTTTCACTTCTTCACATTTAAATGATTGACGTTTAAGTTAATGATTTCTTATATTTACGCGAACACTACACATTGATTAAAACTACTTTTACGGATTTTATCGCGTTTATTTTACTTTTAGAACTTTTGACGTTTAAGTTTCAAAATCAAGAAAATATCATCAGCAAGTAATACTATATCATGATTATCCCTTAAAAGGAAAGGTAAGATATTAACATACACTAAAAGTAGGAATGGGCCAGAATTAAGCCCACAGGGACTCACATCTGTACGGGCCATCCAGAAGAGTTTTTACAATTGATAATAAATTTATGAACTCTATTACTATAATATGAAATAACTAATTTCATTCTGTGTTTTTGATACCATAGTGCTGTAGCTTCCTGATTAATGTCTCATGGTGTACACAGTTGAAGGCCTTGGAAAGGTCACAATGTATGACATACCCAAGAGCTATACAACCTTCTTATGCATTGTTCATGGATATATCAAAGGCCTTTAACTTTGTAGATCATGCAATACTTTTAAATAAACCTGAGATACACGATGTAACACTCGATTTACGAAATTTGTACCTCTGTGAAAAAACTCAAATCACGAGTATAAGGAAAATCTGTTCCGAAAATAAAAATGAAATACATTATAGATCCAGTCCAACAAGGAAGTGTTCTGGGACCACTAATTTTTGTTATTTATATTACCGACCTAACTAAATCTTCTAAAAATCGGACGATATTGTACGTAGATTTACAGAACGGTTACAGCACAGTTATTAATAATAATAAAAACATAATAAATAGTAGCTTAAACTCAATAATTGAGTCGTTACAAGACAATAATTTAATAATAAATATAGATCAAACTACAATAATATATTTTAAACAAAAATCTAATCATAAATTTAATACAAAAAATTCAATATAATGACAAAGAAATTCAAATAACAACAGTAACAAACTTTTTTGGCGTTCACATTGATGAAAATCTGAAATGGCAAAGCGATATTGAATTTTATGCAAAAAAGTGACACAATCATCTTATAAACTATATATGCTAGCAAAAAAGTCAGTCTCTTCACGTGACTTATAGATTTTTATGGTTGTATTGCGTCCAAGCTTAGATATGCAATAATTTTTCGGGAAAACGCCACTAACTGAGATCACGTGTTTAAATGTCAAAAAAGGTGTATCTGTGCTATGTGTGGTTGAAAAAGAACTGATATCTGATATCTGTGATACTGATATATGTAAGGATTATTTCACAAAATTAAAATTGCTTACTGAACCATCACTGAACATATTCGAAATAGCTTAATTTATCAGGCAATATCCACTATTTAAACTAGAGATTTCGCATAGAAGTAATAACCATGTTGGAAAATATGAAACTACCCTGTATGGGAAGTGTTTTAGCTATGGCTCCAAAGATAAACAATAAGATCCCGAATAACATCAAAGAGTGTAACGATATACAGATTTTCAAAAAATAAATTGTTCCACTTTCTAATTGAACATTCATTTTAATCAACTGAGGAGTTTTTGTCGAGAGTTACAGTCCGGTTGACTGTACTACATGACTTATAATAAAATTGTTCTTATAATAACATTAATGAATAATCTAATCTAACATAAATAATGTAATCCAATATTACTAATTATATTTAAGATGTATAATTAAATCTAATAATTTAATCTATTAATATGAATATGTTATCTATGAACTACAAATTATATTTGACATTTGTATGCCCATTAGACTGATTACAGACTGAACTTTATTTGTTTTTAATTAAGACCATTTTGTAATCTGTGAATCACAAATAAACTATTTGAATTGATTAGACTAGAAATGATAATGATGAAATAATTGCCACGACTGCGATGTTATCTTTTAAAATATTTTATTTGCCCCATCGATAATTTACGCCTACGTCAAACGTTAATGCCTATATATAAATTATGTTTATTAAGTTAGGATGTGCAAGTGCCCTTATGTTCGCGGGTTAATGAAAATATAAGTATATTATGAGCAACTACATAAAAAGTAAAGTTTCGTCAAGAACTTTTTTCAGATCCCTATTGGTGAACGTTATTATTGGGTTCTGTTCTTTATTGATTTAGTATAATAATGGCACAAACGAGTACACAGTCCACTTAATGGTATTGAACGCTGTGGCTTATAAACATTTACTTTATTCTCGACTGAAATTGAAAATGCAGATGCCTTGTCACCTGAAGACTAGGATGGAATGCCTCGTTACTTATATGAAACGTGTCCGGCTGGTTTAAGCTGGAATTCTGTGAGAGCAAGATCCAACCAATATAGCTACAGTATGGTTCTACTACATGAACATAAACACGCAAGATATATCTCAGAAGGGCATCAGTTAATGTACAGTATTAACTATCGTAGATTTAAATTCTTAATACATTGTTTGTTCTGAATAATCTAGTATATCATCGCTTATGATATATAGTTTGTGGCGTATTATTTTACCAGAGACAGAAAGAATACATCATCAAATTAAATACGTCTTTTACTGAATTTCACATTGACGCAAGCG
Organism: Parnassius smintheus behrii; assembly: GCA_036936625.1. NCBI lineage: Eukaryota > Metazoa > Arthropoda > Insecta > Lepidoptera > Papilionidae > Parnassius > Parnassius smintheus. The sequence continues at coordinate 25,206,995 of JAUPFT010000012.1, forward strand.
AACAAATTTATTTTACCTTGTATTTCTTTATTGGCAGCCGTTATTTTTTAATATTAGTTGCTTATACTTGCTTACAATAACACGTATTATAATACCACAGTCATATTCATGTAATTGTAGGACGAAGGGAGGTGTTATTTAAACTATGTATGGCACGCCATTTCATTTTCACGTGGATTCTGGCTAATTTTATTCACATTTTCAATAAAATGAATTTCTTTAGTCCTTTTTTCCGTGAAGTGGTGGCAAGAATACCTAATTCACCACATATTCCCATAGGTATCGTAAAAGGCGGTGTGCCGGCATGAAGTACTGTCCCGCTCTGCTGAGCACGCCAAGCTTTTTAGAGGCCAATTTGGCCTTCTCTACCAAGTGACCACGAAACTGCACGTCACTCGATATGTCAACGCCGAGGATTACGATACTGGCTGAGGCAACAAGGGGAGTGCCTTGAAATTGAGGAGATACGATAAAGGGGTTTTTTTAGCGGTTAACGCGCAAACTTGTGTCTTCTGGGGGTTAAACTGGAATCCGAGACTCTGTTCAGCAAAGACTTGACGTCGTGGATTGAAGTCCTATTATTAATGACTTATGAAAGTAAGGTCTATGATACAAAAGCAATACTATAGAAGGTCTCTATGATGAATATGCATTACAATAGTAGGGTTGTGGGTTCGAACCCTATATATGAATGATTTATGAAAGTAAGGTCTATGATACAAAAGCATTATTATTGAAGGTCTCCTTGATGCATAAGCAAAGTATGGAGTGGTCGGGTGACCGACTTCTCCTAGTACTGTAGAAAAATGACTAGTCCTTATTAGGGACTTGAAAAAGAATATTATGGTGGCGTGTATGCTGCGTCACGAGCAATTGGTCCGAGGTAAACTTGGACTTGCTAACCGATATGTCCTAGACATATCATCTTAGTGCTGATGGTAAGCGGGTTTGTTGTAGCAATACGGCTTCCCGGTGGATATCGCACACCCATACCGTTTGTGGGCGACGTCGTAGCGCATGGCGATGCGTCGTCTATCTTTTGGATTGGGATGAGTGTGTTTGGTAGCACTTTTAAGTGTAACAGGCATACTCAACTTCATGTCTTAGTGCATTAGCGCTATGATACGTGGAGTTTTGTCCACTGGCGTCTTAGTAGCGTACTACTATGATACGTTGGTGCGGTTTTATATAACAACAATCTTAGCGCTGGTGGTAAGCGGGTTTGTTGTAGCAATACGGCTTTCCCGTGGAAATCGCACACCCATACCGTTTGTGGGCGACCTTGTAGCGCATAGCGATGCGTCGTCTATCTTTCGGATTGGGATGAGTGTGTTTGGTAGCACTTTTAAGTGTAACAGGCATACTCAACTTCATGTCTTAGTGCATCAGCGCTATGATACGTGAAGTTTTGTTCATTGGCGTCTGAGTAGCGTGCTACTATGATACGTTGGTGATATTTTTTATATAACGACAATAAAAACTTTGTTACCAAAATCAATAGGGATCATGTGGGTGTGTTGTGAGGGGGCGCCACCCGTACGATAGTTGCATTGATGCTCACTGCTACTTGCGGTATTGCGTCTTGTCATGGATCTGCGGGTGTGCTGCGCCTCATTCGACGCATTTCTGTGGTTCTGGTTGATGGAGGTATACAATTAACATATTAGTGCCGGTGGTAAGCGGGTTTGTTGTAGCAATACGGCTTTCCCGCGGACATCGCACACCCATACCGTTTGTGGGCGACGTCGTAGCACGTAGCGATGCGTCATCTATCTCTCGGATTGGGATGATGAGTGTGTTTGGTAGCACTTTTAAGTGTTGTTACACTTACTCTGGCATACTCGACTTCATGTCTTAGTGCATTAGCGCTATGATACGTGGAGTTTTGTTCATTGGCGTCTTATTAGCGTGCTACTATGATACGTTGGTGATATTTTATATACAACAACAATAATAACTTTGTTACCAAAATCGATAGGGGTCATGTGGGTGTGTTGTGAGGGGGCGCCATCAAGGACTGAGCTGCAACCCTATCACTTCCAAAATGAAAGGTGCAAGATGTCAGCCAACATGATTATGCGGCAAGATCAGTCTTAAATAATTGATTATCGCCTTCCTCTATCGCTAAAAGGGTCAATACGTGCTCTCCGTATTTTATAGTACTTGCTCGGAAGTCGTTGTCAATCAACAATATCTCCCAAACAAATCATGCAGAGATGTGATTTTGATATCATTTTGTAGCTGATAGAATAGACTTAAAATGTTAGTGGTAAAAAATATGTAATTGGGCGAGTTTTTTGATACTTGAAATAACTGAAAAAATCGTATTTTTTTCATTGACTTATATATTACTAGCGTAAGAACCGGGCCGACCGATCAACCAAAAGGGACCAGTGCGCTGGCTCTAAAATTACAGTTTAGGGCCAACACAACTCGGTCGACAGTGGTGCAAATCTGTCTTGAAGCAGACAGATTTGCCTCTCATAAATATGTCTAGTTGCGTAAATGGGAACATAAGATATCGTATCATCATAAATAGAACATTAATGAACATTATTAATATTTAGAATAATAATAATGTCCTCCAGACTGAACTTCGGTCACGGTGGCCTGCCTCAACGGAGGCTAGCTAACGGCGCAGGACAGGATTATAGTGTCCAAGTGTTTGCGCAAGCACACACGCACACTCTCTATTCTCTCACTCTCATAATCCGATGGGACGGTAAACCGACACGACCGCAGAGAGATCAGGCGCAGGACCAACAGCTTTACGTGCTTTCCAAGGCACGGGGGTGAGACTCCGGGCAGCTACTGAGAATTTCTTGAAAGAAAAACTCAATAATTGATTTTTTGGGCCGAACCGGGGTTCGAACCCAGGATCACATGATTAGCAGTCGCACTACTACAACCGCTAAACCAACAAGGCAGTCACATTTATAATAGACACTGTATCACTATAGTCCGATCAGTCGGTTGATCAAAAAAAAATTGTAAGGTGGATCGTTTAGAACGAGTATGGAATCTTTGCTGGCTTAGGGCTTCCAGAGCTTTATGGAGACAGAGACAACTAAATGAGAACAGGGATGTGGAGTTACAATTCATGAATATAAAAGACATCGGTAACATCCCACAACCACTGCACGTGTAATTAATATCCTATGTATTAATACCATAAGCCATTTTTACTGGTGTGCTCTAATGGTTATATCCTTGATGTTTTTGGACGATATCCTGCAACGGAATCAGATGCTTCTATAATTTATAGGCTGTTCAACGATAATAGTCAATTTCGAATCTATCTTAGAGAAAACGATGTATTTATTCTTGGTTGAGTTTTTGGGGATACAATTCCATTTTTACAGCAATGTGGCTATAAGGCTCACTTGCCTAAATCTAAACATGCTGGTAAAATTCAATTATCAACCATTGCTGCCCACAAGTCCATATGTGTGACTTTGTGTAGGTGGGTGATTGAAATCGTAAATGGGAGATTTAAACGGGACTTCAAATTATTTCGTAAGGAATATTTTAATACTGCATCTACTCATCTCATGCTGTACTTTAAAATTGCAGCTGAATAAATTGATTTCATATATTGATCCGTTATAATTTTCATGCAATATAAAATCGAGATATGCCTGCAATCTGTTCATGATTTTGGTCGAAATAATTATCTACTGCGAGTTAGGATACAATCAAGGCATACAAGTAAAAAAACTTATTATACATATACTAGTTGACACCAACCCATCAATTGCTAACACTAGGGTTGCTCTTACTGGATACTGTTGCGACTTTTTGGTAGGCAGACGCACTATTGGCTGCTGTGCACATGCCATGTCTGTTGTTTGGTTTCTATCTTGGGCATGGCATTGAGATGAGGTTGAACCACCTGTATCTTTTTTAAATGATATATTACTTTCTAGTGACGATATTGAAAATGATGAATGATGACTATTAATCTTAATGCTTATTAATATTGTAATATAAATAATGATTTTTGCTATAGTTGCCACATTTGTACCGAAGTTTTTTTTGGTATTCTATAGGAAGATGTTGCTGTTTATCTCCTTGAATTTTTATTTTACTCTGTCGACTTCTACGACACCGTACGGGATTTAACAGAATGGTAATTCACGGAAGGCCTATATAATATTTTACACTTTATATTTAATTTAGGAGGCCTATGTTCAGCAGTGGACTGTTGTAATGATGATGAATAATTATTAACAAAAATTATAACTTTTGTTGCTTATTTGAACTATCTCTACTTTACTGTGTACTTTATTTTCTGTTATATATTATGTTATATTTGTAATTTATAAATGAACACCGAGTAAAATTGAATTTAATGCTCTGGCACCCTTTTTTATCTCTTTTTGACAATCTCCTTCTAATTTCTAATAATGTTGGGTCCTTACATATGAAATTAGCATTTTGTCGTACTGACTAATTTTATCTGAAATATCTCCTCTTTAGTTAAGAATCCCAAATTCAAATTTATAAATTCATTTAGCTGGTACATTTGAGTTTTGAAAACAGTCATTCATTTGTTATTGCCTCATTTTTTTTCTTTGGTGTTGCTTATTACCGCACAATAGAAAACATGAAATATCGGTATATTGACGAGTACCAGTTCTACCGTGGCACCAGTGCTGCAGAAACAGCTCGAAGGATTAATGATGTATACGACGCTGATGTCGCAAAAGAAAGCACGATACGTTTTTGGTTTCTACGTTTTCGTTCCAAAAATTTCGACCTTCAGAACCAGCTCCGTAGAGGGCCAGAAACCAAAGTGGAAAATAAAGAATTAAAGGCTATTGGGGAAGCGGTCCATCACAAAGCACTTCAGAGATAGCTGCAGGCTTCGGGGTAAGTGATAAAACTGTATTAATCCACTTGAAGTAAATCGGAAATTTACGTAACTAATTCCCCTGGTGTTGCAGTTGTTCATGGGCAGCGGGAATCACTTACCATCAGGTGAGCCGTAAGCTCGTTTGTCCCTTCTCCTATAAAAAAGGTCCAACAGTGGACCTGCTGATATAATGTAATGTGATTTAATTAAACTAAATTGAAATCGTTCTTTATTTTAATTTAAAACTTAATTATTGCAATAAAATTAAAAAAATATATAACTTCACTTCTATTTTAGTTTATTTAAAATATTTGCGCGTCGAATTTATTTATAGGATAACAATCCACGTTATTGTATGTGGTTGATGTGGTCCATAGATAATTACATCTATCCTAGACTACGAATCAAAATGCAGATGCGTTATCACATGTGAGGACTAAATGGAATGCCTCATTTCCAGTTAAAAGTGTCTCCAATTCTCTACACTCGCCATATAAAAAACAGCAGCGTTAGGCTGCTATTTTACGCTGGACATCCTATTTCTGTTACAATTATACTACTAATATAAATGCGGCATGGCTTTATCACGTAAAAAAATTTAAATAAAAACACAAAAGATTACAAATTATTAAAACACTAAAACTATTTTTCTTTCTACGACGAAATTAATAATTAACTCAGCACGTCCACAGCGCGAAACGAGTAAAAGCCAGGACTGTGGGGCGGATGCTGGCTTGTGTTAAAAGAGCCCCAAGGATCTCGATCTCACAAACCCATGATGAGATCTGCTTAACCATCAAGGGCGAGGTCAACGTAATGCCGTGTAGGCTGTTCACAGAGACTGGAAACTCTCACATGGTTGTCAGTTCCCAACTTATAAGTCAGTTCCGTGAGGACTGGGCATACAACTGAGAACGCATAAATTTGGTAACAGCTACCGATCAGCGTTTATCCGTCTATGGAGAGAAAGAGATGGAGTTGAAGCTAGGCAACATGATCAACCTGCATAATGTCATCGTGGCTGGTATAATAGACGACTGCATCCCGGGCCTAGACTTTATGAGGAATCAGAAATCTGGACAAGCTCAACGTTGTGTACTCGTGGAAAGAGTAGACAATAATATTACATGGAAAGTGGCTCGAACCTTGGTCAGGACCCCTGACATCTCAGGAGTTCATGTGCTGAACTTTTGTGATCAGGAACAGATTATAGAAAAAGACACACTAGTTGGTGTTTGTGAGAAAGTGAATTGGTTGCGTCGGTGCCAATATCTGTCGACTGGGACTCCCAGTAAGGATGCACAAACGAGAGTAAGTATACTTTTAGAAGACTATCGCAGCGTTCTCTCCCCGAATGAATAGTCAAGGTGAAGAAGTTCTTACTTAAGTACGTCGATGTTTTCCCGTCAAAGAGCGCTGATATAGGAAAGACTGGCTTAGTTCAATACAAAATAAATACAGGAGAAGAGTTTCCTATTCGTCAGCAGCCAAGAAGATTGCCGGTAGCACGTGTAATGAAAGTGGAAACCATGATTGAGGGAATGGTGAAGGATGGTGTTATGGAACCTTCATCTATTTCATGGTGTTTATATGTGGTGCTGGTAAATAAAAAGGACGGCAGCATGTGGTTTTGTGTTGACTACCGCCGTCTGAACAACGTTACAAAGAAGAGCAGCTAACCCTTGAATTGATGAGACGCTGGGCATGATTACAGTAGTAAAGTGGTTTAGCACGATCTTTCACGCAAGGACCTGAAAATGGCTACTGTAAAGTTGAAATTGACCCTAAGGACAAGGAAAAAACTGCATTCTTAAAAAAAGGAAAAGTTCTGCGGTAACTTAAATCTATGCCGTTTTTATTGTGCAATGCTCCAGCAACGTATGAAAGGTTGATGGAACTTGTATTTACCGGGCTAATTGGCGATGCCTGTCTGATCTACTTTGATGACATCATCATTGTAGGCCATGCATTTGAGGATCACATTCAAACCATGGAACTCCTGCTCATGAAGATCCAAAGTGCCAACCTAGATGCCAAGTAGATGTCCGAAGAAATGTTTACTAATTCAAACGGAAAGTTAGCTTTTTGGGTTATGTAGTGTCGGATAAAGGTATCCGCACAGATCCATAGAAAATCGCCGCTGTCAAGGATCGACCGGTGCTGAAAGAAAAGACGCAGGTTAGAGCATTTTTGGGTTTGTGCTCCTATTATCTGTTATTTATGAAAAACTTTGCAGATATAGCCAAACCTCTGCACAGGCTAACCGAGAAGATGAGAAGTTTCTGCTAGGATTAAAGTTGCGATAACGCATTCCAGAAGCTCAACGTCCGTATGTGCAAAATACCAATTTTGGGGTACCCTAATAAGGGCGAGGAATTTAAATTTGACACAGATGCAAATGATATAGTAATTGGCGGTATGTTGTCTCAACGGAATGGTGATCAAGAGGTTGTGATAGCGTACTTCAGCAAGTCATCGTCAAAGCCAGAAAGGAAGTATTGTCACAAGACGGGAACTGCTTGCTGTGGTAAATTCGTTGCAACATTGCAGCAAATATCTTCTAGGGCAGAAATTTCACTTACGAACTGACTATTCTTCACTGAAATGGCTTTTGCAGTACAAAAATTCAGAAGGACAGGTTGCAAGATGAAGTTAACTACTGCAAGAATACGACTTTGTGATCGAACATTGCAGCGGGAAATCTCATGACAAGGCAGATGTACTGTCAAGAAGAACTTTTTTCACAAGAATGCAAGCAATTTACTAGGCAAGATGGTAAAGAAGTGCTATCTGTGGGGATGCTTAGGACAGACCACCTCAGCAACGAGTTGAGGGACAGCCTACAACATGACCAACAGGATGATTTGGGTATCAAGCTGCTTTTAGAATGGATGAAGGCCAGTACTGCCAAGCCCGAGTGGAGCGTTGTCTCAGCGATGATTCTGACAACGAAGAGCTGTTTGGCCCAATGCGATAGCTTGCTGATTCAGGATGGAGTTCTGTGCCCAAAGCTAAAGTACTGGATGTTCTACAGCTGCACTATGATCGTTGTTCAGGAGGCCATCTGGGGGTTAAGCGAACTCTACCAAAGATCCGAGACGGTCTAACCAGGTCCATTGTCGTGACGATGTCGAGGATTGGTGTCGCAAACGTACAAGTTGTGTGGTTGTGAAGGGACCTCAGTCCCGTAGTAGAGGTGCATTAAAATTAAATAATGTTGGTGCACCATGGAAGAGCATAGCCCTAGACGTTGCGTAGCCGTTTCCGGAAAGTGAAAGTAGTAACAAGTATTTCATGGTTGTGATGTATTACTTCACTAAGTGGCCAGAAATCCTTGCTATTCCGAATCAAGAAGCTTTAACAAATGGAGATAAACTAGTTCATGTAGTCTTCTGTCTTTTCGAAATACCTTTAGAGATTCACAGCGATCAAGAACGGAATTTTGGGTCTCAAGTATTCCAGGAAACTTGCCGAGTTATGGGTACTCATAAAACAGGAACAACTACTTACCACCCGTAATCTCATGTAATAGTAGAACGATTTTATCAGACATTGGAGAGGTACCTGGCGAAAGTTGTAGACAATCGGCAACGAGATTGGGACAAGCACATACAACCGTTTTTATTGTCACATCAAAGCGCTGTTCACGAAAGTACATCCGTGACAACAGTTTTCGCAAACCTTGGAAGATAGCTACGGTTTCCTGCAGACCTGATCACCGGAATACCACCTGGTTCCCGACGCAGTATAACCAATTATGCAAATGACTTGCGTAACAAAATGAATGAAATTTATGAGCGCGTCAGACAATCGGGCCAGCAAATGTCTGAAAAGATGAAATCCATTATGACCGCAAAATGAACAACAAAGTGTTCGATGAAGGTTCACTAGTGTGGTTTTACATCAAGTCCGCAGCAAAGGAAATCTCCCAAATTTCAAGCTTAGTGGGATACATTGTATTGTAAGTGTAACTGTAATAGATATGTATATGTATAAGTATACGTCATGTTTTACAGCCTTATGCCAGACTTACTCACTGTCACTCAATAAATACCTGTTGCTTCAGACGGTCGTGCGTTTTATTAACAATAATTGCCATACATTACAGTGGCACAGTCGGTGAATTCAAAAATGTCTTTCGGGAAGATAACCGAATTTAATTTAATAAACGGTTCGTGGACAACTTTATATCCTCGTAAGGCCCAATGACCCAATTTAATGACAAAAGTATTTTGGCGTTCCGGCCCAACACAGCTTTTAAAATCGTCAAATTGCGGCCTGGCAACCTAAAATTATGACATGATATTTGAACGTAATTTTTGGTTTAAACAATTCCGCCATTTTAAATCTGCTATCAAAAAACTATTAACTATGAACGCATCTCTAATTTTGGCAATGTCAACTTGATATTTAAGAACCAAGAATCTGTCTTTTTGACATTTCATCGCATGTGAACGGAAGTCTTGTGAAGATTGGTAAGTAAATTCATTCATATCTTTATAATCATAACATGGTGATGTCTAAAATGTATTGCAAACAGTTGCGGATATATTATATTTTGTTCCGACAAATTTTCTTCGTAGCAAAGTCATTTTAATTCCGTAATATTCGAACGATAAAAACTATGTCCCAAAATAAGGTCGGTGGGTTTTTATTGTAAAAGTTAGCCTAATTTCTATGTCATGATTTTGGGACATTGGGTCTTTACTTTATTTTCTTTTGTTTAAGCCATGGACGACGAAGCTATATAAAAACAGCTTTATCTGGACGTATCCGTGTTCGAAGATGATGACGGTGATAATGACATCGTTGATGTGGATTATCGACCTCAGGGCCGAAATCGTCAATCGGACAATTCAGCAGAATCGTCTTCTGATTCTAAAGGTGAGCTTACAGTTTCAAGTCCTGCGATTTCTAATTCTTCTGTTACGTGAGGGAGGAGCTTACAGCGTCGAGGTGGCCGTCGTGGTCAAAGAATTTCTTCGATTTCTCGAGCAAGTAGTAGGAGAGGAAGTTCATCTCGTGGGAGATTGTACCAGCAAGTGGAAGCTGAAGATAACGAGGATATTGGCAATGACGATGGACAATTTGGAGGTTGGAAAGAAAAAGATTTAATCCTGATATAATTCCTTTTATGCAGCTATCGTATTTACCTCTTAATGACGAAGAATTCTGCAAAATTGATTATTTTCGTCGATACGTAAATGATGAGCTGATGCAAATTATTGTAGATCCAATGAGATGAATCTATCAAGAAACGGCCAGTTTTTAAATTTGACACTTCCCGAGTGCTAAATTTTTATTGCAATTAATTTAGCCACGTCTTGTATTGGATATCCAACTCTCCGAATATACTGGCAACACAAATTTCGTGTCGGTGTTTTTCATTCTTTGGAATTCTTTAAAACTCGTTAATGACAACGACTTTTCTGCCGAAGATAAAAGTAAAGACAAGCTCTGGAAAGTTCGCCCTCTTATCAAAGAAATTCTTAAGGAGATTTGTTGATTGATACACTTGTTAAAAATTTTCTTTTTTAAGTATCTATATTTCTAATTAGTATTGTGTGTGATACGACAACTTGAATATTATTATTTGAAATATTGCCATTGATTATAGTAAGTAAGAACATTATTTTAGTAATATGATTAACATGTGTAATGCGAAGATACATTGTTTGCTAAAAATGAGACCGATTTAGAAAATTTTGTAATTTTGTTACATAAAATTATTAATTAATAAGGTTTAAAATGAAGGAAGAAAATAATAAATATTTTTTTACAAAGTTTATTTTTATTTCTGGTATAATTTGCTATTCCATGATAAGTAACTGAATAGATTTGATTGATTCAAACTAATGTTACATATTAAACAGTTGCCCAGTGACCTAAAATAACGACAAGCTATTTCAACATATTTTTTGCTTGAAATAGGTAACTTTAGGTATAGGAAATACCCCTTAAAATAATTTGACCAAAAGTAATACATTTACACAATTTTGTACTTAACCAAAGTTCTGGGTCGCAACTACTTGCACCTATTTTTAGTACGTTGGGTCGTAATGTATCATCATCATCATCATTACAGCCTTTCACAAGTCCACTGCTGAACATAGGCCTCCCCCAAGTAATGCCACAAAGCACGGTCCTGAGCCACCTGCATCCATCGACTTCCTGCATGTCTTACCAGGTCGTCACTCCATCTAGTGGGGGGTCGCCCTACACTACGCCTACCGGTACGAGGCTGCCACTCGAGAACCTTTCTTCCCCATCGGTTATCGGTTCTTCGAGCCATATGGCCGGCCCATTGCCACTTCAGCTTACTAATCCGTTGGGCTATGTCGGTCACTCTGGTTTTACTGCGGATATCCTCATTTCTGAGTCTATCACGCAGAGAAACTCCGAGCATAGTCCTCTCCATAGCTCGCTGAGCGACCTTAAGCGTCCTCATACGGCCAGCAGTGAAGGACCACGTCTCAGATCCATAAGTCATCACTGGCAACACGCACTGGTTGTACAATCTAGTTTTTAGAGATTGAGGTATACCTGACGAAAAGATATGTCGTAATTTCCCGAACGCTGCCCAGCCGAGTTGAATCCGTCGATTGACCTCTCGGTCGAAGTTGGACTTACCTAGTCGGACTATTTGTCCCAGGTAAACGTACTCGTCAACAACTTCGAGCATAGTGCTCCCAACAACTCCTCGCTCCCCTCCCAAGACAATGTATATCGACCTAAATTTAGGTTGGGCCTTACGAGGATATATATATATATATATATATATATATATATATATATATATATTGAGCGCATAGATCAATATTTCGTCGTTAATGTCGTAAAAAATGATCTTTGAGTACCTACATTAATAGCGTGCGTCGGCGACGAGACGTACGAGTTCATGGTCGACCTTTGCACCCCTAAGGAGCCGTCCGAATTGAAATATGAAGACCTGGTTCAAGTAGTGAAGAAGCATATTCAGCCTAAGCCGTCAATTCTTGCTGAAAGGTATAAATTTGGGAAAAGAATACAAGGTTCTAACGAAACAGTGGCGCAATTTGCTGTTGCCTTAAAACACCTTGTATCAATAACGAAAATAAAACTTGAGTCGCACATCTATCTCTACGCAGTAATCTATGACTGATATAGTTGTCATTGACTGTGACAAAACATGGCGCCCGGTCGCAGCGAAAAAATTGTTGCCATATTTGGTAACGATAAAGCTATTGTTGTTCTTTTTTACATACGAATATACTCATAAGCTAAAAGGAGACGCCGACATTTCGTTACATTCCTACAACTAACAATCTTTATGTCATGTCCTTTCTTTCTTCTCTAGTCAAAGAAATACTGTGATTCGTGTTCTCTCTGTCTCAAAGCGAACACGTAATGGACTGTCAAAATCAGTGAAAGCAAGGAGTTGATTTGAGCGATTAGTTGTCTCTCTCGCACGCGTTGACTTTTTACTGGGCTTTCGAGAAGACGATCGTTACCTTTCTAACCTGTGGAAAAATGTTGTATACTGAAATATTACTACGAAATGTTTATATAGCAATTACTATGAAACCAAATCCCAGCTTTGCTATGAAGTTGTTTCTAAGTGCGGGACCGCGGGGGCGATACGTTTGCAAGTTTATTTCACATTTCAGTGTTTACGTACTTTGTTGGTTTTTGTTGTGTCTGTTGAAAATTTATGTTTTTTCAAAGAGTTTTAGTATAAATGGAGGATAATAGTGTTCCCTGTGATGAATTGAAGTGTGTTAAAATGCGAATCGGCGGGGAATAGGTAAATTTTTTTTAAAACATTGTTGAGAAAATACACAAGGTCAAGAGCGTCTTTCGGACTTATCAATTAGCGCAATTGATAAACAGTTATTGGTACAATAAAAACGTACACCAACATTTTACGCGGCCGTTATCAAATATTTCCTTAATAAAGAGAGACTATTCGATTTAGAATATAAATATATTTTTTTTAATTTGCATATTGTTTGTACTTTGTTCAGGTATAGTATTGTTACGAGCTTGAGGTTCGTGACAATAAAAACTGCCGATTGAATTACCAAAACTAACTCTTTAATTCACTGTACACTAATTAGAACTTAGAACATTAACCACTAACCACACTGATTCACTTTATTTCGCTCCGAAGCTTCGCCTGTCTCGCCAAATTCGATACTTCCCAGATCGCAACTTGCAGCGCCTATAAATACACATTATCACCGAAACATCCAGAATATTCAAGTAAATACGCGCACAAATAGATAAGGCACTGAAAGTTCGAGTGTCGGCTTCTAGAAGCTTAGTTCTTCGTTTCGATACTAGATGGCGCTGTCGGTTGAAAGATAAGTGATGTCATTTTTGGAAAGCTCCCCTTGCTTTCGTCCCCGACACTAGATGGCGCTAATGCCGGGTACATGACGTCAACTTAGGCGCGAAACATTGCCCCCTCCCAAGACATGCTCGTCCCGAGCATTATCGGCCCCATAATAACGCGCCAAGCGATCCACATGGATGATCTTAGGAGGCCCTCTTGCGCCTTTCTGTATCCGGTAGGTTACAACGGTGATCCTGGTTACAATCCGGTACGGGCCGTCCCATTTAGCTTGAAGCGTAGGAGATTTCCCTTTGCTGCGGACTGGATTTTGCAACCACACTAGTGAACCTTCGTCAAACCCTTTGTTGTTTATTTTGCGGTCATACCGGGTTTTCATCTTTTCGGAAATTTGCTGACCCGATTGTCTGACGTGCTCATAAATGTCACTCATTTTCTCCCCTCTCGGACCGCTCATGGAGTGCTCGTGTGTTGAATCTGTTATTGTCTTGTTTTTCGATATTAAAATAAAATCAAACCAATAAATCAGTGCCGCGAAAATAGGAGTGTATAAACAAACAAGAGGTTATTTTGCTGAATCAATAGCCATAGCGGTGCCCCAAGCCCCTCCCACTATTCCGTAGAAACGGCCGTTTTTCGTAGAACACTACGAACTGTGCTATGAGTCAACACTACGTACTCTGCTACGGAACGATCTCCCCTGCGGCTCTGTTGCCCTGGTACCTCTGTAAGTCATTGAACGTATACCGCAGACTTAAAAAAAGAACTAACTGTGTACATGACTCTGCTGAGTTTATGCGTGCCTGGTACTTCGATCTCTCAAGGTGACTAAAATAGTGCACTAAGTGTTTGTTGGACTACTTACACTCCTGAATATTGTAAACTCCTTGGTTATCTCAAGTGCTAAGTGTCTCTCTAAAACCTTAATAATCATTTTAGAAATCAACATTCATCTCCTACAGTGTTATACGGCCCTAATAGTTGTGTGTCTGGCGGCGAGTTTTTCGATAAAAAACTGTACAAAAAAGAATTTGCTGTGTGCTCTGTGCACCGAAAGTGAATCTGTGACCTCCTGCCTGCTTATTAAACCCTAATACAAATCCAATAAAGATGCCACTAAAACGAACCCCGCCTTCTTCCCCACTGCTGCTTCCTCTGCCTCCACTGCTACCCCCTCTTGCACCCGGTCTGAAACTGACCTTAGTGGTGTGCTTGATGGCGTGACTATCAGATCAAAGCATCTTCGAGAGGAGGAGTGCATGACTGACTTCATGGATGGCATGATGAACCTCCTGAGGGAATTCAAAAATGAGCAAAATCTAAAATTTGATGCCCTCCAGGATTCTATTTCCGGGATACAGGTACAGCAGAAAGAGAAGCTTAACTCCTTACAGCAAACTACAGGTGAAATAGAAAGCAAAATGATGCTGTACACGTGTCCATAGAGAACCTTCTCCAGGAGAACACCGAATTAAAAGAGAAAGTGCAAAAAATAGTAAGCGAACAGAAAGAAAGCACTGCCTACATACGTACCCTGGAGAACAGGATTTAGGTCATGGAGCGACAAGGTAGATGCTCAAGTCTTGAGATACGCAATGTGCCGGTAACGAAATCAGAAAGCAAAGAATATCTTCTAAATATTGTACTAAACATAACGACTGCCCTGAATGTAAAAGCGTCTGCTTCGGATGTATGTGATGTCTACAGAATCAACACAAAAATACCGACACAGAAACCTATTATATGTAACTTAAATAGTGTACTTATTAAAAAAAGGATTTTGAAAAGCCTAAAAAAACTTTAATAAAGCTCATAAAGGAAATAGATTTAGTACAGAACAAAATAAAAATCCTTCACGTTAACATCAGGAGCATTAACCAGAATTTTGATGAACTTTGTATCTTCCTAAACATGATATATATAAAAGTGGATATTATAATATTAACAGAATGCTGGCTTAGTAAAGTTGTTAATGTCCCTGTACTACGAGGCTTTAATTCTCACTGTTCCAATTGGCACAATCAGAACGATGGTGTCATTACGTTTATTAAAGAAGAAATGAAATGCAAAGTATCCGTCGAAAATCTAATAGACGCTAGCTGCCTGAAAATCTGTTTTGAAAATGGTTTAGCTATCTTAGGTATCTATAGATCTCCTTTTGTTAAAATTATTGATAATTTTCTGAACTCACTAGATAATTTGCTAGTATCTTTAGCGTCATATAAAACTATAACTATCATTGGAGATATTAACATCAATATTCTCTCTGATAAACGTGAGCCCAAACCCGACCCTTACTTAAATCTTCTAGCATCTCACGGGCTATTACCCACACATTTGTTCATCACCCATGAAGATGCTTCCCTTGATCACGTTATGATGAAAACCAACCTTAATATAACCACCATCGTGTCAAACTTCAAATTCACCGATCATTATCCTATCCTCACCTTTATAGGACAACGTCTACAAACACTATACCAAAAACTCGGGTATATGTTAATACACAAAATGTTACAAACGAATTGGCCAATACCAATTTTTCAATCATCTTTGATACTAAAGATGCTAATCTTGCTGCTGATCTATTATTCTCCAAGTTTAATACATGCATCAAGCAAAACACCAAGACTGTCAAAATCTCATGCAGAAAACGTATATTAAAGCCCTAGATTACACCCGGACTTCTAAGGTGCATACAAAACCGTGACAGCTTGCATAGAAAAATGAAAAATGACCCAAACAATGAAGAAGCTAAAGTCATATATCTACGTTATCGCAACTATTGCAATAAATTATTAAAAAAAATTAAAATGTCTCCACGAACGCAACGAATTTCAAAAAACTAAAAATAACCCCAAAGCGACTTGGAATATCATAAAGAGCATAACTCATCTCACCTCCTCATCATCACCTTCTACAGACCTTCTAGATCTAACAAATGATCCTAATGTCTCATTAAATCAGGTTAATGACTTTTTTGTAAATATCGGACCAAATCTAGCCTCCAAAATCCATAAATGTAAACATCCATCAGCTTTACCTATAACCTCTACAAAATCACCTTATAATCCTCTTGGCAACTCCATGATTTTATTAGAGACAGATGAATCAGAAGTTGAAAATATTATTATAAATCTTAAAACAAATAGTGCTACTGGCTATGATGGAATCTCTTCTGCAGTTATTAAGGCTGCCCGAAATTCTTTTATTCCTCCTATAACATACGTCTGCAACCGTTCTCTTGAGTCGGGTGTCTTTCCAAAAGCCTTTAAGAAAGCTTTGGTACATCCAATCTTTAAGAGTGGGGACAGAAGCAGTGTCAATAATTATAGGCCCATATCAGTACTCACTTCCCTCTCGAAAATAATGGAAAAAAT
Source organism: Parnassius smintheus behrii (assembly GCA_036936625.1). NCBI lineage: Eukaryota > Metazoa > Arthropoda > Insecta > Lepidoptera > Papilionidae > Parnassius > Parnassius smintheus. Next base: position 25,223,562 of record JAUPFT010000012.1, read on the forward strand.
TCTTAACACAAGGCTTATTAATTACTTGAACAAATAAAAAATCATATCAGAAAATCAATACGGCTTTAGAAGTGGCTTATCCACAGAAGACGCTGTTATGGATCTAGTCAACTTAGTAGCTAAAAACATAGACAATAAATTCAAAACAATAGGAACCTTCCTCGACCTGTCAAAGGCCTTTGACACTGTATCTATCCCCATCCTACTTCAAAAACTGAATGAAATTGGCATAAGAGGTTTGGCTTTGGACATCTTTCGAGATTATCTCTCAGAACGCAGACAATGTGTCAAAATAGGTTCTTTTCTTAGTGATGATAAATATCTTTCCTATGGAGTCCCTCAAGGCAGCGTGCTAGGACCGACAGTTTCTGGTACACATAAACAGTCTCTGTCGCTTGACTATTCCGAATTTCCGCATCATCACGTACGCAGATGACACTGTTCTCCTGGCACACGACAAAACCTGGGAGAGTGCTCGATGCAGAATTGAAGAGGCCCTGCGTGTTGTATCAAACTGGCTCTGTGACAATCTGCTGACCTTAAATATTGACAAGACCAAGTATATTACCTTTTCTGCATCAAAGTCAACACAACCTTAACCTGATCCCTCCTACATCAAAATTCACCACTGTGACTCGACAAATGCAAACTGCGGATGCATGGTAATAGAACAGACGGGTAACATAAAATATCTGGGAATTATACTCGACAGTACCCTTACCTGGATACCTCAAATAGATAACATAGCATCCCGGGTTCGAAAAATTATTCCAGTTTTTAAAAAATTGAGGAACGCGGCGGACCCAAAAACCTTGAAACTGGTTTAATTTGCGCTGGCCCAGTCTATTCTGAGTTATAGCATCCCTTCCTGGGGTGGAGCGTGCCCCACTCATTTTATAAAATTGGAGCGTGCACAGAGAGCTGTGTTAAAGGTTATGACTAAAAAGCATTACCGTTACCCTACTACCCAACTATATAAAGACTGTGAGATGCTCACAGCCAGGCAACTCTACATACTTCAAATGGTACTTCGTAGACATCGCTCGCTCCCACTGGAGCACCGCGTACAAAAAGTAAGTCGAAGACAGGAATACCGGGTATGTAAACACCTCCCCCAGAGAACCGCTTTAGCTCGCAGACAATACTATGTCCGAAGTAGTCATGTTTACAATAGGATTAATAAAGAACTAAATATCCATAAAACTACTGCAAGAAAGTGTAAACAGGAACTGAAGCAGTGGCTGCAGAGACTTTCATACGAGGATACAGAGGCGCTTTTGCGATCCCCCTATAGAGCTAACTAAACCACATCTCATGATTAAGTCGTAAGATTCATCACACAATTAGTGAGGACTGCTGTCTTTGACACAACCAATCCCTAGATGTTTAAAATAGGGCAGGGTTTATTATGCACACATTAATACACACACACCCACACACCCACACACACACACACACACACACACACACACACACACACACACACACACACACACACACATTCACACACACACACACACACACACACACACACACACACACACACACACACACACACACACATACACACACACATACACACACACACCCACACGCACGCGCGCACACACACACACACACACACACACACACACCTTTATACCTTTATACTCTTTTATACTTGTTCTTAAGTATTGTCTCCATATGTAGCGGATTCAATATTATGTAGTACTAAACAGGGCATTGCTTTAATTGTTTTCTATAATGTCCGATGGAAGGCGCTAGCGTCTGTAATACAGTTTTTAATATAAAGCTAGTACAGCCGCTAACGATCAACCATATCCTACTAGTATGTTACTAGTGTGGAGGCATACCGAACCTGGTATCTTCAACGCGCCGCAACGAGAGAGCACTACTCACTGAACCTATGGCGCGACCATATCTAGGTCAAACGGCTACGCCTCGATCAGCTTGCGCACGAGCGGGCTACGCCCGTCAGTCCGTAGCTGTATCCGACGCAGAACGCACGCCACTCTTGCGCAGGCCCGGCCTAACGCTTTCGCTCGCTTTAATTATATTCTCATTGTGTATATCAAGTTCTGTGTAAATTCTACATCTTGTTCTGTGCTAACTCTTCCTTTCTTTTGCTGTCACTGTATATGCTATCCGCCTTTTTAAACTCTCTTTGTGCTTGTGGACAATAAACGTTTTGTGTATTATATGTGGTGACTTTTATTTACATACATCACTACACTGGTGATCCGCGTTTGAACATAAAAACAGTTTAAAAAAGTGTACTTTGGACTTAAATAGTGTGACCATGTCAAAATCAACATCACAAGATGGCGGAGTTAGTGGCGCGGCTTCAACCGACACTTTTCGTGTCGGCGTTCGCATACCTCCTTTTTGGGCTGACGAACCAGCCGTTTGGTTCGCACAAGTGGAAGGTCACTTTTCGTTGTCCGGTATATCTGATGACAAAACCAAATTTTATTATGTCATATCTCAACTGGATCACCGTTACGTAGCAGAAGTAAAGGATATAATTGTGTCACCTCCAAACTATCATACGGAGTGTTGGCCGCTCCCCGGGCAGAACACATTGCCCGGCGGGAGATCTCCCATTTTCCTTCCACGGCCACAGTCCTCCTCCAACTACAGGAAAGTATGAACACCTTAAAAGCGAGCTTATTAAAAGGTTATCGAGGTCAAGAGAGAGGGAAGTTAAGCAGTTGCTAACACACGAGGAACTAGGTGATCGTCGCCCATCCCAGTTCTTAAGGCACTTGCGTCATCTAGCAGGGTTTGAGGTACCGGACGAGTTTCTAAAAACTTTCTGGACGAGTCGCCTCCCCACACACGTACAGACCGCAATAGCATCACAACCACGAGCGGATTTAAATAGCTTAGCGGATTTAGCAGATGCCGTGATCGATATTGTCTCCTCTACGCCACAAATCGCAGCCACAGCTGTAGCATCGGGATCGCATATTGACGAAATGGCTAGACAAATTGCACAACTTACCAGGCAAGTAGAAGCACTAACTTTAAATAAAAATAGATCACGCTCGCGTACTAAAAGTAGAATGGCCGACAGCACAGCCAAACCCGATCGAATTCCAACTACAGGCGTTTCCCTAAATGTTGGTATCATTGGAAGTACGAAGACTCTGCAAACCATTGCGTAAAGCCATGTGACCATGTGTCGGAAAACTTAAAGGGCAGTAGTTAAAGGCGACATACGGCAGCCCTTCACAGCCAAGTCGCCTCTTTGTTACAGACCGTAGAAGTAAAATGCAATTTTTAGTCGACACTCGGAGTGACATTTGCGTTTTTCCTAAAACGGCACTCAAACGAAGGCAACCAAAGACGGACTACCAACTTTTTGCAGCCAACGGTACTAGCATAGCTACTTACGGTTATGCACATCTAGAGCTGGACTTGGGATTGCGTCGCGAATTCTCCTGGCGCTTCGTCGTGGCTGACGTTACGAAACCCATCATCGGGGTAGATTTTTTATCGCATTTTAACTTAATAGTCGACGTTCGACATCAACGGCTGATTGATAATACAACAACATTAATCACCACCGCAACAACAGCATCTTCACCTGCCAATATTTCTTCAGTGAAGACCATGACAGGTGACACTAAATACCATGAAATACTTAGAGATTATCCAGACATAACATGACCATCTGGTACTCAGCAAGTTCCCGCACATGCTACCGTTCATCACATTAGAACTACACCGGGTCCACCCGTCTTTTGTAATCCAAGACGGTTAGCACCCGATAAGTTAAAAATAGCAAAACAGGAATTTGCAGCCATGATAAAGTGCGGTACAGCAAGACCATCTGACAGCCCGTGGTCGTCTCCACTCCATCTAGCTCCAAAGAAGGATAACGGATGGCGACCATGCGGAGACTACCGTATGCTCAATGCACGCACAATTCCAGACAGATACCTGATACGTCATATCCATGATTTTGCACATAATCTCTCTGGTTCCCGTATCTTCTCCACCATAGATCTGGTAAAAGCTTACAACCATATAAGGGTTGCTGAAGAAGATATATGTAAAACGGCAATATCAACACCCTTTGGACTATATGAGTTTCCCTTCATGACGTACGGACTCCGAAACTCTGGCCAGACGTTCCAAAGGTTTGTCGATGAAATGACGCGAGACCTGGAATTTTGTTATGCTTACCTGGACGACTTCCTAGTGTTCTCGCCAGACGAAGAAACTCATAAGAACCACCTGCACCAAATATTTGATAGACTCAAGAAATACGGTATGGTAATAAACATGAACAAATGCGTATTTGGGGCAACACAAGTAACCTTTCTGGGCTACACTGTCTCAACGCATGGTGTGAAGCCACTGGACTCTAAGGTCGAAGCTATCCAGAGCTTTCCCATACCGAAAAACGTAAAAGAGCTTAGACGCTTCCTAGGGATGATTAATTTCTACCGGCGGTTCATCCCAGGTGCTGCTGAAATCCAAGCACCCTTACATGCACTCCTGACCGGAACAGTCGAAGGATCGTATCCAATCGTCCTTTCCGATGACAACCTTGAGGCTTTTAACAAGTGCAAACAAAGCCTCTGCCAAGCAGCACTACTAGCACACCCAGACCTGCAAGCACGTTTAGCACTAGTCACAGACGCCTCAGACTCGGCCATTGGAGCGGTGTTGCAACAAAGAAAGGATGGCAATTGGCAACCTCTCGCATTTTTTTCGATTAAGCTAAGAATGAAAGAAATATTCCCCATACGATCGAGAACTACTGGCGATATACGAGTCAATAAAATATTTTCGTTACATGTTAGAAGCGAGACACTTTACAGTGTATACGGATCACAAACCACTATGCTTTGCTTTCCACACGAGAAAAGAGAATTGTACTCCCAGGCAATTTAGACACCTGGATTACATTTCACAACCCATTACATACCCATGGTACCCATGGTCACGGGGGGGACTGAGTCTCCCCCGTGATCATGGGTACTGTAAAGCACCCGAAACGTCGGGATAATAATAAAAATAAATTAAAGTAATTAAACGCGATAAAATCCGTAAATAGTAGTTTTATTCAATGTGTAGTGTTCGCGTAAATTTAAGAAATACATTTCACAATTTACGACGGACATACAGCATATAGCAGGAAAAGGCAACGTAGTAGCCGATACACTTTCACGAGTCGAAGACATAACTCAAGGAGTCACCTTAACTATGCTTGCGAAATCACAAGAGTGCGACCCTGAGTTGAAAGAACTGCTAAGAGGAGAAACCTCTTTGGTACTAAAAAAAATATCAATACCTGGAACAGATAACTACCTGTATTGCGACGTCAGTACAGAGAAAGTACGACCATACGTACCCAGAGACTTAAGACACCGCGTTTATGAAAGCCTGCACGCCCTTAGCCACCCTGGCGCTAATGCATCATCTCGGCTAGTGTCACAACGTTACGTTTGGCCGAGCGTTCGCAAAGACTGTCGAGATTGGACAAAGACATGTTATGCTTGTCAGCGTGCGAAAATAACAAGGCACGTCTCTTCACCAATAGGCACATTCGTCATCCCACAGGCCAGATTTATGCACGTTCATATAGACTTAGTTGGACCACTACCACTTTCTCATGGAAAAAGGTACTGCCTCACCGCAATTGACAGATTTACTCGATGGCCTGAAGCAACACCTATTGAGGACAGCTCAGCAACAGCTGAAACGGTCGCGAAAGCCTTCTTATCTGGATGGATTGCACGATTCGGATGTCCCATCGAAGTTGTGACCGATAGAGGAAGACAATTCGAATCAGCACTATTTAAATATCTGGCAGAAATATCTGGCTTCCAACACAAGCGCACAACAGCCTATCACCCGGCGTGTAATGGCATGATAGAGAGATTCCACCGACAGTTGAAAGCAGCCATTATATGCCACGGAAATGAAAGCTGGACTGAGTCACTCCCGCTAGTCTTGTTGGGTATACGATGCGCCCACAAAGAAGACCTCGAAGCAACATCCGCCGAATTATTATACGGCGAAACGCTCAGACTACCCGGATAAATATTCAATGCAAATACAAACATAACTACCGATGTATCTGACTTTACAGCACGTCTTAGAGAATTTGCAATAAAATTACAACCTCAGCCAGCCTCACGACACTGTGATGAAAGAATATTCGTTTTTAAAGACCTTCTTACAGCGACACACGTATTCCTTAGAGAGGATGCCTGTCGTAAAGCCTTGCAACCAGCTTACAAAGGCCCGTATAAAGTCTTAGAGAGAGGTAATAAGACATACACAGTTTTAATAAAGGGCAAGAAGGTAACTGTTACCATATATAGGTTAAAGCCGGCTTATCTACTCAAAGACATGACAGTTACAAGGCAAACAGCGCCTACATTGTTATTAACGCGAAAATTCGAAAATTCACCCCCGGACAAAACACCACCAGATGAAGTAATACATCGTACAGAATCAGGAAGGGCAGTAAGATTTCCTGATTATTATCGCCCGTAACACGGTCTCTGGAGGGGGGTGATGTGGAGGCATACTGAACCTGGTATCTTCAACGCGCCGCAACGAGAGAGCACTACTCACTGAACATATGGCGCGACCATATCTAGGTCAAACGGCCACGCCTCGATCAGCTTGCGCGCGAGCGGGCTACGCCCGTCAGTCTGTAGCTGTATCCGACGCAGAACGCACGCCACCCTTGCGCAGGTCCGGCCTAACGCTTTCGCTCGCTTTAATTATATTCTCATTGTGTATATCAAGTTCTGTGTAAATTCTACATCTTGTTCTGTGCTAACTCTTCCTTTCTTTTGCTGTCACTGTATATGCTATCCGCCTTTTTAAACTCTCTTTGTGCTTGTGGACAATAAACGTTTTGTGTATTATATGTGGTGACTTTTATTTACATACATCACTACACTAGTATATTGATGCCTGTAATCGTAATAAATATGGAAAAATTTATTTACACGTTTTTCTGAGAATAAAGATTTTTCTTATTATTATTATTTTATTCCGCAAGTCATTTGCATAATCGGTTATACTGCGAGGGGTATTAGGTGGTATCCCGGTGATCAGGTCTGCAAGGCAGCCGTAATTCTCTTCCAAAGTTTGCGAAAGCTGGTGTCACTGCTGTACTTTCGTGAACAGCGCTTCTATATGACAACAAAAACGGTTGTATGTGCTTGTCCCAATCTCGTTGCCGATTGTCTACAACTTTTGCTAGGTACCTCTCAAAAGTATGATTAAATCGTTCTACCATTCCATCAGATTGCGGGTGATAAGAAGTCGTGCTTGTTTTATGAGAACCTATAACTCGGCAAGTTTCCTGGAATATTTGAGACCCAAAACTCCTTCCTTGATCGCTGTGAATCTCGCCGTAAAGGTGCTCCAAAACGACAGAAGACTTCATGAACTAGTTTATACGCAACTGTTGAAGCTTCTTGATTTGGAATGGCGAAGACTTCTGGCCACTTAGTGATGTAATGCATCACAACCATGTAATACTTGTTACCGCTTTCACTCTCCGGTAACGGCCCCGCCACGTCAATGACTATTCTCGCCAATGGTGCACCAACATTGTACAACTTCAACGCACCTCTACTACGAGTCTGAGGTCCCTTTACAGCTGCACAACTTGTACATTTGCGAAATCAGTCCTCGACGTCGTTTCAACATTGGACCCAGTAAGAACGTTCTCGGATCTTCAGTAGAGTTCGTTTAACTCCCAGATGGCCTCCCGAACAATCATTATGGTACAGCTGTAGAACATCCAGTTCTTTCGCTTTAGGGACAACCATTTGCAAATATCAGCTGTCTCTCCGAATACATTTTCTCATTTACGGCACAGAACTCCATCTTGAAGCAGCAAGCTGTCCCACTGGGCCCAAAAGCTTTAAGTCGTCAAACTCATCGCTGAGACGTCGCTCCACTTGGGCTTGGGAGCACTGGCCTTCATCCATTCCAGAATCGGCTTGATGTCCGTATCTTCCTGCTGTGCACGTTGTAAGCTGTCCTTCCACTCGTTGCTGAGGTGGTCTTTCCTGAGCATCCTCACGGATACCACTTCCTTACTCTCTTGCCTAGTGCAATGTTTGAAATCTTCAGGACAAGGTCTTCTTGACAATGCATCTGTGTTGCCATGAGATTTCCCGCTGCGATATTCGATCTCGAAGTCTGATGATGATGATGATGATGACGATGTCGTATTCCTGCAGTAGTTCAATCCACCTCGCAACTTGTCCTTCTGGATTTTAAACTGCAATAGCCATTTAAGTTCAGCATGGTGAGTTCGTAAATGAAATTTTCGTCCCAGGAGATATTTGCTAAAATGCTGCAACGACTTACCACAGCTAGCAATTCGCATCTTGTGACACAATACTTCCTTTCCGGTTTTTACAACGACTTGCTGAAGTACGCTATCACGACCTCTTGGTCACCATTCTATTGAGACAACACACCGCCAAGTCCTATATCACTTGCGTCTGTGTCAACTATAAATTCTTTGCTTGCATCACGGTATCCCAAAATAAGTATTTTGCACAGAAGGTCCTTGAGCTCCTGGAATGCGATATTGCAACTTTCATCCCAGCAGAAATGCCGGTTCTCCTCGGTTAGCTTATGCAGAGGTTTGGCTATATCTGCAAAGTTCTTCACAAATCGCCGGTAATAGGAGCACAAACCCAAAAATGCTCTAACCTGCGTCTCGTCTTTTGGAACCGGCCAATCCTCGACAGCGGCGATTTTTTGATTTTCATGAGCACGCGTTCCAGGTTTTGAAGGTGTTCCTCAAACGTACGTCCTACGGTGATGATGTCATCCAAGTAGACCAGACAGGCATCGCCAAATAGCCCGGTAAGTACAAGTTCCTAAGTACCATTCAAGTAATGAAAGTGTAAAGCACCACAGTAGAAATATAAGTGTACACTGTACACAGTTCAGTGAAGACAATATTCTAAAGAAATTCTGGGAGATAGAAGAACATGTTAGTACAAAAAAATACTTAATCCAAAAGAGCAAAAATGTGAAGATTTTTATATTAAAACTACAAAGAGGGAAGATACAGGCAGATACATAGTGCGTTTACCATTTCGAGACGAAGATCCTGCATGCAAAGGCGGAAGTTCACGTGACATAGCTGAAACAAGATTCAAATCATTAGAAAGAAGATTAAATAAAGACACAGATTTAAAACAAATGTATATAGAAGTAATTAATGAATACTTGCAATTAGAACACATGAGACCTGTAAAAGAAGAGGATGATAAGAAAGATGAAGCAGTTTACTTACCACACCACGCGGTGATAAGAAACGACAAGACCACCACGAAGGTTCGTGTAGTTTTCAACGCCTCTGAGAAAAACAAAAAGGGAGTTTCTCTCAATGATACTTTAATGGTTGGACCAACGCTGCAAGCAGAGTTGAGACACACAGTTGTTAGATGGAGAGTACACGCTAGTATTATACGTATTGTGGCGGACATAATTAAAATGTACCGCCAAGTCAGACTAGCAAATGAGGATGCTATATTCCAGAGGATACTTTGGCGAGAAAGCCCCGAAAAACCACTTAGGGATTATGAATTGGTAACAGTAACCTTTGGAACAGCTTCTGCACCATATCAGGCAGTTAGATCACTTCATCGGGTTGCATATGATGAAGAAGATAAGTACCCACTTGAGGCTGATAGAGTTTTAAATTCTTTTTATATGGATTATTTGATGATGGGAAGTAATAGTGTCGAAGATGGAGTGGAAATGTGTAAAAAAATGATAGATTTACTAGAAAAAAAGGAGGATTTGCCTTGCAGAAATGGAATAGTAACAATCAACAACTATTAGATAGAATAAGTTCAATATATACAAGTGAAGTAGTACAGAAAACAGGTCAAATAAACATAAAAAATGAGTACACTGACAATCAAAGCAAAGGGAATATAGTAGTTAAGGGAAAAGAAATAGATAATAAAAATATAGAAATTAAGCTAGATAGTACTATAAAAATTTTGGGACTTACCTGGAACCGCCACGAAGACTCCTTTCAGTACTCGGTAAATCTTACACCGCTGACGACCGCACCTGTAACAAAAAGACTAATAATATCAGATATAGCTCGTTTGTTCGACCCATTAGGATGGTTAGCTCCTAGTGTGGTATTAGAAAAGATGTTCATACAAAAATTATGGCTCGCAGGTGTAAGTTGGGATGAAGAATTAACTAGCGATTTAATATCAGAGTAGAGTACTTACCGCGAAGAGTTGTCATTACTCACCAAAGTTCAGGTACCTCGTTGGCTTGGTACAAGTTCATCAGATGACCTTGAATTGCACTGTTTTAGTGACGCCTCTAAAGCAGCGTACTCAGCCGTCGTTTACTTAAGAATAATTGATGTCTCAGGCAAAATTCTTCTGTCGTTGTTAGTGGCTAAAACAAGAGTAGCTCCCATCAAACAAATTAGTATTCATCGATTGGAGTTATGTGATGCTTTACTTTTATCTAAGTTATTGACAGAGACAGCTGAGGTTTTAAATATTTCAAAGGAAAAGATATTTGCATGGACTGATTCTACAGTAGTGCTATCGTGGCCTAACAGTCACCCTAGCAAGTGGAAAACATTCGTAGCCAACAGGACTTCGGAAATTTTGGGCGCTTTGAATTCGTCACAATGGTTCCATGTGCCGACCAAAGAGAACCCAGCTGACTGCGCCTCACGGGGAATACTACCCAGTTTATTAGTCGGTAATGAGTTACGGTTTTCAGGACCATCATTTCTGAAAAACAAATTAATTGAGTACAAGAGGCCAAAGGATTTAAAAACAAATTTAGAACAAACTATAAAGGCGCACACAACTGTAGTTCCAGAGCATGTGTTTTTCGAAAATTATTCTAGTCTGCGAAAATTAGTAAGAGTTATTGCGTATTGTCTTAGAATTTTAAAACGGTAAAAACACGATAGTAAATATTTGAAAGATCACGAAATGGAAGCAGCATTACAAACTTGTATAATGAAAACACAAATGGATTCATTCACAATAGAATACCAACAATTAAAGGAAAAAGGGTTTTTGAATTTAAAAACAAGTAAACTAATATCACTCTGTCTTTTTCTCGATAAAAATGGTATCATGCGAATTCGTGGACGACTTGAGAAGTCAGAACTAGATGACCAAGTAAAAAATCCGATAGTCCTACCACATTCAAGTCATTTGACTCATCTTTTAGTCGCAGACGCGCATGAGAAGACACTGCATGGTGGTCCTCAGTTAATGGCAAATTATTTAAGGTCAGCCTATTGGATAATAGGTGCTAGATCTCTAGTTCAACAATATGTTCGCAAATGTGTAACTTGTGCAAAACAGAGAGCTACTGTCAAAAATCAACTGATGGGTGATCTCCCATCGGTTCGATGTACACCAGCAAGACCATTTTTATATAGTGGAGTGGATGATGCTGGACCTGTAAGTATAAGAGCAACCAAAGGGTGAGGGTATCGTTCTTATAAGGGCTACATATGCCTTTTCGTTTACATGTCCACTCGCGCTGTTCACTTAGAGGTCGTAAGTGACATGAGTACACAAGCATTTTTAGCTGCTTTTCGACGATTTATGTCGCGACGAGGTCACTGCGCTAACTTGTGGAGCGACAACGCCTCCAATTTTGTAGGTGCCTCCAAAGAATTGCAACAGTTGGCATCTATTCAGCCAGCCATAGCAGAATATCTGGAAGCAAACAACACCCAGTGGTATTTTATTCCGCCACATGCTTCTAATTTCGGTGGTCTTTGGGAAGCGGGTATAAAATCCACCAAGTTTCACATTAAAAGGGTTATTGGTGACTCTGCCCTCACGTACGAAGAAATGACCACATTCCTCAATCAAGTGGAAGCTTGTCTAAATTCGAGGCCAATAAGCGTCATTAACTTTACTGATCCTGGTGAGCCCCTGCCTTTAACTTCTGGACATTTCTTAATAGGAGAACCGATAGTTAATGTACCAGATAAGGACTACAAAGGTTCAAGCGTAGGCTATTTAACTAGGTGGCAATTTGTGCAATGGATGCTACAGTCATTTTGGAAACGATGGTCCCGGGAGTATTTGTCAAAGCTCATGAATACCTGAAACACAAATTCCGGAACCTAACATTTGGGGACATGGTTTTGATTAAAGAAGATGATTTGCCGTCAAGTCGTTGATTATTGGGTCGAGTTATAGAAAAACACCCCGGTGATGATAACGTTACCCGTGTGGTCACATTGCGCACGAAAACATCAGTTATTAAAAGGCCAACATCAAAATTATGTATTTTACCTATAGCAGATCCATGAATTGTTTACTTTTTATGTCAAATTTATGTAAAATATTATTATATTAAATGTTTACCTACTTTTCCATTTACGATAACATGTATTAGTTAAGCTTAGAATTACTACCTCTTAGTTTATGAAGACCATTCCGTCACTAAATTTCCTTGGTGGGCGGTATGTTTATGATATAACGTTTCGCTTGCCGAAAATAAAAAAAACATTAATTTTCATTCCTTTTGGCAGTTTTCATTGTCACGAGCTTAAGGTTCGTGACAATTAAAACTACCGTCAATCGACAGTTTTTAATTAAAACTTAAAACCACTAATAATTAATCACACTTAACACTTTTAGTTCACTTTATTTCACTCCTAAGTCTTCGCTTGTGTCGCCAATTCAATACTGCCCTGGTTTCGCCTCTAACGGCTTTATATAGGGCCTCTTCTACTGTATATACAATATGTAACGTAATTAACGCACACCCTCAGACACCCCAATTAGTATAATATGTTATAATCATACTACATACACTGAATTTTAGTTAAACATTTTTATGCACTGATTATTTATCAAATTAGTTATACTAATTTCGGAAGAATGTTGTGGTCACAGTACAAATCCACGAACGCAAAGACTTTAAAGTGCTTGAAATAAAGTTCATTTTTCTTTATTATTATTGAATGACAGAATTAGTAATAATAATACAAATAAAAATGCACTCTTAAAAGTCTTACTGTCTTAAGTTACGATCCATTAGTCATTGCCAACCTTACGGCCTCAGTCATCCACGGGGCTGGTGAACGCTTCACTCTTACTTGATGTTTGGGAGCGTGTTTGTTGTATAGACCAAGAACTATATTATTAAGGATTGAGACTTTATCGTTAATAAATGTTGATTTAAATAAAGAGGTTAAGTCAGTAGGATAGGCGTCACTTTCAAGTTTATTAAAATTCATTCTAGAGAAATTACGAATATATAGTACGACGGGATTGAGTTTAGGAGAAATCAGCTTATATGAGATATAAAGAAGATCATGTCGTGAAAAAGCAGGAGTCGACTGTACTTATATGCCAGTATATTCCAAATTTATGAAGAAAACATATTTTTGAATTTTAAAAAAGATTTAGGTAGTTCTTTTTTTGAGAAATGACGTTGACGTTGTTATGTCATTTTTATTATAAAAGGCACTGAAAATATAGTTAAAAAATATAGACCAAATTAGATCATACACTGCTGCGGATCGATTATTTACCAACAACCCTTCTAGTGTATCAGCAGGAAAACAGGTCAACTACAAAGGTCAACTAGTTAAGCTAGTAAACACACAGAAATAGTAATAATAAGACAACAGAAATGAATTAGCGCTCGATTACTTCCAAAACCGATGTTGCCACCTACAACCTTATTATAAACATACACAATGCACGATGATACCTAATATTTCACATTACATTGCTTGGCAAAATTGTCAACGTCGCTTTCGTTGCGTATTACGGTAGAACAAAAGCAGCATGGTAATTGTCAATACAAAAGTAATAAATGAAAGTTTACAAAGGTAGATATCATAGTAAAGTATTCATCGAGATGTACATAAGTAAATTATCAACTTACCTATGAAATTTTATGCCTTTATTAGTTGTGTAACACGTCCTAGATGAGTTTTTACTACTTTTTTACTGTTATGCTGCGTTCACCATTATAATTACACAAATTCACGTACGACCTTCCCCGCGCAACTAAATCACAAAATAGTGAATTATGTTCGTCAATACATAACAGCGGCGACAAAGTCACGTATCTATGCGACTTCTATTGTCTTATTATTACAATATTTGTGTTTGGTGTCTATTTTATGTCAGTACAAGGAGGATGAGTTCTTTTAATATAATATATCCATGTGATACTTCAATTTATATAACTTCAAAAATTTAAGAACATTACGCGCAATCAAGGCGCATGCCTAAACTAATTCCTACAACATTCTTCAGTTGTTCTATTACATTTTTATATAATGTGAAATAATTTATTATTTTATTTACCAGAAACAACGGGCAACGGAAGTTATTACTTGCCCAAAAATTACGCAAAGGCACTCATTTAACTTATTCTTGCCCGATGTAATATATTCTTAAGATTTAGAGACAACATTATAACAAAACAAAATCAATTTAAATTTTTTTTGCAGAAAATTTCGCTAAGACTCGTAGCTTAATACCCAGGTACTGTCAGCACTAAATCAATCAATCGTATATTGGAACTACCTGCGATATTTTTTCACAAGGAATTGCAAGCGCCATTATGTATGGTATATTACTTGTCCAAATTAGTTGAAAACTTTTGATAATATATTTGAATGATATTTTATGGAGGAAAGTTATATGATATAAACATTATCATAAGACAATAATATTTCGCAACTATGAGTTGCTGGTCCTTGAGAATAGTTTGCAATTTGAACAATAAGCTTCTAAGTGCTCGAAACCAGGTTTAACGAAAATACAACGACAGAGACGTAAAGACATGTATACAAACTATTTCTCCATCCCGATATTACAGAATATTTTGGTATTTCCTATTCAAATGTCTTTGCATTTAATATTTATTGAAATAGTTCTAACAAGAATGGAACATCGGAAATGCCAAAACAATTGCTGCCGGGTATTGAAATATCCAGGTTAGAGCGAATTCTATACAATATAAGACTATAGTAACTTTCCATTCATAAAAGTCGAGCGTATCTAGATATAAAAATCACACTGTATATACTATATAATACCATTGTGGGTTTAGTGTTCAGTACATATTGTTTCGTGAAAGGCAATTGCCGAAACTTGTACGCATTTTCTACCACTTGTAATCTTCAAAATAATTCGTACTTGTCTTATTTGCTAAAACTGACTAGTGACAACGTCTTAACAAATGTAGTGACAAGAGCTTCAGCGTACGGGTTGCTTCTGCCTCAACACCGCACCGCTGCGTTTCGAGGCAGTTTTCGATATGCAGCAACCAAGTGTTGGAACAACTTGCCGCCGCCGTTCCGTAATATACAATCGATACATAGCTTCCGTCAAAAATTTAAATTGTTCCTCTTAGATCAGCAATCTCAAAGTCAAGTAGTGCAGATATTTTGATAGAATGTAATTTTATAAATAATGTATGAGCGTGTATATGTGTATGTATGTGTGCTTGTTTATATTTATGTATATATATATGTACATACATATATATATGTATATGTGTGTGTGTTTGAGTATGTATATATTATTTATTGAAACTATGTAATGAAGCGGTGTACTCCAGCTGGTTTGTGTATTTGTTTGTAGCTTAAACTTAATTACGTTCCTGAGTGAATTTCAATGCAACCTCTTACAGTATTAAGAATATTTGATAAGAATTATGACAATATTACAAGAATTAAATTTTTGTTATTATATTTGGTTTAACACAACAGAACTGCCCTCTGCATATAAAGAATATATAATATATGTATATATATATATATATATATATATATATATATATATATATATATATATATATATATATATATATATATATATATATATATATATATATATATTTTATACTAATTTGTGTATTTTTATTTTAAATATATAAGGGTGCCACTGAAAATCAGGGTTGGGGTGTTGTACTTCTGATACATTCCAACATATCCTGAGTGGCTTTCCTTTTTGGAACAGAGCAGCATTAACGGGTGGATTGTCTTTGTAATACACCCTATGCATTACTCCTTATTATCCAGTTCTTTACTATTATTTTTTTTCTTTTTTATATTATTGTTTGCTTTTTTTTTGTTTTTTTTTTTGTTTTATCATATCTATAAACAAGGAGTGAATGTCCTGTTTCATGATTTCTATGTAAAATTTTTTTGTTGTTTTTGTTGTATGACTACTTAAATGTTATTTGTTTTATGTAATCCACTTGAGTGTGTTGCATGTGCCAAATAAAATCTGTTTCTTTCTTTCTTTCTTTCTTGATATTTCTTGTGGAAATTTTACAAATGTTGAATGTTTAGTCATGGTTTTAATAACTTCCGTTCAAACCCATTCAAAACATTTCCAATTTAAAATTTAAAATAATAAAATTTAAAAGACTAATGTGTATGCATGTCTTTAAATCTCTCTGTGGGTCGATTTTCAATCATCAAATAAATGTTATTCATTAAATAAATCATTCACCAGACTGAAAAATTAAGTTATTTTATTAATACAAATGTCATTTTTGTTTATTTTGTAGCTTATCCTATAAATAACAAAATTGTTGATTATAGCAAAATGAGCCCTAAGACTTTCAATGATTTTGATGTTTTGATGATTTAAATAGTTCAATGGTTTCAAATTTAAAGAACTTTAATATGACGTCTGAGAAAAATCAGCCCTAAGTAAATATATCTTTATAATGAAGTTAAGAGAAATGGAAATTTGAAAATAATATACTGTGGTTTCGGTTATAATAACTCAATGCAATGATATGAGCTGATGCTCTGTATTATGGTTATAAATTGGAATATTTTCGCTGCATTAGATCTTTAAACATAGCGCTTTATTTACCTATAAATCAGTTTGTCACGTCAGTAATGATAGCAAATTCACGTTAAAATATGTACTTTAAAGTTAATAATTGCAATTTCATTTTGATTAAATATTAAAATCCTTCATTTGCAAGTTTAATTTTGTTTTTACAACATGCAATTGCCTTGTCTTACCGCCGCGCCGTCCGCGCTTCAGTTTTTAACAGAAAGTTACGATAGTTATCACGATGTGAAGTTACAACGACATTTTAGTGCACATATTATATTAATAAAAATGTATATTATGGAATTAAATTGTTATGAACCCTCATGGCATAGTGCCAAAATACTGGCTACATTTCCTCGCTGAATATATTTTCAAACAATCTAAAACTTACATCAACCGCATACATACAGCACGTACTTTATACTAAACACAACGAATGTAAATAAAAACCGTATTCGGGAATTGAAAGTCATTTAGAAATATAAGATATTATGTTTATGATATATTTTGCTATGATCTTGTTAAGTTTACAACATGATAATTAAAACAATGTTTCAGTAAAATAACCTGTTAACATTTATGTTCGTTTTTAAACCTTATTCATTAATGGATTATTATTGACTTATTTATTAATGGATGAATTGGATGAATAGTTGAAAATTGACACGTCGGTATTGAAGTTTTTATTTATATGCTGGCAACATATAAGTCTCCTAGCATTCCATGCCTTGCTTTCTACCACTCATTTACACATATTTCTTCTCAAAATTTCGCGATGGAATTCTAGTCCCATCTCCCGACAATAATTTATATCATTAATTTTTCCCTTGGCCGTGGTCAGTACCCTTTGAAACTCTGATGTTCCGGCCTTACCAAAGTTACCAATCCTTTAAAAACCTAATTATTTCCGTCCAATCTCTGTTCTGCCATTTCTGTCTAAATTCAGAAAGCTATATCCCATCTGACGGTAAGTGTTAATGAAAGCCAAAGATTGTAAGACGCAATTAATCGGCTAAACAAAAGTCTATTTACATTTAGCTTGAAGAAGTTCACATTGTAATTGTATACATAAGCAACACCTGTGTTTCTTACTAAACGTAGCCTGCTGCATCATCGAGTCATATGAATCTGAATGGAATTTCTTACCAGTTTCTATTTTGATTTTATTGTACAAGGGTGACAAACGAGCAGACAGTCCACCCGATGGCAAGTGGCCGCTGTGGCCCATAGACATATACATCTTTCCTCGATTACGAATAAAAATGCTGATGCGTTGTCACCCGTGAGGACTTAGATGGAATGCCTCAATTGGGTCTCTGGTTCTCTACACTCACCATACAAAACACAGCAGCGTTGAGCTGCTATTTCACGCTGGTATTCTGTGAGACCGTGGTCCTTCCCCAGTCGAGCCGACCCATTCGTACTACAACTATACTACTAATATAACTGCAGCATGGATCTACCACGTCATCTTTATATTATATATCTAATTCTTCTCTCCGCATATATGTTACTAAATTCCTCTTGAATGTCTGGACAGATTCCTCAATTATTTTAAGTGGTTCATATTCACACAATATTGGCCTTACATATAACTGTTGATTACCGGTTACTTAAATTAAGTATTATTTATCTCTTATACATTATACCTATCTCTTTCTATTGTTTCTAAGTGAAAATAGAGAGGGCAAAGGAGACAGTCCGAAATAATATGAAGCGGAGGCCTGGCTTTGTACATGTAGGGAAATAAAATAAAATTATATATTATACCACTTTTGATCATTGAAATCCATGAATTTGCCTTTATTTCAGTGGTATTAATTTTACCAAAAACTGCATTGCTAATGGTGAATTGATGTTGTTTTGACGTTAGCAATCAACTGTCATGAGGTTATTGATCAAATTATTGACAGATATTTGAATTCTGAAATGCTGTGTTATTCTAATCACTTTAGTCTATAGGGTAGATTTATTATATACAATGGATAAAATGTCTCGAAATTTGGGGATGTGCTATTTCGGTCTTGGAACAAGTAACGTTCTTGTTGATATATGCATATCAATATCAATGCAATCCAGGAGCTCGGAATAAACAAAAAAATATCACACTACCTACATAATTTTATGACACAAGTCACTTGTCAGACGTGACAAGGGTGCCATCTTGTAAAATCATAAAAAAATAGGATTTTATTTTTATTTTTAGCAAGTAATTTAGTTTGATTTATTCTCTTATTTTATTTTTAATAAAATTCTTGAATTCTTCCCTTATTTTCCCAGATAATTTCTAATCTCAAACGAAGGAATTACCTGAATTACACAATGACTTTCATGTTTCAATGGCTAACAGCGGTCAGCAAATAGAGGTGGCAATAAATCACGATAGCAATTTTCCAATAAAATGGTCGCTTTCTGTTTCTCACTAGCGCAATATTGTGTGCTATTATTTGTTATGTCTATATGCATGTGAAATAACCAAACCAGCAAACTGGTAATACCAATCGTGGTAATTACGATAAATTCCACCTAAAATCATTTAGGTAAATAATTATGATATTCTGGTAAAGGTTACTTAATTGGTTAAATACCCAAATCAATATTTAGAAAGTCTCATTTCTTTATCGTAAGTTTAAAAGTTACAATTCTTATTAAATAAGAATTGTATCAGAGTTTCGAGCTTATTTACAAGTATCCTAAGAAAGCCTTATAAAATAAGGAATTACCTGAATTACACAATGACTTTCATGTTTCAATGGCTAACAGCGGTCAGCAAATGGAGGTGGCAATAAATCACGATAGCAATTTTCCAATAAAATGGTCGCTTTCTGTCTCTCACTAGCGCAATATCGTGTGCTATTATTTGTTATGTCTATATGCATGTGAAATAACCAAACCAGGAAACTGGTAATACCAATCGTGGTAATTACGATAAATTCCACCTAAAATCATTTAGGTAAATAGTTATGATATTCTGGTAAAGGTAACTTAATTGGTTAAATACCCAAATCAATATTTAGAAAGTCTCATTTCTTTATCGTAAGTTTAAAAGTTACAATTCTTATTAAATAAGAATTGTATCAGAGTTTCGAGCTTATTTACAAGTATCCTAAGAAAGCCTTATAAAATATGAGTGATTACCAGCCATGGTCTTATAAAAAGCTTTCTGCAACTTTATAATATTTACAATTAAAATGCGTATTTAGGATAATACACCAAAATATTATTTGCAACAAGCAAAGTAAAATTTACTTGTGGTATCGCAATATAAACAAAGATGTTGGGCTTTAGTAGTCAGAGGGTCTTATAATTAAAAAAAGTAAATCAGGTCTAATTGTAGAGACAGTTGAGATAGGTGGTTTTGTATACTGTACGAGTCTGCATCACCGCATTATAACCTACTTAAAACTTTATATTCGTTATATTTACATAGTTAGATCATTACTCAGAGACGATCATTCATCCTGGACTTCTGTGAATAATGACTTGTGTTAAAATAATATATACCGCGCAAATGATAGTTTGGATAGAATAAAATGAAATTCTCATCATTGTTGAACTCGACACCAAAGGCGTCATCATGGTAATGAAGATCAAACACGATTTTCCAGTGATCAAGATAAAATTCAATTAACACTTTAGTCGCCTAACTACATGCCACCTTAAATAAAATATTATATTAATCGTAACAATAAAATAGGTACTAATATAAGTAAATGGGATTTAGGTGGATACATACCTACTTTATTTGAATTTAATATTTAAAAACAAGATAAATCATCAGATGAAGAGGTTGCTTTATTTTTAATACAATGATTTCCGCCTGCAACATGTTGCAATCGGCTAAAAGCAGTCGGTAAACACAGGCGGGGAATAAATCACAATAACAGTTTCCCGATAAAATAGACGCACACGGTTTCTCCCTAATGTAAAATAGAAGAGACTAATTTATTACGGTACAATGTATTCTGAAATATTAATGTAGTTAATACCTTTAGAAAACTATGCCAAGCGGCAGCTTTGCTGTTGCACGTATGGGCCGGCTCATACTGCGGTGGTACCACGATCTCACAGAATACCGGCGTAAAGTGGAAGCTCTGCTCTCGCTTTTTATTTGTTGAGTGCAGATGGCCGGAGGTCCAATTCCGCCCCCCGCCCCCCATCAACATGGTAGCAGAATTAAATATTAGACTACCAGTACCCTTGTAAAATCTCTTGCTGAGCATCAAGAGCGACCAAGTTACTCCACTCCTGAACGTGGGTGCTCAGGCTGCCCCGCGTAGTCTGGGAGGGACGGGCAACATTCGGCTCAGGAATACAACTGCTTGGAGAAAACGAAGCAACAAAACCATGGCGACTCCCGCCACGCTATCCGTGAATTTCTGCAATATCAGAGAATTTCACTCTAACCTAAACGCCGTCCACTACCATCTCGAGCCGGTGAGGCTTTTTCTGACCGAGATGCAGGTGTCCTCTCCGGCTGATGCTTCGTATCTCTCCTACCCGAGGTACAAACTGGAACACACCTTCGTGCCTCGGGCTGTAGTTTGCGTATACGTCAGAGAGGACATATGTTCTCGACGCTTCGGCAGTTTTCAAGGTTCGGACCTGTCCATCATTTGGCTACGACCGACCGAATCTTCGACCACGTCCAAATAGCTACAGATTCGTTGTAACAGCAGATCCCCTCCGCAGAGATCGTGATCCTCGGCGATTTTAACGTCTCATCACGCCGAATGGCTTAGTTCACGTTTAACCGATCATGAGGGGAGATCTGTTCATAATTTTGCCTTGGCATATGATCTGTCACAACTGGTTACTTTGCCTACGCGGATTCCAGATGTTGAAGATCATGCACCTTCTCTGTTGGACCTTTTGCTGACCTCTCACCCGGACGGATATCATGTTTCCGTCGACGCTCCTTTAGGCTCCTCGGACCATTGTCTTGTCCGGTGTATGGTACCACTCACGCTGAATTTTCACGCTGAGTTGCATTCTGCAGGCTGTCACCATGTATGGCACTATAGGTCAGCCCATTGGGATAAAATGCGATTTTTCTTTGCATCCTACCCTTGGGGGTGAATTTGCTTCTTGCCAGACGATCTCAACGTTGTTGCGGATTCAGTCGCTGATGACTTAAGGGTATGGAACTTTTTATTCTTTCCTCTGTGGTGCTCATCGGAAGCAAATCTCAGCCATGGTTTGGTTGCTCTTGTAAAATAATATCATGCTATAAGCAGGAGTACTACCAAGCCTGGGCTGACGCATCAACATCCCGGAATGTAAAAACCAGCGCTCTAAAACATAAATATAATTCCGCCTCCAGGTCCTTCAAAAGAGTCATTACGAAGTCAAAGTCAGAGTAAATAGGCAGAATTGGCGAGAAACTAGTTCGCCTTCCTTCTGGAACCCGTGCGTTCTGGTTTCTTGCCAAGGCAGGGGGAATTTCTGTCAGCATTCTCTTCCATCTCTGAACAGGGCGAACGACTCATTGGCCCATACCGCAAAAGAGAAAGCCGATCTGCTAGGCTCTTTCTTTGCGGCCAACTCGATTCTTATTGAAGGGGAGGAGTACGCCACCGACCATCACGCGATGTGAGTGCTCCATGCCGGAGGTGCAGTCCACACAACGCTTGGTTCGCAAAGCACTCCTATCCTTGGACATCCACAGGTTGAGTGGGAATCCCCCCAATTGTGCTGACGACATGTGCTTCAGAGTTGGCATTGGTTTTAACACCTCTTTTTCGGTACTACTCCCCTACTCCCTAGGCGTAGTCCCAAAATCATGGACGATGGCTTTCGTCCACATGATCCCTAAAAAAGGCGACTGCTCACACTCGTCCAACTACAGGCCTATCGCAAACACATGCTTATTGTCCAAAACAATGGAGTCCATTGTTAACTGCCAGCTCATGAGGTACCTTTAGGATCACCAGCTGATTAGTGATCGCCAATACGGTTACCGTCGTGGTCGATCAGCTGATGTTCTTCTGGTCTAACTTACTCATGAATTTGCATTCTCTTCTCACATATATCACGCCGTGTAGTGGCGGTTAAGAATATCCACTACCCCATATCTTCCCGTGGGTGTCGTAAGAGGCGACAGAGGGAGACAGGCAGGAGATGGGCAGCAGCATCTTCCTGATGACAACTGTGACGTAATAAAAAACTGCGGTTGCCAACCCGCTCGCCAAGCGTGGCAACTACGGCAAATACCCCCCAATGAACAAATACACAAAAAGACGGCCCCCAGTCCCCGGCGGCCCCGCTATTCCTGGCTACGGTGGCGACCATGGTAACGGCGGGGCAGGGGGTGCTAAGAATCTCCGGTGGAGGTTCGGTTGCCACCTACGACGACTCGACCTGGCAACATATAACGCACGCACCCTGAGGACTGACGAGAAGATACTGGAGCTGGAAGAAGAGGTAGACAAGTTGCGCTGGCATATTATTGGATTATCCGAGGTCCGAAGAGAGGGGGAGGACACGGCAATCCTCGAGTCCGGCAACTTGTTCTATCACCGGGAGGGCGACCATCTGTCCCAAGGAGGTGTCGGATTTATCGTCCACAAGTCTCTCGTCAACAACGTTGTAAAGATTGGGAGTGTGTCGACGAGGGTCGCGTACCTGATACTCAGAATCACCAAACGGTATTCGCTGAAGGTCATTCAGGTTTACGCACCAACCTCGGCACACCCCGATGAGGAGGTGGAGGAAATGTATGAGGATATTTCCAGAGCCATACATTCCTCCAAAACCCACTACACGGTGTTGATGGGAGACTTCAACGCAAAACTAGGCACAAGAGAAAGCGGTGAGCTGAAGGTAGGGAAATTTGGAGTAGGGCAACGGAACCGAAGGGGCCAGCAGCTGGCCGACTTTATGGAGAGAGAGGGACTCTTTATGATGAACTCTTTCTTCCAGAAGCGGCCCCACAGGAAGTGGACCTGGTCGAGCCCCGACGGTTCGACAAAAAATGAGATTGACTTCATTATGACGACCAGACGCCAACTGTTCAGTGATGTCTCAGTGATCGCAAGGGTGAAAACTGGCAGCGATCACCGAATGGTTAGAGGCACACTGAACCTAAACGTTAAGTTGGAGAGGTCTCGTCTAATGAAGTCAACGCTCCGTCCCCCTCGTGCTCTAATCCAGAATCCCGAAACCTTTCAGCTCGAGTTACGTAACCGCTTCCAGTGCCTAGAAGATTGCAATGCAGTGGACGATATGAACGACAAGCTCGTGGAAACTGTCCATGCGGTCGGAGCTAAGTTCTGCAAGACCCGCCGCAGAAGAACACAAAAACTCTCCGATCACACTCTTAATCTCATGGCTGTTAGACGGGAGATGAGGCTGCAATCGTCAACAGATTTGACAGCATACAGGCAACTGAACAGACAGATCTCCAAATGCATGCGGCGAGACTTACGCAACTTTAATACTACTCGTATTAAAGAAGCGATCGAGCGGAACCAGGGCTCCAAAGTCTTTGCCAGAGATCTGTCTGCCAGAAAGAGCCAACTGTCAAAGCTGAAGACTGAGTGTGGCAACATCGTTTCCGGGACACCTGAGATTTTGAGTGAGATTGAGAGGTTCTATGGGCAGCTGTACACATCATCGTTGGAGCCACACGCAAGTGTGAGTAACGATCCAAGAGCAAGTCTTATCCGACACTATTCCGATGATATCCCGGACGTCAGTCTAAGCGAGATTAGAATGGCTCTCCAGCACCTTAAAAACGGCAGGGCCCCAGGCGAGGATGGAATTACAGCGGAGCTTCTGAAAGCGGGTGGAACACAGGTACTTGTAGTCCTTCAGAGGCTCTTCAATTCCGTCCTCCATGGTGGCACTACTCCAGAGGCGTGGAGCAGAAGTGCGGTGGTCTTGTTCTTTAAGAAAGGCGACAACGCTCTCTTAAAGAACTACAGACCGATTTCCCTTCTGAGCCGCGTCTACGTGCTGTTTTCGAGAGTCATTACGAATCGTCTCGCACGCAGACTTGACGACTTCCAGCCTCCCGAACAAGCCGGTTTCCGAAAAGGCTTCAGTACCATAGACCACATACATACCCTGCGGCAGATTGTACAGAAGACTGAAGAGTACAATCTGCCACTTTGCCTGGCGTATGTGGACTATGAGAAAGCCTTTGATTCCGTCGAAATTTGGGCGGTGCTACAGTCCCTTCAGCGGTGCCAAGTTGACTGTCGGTATATCGAAGTGCTGAAGTGTTTGTACAGTAGGGCTACGATGGCTATCCGAGTACAGAACCAGAGCTCGAAACCTATCCAACTGCAGAGAGGTGTAAGACAGGGTGACGTTATATCCCCGAAACTCTTCACCGCTGCATTGGAAGACGTTTTCAGGCTACTGGACTGGAAAGGATACGGTATTGACATCAATGGCGAGTACATCACTCACCTTCGATTTGCCGACGATATAGTCCTTATGGCAGAATCGCTGGAGGACTTAAGCACTATGCTCAATGACCTCAATAGTGCCTCCCAACGGATAGGTCTTAAGATGAACATGGACAAAACAAAGATCATGTTCAATGTCCATGTCACACCTATGCCGGTAGTTGTTGGGAGCACTATGCTCGAAGTTGTTGACGAGTACGTTTACCTGGGACAAATAGTCCGACTAGGTAAGTCCAACTTCGACCGAGAGGTCAATCGACGGATTCAACTCGGCTGGGCAGCGTTCGGGAAATTACGACATATCTTTTCGTCAGGTATACCTCAATCTCTAAAAACTAGATTGTACAACCAGTGCGTGTTGCCAGTGATGACTTATGGATCTGAGACGTGGTCCTTCACTGCTGGCCGTATGAGGACGCTTAAGGTCGCTCAGCGAGCTATGGAGAGGGCTATGCTCGGAGTTTCTCTGCGTGATAGACTCAGAAATGAGGATATCCGCAGTAAAACCAGAGTGACCGACATAGCCCAACGGATTAGTAAGCTGAAGTGGCAATGGGCCGGCCATATAGCTCGAAGAACCGATAACCGATGGGGAAGAAAGGTTCTCGAGTGGCAGCCTCGTACCGGTAGGCGTAGTGTAGGGCGACCCCCCACTAGATGGAGTGACGACCTGGTAAGACATGCAGGAAGTCGATGGATGCAGGTGGCTCAGGACCGTGCTTTGTGGCATTACTTGGGGGAGGCCTATGTTCAGCAGTGGACTTGTGAAAGGCTGTAATGATGAAAAATGATGATATATCACAGGGAGTGCTCTGAAAAATTGTTCGGATTAATCCCTGTCACCAAATTTCATGAACGCACTACGCGGCAAACGTCCCGATACCATCCACACCATCTGGATGCTTAGCGGTCCTCCACTGTACAATTCACAAGGAGTTTTGTTCCGTGTACGACCTCTCTGTGGAATAGTTTACCACCGGCGATTTTTCCGGACCGATATGACCTAGGGGCCTTCAAGAAAAGTGCTTAACCTTTAATCCTCTAATCCTTTCTAAAGGGCCGGCAACGAATCTGCAATTCCCCTGGTGTAGCGGTTGATCATGGGCGGCGTTAGTCACTTAAGATAAGCTTAGCCGTATGCTCGTTTGCCCCCCCTCTTCCATTAAAAAAAACCTATGAAATAAATAAAAAAGCTAAAATATAAAAATTTAAAAGTTGGATACGTAAACATTTGCAGGCATGTTAGAAATCACACATCCGTTATTAAAATTAGGTTTCAAATTTTCGATTTGCATGCAAATATATTATAATAATTGTTTTTTAACATCAACGTGGGTATCAAATTTCTTCATAAATATACAAGTTGCCGATATGGAGCTACCGCATGACAAAACAATTCTAACAACAACATCGGGTCATCGTTATGAATATGTTTCTTAACCAATGACAATGCGCATATCAAGTAAGAAGATGGTAGATAGTAAAAGTGTCAAAATTGTTTAGTTAATTAAATAATTAAAACAGTAATAATATTAAAATGTTATTTCTATTTATACATATCTTTTCTATTATTATGAACTCATAATACTGATTCATTAATATAATGAACGATTATAAATTTTAAATTTCTGGTATTTCATTTTTGGTTTAACATAGTTATAGAATACTTTTCTCTGCATTTGTAAACTTTTATCATATTTCTTTACCTTGGTAAAATTACCAAAGCTGAATAAAGTAATAAATGTGCAAAATACGGTTTTATTCTGCGCTACCTCGCGAATACTTCGTTGCAGTATCGATATTTACTCCAAGCTGCATAACTAAAAATCTGAAAACAAAGGGATTAAAATTTTTGTATTTTTCAAGTTCCAGTAATAAAACACTAATAATTTTATTTTGAACTGATGGTGGGAGGATGCTGGTTTTAAATTTATCACATCACATCAGCATTTAAAAGTGTTCTGCTAAAATCATCAAGGAAAGATAAACGGAGCACCACGTACGTTTAATGTGACGCCAAAGTCATGCCAAAACTATACTAAACTTAATGTAAGAGCACGCACTCTTGAATATGCTTAAATTATTTGCATCCAACAAAATAGTTCTAAATGTCCTGCGTCATCAGCATTGGACATTTTCGCGCTGTAATAAAGAAGAAAGATGTGAGTGAGCGTGCGTGTTAGGAAGTTAAGCACGGTTCCTGAATCTTTTGAAATGTACGCAGCGCTCCCTCTTTTATATTTTTGATAGACTGAGATGGTATTGGGCATAAAAATTGTGAACATGCCAGCTGACTAGTATTTCGTGAAAGCTTTGTCTTTGCTCACCGCGGTCTGTTGGCGGATAGGTGAGTGCAGATAATGGAAATTTGATATTCCAAATCATTAATCCCCCGTCTGAGCCTACCTCACTAATCAGCATAGATTCATCGCAATCATTTGTGGTTGGAGAATTAGTTGACTAACTTTCATGCCACGCTCGGCAAGAACTTACTATAACAATTTTATTATAACACATGCTGGACAGTAAATACGCCTTTAAACACGAAGCAGAAGCCAGACACATTACTACGAGTAAATACACTGTAGATCTTATGATGCTGCAGGATGGTGCTGGTGGTTGTCGAAATAAATCGCGGATAATGGATGTACTTGTTTTATCACAAAATGGCGACTTAACAAAGGTCTGTGCGCTAACACAATATTAGGGCGTGCGCATCGACTCGCGGATGGTGGCAGACTAGCAGGGGCCGCAAAGACGAGCATGTCGTTGGGTCCGCGTTACATAAAATCTTATAACTGGGTAAGTACGTTCGATACACACACACACACACACAGATAAAATACAGAGTAAATTCGATTCCTATACATATTCTTAACTACAAATGAGCGTGTCGCTAACATTCCCCACCCCAGTGCTGTCACAGCACTCATCACTCAATGATATAGGAGCGACGCGTGCCGTGGACCGACGCCAGGTCCTTGAGCCAACCTTCACCTCCACTAACCTGATACGGCCATCCTTGCCGGGAAACACTTTTGTAATGAGTCCCTTTGGCCACGAGTTGCGGGGAGAATTCGGGTCCACAACAAAGACCAGGTCGCCAACTTGCAGTGGCTTCTACTCCACGTGCCACTTTCGCCTAGGTATAAGTTCAGGAAAATTTCCTTTACCCACCTGTGCCAAAACATGTCCGCCAATCGTTGACTTGTGCGCCAATGTCTACGGAGATACAGGTCGGAACTGTCGAACGATCCAACCACAGGTAAGTTGGATGATGTACCTAGAAGAAAATGGCTTGGAGTGAGGGTTTCTACTCCATCTGGTGCGACTGAAACGTGCATCAAAGGACGACTATTCACTATATTTTCCACTTCCGCTAGTGGTGTGCACAATACTTCGTCCCTTGGTGCCCGTTCATTTAAGACAACTTTAAGCGATGTATAGACGCTGCGGATCATTCGCTCCCATGCCCCACCCCAATGGGGACTGGCGGGAGGAATGAAAGTCCAATCCATCCCATTGTTGACACCTACGTTACTTAGTTCCTCCCGGTCAAGGACCTGCATAGACCGTTGGAGTTCCTTGTCAGCGCCTCTAAAATTGGTGCCATTGTCTGAGTACAAGTGACGTGGCCAGCCACGCCTCGCTGCCATCCGACGCAGTGCCATGATTAGAGAATCTGTCGTCAGGAAGGCAACGGTCTCAATGTGGATTGCGCGCAACGTCAAGCATGTGAAAAGGACACCGTACCTCTTTTCCCTGCGTCTGCCTACTGTGACCTCCATCGGTCCAAACAGGTCCAACCCGCAGTATAAAAAGGGGCGCTGATGATGAGCCACGCGAGCCTGAGGTAAGTCACCCATACGAGGAACCTGCGGCTTACACTTATTAATTCGGCACACCATACACTGTGACACCACAGTCCTTACGGTAGGTCTAAGTCGTATTAACCAGTATTTTTCCCTCAGTTGATTTACTACTGTTTCTTGGTTGCCATTAGCTGCCTTTATGTGGTAGTGCCGAACAATAAGTCTAGCCACAGGGTAACGCCCGTCCAATATTACAGGTCTCTTTACCTCCATAGTGACATTTGCAGCAGCATAGATACGACCGCCCAAACGAAGCAAGCCATGTTCATCCAAGAACGGTGAGAGAGTAAGTAACCGACTAGTTTTAACTAAAGACTTACCTTTTCGTATCGATTCGAAGTCGTCAGCGAATGATTCTGCCTGTGCGTGTCTTAATAGCAGCCGCTCTGCTCGCTCCATCATCCTAATTACCTATCTACCATACCTTTTAATTTGTCAACGAATTTTAAAACGGCGGCTGTTGCTCTAAGCCGGCGCAGCCAAGAACAAAACCGCACCGGGTCCGGTACCGGTAAGTTAGCAGGGATTACCTGTGCAATGGCTGTAATTTTCGCGCCCACTTCGTTCGTGTCCGGCTGGATGACATATTTCGGCCATTCCGGAACATCAAGGTACAGGAAACCTGGGCCAGTGATCCACTCAGAGAACAACGTAGGGTCAAAGGCTTCCCTTGTAGCCAAATCAGCTACGTTAAGCTTTGTAGGAACATATCTCCATTCGTCAATGCGCGTCAATTCGTCAATCTCCCCAAGACGGTTTGCTTCGAACGTTTTATAAGTTTGGGTATTGTTACGAATCCAGTGTAAAACCGTAGTGGAGTCGCACCAAAAGTACCGACACACTGGAGATATTCTATGTTCCTTCCCGATAGTGTTTGCTAACCTTGCAGCCAACAATGCTGCTTGAAGTTCGTACCTAGGTACTGTCATTGGTTTAACGGGTACCACTCTGCATTTACTCACGTTAAAAGAAACATTGATTTTACCCATTGTTTCCCAACGCCAATATGCTACCGCACATAATGCTTTTGTAGATGCGTCGCTAAATATGTGCAATTGTTGGTTTACATACCCTGGCTCACCCGTGTCCAAATTCGTAGCACTACCAGTGGCTGCTACAATTTTGTAGCCCGTAGTAGAAGGCACGTAGCACTGGTAGATGCGAGCGGGGTGGCTGAGGGGGGCGACGTTGCATCTGCTATCCCATTCCGATAACATTCAATCATCGCGTGGCACCTAGGAATGCGAATATTATCTATAACTTTAAGTAGGTTAATCCATTTCTTCCACCTGTCGTAAATACTGTCGGGAACATAATCGTCCCATGCAATATTTAAACGCCAGGTGTCTTGAAGCATGATTTTACCTTGAATTGTGAAGGGAGCTAGAAAGCCTAGGACATCAAAAATTGACATTATTACCCTCAACATAAGTCGCTTCGTCGGTCGTTCATCACCCTGAATAATGTTCCGCGGGATGCGCTTTAGGAACACGTCAAAACCAAGCTTATCTTCTGCCGGAAACCAAATAAGTCCAAGTGTTCGCTCACCTCCATACTGCTGTCCGACTTTAAACTTTACTGCACCTAGGCCCAAAGTCTCTTTCGGTACGCTGTCTAAAACTGCAACGCAACTGCAACTGTTACTCGTCCAGTTTCGAATTTCGAAACCGCCATTCCTGTGAATATCGCTAATATTTTTAACTAGCTCACTCGCCGTGGCTTCGTCCGGCAAACTGTCAATAGTCGTCCATGTAGTGAGAGTGACAGATCGCATTTACTGCGGCTGGCAACGATGATTCATATTGCCGGGCGTTCTTATTTTTAATGAACTAGCAATAAAGGGTGAGCAGTTAGCTCCGAAAATTAAACAAGTCATAACATACGTTTTGATTCTTTCCGTAGGGCTGCTCCTCCATAAAAACCTTAGAGCGTGCTGATCTTCAGCGTGGACCTTGACCCTTAGGAACATGTCCTTTTTGTCACCTGCTACTGCAATTTTTCTCTCCCTGAAGCGCAGCATAATACCAAGAAGTGATGACAGTAGATCGGGCCCAGTGTTTAAATAGTTGTTAAGACAAGAACCATTTACCTTACCAGCAGCGTCAAAGACCAGCCGAAGCTTGCTTTTATTGGGGTTGTCAACACCAAAATGTGGTTAGTACCACGTGTTCGATGTGACGTCAGTTTCCATCAGTTCACGTGCATAATCATTGATTAGCAAATGATCAACACGTTCCTCGTACCTTTTAGCAAAATCTGTATCCTTATCCATTTTCCTTTCAATACCTTTCATCCTTTTCAGTGCATTAGGGTAGGAGTCCGGCATTCTACGACCTGCATCCCTCCAAGGTAAGCCAACATGCCAGCGTCCGTTAATGAGCACTGCGGATCGCTCCAGCTGGGCGATGGCACGCACGTCATCAGCATTCTGTCGTGGCTTAGCAGACACACCCGTGGCGTCCAAGGCAAACGAGCGTCGGACTTCATCATGGATTTCTTGCAGCAAGCTGTCATCCTGTGAAGTGGCACTTACCTCCTCAATCTCCGTGATGCTTAGCGCTGCTTCAGCGCTGCAGGTGTGACGGCCGGCTGCGGAGGAACGGGCGCCGCTCCGCGACACGCGCACTTTACCGTGCACGCAGCATCCGAGGGGGGTAAGTGTAGCGGACGGCTCATTTACTTTACCTAGCTTAATTTTTAAAGGTACTAACAAATGATAATTATCCTGTCCTATCAGTAATTCAGGCCTTGAGTTAGAGGTACATAATTTATCTTTAATGCTAATTAGGTAAGGATAATTATTATAATCAATAATAGATAAGTTTTGAGTAGGCAAACATAATTCCTTTACACAATGTAACTTTTCATCATTACTACCAGCTATGTTTACATTCATAATTATAGACTTACAAACTAGTTTGTTATCAGTCCACGCTCCGCGCACTGTTAATGTTTCACTACGGCCGCGCAAACCGACGCGCTCAGCGAGGCCTGCGCATATAATCGAGAAGCGCGGTGGCGTTCACTATACCGGTCGGCCCATGCACACGAATAGGCAACACTTTTAACAGCACTTTATGCTCACTCGCGTTAATATGCGTTATTATCTCTGAAGCTACCGTAGGCTCGGTTCGTAGCATACCACATGCGTTCGCCGGAGCTATAGTCGATGAATCATGCTTATCGCTGGTGGCGAGCTCACGTTGATTACTCGTAGAATAATGCAGAAGGCGATGATGTTCTTCTTTGCAGCCGTCTTTATCGCACACAGGTGCTGCGCAGGTTTTACGATCATGTTTTGATATTAAACACTTATAACATAGACCGTGTTTCTTCACATATTGCCATCGAACTTTACGTAGTGCTTTCTTAAATTGTTTGCAATCGGTGAGGTTGTGCACTGCGGTGCGGCAAAACAAACAATTAGCGCTACGTTCTTCGCCTTGTACTAACACGGTCTGTGTGCGTGGAGGCACACTAGTTTTATTTTTCGTACCGTGATTCTTCGCACGGTCGTAAAAATGCTTGCAGAGGTCGAAATATTAACGGCCTCTTCATTTAAAAATTCAGATAAAATTACTAACCTGGGTAATTTTCCTTCGGTGATTATTTTAAAACTATAATCTGACCACTTTGAAATAAGCACTGTAGGCAGTTTGGACAGAATTATCGAAGCAATGTTGACGCCTTGCAGGTACTCCTCACGTCCGACTGCTCGTACTGCTTCCACGACATTTTGTACTTTCACAGCAAACGGAACGATGTCTTTATGATATTCCTGTTGCAGAGGCTGAAGTTTCTTTATCTCATAGAATATTCTCGAAATGATGCAGTCAGGGTTACCAAACCGTAGCTCCAACGTCTTGATGACTTTATCTCGCGACGTGGCGCTAATAAACAACGCGGCGACTGCATTCTTCGCCTGCCCTCGTAGACACTTTCTAAGCCTCCAAAGGTTTTCTTTAGGTGTAAATTGACATAACGCCGTTGATTCATTGTATGCTTGCTTGAATAGAAGCCAATCCAATTGGTCACCTGAAAACTCAGGTAAGTCTTTCGGTGTACTCATACGGCTGAGCAAACTAGCTTGAGGCACGTTGTTTGCACAGTTAACCGAAATATCCTTCAAAGTACTAGCCAACATGTGGACGGCTGTATTTAGCACAGTCACGGTGTCGTCGAGTGGCGGCGGCACTGCCCCGGGCAGCGGGCCGGCCACGTGTGCGACGCGGGATGAATGTACTTGCCGATTCAGCTAGCCCGTATAAATTCCTTTCTCGGCGGCTTGCTGCTCGATTGTGGGTTCCTTGTGGGTACTTTGGTGGGCCACCCATTCCTCTAGCTCACTTCGAGGAAGCTTGTTTGTATCGATTTGTGAACTGTATCCTATTTGTTCTTCCCCGTCGCTGAGTGCTGCCAATTGGGCGTCCAGGTTCCTGTCGATGAGCTCAATTTGAATCTTTGCCTTCTGTTGAGCCGCTTCAAGCAACAACTGCTTTTTTCTTCGCTTCCTTCGATTTTTGAGACATACTCGTAGATTTTCGAGAACATTTGCTGCTGCACGATGTAACTGGCTTTTTAGGTTTTGCCACGTGGCCGTGGGGCAGCGGTTCTGATTTTATGCTACTACCCGGTTCGCTGGAAAATAACCGTTGTGGGACTTTGGGTTTCTCCTTAGAAACCACAGTTGCAGCTTGAGCATTGTCTGCGACTTCTTTTTGTTCCAGCAAATCACGCTGCTCCTGCAGCTTTTTTGCTCGCCGCGTTCTTACTGGTGGAGTTTGGAACATCAGATCTTGCTCGAAGTACTACTATGTAGATCTGATGATGCTGCAGGATGGTGCTGGTGGTTGTCGAAATAAATCGCGGACAATGGATGTACTTGTTTTATTACAAAATGGCGACTTAACAAAGCTCTGTGCGCTAACACAATATTAGGGCGTGTGCATCGACCCGCGGATGGTGGCAGACTAGCGGGGGCCGCAAAGACAAGCATGTCGTTGGGTCCGCGTCACATAAAATCTTATAACTAGGTAAGTACATTCGATACACACACAGATAAAATACAGATTAAATTCGATTCCTATACATATTTTTAACTACAAATGAGCGTGTCGCTAACAACACAAAAATATTTAGGTAATCTAGCTGCCCGAAGGTTGTTGGCCCTGCTAGAGATACGATTGTGCATTTGAACATTTCTGTGGCCTTGCCGATGAGACTCAGAAGTGGATCACACTTTAAACATTTTGTCCTTGCTAATGCAGGGCGGAGAAACGTTCGGCATTTTTCCACTGTACGGTCTAACCGTACATTTCTGCTGGCGTTAACATCGTCGCACGACATCCATCACTACGCAATCAATTACATGTTAATCGGAGTGGCAGCAGTCGTAGCGGCGGTGTTCGTGTGGCGATGGCAATGGCGACGACGACGTCGGCGTGCGCTCATCTCCCCGGACTTGGAGCTGTAGTCGGCAATTAGTGTCAATGCAGCGAGTGCGGGAAATCAAAGAAAGGCTAACCGTAAGCCTAATGTTTTCACATTGAGTGTTAGTGCGTGAAATTGTGATGTTGACCGTCAACGTATGGGCCATAGTGATGTGTCGTGTGAAGTTGAAAAAAAAAAACAAAGCATTTTTTAAAATATTTTAATCTTATATTTTTAACTTTTCTATTAAACTTTTTTTATATAAATTTTAATTATTATTAAACAGTACCTGGTTGACCGATCTTTGCTCGGTATTTTTCGCTCGATTTTTTTAATTCATGTGTTTTGGAAATTATATTTAGATACAAATTACATACTGATGAAATATAAATAATATTTTTTGATCTTAGCGACATAACAGAAAAAACGGAACTGGTTATTTAAATAAAAAATCATGAGTGCAATGCATAATCATTGATTAGCAAATTATTTTAATTTAAATTTTCGTGTTTTTAAAAAATACTAAAAAAAGGGCTCGAAAAAATAGATTCTCTCAAAAAAGAAAAGAACATGAAAAAAAATTAAAAAAAGTCGGTCGGTCGGTCTGGGCTCGAACCGGGGTTTCAAGATTCTGTGACCGACCATAATACAAAATTTACCTTCTTATTCTAACGATATTGTAGCAGTTTTTCATTGCCTAAAAACACGGACAAAAAGACATTTTCTAAAAATAATTCCTAGCTAGATCGATTTATTATCCCCGAAACTTCCTGGACACTAAATTTTATGAAAATCGTTGGAGCCGTTTCCGAGGTCTCGATTATATATATATATATATATATATATATATATATATATATATATATATATATATATATATACAAGAATTGCTCGTTTAATAGTATAATATAAACATACGACCAATACTCGAACACCCACAAGAAAAGAAACTCAGTTAAAATTTCTTTTCTTTTTCTTCTTTTCTACGTGCTAGAACTTTGTAATTTCAAGGCGGTTATAGACATTTATGCAATAGACTTTTTATACTGCGAATCTAGTTCGATAGTTTTTTTTCATACGACTGACTAACTTGCACACAATCCATCTGGTGGTTAGTGGGTGCTGTAGCTCATAAACATCTACATCTATTCACGATTCAGTATCAAAATGCAGACCTGTTGTCACCAATAAAAACACAATAGGGTTATTCTGCTGCTTCACGGTAATAATCTGTGAGAACCCGGTAGAGTCGACTCAATCTTTTGAATTTTGACAGGCCTATTGGTCTAGTGGTTAGTGACCCTGACTGCTATGCCGGAGGTCGTGGGTTCGATTCCCACCCAGGACAAATGTTTGTGTGATGAGCACGATCATATGTTCTGCGTCTGGGTGTAATTTATCTATAATATTTATGTATTTAGAAATATATAAGTAAGTTTATCGGTTGTCTAGTACCCATAACACAAGCTTTGCTTAGCTTGGGACTAGATGGCGTTGTATGATAGTTGTGGAATATTATTAAAAAAAAAATCATGCCGCAGCCATAACTGCAGTGTACTTCAACCACGAAACTAATACAATATTAGTACTAATATATTTTTATTACGACCAGTTCCTAATATATTTGTTGCAATTAAATGGATAGTAGATCCTTTATACTAGCTGTTACGGCCCTGAGTTACCCCGACAAAGGTCGACTGAGCTAGGACCCATCAGTAACCCAATTCGACGGGCAACTAGAGGGGAGGACCCAAAATAGCCTATGGATAATTAATTTATAACGGCTGGATACGCAAACACAAAACTTACCGAATTCCAGAAGTAGGTCGAACACAAGGCGTCGCCAGGGGCAAGCAAACGATATGTGTGAGTGGTATGTGAGAAGTGTGTAATGCAACCTGACGTCACCGATATAATCAGACAGCAGAACGGCATGCGCTGCACAACATCTCTTGCGCAATCACTCAGGAGGGCGCTAGCCGCTATCGGAACTAAAGTCCAACGTCACCCAGCATAAATATAACTGGAGGGAACGCGATCTACACCCAGATCACAAAGTTTAGCGTTCCACACGAAAGCAAAATTCCTTTGTACACTTCAACTAATTTATTGTTGTCACCCCCGTTATCACGCACATTGACGACAAAATATAACACCATGGAGGCCACCGATATACGACGCAGCAATTATAATCAAAACTCGCGACATCTAATCGA
Organism: Parnassius smintheus behrii; assembly: GCA_036936625.1. Lineage (NCBI taxonomy): Eukaryota > Metazoa > Arthropoda > Insecta > Lepidoptera > Papilionidae > Parnassius > Parnassius smintheus. The sequence goes on from JAUPFT010000012.1 coordinate 25,260,344, forward strand.
CCCGGGCGTCGCGCAAATCAAATGTTCTAGTCTAATCTCGGGACCCCCAGCGGTGCGGCCTCAGCGCTCAAAAAAAATCCTGCCGACTGCGGATCGCTGGCAGCGTCGTAAGCGCATAGCGAGCGCCCCCTTCCCGCGCAACGCTAACCGTTCCCCGCTCAGAACTAGCGCCTTACAATTGTGCGTAAACACTAGCTATGAACAATTCAAAATAAATTATCGTGTTAAACCATGATAAAAAGCAAATTAAGTCGATGTAAGTGATTATACTTATCGTTTATTGATTTATAAGCTCCTTGTTATATATTACAGAAATAGAATAAATATTGACCGATAATTGGTTAAACTGTGTTTGCTAGTCAATACCAATGGATCACTTACTTTATGTATATATATATACACCAGCGTAATAAAGTAATTATCACACTGGTGCTCCGTGAGAGCGTTATAGTTAAACGAATGAGCCAATTAACGAATTGTAACAGGGACAAGATAATAAACCATACTATAATATACAATACTATACCATGTGCCGGTTAAGTTTTTAAGGTTACGATTTAAACAAAACTCAACTATAAATTTCAAGTAACATTTTAACTTTATATTATAATTGAAAATTTAATATTTCAATGTTCATTTAACCATTGAAAATATAATTTTTCATAATCGGATAATTTTCTCATTCTATATATTATATTTAAAATTTAAAGCGCACTTAATTTTATATATTACCGTTTTTATTCAAGACTTTTTATTAATTTAAATCTTGAAGTCTAAAAGCCCTAAATTGTATTTTAATTTACACCATTCATTAACACTTCAAAGAAACGAGGACCAAGTCTAGGCTCGACAATGATTTAATTTTCTTAGGCTTTCTCTGTATATAAATTTAATTACTTACTTCTAAAATCTTACCTTTTAATCTTATAAAGTGAAGTGAACAACTTGATTTCTTATTCTACTAAATTATTATTAATTTCATCACTTTGAGCCTTTTCAGCAAACAACGTAGAACTTTATACATTACATGAATACTAAGTCTAACTTTCGTTTTTATAACTGTTCCTTAAAAGACGATTACACTATTGAAAAATTACTGGACTGCAGCACCATAATATTCTCTAGAGCAAATTTCAGTCACGGCGGCCAGTCTCAATAAGAGACTACTCATCGTCGCATAACAGGATATTATATTGAAACAGCGAAATAGTATACTTTACGTATTTTCACAGTGTAATGTCTCATGTTATTTTGCTCTGGGGTTTTGCAAGCTCAAATTGTAAAAGTTAGCAATAAGAACCATTTTAGCCTATTGTATAACTTATCAATATATTTTATTAAAATTATTGTTAGGATTTCCGAAATTTCGAAATATTTAAAATTGTGATTATATCTATATTATCATTAAATTTACAGTTAGCTTTGCTTAAAAGAACGTAAAAATGCAGTAATAGTGACTTGCAGGCATAGGCAAAATTTAAATATTGAATCATTACACACATTATTGTAAAAAAAAAAGACGTGTGGCACTCGGGGACTGCCGCGGTAAAGCTATTGCATAGCATTTTGTATTAACTTATGCAATTATAATTATTTATTTATTTTATTTATCCAGTATTTCTTTTTCTTTGATATTAATTCAAGTTACACTTTTTGAGCGTGGTGACCGATAAGAAAACAATTTTTTTTCTTTTATTAAATAAATAAATAATAAATGCACTTTGTTCATTCATATTCAAAACACTTTACACAAATTTTACAAGTACAGCTATTCACTGTAGTACATAAATACCTATACACCTATATACTTTCTCATAAACAGCTGCTTATGTATTCGTCCTATTTCGGAGCAGCTCGTCTCGATTCGTGCGAGCTTCGTAGAGTCGTACAATACGTCTAGTTGCACGCACACAAACACCGTGTCGAAAACTGCCGAAAAGAAACGACCACAGAACACGGAATAAGACATAACGTCGTTAGACAATGCACGGCCTTCAAGCCACACCTGCGTGCCCGTCGGAGTGGGGAGCGTGAGGTTTTTTCGTTACGGAATAAATTTCTGGATTCGGTCCCCGCGCTCAAGGCCCGCAATAGAAGCTATGCAATAGCTTAAAAACGTTAAGAAACATGATCAAAGTATTTTATGGGACCTTCTTTGTACATGTTTCTCGATGTATATATGGCTTAATATTTGAAAATAAGAATAAAAATAGGTTATAATAGTTGAACTTAATGAATGCCAAAGCAAAGTTTTTTCAAAGTATCGCCAATTTGATCGATGAAACTTCTTCAAGGGCATGCCTTCCCGATTCACAGACAACTGCAATATAAATTTGCTACTCTGTGTGCTTTTTGTGTGCTCTTCCTTCGTTAATTTTTTCTACGTGACCCAACCTCCGAAACATTCCTTTGTTAATCCTTCATCAATCAAAATCATCTTGCACACCACATTTTTATCATATCACGCAACTTCTTACTCTGTCATTCAGATTCAGCACAAGCATGCTCCTTAAAAACCACATCTCTACAGCATTTATTCCACTTTCGTGCTTCTTCTGCCACACCTAACATTTACTACCATACATTAAAGTAGGGACTAACACAGCATTATGAATTACCATACGTGCCTGTTTTGACACATTTTGATTCTTCATAATAGAGTGTAGAGGCCCCATTCGCTCCATTTTCTGCATTCACTCGTCGTTCTTTATCCTTATCATATCTACCGTCATTGCTAAACTGTACCTAAATGTATAATATGTCCAAAGGTTTCTACCTAGTAAATTTCGCTTACTCTCGGGCTTCTATAAAAGAAAGAGCATGATTATGAACAAAACTAAATCTACTATATATCAATTATTTATAATTATAATTTAAAAAATCTTCATACAAACGTTAAATCTACATTTCAGAATTTAAGTGCAAAGTGATTACGGTTGTGGTTATCGAATGAAAGTCAGTCGTCGATGTGAAGTGTAACCACTGAATCTGAATTGAATATCCGGAGCTACTCGGGTGTAGGTTAAAACAATTCAGCGAATGCTGAAATTTGAACGTTTCTTTGTTTCATTCAGAAATAAAATTGTCATTTCAGATTAAATTGTCGTGTTAGTTAAATACTGATATAATTTTATGTTACATGTTAAGGTTCTTCGCAAATAAATAATAAAAGTAATAGTCGTTGATTTTAGATATTTTAAACATGCAATAAGAATATTTGCTTTATTATTATTTAATTAAAAGTTTTATTTTTCATTTATTCACCACAGCCTTTTGTATTTTTTTCGGTTCTTTTGCCCAACTCTTGTTTCTGACATCTTGTACCTCGAACATCTTCGGATTTTAAAGAATATAGACCTCGTCTTATCATGGGTGAATCCTGCAAATGGCCGCCCTATCTGTATGCTTTGAAGGAAAACAGGTAAAACATTACATAGTGGCCTATTTGGATCCATCACGATATTATGTTTAATTTAATCACTACTTATGCAAGTAAGTAATAATTCACAACCTTAATTTTGAATTACTAAACAACTTTGAGAAGCGATAAAACTAATTTCGAAGAGATTTCGGAATTATTCCCATAATGAAAGTTGTTAAATTTTAAGAGTAATGTAGGTGACATTTTAGAAGTTATTCAAGTACTCAAAACGGGGAAAGCATTCAAAATCTCGTAGTTATTTCCGAAGAAGAAAAATCGAAACCCATAAATACGTTGTGGTTCAAATGTATTAAATTAATTTCAATAAGAATACTTTTCATGCATGTGTTAATCTCACAAACCCGATTTTAATGTTCATATGAATTGGCAATAAATTTTACAAATGAAGCAAATTATTATGTTGCTCTACAATCTTAGTATATATTATTATATATTTCGTAATACACATTTTTAAAATAATTTTTACCTAAAAATTAGTTTTAAAGATTATAGTTTCAAAGATCTAATTCATCAGATATCGTATCTACGTCATATACTGTAAACTTAGCTTATGTCTGAAAAGCATATAGTTTTAAATCATACACCAAACTAATACAAACGTGGCTTCACTATTACGAAAAGGCCATCAACTCCATCTCTTAAAAAACTCAAGGCGAGTCTCTCCGCAGGTTAAATCATGGGCTTTATTTGGAGATATTTAATGGATAGTAATGATTGAACAATCATTTAAAGTGGTTTGTATGTTGAACAAATAAAAACATTTGACATCATACGGCAGTTGATAACTCTGCTATTGAGATAGATGAAATTTAGGATGCTGGCACTGAGATACGTGCACATCCTCCTTGTTAAAAAGTGGAAATATAAGAAAAATAAAATAACAATAAAAGATACCATATTACAGGTGATCTCTATATTCTTACTTTTAAACGCCCCTATTAAATTAGAAGTACTAGCTTATGTAAAAGACGGTTAGCATCTAATTTAAATTTAACTTTACAATCCCTAGGATTTTCTCATGTATCATGAAGGCAGTCAAGGTATTGCACAACGGTAGGCCAGTGGCCGCGGAGCCGTCAAAAAATCTCTATATCCAAATATTTTAATTTCGTTGTTTGAATGAAAGATACAATTTATCGACAGTAATCCATATCCGACTCACTATCGCAAGCGTTTAGCGTTAAACAAGAAAAAATTAACCATTTAATAAAGAATAAATTAAATTACGTCGGAAAAAAAATGTTAATTATTATTTTTTATGAAGTTTAGAATATGTGAATAGGAGATGGCTTTTTTAATTTACATACAACTCGTTTTCTCATATTGTATCCACGAATAATAGTTAACAAGGAAAATACAATTTCATTTCAAATACACGAGAAATGTTACCAGTTTATTTATAAATAGCCAATTCTTTTATATTATGTTACAGTTACAAGCCAAGGTGCAGCTTCACGTAGATTTAGACGGCTACAACTATGTGCTAGCTGCATGTACTATTTATTATGTATTTGATTTATTCGTGGCTCAAAATAGCTGAGACCTGATATGGTGAGAGAATATTTTCTAGTAAATCAAGGTATTTTATATAATACGGTTGACAAACGAGTAAACACAGCATACCAGCTTCTGTTAGCACAGCATACCTTCTTCTGTCCTCTTGCTTTGGACTATGAGCTCCTATATAACCTTATTCTACAAAAACACAGTCCACTATGTTGTAGCTCACAGACATCTGCATTTATTTTCGATTAAGTATGTCAAAATGCAAACACTTTGTTACATGTGGGTGAAGGCTCAGATGTAATGCCTCATTTTCAGTCTTAGTTTAGTTCAGTTTCCCGTTCTCTACACTTATGTTACGAAACACATAGCATTAAAATATAGGTAGATTTTACAAAGCAAGCTTCTCCGGTTGTGCCGATTCAAACATGCTTTAATCATAATAAAGCTACTACATGGCTCTACCACTTAGAAATAAAAAGGCCCGAATATTAAAAGAACCATTAGCCTAATTGTAGGGCGCAGAACGCTAATTTAAAATGTCGTGGGTTCGAATCCGCCATTCGAATACGGTCGTGAACCACTTCTCCACACAATCATATTAAGCTTACTAGCAGTGGTTAAAGGGAATATTAGTATAGTAAATAGCAATGCTAAAAAAATTAAAATGACCTTTTAATTTTATAATCTTTCAAAAATATATAATAAGAAAGTTATTTTTTGTCACTACAAAGGGTGGTATTTTTGTATCAAATTCACCCCTAAAGTATAACCGATTTAATTTAAAAAAATCTTTAAAATAGGTTCTCAATTGGTAAAAACATAAACATACGTATAAAAAATAATCGAATTATTGTGAATCTCTTCCTTTTTTGAAGTCAGAAACGGTACCTAGTGATTTTATCGTAGTTAATTAACAACTTTAACTTATTTTTTACGTGACCTTGGGTGACTATGTGTGCTTTAGCACCCAAAACGTCAGAAATTTAAAAATAAGTTAAAGTAGTTAATTAAATGCGATAAAATCCGAAAATATATTTTTATTCTATTAGAAACAATAGGTTAATAACTTTGACTTACATTTTATGTCAAAAAATTAAAAAGCATATATCAAGTTATATCAGCGATAGTAGATAGGTAAAGCCGCGGTAATTTATAAGTTTTATAAAATTAATCGGACAAATCCAAGCCGTGGTAGCTGTAAATTTCACAGTACGCGAGCAAAAGGGTTCGATTCCCGCAGGCACCAATGAAAATAATAATCGCAATTTTGAATGCTGATTTTCACGTACTCGGCGGTGAAGGAAAATATCCAGAAGAAACTTGCATATCTGACAAAAAAGGAAAAAAATATTTGGAAGATATATGAAATTTGCCAACACGCATTGGGGCAGCGCGGTGGACACTTCCTCGCCACAAAACCCTCTCAGAAATGAAGGGAGGCTTATGCCCCAAAAGTGGGACGTATTTAGACTGTAAAAAAATTTTTTTTTACTTTTTGGACAAATTGAACACGCTCAAGTATAACCAACCGCATTAGGCTGCAACTAGATGCAGCCAGCTAAAACTAGGTGTATCTGCACTTCATCGCTAAGCCGTTACATATATGTTTTACATAGCTTCCATTCATCCATAATTACAATTTCATTTTTGATTTAATTTAATTCAGCCTATAAAAGTCTACTACTGAACATAGGTCTCCTTAATAGATTGGCTATTTAAGAAAATTTGCCATAGTTGCGACTCTTGGCATGCAAGCTGGCAACCGCAGTTTTCTTTAATTTTCAGTGATTGTCAGGAAAATGCTGCTGCCCATCTTCTGTTTCAGTATCCTTTTGTCGTCTTTTACGACACCTACACGATATTTGATAGTGGATATTCTAACATCGCCTCTACATGGTTTTATAAAAAAAAAACAGTACTTACGGTATACATATTTTGGCGCCTGTCAATGAAACGGTAATTAAGTGTAAAACTGACACCAATTAAATAAAAATAATGATTTATTGAGTATCGGTAAATCAAGTCTAATTATATAAGATACAATAGAGATATACTTAAAACTGTAATAAATGATAAAAAGTAATCGAGTAATTCAAGCAACAAGTCTTTATATTTAAAGCTTTTTCTCCTACTAGTTAGCTGAAGAGGTCCTTTCATCGCTGACTTATCGAAGTGTCGAGAAGATTGAAAAGGTCGACAATCCTCTCGGAATATTATTACGTCCGCTATATCGAGCGATTTAAAATTATTTGTTATTATAATGACATTGTGGACATTATCTAGGCTTCGTGTATTATATTCGTTTCATATTAATTTTAGTTTTTGTCGAATTTCCTTATTACATAAAAATATTAGGAAGAATAAAAAAACTTGTTTATAAAAGCACACTACGTTCGGCTTAAATTAACTAATTCTTCTCTAGATAAGGAACCTGGGTGACTAAGGAGCGCACAGTCCGCCTAATGGTTAGTGAATGCTATAGCCCATAGACATACATCTATACTCGATCAAGAATCAAAATGTAGATGCTTTGTCACCCCCGAGGACAAAGATGAAACGCTTCCATTCCAGTAAAAATGGTCTCCGGTTCTCTACACTCACTATACAAAACATAGTAGCGCTGAGCTGTTGGTACGTTGAACTTTGGGTGGTACGTTGGTATTCTGTGAAAGCGTGGTCTTTCCCTGGTCGAGCCTACCAAACACTTTTTTATAGTATATGATAAGTGGTTGCTGTGGTCCATAGACATCTACATCTATACTTGATTACAAATCAAAATGCAGATGCGTTATTCGTTAGTGCGTAATAAATGGGAGAACTTGTCATATTCACCACATTTGGAAAAGTGAGAAGTATAACACATGTGTCCCATTTGTGTCGTAAGTGGCAACTATGAGAAATATCAAAGTGACATTATGGCGTCTGATACTCCCTACAGCCGCTCTTCGTTAGACAAATAACCCGAACTGGAACCGGAGTTTCATTTTAAAGAAAAATTATGCACAAACAAGCGTACAGTTCACTTGATGGCCACTGACACCTATATCTGTCAGTTGCTAATCAAAATGCTGATCCGTTGCTACCTGAGGACAAAGATGGAATGCGTCGTTACCAGTTAAAAGCGTCTCCGGTAAACGTCACCCACAAAAAGAAACACAGCAGCAATTTGTTATTTTACACTGGTATTTTTTAGTTTAATATAACGTCGACGAAATTGTTAACAAAGATTTTAAAAATCTTGGATTTGTGATGAGAACTTGCAAGATTTTTAAAGATATTAATACCCTTAAAATTATGTATAATGCTTATGTTCACAGTATATTAGAATATGCCAGTCCAATTTGGTCTCCCCAATACGCTACTTATAAAAGTCGTATAGAACGCATACAGGAAAAATTCATCAATTATCTAAATTATCGTTTTTTAATTATAATAAATCCAAAGAATAGTTGAATTGTACCGTCCATAATATATTTTGTTTACTTAGGCTACATATACAAATCCCGCACGGAACAGGTATTTATATGGCCTACAAATAATTGTTCCGGGCCTGGATATTTGTCCTTGTGAAATTTATGTATATAAACTCGCGGTACAGAAGAAAATCATAATGTGGAAATAACTTTTTTTAAACCTAGAATCTTACAGCATACGTAGGTCACTCATTAAGTTTTGAGATGCTCGAAATTTAAAAACACACCCGTGTTATATGTTTCTAAAAAGAATTAAAAAAATAAAACTCCATAAGTCAATTTCGCAATGTTAAAAAAAGAACAAAGTTCTGTTAATTTTCCTGCAACGGTTCCCGCGCTTTTCATTTAAAGCGATAGATCTTAACCGTGAACATTTGCGCGCAATGAACTATTATGATCCCCCGTGACCATGGGTGCTGGAAAGCACCCGCAACGTCGGGTATTAAAATTAATATAAATAAAACGCGATAAAACCCGTAAAAGTAGGTTCAATCAATGTATAGTGTTCGCTAAAATATAAGAAATCATTAACTATTATGATTTTAAATTTGGTTTAACCAAAAATTAAGTTTACAACGGTTATAATAATCATTAAGCGACTCAGTACTATCAAGTGTAACAATTTTTAGGTGGTTTACTGAATTCAAGAAAGGTAAAATTAACCATAAAAATGACCAAAGAACCGGGGCCCAGCAAACATCAGTAACGGCAGAAAATATATGGATTACTGAAATGTTTGTTGCGAGAAGACCCAAGAATCACATATACGGACATCGAAATGATTGTAGGCATTAGTTCGGGGTTCATGATACAGGAGAAAATCATAGTGTGGAGATAACTTTTTTTAAACCTGTAATCTTACAGCATAACAACCTAGCAGATTCATGCCTCTTATTCATGTTCTTCCTTTTTTTATAGAATAGGCTGACAAACGAGCACACAGTTCACCTGATGGTAAGTGGTTGCTGCGGCCCATAGACATTTACATCTATCTTCCATTACAAATCAAAATGCAGATACGTTGTAACCCGTGAGGACTGAGATGGAATGCCTCATTTCCAGTAAAAAGGGTCTCCGGTTCTCTACACTCACCATACGAAATACAGCAGCATTAAGCTACTATTTCACGCTGGTATTCTGTGAGAGCGTGGTCCTTCCCCGGTCGAGCCGACCCATTCGTGCTACAACTATACTACTAATATAACTGCAGCATGGCTCTACCAAGTAATTCCTTTATGTTTATGTTCATAAAGAACACTGAATGACAAAAAAACTGGGTTGACAATACCAGCAAAATTAATTTAACTCCGTTATGATTGTAAATTCAAAGGTTTTTATTTGTTCAAAATAATTAATTTGCTGCCATTGAACCACGTATTTGAACAAAACTATTTACTTATATGATCGCTTTGCGTACAACAATGGAATGTAATAAATTTTCAGTGACACTTTTTTCATAATATTTCAATGTGTGTCCTAAAGGCAAACGTGAATAAGGTTTTGTAAGGCTAAACCAGTGTGTTTTACCATTTACAGCTTCATCACCACTTGCATCAGGTGGAATATTGCGCAAACATTGGTTTATGTAGGCAAAACCATTTATCTTCGATTATCAATCACAACAACAACGAGAACAGAAACCTTTTCCCCATGTGAACTAAGATGTAATGATTCGTTACTGATATAGTAATCCGGTTATAGTTATTCACCAAAAGAAATATATAAAAATTACACTATCAATTTTTCAGTATTCTGTATGTTATAATCGTGGCCCTTCCCTGGTCGTGAGTACACTATACACTCCTGCTGCAGCCGCTATGTACACAGTTCGAGTCACATAATATCTCGAATGATATTAAACCGTTTTGATATTCTTTTCCTTGGTATTACTTATACTTGATATACATATTGTACACTTTCATTCAATTGTTTTTAGAAGGTTGGTAATAAAGTAACTAGCCCAAGGTAACGGGAGTTTAAACTGAAGATAGCAGTGGTTAACTATGATATTGGAACTTCGAACACCTCAGAACCCCGTGACCCAATAGTAAAGTGATCGAAACATCGGTAATATAAAATAAGTTAATATTCGCGATAAAATCCGTAAAAACTAGTTTCATTTAAATGTATGGTGTTCGTGTAAACATAAAACTTTATTATGTATACCTAAACTGAATACAAACGTTAGACATTCACTTTGTGTTTATTTTTCTCTGAACGATGCGAGGGGAAGTCTCCAAATTATATCAATATATCGGCATCATAATATTGTTAAACGTGAACAAAATACCGTACCATATACATTACAACGAATATTATTAAAATATTGTGACGACTTGAGAAGACATGATCTCACCAAAAATACAAATGTGAAAAAGAGGCCAAGTCCCAATAATAGCTCCATATAGCAGTTGAAAAAATCGTAGGATCAAAAGGAAAGTAAAATGTACAAATGACACTTACTTGCCCCAAAATCCTCTCAGAAGTGAGATGAGGCCTGTGCCCAGCAGTTGGACGTATGTCACTTTTTAAACAATACAATCCCTAATTAACTGAATTAGCTTCTATGGAATACTACACCATCTATTCATTATGACTTTGTAATTGTCTACCTAAGCTTTTGACAATATACTTACTCCTGATATTGAACGCGCTTACTAGTACGAAGGTTTTAATCATAGTACGAAGGTGTTAAGTTAATACTTTTCCTTTTCATCGGTTGTTAGTTCGTCGACCTATAAACTATTTCCAATTGAACCTGCTGATTTAACATATTTTTTATACATTTCGACATAGTAATTTTAAATTCAGCTATGTGTAAACAACCTTAAGATAAACGCGTAATTTATACACATGTTTGGCCGATTTCCAGATATTCAATTGATTATTAATATTTCAATTAAATCCCTGGAAACCAGCCAATACACACTTGGATGCTAAATAGCATCAATTAAAATTAGGAACCAAATGCTTTTAGTACCTACCTACTTTATCCCTATCCACAAAGTGTTTTACCGTTGCGTTGGCAATAAAAAACTGAATAATATTATTAAACTTTTATAATAAAAAGGAAAATAATTATAACCATATATATGAGCTTTACAGTACGTACTAGATTCGTACCCACCGGGATTTCTGAAATTACTTTAAATAAATCATAGGTATCGCAATTTAAATAATTTACAATATTCTCGGCGGTAAAAGTGGGCATTAAAAATCCGCTAAAGCACATTGCAGCACAAGTCAGCAAGAAGGACTCTTTCTTACCTTTAAAATCTTCTCAGAAAAGAAAACTTGTAATTTCTTTTTTCATATATTCCAAGAAATAAATGGTAACAGAAAAAACCCTTCGCGTTTAGGGGCGTTGTCCTAAGTCTGAATTCAGGATTGCATTTGTATAATAATATTTTTCTGGAAAAGCCAAAAGTGTGCGAGTTAATTAGGTCTACGCCTTAAATAATCTGTTGTACGTGCGGTCCATGACTTTGGGTAATGATCTCCACACCATTTGTAACTGATACATCTAATATCTTATGAGGTATTCGTAGAGTATTCTCATCTGGTTGGGCTGAATTTTTTAAATAATAAAATAAAAGGAAATGATAAATATACGTAAATATATATTTCAATACCAACATAAATAAATAAGTAATACATAATAAAATAAAAGCCCAACCAGATAAAATCTGTCCTCGGAAAGGTAGACCAAATGACCGAGCGTTAGGGGGAAAAGTAAAGAAAAGGGTGCGGGCGGCCTCGAGGAACACCGCCTTCTGCATTTGAGCCAGGAGCAGTCCGTCACGGAGTCCCAGCTGCCGCAGATGACCCGAGAGGCTGACTGGGATTAACCCGTTTGCAGAAACGACTACAGGAATTATTTCGGTCGGCAGACCACCCCACATGTCGTTCACCTCGTGAGCTAGGTGTCGAAACAGATAAGCAAACAAATATTTTGTTTGCTTATCTGTTTCGGCTTTTTCGAGGTTTTTGTCATACGGAATGGTAACTTCGACCAAAAATATTCTTGAATGTGCCCGATCCATCAGCACAATATCAGGACTATTCGCGGAACAGTCATGTCTGTGATGATGGCCCGAGCTCAGTAGAACTTGGTGCGATTATTTTCGAGCATAGCTTCTGGCAAGTGATTATCTTTTTCATTATACTAATATTTAGATAATAACTATCTCATTTTCTATCTCTATACATATTTAGTAGTCGCAATATAGTAATCGCTGACATCCGTGAAACTCGTTCCTACACCAGGTATGATACATATACTAAGCAAAAAACCCTCGAACGAGGAATAAACAAGGCTTAGTTATTGGCGATTCCGTTTTAAATTCTCGCAGCAAAGGATTGGTTGGCAAAAAGAAAACAGTAAGTGAGCTTCTTGTAGGCTATTGCTCATCTTGGGCTTTAGCGTTACTTAGGTGCTTTGGAGGCCAAATATTTAAACTCTAAACATCAACTTGCACGACAAGATGCAGAAGAATAAAACATTTGAATACCTTTCAAATAATTTAAAACTCATTTCTTGCTCTATGCAACAGTGCATCCACTGTTGTGTTTTGCTTAAAAGTAGAGCTCGTTATATAAGTTCTACTTTTAAATAGACTGCGAGCATCTTAGTCTTTATTAGTAAGTAGCTATCGAGAAAGGTAATGAAATTGTATTACTACGGATTTTCAAAAATGCAATTATGTACGTATTTTTTTTCATCCAAGTTTCACAAATCCATTTCTAAATCGACTACCTGCATGTCTTCACAAGTTGTCGTCCAATTAGAGGAGCGTTGTACTACACTGCGCGGCTTACTGTTACAAAACTGTTACTCGGGAACCTTTCCTTCCCATCAGCTGTCAAATGTTGGAGTATGTAGTTAGCCCATTAATTTATTTATTTATTCTTTATCTTACACTTATAGTGGAATTCGTTTACATGTATTTTATAAATAAATATTAATGCATGAATGCACTTTATAAGAAAAAAAAGTAACAGTTTCCCTATAAACTGTAATTAAAACGAAATCTTTCCGAGAAAATATGTATTTACAAAGTAATACATATGTTAAATTACTCAACACATTTTCGTATTTCAAATTGACAATAATTTTACATTTTTCATTACAATATTAAATTTTTTGACTCACATGTCAATGAACTTTATCACTGACATGCAAAACAATTTAAAGACATAGGTGTTTCTGAATTGTGATATTAATTATCACTATCACGCAAAGAAACTCTCTAGAGACATACAAAATGCTTATGAAATCAAATTATTTCTGGGAGACATTTACTTCGTGTTCGCTTTAAAGCGGCTCAAAATGCATGTAAGGATTCTTCTATACAAGATTGTGCAGCGAACTCATAAGTTTACGTGTTCTAGAATTTATTTGCTAGCTACCATTAAACTACACTTTTTCGCAAAAATCGTAAATCGAAACATCTCGGATGTATCCAGAATATTAAAAAAAAACCAAGTTACAAATTGAGAGTGGTATTACAAAGCATCTCATCGTACAAAATACGATTACGTGACATAGTAACCAATACTGATAATCTTAATATATATCTTAATATATATAAATTACGTGTCACGTTGTTTGTCCGCGACGGACTCCTAAACTACTTACCCGACTTTAATCAAATTTGCACACCGTGTGCAATTTGACCCAACTTGAGAGATAGGATAGTTTTTTTGCCCATGAGTGACACACAATTATTTTTTGTGAATTTTACCATTTTAATAGGACATGACAAAGGGTCGTCGAAAAAGACAGAAAAATGTCTGTCTGGAAAGCTAGTATCTTATAAAGATATTATTAGTATTGGTTACTATGTAAAACAGGTAATTGTGTATACATATTTAACATTATCGATAAGCTATTATTCTCTGATTTTGACAATAATACGCATTTATATGTCTATTTTTTCATAACGTGATATTGATAAGTTCTAGGAACACACTGATAGTACGCGTGGAATTGCGTACGAACATCCCATTTACCTTCTCACACCGATCTGGATATCGCAGGTGGACGTTGTGTCGGACGCGTTTGCATACGATAAGTGTGATTTTAATGGATAGTTTTTTGTATAAAACCAAGAGTCCAGATGTTATAATGCATTGCATACATTGCAGACATGTGGTACCAGTCTGTAGCTCCTCTAATGGTTGCGGAAGTTTATATTTTGAAAGTTTTAAGCACTTGCAACAAGCACTTAGTTCGAAATGAGTATTCTTTATACTTTTATATACAACAGAGTCATTTCAAGTAGATAAATCAAGCACTATTTAAAAATAGAAATCTATACTGGATAGATTCAGTTTTAAACAAAAGTTATAGAAAACGCACTTACTAACAATGACATTTTGGTACTTTTTTTTTTAAATAGTGTAATAACCTAGAAGAAAACAGATACTGTAGTTTTTGAAAGGTTATTAATTTGCCTTTCCAAAAGTATATTGTTTCTTTTGTGTGTACTTAATTCTACAGTTAATGTAGCAATGTTGAATCATCGTAAAAATAATGAACGAAAAGAAGAGTAGTAAAAAAGGCCTTACCGCTACGTGAGTTTCAAGCAAAAAAGATGGAGAAGACCAGAAAATTGTTACCTACTTAAAATGATTATATATTATGCCGTGCTTTTAACTAGGTGTTATAAATCTTTTTATGCCTAGGAATAAGTCAGAATACAGCTGTGCGTTCCCTGTCTGATGTGTAAAGAGACCTGGTATTACAGGCTGTGAGGTAATATATTTTGGAAGCCATAATTAATGGCCCTGGCGCCATCTAGTGTCGGGTAGTAGAACGAGGAAAGCTTTCTAGAAAATGCCATGCTAGCACCTTCTAGAAACTTTCTACACTTAGTCGGTTGTGACCGGTATGTACATTCGCGATATGGCAGTGCAAAAGGTCCTATATGAAGGCGTTAAGGATCACGACCGGAAAGTATTGAATTGGCGACACAAGCGAAGACTTCGGAGCGGAATAAATGAACTAAAGTGTTTAGTTTGAATAAATAATAGTGTGTTTTAAGTTTTAATTGGTGTTCGGTAATTAAAGTGTCAATTTTGGTAATTCAATCGGCAGTTTAAATTATCATGAACCCTAAGCTCGTATTAATATCTTATTACTCAGATGTGAGAATGCATAGAATAATTAAAATAAAATTTATCGTGCTTAAGAAAAGTGAAGATAATTCAAGCTGATTTAATCGCAACATTTTCGATGTATAGCTATAATAGATAAAATCTTTCTACTCTGCTGCTATAATAGATAAAATCTTTCTGCTCTTTCTCCCGAGGTGAGCTGATGTGTTTACTTTTTCCTTTCTAAAAAAAACTTTACCTGCACACTAGGTTATATTCTCCTATCCTGGGTGAAGTTTATATACCTACTACATAAATTTTACAGGAACAAACACCCAGAAACGAACAAAATTTTATAAGCCAAAAAAATATTAGTACCGTGTAGGATTCGAACCCGCGACCTTTAGCGATGCAACTCATTGCTAAGCCACACTTACACATCGAATGATAGGACACTGGCCATAAAAAGCCCTCCATCCTCACCACCTGCTAGACCACCCCACCGCTCCAACCGAAACCGAATTCAATTTAGGAGATACTGCTGAAGTTATAGATTGCAATATTAGTTACTGATTCATCATTAGCACTCGGTAAATGAGAACATCGTAAGCTGATCTAAATATCTAAAAAATTGAAAATCCTGTACTCAGCAATAACGTTCAGACCAAATTTCGTTCACGACGGTCAGTCTCGGCGGAGACTAGCTAGCTCTGCAAGACGGGATTAAAATTCCCAAGTGTATGCATGCACATGCACAGGTATCTATTTCCTCACTCTTATAGTCCGATGGAACGATTAATCCACACAACCGAAAAGAGAAAAGGCGCAAGACTCACAGCTTTACGTTCTTTTTGAGATACAGAGGTGGGAAATCACCAAATTTCTGACGTCGTCCGATGGAACGATTAATCCACACAACCGAAAAGAGTATAGGTGCAAGAATCACAGCTTTACGTTCTTTTTGAGATACAGAGGTGGGAAATCACCAAATTTCTAACGTCGTGCTGCTACTGAGAATTTCGCTTAAGGATTTACTGTTGCCCTTCCGTAGCAGGGTCGCCGAAAAGTTTATGCCAGACTCTTACTGTATAAATCCTTACAAGAGTCAAAAGTTGAAGTGATCTTTAAGATATGGAGGAGAAATTCGCATAATGGGAAGTCCCCTGCACGAAATACAATTTTTTTCTTTTTTGTCAAGAATACTGCGAAGTATTTTTTGATCACGAAAAGATTCTTATTAGACGTTTTTATCCCGTTTTCAATTGAGAACGAAAAGTGCAATTATAATCTTGGGGTTTAAATATATATAAAAACTGTTTAAATCCCTTGAAATTTCAGTAAATTTCAGACTCTTCTCTGTGCGAACTATCCAATTTCTGCTTTATGCTTTGTTCACTGACCGTAACCACTTTAGAGACCGCTTTTACTGCAACAACGGAGTTAAAAGTTCGAGTTTACTTTGTAGTTCCGCCAATCCGTGCTTATTGCCGAATTAAGAGAAACTCCGAATATTTTCAGAATAATTCAACATTATATACGAACTGCTTGTACTACTTTACTAAATTAAGTTAAAATATGGTTTCAAAACAGGTAGTAAGTCTCCTAGCAAGCTATCATACATTTATTGTTAGAAGTACGTTAGCGAAGTTTACTCATTTCAAATCACGGCAAATGTAACAGACTTTTTTGACAGGTTTTTTTTGAGAGAGAGAGAGTTATTGAAATTAATCGTGATTCCTAAAAATATATCCTGACTAATTTCAATATATTTCCGTCAAGCTGAAAAAGGGAAATAGAATGTGTAAAATGTAGCGTAAATTTAAAATACTTTGTTCTTGCTGTATTTGAAACTAAATTACTAAACCAAGAACAGATTCGGTATATTGAGTATAAGGTTATACCTACCTACCAGCGTAAAATAGTATCTTAATGCTAAGGTTATACCTACCTATCAGCGTAAAATAGTATCTTAATGATGCTGTGTTTCGTATGGTGAGTGTGGAGAACCGGCGACACTTTTTACAAGAAACGAGGCATTCCATCTTGGTCCTCATGGGTGACAACGCATCTGCATTTTTATTCGTAATCGAGTATAGATAGATGTATATGGGCTACAACAATCACTTACCATCAGGTGGACTGTGTGCTCGTTTGTTACCCTATCCTATAAAAAAAGTTCTTCGTACAAATCATGTATTATCATCATAATTTTCATCATCACGGCCCACCATAACTCTACTGCTGAATAAAAGGAAAGTAAAAAAGTAAAGTTACAGCCTACATACGTCCCACTGCTGGACACAGGCCTCTTTTCACTTCTGAGAGGGTTTTAAGCCAAGGAATTGTCCACCAAGCTGCCCCATTGCGTGTTTGGGGACTTCACATATTTCCCCCCAAGTAATGCTGCAAAGCACAGTTCTAAGACACCGGCATCCATCGACTTTCTGCATCTTTCATTTAGCGTTTGCCTAATTATCGGTATATAGAAGTGCTGAAGTATTTATATGGTTGGGCTAAGATAGCTATTCAATCATTTTTTTTTACATGGGAAAATGCCTCCCCGAACCCGGTACGCTGATCCTATTGGGCTAGAAAAGTCGAGCGCTCCGAAGCATCACCCTTTATTACACCAGCGGTGGACCTGGTCTGTGGCTCAAACAAGTGTATTGCC
Source organism: Parnassius smintheus behrii (assembly GCA_036936625.1). Classification (NCBI taxonomy): domain Eukaryota; kingdom Metazoa; phylum Arthropoda; class Insecta; order Lepidoptera; family Papilionidae; genus Parnassius; species Parnassius smintheus. The sequence goes on from JAUPFT010000012.1 coordinate 25,278,534, forward strand.
AACCAAGTTTCAGCCAGAGAGAGTATGGTGATCGGCGCCTCGCAATACCGACACTCCTCTCCCTCCGCGGCCTTACCGCCACCGTATCAACGGTGCGGCCTCGTCGGAGTTGCAAAAAATGAGGTCAGTGGCACATCGCCATACTCCAACTTGGTTGCAGCGGTAGAAGGAGTTACGACTCTTGAAGCAGCAGCACTCCAACGCACATTTGAAGTGGGCTCCCTAAGCTCACCCGAAGTCACTTCGGACCGGCCTTACCTTCGGGCAGGCCAAGTAGGTTCCTCTTTGTTCATCGTGGGTGACCAAGCCATGACAAAGTGGGAACCCGTTGGGTGGGAGGGGACTATTCGGGTATTCAACCAGAGTAGGCAGCTTATCCAACCGTAGAGTGGTGTAAGATTGGTTTATGTTATATCACCGAAACTCGTCACTGTTACATTGCACCAATGGCGAGTACATCACCAAACTTGGATGTGTCAAAGACATAGTCACTATAGCAGAATCAAAAAGAAGTCGGTTTCCTGCATAGCCTCACTGTATTACGTCGCTGAAAATATATGTAAGCTGCTCTGACCGTCATCGCTCAGCGTCGCCTGTACACTGTCTGAGCTTTAGAGCTTAGAGATGATATGGGAGTGATAGATTTCCTTAAATTACCGATTTGATTAGGTTATTATTTTTAAATTAGAATTGAACATTTTTATTCTTGATATTATAATATTATACACAAAAATTTACACAAAAGCTATTAACAAGTACGGTACGGGACAAAGATTATTTTATCGCAATAAATGCTAAAATCATAAAACACAAAAATAAAAACTTAATTTAAGTTATTTATCACTAAAGGTAAGTTTTATTATATCAAGTTATAATTCCACTAGCAGAAAACTACGTTTTATAAATCTTATCTTCGTGCGCTGCTAGTTAAGATAGTTATAACAGTTTTCTCGCACGATTGTAGTTTTACGGATATTTTAATAACTTTACCATCGTAATTGCATTCAAACCTTCAAAGAATTTTAAGTACTTTCGTGAATTCTCAAATTTAGAAAATTAGTACTAGAACGTGAAAATGAACGCAAGTAAGACGTAAGTTATTGTTTTTGAAAGAGAAGAAAATAAAACGATTTGTGAAATAAGAATAGAAGGGGAGTTGATCGGGCAAGTAGATGAGTTTGTATATTTGAGTTGCGTATTTAATAGGTACGGGAGATATGATAAGGATATAAAATGACGAGTGACCGCGGGAAATAGAGTAAATGGGGCCCTTGACTCTGTTGTGAAGAGTCAAAATATGACAAAAAAGCACGTATGGCAATTCACAATGCTGTGTTGTTCCCTACTTTAACGTTTGGTAGTGAAAGTTGTGTGTGGCAGAAGAAGCTCGAGAGTAGAATAAATGGAGTAGAAATACGGTCGTTAAGGAGTATGTTAGGGCTGAATCTGAATGACAGGGTGAGAAATTGTGTGATAAGAGAAGATTGTGATCTGCAAGATGATGTTGATGTGGAAAGAATAAATGAGGAAAGAGTGACAAAGAAAATTTATGTTGCAGAAGTGAATGGCAGAGTTGGGAAGGGACGTCCTAGGCAAAAATTTATCGACCATATTAGCGAATAATTAAAAACGGACCAAATTAGGAGTAACCCTAACCGACGAGCATATATGCGTAGGTATATGGATATGAAGGAGGCGAGAGATGTGTGTCAGGATTGTGCCAAATGGAAGTCTGTAGTCTCTGCCTACCCCTCTGAGTAACAGGCGTGATTGTTTATGTTTGTAAGTATTAGAGCATATTATATTCTATAAAGATATTTTGAAAGAGGGTGTGGCACATTTAGCCTAACATTTTAATAATATCCTAATAGATCTAATATAATAAATAAAACAAAAATTTTAAAGAAAAATTTTCAATTAACGTTAAAAATTACTTTCGTTAAGTATAAGCTCTCTCTCTCTCCCCCACACTACCTAGCCAGAGTCCCTTGCCAAGTAATTATATGTGATGATGATGTGATCTCTTAGGCATGTATGAGTAACAAACTCATAGTTGCACACAAACACAAGAGGAATTATGTAACTACCTATTTGATTTTTTTAAATAAACAGTTTAAAAAACACACTATTATCTAATGTTAATCATTCTTTAGAGAGTAACTCATCAGTAAACATTACCCTAAATTACGCATGTTGTTCTCCTTCCCAAACCCGTGAGTTTTATTCACAATAGCAACTAGTTATAGTACCTAGCACTGTTCAACTCGGGCGTTTTCTGTAGAAGCAAGAAATAAGCTTAATTGTCATGTTAGGTAAGCAAATGGACACTCAAAATACCAGACCTATAAAACCGACCTTTAGGACTGCTTACCATCGCCTTTCTTAATGCTTTATATGTGAATTTAAATATAAAATCGCTATACTGCCATTTATTGGAAACTAAGACATGTTTCGGTCATTTCATTAAGTTGCTTTCAACTCAACACACAACTCCCAATAAAGTGAAGAATTGTCTTATACCTACATTCTACTGATTCTAATTATAATAATAACAAATTTATTATCCAAAGATCGCGTGTAACGTCCATGTCCTACACATGCCGGTAGTAGTTATGAGCACTAATCTCGAAGTTGTTGACGAGTATATTTACATGGGACAAATAGTCTGACTAGGTATGTACAAATTCAACCAAGAGGTCATAAGATGGTTCAACTCGGCTGGACAGCGTTTAGGAAATTACCCTCATATCCTCAAAGGGAGGATATTTGCCATAGTTGCCACGATTGGCAGTCGGGTTGGTAACCGCAGGTTTTGCTTGATGTTATTATAAAGATCCTGCTGACAATCTCCTGACTTGTTTTCTTCTGTTATCTCTTACGGCACTCACGGGACGATTAAGAGTAGTGAATCTCTGAGTGTAGTACTCTAAGGTAAATATAGTAAATATGTTGCCACCTATTATACTAGGCGGCAACATATTTACTTGTCGTGACGTGTCGTGATGCGTTCTGCCGTGACGCCGACTGTTCGCAACCGATTGTGCCAGAGTGGTGGTGGGGGTTATGAAGCTATACGACAAGACAGTCAAATGCATTTCTATATCGCGTGGGTCTTGGAGCATCATTCTACGACGCGAATAACTAGAGGACGCTTGTTTGCTGCGTGTTTTTGATGATGACATTCACCTTTACTCTGTCTCTCTCTATTTATAGGGTGTACCCAGTACCTTCTTTTATTTTTTGCTTTCAAGAAGTTTCGTTGCAAAGTAAAATTGCGGGTTTTCATCAAAATTATTAGTCGTTTCCGAAGAAAACGTCATAAACGTTAAACGCTGCAAAAGAAACAAAGGTTCAATATATACTGTCCAAAAATAACGCCAGAATAGGTCACAACACGACAGATAAGTGTGCACACTCGCCTTCACGATAGTATGCACCACAATACGTCACGACACACAGGTATTTTTTCGCTTTAATGGAGGAAAATCCATGCAAAATGCCTAATTTAAATTCCTTTGACTCTGAACTCTTTCGACACGACAACGTCTCACTTCATAATAAGAGGACACAAATCGTAATATCACGTAGGTTAAGAAGAAAAGTTAGAAAAACAATTCTGGTTACATTACAACAAAATTATTTTTTATAATTTGACGAACATTTAAATATTTCAGACCATAAAATTTCGTCCTTGTGCAATTTATGTTTGTAAACTGCCCCCACAATACAAGAGAAAATCTTAGTGTAGGGGTAACGTTTTTTTATAAAGGAATAAAAAAATTTAAAATGCTATTATTGGCGTGTCTTTCATAATGATTTTGTTGCTTTCCTTCTAGATATTGTATTGATATGCTCAACATTTGTGTCGTATCAGAGACGGAGCCATCTCCTCTTACTTTTGGAATCATAGAGATTGTAACACAATTTAGAAAATTAACAATTTTATTATCCATCACCATCATTCATTACAGCCCTTCACAAGTCCAATGCTGGACATAGGCCTTCCCCAAGGAATGCCACAACGCACAGTCCTTAGCTATCTGCGTCCATTGACTTCCTGCATGTTTTACCAGGTCGTCACTCCATCTAGTGGGGAGTCGCCTTACACTTCGCCCACCGGTACGAGGCTGCTACTCAAGAAACTAGGGAGGAACCCTATCGGTTGTTGGTTCCTCGAGCTAAATGGCCAGCCCATTGCCACTTCAGTTTAAAAATCCGTTGTTCTATATCGGTCACTCTGCAAATATCCTTATTTCTAAGTTTATCGCGCAGAAAATCCCCGAGTATAGCCCTTTCCAAAGCTCGCTGAGTGAACTTGAATTTTCTCATACGGCCAACTGTGAAAGACCACGTCTCAGAACCATAAGTCATCACTCGTTTTCAAATGTTGAGGTATGTCTGACGAGAAGATGTGTCGTAATTTCCTAAACGCTGTCCAGCCGAGTTGAACCATCTTATGACCTCTTGGTTGAATTTGTACATACCTAGTCAGACTATTTGTCCCATGTAAATATACTCGTCAACAACTTCGAGATTAGTGCTCATAACTACTACCGGCATGTGTAGGACATGGACGTTACACGCGATCTTTGGATAATAAATTTGTTATTATTATAATTAGAATCAGTAGAATGTAGGTATAAGACAATTCTTCACTTTATTGGGAGTTGTGTGTTGAGTTGAAAGCAACTTAATGAAATGACCGAAACATGTCTTAGTTTCCAATAAATGGCAGTATAGCGATTTTATATTTAAATTCACATATAAAGCATTAAGAAAGGCGATGGTAAGCAGTCCTAAAGGTCGGTTTTATAGGTCTGGTATTTTGAGAGTCCATTTGCTTACCTAACATGACAATTAAGCTTATTTCTTGCTTCTACAGAAAACGCCCGAGTTGAACAGTGCTAGGTACTATAACTAGTTGCTATTGTGAATAAAACTCACGGGTTTGGGAAGGAGAACAACATGCGTAATTTAGGGTAATGTTTACTGATGAGTTACTCTCTAAAGAATGATTAACATTAGATAATAGTGTGTTTTTTAAACTGTTTATTTAAAAAAATCAAATAGGTAGTTACATAATTCCTCTTGTGTTTGTGTGCAACTATGAGTTTGTTACTCATACATGCCTAAGAGATCACATCATCATCACATATAATTACTTGGCAAGGGACTCTGGCTAGGTAGTGTGGGGGAGAGAGAGAGAGCTTATACTTAACGAAAGTAATTTTTAACGTTAATTGAAAATTTTTCTTTAAAATTTTTGTTTTATTTATTATATTAGATCTATTAGGATATTATTAAAATGTTAGGCTAAATGTGCCACACCCTCTTTCAAAATATCTTTATAGAATATAATATGCTCTAATACTTACAAACATAAACAATCACGCCTGTTACTCAGAGGGGTAGGCAGAGACTACAGACTTCCATTTGGCACAATCCTGACACACATCTCTCGCCTCCTTCATATCCATATACCTACGCATATATGCTCGTCGGTTAGGGTTACTCCTAATTTGGCCCGTTTTTAATTATTCGCTAATATGGTCGATAAATTTTTGCCTAGGACGTCCCTTCCCAACTCTGCCATTCACTTCTGCAACATAAATTTTCTTTGTCACTCTTTCCTCATTTATTCTTTCCACATCAACATCATCTTGCAGATCACAATCTTCTCTTATCACACAATTTCTCACCCTGTCATTCAGATTCAGCCCTAACATACTCCTTAACGACCGTATTTCTACTCCATTTATTCTACTCTCGAGCTTCTTCTGCCACACACAACTTTCACTACCAAACGTTAAAGTAGGGAACAACACAGCATTGTGAATTGCCATACGTGCTTTTTTGTCATATTTTGACTCTTCACAACAGAGTCAAGGGCCCCATTTACTCTATTTCCCGCGGTCACTCGTCATTTTATATCCTTATCATATCTCCCGTACCTATTAAATACGCAACTCAAATATACAAACTCATCTACTTGCCCGATCAACTCCCCTTCTATTCTTATTTCACAAATCGTTTTATTTTCTTCTCTTTCAAAAACAATAACTTACGTCTTACTTGCGTTCATTTTCACGTTCTAGTACTAATTTTCTAAATTTGAGAATTCACGAAAGTACTTAAAATTCTTTGAAGGTTTGAATGCAATTACGATGGTAAAGTTATTAAAATATCCGTAAAACTACAATCGTGCGAGAAAACTGTTATAACTATCTTAACTAGCAGCGCACGAAGATAAGATTTATAAAACGTAGTTTTCTGCTAGTGGAATTATAACTTGATATAATAAAACTTACCTGTTTGGCCGGCAACGCACCCGCAATTCTCCTGGTGTTGCGGTTGATCATGGGCGGCGGTAGTCACTTAACATCAGGTGAGCCGCATGCTCGTTTGCCCCCTCTTCTATATAAAAAAAAAAAAAAAAAAAAAAAAACCTTTAGTGATAAATAACTTAAATTAAGTTTTTATTTTTGTGTTTTATGATTTTAGCATTTATTGCGATAAAATAATCTTTGTCCCGTACCGTACTTGTTAATAGCTTTTGTGTAAATTTTTGTGTATAATATTATAATATCAAGAATAAAAATGTTCAATTCTAATTTAAAAATAATAACCTAATCAAATCGGTAATTTAAGGAAATCTATCACTCCCATATCATCTCTAAGCTCTAAAGCTCAGACAGTGTACAGGCGACGCTGAGCGATGACGGTCAGAGCAGCTTACATATATTTTCAGCGACGTAATACAGTGAGGCTATGCAGGAAACCGACTTCTTTTTGATTCTGCTATAGTGACTATGTCTTTGACACATCCAAGTTTGGTGATGTACTCGCCATTGGTGCAATGTAACAGTGACGAGTTTCGGTGATATAACATAAACCAATCTTACACCACTCTACGGTTGGATAAGCTGCCTACTCTGGTTGAATACCCGAATAGTCCCCTCCCACCCAACGGGTTCCCACTTTGTCATGGCTTGGTCACCCACGATGAACAAAGAGGAACCTACTTGGCCTGCCCGAAGGTAAGGCCGGTCCGAAGTGACTTCGGGTGAGCTTAGGGAGCCCACTTCAAATGTGCGTTGGAGTGCTGCTGCTTCAAGAGTCGTAACTCCTTCTACCGCTGCAACCAAGTTGGAGTATGGCGATGTGCCACTGACCTCATTTTTTGCAACTCCGACGAGGCCGCACCGTTGATACGGTGGCGGTAAGGCCGCGGAGGGAGAGGAGTGTCGGTATTGCGAGGCGCCGATCACCATACTCTCTCTGGCTGAAACTTGGTTGGCAATACACTTGTTTGAGCCACAGACCAGGTCCACCGCTGGTGTAATAAAGGGTGATGCTTCGGAGCGCTCGACTTTTCTAGCCCAATAGGATCAGCGTACCGGGTTCGGGGAGGCATTTTCCCATGTAAAAAAAAATGATTGAATAGCTATCTTAGCCCAACCATATAAATACTTCAGCACTTCTATATACCGATAATTAGGCAAACGCTAAATGAAAGATGCAGAAAGTCGATGGATGCCGGTGTCTTAGAACTGTGCTTTGCAGCATTACTTGGGGGGAAATATGTGAAGTCCCCAAACACGCAATGGGGCAGCTTGGTGGACAATTCCTTGGCTTAAAACCCTCTCAGAAGTGAAAAGAGGCCTGTGTCCAGCAGTGGGACGTATGTAGGCTGTAACTTTACTTTTTTACTTTCCTTTTATTCAGCAGTAGAGTTATGGTGGGCCGTGATGATGAAAATTATGATGATAATACATGATTTGTACGAAGAACTTTTTTTATAGGATAGGGTAACAAACGAGCACACAGTCCACCTGATGGTAAGTGATTGTTGTAGCCCATATACATCTATCTATACTCGATTACGAATAAAAATGCAGATGCGTTGTCACCCATGAGGACCAAGATGGAATGCCTCGTTTCTTGTAAAAAGTGTCGCCGGTTCTCCACACTCACCATACGAAACACAGCATCATTAAGATACTATTTTACGCTGATAGGTAGGTATAACCTTAGCATTAAGATACTATTTTACGCTGGTAGGTAGGTATAACCTTATACTCAATATACCGAATCTGTTCTTGGTTTAGTAATTTAGTTTCAAATACAGCAAGAACAAAGTATTTTAAATTTACGCTACATTTTACACATTCTATTTCCCTTTTTCAGCTTGACGGAAATATATTGAAATTAGTCAGGATATATTTTTAGGAATCACGATTAATTTCAATAACTCTCTCTCTCTCAAAAAAAACCTGTCAAAAAAGTCTGTTACATTTGCCGTGATTTGAAATGAGTAAACTTCGCTAACGTACTTCTAACAATAAATGTATGATAGCTTGCTAGGAGACTTACTACCTGTTTTGAAACCATATTTTAACTTAATTTAGTAAAGTAGTACAAGCAGTTCGTATATAATGTTGAATTATTCTGAAAATATTCGGAGTTTCTCTTAATTCGGCAATAAGCACGGATTGGCGGAACTACAAAGTAAACTCGAACTTTTAACTCCGTTGTTGCAGTAAAAGCGGTCTCTAAAGTGGTTACGGTCAGTGAACAAAGCATAAAGCAGAAATTGGATAGTTCGCACAGAGAAGAGTCTGAAATTTACTGAAATTTCAAGGGATTTAAACAGTTTTTATATATATTTAAACCCCAAGATTATAATTGCACTTTTCGTTCTCAATTGAAAACGGGATAAAAACGTCTAATAAGAATCTTTTCGTGATCAAAAAATACTTCGCAGTATTCTTGACAAAAAAGAAAAAAATTGTATTTCGTGCAGGGGACTTCCCATTATGCGAATTTCTCCTCCATATCTTAAAGATCACTTCAACTTTTGACTCTTGTAAGGATTTATACAGTAAGAGTCTGGCATAAACTTTTCGGCGACCCTGCTACGGAAGGGCAACAGTAAATCCTTAAGCGAAATTCTCAGTAGCAGCACGACGTTAGAAATTTGGTGATTTCCCACCTCTGTATCTCAAAAAGAACGTAAAGCTGTGATTCTTGCACCTATACTCTTTTCGGTTGTGTGGATTAATCGTTCCATCGGACGACGTCAGAAATTTGGTGATTTCCCACCTCTGTATCTCAAAAAGAACGTAAAGCTGTGAGTCTTGCGCCTTTTCTCTTTTCGGTTGTGTGGATTAATCGTTCCATCGGACTATAAGAGTGAGGAAATAGATACCTGTGCATGTGCATGCATACACTTGGGAATTTTAATCCCGTCTTGCAGAGCTAGCTAGTCTCCGCCGAGACTGACCGTCGTGAACGAAATTTGGTCTGAACGTTATTGCTGAGTACAGGATTTTCAATTTTTTAGATATTTAGATCAGCTTACGATGTTCTCATTTACCGAGTGCTAATGATGAATCAGTAACTAATATTGCAATCTATAACTTCAGCAGTATCTCCTAAATTGAATTCGGTTTCGGTTGGAGCGGTGGGGTGGTCTAGCAGGTGGTGAGGATGGAGGGCTTTTTATGGCCAGTGTCCTATCATTCGATGTGTAAGTGTGGCTTAGCAATGAGTTGCATCGCTAAAGGTCGCGGGTTCGAATCCTACACGGTACTAATATTTTTTTGGCTTATAAAATTTTGTTCGTTTCTGGGTGTTTGTTCCTGTAAAATTTATGTAGTAGGTATATAAACTTCACCCAGGATAGGAGAATATAACCTAGTGTGCAGGTAAAGTTTTTTTTAGAAAGGAAAAAGTAAACACATCAGCTCACCTCGGGAGAAAGAGCAGAAAGATTTTATCTATTATAGCAGCAGAGTAGAAAGATTTTATCTATTATAGCTATACATCGAAAATGTTGCGATTAAATCAGCTTGAATTATCTTCACTTTTCTTAAGCACGATAAATTTTATTTTAATTATTCTATGCATTCTCACATCTGAGTAATAAGATATTAATACGAGCTTAGGGTTCATGATAATTTAAACTGCCGATTGAATTACCAAAATTGACACTTTAATTACCGAACACCAATTAAAACTTAAAACACACTATTATTTATTCAAACTAAACACTTTAGTTCATTTATTCCGCTCCGAAGTCTTCGCTTGTGTCGCCAATTCAATACTTTCCGGTCGTGATCCTTAACGCCTTCATATAGGACCTTTTGCACTGCCATATCGCGAATGTACATACCGGTCACAACCGACTAAGTGTAGAAAGTTTCTAGAAGGTGCTAGCATGGCATTTTCTAGAAAGCTTTCCTCGTTCTACTACCCGACACTAGATGGCGCCAGGGCCATTAATTATGGCTTCCAAAATATATTACCTCACAGCCTGTAATACCAGGTCTCTTTACACATCAGACAGGGAACGCACAGCTGTATTCTGACTTATTCCTAGGCATAAAAAGATTTATAACACCTAGTTAAAAGCACGGCATAATATATAATCATTTTAAGTAGGTAACAATTTTCTGGTCTTCTCCATCTTTTTTGCTTGAAACTCACGTAGCGGTAAGGCCTTTTTTACTACTCTTCTTTTCGTTCATTATTTTTACGATGATTCAACATTGCTACATTAACTGTAGAATTAAGTACACACAAAAGAAACAATATACTTTTGGAAAGGCAAATTAATAACCTTTCAAAAACTACAGTATCTGTTTTCTTCTAGGTTATTACACTATTTAAAAAAAAAAGTACCAAAATGTCATTGTTAGTAAGTGCGTTTTCTATAACTTTTGTTTAAAACTGAATCTATCCAGTATAGATTTCTATTTTTAAATAGTGCTTGATTTATCTACTTGAAATGACTCTGTTGTATATAAAAGTATAAAGAATACTCATTTCGAACTAAGTGCTTGTTGCAAGTGCTTAAAACTTTCAAAATATAAACTTCCGCAACCATTAGAGGAGCTACAGACTGGTACCACATGTCTGCAATGTATGCAATGCATTATAACATCTGGACTCTTGGTTTTATACAAAAAACTATCCATTAAAATCACACTTATCGTATGCAAACGCGTCCGACACAACGTCCACCTGCGATATCCAGATCGGTGTGAGAAGGTAAATGGGATGTTCGTACGCAATTCCACGCGTACTATCAGTGTGTTCCTAGAACTTATCAATATCACGTTATGAAAAAATAGACATATAAATGCGTATTATTGTCAAAATCAGAGAATAATAGCTTATCGATAATGTTAAATATGTATACACAATTACCTGTTTTACATAGTAACCAATACTAATAATATCTTTATAAGATACTAGCTTTCCAGACAGACATTTTTCTGTCTTTTTCGACGACCCTTTGTCATGTCCTATTAAAATGGTAAAATTCACAAAAAATAATTGTGTGTCACTCATGGGCAAAAAAACTATCCTATCTCTCAAGTTGGGTCAAATTGCACACGGTGTGCAAATTTGATTAAAGTCGGGTAAGTAGTTTAGGAGTCCGTCGCGGACAAACAACGTGACACGTAATTTATATATATTAAGATATATATTAAGATTATCAGTATTGGTTACTATGTCACGTAATCGTATTTTGTACGATGAGATGCTTTGTAATACCACTCTCAATTTGTAACTTGGTTTTTTTTTAATATTCTGGATACATCCGAGATGTTTCGATTTACGATTTTTGCGAAAAAGTGTAGTTTAATGGTAGCTAGCAAATAAATTCTAGAACACGTAAACTTATGAGTTCGCTGCACAATCTTGTATAGAAGAATCCTTACATGCATTTTGAGCCGCTTTAAAGCGAACACGAAGTAAATGTCTCCCAGAAATAATTTGATTTCATAAGCATTTTGTATGTCTCTAGAGAGTTTCTTTGCGTGATAGTGATAATTAATATCACAATTCAGAAACACCTATGTCTTTAAATTGTTTTGCATGTCAGTGATAAAGTTCATTGACATGTGAGTCAAAAAATTTAATATTGTAATGAAAAATGTAAAATTATTGTCAATTTGAAATACGAAAATGTGTTGAGTAATTTAACATATGTATTACTTTGTAAATACATATTTTCTCGGAAAGATTTCGTTTTAATTACAGTTTATAGGGAAACTGTTACTTTTTTTTCTTATAAAGTGCATTCATGCATTAATATTTATTTATAAAATACATGTAAACGAATTCCACTATAAGTGTAAGATAAAGAATAAATAAATAAATTAATGGGCTAACTACATACTCCAACATTTGACAGCTGATGGGAAGGAAAGGTTCCCGAGTAACAGTTTTGTAACAGTAAGCCGCGCAGTGTAGTACAACGCTCCTCTAATTGGACGACAACTTGTGAAGACATGCAGGTAGTCGATTTAGAAATGGATTTGTGAAACTTGGATGAAAAAAAATACGTACATAATTGCATTTTTGAAAATCCGTAGTAATACAATTTCATTACCTTTCTCGATAGCTACTTACTAATAAAGACTAAGATGCTCGCAGTCTATTTAAAAGTAGAACTTATATAACGAGCTCTACTTTTAAGCAAAACACAACAGTGGATGCACTGTTGCATAGAGCAAGAAATGAGTTTTAAATTATTTGAAAGGTATTCAAATGTTTTATTCTTCTGCATCTTGTCGTGCAAGTTGATGTTTAGAGTTTAAATATTTGGCCTCCAAAGCACCTAAGTAACGCTAAAGCCCAAGATGAGCAATAGCCTACAAGAAGCTCACTTACTGTTTTCTTTTTGCCAACCAATCCTTTGCTGCGAGAATTTAAAACGGAATCGCCAATAACTAAGCCTTGTTTATTCCTCGTTCGAGGGTTTTTTGCTTAGTATATGTATCATACCTGGTGTAGGAACGAGTTTCACGGATGTCAGCGATTACTATATTGCGACTACTAAATATGTATAGAGATAGAAAATGAGATAGTTATTATCTAAATATTAGTATAATGAAAAAGATAATCACTTGCCAGAAGCTATGCTCGAAAATAATCGCACCAAGTTCTACTGAGCTCGGGCCATCATCACAGACATGACTGTTCCGCGAATAGTCCTGATATTGTGCTGATGGATCGGGCACATTCAAGGATATTTTTGGTCGAAGTTACCATTCCGTATGACAAAAACCTCGAAAAAGCCGAAACAGATAAGCAAACAAAATATTTGTTTGCTTATCTGTTTCGACACCTAGCTCACGAGGTGAACGACATGTGGGGTGGTCTGCCGACCGAAATAATTCCTGTAGTCGTTTCTGCAAACGGGTTAATCCCAGTCAGCCTCTCGGGTCATCTGCGGCAGCTGGGACTCCGTGACGGACTGCTCCTGGCTCAAATGCAGAAGGCGGTGTTCCTCGAGGCCGCCCGCACCCTTTTCTTTACTTTTCCCCCTAACGCTCGGTCATTTGGTCTACCTTTCCGAGGACAGATTTTATCTGGTTGGGCTTTTATTTTATTATGTATTACTTATTTATTTATGTTGGTATTGAAATATATATTTACGTATATTTATCATTTCCTTTTATTTTATTATTTAAAAAATTCAGCCCAACCAGATGAGAATACTCTACGAATACCTCATAAGATATTAGATGTATCAGTTACAAATGGTGTGGAGATCATTACCCAAAGTCATGGACCGCACGTACAACAGATTATTTAAGGCGTAGACCTAATTAACTCGCACACTTTTGGCTTTTCCAGAAAAATATTATTATACAAATGCAATCCTGAATTCAGACTTAGGACAACGCCCCTAAACGCGAAGGGTTTTTTCTGTTACCATTTATTTCTTGGAATATATGAAAAAAGAAATTACAAGTTTTCTTTTCTGAGAAGATTTTAAAGGTAAGAAAGAGTCCTTCTTGCTGACTTGTGCTGCAATGTGCTTTAGCGGATTTTTAATGCCCACTTTTACCGCCGAGAATATTGTAAATTATTTAAATTGCGATACCTATGATTTATTTAAAGTAATTTCAGAAATCCCGGTGGGTACGAATCTAGTACGTACTGTAAAGCTCATATATATGGTTATAATTATTTTCCTTTTTATTATAAAAGTTTAATAATATTATTCAGTTTTTTATTGCCAACGCAACGGTAAAACACTTTGTGGATAGGGATAAAGTAGGTAGGTACTAAAAGCATTTGGTTCCTAATTTTAATTGATGCTATTTAGCATCCAAGTGTGTATTGGCTGGTTTCCAGGGATTTAATTGAAATATTAATAATCAATTGAATATCTGGAAATCGGCCAAACATGTGTATAAATTACGCGTTTATCTTAAGGTTGTTTACACATAGCTGAATTTAAAATTACTATGTCGAAATGTATAAAAAATATGTTAAATCAGCAGGTTCAATTGGAAATAGTTTATAGGTCGACGAACTAACAACCGATGAAAAGGAAAAGTATTAACTTAACACCTTCGTACTATGATTAAAACCTTCGTACTAGTAAGCGCGTTCAATATCAGGAGTAAGTATATTGTCAAAAGCTTAGGTAGACAATTACAAAGTCATAATGAATAGATGGTGTAGTATTCCATAGAAGCTAATTCAGTTAATTAGGGATTGTATTGTTTAAAAAGTGACATACGTCCAACTGCTGGGCACAGACCTCATCTCACTTCTGAGAGGATTTTGGGGCAAGTAAGTGTCATTTGTACATTTTACTTTCCTTTTGATCCTACGATTTTTTCAACTGCTATATGGAGCTATTATTGGGACTTGGCCTCTTTTTCACATTTGTATTTTTGGTGAGATCATGTCTTCTCAAGTCGTCACAATATTTTAATAATATTCGTTGTAATGTATATGGTACGGTATTTTGTTCACGTTTAACAATATTATGATGCCGATATATTGATATAATTTGGAGACTTCCCCTCGCATCGTTCAGAGAAAAATAAACACAAAGTGAATGTCTAACGTTTGTATTCAGTTTAGGTATACATAATAAAGTTTTATGTTTACACGAACACCATACATTTAAATGAAACTAGTTTTTACGGATTTTATCGCGAATATTAACTTATTTTATATTACCGATGTTTCGATCACTTTACTATTGGGTCACGGGGTTCTGAGGTGTTCGAAGTTCCAATATCATAGTTAACCACTGCTATCTTCAGTTTAAACTCCCGTTACCTTGGGCTAGTTACTTTATTACCAACCTTCTAAAAACAATTGAATGAAAGTGTACAATATGTATATCAAGTATAAGTAATACCAAGGAAAAGAATATCAAAACGGTTTAATATCATTCGAGATATTATGTGACTCGAACTGTGTACATAGCGGCTGCAGCAGGAGTGTATAGTGTACTCACGACCAGGGAAGGGCCACGATTATAACATACAGAATACTGAAAAATTGATAGTGTAATTTTTATATATTTCTTTTGGTGAATAACTATAACCGGATTACTATATCAGTAACGAATCATTACATCTTAGTTCACATGGGGAAAAGGTTTCTGTTCTCGTTGTTGTTGTGATTGATAATCGAAGATAAATGGTTTTGCCTACATAAACCAATGTTTGCGCAATATTCCACCTGATGCAAGTGGTGATGAAGCTGTAAATGGTAAAACACACTGGTTTAGCCTTACAAAACCTTATTCACGTTTGCCTTTAGGACACACATTGAAATATTATGAAAAAAGTGTCACTGAAAATTTATTACATTCCATTGTTGTACGCAAAGCGATCATATAAGTAAATAGTTTTGTTCAAATACGTGGTTCAATGGCAGCAAATTAATTATTTTGAACAAATAAAAACCTTTGAATTTACAATCATAACGGAGTTAAATTAATTTTGCTGGTATTGTCAACCCAGTTTTTTTGTCATTCAGTGTTCTTTATGAACATAAACATAAAGGAATTACTTGGTAGAGCCATGCTGCAGTTATATTAGTAGTATAGTTGTAGCACGAATGGGTCGGCTCGACCGGGGAAGGACCACGCTCTCACAGAATACCAGCGTGAAATAGTAGCTTAATGCTGCTGTATTTCGTATGGTGAGTGTAGAGAACCGGAGACCCTTTTTACTGGAAATGAGGCATTCCATCTCAGTCCTCACGGGTTACAACGTATCTGCATTTTGATTTGTAATGGAAGATAGATGTAAATGTCTATGGGCCGCAGCAACCACTTACCATCAGGTGAACTGTGTGCTCGTTTGTCAGCCTATTCTATAAAAAAAGGAAGAACATGAATAAGAGGCATGAATCTGCTAGGTTGTTATGCTGTAAGATTACAGGTTTAAAAAAAGTTATCTCCACACTATGATTTTCTCCTGTATCATGAACCCCGAACTAATGCCTACAATCATTTCGATGTCCGTATATGTGATTCTTGGGTCTTCTCGCAACAAACATTTCAGTAATCCATATATTTTCTGCCGTTACTGATGTTTGCTGGGCCCCGGTTCTTTGGTCATTTTTATGGTTAATTTTACCTTTCTTGAATTCAGTAAACCACCTAAAAATTGTTACACTTGATAGTACTGAGTCGCTTAATGATTATTATAACCGTTGTAAACTTAATTTTTGGTTAAACCAAATTTAAAATCATAATAGTTAATGATTTCTTATATTTTAGCGAACACTATACATTGATTGAACCTACTTTTACGGGTTTTATCGCGTTTTATTTATATTAATTTTAATACCCGACGTTGCGGGTGCTTTCCAGCACCCATGGTCACGGGGGATCATAATAGTTCATTGCGCGCAAATGTTCACGGTTAAGATCTATCGCTTTAAATGAAAAGCGCGGGAACCGTTGCAGGAAAATTAACAGAACTTTGTTCTTTTTTTAACATTGCGAAATTGACTTATGGAGTTTTATTTTTTTAATTCTTTTTAGAAACATATAACACGGGTGTGTTTTTAAATTTCGAGCATCTCAAAACTTAATGAGTGACCTACGTATGCTGTAAGATTCTAGGTTTAAAAAAAGTTATTTCCACATTATGATTTTCTTCTGTACCGCGAGTTTATATACATAAATTTCACAAGGACAAATATCCAGGCCCGGAACAATTATTTGTAGGCCATATAAATACCTGTTCCGTGCGGGATTTGTATATGTAGCCTAAGTAAACAAAATATATTATGGACGGTACAATTCAACTATTCTTTGGATTTATTATAATTAAAAAACGATAATTTAGATAATTGATGAATTTTTCCTGTATGCGTTCTATACGACTTTTATAAGTAGCGTATTGGGGAGACCAAATTGGACTGGCATATTCTAATATACTGTGAACATAAGCATTATACATAATTTTAAGGGTATTAATATCTTTAAAAATCTTGCAAGTTCTCATCACAAATCCAAGATTTTTAAAATCTTTGTTAACAATTTCGTCGACGTTATATTAAACTAAAAAATACCAGTGTAAAATAACAAATTGCTGCTGTGTTTCTTTTTGTGGGTGACGTTTACCGGAGACGCTTTTAACTGGTAACGACGCATTCCATCTTTGTCCTCAGGTAGCAACGGATCAGCATTTTGATTAGCAACTGACAGATATAGGTGTCAGTGGCCATCAAGTGAACTGTACGCTTGTTTGTGCATAATTTTTCTTTAAAATGAAACTCCGGTTCCAGTTCGGGTTATTTGTCTAACGAAGAGCGGCTGTAGGGAGTATCAGACGCCATAATGTCACTTTGATATTTCTCATAGTTGCCACTTACGACACAAATGGGACACATGTGTTATACTTCTCACTTTTCCAAATGTGGTGAATATGACAAGTTCTCCCATTTATTACGCACTAACGAATAACGCATCTGCATTTTGATTTGTAATCAAGTATAGATGTAGATGTCTATGGACCACAGCAACCACTTATCATATACTATAAAAAAGTGTTTGGTAGGCTCGACCAGGGAAAGACCACGCTTTCACAGAATACCAACGTACCACCCAAAGTTCAACGTACCAACAGCTCAGCGCTACTATGTTTTGTATAGTGAGTGTAGAGAACCGGAGACCATTTTTACTGGAATGGAAGCGTTTCATCTTTGTCCTCGGGGGTGACAAAGCATCTACATTTTGATTCTTGATCGAGTATAGATGTATGTCTATGGGCTATAGCATTCACTAACCATTAGGCGGACTGTGCGCTCCTTAGTCACCCAGGTTCCTTATCTAGAGAAGAATTAGTTAATTTAAGCCGAACGTAGTGTGCTTTTATAAACAAGTTTTTTTATTCTTCCTAATATTTTTATGTAATAAGGAAATTCGACAAAAACTAAAATTAATATGAAACGAATATAATACACGAAGCCTAGATAATGTCCACAATGTCATTATAATAACAAATAATTTTAAATCGCTCGATATAGCGGACGTAATAATATTCCGAGAGGATTGTCGACCTTTTCAATCTTCTCGACACTTCTATAAGTCAGCGATGAAAGGACCTCTTCAGCTAACTAGTAGGAGAAAAAGCTTTAAATATAAAGACTTGTTGCTTGAATTACTCGATTACTTTTTATCATTTATTACAGTTTTAAGTATATCTCTATTGTATCTTATATAATTAGACTTGATTTACCGATACTCAATAAATCATTATTTTTATTTAATTGGTGTCAGTTTTACACTTAATTACCGTTTCATTGACAGGCGCCAAAATATGTATACCGTAAGTACTGTTTTTTTTTTATAAAACCATGTAGAGGCGATGTTAGAATATCCACTATCAAATATCGTGTAGGTGTCGTAAAAGACGACAAAAGGATACTGAAACAGAAGATGGGCAGCAGCATTTTCCTGACAATCACTGAAAATTAAAGAAAACTGCGGTTGCCAGCTTGCATGCCAAGAGTCGCAACTATGGCAAATTTTCTTAAATAGCCAATCTATTAAGGAGACCTATGTTCAGTAGTAGACTTTTATAGGCTGAATTAAATTAAATCAAAAATGAAATTGTAATTATGGATGAATGGAAGCTATGTAAAACATATATGTAACGGCTTAGCGATGAAGTGCAGATACACCTAGTTTTAGCTGGCTGCATCTAGTTGCAGCCTAATGCGGTTGGTTATACTTGAGCGTGTTCAATTTGTCCAAAAAGTAAAAAAAAATTTTTTTACAGTCTAAATACGTCCCACTTTTGGGGCATAAGCCTCCCTTCATTTCTGAGAGGGTTTTGTGGCGAGGAAGTGTCCACCGCGCTGCCCCAATGCGTGTTGGCAAATTTCATATATCTTCCAAATATTTTTTTCCTTTTTTGTCAGATATGCAAGTTTCTTCTGGATATTTTCCTTCACCGCCGAGTACGTGAAAATCAGCATTCAAAATTGCGATTATTATTTTCATTGGTGCCTGCGGGAATCGAACCCTTTTGCTCGCGTACTGTGAAATTTACAGCTACCACGGCTTGGATTTGTCCGATTAATTTTATAAAACTTATAAATTACCGCGGCTTTACCTATCTACTATCGCTGATATAACTTGATATATGCTTTTTAATTTTTTGACATAAAATGTAAGTCAAAGTTATTAACCTATTGTTTCTAATAGAATAAAAATATATTTTCGGATTTTATCGCATTTAATTAACTACTTTAACTTATTTTTAAATTTCTGACGTTTTGGGTGCTAAAGCACACATAGTCACCCAAGGTCACGTAAAAAATAAGTTAAAGTTGTTAATTAACTACGATAAAATCACTAGGTACCGTTTCTGACTTCAAAAAAGGAAGAGATTCACAATAATTCGATTATTTTTTATACGTATGTTTATGTTTTTACCAATTGAGAACCTATTTTAAAGATTTTTTTAAATTAAATCGGTTATACTTTAGGGGTGAATTTGATACAAAAATACCACCCTTTGTAGTGACAAAAAATAACTTTCTTATTATATATTTTTGAAAGATTATAAAATTAAAAGGTCATTTTAATTTTTTTAGCATTGCTATTTACTATACTAATATTCCCTTTAACCACTGCTAGTAAGCTTAATATGATTGTGTGGAGAAGTGGTTCACGACCGTATTCGAATGGCGGATTCGAACCCACGACATTTTAAATTAGCGTTCTGCGCCCTACAATTAGGCTAATGGTTCTTTTAATATTCGGGCCTTTTTATTTCTAAGTGGTAGAGCCATGTAGTAGCTTTATTATGATTAAAGCATGTTTGAATCGGCACAACCGGAGAAGCTTGCTTTGTAAAATCTACCTATATTTTAATGCTATGTGTTTCGTAACATAAGTGTAGAGAACGGGAAACTGAACTAAACTAAGACTGAAAATGAGGCATTACATCTGAGCCTTCACCCACATGTAACAAAGTGTTTGCATTTTGACATACTTAATCGAAAATAAATGCAGATGTCTGTGAGCTACAACATAGTGGACTGTGTTTTTGTAGAATAAGGTTATATAGGAGCTCATAGTCCAAAGCAAGAGGACAGAAGAAGGTATGCTGTGCTAACAGAAGCTGGTATGCTGTGTTTACTCGTTTGTCAACCGTATTATATAAAATACCTTGATTTACTAGAAAATATTCTCTCACCATATCAGGTCTCAGCTATTTTGAGCCACGAATAAATCAAATACATAATAAATAGTACATGCAGCTAGCACATAGTTGTAGCCGTCTAAATCTACGTGAAGCTGCACCTTGGCTTGTAACTGTAACATAATATAAAAGAATTGGCTATTTATAAATAAACTGGTAACATTTCTCGTGTATTTGAAATGAAATTGTATTTTCCTTGTTAACTATTATTCGTGGATACAATATGAGAAAACGAGTTGTATGTAAATTAAAAAAGCCATCTCCTATTCACATATTCTAAACTTCATAAAAAATAATAATTAACATTTTTTTTCCGACGTAATTTAATTTATTCTTTATTAAATGGTTAATTTTTTCTTGTTTAACGCTAAACGCTTGCGATAGTGAGTCGGATATGGATTACTGTCGATAAATTGTATCTTTCATTCAAACAACGAAATTAAAATATTTGGATATAGAGATTTTTTGACGGCTCCGCGGCCACTGGCCTACCGTTGTGCAATACCTTGACTGCCTTCATGATACATGAGAAAATCCTAGGGATTGTAAAGTTAAATTTAAATTAGATGCTAACCGTCTTTTACATAAGCTAGTACTTCTAATTTAATAGGGGCGTTTAAAAGTAAGAATATAGAGATCACCTGTAATATGGTATCTTTTATTGTTATTTTATTTTTCTTATATTTCCACTTTTTAACAAGGAGGATGTGCACGTATCTCAGTGCCAGCATCCTAAATTTCATCTATCTCAATAGCAGAGTTATCAACTGCCGTATGATGTCAAATGTTTTTATTTGTTCAACATACAAACCACTTTAAATGATTGTTCAATCATTACTATCCATTAAATATCTCCAAATAAAGCCCATGATTTAACCTGCGGAGAGACTCGCCTTGAGTTTTTTAAGAGATGGAGTTGATGGCCTTTTCGTAATAGTGAAGCCACGTTTGTATTAGTTTGGTGTATGATTTAAAACTATATGCTTTTCAGACATAAGCTAAGTTTACAGTATATGACGTAGATACGATATCTGATGAATTAGATCTTTGAAACTATAATCTTTAAAACTAATTTTTAGGTAAAAATTATTTTAAAAATGTGTATTACGAAATATATAATAATATATACTAAGATTGTAGAGCAACATAATAATTTGCTTCATTTGTAAAATTTATTGCCAATTCATATGAACATTAAAATCGGGTTTGTGAGATTAACACATGCATGAAAAGTATTCTTATTGAAATTAATTTAATACATTTGAACCACAACGTATTTATGGGTTTCGATTTTTCTTCTTCGGAAATAACTACGAGATTTTGAATGCTTTCCCCGTTTTGAGTACTTGAATAACTTCTAAAATGTCACCTACATTACTCTTAAAATTTAACAACTTTCATTATGGGAATAATTCCGAAATCTCTTCGAAATTAGTTTTATCGCTTCTCAAAGTTGTTTAGTAATTCAAAATTAAGGTTGTGAATTATTACTTACTTGCATAAGTAGTGATTAAATTAAACATAATATCGTGATGGATCCAAATAGGCCACTATGTAATGTTTTACCTGTTTTCCTTCAAAGCATACAGATAGGGCGGCCATTTGCAGGATTCACCCATGATAAGACGAGGTCTATATTCTTTAAAATCCGAAGATGTTCGAGGTACAAGATGTCAGAAACAAGAGTTGGGCAAAAGAACCGAAAAAAATACAAAAGGCTGTGGTGAATAAATGAAAAATAAAACTTTTAATTAAATAATAATAAAGCAAATATTCTTATTGCATGTTTAAAATATCTAAAATCAACGACTATTACTTTTATTATTTATTTGCGAAGAACCTTAACATGTAACATAAAATTATATCAGTATTTAACTAACACGACAATTTAATCTGAAATGACAATTTTATTTCTGAATGAAACAAAGAAACGTTCAAATTTCAGCATTCGCTGAATTGTTTTAACCTACACCCGAGTAGCTCCGGATATTCAATTCAGATTCAGTGGTTACACTTCACATCGACGACTGACTTTCATTCGATAACCACAACCGTAATCACTTTGCACTTAAATTCTGAAATGTAGATTTAACGTTTGTATGAAGATTTTTTAAATTATAATTATAAATAATTGATATATAGTAGATTTAGTTTTGTTCATAATCATGCTCTTTCTTTTATAGAAGCCCGAGAGTAAGCGAAATTTACTAGGTAGAAACCTTTGGACATATTATACATTTAGGTACAGTTTAGCAATGACGGTAGATATGATAAGGATAAAGAACGACGAGTGAATGCAGAAAATGGAGCGAATGGGGCCTCTACACTCTATTATGAAGAATCAAAATGTGTCAAAACAGGCACGTATGGTAATTCATAATGCTGTGTTAGTCCCTACTTTAATGTATGGTAGTAAATGTTAGGTGTGGCAGAAGAAGCACGAAAGTGGAATAAATGCTGTAGAGATGTGGTTTTTAAGGAGCATGCTTGTGCTGAATCTGAATGACAGAGTAAGAAGTTGCGTGATATGATAAAAATGTGGTGTGCAAGATGATTTTGATTGATGAAGGATTAACAAAGGAATGTTTCGGAGGTTGGGTCACGTAGAAAAAATTAACGAAGGAAGAGCACACAAAAAGCACACAGAGTAGCAAATTTATATTGCAGTTGTCTGTGAATCGGGAAGGCATGCCCTTGAAGAAGTTTCATCGATCAAATTGGCGATACTTTGAAAAAACTTTGCTTTGGCATTCATTAAGTTCAACTATTATAACCTATTTTTATTCTTATTTTCAAATATTAAGCCATATATACATCGAGAAACATGTACAAAGAAGGTCCCATAAAATACTTTGATCATGTTTCTTAACGTTTTTAAGCTATTGCATAGCTTCTATTGCGGGCCTTGAGCGCGGGGACCGAATCCAGAAATTTATTCCGTAACGAAAAAACCTCACGCTCCCCACTCCGACGGGCACGCAGGTGTGGCTTGAAGGCCGTGCATTGTCTAACGACGTTATGTCTTATTCCGTGTTCTGTGGTCGTTTCTTTTCGGCAGTTTTCGACACGGTGTTTGTGTGCGTGCAACTAGACGTATTGTACGACTCTACGAAGCTCGCACGAATCGAGACGAGCTGCTCCGAAATAGGACGAATACATAAGCAGCTGTTTATGAGAAAGTATATAGGTGTATAGGTATTTATGTACTACAGTGAATAGCTGTACTTGTAAAATTTGTGTAAAGTGTTTTGAATATGAATGAACAAAGTGCATTTATTATTTATTTATTTAATAAAAGAAAAAAAATTGTTTTCTTATCGGTCACCACGCTCAAAAAGTGTAACTTGAATTAATATCAAAGAAAAAGAAATACTGGATAAATAAAATAAATAAATAATTATAATTGCATAAGTTAATACAAAATGCTATGCAATAGCTTTACCGCGGCAGTCCCCGAGTGCCACACGTCTTTTTTTTTTACAATAATGTGTGTAATGATTCAATATTTAAATTTTGCCTATGCCTGCAAGTCACTATTACTGCATTTTTACGTTCTTTTAAGCAAAGCTAACTGTAAATTTAATGATAATATAGATATAATCACAATTTTAAATATTTCGAAATTTCGGAAATCCTAACAATAATTTTAATAAAATATATTGATAAGTTATACAATAGGCTAAAATGGTTCTTATTGCTAACTTTTACAATTTGAGCTTGCAAAACCCCAGAGCAAAATAACATGAGACATTACACTGTGAAAATACGTAAAGTATACTATTTCGCTGTTTCAATATATTATCCTGTTATGCGACGATGAGTAGTCTCTTATTGAGACTGGCCGCCGTGACTGAAATTTGCTCTAGAGAATATTATGGTGCTGCAGTCCAGTAATTTTTCAATAGTGTAATCGTCTTTTAAGGAACAGTTATAAAAACGAAAGTTAGACTTAGTATTCATGTAATGTATAAAGTTCTACGTTGTTTGCTGAAAAGGCTCAAAGTGATGAAATTAATAATAATTTAGTAGAATAAGAAATCAAGTTGTTCACTTCACTTTATAAGATTAAAAGGTAAGATTTTAGAAGTAAGTAATTAAATTTATATACAGAGAAAGCCTAAGAAAATTAAATCATTGTCGAGCCTAGACTTGGTCCTCGTTTCTTTGAAGTGTTAATGAATGGTGTAAATTAAAATACAATTTAGGGCTTTTAGACTTCAAGATTTAAATTAATAAAAAGTCTTGAATAAAAACGGTAATATATAAAATTAAGTGCGCTTTAAATTTTAAATATAATATATAGAATGAGAAAATTATCCGATTATGAAAAATTATATTTTCAATGGTTAAATGAACATTGAAATATTAAATTTTCAATTATAATATAAAGTTAAAATGTTACTTGAAATTTATAGTTGAGTTTTGTTTAAATCGTAACCTTAAAAACTTAACCGGCACATGGTATAGTATTGTATATTATAGTATGGTTTATTATCTTGTCCCTGTTACAATTCGTTAATTGGCTCATTCGTTTAACTATAACGCTCTCACGGAGCACCAGTGTGATAATTACTTTATTACGCTGGTGTATATATATATACATAAAGTAAGTGATCCATTGGTATTGACTAGCAAACACAGTTTAACCAATTATCGGTCAATATTTATTCTATTTCTGTAATATATAACAAGGAGCTTATAAATCAATAAACGATAAGTATAATCACTTACATCGACTTAATTTGCTTTTTATCATGGTTTAACACGATAATTTATTTTGAATTGTTCATAGCTAGTGTTTACGCACAATTGTAAGGCGCTAGTTCTGAGCGGGGAACGGTTAGCGTTGCGCGGGAAGGGGGCGCTCGCTATGCGCTTACGACGCTGCCAGCGATCCGCAGTCGGCAGGATTTTTTTTGAGCGCTGAGGCCGCACCGCTGGGGGTCCCGAGATTAGACTAGAACATTTGATTTGCGCGACGCCCGGGTCGATTAGATGTCGCGAGTTTTGATTATAATTGCTGCGTCGTATATCGGTGGCCTCCATGGTGTTATATTTTGTCGTCAATGTGCGTGATAACGGGGGTGACAACAATAAATTAGTTGAAGTGTACAAAGGAATTTTGCTTTCGTGTGGAACGCTAAACTTTGTGATCTGGGTGTAGATCGCGTTCCCTCCAGTTATATTTGTGCTGGGTGACGTTGGACTTTAGTTCCGATAGCGGCTAGCGCCCTCCTGAGTGATTGCGCAAGAGATGTTGTGCAGCGCATGCCGTTCTGCTGTCTGATTATATCGGTGACGTCAGGTTGCATTACACACTTCTCACATACCACTCACACATATCGTTTGCTTGCCCCTGGCGACGCCTTGTGTTCGACCTACTTCTGGAATTCGGTAAGTTTTGTGTTTGCGTATCTAGCCGTTATAAATTAATTATCCATAGGCTATTTTGGGTCCTCCCCTCTAGTTGCCCGTCGAATTGGGTTACTGATGGGTCCTAGCTCAGTCGACCTTTGTCGGGGTAACTCAGGGCCGTAACAGCTAGTATAAAGGATCTACTATCCATTTAATTGCAACAAATATATTAGGAACTGGTCGTAATAAAAATATATTAGTACTAA
Organism: Parnassius smintheus behrii; assembly: GCA_036936625.1. Taxonomy (NCBI): domain Eukaryota; kingdom Metazoa; phylum Arthropoda; class Insecta; order Lepidoptera; family Papilionidae; genus Parnassius; species Parnassius smintheus. The sequence goes on from JAUPFT010000012.1 coordinate 25,304,653, forward strand.
TATTGTATTAGTTTCGTGGTTGAAGTACACTGCAGTTATGGCTGCGGCATGATTTTTTTTTTAATAATATTCCACAACTATCATACAACGCCATCTAGTCCCAAGCTAAGCAAAGCTTGTGTTATGGGTACTAGACAACCGATAAACTTACTTATATATTTCTAAATACATAAATATTATAGATAAATTACACCCAGACGCAGAACATATGATCGTGCTCATCACACAAACATTTGTCCTGGGTGGGAATCGAACCCACGACCTCCGGCATAGCAGTCAGGGTCACTAACCACTAGACCAATAGGCCTGTCAAAATTCAAAAGATTGAGTCGACTCTACCGGGTTCTCACAGATTATTACCGTGAAGCAGCAGAATAACCCTATTGTGTTTTTATTGGTGACAACAGGTCTGCATTTTGATACTGAATCGTGAATAGATGTAGATGTTTATGAGCTACAGCACCCACTAACCATCAGATGGATTGTGTGCAAGTTAGTCAGTCGTATGAAAAAAAACTATCGAACTAGATTCGCAGTATAAAAAGTCTATTGCATAAATGTCTATAACCGCCTTGAAATTACAAAGTTCTAGCACGTAGAAAAGAAGAAAAAGAAAAGAAATTTTAACTGAGTTTCTTTTCTTGTGGGTGTTCGAGTATTGGTCGTATGTTTATATTATACTATTAAACGAGCAATTCTTGTATATATATATATAATCGAGACCTCGGAAACGGCTCCAACGATTTTCATAAAATTTTGTGTCCAGGAAGTTTCGGGGATAATAAATCGATCTAGCTAGGAATTATTTTTAGAAAATGTCTTTTTGTCCGTGTTTTTAGGCAATGAAAAACTGCTACAATATCGTTAGAATAAGAAGGTAAATTTTGTATTATGGTCGGTCACAGAATCTTGAAACCCCGGTTCGAGCCCAGACCGACCGACCGACTTTTTTTAATTTTTTTTCATGTTCTTTTCTTTTTTGAGAGAATCTATTTTTTCGAGCCCTTTTTTTAGTATTTTTTAAAAACACGAAAATTTAAATTAAAATAATTTGCTAATCAATGATTATGCATTGCACTCATGATTTTTTATTTAAATAACCAGTTCCGTTTTTTCTGTTATGTCGCTAAGATCAAAAAATATTATTTATATTTCATCAGTATGTAATTTGTATCTAAATATAATTTCCAAAACACATGAATTAAAAAAATCGAGCGAAAAATACCGAGCAAAGATCGGTCAACCAGGTACTGTTTAATAATAATTAAAATTTATATAAAAAAAGTTTAATAGAAAAGTTAAAAATATAAGATTAAAATATTTTAAAAAATGCTTTGTTTTTTTTTTTCAACTTCACACGACACATCACTATGGCCCATACGTTGACGGTCAACATCACAATTTCACGCACTAACACTCAATGTGAAAACACTAGGCTTACGGTTAGCCTTTCTTAGATTTCCCGCACTCGCTGCATTGACACTAATTGCCGACTACAGCTCCAAGTCCGGGGAGATGAGCGCACGCCGACGTCGTCGTCGCCATTGCCATCGCCACACGAACACCGCCGCTACGACTGCTGCCACTTCGATTAACATGTAATTGATTGCGTAGTGATGGATGTCGTGCGACGATGTTAACGCCAGCAGAAATGTACGGTTAGACCGTACAGTGGAAAAATGCCGAACGTTTCTCCGCCCTGCATTAGCAAGGACAAAATGTTTAAAGTGTGATCCACTTCTGAGTCTCATCGGCAAGGCCACAGAAATGTTCAAATGCACAATCGTATCTCTAGCAGGGCCAACCACCTTCGGGCAGCTAGATTACCTAAATATTTTTGTGTTGTTAGCGACACGCTCATTTGTAGTTAAAAATATGTATAGGAATCGAATTTAATCTGTATTTTATCTGTGTGTGTATCGAATGTACTTACCTAGTTATAAGATTTTATGTGACGCGGACCCAACGACATGCTTGTCTTTGCGGCCCCCGCTAGTCTGCCACCATCCGCGGGTCGATGCACACGCCCTAATATTGTGTTAGCGCACAGAGCTTTGTTAAGTCGCCATTTTGTAATAAAACAAGTACATCCATTGTCCGCGATTTATTTCGACAACCACCAGCACCATCCTGCAGCATCATCAGATCTACAAAGTAGTACTTCGAGCAAGATCTGATGTTCCAAACTCCACCAGTAAGAACGCGGCGAGCAAAAAAGCTGCAGGAGCAGCGTGATTTGCTGGAACAAAAAGAAGTCGCAGACAATGCTCAAGCTGCAACTGTGGTTTCTAAGGAGAAACCCAAAGTCCCACAACGGTTATTTTCCAGCGAACCGGGTAGTAGCATAAAATCAGAACCGCTGCCCCACGGCCACGTGGCAAAACCTAAAAAGCCAGTTACATCGTGCAGCAGCAAATGTTCTCGAAAATCTACGAGTATGTCTCAAAAATCGAAGGAAGCGAAGAAAAAAGCAGTTATTGCTTGAAGCGGCTCAACAGAAGGCAAAGATTCAAATTGAGCTCATCGACAGGAACCTGGACGCCCAATTGGCAGCACTCAGCGACGGGGAAGAACAAATAGGATACAGTTCACAAATCGATACAAACAAGCTTCCTCGAAGTGAGCTAGAGGAATGGGTGGCCCACCAAAGTACCCACAAGGAACCCACAATCGAGCAGCAAGCCGCCGAGAAAGGAATTTATACGGGCTAGCTGAATCGGCAAGTACATTCATCCCGCGTCGCACACGTGGCCGGCCCGCTGCCCGGGGCAGTGCCGCCGCCACTCGACGACACCGTGACTGTGCTAAATACAGCCGTCCACATGTTGGCTAGTACTTTGAAGGATATTTCGGTTAACTGTGCAAACAACGTGCCTCAAGCTAGTTTGCTCAGCCGTATGAGTACACCGAAAGACTTACCTGAGTTTTCAGGTGACCAATTGGATTGGCTTCTATTCAAGCAAGCATACAATGAATCAACGGCGTTATGTCAATTTACACCTAAAGAAAACCTTTGGAGGCTTAGAAAGTGTCTACGAGGGCAGGCGAAGAATGCAGTCGCCGCGTTGTTTATTAGCGCCACGTCGCGAGATAAAGTCATCAAGACGTTGGAGCTACGGTTTGGTAACCCTGACTGCATCATTTCGAGAATATTCTATGAGATAAAGAAACTTCAGCCTCTGCAACAGGAATATCATAAAGACATCGTTCCGTTTGCTGTGAAAGTACAAAATGTCGTGGAAGCAGTACGAGCAGTCGGACGTGAGGAGTACCTGCAAGGCGTCAACATTGCTTCGATAATTCTGTCCAAACTGCCTACAGTGCTTATTTCAAAGTGGTCAGATTATAGTTTTAAAATAATCACCGAAGGAAAATTACCCAGGTTAGTAATTTTATCTGAATTTTTAAATGAAGAGGCCGTTAATATTTCGACCTCTGCAAGCATTTTTACGACCGTGCGAAGAATCACGGTACGAAAAATAAAACTAGTGTGCCTCCACGCACACAGACCGTGTTAGTACAAGGCGAAGAACGTAGCGCTAATTGTTTGTTTTGCCGCACCGCAGTGTTTATAATAACATCAAGCAAAACCTGCGGTTACCAACCCGACTGCCAATCGTGGCAACTATGGCAAATATCCTCCCTTTGAGGATATGAGGGTAATTTCCTAAACGCTGTCCAGCCGAGTTGAACCATCTTATGACCTCTTGGTTGAATTTGTACATACCTAGTCAGACTATTTGTCCCATGTAAATATACTCGTCAACAACTTCGAGATTAGTGCTCATAACTACTACCGGCATGTGTAGGACATGGACGTTACACGCGATCTTTGGATAATAAATTTGTTATTATTATAATTAGAATCAGTAGAATGTAGGTATAAGACAATTCTTCACTTTATTGGGAGTTGTGTGTTGAGTTGAAAGCAACTTAATGAAATGACCGAAACATGTCTTAGTTTCCAATAAATGGCAGTATAGCGATTTTATATTTAAATTCACATATAAAGCATTAAGAAAGGCGATGGTAAGCAGTCCTAAAGGTCGGTTTTATAGGTCTGGTATTTTGAGTGTCCATTTGCTTACCTAACATGACAATTAAGCTTATTTCTTGCTTCTACAGAAAACGCCCGAGTTGAACAGTGCTAGGTACTATAACTAGTTGCTATTGTGAATAAAACTCACGGGTTTGGGAAGGAGAACAACATGCGTAATTTAGGGTAATGTTTACTGATGAGTTACTCTCTAAAGAATGATTAACATTAGATAATAGTGTGTTTTTTAAACTGTTTATTTAAAAAAATCAAATAGGTAGTTACATAATTCCTCTTGTGTTTGTGTGCAACTATGAGTTTGTTACTCATACATGCCTAAGAGATCACATCATCATCACATATAATTACTTGGCAATGGACTCTGGCTAGGTAGTGTGGGGGAGAGAGAGAGAGCTTATACTTAACGAAAGTAATTTTTAACGTTAATTGAAAATTTTTCTTTAAAATTTTTGTTTTATTTATTATATTAGATCTATTAGGATATTATTAAAATGTTAGGCTAAATGTGCCACACCCTCTTTCAAAATATCTTTATAGAATATAATATGCTCTAATACTTACAAACATAAACAATCACGCCTGTTACTCAGAGGGGTAGGCAGAGACTACAGACTTCCATTTGGCACAATCCTGACACACATCTCTCGCCTCCTTCATATCCATATACCTACGCATATATGCTCGTCGGTTAGGGTTACTCCTAATTTGGCCCGTTTTTAATTATTCGCTAATATGGTCGATAAATTTTTGCCTAGGACGTCCCTTCCCAACTCTGCCATTCACTTCTGCAACATAAATTTTCTTTGTCACTCTTTCCTCATTTATTCTTTCCACATCAACATCATCTTGCAGATCACAATCTTCTCTTATCACACAATTTCTCACCCTGTCATTCAGATTCAGCCCTAACATACTCCTTAACGACCGTATTTCTACTCCATTTATTCTACTCTCGAGCTTCTTCTGCCACACACAACTTTCACTACCAAACGTTAAAGTAGGGAACAACACAGCATTGTGAATTGCCATACGTGCTTTTTTGTCATATTTTGACTCTTCACAACAGAGTCAAGGGCCCCATTTACTCTATTTCCCGCGGTCACTCGTCATTTTATATCCTTATCATATCTCCCGTACCTATTAAATACGCAACTCAAATATACAAACTCATCTACTTGCCCGATCAACTCCCCTTCTATTCTTATTTCACAAATCGTTTTATTTTCTTCTCTTTCAAAAACAATAACTTACGTCTTACTTGCGTTCATTTTCACGTTCTAGTACTAATTTTCTAAATTTGAGAATTCACGAAAGTACTTAAAATTCTTTGAAGGTTTGAATGCAATTACGATGGTAAAGTTATTAAAATATCCGTAAAACTACAATCGTGCGAGAAAACTGTTATAACTATCTTAACTAGCAGCGCACGAAGATAAGATTTATAAAACGTAGTTTTCTGCTAGTGGAATTATAACTTGATATAATAAAACTTACCTTTAGTGATAAATAACTTAAATTAAGTTTTTATTTTTGTGTTTTATGATTTTAGCATTTATTGCGATAAAATAATCTTTGTCCCGTACCGTACTTGTTAATAGCTTTTGTGTAAATTTTTGTGTATAATATTATAATATCAAGAATAAAAATGTTCAATTCTAATTTAAAAATAATAACCTAATCAAATCGGTAATTTAAGGAAATCTATCACTCCCATATCATCTCTAAGCTCTAAAGCTCAGACAGTGTACAGGCGACGCTGAGCGATGACGGTCAGAGCAGCTTACATATATTTTCAGCGACGTAATACAGTGAGGCTATGCAGGAAACCGACTTCTTTTTGATTCTGCTATAGTGACTATGTCTTTGACACATCCAAGTTTGGTGATGTACTCGCCATTGGTGCAATGTAACAGTGACGAGTTTCGGTGATATAACATAAACCAATCTTACACCACTCTACGGTTGGATAAGCTGCCTACTCTGGTTGAATACCCGAATAGTCCCCTCCCACCCAACGGGTTCCCACTTTGTCATGGCTTGGTCACCCACGATGAACAAAGAGGAACCTACTTGGCCTGCCCGAAGGTAAGGCCGGTCCGAAGTGACTTCGGGTGAGCTTAGGGAGCCCACTTCAAATGTGCGTTGGAGTGCTGCTGCTTCAAGAGTCGTAACTCCTTCTACCGCTGCAACCAAGTTGGAGTATGGCGATGTGCCACTGACCTCATTTTTTGCAACTCCGACGAGGCCGCACCGTTGATACGGTGGCGGTAAGGCCGCGGAGGGAGAGGAGTGTCGGTATTGCGAGGCGCCGATCACCATACTCTCTCTGGCTGAAACTTGGTTGGCAATACACTTGTTTGAGCCACAGACCAGGTCCACCGCTGGTGTAATAAAGGGTGATGCTTCGGAGCGCTCGACTTTTCTAGCCCAATAGGATCAGCGTACCGGGTTCGGGGAGGCATTTTCCCATGTAAAAAAAAATGATTGAATAGCTATCTTAGCCCAACCATATAAATACTTCAGCACTTCTATATACCGATAATTAGGCAAACGCTAAATGAAAGATGCAGAAAGTCGATGGATGCCGGTGTCTTAGAACTGTGCTTTGCAGCATTACTTGGGGGGAAATATGTGAAGTCCCCAAACACGCAATGGGGCAGCTTGGTGGACAATTCCTTGGCTTAAAACCCTCTCAGAAGTGAAAAGAGGCCTGTGTCCAGCAGTGGGACGTATGTAGGCTGTAACTTTACTTTTTTACTTTCCTTTTATTCAGCAGTAGAGTTATGGTGGGCCGTGATGATGAAAATTATGATGATAATACATGATTTGTACGAAGAACTTTTTTTATAGGATAGGGTAACAAACGAGCACACAGTCCACCTGATGGTAAGTGATTGTTGTAGCCCATATACATCTATCTATACTCGATTACGAATAAAAATGCAGATGCGTTGTCACCCATGAGGACCAAGATGGAATGCCTCGTTTCTTGTAAAAAGTGTCGCCGGTTCTCCACACTCACCATACGAAACACAGCATCATTAAGATACTATTTTACGCTGATAGGTAGGTATAACCTTAGCATTAAGATACTATTTTACGCTGGTAGGTAGGTATAACCTTATACTCAATATACCGAATCTGTTCTTGGTTTAGTAATTTAGTTTCAAATACAGCAAGAACAAAGTATTTTAAATTTACGCTACATTTTACACATTCTATTTCCCTTTTTCAGCTTGACGGAAATATATTGAAATTAGTCAGGATATATTTTTAGGAATCACGATTAATTTCAATAACTCTCTCTCTCTCAAAAAAAACCTGTCAAAAAAGTCTGTTACATTTGCCGTGATTTGAAATGAGTAAACTTCGCTAACGTACTTCTAACAATAAATGTATGATAGCTTGCTAGGAGACTTACTACCTGTTTTGAAACCATATTTTAACTTAATTTAGTAAAGTAGTACAAGCAGTTCGTATATAATGTTGAATTATTCTGAAAATATTCGGAGTTTCTCTTAATTCGGCAATAAGCACGGATTGGCGGAACTACAAAGTAAACTCGAACTTTTAACTCCGTTGTTGCAGTAAAAGCGGTCTCTAAAGTGGTTACGGTCAGTGAACAAAGCATAAAGCAGAAATTGGATAGTTCGCACAGAGAAGAGTCTGAAATTTACTGAAATTTCAAGGGATTTAAACAGTTTTTATATATATTTAAACCCCAAGATTATAATTGCACTTTTCGTTCTCAATTGAAAACGGGATAAAAACGTCTAATAAGAATCTTTTCGTGATCAAAAAATACTTCGCAGTATTCTTGACAAAAAAGAAAAAAATTGTATTTCGTGCAGGGGACTTCCCATTATGCGAATTTCTCCTCCATATCTTAAAGATCACTTCAACTTTTGACTCTTGTAAGGATTTATACAGTAAGAGTCTGGCATAAACTTTTCGGCGACCCTGCTACGGAAGGGCAACAGTAAATCCTTAAGCGAAATTCTCAGTAGCAGCACGACGTTAGAAATTTGGTGATTTCCCACCTCTGTATCTCAAAAAGAACGTAAAGCTGTGATTCTTGCACATATACTCTTTTCGGTTGTGTGGATTAATCGTTCCATCGGACGACGTCAGAAATTTGGTGATTTCCCACCTCTGTATCTCAAAAAGAACGTAAAGCTGTGAGTCTTGCGCCTTTTCTCTTTTCGGTTGTGTGGATTAATCGTTCCATCGGACTATAAGAGTGAGGAAATAGATACCTGTGCATGTGCATACACTTGGGAATTTTAATCCCGTCTTGCAGAGCTAGCTAGTCTCCGCCGAGACTGACCGTCGTGAACGAAATTTGGTCTGAACGTTATTGCTGAGTACAGGATTTTCAATTTTTTAGATATTTAGATCAGCTTACGATGTTCTCATTTACCGAGTGCTAATGATGAATCAGTAACTAATATTGCAATCTATAACTTCAGCAGTATCTCCTAAATTGAATTCGGTTTCGGTTGGAGCGGTGGGGTGGTCTAGCAGGTGGTGAGGATGGAGGGCTTTTTATGGCCAGTGTCCTATCATTCGATGTGTAAGTGTGGCTTAGCAATGAGTTGCATCGCTAAAGGTCGCGGGTTCGAATCCTACACGGTACTAATATTTTTTTGGCTTATAAAATTTTGTTCGTTTCTGGGTGTTTGTTCCTGTAAAATTTATGTAGTAGGTATATAAACTTCACCCAGGATAGGAGAATATAACCTAGTGTGCAGGTAAAGTTTTTTTTAGAAAGGAAAAAGTAAACACATCAGCTCACCTCGGGAGAAAGAGCAGAAAGATTTTATCTATTATAGCAGCAGAGTAGAAAGATTTTATCTATTATAGCTATACATCGAAAATGTTGCGATTAAATCAGCTTGAATTATCTTCACTTTTCTTAAGCACGATAAATTTTATTTTAATTATTCTATGCATTCTCACATCTGAGTAATAAGATATTAATACGAGCTTAGGGTTCATGATAATTTAAACTGCCGATTGAATTACCAAAATTGACACTTTAATTACCGAACACCAATTAAAACTTAAAACACACTATTATTTATTCAAACTAAACACTTTAGTTCATTTATTCCGCTCCGAAGTCTTCGCTTGTGTCGCCAATTCAATACTTTCCGGTCGTGATCCTTAACGCCTTCATATAGGACCTTTTGCACTGCCATATCGCGAATGTACATACCGGTCACAACCGACTAAGTGTAGAAAGTTTCTAGAAGGTGCTAGCATGGCATTTTCTAGAAAGCTTTCCTCGTTCTACTACCCGACACTAGATGGCGCCAGGGCCATTAATTATGGCTTCCAAAATATATTACCTCACAGCCTGTAATACCAGGTCTCTTTACACATCAGACAGGGAACGCACAGCTGTATTCTGACTTATTCCTAGGCATAAAAAGATTTATAACACCTAGTTAAAAGCACGGCATAATATATAATCATTTTAAGTAGGTAACAATTTTCTGGTCTTCTCCATCTTTTTTGCTTGAAACTCACGTAGCGGTAAGGCCTTTTTTACTACTCTTCTTTTCGTTCATTATTTTTACGATGATTCAACATTGCTACATTAACTGTAGAATTAAGTACACACAAAAGAAACAATATACTTTTGGAAAGGCAAATTAATAACCTTTCAAAAACTACAGTATCTGTTTTCTTCTAGGTTATTACACTATTTAAAAAAAAAAGTACCAAAATGTCATTGTTAGTAAGTGCGTTTTCTATAACTTTTGTTTAAAACTGAATCTATCCAGTATAGATTTCTATTTTTAAATAGTGCTTGATTTATCTACTTGAAATGACTCTGTTGTATATAAAAGTATAAAGAATACTCATTTCGAACTAAGTGCTTGTTGCAAGTGCTTAAAACTTTCAAAATATAAACTTCCGCAACCATTAGAGGAGCTACAGACTGGTACCACATGTCTGCAATGTATGCAATGCATTATAACATCTGGACTCTTGGTTTTATACAAAAAACTATCCATTAAAATCACACTTATCGTATGCAAACGCGTCCGACACAACGTCCACCTGCGATATCCAGATCGGTGTGAGAAGGTAAATGGGATGTTCGTACGCAATTCCACGCGTACTATCAGTGTGTTCCTAGAACTTATCAATATCACGTTATGAAAAAATAGACATATAAATGCGTATTATTGTCAAAATCAGAGAATAATAGCTTATCGATAATGTTAAATATGTATACACAATTACCTGTTTTACATAGTAACCAATACTAATAATATCTTTATAAGATACTAGCTTTCCAGACAGACATTTTTCTGTCTTTTTCGACGACCCTTTGTCATGTCCTATTAAAATGGTAAAATTCACAAAAAATAATTGTGTGTCACTCATGGGCAAAAAAACTATCCTATCTCTCAAGTTGGGTCAAATTGCACACGGTGTGCAAATTTGATTAAAGTCGGGTAAGTAGTTTAGGAGTCCGTCGCGGACAAACAACGTGACACGTAATTTATATATATTAAGATATATATTAAGATTATCAGTATTGGTTACTATGTCACGTAATCGTATTTTGTACGATGAGATGCTTTGTAATACCACTCTCAATTTGTAACTTGGTTTTTTTTTAATATTCTGGATACATCCGAGATGTTTCGATTTACGATTTTTGCGAAAAAGTGTAGTTTAATGGTAGCTAGCAAATAAATTCTAGAACACGTAAACTTATGAGTTCGCTGCACAATCTTGTATAGAAGAATCCTTACATGCATTTTGAGCCGCTTTAAAGCGAACACGAAGTAAATGTCTCCCAGAAATAATTTGATTTCATAAGCATTTTGTATGTCTCTAGAGAGTTTCTTTGCGTGATAGTGATAATTAATATCACAATTCAGAAACACCTATGTCTTTAAATTGTTTTGCATGTCAGTGATAAAGTTCATTGACATGTGAGTCAAAAAATTTAATATTGTAATGAAAAATGTAAAATTATTGTCAATTTGAAATACGAAAATGTGTTGAGTAATTTAACATATGTATTACTTTGTAAATACATATTTTCTCGGAAAGATTTCGTTTTAATTACAGTTTATAGGGAAACTGTTACTTTTTTTTCTTATAAAGTGCATTCATGCATTAATATTTATTTACAAAATACATGTAAACGAATTCCACTATAAGTGTAAGATAAAGAATAAATAAATAAATTAATGGGCTAACTACATACTCCAACATTTGACAGCTGATGGGAAGGAAAGGTTCCCGAGTAACAGTTTTGTAACAGTAAGCTGCGCAGTGTAGTACAACGCTCCTCTAATTGGACGACAACTTGTGAAGACATGCAGGTAGTCGATTTAGAAATGGATTTGTGAAACTTGGATGAAAAAAAATACGTACATAATTGCATTTTTGAAAATCCGTAGTAATACAATTTCATTACCTTTCTCGATAGCTACTTACTAATAAAGACTAAGATGCTCGCAGTCTATTTAAAAGTAGAACTTATATAACGAGCTCTACTTTTAAGCAAAACACAACAGTGGATGCACTGTTGCATAGAGCAAGAAATGAGTTTTAAATTATTTGAAAGGTATTCAAATGTTTTATTCTTCTGCATCTTGTCGTGCAAGTTGATGTTTAGAGTTTAAATATTTGGCCTCCAAAGCACCTAAGTAACGCTAAAGCCCAAGATGAGCAATAGCCTACAAGAAGCTCACTTACTGTTTTCTTTTTGCCAACCAATCCTTTGCTGCGAGAATTTAAAACGGAATCGCCAATAACTAAGCCTTGTTTATTCCTCGTTCGAGGGTTTTTTGCTTAGTATATGTATCATACCTGGTGTAGGAACGAGTTTCACGGATGTCAGCGATTACTATATTGCGACTACTAAATATGTATAGAGATAGAAAATGAGATAGTTATTATCTAAATATTAGTATAATGAAAAAGATAATCACTTGCCAGAAGCTATGCTCGAAAATAATCGCACCAAGTTCTACTGAGCTCGGGCCATCATCACAGACATGACTGTTCCGCGAATAGTCCTGATATTGTGCTGATGGATCGGGCACATTCAAGGATATTTTTGGTCGAAGTTACCATTCCGTATGACAAAAACCGATTTTATCTGGTTGGGCTTTTATTTTATTATGTATTACTTATTTATTTATGTTGGTATTGAAATATATATTTACGTATATTTATCATTTCCTTTTATTTTATTATTTAAAAAATTCAGCCCAACCAGATGAGAATACTCTACGAATACCTCATAAGATATTAGATGTATCAGTTACAAATGGTGTGGAGATCATTACCCAAAGTCATGGACCGCACGTACAACAGATTATTTAAGGCGTAGACCTGGCTTTTCCAGAAAAATATTATTATACAAATGCAATCCTGAATTCAGACTTAGGACAACGCCCCTAAACGCGAAGGGTTTTTTCTGTTACCATTTATTTCTTGGAATATATGAAAAAAGAAATTACAAGTTTTCTTTTCTGAGAAGATTTTAAAGGTAAGAAAGAGTCCTTCTTGCTGACTTGTGCTGCAATGTGCTTTAGCGGATTTTTAATGCCCACTTTTACCGCCGAGAATATTGTAAATTATTTAAATTGCGATACCTATGATTTATTTAAAGTAATTTCAGAAATCCCGGTGGGTACGAATCTAGTACGTACTGTAAAGCTCATATATATGGTTATAATTATTTTCCTTTTTATTATAAAAGTTTAATAATATTATTCAGTTTTTTATTGCCAACGCAACGGTAAAACACTTTGTGGATAGGGATAAAGTAGGTAGGTACTAAAAGCATTTGGTTCCTAATTTTAATTGATGCTATTTAGCATCCAAGTGTGTATTGGCTGGTTTCCAGGGATTTAATTGAAATATTAATAATCAATTGAATATCTGGAAATCGGCCAAACATGTGTATAAATTACGCGTTTATCTTAAGGTTGTTTACACATAGCTGAATTTAAAATTACTATGTCGAAATGTATAAAAAATATGTTAAATCAGCAGGTTCAATTGGAAATAGTTTATAGGTCGACGAACTAACAACCGATGAAAAGGAAAAGTATTAACTTAACACCTTCGTACTATGATTAAAACCTTCGTACTAGTAAGCGCGTTCAATATCAGGAGTAAGTATATTGTCAAAAGCTTAGGTAGACAATTACAAAGTCATAATGAATAGATGGTGTAGTATTCCATAGAAGCTAATTCAGTTAATTAGGGATTGTATTGTTTAAAAAGTGACATACGTCCAACTGCTGGGCACAGGCCTCATCTCACTTCTGAGAGGATTTTGGGGCAAGTAAGTGTCATTTGTACATTTTACTTTCCTTTTGATCCTACGATTTTTTCAACTGCTATATGGAGCTATTATTGGGACTTGGCCTCTTTTTCACATTTGTATTTTTGGTGAGATCATGTCTTCTCAAGTCGTCACAATATTTTAATAATATTCGTTGTAATGTATATGGTACGGTATTTTGTGCACGTTTAACAATATTATGATGCCGATATATTGATATAATTTGGAGACTTCCCCTCGCATCGTTCAGAGAAAAATAAACACAAAGTGAATGTCTAACGTTTGTATTCAGTTTAGGTATACATAATAAAGTTTTATGTTTACACGAACACCATACATTTAAATGAAACTAGTTTTTACGGATTTTATCGCGAATATTAACTTATTTTATATTACCGATGTTTCGATCACTTTACTATTGGGTCACGGGGTTCTGAGGTGTTCGAAGTTCCAATATCATAGTTAACCACTGCTATCTTCAGTTTAAACTCCCGTTACCTTGGGCTAGTTACTTTATTACCAACCTTCTAAAAACAATTGAATGAAAGTGTACAATATGTATATCAAGTATAAGTAATACCAAGGAAAAGAATATCAAAACGGTTTAATATCATTCGAGATATTATGTGACTCGAACTGTGTACATAGCGGCTGCAGCAGGAGTGTATACTCACGACCAGGGAAGGGCCACGATTATAACATACAGAATACTGAAAAATTGATAGTGTAATTTTTATATATTTCTTTTGGTGAATAACTATAACCGGATTACTATATCAGTAACGAATCATTACATCTTAGTTCACATGGGGAAAAGGTTTCTGTTCTCGTTGTTGTTGTGATTGATAATCGAAGATAAATGGTTTTGCCTACATAAACCAATGTTTGCGCAATATTCCACCTGATGCAAGTGGTGATGAAGCTGTAAATGGTAAAACACACTGGTTTAGCCTTACAAAACCTTATTCACGTTTGCCTTTAGGACACACATTGAAATATTATGAAAAAAGTGTCACTGAAAATTTATTACATTCCATTGTTGTACGCAAAGCGATCATATAAGTAAATAGTTTTGTTCAAATACGTGGTTCAATGGCAGCAAATTAATTATTTTGAACAAATAAAAACCTTTGAATTTACAATCATAACGGAGTTAAATTAATTTTGCTGGTATTGTCAACCCAGTTTTTTTGTCATTCAGTGTTCTTTATGAACATAAACATAAAGGAATTACTTGGTAGAGCCATGCTGCAGTTATATTAGTAGTATAGTTGTAGCACGAATGGGTCGGCTCGACCGGGGAAGGACCACGCTCTCACAGAATACCAGCGTGAAATAGTAGCTTAATGCTGCTGTATTTCGTATGGTGAGTGTAGAGAACCGGAGACCCTTTTTACTGGAAATGAGGCATTCCATCTCAGTCCTCACGGGTTACAACGTATCTGCATTTTGATTTGTAATGGAAGATAGATGTAAATGTCTATGGGCCGCAGCAACCACTTACCATCAGGTGAACTGTGTGCTCGTTTGTCAGCCTATTCTATAAAAAAAAGGAAGAACATGAATAAGAGGCGTGAATCTGCTAGGTTGTTATGCTGTAAGATTACAGGTTTAAAAAAAGTTATCTCCACACTATGATTTTCTCCTGTATCATGAACCCCGAACTAATGCCTACAATCATTTCGATGTCCGTATATATGATTCTTGGGTCTTCTCGCAACAAACATTTCAGTAATCCATATATTTTCTGCCGTTACTGATGTTTGCTGGGCCCCGGTTCTTTGGTCATTTTTATGGTTAATTTTACCTTTCTTGAATTCAGTAAACCACCTAAAAATTGTTACACTTGATAGTACTGAGTCGCTTAATGATTATTATAACCGTTGTAAACTTAATTTTTGGTTAAACCAAATTTAAAATCATAATAGTTAATGATTTCTTATATTTTAGCGAACACTATACATTGATTGAACCTACTTTTACGGGTTTTATCGCGTTTTATTTATATTAATTTTAATACCCGACGTTGCGGGTGCTTTCCAGCACCCATGGTCACGGGGGATCATAATAGTTCATTGCGCGCAAATGTTCACGGTTAAGATCTATCGCTTTAAATGAAAAGCGCGGGAACCGTTGCAGGAAAATTAACAGAAATTTGTTCTTTTTTTAACATTGCGAAATTGACTTATGGAGTTTTATTTTTTTAATTCTTTTTAGAAACATATAACACGGGTGTGTTTTTAAATTTCGAGCATCTCAAAACTTAATGAGTGACCTACGTATGCTGTAAGATTCTAGGTTTAAAAAAAGTTATTTCCACATTATGATTTTCTTCTATACCGCGAGTTTATATACATAAATTTCACAAGGACAAATATCCAGGCCCGGAACAATTATTTGTAGGCCATATAAATACCTGTTCCGTGCGGGATTTGTATATGTAGCCTAAGTAAACAAAATATATTATGGACGGTACAATTCAACTATTCTTTGGATTTATTATAATTAAAAAACGATAATTTAGATAATTGATGAATTTTTCCTGTATGCGTTCTATACGACTTTTATAAGTAGCGTATTGGGGAGACCAAATTGGACTGGCATATTCTAATATACTGTGAACATAAGCATTATACATAATTTTAAGGGTATTAATATCTTTAAAAATCTTGCAAGTTCTCATCACAAATCCAAGATTTTTAAAATCTTTGTTAACAATTTCGTCGACGTTATATTAAACTAAAAAATACCAGTGTAAAATAACAAATTGCTGCTGTGTTTCTTTTTGTGGGTGACGTTTACCGGAGACGCTTTTAACTGGTAACGACGCATTCCATCTTTGTCCTCAGGTAGCAACGGATCAGCATTTTGATTAGCAACTGACAGATATAGGTGTCAGTGGCCATCAAGTGAACTGTACGCTTGTTTGTGCATAATTTTTCTTTAAAATGAAACTCCGGTTCCAGTCCGGGTTATTTGTCTAACGAAGAGCGGCTGTAGGGAGTATCAGACGCCATAATGTCACTTTGATATTTCTCATAGTTGCCACTTACGACACAAATGGGACACATGTGTTATACTTCTCACTTTTCCAAATGTGGTGAATATGACAAGTTCTCCCATTTATTACGCACTAACGAATAACGCATCTGCATTTTGATTTGTAATCAAGTATAGATGTAGATGTCTATGGACCACAGCAACCACTTATCATATACTATAAAAAAGTGTTTGGTAGGCTCGACCAGGGAAAGACCACGCTTTCACAGAATACCAACGTACCACCCAAAGTTCAACGTACCAACAGCTCAGCGCTACTATGTTTTGTATAGTGAGTGTAGAGAACCGGAGACCATTTTTACTGGAATGGAAGCGTTTCATCTTTGTCCTCGGGGGTGACAAAGCATCTACATTTTGATTCTTGATCGAGTATAGATGTATGTCTATGGGCTATAGCATTCACTAACCATTAGGCGGACTGTGCGCTCCTTAGTCACCCAGGTTCCTTATCTAGAGAAGAATTAGTTAATTTAAGCCGAACGTAGTGTGCTTTTATAAACAAGTTTTTTTATTCTTCCTAATATTTTTATGTAATAAGGAAATTCGACAAAAACTATAATTAATATGAAACGAATATAATACACGAAGCCTAGATAATGTCCACAATGTCATTATAATAACAAATAATTTTAAATCGCTCGATATAGCGGACGTAATAATATTCCGAGAGGATTGTCGACCTTTTCAATCTTCTCGACACTTCGATAAGTCAGCGATGAAAGGACCTCTTCAGCTAACTAGTAGGAGAAAAAGCTTTAAATATAAAGACTTGTTGCTTGAATTACTCGATTACTTTTTATCATTTATTACAGTTTTAAGTATATCTCTATTGTATCTTATATAATTAGACTTGATTTACCGATACTCAATAAATCATTATTTTTATTTAATTGGTGTCAGTTTTACACTTAATTACCGTTTCATTGACAGGCGCCAAAATATGTATACCGTAAGTACTGTTTTTTTTTTATAAAACCATGTAGAGGCGATGTTAGAATATCCACTATCAGATATCGTGTAGGTGTCGTAAAAGACGACAAAAGGATACTGAAACAGAAGATGGGCAGCAGCATTTTCCTGACAATCACTGAAAATTAAAGAAAACTGCGGTTGCCAGCTTGCATGCCAAGAGTCGCAACTATGGCAAATTTTCTTAAATAGCCAATCTATTAAGGAGACCTATGTTCAGTAGTAGACTTTTATAGGCTGAATTAAATTAAATCAAAAATGAAATTGTAATTATGGATGAATGGAAGCTATGTAAAACATATATGTAACGGCTTAGCGATGAAGTGCAGATACACCTAGTTTTAGCTGGCTGCATCTAGTTGCAGCCTAATGCGGTTGGTTATACTTGAGCGTGTTCAATTTGTCCAAAAAGTAAAAAAAAATTTTTTTACAGTCTAAATACGTCCCACTTTTGGGGCATAAGCCTCCCTTCATTTCTGAGAGGGTTTTGTGGCGAGGAAGTGTCCACCGCGCTGCCCCAATGCGTGTTGGCAAATTTCATATATCTTCCAAATATTTTTTTCCTTTTTTGTCAGATATGCAAGTTTCCTCTGGATATTTTCATTCACCGCCGAGTACGTGAAAAATCAGCATTCAAAATTGCGATTATTATTTTCATTGGTGCCTGCGGGAATCGAACCCTTTTGCTCGCGTACTGTGAAATTTACAGCTACCACGGCTTGGATTTGTCCGATTAATTTTATAAAACTTATAAATTACCGCGGCTTTACCTATCTACTATCGCTGATATAACTTGATATATGCTTTTTAATTTTTTGACATAAAATGTAAGTCAAAGTTATTAACCTATTGTTTCTAATAGAATAAAAATATATTTTCGGATTTTATCGCATTTAATTAACTACTTTAACTTATTTTTAAATTTCTGACGTTTTGGGTGCTAAAGCACACATAGTCACCCAAGGTCACGTAAAAAATAAGTTAAAGTTGTTAATTAAATACGATAAAATCACTAGGTACCGTTTCTGACTTCAAAAAAGGAAGAGATTCACAATAATTCGATTATTTTTTATACGTATGTTTATGTTTTTACCAATTGAGAACCTATTTTAAAGATTTTTTTAAATTAAATCGGTTATACTTTAGGGGTGAATTTGATACAAAAATACCACCCTTTGTAGTGACAAAAAATAACTTTCTTATTATATATTTTTGAAAGATTATAAAATTAAAAGGTCATTTTAATTTTTTTAGCATTGCTATTTACTATACTAATATTCCCTTTAACCACTGCTAGTAAGCTTAATATGATTGTGTGGAGAAGTGGTTCACGACCGTATTCGAATGGCGGATTCGAACCCACGACATTTTAAATTAGCGTTCTGCGCCCTACAATTAGGCTAATGGTTCTTTTAATATTCGGGCCTTTTTATTTCTAAGTGGTAGAGCCATGTAGTAGCTTTATTATGATTAAAGCATGTTTGAATCGGCACAACCGGAGAAGCTTGCTTTGTAAAATCTACCTATATTTTAATGCTATGTGTTTCGTAACATAAGTGTAGAGAACGGGAAACTGAACTAAACTAAGACTGAAAATGAGGCATTACATCTGAGCCTTCACCCACATGTAACAAAGTGTTTGCATTTTGACATACTTAATCGAAAATAAATGCAGATGTCTGTGAGCTACAACATAGTGGACTGTGTTTTTGTAGAATAAGGTTATATAGGAGCTCATAGTCCAAAGCAAGAGGACAGAAGAAGGTATGCTGTGCTAACAGAAGCTGGTATGCTGTGTTTACTCGTTTGTCAACCGTATTATATAAAATACCTTGATTTACTAGAAAATATTCTCTCACCATATCAGGTCTCAGCTATTTTGAGCCACGAATAAATCAAATACATAATAAATAGTACATGCAGCTAGCACATAGTTGTAGCCGTCTAAATCTACGTGAAGCTGCACCTTGGCTTGTAACTGTAACATAATATAAAAGAATTGGCTATTTATAAATAAACTGGTAACATTTCTCGTGTATTTGAAATGAAATTGTATTTTCCTTGTTAACTATTATTCGTGGATACAATATGAGAAAACGAGTTGTATGTAAATTAAAAAAGCCATCTCCTATTCACATATTCTAAACTTCATAAAAAATAATAATTAACATTTTTTTTCCGACGTAATTTAATTTATTCTTTATTAAATGGTTAATTTTTTCTTGTTTAACGCTAAACGCTTGCGATAGTGAGTCGGATATGGATTACTGTCGATAAATTGTATCTTTCATTCAAACAACGAAATTAAAATATTTGGATATAGAGATTTTTTGACGGCTCCGCGGCCACTGGCCTACCGTTGTGCAATACCTTGACTGCCTTCATGATACATGAGAAAATCCTAGGGATTGTAAAGTTAAATTTAAATTAGATGCTAACCGTCTTTTACATAAGCTAGTACTTCTAATTTAATAGGGGCGTTTAAAAGTAAGAATATAGAGATCACCTGTAATATGGTATCTTTTATTGTTATTTTATTTTTCTTATATTTCCACTTTTTAACAAGGAGGACGTATCTCAGTGCCAGCATCCTAAATTTCATCTATCTCAATAGCAGAGTTATCAACTGCCGTATGATGTCAAATGTTTTTATTTGTTCAACATACAAACCACTTTAAATGATTGTTCAATCATTACTATCCATTAAATATCTCCAAATAAAGCCCATGATTTAACCTGCGGAGAGACTCGCCTTGAGTTTTTTAAGAGATGGAGTTGATGGCCTTTTCGTAATAGTGAAGCCACGTTTGTATTAGTTTGGTGTATGATTTAAAACTATATGCTTTTCAGACATAAGCTAAGTTTACAGTATATGACGTAGATACGATATCTGATGAATTAGATCTTTGAAACTATAATCTTTAAAACTAATTTTTAGGTAAAAATTATTTTAAAAATGTGTATTACGAAATATATAATAATATATACTAAGATTGTAGAGCAACATAATAATTTGCTTCATTTGTAAAATTTATTGCCAATTCATATGAACATTAAAATCGGGTTTGTGAGATTAACACATGCATGAAAAGTATTCTTATTGAAATTAATTTAATACATTTGAACCACAACGTATTTATGGGTTTCGATTTTTCTTCTTCGGAAATAACTACGAGATTTTGAATGCTTTCCCCGTTTTGAGTACTTGAATAACTTCTAAAATGTCACCTATATTACTCTTAAAATTTAACAACTTTCATTATGGGAATAATTCCGAAATCTCTTCGAAATTAGTTTTATCGCTTCTCAAAGTTGTTTAGTAATTCAAAATTAAGGTTGTGAATTATTACTTACTTGCATAAGTAGTGATTAAATTAAACATAATATCGTGATGGATCCAAATAGGCCACTATGTAATGTTTTACCTGTTTTCCTTCAAAGCATACAGATAGGGCGGCCATTTGCAGGATTCACCCATGATAAGACGAGGTCTATATTCTTTAAAATCCGAAGATGTTCGAGGTACAAGATGTCAGAAACAAGAGTTGGGCAAAAGAACCGAAAAAAATACAAAAGGCTGTGGTGAATAAATGAAAAATAAAACTTTTAATTAAATAATAATAAAGCAAATATTCTTATTGCATGTTTAAAATATCTAAAATCAACGACTATTACTTTTATTATTTATTTGCGAAGAACCTTAACATGTAACATAAAATTATATCAGTATTTAACTAACACGACAATTTAATCTGAAATGACAATTTTATTTCTGAATGAAACAAAGAAACGTTCAAATTTCAGCATTCGCTGAATTGTTTTAACCTACACCCGAGTAGCTCCGGATATTCAATTCAGATTCAGTGGTTACACTTCACATCGACGACTGACTTTCATTCGATAACCACAACCGTAATCACTTTGCACTTAAATTCTGAAATGTAGATTTAACGTTTGTATGAAGATTTTTTAAATTATAATTATAAATAATTGATATATAGTAGATTTAGTTTTGTTCATAATCATGCTCTTTCTTTTATAGAAGCCCGAGAGTAAGCGAAATTTACTAGGTAGAAACCTTTGGACATATTATACATTTAGGTACAGTTTAGCAATGACGGTAGATATGATAAGGATAAAGAACGACGAGTGAATGCAGAAAATGGAGCGAATGGGGCCTCTACACTCTATTATGAAGAATCAAAATGTGTCAAAACAGGCACGTATGGTAATTCATAATGCTGTGTTAGTCCCTACTTTAATGTATGGTAGTAAATGTTAGGTGTGGCAGAAGAAGCACGAAAGTGGAATAAATGCTGTAGAGATGTGGTTTTTAAGGAGCATGCTTGTGCTGAATCTGAATGACAGAGTAAGAAGTTGCGTGATATGATAAAAATGTGGTGTGCAAGATGATTTTGATTGATGAAGGATTAACAAAGGAATGTTTCGGAGGTTGGGTCACGTAGAAAAAATTAACGAAGGAAGAGCACACAAAAAGCACACAGAGTAGCAAATTTATATTGCAGTTGTCTGTGAATCGGGAAGGCATGCCCTTGAAGAAGTTTCATCGATCAAATTGGCGATACTTTGAAAAAACTTTGCTTTGGCATTCATTAAGTTCAACTATTATAACCTATTTTTATTCTTATTTTCAAATATTAAGCCATATATACATCGAGAAACATGTACAAAGAAGGTCCCATAAAATACTTTGATCATGTTTCTTAACGTTTTTAAGCTATTGCATAGCTTCTATTGCGGGCCTTGAGCGCGGGGACCGAATCCAGAAATTTATTCCGTAACGAAAAAACCTCACGCTCCCCACTCCGACGGGCACGCAGATGTGGCTTGAAGGCCGTGCATTGTCTAACGACGTTATGTCTTATTCCGTGTTCTGTGGTCGTTTCTTTTCGGCAGTTTTCGACACGGTGTTTGTGTGCGTGCAACTAGACGTATTGTACGACTCTACGAAGCTCGCACGAATCGAGACGAGCTGCTCCGAAATAGGACGAATACATAAGCAGCTGTTTATGAGAAAGTATATAGGTGTATAGGTATTTATGTACTACAGTGAATAGCTGTACTTGTAAAATTTGTGTAAAGTGTTTTGAATATGAATGAACAAAGTGCATTTATTATTTATTTATTTAATAAAAGAGAAAAAATTGTTTTCTTATCGGTCACCACGCTCAAAAAGTGTAACTTGAATTAATATCAAAGAAAAAGAAATACTGGATAAATAAAATAAATAAATAATTATAATTGCATAAGTTAATACAAAATGCTATGCAATAGCTTTACCGCGGCAGTCCCCGAGTGCCACACGTCTTTTTTTTTTACAATAATGTGTGTAATGATTCAATATTTAAATTTTGCCTATGCCTGCAAGTCACTATTACTGCATTTTTACGTTCTTTTAAGCAAAGCTAACTGTAAATTTAATGATAATATAGATATAATCACAATTTTAAATATTTCGAAATTTCGGAAATCCTAACAATAATTTTAATAAAATATATTGATAAGTTATACAATAGGCTAAAATGGTTCTTATTGCTAACTTTTACAATTTGAGCTTGCAAAACCCCAGAGCAAAATAACATGAGACATTACACTGTGAAAATACGTAAAGTATACTATTTCGCTGTTTCAATATAATATCCTGTTATGCGACGATGAGTAGTCTCTTATTGAGACTGGCCGCCGTGACTGAAATTTGCTCTAGAGAATATTATGGTGCTGCAGTCCAGTAATTTTTCAATAGTGTAATCGTCTTTTAAGGAACAGTTATAAAAACGAAAGTTAGACTTAGTATTCATGTAATGTATAAAGTTCTACGTTGTTTGCTGAAAAGGCTCAAAGTGATGAAATTAATAATAATTTAGTAGAATAAGAAATCAAGTTGTTCACTTCACTTTATAAGATTAAAAGGTAAGATTTTAGAAGTAAGTAATTAAATTTATATACAGAGAAAGCCTAAGAAAATTAAATCATTGTCGAGCCTAGACTTGGTCCTCGTTTCTTTGAAGTGTTAATGAATGGTGTAAATTAAAATACAATTTAGGGCTTTTAGACTTCAAGATTTAAATTAATAAAAAGTCTTGAATAAAAACGGTAATATATAAAATTAAGTGCGCTTTAAATTTTAAATATAATATATAGAATGAGAAAATTATCCGATTATGAAAAATTATATTTTCAATGGTTAAATGAACATTGAAATATTAAATTTTCAATTATAATATAAAGTTAAAATGTTACTTGAAATTTATAGTTGAGTTTTGTTTAAATCGTAACCTTAAAAACTTAACCGGCACATGGTATAGTATTGTATATTATAGTATGGTTTATTATCTTGTCCCTGTTACAATTCGTTAATTGGCTCATTCGTTTAACTATAACGCTCTCACGGAGCACCAGTGTGATAATTACTTTATTACGCTGGTGTATATATATATACATAAAGTAAGTGATCCATTGGTATTGACTAGCAAACACAGTTTAACCAATTATCGGTCAATATTTATTCTATTTCTGTAATATATAACAAGGAGCTTATAAATCAATAAACGATAAGTATAATCACTTACATCGACTTAATTTGCTTTTTATCATGGTTTAACACGATAATTTATTTTGAATTGTTCATAGCTAGTGTTTACGCACAATTGTAAGGCGCTAGTTCTGAGCGGGGAACGGTTAGCGTTGCGCGGGAAGGGGGCGCTCGCTATGCGCTTACGACGCTGCCAGCGATCCGCAGTCGGCAGGATTTTTTTTGAGCGCTGAGGCCGCACCGCTGGGGGTCCCGAGATTAGACTAGAACATTTGATTTGCGCGACGCCCGGGTCGATTAGATGTCGCGAGTTTTGATTATAATTGCTGCGTCGTATATCGGTGGCCTCCATGGTGTTATATTTTGTCGTCAATGTGCGTGATAACGGGGGTGACAACAATAAATTAGTTGAAGTGTACAAAGGAATTTTGCTTTCGTGTGGAACGCTAAACTTTGTGATCTGGGTGTAGATCGCGTTCCCTCCAGTTATATTTGTGCTGGGTGACGTTGGACTTTAGTTCCGATAGCGGCTAGCGCCCTCCTGAGTGATTGCGCAAGAGATGTTGTGCAGCGCATGCCGTTCTGCTGTCTGATTATATCGGTGACGTCAGGTTGCATTACACACTTCTCACATACCACTCACACATATCGTTTGCTTGCCCCTGGCGACGCCTTGTGTTCGACCTACTTCTGGAATTCGGTAAGTTTTGTGTTTGCGTATCTAGCCGTTATAAATTAATTATCCATAGGCTATTTTGGGTCCTCCCCTCTAGTTGCCCGTCGAATTGGGTTACTGATGGGTCCTAGCTCAGTCGACCTTTGTCGGGGTAACTCAGGGCCGTAACAGCTAGTATAAAGGATCTACTATCCATTTAATTGCAACAAATATATTAGGAACTGGTCGTAATAAAAATATATTAGTACTAATATTGTATTAGTTTCGTGGTTGAAGTACACTGCAGTTATGGCTGCGGCATGATTTTTTTTTTAATAATATTCCACAACTATCATACAATTTTTCCGGACCGATACGACCTGGGGACCTTCAAGAAAAGAGCTTACTCCTTTCTAAAGGGCCGGCAACGCACCCGCAATTCTCCTGGTGTTGCGGTTGATCATGGGCGGCGGTAGTCACTTAACATCAGGTGAGCCGCATGCTCGTTTGCCCCCTCTTCTATAAAAAAAAAAAAAAAAAAACAACGCCATCTAGTCCCAAGCTAAGCAAAGCTTGTGTTATGGGTACTAGACAACCGATAAACTTACTTATATATTTCTAAATACATAAATATTATAGATAAATTACACCCAGACGCAGAACATATGATCGTGCTCATCACACAAACATTTGTCCTGGGTGGGAATCGAACCCACGACCTCCGGCATAGCAGTCAGGGTCACTAACCACTAGACCAATAGGCCTGTCAAAATTCAAAAGATTGAGTCGACTCTACCGGGTTCTCACAGATTATTACCGTGAAGCAGCAGAATAACCCTATTGTGTTTTTATTGGTGACAACAGGTCTGCATTTTGATACTGAATCGTGAATAGATGTAGATGTTTATGAGCTACAGCACCCACTAACCATCAGATGGATTGTGTGCAAGTTAGTCAGTCGTATGAAAAAAAACTATCGAACTAGATTCGCAGTATAAAAAGTCTATTGCATAAATGTCTATAACCGCCTTGAAATTACAAAGTTCTAGCACGTAGAAAAGAAGAAAAAGAAAAGAAATTTTAACTGAGTTTCTTTTCTTGTGGGTGTTCGAGTATTGGTCGTATGTTTATATTATACTATTAAACGAGCAATTCTTGTATATATATATATATATATATATATATATATATATATATATATATATATATATATATATATATATATCGAGACCTCGGAAACGGCTCCAACGATTTTCATAAAATTTTGTGTCCAGGAAGTTTCGGGGATAATAAATCGATCTAGCTAGGAATTATTTTTAGAAAATGTCTTTTTGTCCGTGTTTTTAGGCAATGAAAAACTGCTACAATATCGTTAGAATAAGAAGGTAAATTTTGTATTATGGTCGGTCACAGAATCTTGAAACCCCGGTTCGAGCCCAGACCGACCGACCGACTTTTTTTAATTTTTTTTCATGTTCTTTTCTTTTTTGAGAGAATCTATTTTTTCGAGCCCTTTTTTTAGTATTTTTTAAAAACACGAAAATTTAAATTAAAATAATTTGCTAATCAATGATTATGCATTGCACTTATGATTTTTTATTTAAATAACCAGTTCCGTTTTTTCTGTTATGTCGCTAAGATCAAAAAATATTATTTATATTTCATCAGTATGTAATTTGTATCTAAATATAATTTCCAAAACACATGAATTAAAAAAATCGAGCGAAAAATACCGAGCAAAGATCGGTCAACCAGGTACTGTTTAATAATAATTAAAATTTATATAAAAAAAGTTTAATAGAAAAGTTAAAAATATAAGATTAAAATATTTTAAAAAATGCTTTGTTTTTTTTTTTCAACTTCACACGACACATCACTATGGCCCATACGTTGACGGTCAACATCACAATTTCACGCACTAACACTCAATGTGAAAACACTAGGCTTACGGTTAGCCTTTCTTTGATTTCCCGCACTCGCTGCATTGACACTAATTGCCGACTACAGCTCCAAGTCCGGGGAGATGAGCGCACGCCGACGTCGTCGTCGCCATTGCCATCGCCACACGAACACCGCCGCTACGACTGCTGCCACTCCGATTAACATGTAATTGATTGCGTAGTGATGGATGTCGTGCGACGATGTTAACGCCAGCAGAAATGTACGGTTAGACCGTACAGTGGAAAAATGCCGAACGTTTCTCCGCCCTGCATTAGCAAGGACAAAATGTTTAAAGTGTGATCCACTTCTGAGTCTCATCGGCAAGGCCACAGAAATGTTCAAATGCACAATCGTATCTCTAGCAGGGCCAACCACCTTCGGGCAGCTAGATTACCTAAATATTTTCGTGTTGTTAGCGACACGCTCATTTGTAGTTAAAAATATGTATAGGAATCGAATTTAATCTGTATTTTATCTGTGTGTGTATCGAATGTACTTACCTAGTTATAAGATTTTATGTGACGCGGACCCAACGACATGCTTGTCTTTGCGGCCCCCGCTAGTCTGCCACCATCCGCGGGTCGATGCACACGCCCTAATATTGTGTTAGCGCACAGAGCTTTGTTAAGTCGCCATTTTGTAATAAAACAAGTACATCCATTGTCCGCGATTTATTTCGACAACCACCAGCACCATCCTGCAGCATCATCAGATCTACAAAGTAGTACTTCGAGCAAGATCTGATGTTCCAAACTCCACCAGTAAGAACGCGGCGAGCAAAAAAGCTGCAGGAGCAGCGTGATTTGCTGGAACAAAAAGAAGTCGCAGACAATGCTCAAGCTGCAACTGTGGTTTCTAAGGAGAAACCCAAAGTCCCACAACGGTTATTTTCCAGCGAACCGGGTAGTAGCATAAAATCAGAACCGCTGCCCCACGGCCACGTGGCAAAACCTAAAAAGCCAGTTACATCGTGCAGCAGCAAATGTTCTCGAAAATCTACGAGTATGTCTCAAAAATCGAAGGAAGCGAAGAAAAAAGCAGTTGTTGCTTGAAGCGGCTCAACAGAAGGCAAAGATTCAAATTGAGCTCATCGACAGGAACCTGGACGCCCAATTGGCAGCACTCAGCGACGGGGAAGAACAAATAGGATACAGTTCACAAATCGATACAAACAAGCTTCCTCGAAGTGAGCTAGAGGAATGGGTGGCCCACCAAAGTACCCACAAGGAACCCACAATCGAGCAGCAAGCCGCCGAGAAAGGAATTTATACGGGCTAGCTGAATCGGCAAGTACATTCATCCCGCGTCGCACACGTGGCCGGCCCGCTGCCCGGGGCAGTGCCGCCGCCACTCGACGACACCGTGACTGTGCTAAATACAGCCGTCCACATGTTGGCTAGTACTTTGAAGGATATTTCGGTTAACTGTGCAAACAACGTGCCTCAAGCTAGTTTGCTCAGCCGTATGAGTACACCGAAAGACTTACCTGAGTTTTCAGGTGACCAATTGGATTGGCTTCTATTCAAGCAAGCATACAATGAATCAACGGCGTTATGTCAATTTACACCTAAAGAAAACCTTTGGAGGCTTAGAAAGTGTCTACGAGGGCAGGCGAAGAATGCAGTCGCCGCGTTGTTTATTAGCGCCACGTCGCGAGATAAAGTCATCAAGACGTTGGAGCTACGGTTTGGTAACCCTGACTGCATCATTTCGAGAATATTCTATGAGATAAAGAAACTTCAGCCTCTGCAACAGGAATATCATAAAGACATCGTTCCGTTTGCTGTGAAAGTACAAAATGTCGTGGAAGCAGTACGAGCAGTCGGACGTGAGGAGTACCTGCAAGGCGTCAACATTGCTTCGATAATTCTGTCCAAACTGCCTACAGTGCTTATTTCAAAGTGGTCAGATTATAGTTTTAAAATAATCACCGAAGGAAAATTACCCAGGTTAGTAATTTTATCTGAATTTTTAAATGAAGAGGCCGTTAATATTTCGACCTCTGCAAGCATTTTTACGACCGTGCGAAGAATCACGGTACGAAAAATAAAACTAGTGTGCCTCCACGCACACAGACCGTGTTAGTACAAGGCAAAGAACGTAGCGCTAATTGTTTGTTTTGCCGCACCGCAGTGCACAACCTCACCGATTGCAAACAATTTAAGAAAGCACTACGTAAAGTTCGATGGCAATATGTGAAGAAACACGGTCTATGTTATAAGTGTTTAATATCAAAACATGATCGTAAAACCTGCGCAGCACCTGTGTGCGATAAAGACGGCTGCAAAGAAGAACATCATCGCCTTCTGCATTATTCTACGAGTAATCAACGTGAGCTCGCCACCAGCGATAAGCATGATTCATCGACTATAGCTCCGGCGAACGCATGTGGTATGCTACGAACCGAGCCTACGGTAGCTTCAGAGATAATAACGCATATTAACGCGAGTGAGCATAAAGTGCTGTTAAAAGTGTTGCCTATTCGTGTGCATGGGCCGACCGGTATAGTGAACGCCACCGCGCTTCTCGATTATATGCGCAGGCCTCGCTGAGCGCGTCGGTTTGCGCGGCCGTAGTGAAACATTAACAGTGCGCGGAGCGTGGACTGATAACAAACTAGTTTGTAAGTCTATAGTTATGAATGTAAACATAGCTGGTAGTAATGATGAAAAGTTACATTGTGTAAAGGAATTATGTTTGCCTACTCAAAACTTATCTATTATTGATTATAATAATTATCCTTACCTAATTAGCATTAAAGATAAATTATGTACCTCTAACTCAAGGCCTGAATTACTGATAGGACAGGATAATTATCATTTGTTAGTACCTTTAAAAATTAAGCTAGGTAAAGTAAATGAGCCGTCCGCTACACTTACCCCCCTCGGATGCTGCGTGCACGGTAAAGTGCGCGTGTCGCGGAGCGGCGCCCGTTCCTCCGCAGCCGGCCGTCACACCTGCAGCGCTGAAGCAGCGCTAAGCATCACGGAGATTGAGGAGGTAAGTGCCACTTCACAGGATGACAGCTTGCTGCAAGAAATCCATGATGAAGTCCGACGCTCGTTTGCCTTGGACGCCACGGGTGTGTCTGCTAAGCCACGACAGAATGCTGATGACGTGCGTGCCATCGCCCAGCTGGAGCGATCCGCAGTGCTCATTAACGGACGCTGGCATGTTGGCTTACCTTGGAGGGATGCAGGTCGTAGAATGCCGGACTCCTACCCTAATGCACTGAAAAGGATGAAAGGTATTGAAAAGAAAATGGATAAGGATACAGATTTTGCTAAAAGGTACGAGGAACGTGTTGATCATTTGCTAATCAATGATTATGCACGTGAACTGATGGAAACTGACGTCACATCGAACACGTGGTACTAACCACATTTTGGTGTTGACAACCCCAATAAAAGCAAGCTTCGGCTGGTCTTTGACGCTGCTGGTAAGGTAAATGGTTCTTGTCTTAACAACTATTTAAACACTGGGCCCGATCTACTGTCATCACTTCTTGGTATTATGCTGCGCTTCAGGGAGAGAAAAATTGCAGTAGCAGGTGACAAAAAGGACATGTTCCTAAGGGTCAAGGTCCACGCTGAAGATCAGCACGCTCTAAGGTTTTTATGGAGGAGCAGCCCTACGGAAAGAATCAAAACGTATGTTATGACTTGTTTAATTTTCGGAGCTAACTGCTCACCCTTTATTGCTAGTTCATTAAAAATAAGAACGCCCGGCAATATGAATCATCGTTGCCAGCCGCAGTAAATGCGATCTGTCACTCTCACTACATGGACGACTATTGACAGTTTGCCGGACGAAGCCACGGCGAGTGAGCTAGTTAAAAATATTAGCGATATTCACAGGAATGGCGGTTTCGAAATTCGAAACTGGACGAGTAACAGTTGCAGTTGCGTTGCAGTTTTAGACAGCGTACCGAAAGAGACTTTGGGCCTAGGTGCAGTAAAGTTTAAAGTCGGACAGCAGTATGGAGGTGAGCGAACACTTGGACTTATTTGGTTTCCGGCAGAAGATAAGCTTGGTTTTGACGTGTTCCTAAAGCGCATCCCGCGGAACATTATTCAGGGTGATGAACGACCGACGAAGCGACTTATGTTGAGGGTAATAATGTCAATTTTTGATGTCCTAGGCTTTCTAGCTCCCTTCACAATTCAAGGTAAAATCATGCTTCAAGACACCTGGCGTTTAAATATTGCATGGGACGATTATGTTCCCGACAGTATTTACGACAGGTGGAAGAAATGGATTAACCTACTTAAAGTTATAGATAATATTCGCATTCCTAGGTGCCACGCGATGATTGAATGTTATCGGAATGGGATAGCAGATGCAACGTCGCCCCCCTCAGCCACCCCGCTCGCATCTACCAGTGCTACGTGCCTTCTACTACGGGCTACAAAATTGTAGCAGCCACTGGTAGTGCTACGAATTTGGACACGGGTGAGCCAGGGTATGTAAACCTACAATTGCACATATTTAGCGACGCATCTACAAAAGCATTATGTGCGGTAGCATATTGGCGTTGGGAAACAATGGGTAAAATCAATGTTTCTTTTAACGTGAGTAAATGCAGAGTGGTACCCGTTAAACCAATGACAGTACCTAGGTACGAACTTCAAGCAGCATTGTTGGCTGCAAGGTTAGCAAACACTATCGGGAAGGAACATAGAATATCTCCAGTGTGTCGGTACTTTTGGTGCGACTCCACTACGGTTTTACACTGGATTCGTAACAATACCCAAACTTATAAAACGTTCGAAGCAAACCGTCTTGGGGAGATTGACGAATTGACGCGCATTGACGAATGGAGATATGTTCCTACAAAGCTTAACGTAGCTGATTTGGCTACAAGGGAAGCCTTTGACCCTACGTTGTTCTCTGAGTGGATCACTGGCCCAGGTTTCCTGTACCTTGATGTTCCGGAATGGCCGAAATATGTCATCCAGCCGGACACGAACGAAGTGGGCGCGAAAATTACAGCCATTGCACAGGTAATCCCTGCTAACTTACCGGTACCGGACCCGGTGCGGTTTTGTTCTTGGCTGCGCCGGCTTAGAGCAACAGCCGCCGTTTTAAAATTCGTTGACAAATTAAAAGGTATGGTAGATAGGTAATTAGGATGATGGAGCGAGCAGAGCGGCTGCTATTAAGACACGCACAGGCAGAATCATTCGCTGACGACTTCGAATCGATACGAAAAGGTAAGTCTTTAGTTAAAACTAGTCGGTTACTTACTCTCTCACCGTTCTTGGATGAACATGGCTTGCTTCGTTTGGGCGGTCGTATCTATGCTGCTGCAAATGTCACTATGGAGGTAAAGAGACCTGTAATATTGGACGGGCGTTACCCTGTGGCTAGACTTATTGTTCGGCACTACCACATAAAGGCAGCTAATGGCAACCAAGAAACAGTAGTAAATCAACTGAGGGAAAAATACTGGTTAATACGACTTAGACCTACCGTAAGGACTGTGGTGTCACAGTGTATGGTGTGCCGAATTAATAAGTGTAAGCCGCAGGTTCCTCGTATGGGTGACTTACCTCAGGCTCGCGTGGCTCATCATCAGCGCCCCTTTTCATACTGCGGGTTGGACCTGTTTGGACCGATGGAGGTCACAGTAGGCAGACGCAGGGAAAAGAGGTACGGTGTCCTTTTCACATGCTTGACGTTGCGCGCAATCCACATTGAGACCGTTGCCTTCCTGACGACAGATTCTCTAATCATGGCACTGCGTCGGATGGCAGCGAGGCGTGGCTGGCCACGTCACTTGTACTCAGACAATGGCACCAATTTTAGAGGCGCTGACAAGGAACTCCAACGGTCTATGCAGGTCCTTGACCGGGAGGAACTAAGTAACGTAGGTGTCAACAATGGGATGGATTGGACTTTCATTCCTCCCGCCAGTCCCCATTGGGGTGGGGCATGGGAGCGAATGATCCGCAGCGTCTATACATCGCTTAAAGTTGTCTTAAATGAACGGGCACCAAGGGACGAAGTATTGTGCACACCACTAGCGGAAGTGGAAAATATAGTGAATAGTCGTCCTTTGATGCACGTTTCAGTCGCACCAGATGGAGTAGAAACCCTCACTCCAAGCCATTTTCTTCTAGGTACATCATCCAACTTACCTGTGGTTGGATCGTTCGACAGTTCCGACCTGTATCTCCGTAGACATTGGCGCACAAGTCAACGATTGGCGGACATGTTTTGGCACAGGTGGGTAAAGGAAATTTTCCTGAACTTATACCTAGGCGAAAGTGGCACGTGGAGTAGAAGCCACTGCAAGTTGGCGACCTGGTCTTTGTTGTGGACCCGAATTCTCCCCGCAACTCGTGGCCAAAGGGACTCATTACAAAAGTGTTTCCCGGCAAGGATGGCCGTATCAGGTTAGTGGCGTTGAAGGTTGGCTCAAGGACCTGGCGTCGGTCCACGGCACGCGTCGTTCCTATATCATTGAGTGATGAGTGCTGTGACAGCACTGGGGTGAGGAATGTTAGCGACACGCTCATTTGTAGTTAAGAATATGTATAGGAATCGAATTTACTCTGTATTTTATCTGTGTGTGTGTGTGTATCGAACGTACTTACCCAGTTATAAGATTTTATGTGACGCGGACCCAACGACATGCTCGTCTTTGCGGCCCCTGCTAGTCTGCCACCATCCGCGAGTCGATGCGCACGCCCTAATATTGTGTTAGCGCACAGACCTTTGTTAAGTCGCCATTTTGTGATAAAACAAGTACATCCATTATCCGCGATTTATTTCGACAACCACCAGCACCATCCTGCAGCATCATAAGATCTACAGTGTATTTACTCGTAGTAATGTGTCTGGCTTCTGCTTCGTGTTTAAAGGCGTATTTACTGTCCAGCATGTGTTATAATAAAATTGTTATAGTAAGTTCTTGCCGAGCGTGGCATGAAAGTTAGTCAACTAATTCTCCAACCACAAATGATTGCGATGAATCTATGCTGATTAGTGAGGTAGGCTCAGACGGGGGATTAATGATTTGGAATATCAAATTTCCATTATCTGCACTCACCTATCCGCCAACAGACCGCGGTGAGCAAAGACAAAGCTTTCACGAAATACTAGTCAGCTGGCATGTTCACAATTTTTATGCCCAATACCATCTCAGTCTATCAAAAATATAAAAGAGGGAGCGCTGCGTACATTTCAAAAGATTCAGGAACCGTGCTTAACTTCCTAACACGCACGCTCACTCACATCTTTCTTCTTTATTACAGCGCGAAAATGTCCAATGCTGATGACGCAGGACATTTAGAACTATTTTGTTGGATGCAAATAATTTAAGCATATTCAAGAGTGCGTGCTCTTACATTAAGTTTAGTATAGTTTTGGCATGACTTTGGCGTCACATTAAACGTACGTGGTGCTCCGTTTATCTTTCCTTGATGATTTTAGCAGAACACTTTTAAATGCTGATGTGATGTGATAAATTTAAAACCAGCATCCTCCCACCATCAGTTCAAAATAAAATTATTAGTGTTTTATTACTGGAACTTGAAAAATACAAAAATTTTAATCCCTTTGTTTTCAGATTTTTAGTTATGCAGCTTGGAGTAAATATCGATACTGCAACGAAGTATTCGCGAGGTAGCGCAGAATAAAACCGTATTTTGCACATTTATTACTTTATTCAGCTTTGGTAATTTTACCAAGGTAAAGAAATATGATAAAAGTTTACAAATGCAGAGAAAAGTATTCTATAACTATGTTAAACCAAAAATGAAATACCAGAAATTTAAAATTTATAATCGTTCATTATATTAATGAATCAGTATTATGAGTTCATAATAATAGAAAAGATATGTATAAATAGAAATAACATTTTAATATTATTACTGTTTTAATTATTTAATTAACTAAACAATTTTGACACTTTTACTATCTACCATCTTCTTACTTGATATGCGCATTGTCATTGGTTAAGAAACATATTCATAACGATGACCCGATGTTGTTGTTAGAATTGTTTTGTCATGCGGTAGCTCCATATCGGCAACTTGTATATTTATGAAGAAATTTGATACCCACGTTGATGTTAAAAAACAATTATTATAATATATTTGCATGCAAATCGAAAATTTGAAACCTAATTTTAATAACGGATGTGTGATTTCTAACATGCCTGCAAATGTTTACGTATCCAACTTTTAAATTTTTATATTTTAGCTTTTTTATTTATTTCATAGGTTTTTTTTAATGGAAGAGGGGGGGCAAACGAGCATACGGCTAAGCTTATTTAAGTGACTAACGCCGCCCATGATCAACCGCTACACCAGGGGAATTGCAGATTCGTTGCCGGCCCTTTAGAAAGGATTAGAGGATTAAAGGTTAAGCACTTTTCTTGAAGGCCCCTAGGTCATATCGGTCCGGAAAAATCGCCGGTGGTAAACTATTCCACAGAGAGGTCGTACACGGAACAAAACTCCTTGTGAATTGTACAGTGGAGGACCGCTAAGCATCCAGATGGTGTGGATGGTATCGGGACGTTTGCCGCGTAGTGCGTTCATGAAATTTGGTGGCAGGGATTAATCCGAACAATTTTTCAGAGCACTCCCTGTGATATATGTGAGAAGAGAATGCAAATTCATGAGTAAGTTAGACCAGAAGAACATCAGCTGATCGACCACGACGGTAACCGTATTGGCGATCACTAATCAGCTGGTGATCCTAAAGGTACCTCATGAGCTGGCAGTTAACAATGGACTCCATTGTTTTGGACAATAAGCATGTGTTTGCGATAGGCCTGTAGTTGGACGAGTGTGAGCAGTCGCCTTTTTTAGGGATCATGTGGACGAAAGCCATCGTCCATGATTTTGGGACTACGCCTAGGGAGTAGGGGAGTAGTACCGAAAAAGAGGTGTTAAAACTAATGCCAACTCTGAAGCACATGTCGTCAGCACAATTGGGGGGATTCCCACTCAACCTGTGGATGTCCAAGGATAGGAGTGCTTTGCGAACCAAGCGTTGTGTGGACTGCACCTCCGGCATGGAGCACTCACATCGCGTGATGGTCGGTGGCGTACAATAAGAATCAATAAGAATCGAGTTGGCCGCAAAGAAAGAGCCTAGCAGATCGGCTTTCTCTTTTGCGGTATGGGCCAATGAGTCGTTCGCCCTGTTCAGAGATGGAAGAGAAGGCTGACAGAAATTCCCCCTGCCTTGGCAAGAAACCAGAACGCACGGGTTCCAGAAGGAAGGCGAACTAGTTTCTCGCCAATTCTGCCTATTTACTCTGACTTTGACTTCGTAATGACTCTTTTGAAGGACCTGGAGGCGGAATTATATTTATGTTTTAGAGCGCTGGTTTTTACATTCCGGGATGTTGATGCGTCAGCCCAGGCTTGGTAGTACTCCTGCTTATAGCATGATATTATTTTACAAGAGCAACCAAACCATGGCTGAGATTTGCTTCCGATGAGCACCACAGAGGAAAGAATAAAAAGTTCCATACCCTTAAGTCATCAGCGACTGAATCCGCAACAACGTTGAGATCGTCTGGCAAGAAGCAAATTCACCCCCAAGGGTAGGATGCAAAGAAAAATCGCATTTTATCCCAATGGGCTGACCTATAGTGCCATACATGGTGACAGCCTGCAGAATGCAACTCAGCGTGAAAATTCAGCGTGAGTGGTACCATACACCGGACAAGACAATGGTCCGAGGAGCCTAAAGGAGCGTCGACGGAAACATGATATCCGTCCGGGTGAGAGGTCAGCAAAAGGTCCAACAGAGAAGGTGCATGATCTTCAACATCTGGAATCCGCGTAGGCAAAGTAACCAGTTGTGACAGATCATATGCCAAGGCAAAATTATGAACAGATCTCCCCTCATGATCGGTTAAACGTGAACTAAGCCATTCGGCGTGATGAGACGTTAAAATCGCCGAGGATCACGATCTCTGCGGAGGGGATCTGCTGTTACAACGAATCTGTAGCTATTTGGACGTGGTCGAAGATTCGGTCGGTCGTAGCCAAATGATGGACAGGTCCGAACCTTGAAAACTGCCGAAGCGTCGAGAACATATGTCCTCTCTGACGTATACGCAAACTACAGCCCGAGGCATGAAGGTGTGTTCCAGTTTGTACCTCGGGTAGGAGAGATACGAAGCATCAGCCGGAGAGGACACCTGCATCTCGGTCAGAAAAAGCAGAGCCAGCCTCACCGGCTCGAGATGGTAGTGGACGGCGTTTAGGTTAGAGTGAAATTCTCTGATATTGCAGAAATTCACGGATAGCGTGGCGGGAGTCGCCATGGTTTTGTTGCTCCGTTTTCTCCAAGCAGTTGTATTCCTGAGCCGAATGTTGCCCGTCCCTCCCAGACTACGCGGGGCAGCCTGAGCACCCACGTTCAGGAGTGGAGTAACTTGGTCGCTCTTGATGCTCAGCAAGAGATTTTACAAGGGTACTGGTAGTCTAATATTTAATTCTGCTACCATGTTGATGGGGGGCGGGGGGCGGAATTGGACCTCCGGCCATCTGCACTCAACAAATAAAAAGCGAGAGCAGAGCTTCCACTTTACGCCGGTATTCTGTGAGATCGTGGTACCACCGCAGTATGAGCCGGCCCATACGTGCAACAGCAAAGCTGCCGCTTGGCATAGTTTTCTAAAGGTATTAACTACATTAATATTTCAGAATACATTGTACCGTAATAAGATAGTCTCTTCTATTTTACATTAGGGAGAAACCGTGTGCGTCTATTTTATCGGGAAACTGTTATTGTGATTTATTCCCCGCCTGTGTTTACCGACTGCTTTTAGCCGATTGCAACATGTTGCAGGCGGAAATCATTGTATTAAAAATAAAGCAACCTCTTCATCTGATGATTTATCTTGTTTTTAAATATTAAATTCAAATAAAGTAGGTATGTATCCACCTAAATCCCATTTACTTATATTAGTACCTATTTTATTGTTACGATTAATATAATATTTTATTTAAGGTGGCATGTAGTTAGGCGACTAAAGTGTTAATTGAATTTTATCTTGATCACTGGAAAATCGTGTTTGATCTTCATTACCATGATGACGCCTTTGGTGTCGAGTTCAACAATGATGAGAATTTCATTTTATTCTATCCAAACTATCATTTGCGCGGTATATATTATTTTAACACAAGTCATTATTCACAGAAGTCCAGGATGAATGATCGTCTCTGAGTAATGATCTAACTATGTAAATATAACGAATATAAAGTTTTAAGTAGGTTATAATGCGGTGATGCAGACTCGTACAGTATACAAAACCACCTATCTCAACTGTCTCTACAATTAGACCTGATTTACTTTTTTTAATTATAAGACCCTCTGACTACTAAAGCCCAACATCTTTGTTTATATTGCGATACCACAAGTAAATTTTACTTTGCTTGTTGCAAATAATATTTTGGTGTATTATCCTAAATACGCATTTTAATTGTAAATATTATAAAGTTGCAGAAAGCTTTTTATAAGACCATGGCTGGTAATCACTCATATTTTATAAGGCTTTCTTAGGATACTTGTAAATAAGCTCGAAACTCTGATACAATTCTTATTTAATAAGAATTGTAACTTTTAAACTTACGATAAAGAAATGAGACTTTCTAAATATTGATTTGGGTATTTAACCAATTAAGTTACCTTTACCAGAATATCATAATTATTTACCTAAATGATTTTAGGTGGAATTTATCGTAATTACCACGATTGGTATTACCAGTTTCCTGGTTTGGTTATTTCACATGCATATAGACATAACAAATAATAGCACACGATATTGCGCTAGTGAGAGACAGAAAGCGACCATTTTATTGGAAAATTGCTATCGTGATTTATTGCCATCTCCATTTGCTGACCGCTGTTAGCCATTGAAACATGAAAGTCATTGTGTAATTCAGGTAATTCCTTATTTTATAAGGCTTTCTTAGGATACTTGTAAATAAGCTCGAAACTCTGATACAATTCTTATTTAATAAGAATTGTAACTTTTAAACTTACGATAAAGAAATGAGACTTTCTAAATATTGATTTGGGTATTTAACCAATTAAGTAACCTTTACCAGAATATCATAATTATTTACCTAAATGATTTTAGGTGGAAT
The DNA here is from genome assembly GCA_036936625.1 of Parnassius smintheus behrii. NCBI lineage: Eukaryota > Metazoa > Arthropoda > Insecta > Lepidoptera > Papilionidae > Parnassius > Parnassius smintheus. The sequence continues at coordinate 25,343,341 of JAUPFT010000012.1, forward strand.
TTATCGTAATTACCACGATTGGTATTACCAGTTTGCTGGTTTGGTTATTTCACATGCATATAGACATAACAAATAATAGCACACAATATTGCGCTAGTGAGAAACAGAAAGCGACCATTTTATTGGAAAATTGCTATCGTGATTTATTGCCACCTCTATTTGCTGACCGCTGTTAGCCATTGAAACATGAAAGTCATTGTGTAATTCAGGTAATTCCTTCGTTTGAGATTAGAAATTATCTGGGAAAATAAGGGAAGAATTCAAGAATTTTATTAAAAATAAAATAAGAGAATAAATCAAACTAAATTACTTGCTAAAAATAAAAATAAAATCCTATTTTTTTATGATTTTACAAGATGGCACCCTTGTCACGTCTGACAAGTGACTTGTGTCATAAAATTATGTAGGTAGTGTGATATTTTTTTGTTTATTCCGAGCTCCTGGATTGCATTGATATTGATATGCATATATCAACAAGAACGTTACTTGTTCCAAGACCGAAATAGCACATCCCCAAATTTCGAGACATTTTATCCATTGTATATAATAAATCTACCCTATAGACTAAAGTGATTAGAATAACACAGCATTTCAGAATTCAAATATCTGTCAATAATTTGATCAATAACCTCATGACAGTTGATTGCTAACGTCAAAACAACATCAATTCACCATTAGCAATGCAGTTTTTGGTAAAATTAATACCACTGAAATAAAGGCAAATTCATGGATTTCAATGATCAAAAGTGGTATAATATATAATTTTATTTTATTTCCCTACATGTACAAAGCCAGGCCTCCGCTTCATATTATTTCGGACTGTCTCCTTTGCCCTCTCTATTTTCACTTAGAAACAATAGAAAGAGATAGGTATAATGTATAAGAGATAAATAATACTTAATTTAAGTAACCGGTAATCAACAGTTATATGTAAGGCCAATATTGTGTGAATATGAACCACTTAAAATAATTGAGGAATCTGTCCAGACATTCAAGAGGAATTTAGTAACATATATGCGGAGAGAAGAATTAGATATATAATATAAAGATGACGTGGTAGATCCATGCTGCAGTTATATTAGTAGTATAGTTGTAGTACGAATGGGTCGGCTCGACTGGGGAAGGACCACGGTCTCACAGAATACCAGCGTGAAATAGCAGCTCAACGCTGCTGTGTTTTGTATGGTGAGTGTAGAGAACCAGAGACCCAATTGAGGCATTCCATCTAAGTCCTCACGGGTGACAACGCATCAGCATTTTTATTCGTAATCGAGGAAAGATGTATATGTCTATGGGCCACAGCGGCCACTTGCCATCGGGTGGACTGTCTGCTCGTTTGTCACCCTTGTACAATAAAATCAAAATAGAAACTGGTAAGAAATTCCATTCAGATTCATATGACTCGATGATGCAGCAGGCTACGTTTAGTAAGAAACACAGGTGTTGCTTATGTATACAATTACAATGTGAACTTCTTCAAGCTAAATGTAAATAGACTTTTGTTTAGCCGATTAATTGCGTCTTACAATCTTTGGCTTTCATTAACACTTACCGTCAGATGGGATATAGCTTTCTGAATTTAGACAGAAATGGCAGAACAGAGATTGGACGGAAATAATTAGGTTTTTAAAGGATTGGTAACTTTGGTAAGGCCGGAACATCAGAGTTTCAAAGGGTACTGACCACGGCCAAGGGAAAAATTAATGATATAAATTATTGTCGGGAGATGGGACTAGAATTCCATCGCGAAATTTTGAGAAGAAATATGTGTAAATGAGTGGTAGAAAGCAAGGCATGGAATGCTAGGAGACTTATATGTTGCCAGCATATAAATAAAAACTTCAATACCGACGTGTCAATTTTCAACTATTCATCCAATTCATCCATTAATAAATAAGTCAATAATAATCCATTAATGAATAAGGTTTAAAAACGAACATAAATGTTAACAGGATATTTTACTGAAACATTGTTTTAATTATCATGTTGTAAACTTAACAAGATCATAGCAAAATATATCATAAACATAATATCTTATATTTCTAAATGACTTTCAATTCCCGAATACGGTTTTTATTTACATTCGTTGTGTTTAGTATAAAGTACGTGCTGTATGTATGCGGTTGATGTAAGTTTTAGATTGTTTGAAAATATATTCAGCGAGGAAATGTAGCCAGTATTTTGGCACTATGCCATGAGGGTTCATAACAATTTAATTCCATAATATACATTTTTATTAATATAATATGTGCACTAAAATGTCGTTGTAACTTCACATCGTGATAACTATCGTAACTTTCTGTTAAAAACTGAAGCGCGGACGGCGCGGCGGTAAGACAAGGCAATTGCATGTTGTAAAAACAAAATTAAACTTGCAAATGAAGGATTTTAATATTTAATCAAAATGAAATTACCAGCTTATTCAGCTTGCAATTATTAACTTTAAAGTACATATTTTAACGTGAATTTGCCATCATTACTGACGTGACAAACTGATTTATAGGTAAATAAAGCGCTATGTTTAAAGATCTAATGCAGCGAAAATATTCCAATTTATAACCATAATACAGAGCATCAGCTCATCTCATTGCATTGAGTTATTATAACCGAAACCACAGTATATTATTTTCAAATTTCCATTTCTCTTAACTTCATTATAAAGATATATTTACTTAGGGCTGATTTTTCTCAGACGTCATATTAAAGTTCTTTAAATTTGAAACCATTGAACTATTTAAATCATCAAAACATCAAAATCATTGAAAGTCTTAGGGCTCATTTTGCTATAATCAACAATTTTGTTATTTATAGGATAAGCTACAAAATAAACAAAAATGACATTTGTATTAATAAAATAACTTAATTTTTCAGTCTGGTGAATGATTTATTTAATGAATAACATTTATTTGATGATTGAAAATCGACCCACAGAGAGATTTAAAGACATGCATACACATTAGTCTTTTAAATTTTATTATTTTAAATTTTAAATTGGAAATGTTTTGAATGGGTTTGAACGGAAGTTATTAAAACCATGACTAAACATTCAACATTTGTAAAATTTCCACAAGAAATATCAAGAAAGAAAGAAAGAAAGAAACAGATTTTATTTGGCACATGCAACACACTCAAGTGGATTACATAAAACAAATAACATTTAAGTAGTCATACAACAAAAACAACAAAAAAATTTTACATAGAAATCATGAAACAGGACATTCACTCCTTGTTTATAGATATGATAAAACAAAAAAAACAAAAAAAAAGCAAACAATAATATAAAAAAGAAAAAAAATAATAGTAAAGAACTGGATAATAAGGAGTAATGCATAGGGTGTATTACAAAGACAATCCACCCGTTAATGCTGCTCTGTTCCAAAAAGGAAAGCCACTCAGGATATGTTGGATGTATCAGAAGTACAACACCCCAACCCTGATTTTCAGTGGCACCCTTATATATTTAAAATAAAAATACACAAATTAGTATAAAATATATATATATATATATATATATATATATATATATATATATATATATATATATATATATATATATACATATATTATATATTCTTTATATGCAGAGGGCAGTTCTGTTGTGTTAAACCAAATATAATAACAAAAATTTAATTCTTGTAATATTGTCATAATTCTTATCAAATATTCTTAATACTGTAAGAGGTTGCATTGAAATTCACTCAGGAACGTAATTAAGTTTAAGCTACAAACAAATACACAAACCAGCTGGAGTACACCGCTTCATTACATAGTTTCAATAAATAATATATACATACTCAAACACACACACATATACATATATATATGTATGTACATATATATATACATAAATATAAACAAGCACACATACATACACATATACACGCTCATACATTATTTATAAAATTACATTCTATCAAAATATCTGCACTACTTGACTTTGAGATTGCTGATCTAAGAGGAACAATTTAAATTTTTGACGGAAGCTATGTATCGATTGTATATTACGGAACGGCGGCGGCAAGTTGTTCCAACACTTGGTTGCTGCATATCGAAAACTGCCTCGAAACGCAGCGGTGCGGTGTTGAGGCAGAAGCAACCCGTACGCTGAAGCTCTTGTCACTACATTTGTTAAGACGTTGTCACTAGTCAGTTTTAGCAAATAAGACAAGTACGAATTATTTTGAAGATTACAAGTGGTAGAAAATGCGTACAAGTTTCGGCAATTGCCTTTCACGAAACAATATGTACTGAACACTAAACCCACAATGGTATTATATAGTATATACAGTGTGATTTTTATATCTAGATACGCTCGACTTTTATGAATGGAAAGTTACTATAGTCTTATATTGTATAGAATTCGCTCTAACCTGGATATTTCAATACCCGGCAGCAATTGTTTTGGCATTTCCGATGTTCCATTCTTGTTAGAACTATTTCAATAAATATTAAATGCAAAGACATTTGAATAGGAAATACCAAAATATTCTGTAATATCGGGATGGAGAAATAGTTTGTATACATGTCTTTACGTCTCTGTCGTTGTATTTTCGTTAAACCTGGTTTCGAGCACTTAGAAGCTTATTGTTCAAATTGCAAACTATTCTCAAGGACCAGCAACTCATAGTTGCGAAATATTATTGTCTTATGATAATGTTTATATCATATAACTTTCCTCCATAAAATATCATTCAAATATATTATCAAAAGTTTTCAACTAATTTGGACAAGTAATATACCATACATAATGGCGCTTGCAATTCCTTGTGAAAAAATATCGCAGGTAGTTCCAATATACGATTGATTGATTTAGTGCTGACAGTACCTGGGTATTAAGCTACGAGTCTTAGCGAAATTTTCTGCAAAAAAAATTTAAATTGATTTTGTTTTGTTATAATGTTGTCTCTAAATCTTAAGAATATATTACATCGGGCAAGAATAAGTTAAATGAGTGCCTTTGCGTAATTTTTGGGCAAGTAATAACTTCCGTTGCCCGTTGTTTCTGGTAAATAAAATAATAAATTATTTCACATTATATAAAAATGTAATAGAACAACTGAAGAATGTTGTAGGAATTAGTTTAGGCATGCGCCTTGATTGCGCGTAATGTTCTTAAATTTTTGAAGTTATATAAATTGAAGTATCACATGGATATATTATATTAAAAGAACTCATCCTCCTTGTACTGACATAAAATAGACACCAAACACAAAAATTGTAATAATAAGACAATAGAAGTCGCATAGATACGTGACTTTGTCGCCGCTGTTATGTATTGACGAACATAATTCACTATTTTGTGATTTAGTTGCGCGGGGAAGGTCGTACGTGAATTTGTGTAATTATAATGGTGAACGCAGCATAACAGTAAAAAAGTAGTAAAAACTCATCTAGGACGTGTTACACAACTAATAAAGGCATAAAATTTCATAGGTAAGTTGATAATTTACTTATGTACATCTCGATGAATACTTTACTATGATATCTACCTTTGTAAACTTTCATTTATTACTTTTGTATTGACAATTACCATGCTGCTTTTGTTCTACCGTAATACGCAACGAAAGCGACGTTGACAATTTTGCCAAGCAATGTAATGTGAAATATTAGGTATCATCGTGCATTGTGTATGTTTATAATAAGGTTGTAGGTGGCAACATCGGTTTTGGAAGTAATCGAGCGCTAATTCATTTCTGTTGTCTTATTATTACTATTTCTGTGTGTTTACTAGCTTAACTAGTTGACCTTTGTAGTTGACCTGTTTTCCTGCTGATACACTAGAAGGGTTGTTGGTAAATAATCGATCCGCAGCAGTGTATGATCTAATTTGGTCTATATTTTTTAACTATATTTTCAGTGACTTTTATAATAAAAATGACATAACAACGTCAACGTCATTTCTCAAAAAAAGAACTACCTAAATCTTTTTTAAAATTCAAAAATATGTTTTCTTCATAAATTTGGAATATACTGGCATATAAGTACAGTCGACTCCTGCTTTTTCACGACATGATCTTCTTTATATCTCATACAAGCTGATTTCTCCTAAACTCAATCCCGTCGTACTATATATTCGTAATTTCTCTAGAATGAATTTTAATAAACTTGAAAGTGACGCCTATCCTACTGACTTAACCTCTTTATTTAAATCAACATTTATTAACGATAAAGTCTCAATCCTTAATAATATAGTTCTTGGTCTATACAACAAACACGCTCCCAAACATCAAGTAAGAGTGAAGCGTTCACCAGCCCCGTGGATGACTGAGGCCGTAAGGTTGGCAATGACTAATGGATCGTAACTTAAGACAGTAAGACTTTTAAGAGTGCATTTTTATTTGTATTATTATTACTAATTCTGTCATTCAATAAAAATAAAGAAAAATGAACTTTATTTCAAGCACTTTAAAGTCTTTGCGTTCGTGGATTTGTACTGTGACCACAACATTCTTCCGAAATTAGTATAACTAATTTGATAAATAATCAGTGCATAAAAATGTTTAACTAAAATTCAGTGTATGTAGTATGATTATAACATATTATACTAATTGGGGTGTCTGAGGGTGTGCGTTAATTACGTTACATATTGTATATACAGTAGAAGAGGCCCTATATAAAGCCGTTAGAGGCGAAACCAGGGCAGTATTGAATTGGCGACACAAGCGAAGACTTAGGAGTGAAATAAAGTGAACTAAAAGTGTTAAGTGTGATTAATTATTAGTGGTTTTAAGTTTTAATTAAAAACTGTCGATTGACGGTAGTTTTAATTGTCACGAACCTTAAGCTCGTGACAATGAAAACTGCCAAAAGGAATGAAAATTAATGTTTTTTTTATTTTCGGCAAGCGAAACGTTATATCATAAACATACCGCCCACCAAGGAAATTTAGTGACGGAATGGTCTTCATAAACTAAGAGGTAGTAATTCTAAGCTTAACTAATACATGTTATCGTAAATGGAAAAGTAGGTAAACATTTAATATAATAATATTTTACATAAATTTGACATAAAAAGTAAACAATTCATGGATCTGCTATAGGTAAAATACATAATTTTGATGTTGGCCTTTTAATAACTGATGTTTTCGTGCGCAATGTGACCACACGGGTAACGTTATCATCACCGGGGTGTTTTTCTATAACTCGACCCAATAATCAACGACTTGACGGCAAATCATCTTCTTTAATCAAAACCATGTCCCCAAATGTTAGGTTCCGGAATTTGTGTTTCAGGTATTCATGAGCTTTGACAAATACTCCCGGGACCATCGTTTCCAAAATGACTGTAGCATCCATTGCACAAATTGCCACCTAGTTAAATAGCCTACGCTTGAACCTTTGTAGTCCTTATCTGGTACATTAACTATCGGTTCTCCTATTAAGAAATGTCCAGAAGTTAAAGGCAGGGGCTCACCAGGATCAGTAAAGTTGATGACGCTTATTGGCCTCGAATTTAGACAAGCTTCCACTTGATTGAGGAATGTGGTCATTTCTTCGTACGTGAGGGCAGAGTCACCAATAACCCTTTTAATGTGAAACTTGGTGGATTTTATACCCGCTTCCCAAAGACCACCGAAATTAGAAGCATGTGGCGGAATAAAATACCACTGGGTGTTGTTTGCTTCCAGATATTCTGCTATGGCTGGCTGAATAGATGCCAACTGTTGCAATTCTTTGGAGGCACCTACAAAATTGGAGGCGTTGTCGCTCCACAAGTTAGCGCAGTGACCTCGTCGCGACATAAATCGTCGAAAAGCAGCTAAAAATGCTTGTGTACTCATGTCACTTACGACCTCTAAGTGAACAGCGCGAGTGGACATGTAAACGAAAAGGCATATGTAGCCCTTATAAGAACGATACCCTCACCCTTTGGTTGCTCTTATACTTACAGGTCCAGCATCATCCACTCCACTATATAAAAATGGTCTTGCTGGTGTACATCGAACCGATGGGAGATCACCCATCAGTTGATTTTTGACAGTAGCTCTCTGTTTTGCACAAGTTACACATTTGCGAACATATTGTTGAACTAGAGATCTAGCACCTATTATCCAATAGGCTGACCTTAAATAATTTGCCATTAACTGAGGACCACCATGCAGTGTCTTATCATGCGCGTCTGCGACTAAAAGATGAGTCAAATGACTTGAATGTGGTAGGACTATCGGATTTTTTACTTGGTCATCTAGTTCTGACTTCTCAAGTCGTCCACGAATTCGCATGATACCATTTTTATCGAGAAAAAGACAGAGTGATATTAGTTTACTTGTTTTTAAATTCAAAAACCCTTTTTCCTTTAATTGTTGGTATTCTATTGTGAATGAATCCATTTGTGTTTTCATTATACAAGTTTGTAATGCTGCTTCCATTTCGTGATCTTTCAAATATTTACTATCGTGTTTTTACCGTTTTAAAATTCTAAGACAATACGCAATAACTCTTACTAATTTTCGCAGACTAGAATAATTTTCGAAAAACACATGCTCTGGAACTACAGTTGTGTGCGCCTTTATAGTTTGTTCTAAATTTGTTTTTAAATCCTTTGGCCTCTTGTACTCAATTAATTTGTTTTTCAGAAATGATGGTCCTGAAAACCGTAACTCATTACCGACTAATAAACTGGGTAGTATTCCCCGTGAGGCGCAGTCAGCTGGGTTCTCTTTGGTCGGCACATGGAACCATTGTGACGAATTCAAAGCGCCCAAAATTTCCGAAGTCCTGTTGGCTACGAATGTTTTCCACTTGCTAGGGTGACTGTTAGGCCACGATAGCACTACTGTAGAATCAGTCCATGCAAATATCTTTTCCTTTGAAATATTTAAAACCTCAGCTGTCTCTGTCAATAACTTAGATAAAAGTAAAGCATCACATAACTCCAATCGATGAATACTAATTTGTTTGATGGGAGCTACTCTTGTTTTAGCCACTAACAACGACAGAAGAATTTTGCCTGAGACATCAATTATTCTTAAGTAAACGACGGCTGAGTACGCTGCTTTAGAGGCGTCACTAAAACAGTGCAATTCAAGGTCATCTGATGAACTTGTACCAAGCCAACGAGGTACCTGAACTTTGGTGAGTAATGACAACTCTTCGCGGTAAGTACTCCACTCTGATATTAAATCGCTAGTTAATTCTTCATCCCAACTTACACCTGCGAGCCATAATTTTTGTATGAACATCTTTTCTAATACCACACTAGGAGCTAACCATCCTAATGGGTCGAACAAACGAGCTATATCTGATATTATTAGTCTTTTTGTTACAGGTGCGGTCGTCAGCGGTGTAAGATTTACCGAGTACTGAAAGGAGTCTTCGTGGCGGTTCCAGGTAAGTCCCAAAATTTTTATAGTACTATCTAGCTTAATTTCTATATTTTTATTATCTATTTCTTTTCCCTTAACTACTATATTCCCTTTGCTTTGATTGTCAGTGTACTCATTTTTTATGTTTATTTGACCTGTTTTCTGTACTACTTCACTTGTATATATTGAACTTATTCTATCTAATAGTTGTTGATTGTTACTATTCCATTTCTGCAAGGCAAATCCTCCTTTTTTTCTAGTAAATCTATCATTTTTTTACACATTTCCACTCCATCTTCGACACTATTACTTCCCATCATCAAATAATCCATATAAAAAGAATTTAAAACTCTATCAGCCTCAAGTGGGTACTTATCTTCTTCATCATATGCAACCCGATGAAGTGATCTAACTGCCTGATATGGTGCAGAAGCTGTTCCAAAGGTTACTGTTACCAATTCATAATCCCTAAGTGGTTTTTCGGGGCTTTCTCGCCAAAGTATCCTCTGGAATATAGCATCCTCATTTGCTAGTCTGACTTGGCGGTACATTTTAATTATGTCCGCCACAATACGTATAATAATAGCGTGTACTCTCCATCTAACAACTGTGTGTCTCAACTCTGCTTGCAGCGTTGGTCCAACCATTAAAGTATCATTGAGAGAAACTCCCTTTTTGTTTTTCTCAGAGGCGTTGAAAACTACACGAACCTTCGTGGTGGTCTTGTCGTTTCTTATCACCGCGTGGTGTGGTAAGTAAACTGCTTCATCTTTCTTATCATCCTCTTCTTTTACAGGTCTCATGTGTTCTAATTGCAAGTATTCATTAATTACTTCTATATACATTTGTTTTAAATCTGTGTCTTTATTTAATCTTCTTTCTAATGATTTGAATCTTGTTTCAGCTATGTCACGTGAACTTCCGCCTTTGCATGCAGGATCTTCGTCTCGAAATGGTAAACGCACTATGTATCTGCCTGTATCTTCCCTCTTTGTAGTTTTAATATAAAAATCTTCACATTTTTGCTCTTTTGGATTAAGTATTTTTTTGTACTAACATGTTCTTCTATCTCCCAGAATTTCTTTAGAATATTGTCTTCACTGAACTGTGTACAGTGTACACTTATATTTCTACTGTGGTGCTTTACACTTTCATTACTTGAACTGACTACACCGGAAAGGATCCACCCTAAAGTGGTGTACTGCGCCATTAAAGAACCAGACGGACTCTTTACTATACCTTCCTTAACAATGCAGCAGTAAACATTTGCGCCTAAAAGAACGTCAATTTTATTGGGTGTTTTGAAAGAAGGATCTGCTAGACACAGACCGTTGAGATCAATCCATTCCATTGAACTGGTATTCACAGTTCTCTCAGGCAAGTACGATGTAATCTTACTCAAAACGTAAGCATTAATTTGAAGTTGAAAATCAAGATGAACCGTGGACTTTATAATCAGATTTACCATGTAATTAGCAATGGTTGACTTGTCTCCTAAACCTGAAACATGACCTCGGACTGGAATTTTCTTAAGCCAGAGAAATTGGACAGTGGACTCTGTTATAAAACAAGCCTGTGATCCTTGATCAAGTAAGGCTCGAACTGTTTGAAATTCACCCGACTTGGACTCAGCTTTTATCAATGCAGTGGCTAATAAAACCTGTCTGGGTTTTAAAACTTCTCCCGAAGATAAGCATGCAATTATTTGATTATCACTTGTTGGGGAACTAGTGTTATCGATAGCAGACTTTGCTCTGGAATCTTGACCCTTGTTTTCTTCATAAGGTTCTTTATTATGGTGCAGCAAGGAATGGTGGCGTTTTTTGCAAATTCTACAGACAGTCTGCTTTTTACAGTTTTAAACTGTATGATTGCCACCTAAACAATTAAAACATAGTTTATTTTTTGCTACAAACTCTCGTCTGTTTTCTATGGACTCTTTTGCAAATTGCTTACAGAAACAGAGCTTATGAAGTTCCGAACATAATTCGCAACGGATATTCGGCGACTTCGTGGCCAGCAATACTTTTGAACTATAAACATGATAACTACTATTGATCTGATGAGCCACAATCTTTCTCGGCTCTATAGATTCTAATGCGCGGAAACGACTTTCAATAAATGTCCTAAACTGATAAAAGGTGGGCAACTCGTTGCTGGAGTCATTAGAAATGCTTTACTCCCACTGCTTTCGCGTTTCATTATCTAATTTGAACGTCATTATATGGATGACAATAACGTCCCATGTGCTCACATCGATTTTCAAATTTTTTAGTGCATTTAAACAGTCACCTGTGGTATCTAGCAGCTCCTTTAATGAGTTAGCCGATTCCACATGTAAGCGTTTCTGGCCGAACAATCGTTTTAAATACAACTGGTTAGGTACTTTTTATTTGCATAGCAATCTTCTAGTTGAGACCAACATTCGTTATAATTGGCATCTGTGATTGGTGTATGCCTAATTAACTGCTCGGCTTCACCGGTTAGGTGACTTTTAAGATGTATAATGAATGCATTTTTAGCACATTATCTAAGGATGCATTGTTGTGTACTAGTGAAACAAAAAGGTCGTGAAAAGTTCTCCATTCACTGTACCTGCCAGAAAAAGTAGGAATTGTTATCTTGGGCAACTTTACACATGAACTAGATTGCTTAGAAGAACTATTACTACATCCACTATCTTGTGGTAACGGTTCTCTAATACTTATCTTGTTTAAAGTTGATTTCATTAAAGATTTACATAGTATGTAAGTATCTTCTCTTGCGTCATACACATCGACAATATTTTGATCTATATCTTCTAACTTAAACTGACCCATAAAGTTGAGATTTAGTATTTTTGAACGAAGACCAATCATTTTCTCATAATTCAAGCCTTGTTTGTATATATTCAACAGTAAGTCTATCCTTTGGACACTTTTTAAAATTAGTAAAGCCCTTTTGTATTACTTGTTGAAGGTCTTTTAATATATTAATTTTTCCTTCCATCGTAAACAACAATCGTATAGAATTATTAACTAATATTAAAAATAGTATAATTCAATTATTTGTGTAAAGTTAAATTTATCAATCTGAATGTAACACAATATCAACTTTGTAACAGAAAAACGTAAATTGAAACGTAAAACTTAACAAGTTTCCTTACTAAACAAAGCTTGCGAACTATTCAAGTCTCAAAAACAATGAAAATTTATAAGTATTTATGAACAAAAATTCACTCTTACAGAAATCGGGCATAGGTTCCCTGTTTTTATAAAACTAGTCTCAGTCCTTCATCTAACATGCACAAGTCAAAATCTTCCTTGAAATCAATATTCAAATAAGTAAGAAATTGTCACAGCTCCTATGAAAATAACTAAATTGTACTTACGTTTGCACTTCACTAACACAAACACAGGTTAAGCTGATATTGTACTTGCGGCGTTCCCCTTCGGCTTCACCTTGAACTTCGACACCCGGCTGCTATTGGCGAACTCGAAGATTGAACTGGCGATGTAATACTGATGGCGTCCTTTGTGACGTCACGTTGAACTAACACTCCCAATGAGTTTGTCCATTTTGCTGGACAAAGCTGTTACCGCTTTTGCAGGGTGTGCGGTGCTCTTGCAGCAGCGATCCACTGCGAGTACTATGGCGTGCGGTCCAAACCTGGCACCGCTTATTAACAAAAACTTCTGACTAATCTGGGTCTGATATTCGGCTCGACTGGACCGATGTTTACTAGCTTAACTAGTTGACCTATGTAGTTGACCTGTTGTCCTGCTGATACACTAGAAGGGTTGTTGGGAAATAAAACGATCCGCAACAGTGTATGATCTAATTTGGTCTATATTTTTTAACTATATTTTCAGTGCCTTTTATAATAAAAATTGACATAACAACGTCAACGTCATTTCTCAAAAAAAGAACTAAATCTTTTTTAAAATTCAAAAATATGTTTTCTTCATAAATTTGGAATATACTGGCGTATAAGTATAAATATCATAAACACTGTGATATGAAATGATTTAGTTACTTACAATTTGCTTTATCATACTTTGTCCAAACATAATAATATCCAATTGAATATTTAATTTTGATGATAGTGTATTGCGCGATTCACGCCATACAAAACCAATCTCCGGAATAAATGAGTAATTATGGAATCTATCTTTATTATTTGTTTTTGAATATTGCTCTTGCAATCAAAAATAAAAATTTGTTGTAGGTAAGTTGTGAAAATGTATGTACTACGAGCCCAAATACAACATTCTTTGATGATCAAAACCTAAGTTGTGTGTTTTCTTCTTTTCGATATAGAGCCGCTACTAGTTAAGGGTCTCTCCAACATAATCTAGGTTTGTTTGTCACCTATTCATAAAAAGTTAAAAGTATTGCAATGTAAATAAGGACGACAAACCACCAGAAAAAATCGTTGCTTGTGAAATAAAGGGTATATTTGGAAGAATGAAAAAATCTAAGAAGGGGAAAACAGTTATTCAATTCGAAGGTTATGATATTTTAAAAAGGCCAAATTGTAGCAGTAATGGTGGCGTTTCGTGGCAATATTTTTTCTTTAGAAAAGTTCTGATAACTTATATTTTTACCAGGGAAATTTTCGATCAGAAAGGTATGGTTTAAGCATTAAAGAAGTTTGTGTTGCAATTAATTCCCAGAATTTCTTTTTTCGGAGGTGTAAGCTTTTAAGAACTAATTATTTTTTTTCTTATTGCTATTTAAACACATCGGATACAAAACTGGAAAGATTAAGGTGATTTTTAATTGAAACGTGTCATAGTTTACGTTATTCGTGTACATTCTTTCTATTAAAGATTATTAAGCAATTTACGCAATATACTGCATAGAAAGAAATGAGTAAAGAACAAAAGATGGAGATAAGAAGTTAGAAAGACCAGCACAAGAACGAGATATATAGGGCAAACATGATAACTGCCAGTTCAAAATAGATAGGTAGGGGGATACGGTACAAGACGATTTCAAAGTTTTGAGGATTTGTTGCAATTAATTAATAAATAAGTAATCTTCAGGCAGTATCGGGTATAAGAACGAAAGCATGGACATCTATTTTTATTAAAGTTACTAGTATTAAAATAAATAATGTTAATTTTACGTCGTACGCGGTTCTAACAAGTTTCTGTGAAGTGAAAGTGGTTCCGCGGAACGAAAGTATGTAATTGCAATATAATGATGTGGTGTTTTTTACAGTAGGCAAAAGAACCGTAGATGTTTTTTACTGATAAACAAGGGATTACATCTAAACCCTATGGTGTGATAACGTATCTACATTTTTAATCTTAACCGATCATAGTTGTCTATAGATGATTATACATATATTTCATTTAAATCTACTCACTATCAGGTGGATTTTTGTGCTTTTTTTGCCCTTACTTGTGTAATGAAGCAGAATGTTTAACCTATAATTTTATAAAAATACATATTGATATTTTTTGGGACTTTGATTTCATCTACATTGTAATTATAATAAAATATGTATGTTAGTGCCAGCGCGCACCCTTGCATTTCGTATTTGTTAATGTATTTGTTAGTTGGGTTGGCTGACCTAATCTCCCTTTCTTTCTTTCCTTCCACGCACGGGCCTGCCTAATTGGGGAGAGCTATTTGTGGAAGCATCTGCGGTCTTCAATGAGAGACGCACTCCGTGAAGTAGAAAGGGGAGATGGCGGAAGCTATAAGTATTATATATATATATATATATATATATATATATATATATATATATATATATATATATATAATATTTGTACGTGGTAGAGCCATGCTGCAGTTATATTAGTAGTATAGTTGTAGCACGAATGGGTCGGCTCGACCGGGGAGGCACCACACCCTCACAGAATACCAGCGTCAAATAGTAGCTTAATGCTGCTGTGTTTCGTATGGTGAGTATAGAGAACCGGAGACCCTTTTTACTGGAAACGAGGCATTCCACCTAAGTCCTCACGGGTGACAACGCATCTGCATTTTGATTCGTAATCGAGGATAGATTTAGATGTCTATGGACCACAGCAACTACTTACGATCAGGTGGACTGTGTGCTCGTTTGTCACCCTATCCTATAAAAATAAAAAAATATAAGAAAAACGCGCGCCTACATCGTCGGAGCAAATTCGTCATGCCCGCATAGCCGTCAAGAGAGAGGCCGCTCGTCGCTTCCCTCAGGTAAGTGCCCATCTTTATTATGAGCTGTTTTATTTGTAGTTTCTTTATCCACAGCAGCTTATCTTCCGTCGTGTCAGCCAACGCTTCAAATTAATTTCAAACAAGTATTGTGTAAAGTCCGCTACGTGCCACGTCTGCCATTTTTTTCTTGGGTCTTTTTGAACCACGCTAATACAATTAACTTGATTTTTCGCCCCGCCGTATCTTTGATCACTTTCTGCGCATCCAATTTACGTACATATTTTTGATAATTTTTAAATTAACACTTTATACTAATAATGAGGTACTTTCAATAACTAGTATAAGTTAAATTTTGTGTAGAGGCGGCTTATGAATCTCAAAAATACTATATCATCCCGTGGTTGTCGTAAAAGGCGACAGAAGGTAACTGAAACAGAGAATGTAACTGAAAATATTAAAAACTGCGATTGCCAACCCGCCTCCTAAGCGTATCAACTATTAAAAAGTTTCCTCTATTAGGAAATCTGTGAGAATGCCTATAATCAGCACTGAACTTTTAATAGGCTGTTATGAATAAAGGGATAAAAATGAACATTGGTAAATATTTTTCAGCGTCTCATTTAATTTTGAAACCATCTTTACTGAGAAAGGTAATTCGCTTCGCTCTTTTTGTCTTAAATTATTCACAGGAACATCGGACCCTATTCAAACCTGCCACTTAAACAGATTCAAATGGGATGATTTCACAAAAGGAACCTGCCAAAGGGACGTGGACATAACCAAGTAAATACTAAATAAGTAAAAGATAATGTGCAAATCGGGCCTCAAAATGTTTTAATATATGATATATATGAAAAAAAACGAGAAATATCTACTAGTGGATGTTTTAAGAAGCCAAAATAATTCCAAATTCTTATAGTATTTTTATAGCATTGGATGAAAAACAAGCACACAGTCTACCTGATGTTAGTGGATGCAGTGGCCCAAAGACATCTACATTAATTCTTAATTAAGAATCAAAATGCAAACGAATGATGACTAAATAGGTGCCTCGATTCCAAAAATCTCCGTTTCTGTACACTCACCATACGAAAAACAACAGCATTACGTTGCTATTTTATGCTGGCTTTTTGTCTACAGATGCTTTGCTTTACCTGGCTCCTTTTTCCATGTACTGAAACAAATTATGTGTAAAATCTTATGAGATTTAGTGTTTTAATATAGTAAAGACCCTCCTGTTTAAAAAAAAAACATCTAAATAGTCAAATTATTGACCATGTAGTGACAGTGTAACGATAACCACTACCCCATTTCTTGGCGCGAGCGATGTCATAAATGATAGTGGGAAATAATCTAAAGGATGGGCAACGGGATTCCTGCTGAAAGCAGCTAAAAAATTGCGGTTTCCAACCCTCCTGGCAGTCGTAGTAAATATCTTATACATCTATGATTCCCCATGTTCGACAGTAGACTTTTGATAGGCTGTAATGGTTACGGTCAAGACGTATTAAATCGTAAAAACACTTCTAAGGTTAGGTTAAACAACATCAGGAAATTAGTTGCAACTAGGTTTTGTGTACAAATACTTTTGTGGCATTAATGGGCCAGGCATAAGCCGATAACATCAACGTATGCAGCATTTCTCGATGCTGTCGTTAAAATTTTGCAGCATTGAATCAACTCATTTCTTAAAATACCATAAGTCACTTGCGTCCGTGGGCTTCGGCCATTTTATCCTAGGCCCACCATTCACGTGTCCCTCGGGTAGAGCTAAATGAGCGACTAGCTGATAGCACAGACTCGGCTCCTCGCTGTGGTAGTGGTGAAAAATATACCACCTCAAAATTTACACATGAGACACAAATTAAAAAATGGACATAAATTCCTGGCGCCCCTTTAATGGGGCAGGGGTGCGAAGAATCTGCGGGAGGAAAACCGGCGACGAAGTTCGCCACCCGTCACGTTCTGTCTCCTGGAGGGGCGAAAATTTAAACGTAGGTCAATTTAAACGTAGCACGCTACTAAGACGCCAATGAACAAAACTCCACGTATCATAGCGCTAATGCTCTAAGACATGAAGTTGAGTATGCCTGTTACACTTAAAAGTGCTAACAAACACACTCATCATCCCAATCTGAAAGATAGACGATGCATCGCTATGCGCTACGACGTCGCCCACAAACGGTATGGGTATGCGATGTCCACGGGAAAGCCGTATTGCTACAACAAACCCGCTTACCACCAGCACTAAGATGATATGTCTATGACACATCAGTTAACGAGTCCAAGTTTACCTCGGCCCAATTGCTCGTGAAGCAGCACACACGCCACCATAATATTCCTTTTGAAGTCCCTAATAAGGACTAGTCATTTTGCTACAGTACTAGGAGCAGTCGGTCACCCGACCACCCCATACAATGCTTATGTATCAAGGAGACCTTCAATAATAATGCTTTTTTATCATAGACCTTGCTTTCATAAGTCATTAATATGTAGGGTTCGAACCCACGACCCTACTATTGTAGTGCATATTCATCATAGAGACCTTCTATAGTATTGCTTTTGTTATTGAGTTTATTATCATAAGTCCCTAATATAGGACTAGTCATTGTGCTATAGTACTTCAGGCAGTCGGGCTCCCGACCACCCCATATATAATATGTACAACTGCAGCTTCTCCATACAAGACATCTATACATGAATACCTTCCATAACTAAATTTTCTTTAATACTTGAACTCTTTCCACAACTTAGAGAATTTTTAACAAATTTTCTAATTATCTCATAAACGTTATTTATCTTTATATTTATAATATTTTCAAGTCATATTTCTATTGTTTATCATGTTTTAAATATTTTTACAAGTTTTTATGATAAATTTATTTATTATGGAAGACAATAATTTTGCCTTTAATTTACTATGTTATTGGTCTAACGTCCGAAATGTATTTATATTAACTTTATGCTTATTAAAGTAATTTTTTTGCTTAATATATATATTTTAAGACTATTTTTGATGCCCCTTTATATTGAATTTAATTATTAATAATAATATTGGGCCTTCACAATGTCAAAGATATGTTGCAAACCCGTAACATTCATTGCTATGCAGATGACAGCACTGCTGATGCTCTTTACACCGGCCGAGCCAATATTTCTCGGGAAAACGTCTCCGACTGCCGTGACAAACTTGTGTCTGAAGTCGAGTCTTTGCTGAACAGAGTTTCGGATTGGGGGCGACTAAATCTATTCCAGTTTAACCCCCAGAAGACACAAGTTTGCGCGTTAAACGCTAAAAAAACCCCTTTATCGTATCTCCTCAGTTTCAAGGCATTCCCCTTGTTGCCTCAGCCAGTATCGGAATGCTCGGCGTCAACATATCGAGTGACGTGCAGTTTCGTGGTCACTAAGAAGAGAAGGCCAAATTGGCCTCTAAAAAGCTTGGCGTGCTCAGCAGAGCGGGACAGTATTTCATGCCGGCACACCGCCTGCAACTTTACAAGGCGCAGGTTCGGCCGCACATGGAATACTGTTCCCATCTCTGGCCTGGGGCTCCCAGTGCTAGCTCCTTCCACTTGACCGCATTGACCGAATGCTTTCCGATCGGCTCAATTCACTGGCACTGCGAAGAGATGTTGCATCCCTTTGCATTTTCTTTCGCATATACCATGGAGAGTGCTCTGAGGAATTGTTCGGATTAATCCCAGTCGCCAAATTTCGTGAACGCACTACGCGGCAAACGTCCCGATACCATCCACACCATCTGGATGCTTGGCGGTCCATCACTGTACGTTTCAGAAGGAGTTTTCTTCCGCGTACGACCTCTCTGTGGAATAGTTTACCACCGGCGATTTTTCCGGACCGACATGATAGAGATCTTCAAGAAAAGAACTTACTCCTTTCTTAAGGGCCGGCAACGCACCTGCAATTCCTCTAGTGTTGCGGTTGATCATGGGCGGCGGTAGTCACTTAACATCAGGTGAGCCGCATGCTCGTTTGCCCCCTCTTCTATAAAAAAAACTTATCATCAACTGTAATTTCATTTAGCCTTCTGTAATCTATGACGATTCTGTATTTAACTTCGCCCGTAGTATCACCCTTCTTTGGAACAATATGTACGGGAGAATTCCATGGGGAGAAAGCTTCCTGAATTACATTATCTAATATAAATTTATCGACCTGCTTGTTTATTTCTGTTACCTGTGCGGGGCCAGTCTGTAAGGTTTTGTGAATATAGGGTCCTCGTTTTTAGTTCGAATGAAGTGTTTAACCTGATTACTAAAACTCAAAGGTATCTGTTCGCAATAAAGTATATCCTTGTATACCTCACATAGTTTACGAATGCTCTGTCTTTCCTCTTCATTCATATGGTTTAGGCGTAACTTGTTTAAATTTTCAAGCAATAGCTGGTCCGTTTCTAGATCAGAGTGATCTATAGAATTTACATATGATTTATCATCCACACATTGACAAATTTCAAAAGGTTTCTTAATAGATAATTTCATTTGTTGATCCAACGTATTTTGTATAATTGTAGTGGCATATCCATTCTCATTTTACCAATGCGGAAGGCATGCGCACTCCATCACAGAATCGGGTATAATTTAATATTCCTTCACCATAAAACATGTTAACAGGTAATTTTGAACGAGTATTACAACATAATCTAATCTATTGTGTATTTATTATAGGTATTCTAGAAGAATTTGTGGTAAGTACTTGTTTCTTTAAATCTATTACAGCTTCCAACTTCTTTAATAAATCATTCCCAATTAGCCCATCATAACGTGAATCGACATTATAAAGATAAAATTTATGTTCGTCGTTACTTTGAAATATGAAAATTGTGGAATTTTAATTACCTGATTGTTTTTGCTAGATGCATGAGTGCTTAAAACTTCAAAGGGTTCATTTGTTATTTAATTACGGTAGTATTGGTATGCTTTATTGGGGCTTATAAAAGAACGGGTGCTTCCTGTGTCTATCATAAAATTAGAATCTATTTCCGGTACATATATGTATATGGTAGTTTTAGATTATATACTATAAACTACCTTATACATATATGTATAAGGTAGATTTATATTTATGTCGCAATTCAATTCTATTATTTCGGGTGGTTTTCGGAGGCAAAAAATTGAAAAAATAAATTGAAAATTTTCAGTCTGTGCAGACATGTCATTATCCTCTGAATCATTGTTTTGGTCGACCTCTATTATAGAATGTTCTTGTATGAATTCATCTTCACAATAATGATCGTATGTTTCCTCATACATGTAATTTTGAGGAAATTCGTAGGGATGGTGTGATGGATAAATTTCTAATTCCTTTAGGCGGAAACCTGGCTTTGGAGGGGCAGTTCTCATAGAAACATCATTAGAAACCGGCTTATTATGCACATTATTATTACTAGGATAATTAAAACGCTGAGAATTACCAAACTGTTGTGGTAACATTGGTTGCATGGGGTTATAACCCTGGGGTCTAAATCCAAAGTTTGGTCGGTATCCAAAATTAGGTCGGTATCCAAACTGAGGTGGGTGATATTGCTTAGGAAACTCGTTCGCTGTTGAGGCTTATTTTGTGGTAACGGAATCTTCATTTGTCTACTATGGGGAATGTCAAACTTAAATTGAGGTGGTGTTCCGAAATTCTGCCTAGGGGGTTAGTTTGGTGCTAACATTGATCTAAAACCTGTAGGCTGTGTTGGCATTGCGAACTTAAACGATGGTTGATGTACTGGTATACTACTAGACTGTGTCTTAGACGTATGGCAAGACTGTAACATTTTACTACGCGTCTGATATTGGTCATAGAAGTTTACTTCTTCTAGAACTATACTTAGTGCTTCTTCTAGTGTACTGGGTGTTTTGAACCTAGAAATTCGCACCATATTTTCGGGTAAATTATATAAGAAAACCTGCAGAGCGGTGTTATTATAAATGTTTTACTTATTTTTAAGTTTTTTGCATTGGGGCAGCGCGGCGGACACTTCCCTGCCCTAAAACCCTCTCAGAAATGAGGGGAGGCCTGTGCCCAGCGGTGGGACGTATATAGGCTGTAACTTTACTTTACTTGGTGTTATTATAAATTTTACTTATTTTACTTATTTTATCACCAATTTGTTCAAACTTCGATAATAGCACTGATTTAACGGATTGTATACGACAAAAAATCTATATATTTTTCATTTTGGTGTTTCTTTAAAGTTTCTAATTCAATGGCTAAACATTCTTCGCTATGTGGGTCACCGAAGTGAGTTAAAAACAATTCCTTGAATTCCGCCCACGTCTCTATATCTTCCCGTTCACTGATAAGCGACGCAGCCTCGCCCGTAAGACGACTAGTAATGATTTGCATTATATATTCAATTTTCACATCGGATGATTTAAAGTTACTTATTATATATTCACATTTACGCAAAAATAAATTTAAATAGCGTTTGTCGCCGCTGAATGTTGGTATTATTTTAGTTAATTCATTAGGGATAAGTTTAATTTCCGACATTTTTAATAATTTATTCACTGGTTCTACACAAAAATAAGAAATAAAATAAAATATTTATTATAACTCTACTAGTTCCACAAATGTTGTAAGGAAAATTCGAGTATAAGTACTAATCTATTATGTATTAACGCGTCGAGTAATCTTTAAATTAACAAACACTTGTAGACACAATAAGAACTTAATATAATGTATAATACTTAATATAATATTACTCTATAACTTCGTTGAGTAATATGGGACTTAATATTATGTACGTATTAAAATTAATTTAATATTATTTTTATTTAATAATAGTTATTTATTGAACTTAATACTTTATAAAATTTACGTAAGATTAGTATTTGAAACCCAAATAACAGTCAAAATGGAAAATGTCTAATTCCAAGTTTACTAAGGGATATGAAGGAGGTGAAGAATCGTACTCACCAGCCCGCTTTGCCCATCATCAGCTTCACGGCTCCGTATTCTTGACGAATTTGCTTGGTTCGCTGTATCACCATGCTGTATGAATCGTCGGCCGATGCGTGAAAAAGAGTAAAATTGTATACGCGATATTCACGAACGGTGGCACAACCTTTCCGGCGATCCTACCGGCTGCGCCATTCAAGTTGCGGGAGCTGCCGAGAGCTTTTTAAAAACTAATTGAAAGTACCTAATTAAAACTACGTGTTCACAGAGTGAGATGTGAATTTATTCTGACCATTGTCTTTTACAATTCTTAATCCTATGCTTACAGTCTACTTAAATTACTACATACTATGACTATACTATGACTATACTGATGGACGCTTTATACGTATTATGGGTGGTGCAGGTGTAACCATAACTATCTTTTTAGTTTCAAGGCACTCCTCTTGTTGCCTCAGCCAGTATTGATATCCTTGGCGTCGACGTACCAAGTGACGTACAGTTTCGCGATCTTGGGAAGAGAAGGCCAAATTGGCCTTTAAAAAGCTTGGCGTGTTTAGCAGAGCGGTGCAGTATTTGATGACAGCTCACCGCCTGCAACTTTACAAGGCGCAGGTTCGGCCGCACATGGAATGCTGTTCCTATCTTTGGCCAGGACTCCCCAGTGCCATCTCCTATCATTTGATCGTATCCAGTGTAGAGCAGTTTGAATCTTTGGCGACCGAGCTCTTCCCCATCAGCTTGATTCACTGGCACTGCGAAGAAATGTTGCATCTCTTTGCGTATTTTGTCGCATCTACCACGGGGAGTGCTCTGAGGAATTGTTCGTACTAATTCCAGCCACACAATTTCACCATCAAACATCGCGAAAAACCTCGCAATACCATCCATAACATCTGTATGACCAGGGGTTCACCACCATGCGATTTAAAAGGTTTTCTCTTGCTCATACAATTTCCTTGTGGAATCGAATACAATCAGAGATTTTTTCGAACCGATACGACTTAGAGACCTTCAAGAAAAGAGCCTACTATTTTTAAAAGGTGGGCAACGCAATATGCGATTCCCCTGGTGTTTACTTACCATTGGAAGAGACGTACATATGTTCGTTTGCCGCCTCTCCTATAAAAAATTCATTGAATTAACTCATTAAGGGTTAAATTATTTTATTTATGACTTTTAATATTGAAATGTTTTATTCGTTATTAAATATTATTTCGTTTTATATTATCAGTTTAAACAAACACTGCTTGATCTAGGTCTCCTTTCGTTTTTGAGAGTATTAAATCAAAGATTTATTATTAACTGACGTTAGGTCCGCCCGAATGTCCTGACACATGAAATGCCCGACTTGACCTTTTCTTTCACTGACGAGCACATGGTAAATAAGCAACTAAATTTTCATTAATGGGTTGGAGCCAGTTTATTCTAGAGAGAGCACTTGCTTTTTACTACTGTAGATTTTTTAACAAAATATAATTTTTATCATTGAAAGACTTATCCGGAAAAACCCTATCTACATTTGGTTATATCTCAATAAACAGCTGGATTATAAGAGAAAGTAATTCTCTATTTTCTTTTCTCCATTTTTATAAAATTTATATTTCTAGGAGTTTTGTAGGAGGATTGTACTTATTTTAAAAACGAGCTTTTTATTGATCACGAATAAATTTCTATCATTGTATCCATTGAAAAACAAATATAACTCAACAATTCTTTAAAAAAAAATACATGTACAATCTCGAATAATGATTGGTGCACGATATTTTAATTCCATAAAAAGTGAATCAATATGCAAATCATAATGTTTTTGCGTATAATTACTAGTGAATCTTAATTTCACTGATAATTGAGTATGTAAACGATTTATCTGATATCATATTTTTTCATTGTTGAAACAAGTTGAATGTAAGACAGATATTATCTACCGTAGTTAGAAATAAGAAATAGAATATAACATAACATTTTTCCAGGCCATCTGTCCTACTATCTGTATTGTGACCTTTCTAAGCTTAGTCAGCTTCCTTGTGAATAGCGGTATTGTATCCTGTTTTAAGCTTACAAGAAACATATACGTAAAGAATACAACCTTAATGCAAATGTTCGCTATATCAGTAGAGACTCATGTCCATCTGTGCGCTATTTCGGACTGACGAAGGAAAGAAAAGAAGATATACACAAAAAAGAAAGTATTACTAAAAGTTAATGACCGACAACGAAGTGATCTCGCAAGTGTTCTGTTTTGTCAATTTTGACAAAAAATAATAATGATGGTGATAAATAAAATTCCACGTGAGTAAAGCTGCAGGAAATAAGTAAAGTTAAATAAAGAATAATCAACGGATTATTTGTGCAACGGTGTTGCAAAAGGTCTTAATTGACACTCCAACAATAAATTCTATCAAAAAAATTTGAGAGACAGTCAGACGTAGAGATAATTCATTTAGTGTTCTATTTTGTGTACGAATATTTTATTTGCTTTTACTATTAAATTAGTTAAATTTAAAGATATAGTGTTAGTAAGAAAATAAAACATTGGTAAAGCCACGTGGCAGCTTTGCTATTGCATGTATGGGCCGGCTTAAACCGGGGTGGCACCACGACCTCACAGAATACAGGCGTGAAGTGGAAGCTCAGTTTCCGCGTCTCGTCTGATGAGAGTAGGTGGCTGGAGGCCCAATTCCCCTTCCCCCCTTAACATGGTAGCGGAATTAAGTAAAAATCTACCTCAGGAGGCTACCAGCACCCCTAGAGAATCCCTCGCTGAGCATCCACTACCAAGTTACTTCACTCCTAGGCGAGGGTGCTCAGGCTACCACGCGTATTCTGTGGGGGGGGGGGGGGCTTCCGTTCAAGACAACAACCGATCGGGACAAACTGAGCAACAAGACCAAGGTGACCCCTGCCACGTTGTCCGTGAATTTCTGCGATATCAGGGGACTTCATTCTAACCTAAACGCCATCCACTACCATCTCGAGACGGCGAGGCCAGCTTTGCTCTTTTTCATACGCGGGTATCCTCTCCGGCTGATGCTTCGTATCTCTCCTACCCGGGGTACCAACTGGAACATTCCTTTGTGCCTCGGGCTGGAGTTTGCGTATACGTCAGAAAGGACATCTGTTCTCGGCGCCTCGACAGTCTTGAAGGTTCGGATCTTTCAATCATTTGACTACGCGTTGAGAGCGATGACCATCCGCGCGTCTACGGGTGCCTCTATAGGCCCCAAAGCGGTAATGCCGAAACAGACCGACTCTCCGACCACGTCCAAACTGCTACAGATTCTTTGCTACAGCAGATCTCTTCCACAGAGATCCTGATCCTCGGCAATTTTAACGCCCACCACGCCTGATGGCTTGGTTCACGTTCAACCAATCATGCGGGGAGATCTGTTCATGATTTTGCCTTGTCATATAGTCTGTCACAACTGGTTACTTTGCCTACGCGGGTTTCATATGTGGGGGATCATACACCTCATCTGCTGACCTCTCATCCGAACGGATATCAGATTTCCGTCGACACCCCTTTAGGCTCCTCGGATTATTGTCTTGTCCCAAGTGTGGTGCCACTCACGTTGAAATCGCGGTTGCATTGCCGACGTGTTTGGCACTATAGATCAGTCAGCTGATTGGGATATGATGCGATCTTCATTTGCATCCTACCCCTGGGTGTGGGTCTGCTTCTCGCTGAACGATACAAACGTTGTTGCTAATTCTGTCGATGATGTGGTACTTCAGGGTATGGAACTTTTTATTCCTTCCTCTGTGGTGCTCATGGGAGGCAAATATCAGCCATGGTTTGGTCGCTCCTGTAAAGTAGCATCATGCTATGAGCAGGAGTGCTACCAAGCCTGAGCTGATGCATCAACGTTCCGGGATGTCAACACCAGTGCTCTAAAAAGAAGTATAATTCCGCCTCCAAGCCCTTCAATAGGGTCATTGCCAAGGCAAAGTCAGAGCACATATGCAGAATTTGCGAGAAACTAGTTTGCCTTCCTTCTGGAACCCGTGATTCTGGTCTCTCGCCAAGGCTGTCCAGGGGAATTTCTGTCAGCCATCTCTTCCACCTCTGCACAGAGAGGACGACTTACTGGCCCATGCCACTAAAGAGAAAGCCAAAACGCTAGGCTCTTTCTTTGCGTCCAACTCGACTCTCGATGACGGGGAAAGTACGCCGCTGACCATCCCGCGGTGTGAGTGCTCCATGCCGGAGGTGCGGTTTACACAGCGCTCTGTTCACAAAGCAATCTTCTCCCTGGACATCCACAAGTCGTGTGGGCCTGAAGGTATTCCCCCAATTGTGCTGGGGACGTATGCTCCGGAGTTGACACCGGTCTTACTGCGTCTTTTCCAGTACTCCTACTCTCTAGGCGTAGTCCGAAAATCATGGAAGACGGCTTTCATCCACCCGATCCCCAAAAATAGGCGACCGCTCAGACCCATCCAACTACAGGCTCATCGCCATCACCTCCTTATTCTCCAAAACAATGGAATCCATTGTATACTACCAGCTCATGAGTTACCTTGAGAATCACTAGCTGATTAGTGATCGCCAGTATGGTTTTCGTCATAGTCGATCAGCTGGCGTTCTTCTGGTCTACCTGACTCATTGAAGGGTGTGGCAGTAGAGTCCAAGGGAAAGGCATTGGCCGTTAGTTTGGACATTGTGAAGGCCTTCGATCGGGTTTGGCACAAAGCGCTTCATTCAAAGCTCCCTTCCTGTGGGCTTCCCGAGAAATTGTGCAATCGGATCTCCAGTTCTCTTGCAGATTGGAGCATCAGGTTCGTTGTAGATGGTGCAAGCTCCGATTACAAGCCTATTAATGCTTGTGTTCCACAAGGCTGCGCGCTGTCACAAACGCTGTTTCTTCTGCGTATTGTGACAGCCCATCATTATTATTAATAATTAATAATCAATTTCGTTATTAATTAAAGCACCAATTATAAAAGCCCACTTTGTACTATCTTGGAATAAATACATGCCCACTGTACTGATATTGGATAAACATCTCTCTACGTGAAATGCCCTCCTAGACGACTTTTGTTCACATTAACCTATAAGCGTACGCGTAATATCCACTATTTTATGAAGAGAAAATAAAGCTGGGTACACAACATATCATAAGATTTTAAAAATCAAATAATTAATTATCTACTAGTATAAAACCGTGGTAGCTCAAACGCCGTGGTAGCTCAGATGGTTAACGCTCGCTGTAAATATAACAGAACGCGTGTAACCCGGGTTCACTCCCCGCCGGCACCAATGAAATTGTTAATTGCAATTTTAAGTGCTGATTTACCACGTGCTCAGCGGTGAAGGAAACATCGTGAGAAAACCTGCATGTCTGAGGTATAAGAAAAAAATATTTCGAAGACATGCGAAGTTCGCCAACACGCATTGGGGCAGCGCGGCGGACACTTCCCTGCCCTAAAACCCTCTCAGAAATGAGGGGAGGCCTGTGACCAGCTGTGGGACGTATATAGGCTGTAACTTTACTTTACTTTACTTTACTTTAGTATAAAACTATGGAATCCAGTATGAATAAATCGTTCTCGGAAATAAAACTGACAGCAATAACAACAACACTGGCGCGAAGAGATGTTGCATCTCTTTGCGTTTTTCATCGCATCTGTCACGAGAAGTGCTCCGAGGAATTGTTCGTACTAATCCCAGCCACCAAATTTCGTGAACGCACTGCACGGTAAACCTCCCGATACTATCCACACCATCTGGATGCTTGGCGGTCCACCACTGTACGTTTCAGAAGGAGTTTTCTTCCGCGTACGACCTCTCTGTGGAATAGTTTACCACCGGCGATTTTTCCGGACCGACATGACCTAGAGATCTTCAAGAAAAGAACTTTCTCCTTTCTAAAGGGCCGGCAACGCACCTGCAATTCCTCTAGTGTTGCGGTTGATCATGGGCGGTGGTAGTCACTTAACATCAGGTGAGCCGCATGCTCGTTTGCCACCTCTTATATATTTTTTTTTAATAATTTATAATAATTAGAAATATATTAAAAATATTTAGAATAATTTTTATTCAATATGTAACAAGCCATTGTTATTGAAAGTCATTTTTACTTCGGAAAAAACTTGGAAGGAAGAAACTCAGAAAGAAACCAGCGATACTTTTTTTAAATAAAATTAATTTAAAATATATTATTTTTACAATTAGTTTGGAAACATTTATAAAAAAAACTATAGGTACACATATTTTCTGGGACTTTGTTATAAAAGCATATCGTACATTGCCCCATGGACGAATTACTGCATCTTTGGGGTCGAGTTATTGGTTAAAGTAAAACATTATCTAAATACAAAATTTAATCCAAATTGTTGTAGCTATTTCAGAGAAACTGATTATAATATGCCTAATTATTGGTTTCTTATATATTTGTATTGACAATGCATTTGTGCACAAAGATTACTTTGTATAAAGTTGGCTGCTACTGACTTACTATCAGGTGAGCTGTTACTTTGTTCGTCAATTCTGTTATATAGAATGAAATAAAAATAATAAATAATTAAATGTTTTTCCTTTTTATTTTAATTATTCAAAAAAAGTATCGTTTAGCAGTAAGAAACTAAAGTCTCGAAAAGTACGTTTAATTCGATATCGATAATATAATGATTTTATGTAAACATACTGTAATAAATTAATTTCCGCCCTCAGATTAACTGTAAATTTAAGAAAACATAGCTGCTTTATTATATAATATTTTCAATTAATTGTGAGACCGTGTGAACTAGAATACTAAAGAACCAAAAAAACAAAAGTGGCTACATTGCGAGATC
This sequence comes from Parnassius smintheus behrii, assembly GCA_036936625.1. Taxonomy (NCBI): domain Eukaryota; kingdom Metazoa; phylum Arthropoda; class Insecta; order Lepidoptera; family Papilionidae; genus Parnassius; species Parnassius smintheus. The sequence goes on from JAUPFT010000012.1 coordinate 25,372,493, forward strand.
CAAACTCACTACTCCTGCGTGGTAGAACTATGCTCGGTTTAATAGGATACGCCATTCAATCAAATATTTTAAATTACCTCAAAACTTTAAAGTACGCTTGATCCTTTGTTCGCTGACCGTAACCATTTTAAAAGCCGTTTAACTGCATCACTGGATGCAGTTTCAATCACACTTAATTAATTAAAGCGTATAAAAATCAAGAAATAATTTGTCGTCGTTAACTATAACACCAAATACAATTAACAATTTATATTGTTTTACAATTTCTCGTGTTATATGCTACGCTGTTTTCAGGTCACGCGTCTGAGTCGGTTTGCTCGTTTAGACACCTCCGAATCTCTAACCGTCAATCTAATCTTGAAAAGAATGAGGAGTGGCCTCAAGAGTTTACTCCTCAAGTCCACTTCTATTCAGTGTTTACTATAAATATAATTTGGAATTAGGCATTTAAACTTATTTACACAAAGTTGGATTAGACCTGGGAGAACTGGGAGAGGAGAGACTTAAAAATGGGAGACAGGATATGGTAAATTAAATTAATAGGGTATTTTAACAAAGGGTAAAGTAAAAATTACAACCAATTTACGTCCCACAGCTGCTTACAGGCTTCCTTCCATTTCTGAGAGTGTTTTAGGCAAGAAAGTGTCAGCTTTATTGATATCTGCCTGTTCGATCCCAACCAGCACCAATGAAATTGTTAATTGTAATTTTAAGTGCTCATTTATCACGTGCTCGGCGGTTAAGGAAAACATCGTGAGAAAACTTTCATGTCTAAGAAATAAAAAAAATATTTCAAAGACATGTGAATTTCGCAAACACGCATTGCAGCAGCGCGGTGGACATTTCTTTGCCCCAAAACACTCTCATAAATGAGAGGAGGTTGGCGCCAAGCAGTGGCAGTATGTCGGCGGAAACTTTAATACTATCACTAGTATTGAAGTAATGTCCCCGACACTAATAACGAAAGCGTTGCTAAATTAATTTAAATAATAAACTGAAACCAGCAATAACGTGGTGGGATCATGTTGCGGCTATACTAGTTTTAGCACTAATGGGTTAACTCGATCGGGCAAGGATCACGCTCTCACAGAATACCAGCGTAAATAGCAGCTTGATACTGCTGTACTTCGTATGATAGGTATATAGAGAGTACCGGAGACTCCTCTTTACTGGTAACGTGGCATTCAATCATAGTCCTCAGGTGTGTCTTCTGCATTTTGATTCTTAATCGAGGATGGATTTATCAGTTACAATCAGATTAATCCATTAAAAAAGAAACAACTTTCAGATAAATTTCGCATATAGTTACACCGATCTTCGACTTGTTTCCATACTTGTTTATGTCATAAGTAGGTAGGTACGTTTAAGTATGTAGTAATGCAATATAGTCTACTTTTATTTTTTTAGTCCAAAGAGTACACACTTTTTCCACTAACTTCCCAGATGGCTGGTAGAAAATTCTACGTAGTATTTAGCCCAGCATTTGTTAATTTTGTACTAAGAGGAGTATAAATAAATAATACTTTATTTGCATAGTATGTTACTCCGTGGTTTGCGTCTTCATTTTTAAGGTACAGTAAGCTAATTAACTGTAAAATAAATCATAAAGATCGAACAAAAGGTAAATTGTTATTGCACTCAAGTGGAAGTTGTAATGATAACAACAGATTTAAAAATAATTTTTAGTAGAACGGATAATATTTTTAAAATAATTTCTCGTCTTTTTCCATTGGAGAAGCTTGCGGTCGAGAAAATTACGCAAATTGAATTTGCAGAAGTTTGCTTTCTACCATTTTAAAATGTCTTTAAATATTGTGATTGAAAACTTTTGAACTGAGATGATTTTTAGTTTTCTTAAAGCTGACTAGTACTACATGTATGATGTTACGAATAACTTTTTTATTTCAGGGTATAAAATAAAGGTTAAGGCTTATCGGGCTTATTAGCTGTATACTGAGGCTCAGATTTAAAACCGGATGAAACGAGGTCAATATTTTTATAGCTGAGGGGGCAAACGAGAAGTAAACCGCATGGTTCACCTGATCGTATGTGTCTACCGCCGCTCATGAACAACTGCAACTCCATGGGAATTGCAGTTGCGTTGAGGCCTGTTAAAAGTGTACACTCTTTTCTAGAAGGTCCCTAAGTTGTACCGGTACGGAAAAATCCATGGTGGATCTGGTAGGTTTAAACACAAATACCAGTGTCACGGAGTAACTTTTAGTCACCAACCACTTGATTCTGTATTTTAAAATTATGATGAAACTTTGTAAAGATTTTACAGAAAATAATTCTACAATACAATGGGAACCCGTTCAATAGTGGTTTGTTCGGACAATGATATGGGATTAGATTTGTGTCGACACGCTTGCTCAATTTAATCTTCCGAGGTAAGTAATCACGCGTCTTTGCGGAAGAGACCACTAAAATTCAATGCCCTCAATAAATTGTTTAATTTATTGTACAAAATCCAACAATATGTCAGGTTGAGAGCTCCTTTTGCGTCTGTTAACTCCTCTTACGTATAGAATTCGACTAAGATTAAAATGTATGTAACTTTTCCAGCAACAAAAACATTTGCGAAAATTTGTAGATTTTTCACACGATGAAAAATAAAATGCAATGGTGGCAAATTAATCAAAGTGTCTAAAATAATATACTCGTATGCATTACAAACTTGAACTGCGGACTTTTTAGTGTTTTTTTTCGATATTGTGTAATGATAGTATCAACAAATTTGTGGCAGATTATGATCGAAATATCTGACTTCTACATACCAACAAAGGCAAAGGACACAAATTATTTCTTTAGATTTTTATAGCTTGTTTTATAGTAGAGGAGGAAAAGGAGCATGCGGCTCACCTGATGGTGAGTGACTACTGCTACTCACAAAAACAAAACGGTGGGAATTGCAGGTGCGTTGCCGATCTTTCAGAAAAAAAGCTCTTTTTTTGAAGTTATCTAAGTTGTATCGGTTGGAAAAATTGTTGTTAGTAAACAATTCCACGAGAGAGATTGTACGAGGAAAAACACTTCTAGTAAACACACTGTAGTGGACTGCAAAGCATCCAGATGGTGTTTACTGTATTGTGATTTGTGATATTTGGCGGCAGGAATTAATCCGAAAAATTCCTCAGAGCACTCCCCGTGGTAGATGCGATAGAAAATGCAAAGGGATGTACTATCCCTTCAGCGTAAGTGAATCGAGCTGATCAGAAAGTACTCGGTCGTCGACGACTTGAGCCGCTCTGCGCTGGATGCAGCCAAGTAGAGTGAGCTAGCACTGGATTGCTCTGGTCCAGAGATATACACAGTAATCCACGTGAGGCCAAATTTGCGCATTGTAAAGTTAAAAGCAAGCGGTGTACCGGCATGAAATACTTTCCTGATATGCTGAGCAAGCCAATCTTTTTAGAGGCCAATTTGGCCTTCCCTTCAAAGTGATCACAAAACTGTACTTTATTCAACATATCAATGCCGAGAATTTCAATGTTAGCTAAGGCAACAAGGGGAATGCCTGGAAACTGAGGAGATACGACAAAGGGTTTCTTTTTAGCGGTAAACGCGCAAACTTGTTACTTCTGAGGATTGAACTGGACTAGATTTAGTCGCCCCCAATTGAATACTTTGTACAACGAAGTTTCGAGTTCAGATACAAGTTAGTTTCGGTGCTTGGCGACGTATTTTCAAGAAATATTAGCACAGCTGGTGTATAAAGTATCACCATTGCTGTCTTCCGCAAAAAAGCAATGAATGTTACCATTATGTAACATAGCATTAATATGCAGCAAAAACATCGTTGGTAATAGCTCGCAGCCTTGTGGAACACCAGCCTTAATAGGCTTGTAATCAGAGCATGCACCGTCTACAATGCAGTTGCGTTGACGGCCTGTTAAAAAGTTTACACTCTTTTCTAGAAGGTCCTTAAGTTGTACCGGTACGGAAAAATCCATGGTGGATCTGGTAGGTTGACACACAAATACCAGTGTCACAGAGTAACTCTTAGTCACCAGCCACTTGATTCTGTATTTAAAAATTATGATGAAACTTTGTAAAGATTTTACGGAAAATAACACATTCTACAATACAATTGGAACCCGTTCAATAGTGGTTTGTTCGGACAATGATATGGGATTCGATTTTTGTCGACACGCTTTCCCAATTTAATCTTCCGAGGTAAGTAATCATGCGGCTTTGCGGAAGAGATCACTAAAATTAAATGCCCTCAATACATTGTTTAATTTATTGAACCAAATTCAACAAAATGTCAGGTTGAGAGCTCATTTTGCGTCTGTTAACTCCTCGTACGTATAGAATACGACTAAGATTAAAATGTATGTAATTTATCCGGCAACATAAACATTTGCGAAAATTTTTAGATAGTAGTAGTATTGTTGAGGATGACTAACTATAAGAGCTACCGACTGCTGTGAATATAGTGTCACACTTGTTCAATTAGGCAGAAGTATACACTTATACCACTTTGCTCGTAATGTAATTACTACCGTGACTTATTTTAATGGTGTAGGAGCAGAACAATAAAGCAATATGATCTATGAAAATCAACGACTTGTGTTCTAGATGACACAAATTTTTAAGATTTTTATAGCTTTTAAATTTATATATTTTGAATATATACTTAAAACTTTTACAGTGGTAGGGCCACGATGCAGCTTTCGACGACCCCACAAAACACCGTGAGCTTTACTTCTATACTTTCTATGGTGAGTGCAGGTGGTTGGAGGCCCAATTCCTCCCTAGCCCTAATTCTCTCCTAGCGATATTAAATAAAATACTACCCCAGGAACCTAAGGCTCCTTTATCTGTACAGACATCACGTTAGGAGGATTCATTCAGTCTGTTCAGCATGTCATGCATGTCAAATGTAAGATGTACTCACCGTTTACGTTAATGCCGTGTTTCCAGTTAAGCATCCAGGCATTCCCCTTGTTGCCTTAGCTAACAATGAAATTCTCGGCATTGATATGTTGAATAAAGTACAGTTTCGTGATCACTTTGAAGGGAAGGTCAAATTGGCCTCTAAAAAGATTGGCTTGCTCAGCATATCAGGAAAGTATTTCATGCCGGTACACCGCTTGCTTTTATCCTTATAATGCAAAAATTCGGCCTCACATGGATTACTGCTCATCATCACATCTCTGGACCAGAGCACCCCAGTGCTAGCTCACTCTACTTGGCTGCGTCCAGCGCAGAGCGGTTCAAATCGCCGACGACCGAGTACTTTACACTTACGCTGAAGGGATGGTACATCCCCTAGCATTTTCTATCGCATCTACCACGGGGAGTGCTCGGAGGAATTTTTCGGATTAATTCCTGCCGCCAAATATCACAAATCACAATACAGTAAACATCATCTGGATGCTTTGCAGTCCACCAGAGTGCGTTTACTAGAAGTTTTTTTCCTCGTACAATCTCTCTCGTGGAATTGTTTACCAACAGAAATTTTTCCAACCGATACAACTTAGATAACTTCAAAATAAAAGAGCTTTTTTTTCTGATAGGCCGGCAACGCACCTGCAATTCCCGCCGTTTTGTTTTAGTGGGTAGCAGTAGTCACTCACCATCAGGTGAGCCGCATGCTCGTTTTCCTCCTCTACTATAAAAGAAGCTATAAAAATCTAAAGAAATAATTTGTGTCCTTTGCCTTTGTTGGTGTTGGTATTGCAGTTGGTTGGTATGTAGTAGTCAGATATTTCGATCATAATCTGCCACAAATTTGTTGATACTATAATTACATAATATCGAAAAAAAAACACTAAAAAGTCCGCAGTTCAAGTTTGTAATGCATATATTATGTTAGACACTTTGATCAATTTGCCACCATTACATTTTATTTTTCATCGTGATTGTAAAATAAAATTATAGAGTGTAAAGTGGGACTTTAGAGCAAACATTGCAATAATTGTTGTCCATAAAGTGAGTATGGAGCCTTCAATCGTTTTAACACGCATAAAAAGATAGGCATCTAGCTTACGTTTGTGTATCACACTATCGCTAGTATTACCGGCGGCCAAGAGTTCAATAAATAAATGGAGGTGCTAAAAAAATGACAGTAGCAGTTTTCCCGATAACGAGTAACCTGTTTCATTTTCGCTTATTCGTTTCAAATAACGTAATTTGTTTAAAACTCAATTTCATCTAAGGATTAAGTTTGTTTCATTTCATTATATATATTATGACTAATGTATCAATTTCTGATTGTCATATTATGTTTACGAAATTTTTATCTATGTGACAGAAACAAAAAAAGGTTTTATTAAAATACGGTAAATTCTGTAAATATTACGAAATGGCACAAGCTAGTAGATCCACTAATTTGACTACAATGAGTCAATAATTCCTTCATGGAGCATTGTGTACGCTTTTAAACAAAGTCTCAGACAAATGCAGGACCTATTTTTATATCTATCGTCATCAATACATCCTATATAAATTCTCCCCCATAAAACGCCATAAAGTACGGTTCTAAGCCATCTATAGCTATCAACTTCATGCATCTCTTACCAGGTCATCACGTCATTTAGTGGGAGAACACCCCACACTGCGCTGACCAATACGACGCTGCCACTTAGAGCTATATGACTGGCCTATATAACTGGCCTATTGCTACTTCGACTTCCTGATCCATTGTGCTATATTGGTCTAATTCTACTGCTTACATTATATTAAATTGTAAATTAATATTTAAAAAAAAAATTATACCATATTTAGTAAAATATATTTTCGTTGCATCTTCTTGATAATTTTATAGAACAAAATTTGGGGAATTTTCAACATTTTATGCTATACATTTACTTTATTTATTTTAATTTTTGTATGCTACAAGTGACCCTTGTCTTTGACGCTGCTACTAAAATATTAGTTCCTCTTCGTTTACTTGTTGTTAATAAAATATTAATGTAGTAATAAAGACGATTAATTTTGTAATCGTATCATTGATTTTCTTTGTGAAGCACACGATTTAACAATGTTCAAGTGACAGCTTTGAATAAGGTCTGACAGTCACGCTACTAAATTATTGTTCTCTGAATTACGCGTAGTAATTTTCAAACATTTTTACCGTATATCCAAAGACTTAACGGTACAATCTTGAATGTAGAGTGCAATAATAACTATACGTGCTATTTTCTGAGATTGCTACAATGTGTGCAGTATAGTCTATTCCTTTGACTATGACATGTATGTAATCAAAAAGTGTATAAATTATCTAACCTTACAGCTTTTCTTCAAATTTTAAACTTAACCTTATTTTAAGGCTCATGTCATATAGCGCCAGTGAGCTTCAAGAGATAGATTTACGTCTTTTCTCCTCACACTATAGGCCTAACAGAAATTCTTAAAAAGAAACATAGCAATGAAATATTGTTTTCTGTATAATATAGTAAATGATAACAGCAGCTTACGAACACTGCAATCAACTTCAAACAAAGAAAGCTACATTTGCTTTGTCTTTTCTGAGGATTTAGATGGAATGCCTCACAGCCTATAATCATACTGGCAATCTATACACTTCATACCGAAGTACGACAGTACAGGTACTGATCTTTGGCGGCAATATTTAGTAAGTGAGTGGTATCTAACCAAGTAGACCTACATTGTAGATTGAATTGGGAAGCGTTCTCTAGATCTTACATAAACACCTTCACGTGAGGAGGAAAGTTTCAGGTTAGGTTCCGATCCTCAGAAGCAGGCCCATGGGGAATAGTATCGTGACATGATTACTGAACTTGAATCAGGCTCATCCAAACCTGCTTACGATATTTTTATACACGTTTTATCTTAGATTGATCAAAATCATCAAGAAACTAAGCATCAGTAAATGGTTTGGCTGTTTCAAAATAAGCTAACGCCTACGAGAGGAAGTGATCGAGAAGCACAGGGGAGATTTGATCGCTAGATTTTACATTAACAGGTATCCCGCACCTTTAAAAAATAGAGTTAGCATCAAAGCCGATTGGTATACTATCAAATCCTAGCCAGTAATTTTCATAGTAACAATCTAGTGAACATGAGGCTCCGCGGGCTATAGCGTTCAAATCAATTGACTTTCTACACGTTACACCAGTATGATTAAGCTTTTGGATCTCTATATACTTGCCGCCATGATTTAGATTTTTATTGATTTGTGACTTATTTCTATTCTATAAAATGAAAACTCAGCTGAATGACATATAGTTAACAACGCGGGAATATACTCTAACAGAGTTCAAGCTAGCAGACTTCAAAAATGGTATATTGAAATCCTATTCTCATATACTATCAGGCCTTTTTTCTCATAAATCCTATACGTACTTTCCTTTATTTCTTAATATTTTTATCTTTTAGCTAGCTTTATTTCTCTCTTTTCACTTATAAATTTATTTATTTATTAGATATCGGGAGTTGGAGTATTAATTCATTTCATTTATATTTTATTTCGTGATATTTATCTCGCGAGTACTTCATAAACACGGACCATTCATTTGGGTATTATATTACATTTTCACTACATTTATCTAATTTTATTGCTACGTAAACTTCCTTTATCATACTATATCAAGGTAATATTGTACCTTAGGTTGTGCGCACGACGTCTACATTTAAGTCATTTTAAAAGGACGTCAACAATTGTCACAGCGGAAAACTAAGTTCACATTATGATCCAACGAAGGATGTGTTCTCAATGAACCATTATTAAGGGTAACAAATTGGTTTTCCTGGTCTCCAACAGTACTAACATGGGTAAAATGGTTCACATCACTTGTACTAAAGGTATTGTTCCCTAGTACACATTACTTCCGATTTTATCATCCAATTACAGAAATATATCCTGCTCGAGGACTATATGCTATACCAGTGACGAACGTTCCGTATCTCTCCATTACTTATTTATTAAGATAAACTTTTATACTATTTCTATTTATTTCTTTACATCTATAGTATTTTATTAATGATTGTTTAATTGTACCATAAATTTCACATACGCGACTCACGTACATACATGATCAATATTATGGACAATATTCCTACACAATTCACAATAAATTCTGATTCCTTCATTAAGCTTATCCCACTTTTTATAGTATCCGAACAACCTTAAAAAATTATCGGTTATTAGTTTTTTTCAAATTATCAGCTGATCAGGCTAATTGTATTTGAATATACTAATCACCGACAATTTTCCTTACCTATATCACGCAAACCTAGAACATTATCGATACTTTTCTTTTCTAATTATGTATTCTGTTACTTATTTATAAATTTACTTACATCTTTTACAAAATTATGTCATATATTCTCTTATAATAGTTAGGTGTATCATGTATAGTCAGGGAATGACGATCACAATATCAGCGCAACAAAATTGAAATAAATAAACTTTATATATAAGAGTTTCAAAATCATTTACATCAAGAAATTATTTCATAATGCTCACAAGTACTATTTTTCGAAAAAAAAAAAAGTAAATTGGAATAGTTTAAAAGCGTTAAATATTCAAACAATATAAAACCGAAAATAAGTTACCACTATGCATATTAAAATTAACTGCACAAAGAAATAATAAAGGTAACATAAGACTTTATCAGTAGCATAACAACGGACAGATCAAAATGCATAATTATTGTCATCCTAGCAGCGCAAGCAATTTGAAACAGCTTTGTTGTGAATTACAGAGTACGTATATGGAAATGTTTTCGTTTACATCGAACTATGACCACACGTTGTGTGATTCACACCTAGTTTTTAGAAAACTTGTAAAATATGTTATAACATGAATTCAAATAAAATGTACCTACCTTAAAAGGATAGTCTTACACATTTCTTTAATTTACACAGAAGTTAAGAAATAGTTACATTTAAAAAAAATTGCCAGAAGTATATTTATTATATTGTGTACACAAAATGATTGATAGTTACTATAACAGTTATCAACTTTACAGAACGATAAATTTATTTATTTAAACACTGAAAACAACAAATTTTGATATTTTTAGTAAGTTATTATACAAATTTAATATATAATGCCTTTAGAAAAAAAAATAAAACTTATAATGGTAGTGATTTTTTTCTAACCTTTTCAATATTTCGATTCGGAAAAAATCAACTAAATTTATCACAGTGTTATTTTTAAATCAAGTACGTTAAAAATGTAACGTAGTATATTATTACTTCATTAATATTTTGGCAGAACACAGTGATACAAGTAATATAAATCTATAACTGAATAAATGCGAATATAAAATTGTCAAACTGCGTAAGTGCTTAAAATATTTCTTAATTTTTAATATTGTATTACGATTGCATTTTTAATAGTTATAAAAATATTGAATAATCAATTTTATCATGAATTAGCTGACAAATAACTTCTACTGAATTATATTTTAAGTTGAGAATATTTAATATTTAACTTTAAAAAACATAATAGCAATAAGAAAGTTTTATAAAATCACATAGGTGAAGTCACCACATAATTTCTCAATGTGGTCTCTCTTACATAGGACAAACAAAACGATCAATAAAAACACCTAAGCTGATGTGAAGAATCGACGCTCCGGGAAGTTTTCAGTCTATGAACACATACAAGATCGCCCTCGTTACTATATCAGATTTGTTAGACCACAAATTTTCGCTAAAGAAAAAACATCTTAACTTCAATAGAAAAGATGGCTGGGTGCCATCATCTGCTTGGGATCCTATAATTAATAAAATTAAATCAAGAACCCAAGCACACAACTGCAAGACTTCAATGTACTATAATCTTAATATATATAAATTACATGTCACGTTGTTTGTCTGCAGAGGTCTCCTAAAATACTCAACCGATTTTAATAAAATTTGCACACCGTGTGCAGTTTGGCCCAACTTGAGAGATAGGATAGTTTTTTGCTCATGAGTGACCCACAATTGTTTTATGGGAATTTAAGGATTCTTTATAAGGAAATGAAATAGGGTCGTCGAAAAGGGCAGAACAACGTCTGCCTGGCAAGCTAGTATTAATATAAGTATCAGTCGTTGATTCTACGAATCTCTCTGTCGTTACTATGCCAGTTGAGCTATTCTACTAGTGTTGTCAAGAAATATCGTTTTGCTAAGAGACCATCCTGGGTACATTAGTAGTGATGCTTTTTATTTGCATACTTTGAGGTTATAATGTAATTATGTCCTTCACGTTACACTAGTGTGTGATTGTGGCGGGGACATATTAAGGCTAGTCGATCTGTATTTGCTCTATACTGAATATGTAGTACAGTAAGCTATCTGATTCCTGAAAGTGATTAATTGCGTAAGAGAGAGAGTAAGTTGAACATCCGCTCTCACACATTTATTATTTTTAACATTTAACCTATAAATATATAAAAACAAATATATTTTATCGAATAATATTATTTTGTTTTAAATAATTTTGAGATTTATTTATTATAAGTATCAGAAGTGAGATAGATTCCCTGTTATCGCTCACGGGGATAAAGTCCCTGTTACCGCTCACATATAATCTGCGAATAGTATTAGTTAAAGACTATGACGCGCCTTGCGTTTGGTTTCATGTTAAATTTCGTAATAAAATTTGCTGTCCTGTATATGTCTGTATCTGTATATACCTGTACATGTCGTGTATACGACATTGATGTACCATTAAAGTGTAGAGTAAAATTTGAAAGTGAAATATTTTAAGCCAAAAGTTAAATCTTATTGTTTGATTTACATTAAAAGTAACGCAGGTACTTTCATTATTTCTTAACGTTATCAAATATGTTAAAAATATCAAAAGAAATGTTTGAGGCATTCTAGATGAAATCAAATTTATATATTTTTTATAGAATAGAGTGACAAACGAGCACACAGTCCACCTGATGGTAAGTGGTTGCTGTGGCCCAGAGACATCTACATCTGTCCTTGATTACGAAACAAAATGCAGATACGTTGTCACTCGAGAGGACTTAGGTGGAATGCCTCGATATCGAAATATGAGAACAATTTCGAGGTATATACCCTATCCAATAAAAAAGAACTATCAAAATCGGACTACTCTCTAATAAATCACCCCTATTTTATTCCACCCTAGGGTATTTTTTTTCTAAATTTATATGGGACCAATTTCGAGGTATACCCTACCCACAGATTCGGCATACAGGGCCACAAACGCACGCACATATGCTTGTTGTAGCTGTAGGCTGTAGGCACGTCCGAGTTCTTGACAATTTAAAAATTGTTTTGTATCCAAAATACATTAAAAATGGCTTCCTGTGCAGTAAAATTGTGTGGCAAGTCAGCTAAGACAACCAGTTATCAAAAAGATGGCATAACATTTCATCGGTAAGTAAATTCTATTTTTATCACGTTAACCTATTTCAAATGCACCGAAGTTCAACTTATACTGGAAAAATATAATGGTGCAAAGTGATAACAGCTAAGCACCCGTTGATGTACCTTTTTGAAATGTCCCTTTCACTCATTACAAAAATAACAGTAGTTGTCCTTGTCTAACGACAATACGTGTATCTAAAGTGTTGTGATTTATAAATGGATATTTGTTTGGTTATCGTTTACATTTCTTTAAAGTCGTTATTTTATTTAATAAGTAGTGTATCATTGTGGTACCCATATGTTATGGAATTCCTAAATGCCTTGAAAGGAAAAAGATATGAATCGACGCTACTTGTAAAAGGCTTGTAAAGACGTTAACATCTCAGTACCCTCCCAACTGTGATCATACGAGTTAGTTAACTAAACGCGATAAAATCCGTATATTTATAGTTTTATTTAATGAGTAGTGTTCGCGTAAATTTAAGAAATCAAAAGAAACAACAATCAAAAAGAAATTTAGGAATATATATATATATATATATATATATATATATATATATATATATATATATATATATATATATATATATATATATATATAATTTGTTTTATTTTTTTAATAAATTTAAAATAAAATTTCATCAATTTATTTATTTATCAATAATCAATAAAAAAACAACACCTTCGCTACGTGGATTCAAAGTGCCGCCGTTTGACGGGACTTCTTCCTGGTCAACTTACAAAATCTAGTTTGAGGCGGTCATGGAGGCGAACGGCTGGAATAAAAGTCAGGCCATGACTGCACTCACCCTAGGCCTGCGCGACCAAGCCTTAACTGTGTTGGAAGCTCCCGGTAAGAAAGTGACTTACGAGCAGCTCCTTGAGACGTTGGAGGCGAGATGTGGCGACGCTCACTTGGAACACGTCTTAGGAAAAACTGGATTAGTTCAACACAAAATAAACACAAGTGAAGAATAGCCTACCGGTCAGCGGCCAAGAAAATAGCCGTTAGCACGTGAAAAGGAAGTAGAAACAATGATTGAGGGAATGGTGAAGGATGGTGTTATTGAACCTTCATCTAGTCCATGGTGTTCACCCGGGGTGCTGGTAAATAAAAAGGACGGCAGCATGCGGATTTGAGTTGACTACCGCCATCTGAACGACGTTACAAAGAAGGACAGCTATCCCTTGCCAAGAATTGATGACACGCTGGATATGCTTACAGGAGTAAAGTAGTTTAGCACGTTGGATCTAAAAAGTGGCTACTGGCAAGTTGAAATAGACCCTAAGGACAAGGTGAAAACTGCGTTCTCGATGGGAAAGGATCTGTAGCATTTTAAAGTAATGCTGTTTGAATTGTGCAATGCTCCAGCAACGTTTGAAAGGCTGATGGAGCTTGTACTTACCGGGCTAATTGGCGATGCCTGTCTGGTCTACTTGGATGACATCATCATCCTGGGCCGTACGTTTGAGGAACACCTTCAAAACCTGAAACGCGTGCTCATGAAGATTCAGAGCACCAACTTCAAGTAGAGTCCAAAGAAATGTTCACTATTCAAACGGCAAGTAAACTTTTTATAGTCCCTTATAGTTTCGCCATGTCTGTCTGTCCGTCTGTCCGTCCTCGCTTAATCTCTGTCATTCAATCATTCAATCAAATCATTTTTTGTTAATGTCAATAATTTCGGAAATAATCGCTCTAAAAGTAAAAAAACTATGTGTGTGTCCCCCCCTCTAACTTTTGAACCATAAGTTTAGAAAATATGAAAAAAATCTGAAAAGTAGAACTTTATAAGGACTTTCTAGGAAAATCATTTTGAACTTGGATGGAAACAACAGTACCGACTACCGGGAGCAGTTGCAGGAGCGCGGAGCGCTGCTGGAGCGCGAACATAACGGATTCCCACCTTTAAACTCATAAGTGGGAACACTTATTGTGGCGGACTGGAAACTGCGGAACCCAACACTGAGCGTGGCCCGACACGCTCTTGGCCGGTTTTATTGGGGTATATAGTGTCGGAAGAAGGTATCTGCACGGATCCAGAGAAAACCGCGGCTGTAAAGGATTGGCCGGTTCCAAAAGACAAGTCGCAGCTTAGAGCATTTTTGGGTTTGTACTCCTATTAACCACGGTTTGTGAAGAACTTTGCAGATATAGCCAAAATTCTGTACAAGCTAACCAAGGAGAAGCGACATTTCTGCTGGGATGAAAGTTGCAATATCGCATTCCAGGACCTCAAGGACCGTCTGTGCAAAACACCTATTTTGTGGTACCCTGATGCAAGCAAAGAATTTATATCAACTATAAATTCTTTCTCACAGACGCAAGTGATATAGGACTTGACGGTGTGTTATCCCAACGGAAAGGTGATCAAGAAGTCGTGATAGCGTACTTCAGCTCATCGTTTTCAAAACCGGAAAGGAACTATTGTGTCACAAGACGCAAATTGCTAGCTGTGGTAAAGTCTTTGCAACATTTTAGCAAATATCTACTGAGGCGGAAATTTCACTTACGAACTGACCATGCTGCACTAAAATGGCTATTGCAGTTAAAAAATCCAGAAGGACAAGTTGCGAGGTGGATCAAACTACTGCAGGAATACGACTTTGTGATCGAACATCGCAGCGGGAAATCTCATGGCAACGCAGATGCATTGTCAAGAAGACCTTGTCCCGAAAATTGCAAGCATTGTACTAGGCAAGAGAGTAAGGAAGTGCTACCCGTGAGGATGATCAGGACAGACCACCTCAGCAACGAGTGGATGGACAGCTTACAACGTGCACAGCAGGAAGATCCGAACATCAAGCCGATTCTGGAATGGATTAAGGTCCAAGAGGAGCGACGTCTCAGCGTTGAGTTCGACCACGAAAAGCTATTGGGCCCAATGGGACAGCTTGCTGCTTTAGGATGGAGTTATGTGTCGTAAATGGTAAAATAGTCGGGTAGACAGCTGACATTTGCAAATAACTGTCCCTAAGGCTAAATTACTGGATGTTCTACAGCTGTACCATAATGATTGTTCAGGAGGCCATCTGGAAGCTAAACGAACTCTACTGAAGATCCGAGAACGGTTTTACTGGTGTCGCAAATGTACAAGTTTTGCGGCTGTAAAGGGACCACAGACTCGTAGTAGAGGTGCATTGTAGTTGTACAATGTTGGCGCACCGTGGGAAAGAATAGCCATTGATGTGGCGGGGCCGTTTCAGGAGAGTGAAAGTGGTAACATGTATTTCATGGTTGTGATGGATTACTTCACTAAGTGGCCAGAAGTCATCGCCATTCCAAATCAAGAAGCTTCAACGGTTGCAGATAAACTAGTTCATGAAGTCTTCTGTCGTATTAAAGCACCTTTACAGCGAGATTCACAGCGATCAAGGAAGGAATTTTGAGTCTCAAATATTCCAAGAAACTTGCCGAGTTATGGGTACTCATAAAACAAGAACGACTTCTTATCAACCGCAATCTGATGGAATGGTTTATTTTGGGATTTAATCAAACATTGGAGAGGTACCTAGCAAAATTGTAGACAATCGGCGAAGAGATTGGGACAAGCACATACAACCGTTTTTGTTGTCATATCGAAGCGCTGTTCACGAAAGTACATCAGTAACATCAGCTTTCGCAAACTTTCGAAGAGAATTATGGCTGCCTGCAGACCTGATCACCGAGATACCACCTGATGCCCCACGCAGTATAACCGATTATGCACATGGCTTGCGGAACAAAATGAATGACATTTATGAGCACGTCAGACAATCGGGCCAGCAAATGTCTGAAAAGATGAAAACCCAGTATGACCGCAAAATTAACAACAAAGGGTTCGACGAAGGTTCACTAGTATGGTTGCACAATCCAGTCTACAGCAAAGGGAAATCTCCAAAGCTTTAAGCTAAATGGGACGGCCTGTACCGGATTGTGACCAGGATCAACGATGTATCCTACCGGATATAGAAAGGCGCAATAGGTACCCTAAGATCGTCCATGTCGACTGGCGCGTTATTATAGGACCGATAATGCTCGGGACGAGCATGTCTTAGGAGGGGGCAGAGTTGCGTGTCACAGTTGAGACACTAGTGCCATCTGGTATCAAATATTAGGACAAGGAGTATCAAGATCTTTTTGGAACTCTCCCAACAGCGCCATCTAGTAACGAATAGAAGAATTAAGCTTTCTAGAAAAGTTAACACTCGAACTATCTGCACTTAGTCGGTCGGGTATTTCCTGAAATATTCTGGATGTTTCGGTGGAATAGGCCTATTTAAAGCCGCTGAGGACCGCGACCGGGGCGGTATTGAATAGGCAATACGAGAGAAGCTTTCGGAGTGAAATAAAGTGGATTAAAGTAATCAGTGTTATTAATTATTAGTGTGTTTTAGTTTTAATTGGTGTTCATTAATTAAAATATCAATTTTGGTAATTCAATCGGCAGTTTTTAGTGTCAAGAACCTTAAGTTCGTAACAGTATTTTCAGCCTTTATCATGCTCATGCTCAGGTTCACAAGGTTAGATTGAAGCGTCAGCCAGCCCCATATATGACAGAGGTTGTAAGGATGGTAATGTATAGACAAAATCGAGCTTTTTTCGTTTTAAGAAAGAGTCTACTGAAGAAAATTGCTTGTCTTTTAAAGCAACCAGGAATATGTGCAATGAAATGGTACGGGCAGCTAAATGCCGATATTTTCATAATCGTATTAATGACTTTTCTCTATTTATTCTTTCTCTCTTATGCTAGTTTCCAGGTATCGGCATTGTACGTCTAAATTCAACACACAAGAAAATAATATTTTTTTTCTCCTTTTATTATATTCCGTGAATTCCTTAGACTTTTTCGCATTAAGGCGTAAAATTTATATAATATATTAAATCTATATGAAATTTTATAACAAACATTTACAGAATTTTGTAATTCATGTAACTCTTAGAAAATAAACGTTTTAATTTATTTCAACCGTATGATTTTTGTTACGATAACAGTAAGAAAGGGAAATCTGAATGGCTGCATATTGTCTGTTATCTGCGAAAGCAATAATTCTCCCTTATGTGTGAGGTCGGATATATCATGATTACGCTCAAAGTTTGTTCGGTCTTAAAAAGATAATAATATACATTTTTTTTGCTTTGAAAACATCTAGCAAACAAACTTCTCCCACCCAGTTATGTAAATTCCTTGAAAAATTTTTAGTAAATTAGATAGACATATTGCAAATACAGAAAAAAATTAGCCTCCTTTATACAGTCCACTCAATTTGTTTTAAATAATATATATATATATATACTATATAAATAATTTGCTAAAACTCTTTATAATATTGTTGAAACTGGTCAGAAGATATCATTGTACCGTGTTAATTTGAACTAAAACAAGGGTAAGCCATGAATTCATCCCGGAGGCGGCCTGCCTTTGGAATTGTTTAAGATAAAATTTAATTAATTAAATAGATTAAAATTAACAAACAATAACAAACTTGCAAATTTATTGAAATAGTTGCGATAAGAACAAAACTTACGGAGCAATCCGAACAATTGCAAGCGGGTATTGAAATGACACACTTAGTGCCGCTATGTTAGAATGAAGATATTATTAAAAAAAATTAACTTAATTTTCTTGAAAATCCAATTAATGCATTAGTTACGATGAAATTATTGATTATTTTTTTACTATTCTTTAACTTTAAAGGGTTAGGTTGTTTTGTTATAGAATTAACACCAGATATTAAGGCAACTAAGCCATTAATTTTTATGTAAGTTTTATATTTTTAGAACTTGGAATTAATTAATAATATCAATAAACAGATTAGATTAATAATATAATAAACAAACGTAATATAAGCATAAACTAAACTCAACGAGGGCTATCGCGTATGAATTCGCCGCTAGAGGCGCTACCGCTAGTGTAGAGTGAGGTCTCCGATATGTCAAATGTCACTGTTAGTAGTAGGTGGGCTACGCGTGTTTATTTCTTTTAGAATAATATTGTGAATATATTGCAATTCCTGAAATTAATTATGGCCAATATAAGTTACGGGTCAATGAATGTCAGTGCTTTAAAAGCGGAGCTAGGAAAAAGAGGTGCAAAATTAAGTGCCCACTTTTGAAGAAGAAGACAGAAAATAAGAAACAAAGTAACGCTTTCAACGATGTTTTTCGCAGTGGCGGATTTAGTAAAAGTGACTTTAACGTCGACTCGAATGCAGCTTGCACATGACGCCGAATAATGTTTGTTAAAAAATCTTAAATACTCATCAAGTTTACTGAAAATAATTATCGCTAATAAGACAAAAGTTTCCGTCCTATGTTCAGGCGACATAGAAATAACGACAAGCTACCATTACGGCATCACTGTGCAGGATGCGTTGTGTGTACCAAGTCTAACGCCTAACTTCTTGTCGGTGAGTGAATTAATTAGAAATGGGAACAGCGTCGTATTTGAGCACGATATATATCTCATAAGAAACAAATTGGATGAGTTAGTTGCAATAGCTGACCTGGTTGATGGAGTATATAAGTTAAGAATACAAACACATAATTTTTTATTAACAGCCAGTGGAGATACATGGCACAGACGGCTTGGTGACATTAATAGCACTAATATGAACAAAATGAAAAAGTGCAGATTGGTAGATGTACTTGATTATGCTGATGGGTTCATAACAAGCAAATCCAGCTGTCAACCATACTACGAAGGAAAGCAATCACGATTTCCATTCAGTAATCACGGATCACGTGCCACACACACTCTTCCGATAATTCATTTAGATATCTGTGGACCCATGGCGACTGTGTTTGTAGGTGGTGCACGATATTTCTTAACATTTATTGATGGCTACACCAGGATGACATTTATTTACTTCCTGAAGACTAAGAGTGAAGTATTAAAACATTTCAAAGAATTCAAATCTATGGCGGAGAATTTTCAAATAAGAAAATAATTCGGCGTACAAGCAATGGCCGTGAATACTGCAGTAATAATTTTTGAAGATTTATTAAAGAAAGAGGGAATCATACGAGTACTTAATGATTTCTTATATTTACGCGAACACTACACATTGAAATAATACTAGTTTTTACGGATTTTATCGCGTATATTTAACTTTTTAAATACCCGATCCCCCCGTGACCATGGGTGCTGTAAAGCTCTCGAAACGTCGGGTATTTAAAAAGTTAAATATACGCGATAAAATCCGTAAAAACTAGTATTATTTCAAACGAGTACTCCCAAAAACAAACCCTTATACACGCGAACAGAATGGACTGAGTGAAAGGTCATTTACCGGAAGTCCCGGATTTATCATCCACGAGTCTCTCGTTAACAGTTTTGTAATAGATTGGGAGTTTGTCGACGATGGTTGCGTACTTTACAATCGGAATCACTAAACGGTATTCATAGAAGGTCATACAGGTTTATGCACCAACCCCGACATTCCGATGAGCAGGCGGAGGAAATGCATGAGGATATTTTTAGAGTCATGTATTCCTCCAAAATCCACAATACGGTGTTTATAGGAGACTTCAACGCAGAGCTAGGCACAAAAAAGAACAGTCAGCTGAGTCCCACATAAAATGGATGGTTCAAGAAAAAAATGAGATTGACTTAATTATAATGATTATGATCGCAAGGGTAAAAACTGGTAGCGATCACCGAATGATTATAGACACACCGAACCTAAATGTTAAGTTGAAGAGTTCTCGTCTAATGACGTCAACGCTCCGTTCCTCTCGTGCTTTAATTCAAAGACCCGAAACCTTTCAGCTGGAGTTACAAAACCTTATTCAGTGCCTAGGAGATAGCAATGCAGTGAAACTTTTCATACAGTCGGAGCTAAGTTCCGCAAGATTCGCCGCAGAAGAACACAAAAACTCTGCGATCACACTCTTAATCTCATGGCTGTTAAACGGGAGATGTAACTGCAGGCGTCAGTAGATTTGACAGCATATAGGCAACTGAACAGTCAGATCTCCAAACTAACGCAAGTTCTATACAAACCGTATTGAAAAAGCGATTGAGTGGAACCGGGGCTCCAATCTTTGCCAGAGATCTGGCTGTCAGTAAGAACTGTCAAAGCAGAATACTGAGTGTGATAGCATCGTTTCCGAGACACCTGAGATTTTGATTGAGATTGAGAGGTTTGACGGTTCTATGTAAGTGTGAGTAATGATCTAGGAGCAAGTCTTATCCGACACTATTTCGATAATATTCCGGATATCAGTTCGAATGGCATTAGAATGGCTCTCCAGCAACTTAAAAACGGCAAGTTTTCGGGCGAGTATGGAATTAAAGCGGAGCCTCTGAAAGCGGGCGGAAAACCGGTATTTGAAGTTTTTCAGAGGCTATTTAATAAGAGGCAACTCCAGATTCGTGGAGCAGAAGTGCTGTTGTGGTCTTGTTCTTCAAGAAAGGCGACAACGCTCTCATGAAGAACTACGGACTGATTTCCCTTCTGAGCCTTGTCTACGTAATGTTTTCGAAAGTCATTACAAATCGTCTCGCACGCAGACTTGACGATTTCCAGCCTCCCGAATAAGCCGATTTCCGAAAAAGCTTTGGTACTTTAGACCACGAAAAATTTTACAGAAGACCGTTGAGTAAAACCTGTCGCCATATCTTGCGCATGTGAATTTGAGGAAGCCTTTGATTTCGTCAAAATTTGGGCTTTCCCACCGTCTCCTCAGGGGTCCAAGTTGACTGTCGATGTATCGAAGTGCCGAAGTGTTTGTACAATACGGCTACAAATGTTATCCGAGTACAGAACCAGAGTACAAAACCCATTTAACTGCAGAGAGGTATAAGACATGGTGTCCTTATATCCCTGAAACTTCACCGTTGCATTGGAAGACGTTTTAAAGCTACTGGTCTGGAAAAGATACGATATTAACATCAATGGCAATTACATCACTCACCTTCGGTTTAGCAACGATATAGCCCTTAAAGCAGAATCATTTGAGAAACTTACCACTATACTCAATGACCTCAACAGTGCCTCCCAACATCACAAACATGTGACAAAAAACAAAGATCGAGAGAAAAAAAATATACACAGTAGAATCAGAGCGACCGACATATCCCAACTGATTATTAAGCTGAAGTGAGAAAAGGCCGGCTATATAGCTCATAGGACCGTCAACTAATGGGAAAAAAGAAATTCTCAAGTACCAGCCTCGTAGATATAGGCAAAGTGTAGGGTGACCCCCCACAAAATGCAGTGACGACTTGTATATCTAGTGCGAGTTCTACAAAATTCTTCGAATGACTTCACCATCGCGTTAACCGAGTTAACGTCGTCGGTATCACAATGATTTCTTATATTTACGCGAACACTACACATTATTAAACTACTTTCACGGATTTTATCCCATTTAATTTTTACGCGAAGACTAACTAACCTTTTGTTTCGCGTTTGCTCACCGTGAATGGAGTTTATTTATTTTTTATGTTAGTAGCATGTTCATCATGCTTCGTGAGGTAAACTAACCAAATTCAGAATGATATTTTTATTTAGTGGTGTTAATATTATCATCAGCCTATCGATTTTTTTGTTATTATAGCGATTTTTGTTAGCTGTTTGTCTATGTTTTGTAATTTTATAAAGGTTTAAATTAAAATAAAAAAACATGAAGATGTTTTCATTCTAATATGCTTTTATGGCGTCATTTTTGGAGCAGTAAATGTTTAAGTTGTTTAGTGTTAAATGAAGTTTGATGCGTGTGTTTTATAACTAGGTCTTACGGACTAGAATTCATTGGATTTCCAGCACGGAGGCCTCAGAAAAGCATCCTCTAATGCAAGTGATAAAATGATCTGTTTGAAGACCTTAGGTTTATCAAAAGCTATTTACACAAAACAACGAACGTAACAACGGACTAAAATATACATAGCTCTTGCTTCAACAGTTGCGTTGTAATAGCTGTTATATATTATTATTAGTTATTTACGCTTTTATGGCTGCAAACATCTTCCAAGCGAAAAAAAGAACGACTTGCCATAACTACTAATCATTCACATAAAACGAAATAAAATAAACTCTTCAACAATTACCCTCACTCTTCTATCTCACTGTAAAAATCTATATGAAAACTTTTTCGATAGCGATGGCGTAAAGTTTACATAAGTTACGTCTCGAACGTTTAAAATTGCCGCTCGCACTCGCAAAATACTTCAAACAACCAATCACAAGCGTTAACGTTCTCACTGTCGAATGTGGGTCAATATCGTTATCGACGATTTATTAAACTCGCACTCATGAATTGTGTTTCCGATTATTATCACTAGTTGGCGCTTTAGTTATCTAGTAAAAATCGTAGCTAACGTTCTCGGGATCAAACACGTTTATTAATGTCGTAATGCATTCTCTCCCAGTATATTGTTAGGCTTAGCCATATTCATGATATAAAGTAAAATTATATATATATATATATATATATATATATATATATATATATATATATATATTTTCTTCGTCTTATACTTAAAAATCTTCTTCTGCTTTCCGTAAGTCCCGCGAAAATTCGAAAATGGCTCGACCAATTTTGATGAATTTTTTGTATGTATTTGCGTGGGTCTAGCGCGTTAGGTGGTGCTGTTGTCGAGATCTAGAAGTGACCCAAGCAAAGCCGGGGTGTATCGCTAGCATAATATGTACAGAGTATCCGATAATTAATAGATCCAGAAAAAAAAGTACATATAAAAATCAAGTAGTACCAAAGATATTTTTAAATCATATCGATATTTTTGTTACCCTTTTTTACATTCTTGCACACACATACACACAAATGCGACTAAAATTAATGAATGCCATTAGTTTTTTATTGTTATAATATTTGAAGTTAATTGAGCTGGTAGATAAGCCATAAATATAGTGTGACTACTATTACACGGCTTTTTCAAAAAAATAAAAAAACAACTTGAATTATTGTTACAATTAAAAAATAATGAAAAATATTCATTTTGACAAAGTTTAAGCAATCGTAGCATAAAATAAAGGTATTGCAACACAAGTGACCAATAACTTTGAAGTTATACGTGTTTAAAGCCGATTTCAAAATGGTATCATTTATCATTGTACTTATTGTAAATAGTGAATAATTGCTATTCGTGTTTAAGAGGAGTGAAATTTGGTTAAACAACAAAGTTTGTGATATTGGAATATTATTTACATTGGAGTTTAATAAGAACAACATTTGACAATAATAACACTTTATTTGTTATAAATTAATTTACAGCTTAGAATAATAAACGGAAAAATAATAAGCCCATTTGAATTACCGAGGAACTTAATTGGCGAAAGTTATTCAGAATTCGACAGGCGGTTATCGTGCTAAGCAACCCTATCCTTCACCTCGTTTATCTCCTTCCCGAAGGTAGTGTGAAGGTCCTTCATGAGGAGCATTTTCTCTTCCAACCGACGAGCCTGTTCATCCTGTCCGCCCCGCAGCTTCTCTTCCAACCGACGGACCTGTACCTCCTGTCCGCCACGCAGCTGCTCTTCCAACCGACGGACCTGTTCCTCCTGTCGGCGAGCCTGTTCCTCTTGCTGCTATTTCAACAGACGGGCCTGTTCCTCTCGTCCGCGCTGCAGCTGCTCCTGTAGCATCGCCATCGGAGCACCTAAGTCGGGTGCAGCAGATGTAGGAGCTACTGACGGGCCTGCAGCCGGCGGCTGGCCCTCTGACGTCTGCGCCTGCTGGCATTGATTTCGGGTACGGATACCCTCGGTTTCCTCCTTAGGTAAAATCGGCATGATTTTATCCCACTTCTGACACCAATTGTTACGAGCTTGAGGTTCGTGACAGTAAAAATTGCCAATAGAATTACCTAAATTAACACTTTAATTTTCTTTACACCAATTAAAACTTAAAACACCAATAATTAATCACACTGATTCTCTTTATTTTGCTCCGAAGCTTCGCTTGTCTCACCAAATTCAATACTTCCCCGATCGCACCTTGCAGCACCTATAAATACGCATTGGTACCGAAACATCCAGAACATTCAAGTAAATACGCGCACCAATCGACAAAGCGCCGAAAGTTCGAGTCTCAGCTTCTAGAAGCTTAGTTATTCGTTTCGACAATAGATGGCGCTGTCGGTTGAAAGATTAGTGGTGTCATTTTCTGGAAAACTCTCTCTTCGCTCTGTTACCCGACACTAGATGGCGCTGTGCCAGATGTTAACTTAGCCGCGCAACAATAATATCCGTAGCAGTAAAGTTTCTTTCAGTTTATGGTGGAAGGCATTTCAATTGACTTGAGTTTGAGGTTGAATGGGCGCACCTTTGCATAAGCTGGGTGTAAATGTTTCTTTATGATGTGGGGCTTTATAAACCAATAATAAAAACACCACTGTCCATACCACCACCAATAAAAAAAATACCCTTAAATATAGCATAATTATATATAAGTAAAGGAGCATAGTCAGGTGTTAATTGTCTGTTAAGGAGTATCTGGCTGGCTGACTGGCTGAAATAATTAATCATACTAAGTGGTTCACATGTCAATTTTACTATAAATATAAATTCGAATTGCATCCTTAAATCAGACATTAAAGCTATATCAGTATTCAGCACTTCATTGATGAGTTGACGATAAATCAACCTACATTAGTGATTAATTTAACAGTGTTTACACGATAAGTGTCATGTCAAAAACAATTTATTCTTGTTCATTTGACATTCAATGTTGGGTTGTAGCAACAAAAATGTTATTTCCGACTACCACTACTCTTTATAGGTCAAAGAAAAATCTTATTACTCGTTGCCAGTGTCTCCAACTACACTGTAATTACGGCAAACATGCCGTATTTTTTATAAATCCAACACCTAACGTAGACATGTTATTATGTGTCACATACTACCCTAATTTCACCGCCCTTAACTTATTTATTATTTAATAAAATGTCAAAGGCCTTGTATATCAAGAACTAAAAAAATAATATTATCAAAATCAAAAGTCAAAAATCAAAGAAGTTATTAGGTTGAAGTTAAATTTAAAAAATAAAAAATCACTTAATTAATAAACCACGCGTGATAGGCTATTGATATGAAATAGGAACTAGTTAATGTAATTCTGAAGTTAATAAAAAACCAGGTCTCGATATGTCAAGTTTTTCGGGAGTTATCGTGACCACATACAAAATCGGCGTAAAAATATCTGGGCGTCAAGGTAAAAATTTTATCAAAACGTTTCTTTCAAAGTAGCAATATAAAATGATTTTTTAGAAAATATACGGTCGATTAATTAGTGTTTTCTTGATATACGGATACTCACATTATAGCGTTATAGCACTAAAGTGTTCGATTACACCTGGCCTGATTAGGTGCATGAAACACAGGGACAAACTACACCTGATGGCAAAGTCCTCTTCAGATAATTCCATTTTACAAAATTCATATAAAAGATATAGGAATTTTTGTAACAATTTGTTAAAAAAAGTTGAAATATAATTATCTTACAAACTTACTAGAAGAGTCTGGTAGAGATTATAAAAAGATTTGGCGGCATGTAAAAGATATTGCATTTATTTCCAAACAGCATGAATCTTCGTCAGAATTATTACAAAATAATGACTCGCCGCTTATATCAGCAAATACAGTAAATAATTACTTTGTGAACGTTGGTAAAAATCTGGCTGAGCAGATAACAAAAAACTCTAACAATAATCGTGAATACAGGGCCACTTTATTAACTCAAAAAACTGCCAATTAAGCTCGTTCACATTACTAGATACGGACCCTAGTGAGGTGGAAAGGATTATAATGGGACTGAAAGAAACAAGCGCGGTTGGATGGGACGGATTACCCACTAGTATATTAAAAAAATAAAGACAAACTCTAGTACCACCATTAACCCATATTTTCAGAATTTGTCTCTCTGAAGGAATTTTCCCAGATCGTTTAAAAAAGCAATTGTAGTTCCAGTATTTAAATCGGGGGACAAAAACAACGTTTCCAATTATCGGCCTATCTCGATACTCTCATCCACGTCTAAAATATTAGAAAAATTAATTAACAACAGATTAATGAATTATTTACAAAGTAAATTCATATTATCGAATATGCAATATGGTTTCAGGCCTAAAATGTCCACTGCTGATGCTGTGCAGGAAATGACCGATTACGTCTCTCAAGAATTAGATAAAATGAATTAGAATCATTGGCATTTTCCTTGACCTTGCAAAAGCATTTGATACGGTTTCTATTCCTATCCTATTAAATAAGCTAGAGAGCGTTGGTATCCGAGGTAAGCAGCTTAAACTTTTTAAGAATTACTTAGAAAATCGATATCAATGCATAAAAATCGATAAGGTTGTTAGCTCTGAACAAAAAATACTCATTTTAGCGTGCCTCAAGGAAGTGTATTAGGGCCAACCCTATTTTTGATTTATATGAATGACCTTTGCAATCTTGAACTTAACTCAGGTAAAATAATATCTTGCGCAGATGATACCGTGCTACTTTTTTCCGCAAATACAGTTGACAAGGTTTATTCATATGCTCAGCAAGGTTTTGATAGAGTTAATAAATGGCTCCAACAAAACATATTAACACTAAATACGGACAAAACCAAATATATTCATTTTTCTACGCGCAGCTCAACCCAGCATATAACCATTCCAGAACTTTATGCACATCAATGTTACTCAGTCACAGAGTCTAAATGTTACTTCCCAGTTATTTCTAATACAAAAACTGTTAAGTACCTTGAAATAATTATAGATTCTACGTTTACATTTAAAAACCACATAAACCACCTATGCAATAGAGTTCGTAAACTAATGTTTATTTTTAAAAAAAATCGTTCTTTTGCTGATAATATGGTAGTAAAACAAGTATATTACGCATTATGTCAGTCAATACTCACCTATTGTATATCCTCTTGGGTTGGAGCAGCTAAAACTACACTACTACCACTAGAACGCGCTCAAAGAGCTGTATTAAAAGTTGCAACATTCCGCCCTATTCTTTTTCCATCCCATCTCCTATACAAATCCTATAATGTCCTCTCAGTGCGCCAGTTATTTGTTATGAGCACGTTACTAAAACAGCACTTAAGATTGCCTTATAGAAGAGAGGTCACTGATAAAAGGCGCAAAGATAAAGTAATAGAAACTAACATTAGAATAAGTCATTATTTCATGCATAGATTTTTTACATTTCTCGGCCCTTTCTTGTATAATCAAGTCAATGCAATTTTGTATATTATATATCCATTAAAAGTGGCAGACTGTAAGAAGGTAATTCGAACATGGTTACAAAATTTGTCATACGATGATACAGAGAAGTTGCTGATTGTTTTAAGTTAATTAATATCATAAGTAAGTTAATGATAATGTATTTCACCCAAATAACCCTTATTAGTTAGTACGTTATTCATTTTATATAAGAAACAGAAAATATTCGTTAATGTATCTTTTAGCACATACACCTGAGATACAGGTTTATCCTAGTTTAGGTGCCTGTTATTGTAGACTATTTTTAAGTTAAAACTTATTGGAATAATTTGTACATTTTATCAAAATAAAATAAATTATTATTAAATTATTATTATTAATTATTATAAGTATACGTGCGATATAGTTATGATAGTGGCATTTGTAAGACCACAAAATTGCTCGACCTTGACGTGTCGAGAGTAAAACAATATCTTAAACGCTTCGCGTTGTGAGGCGTATAATACAAAGACATCATCATAACGCCGGATAACGTAGCTGAGGCGGTCCGAAGAGTCCCGAACTGAAAGAGTCTGACTCGACGGGCTGCATCACTACTGGCTGTATAGTTTCGTGGTGTTCCATGCTGTGGTCGCACGACAAGTTCAAGAGGCTCTCAACTAGAAATGGCTCCCTAGCCTCTTCACTACAGTAGTGTTACTGAGATCACTCATTTGGTTCCTAAGGACTAGGGTACCACAGACCCAAGCAAAGGCCACCCTATCACGAGTCTACCTACCATATACACACTAATAACACCACAAAACACTAATATCCAGTTTGAGCGCGCAAAATGGATATCAGGCGGTGGTCATGGAACCAATGAACCACTCCTCTCCGACGCGGTCATTGGCAAAGTGGTGAAACATAACCGTCAGAACTTCTCCGCCGCCTGAATAGACTACAGAAAGGCATTCGACTCGGTTCAGAATACATGGCTAAAGAGGATCCTCGAACTGTACAAGATTGACTGTACAGTAGGAGACTTCCTCGAGCAGTATATGGGGCAGTGGAGTACGATCCCTTATCATCTGGTCGAGCGGATGACGGCTACTAAGAGCTACATAAGGATAAGATGGGGTACCTTCCAGGGCAATTTTCTGGGCCCATTCTGGTTCTGCGTCTCTTTGAACCCTCTAAATACTTTTCTGCAGGGCTCCGGAAGGAGATTTCAGCTTTGAAAAGGAGGTACAAAATAAACCACCTTTTCTATATGGATGACCTCAAGTTATTCGACTCCAGTCGCTCCCATCTTGTGGAATTGCTAAACATCATTTGTGAGTTTAGCAATTCTATTAGAATGGAGCTGGGAACGGACAAGCGTGCGTTCCTCCATGTTAAAAAGGGAAAGATTACCAAATCTGAGGGCACCGATTTATTTATGTCCGTTCTTGAATACCCTTTCCGAGGCTAAACTTACCGATACCTGGTTATGTCACAAAATATCGGTATCGATTAGACTGATATAAAACAGTCAGTTTGCGGCATGTTTTATGCACGATCCATTCTATAAGGACGTAATTTCTTATGATAAAGGACTTACCCCTCTATCCTTAGCCAAGGAGCAATTGCAAAACCTGGCAGTACATAGCATTGCCAACCATGAGACCGTATGGAAGGAGAAAGAGCTACATGGGAGTTTCTACAAAGCTCTTCGTAGACACAGTAGCCTCTCTACACTGGCTTGGTTTTGGTGACATCTTCCGACCGAGAGTTTTGTCTGTGCAATATAGGATCAGGTTAAAGAGATGAATAACTATCGGAGACACATCCTAAAGGATGGCACCGTCGACATCGGTTGAGCTTGTCGCCATCCCGGTCAGTCTTTTCGGCATGTCATCTTGCACACACACTTGCACAGGCACAATCTAGTAGCCAGGATTCTTCACCAGGAGCTCGCTCTAAAAAACGGTCTCGTGGATCAGAAATTGTCATATTACAGATACTTGCCGGAAGTCATGCTAGAAAATGATCGCGCCAGGCTCTACTGGGACCGGGTTATCATCATAGATAAGATTATTCCAGCAAATAAGCTTAATATTGTGCTGATGGACAAGCTAGTGGACCTGATGGTATACCGGCAATAGTTCTAAAGGTTTGTGCCCCTGAATTGTCTTCTGTGTTGACGAACCTCACATTCAAGACTGGAATAGTGCACAAATCTTCGAAGCTGGCCAATGTGCAGCCTGTGTCTAAAATAGGTAGCCATGCCGACTTGCACATTATCGGCTAATTTCAATTACTTCCGTACTTTGCAAGATTGTGAAGCGTATACTGGACTCCCGTTTAATGGTATATCTAGAACAAAATGACAGTCTTAGTGGCCAGCAATACGTATTT
Organism: Parnassius smintheus behrii; assembly: GCA_036936625.1. NCBI lineage: Eukaryota > Metazoa > Arthropoda > Insecta > Lepidoptera > Papilionidae > Parnassius > Parnassius smintheus. The sequence goes on from JAUPFT010000012.1 coordinate 25,402,342, forward strand.
CGCCGAAATCGGTCAGCTGAGTACTTTCATGCATTTGCCACACACGTATCGGGCGAGGCGCTATTGTTGTATGCTATTTTCCTTGATGTCTCGAAGGCCTTTGATAAAGTTTGGCACGCTAACCCTTCGGGTAAGCTACCTGCGTATGGCTTATTCCCTGGTCTGATTGAATGGATAAAGGATTTCCTGGGTGAACGGTCTCTCCGAGTCGTCGTCGATGGCTGCTCATCTGATCCTGTGGCGACTGACGCCGGTGTTCCTCAAGGGTTCGTTCTCTCTGCGTCTCTCTTCCTGCTGCATATTAAGGATCTGCTTATACCCGGTATCTATGGGTATGTAGAAGATAACACAGTTGTGAAGAGATACCAACCAAGTGTTCGGGTCAATCGGGATCAAATCCAGTCCGAAAGAGAGGCTATTATTGAGCATGTGAATCTCACACTACAGGCAGTCTCCGAAAGGGGCAATGCAAATCTCGTGAGATTCAACGCTTTCAAAACGTGTCTTTTCACTGCTAAAAGGAGCCGCAAGGTTGACAAAGAAGACTCGGTGTTCTTGCAAGGGTGCGGCGGTACTTCACGCCAGGATAGCTCCTTACCTTATATAAAGCGCAAGTCCGGTCCTGCATGGAGTACTGGTGTCACATAAAGCTGATTCTGCAAAATGCCACCTGGCAGCGTTGGAATTACTGCAAAGACGTGCTAAGAGGCTCATTGGAGACCTTGATTTGGTTGAAACCAACCTTTTCATCATCGATCATAGGCGCATAGTAGCCAGCCTCTTGGTATTTTATAGGATACATTTCGGAGAGTGTGCGCAGGAATTGGACGCTTTAATTCCTCCCTTTCCTTTCCACCACCGGATGACCAGGCGGTCAGCGGATCTTAACCCGTTTGTTGTCATATTCCACGTATTAGAATGAAATAGTTTACTTTGACATTTTTTATGCGTACAGCAAAGGAATGGAATAATTTGCCGGCGTCTATCATTCCGTCCGTATACAATCTGAGCGTCTTCAAGGCAAGAGTGAATAGCCATTTGATACGCTAAGACAGTTGCTGCACGCTGCATCACCACTTACCATCAAGTGAGATTGTGGTCAAGCACTGGCTTATAAAAAGTAAAAAAAATGCATTTTTCAACCGACGAAAAAAAGGAGGAGGTACTCAAGTCGACGCATATATTTTTTTATGGATGACGACGCATAATTTCTTACAGAGTAGTCCGATTTTGATAATTCATTTTTTATTGGATGGGGTATTACCTCGAAATCGGTTCCATATAAATTCGATTTTTTTTAACCCTTAGGGTGGGAAAATAAGGGTGATTTATTACAGAGTAGTCCGATTTTGACAATTCTTTTTTTATTGGATGGAGTATACCACGAAATTGGTCCCATATAAATCTGGAAAAAAATCTTACCCTAGGGTGGCAAACTAAGGTTTATTTATTAAATAGTAGTCTGATTTTGATAATTGTTTTTATACTGGTTTTACATATATAATCAACTGTGTCAGCACTTTATCATCATAGATGATTTCAATACATGCCTTCTAAGAAGTGACTCGCGCTCCTTTCGGTAGAAATCTATAGTTCAAGCAGCTAACTTACGTATTTTCCCTCTTTCTGCTACTCACACTTTTCCAAATTGTTCCTCAGATCTTCTGGATCTTATTCTTGTTTATTCCATTGATCATGTTGATAAACATGGTCGGTGCCCTGCTGATGCATTTTTATATCATGACTTGATTTATTAATCATACAAATTACACACTAGCTACCACATAAACTTAAAATCCTTCTGCTGGGTAAGTTTGATGGTACTGATTTAAATTGTCTGAGGCGAATTGAATGTTGTTCTAAGTTAATAATTGTTTCAAAGCTCACATCGGTGAAAGGGTCGATAGCTTTAATTCTCTTTTGACACAACTCTACGACGTTCATGCTCCATTTCGGCCGATCCGACTTAAGCATTTTCCTGCTCCCTGGCTTACTCAGGAGATCAACGTTTTGCAGCACAAGTAAAATTCTGCAAAAGCTAGTTTTAAATTTGATAAGTCTGATACCTATATATATATATATATATATATATATATATATATATATATATATATATATATATATATATATATATATATATATATATATATATATAAACATAAAAAAATCGGAATCACTGCAACAGGTTGTGTAGAGATAAACATCAAACCTATAATCATAAATCCGTACTTGATGAAAATGATTTCGGCAGAGTTTGGAAATTTCTTAAGTATCTTGGAGTTGGGAAAGCGAATCAAAATAGTAGCTCCAAAAATATTGACATAAGCCAACTAAATCAGTGTTTCTCTTCTCCTTGTGCCATAAATAATGTCACAAAAATACTAACTAAATCTCAAATTTCAGCTTTACCCAAACTTGATAATCCTGCTTTTATTCTTATTCAAATCACTGATAGTGACAAAAAGCATTATTAAGGTCAATTCTGATGCCATTGGTACAAACCACATTAGTCGTAAAATGATTCCTTTTATCGATATCTTGACTCCTGTTATAAAATCCATCTATAATTATTTCATTTCCAATATTATAATAATTTACGTTTTTTACTCACATATGTATTTCTAGTGTACAATACAGTATGTTTCATTCATTCATCCATTCGTCTACAGTAATAAGTGGCCTAATCGAATATAAAACTTTCAACCGAAAAAAACAACTTTTTACGTCATTAATGACATAATTTCCAAACTGTAAATAATTGTCCATGAGAACACCAAGATTTGGACTTCAAAAACTCGCTCAATTTTCCCCTATCAATATGTATGTTAGAATCAGTAGAAGTTATGTCCCGTACCTACTTTTAAGTACCTAAAACTTTTTAAATACCCGACGTTTCGAGCGCTTTACAGCACCCATGGTCACGGGGGAACTGAGATGTTGAACTTCCAGATGTCAAAGTTAACCGCGGTTACCATAGATTAAAATGTAAGATACATATCATCATGTATATCGGAATACGTAACATGTAGATCGGAACAAAAGTTAATTTTTAATCTATGGTAACCGAGGTTAACTATGACATCTGGACGTTGAACATCGAGTAAAACGTCGTGTATTTAAAAAGTTAAATATACGCGACAAAATTCATAAAAACTAGTATTATTTAAATGTGTAGTGTTCGCGTAAATATAAGAAATCATTAGTTATTTAACCTTTCAATTCCTAAGCGGTCGAATTCGACCGCGGCGCTATTCTATCAAAATTCAAGCGGTCGAATTAGACCGCGCACACCCACAGCACTTCAAACCATTAAAATTTATATTTAGAGACTACTTTTCTATGAAGAGTATGGCATTATAGAATTAATATGAAATTTTCTATGTTTTAGTTATGTTATGGATATTTATTAATAATCTACGTTCATTTCTCTCAGGTGCAATCTGTCTGGCTTTCACTGTTAATTTCATAGTACGCTTATAACCTGAGTTTAATCCTTTGATCTCCGCCGGCTTCATTGAAATTGTTTATTGCAATTTTAAGTAATTATTTACTACGTTCTCGGTTTTAAAGGAAAACATCATATGAAAACCTGCCTGTCTGAGAGATTTAAAAAATATTACGAAGGCATGTGAAGACCACTAACACACATGGGGCAAAGACACAACCTTGTCCTTAAACTCTCATAAATAAAAGAAGGCCCGTGTCCAGCAGTGGGACGTATGTAGTGTTACAATACTTTAAAGCGTAGATGCACAGACCGCGGCCCGCCAGCCGCATGCGGCCCGCCGGTCGAATACTGGTGGCCCGCCGACAACAAAAATAATACTAACATTCGAAAAATATTGAATTATATTCCAGAATAAAACCAAAAAAAATATGTTCAAAAAGTAATTTGAATCTCGCGCGCGCGCTCTTAAGTGCATGCGTGCATGCGTCGATAACAGCGGTCGGTAATATTCGTGCTGATCTCGGTTAAATTCGTTTTCTTGAGGAACCGCCGCGGCCGGCAGCGCGGCGACGACGGCAGCGCGGTGGCGGCTTATCCACGGGTTATATTGTTAGAGCAAACAAGATAGCAATAGTCCCGAATTCCCGATTGCTCGCGTAGATAGATACACGAAGCTTCAAGAGTCGGTTTCGTGATGTCTCCAGACAGTTTTCGACTCTCTACGCGCGGTATAAAAGCCACGCTAACCGCAGCGACCGACAGTTCGGTTTTAATTTGAGTGAAGTGTCAATAGTTCTAGTGTAGATTTTAACTCGACTAGCCGGTGTCATATATTTTTATCCACATTTAACGTAGATTCCCCGTCAATTGCCGTGTATAATTGTGTGGTGAAATCGTAAGTAAAACTCTGTTATTAATGTGTTTCTCTACCAATTTAACCAATTATTTTGGGTAATTTAAAAAAGGATGGGTAATTTAAGTAGGTACTGTAATTGTTTTTAGGTGCTATGTTAATCCTAGCCAGGATTAGAACTCAACATGAACAAGCCAGGAACTAGTTAGAAACGTAAGGTTAAAGATGAAAATCGGCAGTTTCAAGAAATTTGGACTGAGAAACACTTTTTGTATGGTCGCATAACAAAGTCGTTTGTTTAATTTGCAAGAATTCTGTTGCGATTGCAAAAGAATATAGTGTAAAAAGGGGCTATAAAACGCAGCATCCTACTTTTACCAAGTTTACAGGCGAATTAAGAAAGCAAAAAATGTCTTTAAAACGGGAGCTTATTGGTCAGCAAGCTATGTTTACAAAACCCATTTAAGGTTCAGAAACAGCTACAGAAGTTAGTTATGAAACTTCTCGAATGATAGCAAAGCGAAGTCGCCCCTTCAATGATGGGGATTTTGTAAAAGAATGCATGGAAATTTCCGCTAAGGAAATGTGTCCAGAAGGAGCAAAAAAGTTTGAAAAAATTCAACTGAATCGTATGACTATCAAAAGACGAATTATGTCTTTGTCAAGTAATATTGCCGAACAATTAAATGAAAAAAACTAAGATCATTGAATTTTTTTCATTAGCACTGACGAATCCACTGAAATTAGTTCCACAGATCAACTTCTGATATTCATACGAGGTGTTACTCAAGATTTTGAAGTCTTAGAAGAGGAATGTGTTCATTGAAAGGTCAAACCAGAGGAGTTGATATACTTAATTTTCTTTTGGATGAGTATTCAAAAACTGATTTGGACTTATCCAAATTATCGGGAGTTGCGACTGACGGTGGTCCTTCGATGATTGGTGTCAATTTTGGGCTAGTTACTTTGCTGAAAAAGCATCTGCAAGAAAAAAACATAAACGCTGAAGATCTCATGCAGTTTCACTGCATTATACACAAAGAAAGCCTCTGTTTTAAAAAAAATTGAATTTCAAAATGTCATGAAAGTGGTAGTTTCGACTGTAAATTTCATAAAATCACGAGGACTGAATCACAGGCAATTCAAACAATTCCTTGATGACATCGTAAGCAAATATGGAGATTTACTGTATTATACAGAAGTAAGGTGGCTAGGTCATGGATTGACACTGGAACGATTTCTAGATTTAATAGAAAAAATTGGAATATTTCTGGCGGAAAAGCAAAGGGATGTCCCGGAACTTAAAAATCCTGATTGGTTGTGTAATTTGGCTTTTTTAGTTGATATTACAAATCATCTTAATGTCTTGAACACACATGTATCATCCTTTCAATGCAAGCTGACACTTTTTAGATCGCAATTGAATTCTGGAAATTACAATCATTTTCCGAATTATAAGAAAATGGCTGAATTCAACAAAACTGCGATTAATTTCAGTTATGTAGAAAAGCTAGATATTTTGATTCAATATTTTCAAGACAGATTTTCGGAGTTTAAAAAATTGAAACCTCTGTTGGACATATTCAGCAATCCTTTCACGATTTCAGTTGAAAATGTGCCAGAGTCAATGCAGTTAGAAATTATCGACATTCAAAACGACCAAGATTTACGCAACAAATTCAACGAAGGAGACTTGCGGAACTTTTACCGCTGCATTGATAAAAATACGTACAAAGAGTTGCGCATAAACGCTATGAAATGTGCCAGCTTATTTGGTTCTACCTATATATGTGAACAAACTTTTTCAGTATTAAATAATAATAAAACAAAAAATCGAAACCATCTTGCAAATGAAAGTTTGGAAGCAGTTTAACGTGAAGTAAATTTGAACCAAATATAAAAAGGATTGTAAGCATTATGCAGTGCACGCTTCAAATTAATAAACTCTTTTTCAATTTTAATACATTATTATCAATTTTTAATTGTCTTTAATTACCTAAACTTCTGGCGGCCCGCCATCAGTTTATAATTTTCCCGAGTGGCCCTAGTCTTAATAGGTCTGTGCATCACTGCTTTAAAGTAAATAATAGGTCCCACGGTTGGCTTCCGATTTTTATAAGAGCTATAGAACGTTTCGTATTCAGTACTTGTTGGGAACTTCACTTCTTCCTTAGGTATTTTATTTCTCATACATGTGCTCTGTATTATTAATAAAAATTAAATATTCTATATTCTGGTTTAAGTCGTACTTCAGGCAAAGTATACAAACGATATGGCCGGCCCATTGCCACATCAGCTTAATAATCCGTTGGGCTATGTCGGTCACTCTGGTTCTACTTCGGATATCCTAAATTCTAAGTTTATCACGCAGAGAAACTCCAAGCATAGCCCTCTCCATAGCTCGCTGAGCGACTTTGAGCGTCCTCATACGGTCTTGGTTCCGTAGGTCATCACTGGCAACACGCACTGGTTGTACAACTTAGCTTTCAGGTTTTGAGGTATACCTGACGAGAAGATGTGTCGTAATTTCCCGTACGCTGCCCAGCCGAGTTGAATCCGTCGATTGACCTCTAGGTTGAAGTTGGACTTACCTAGTCAGACCATTTGTCCCAGGTAAACGTACTCGTCAACAACTTCGAGCTTAGTGCTCCCAACAACTACCGGCATAGGTGTGACATGGACATTAAATCATCTTAATCATCTTCTCATTCTCTTCATCTTGAGACCTATCTGTTGAGAGGCACTATTGAGGTCATTGAGCATAGTCTTTAGGTCCTCCAGCGATTCTTTCATAAGGACTATATCGTCAGCAAATCGAAAGTGAGTGATATACTCGCCATTGATGTTAATACCGTATCCCTTCCGGTCCAGTAGCTTGAAAACATCTTCCAATGCAGCGGTGAAGAGTTTCGGGGAAATAATGACACCCCGTCTTACACCTCTCTGCAGATAGATAAATTTGGTACTCTGGTTCTGTACCTGGATAGCCATCGTAGCTCTACTGTACAAACACTTCAGCCCTTCGATATACCGAAGAGACTGTAGCACCGCCCAAGTTTCGACGGAATCAAAGGCTTTCTCATAGTTCACATACGCCAGGCAAAGTGGCAGATTGTACTCTTTGGACTTCTGTACAATTTGCCGAAGAGTGTTTATGTGCTTTATAGTACTAAAGCCTTTTCAGAAACAGGCTTCTTCGGGAAGCTGGAAGTCGTCGAGTCTGCGTGCGAGACGATTCGTAATGACTCTCAAAAACAACACGTTGACGAGGCTCAGAAGGGATATCGGTCTGTAGTTCTTCAAGGGGACGTTGTCACCTTTCTTGAAGAACAAGACTACCGCACTTCTGCTCCACGCCTCCGGAGTAGTGCCCCCACGGAGGATGGAATTAAAGAGCCTCTGAAGGACTTCACGTATCGGTTTTCCACCTGCTTTCAGAAGCTCCCCTGTAATTCCATCCTCGCCCGGTGACTTGCCGTTTTTAAGGTGCTGGAGAGCCGTTCCAATCTCGCTCAGTCTGACGTCCGGGATGTCATCGGCATAGTGTCGGATAAGACTTGCTCTTGGATCGTTACTCACACTTGCGTAGGGCAACGATGATGCGTACAGCTGCCCATAGAACCTCTCAATCTGACTCAGAATCTCAGGTGTCACGAAAACGATGCTGCCACACTCAGTCTTCAGCTTTGACAGTTGGCTATTACTGGCAAACAGATCTCTGGCAAAGAATTTGGAGCCCTGGTTTTGCTCGATCGCTTCTTCAATACGAGCAGTATTAAAGTTGCGTAAGTCTCGCCGCATGCATTTGGAGATCTGTCTGTTCAGTTGCACATATGCTATCAAATCTGTTGACGATTGCAGCCTCATCTCCCGTCTAACAGCCATGAGATTAAGAGTGTCATCAAAGAGTTTTTGTATTCTTCTGCGGCGGCTCTTGCAGAGCTTAGGTCCGACCACATGGACAGTTTCCACGTGCTTGTCATTCATACCGTCCACTGCATTGCAATCTTCTATGCACTGAAAGCGGTTACGTAACTCGAGACGAAAGGTTTCGGGATTCTGGATAAGAACACGAGGGGGGCGGAGCGTTGACTTCGTTAGACGAGACCTCTCCAACTTAACGTTTAGGTTGAGTGTGCCTCTAACCATTCGGTGATCGCTTCCAGTTCTCACCCTTGCGATCACTGAGACATTACCGAACAGTTGGCGTCTGGTCGTCATAATGAAGTCAATCTCATTTTTTGTGGAACCGTCGGGGCTCGACCAGGTCCACTTCCTGTGGGGCCGCTTCTGGAAGAAAGAGTTCATCATAAAGAGTTCCTCTTTCTCCATAAAGTCGGCCAGCTGCTGGCCCCTTCGGTTCCGTTGCCCTACTCCAATTTTCCCTAACTTCAGCTCACCGCTTTCTCTTGTGCCTAGTTTTGCGTTGAAGTCTCCCATTAACACTGTGTAGTGGGTTTTGGAGATATGTATGGCTCTAAAAATATCCTCACACATTTTACCCACCTGCTCATGGGGACGTGCCAAGGTTGGTGCGTAAACCTGTATGACCTTCAGCGAATACCGTTTCGTGATTCTGAGTATCAGGTACACAAAGCCCGTCGACACACTCCCATTTGACGAGAGACTTGTGGGCAATAAATCCGACACCTCCTTGGGACAGATGGTCGCCCTCCCGGTGATAGAACAAGTTGCCGTACTTGATGATTCGTGTCCTCGATAATCCAACAAAACGCCAGCGCAACTTGTCTACCTCTTCTTCCAACTCCAGTATCTTCTCGTCAGTCCTCAGGTTGCGTGAGTTATAAGTTGCCAGGTCGAGTCGTCGTAGGTGGCAACCGAACCTCCACCAGAGATTCTTAACATCCCGTTACCATGGTCGCCACCGTAGCCAGGAAAAGCGGCGCCACCGGGGACTGTTCGTTACTCATGGGCGGATATTTGTCATAGTTGCCACGCTTGGTGAGCGGGTTTGAAACTGCAGTTTTTTATTATATTATTGTTGTTATTAGGAAGATGCTGCTTAAAGCTATGTCATCCGCAAATATTCATAATCTCAAACAATTTATAGATAGATTCACAACGTCGGTAGCTGCTCTCAAAAATCTTAAATTTAATGATCTTACACACTTTGCATTTGTACACATAGCGTTAAAAAAGCTAGACTCAGATACCGTACGTTCATTCGAAATAGAAAATCGTAGATACGGCATACGATCGTTCGACGCCTTAACATCTTTTGTGGGGAAATTACTGAGCCAATTAAAATACTGCAACGCTTATCTAATTCAAAACCAGAAGTAAAAAATACCCCAACCGTTGAATGGTGCTCAGTCAAAGCCAACGAAATCACTAATAATATATGCGAAACTCATTTGCATAGTAATTTATAATATAATTGTGCAACTATTCTCAGGCGCTCACCGAGCGAGCGCTATAAAATAGTAAAGGCTAAAGAATTGTGGCTAAATTGTTTGAGTAACAAGCATCATATTTCTAATTGTAATTCTCGTTCAATGTGTCGTAAGTGTCGCAGTAGACATCGTAGTATGCTGCATTTAAAAAACATTTGAAAATAATGCCGCATCCACATTGAGCAAACCTGTGAGTGACGCTCGTTCTGGCCGACATCTCCGCAATGACCAATTTTAATAATTTGGCTTTAGTGGATGACACTTCTTTCGTCCCTGGGGACATTGATGTGCTCATTGGAGCATCTATTTTCTCTCGCCTCTTGTTATATAACAAGGTGAAGGGTATCTCCTCATGTATATGAGTACTGTGTGCTACCGTTCATAACATTTCGGCAATTTGTTATAGTTGCACCGCTATTGAACCTCACAAATTACTAGTTCGCAAATTTTGGGAAATTGAGATTGAGAAATGCATTTATTAATTATTTTATTGATGAAATTGGGGGGAGTAACTGTGTCTCCGTATATTATTGGAAAAAAGTAGTAAAATGTGATAGTTACGTTTTAAAGGTAAATAAATAGTTGAGCCATTTTTCTTTAATTTGGTATATAAATCTTAATACCAACTTTTATCCGTAAAGTACAATAACAATTTGAACTTAACAGGTAGTAAAACCTATGTTTAGGTCAGAATTTGAACATGTGCATATTTCAGATTTTCGTTTGTTTATTTTACGTATTTGGGGATATACTGAACTTTTGCCAAGTGGAATTATCATTTTATGCCACAAAATAGTTAATTTATTTATATATTATTGCACAAAGATGATATTAGGTATCAAAATTTAGGTATGGGGAACGGTGAGGTTTGTGCGTTAGGTGCAACCTAACTGAAACGTTACAGTTGTGTTTTTTCTGATTGTTTAAAATGTTTATAGTAGTATTAGATTCAGAAAACATAATATTGCTGATTTGTGAGATTTTATTCGTAAAGCTATTGATTTATAAGACTTTTGATTTCTAAAAATTATAATTCCTAAGACTAGAGTCCCAAAGCTGTTTGTTGATTTCATACAAGTAAGTAACATATTATATTATACTCATAATAATAGATATTCTATGAAAATTTACTAACAAATAGCAGTAGTTTTTCATAGAAGATCTTTAGAAAAGTTTTTTATTCAATATTATCTAGAAGATATATTTTTTTTAGTTTTATGACACAAAAGAGTCATTTTTGTAATAACTATATGATGGAGTGGATTTCTGCCTTTTTTAAAAGTATTCATAAAATAAAATTGTTTAAAGTATATTCACAAAATCCAAAAAGTTAGTACACCATTGTAATGTTTGTAGTTTGTAATGTAACACTAATGCACAAAATATAAATCATCTCACTCCCAAGGCTTTTTGGTCATACGTTAAATCGAAGCGTGGTGGTTCCCGATTCCCCAAGCAATTAAGTTACCAGGGTAAGTCCATTACTGATGGCAATGCTATATGTACTGAATTTAATAATTACTTTAAGAGTACGTTTTCTGGTTCTTGCCCTCAGAGTGCTAGATCTGTAAATGGTGACGGTGAATGTTGCACCTTTGACACAATATCTGGTCTAACCGTAACAAAGGATGACGTTTTTAATATGCTTAAGACGCTAGATGTTTCTAAAGGCCCTGGGTGTGATGGAGTAGCACCCGTATTTTTACGCAACTGTGCTGAGTCATTGGCATATCCTATATATTTATTATTTAAGACATCGTTAAACCAATGCGTCTTTCCTACATTGTGGAAAAAAGCATTTATTATACCGATTCATAAGAAGGGTTCAAAAGTGGAAATAAGTAATTATCGCCCCATTTCTATTTTATGCACAATTAGTAAAATGATGGAAAAAGTTGTTTATAATAACATTTACCCTGTAATTGTAAAAGGCATTTCACATCATCAGCATGGCTTTTTAAAACGAAAGTCTGCCATCTCTAACTTGGCAGAATTTTGTGACTATGTTATTAGTGGGATGGAAGACTGTGGACAGGTTGATGTGATCTACACGGATTTTGAGAAAGCTTTCGACCGTGTGGATCACAGCATCCTCTTAGACAAATTGTACAGGCTTGGAATTCATGGTGACTTACTAAGATGGACTACCTCTTATCTCTCTAATCGTTCTCAAGCTGTTGTCATTGGTGGTTTCAAGTCTGATTTCATACAAATTCCATCAGGTGTTCCTCAGGGATCACATCTAGGTCCACTCTTCTATTCTGCATATATATATGATATTAACCAATGTTTTGAATTTTCAAATCATCTACTATACGCTGATGACAAAAAGGTTTTCCTGAAAATTAACTCGATCAAAGACTGTGAACTAATTCAACGTGACTTGGATAACTTACACTCATATTATGTCCGAAACAATATAACAGTAAATATAAGTAAATGTCAATGTATCAGTTTTAGCCGAAAGAAAAATAAAATTGTTTTTCCGTATCACTTTAAAAATGAAGGCATAAAACGGACTGAGATAGTAAAGGATTTAGGAGTTCTCCTTGATTCTATAATGATGTTTTCTGAGCATGTCAACCATATCGTAAATAAATCATATCGCAATCTGGGGTTCATTATGAGGACTTGCAAACCTTTTAAAAACATAAACAGCCTCAGATCTATCTACTACGCATATTGTCGCAGTATTCTAGAATATGGTAGCTCCATATGGTCGCCGTAATATGCTTTGTATATAAACAGATTGGAAAGAATACAAAAACACTTCATAAAGCACCTCAATTACAAAACCGGCATGCGTCGTTGTGAAACTTATAATGAGGAGTGTATTAAATACGGTCTCTTGTCGCTGGAATCTAGACGAGAATTACTTGATATGTGTTTTTTGCATGATATCCTTCACAGTAACATTTATAGTCCTAATCTTCTCGCAGGTATCCAGTTCTGCACTCCTAAGTACCGTACTAGAAAGACCCCACTTTTCAATGTACCTAAACATCGTACCAAATATGGTATGAACGCTGTCATGACTCGTCTACCCAAAATTTATAATAGTAAATATAGTAATGTTGATATTTTCAACTTTTCTAAGTCTAACTTTAAACACAAACTTATCCTGAAGCTGTCTAAGAAGCAGTAACTATCACATAATGTACATCTATTCTATAACTCCATCTGTATTATCACAATTCTGTAAAAATATCAATTTGGAAATCATGTCGTTATATTAATTATAATAGAACTATAAAGCATACAAAATAACATGCAACATATTTATTTTATGTATTTATATTGTTTATTCTATTTTACTCAGTGAATATCATTTTATTTTTGTTGTTTTATTAATTTTATAAAAAGCTGTCAACTTAAACTTAAATTTAAATTTAAATCTAAACATAAATGTATACAAATCACATAATATAGAGCCATGTACTGCAATCGTGTGTAAAATATTATGTATTTGGATAATATGTATTAAGTTACAATTTTACCTCTCTGCTTTGTAAGTGTTATTCAGCATGTTGTGAAACTCTGTTATTGGCTAAGTGTGTTAATATGTATTTTAAGTATGATTGTTAAAAATATGCTGTTGAGTTTCCTAATAAAATAAGTAAAAAAAAAATAAATAAATAAATGTAGTACTGTACTGCTGTATTCCCATTTTAATGTCTATAATTTATGAGCCAACAAACATTTAATCAAGTATTAGATTTTATTACGGTTCACGTAAAGATAAGAGTCTACTACAGCTTTTAGACATCTACAACCAACTTTAAACAGAAATTACTAAACATCTGCGTCTTCATTTCTAAGGACTAGGTTGAGTTTCTTAACGTCTATGTCATAAAACGCCTTGCTACTAAGTAAATTTTGATCGGAATGCTACTCTTAACGAAGGTTTTGGCTTTAATCAACACCCTTAGTACGAAGGTTGGTGAAAGCAGTGTTGAGTATTTATGGGTTACGCTACTGACCGTAACATTAACTTGACATTTAAACCTTATTGATGGTTATGTCACTACAGGAAAAGGAAAGAAATGTGAGAAAGGATATTGCTTTACCATATCCTTTCTCACATTCCTTTCCTTTTCCTGTAAGTATTTTTATAAAACGGGTAAAGTAAAGGTTACAATCAATTTACGTCCCACAGCTTAACACAGCCTTCCTCCCATTTTTGAGAGTGTTTTAAGCAAGAAAGTGTACGTTTTGATTCCCCAATGCGTCTTACCGGACTTCACAGGTCTTAAATTTTTTTAATCATTCAGACATGCAGAATTCCTCGAGATGTTTTACTTTACAACTTCCTACTTAAAATTACAGTTAGTTCGTTAGTGCTGGGAAAGATTGAACCGGGGTTGTTCGCATTATATGCAAATCATCAGTAAGCGGGTAACTTAGCATAGAGAACTAATTGTGCTATATGTCAACAAGAGTACTTATGTGTGAATTTTTTTTTAAATTTTATTATTATATAACATATTGACTCATTGAGTGAATTCGTATTGCAAATTTTATTGTCAAGATAAGAACCTAAGGATCGTCCCCCACCCAAAATAAAGTGGCATTTGTTGCATAAGGAGGAGTATGCAAGTGAATTTAGAGAGCTAGTTGTAAACAAGATGATAGAGATGGGTGAGATGGAAGGAATGAGTGTGAATGAGTGCTGGAAGGAAATGGCTGATTGTATCCGAAGTGTGGCAAGGAAGGTGTTAGGAGAAACAAAAGGGAAGCGTATGATAGATAAGGATGGGTGGTGGTGGAGTGAAAGTATTAGAGAAGTTTTGAGAGAAAAGAAAAATGCCTTTAAAGAATGGCAGAGCGTAGAAGACCAGAATGAATCCATAAAAGAAAGTAAGAGAGGGGCGTATAAAGAATGTAAGAAGAGAGCGAAGAAGGAAGTTGCTATTTGTAGGGCAGAGGCGCAAGATAAATTATATCGGTCCCTTGAAAGCCCCGAAGGTCAAAAACGACTTTTTCAAATTGCAAGAGCGAGAGAAAGGAATGGAAGAGATGTTTCACATGTAAAATGTATAAAAGATGATTCTGGAAGGATTTTGACTGACGATGAAAGTATAAAGAAGCGATGGAAGGAGTATTTTGAGAAATTGATGAATGAGGAGAATGAATGGAATGGTATGCTTGAAAACCCACCAGTGAATATGGGCTTAGTGAGAGAAATTAGTATGGAAGAAGTAAAAATGGCTGTTAGGAATATGAAGAATGGGAAGGCAGTCGGCCCAGATGGAATACCAGTAGAAGTGTGGAAGTTGCTGAGTGCGGATGGATGGAAGTGGTTGAGTTTATTTTTCGGTAAATTGTTGCAGGAAGAACAAATACCTGAGGAATGGTGCAGTAGTATACTGGTCCCCATTTTTAAAAACAAAGGAGACGTTCAAAACTGCAGTAGTTACCGGGGAATAAAACTCATGTCACATACGATGAAAGTCTGGGAAAGAATAATAGAGAGAAGAATGAGAGAAGAGTGTGAGATAACACAAAACCAGTTCGGATTCATGCCCGGTCGAGGTACGACAGATGCCATTTTTGCATTACGCCAATTGTGCGAAAAGTACAAGCGCGTGCATAAAAATCTGCACATGGTTTTTGTCGACCTTGAAAAGGCGTACGATCGGGTTCCCCGTGAGGTTTTGTGGTGGGCGTTAAAGATGAAAGGTATGCCTGGGAAGTATGTGAGGTTAGTCCGTGCTATGTACAGAGCATCCCGTACATGTGTACGATCTGCCGCGGGAACTACGGGCAGTATCGATGTGGCGGTAGGGCTGCACCAAGGGTCGGCATTGAGCCCTTACCTCTTCCTACTGATTATGGACGCTTTGACGTCGGACCTGCAGGATGAGGCACCCTGGTGCATGCTCTTTGCCGATGACATCGTGCTTGTCGGGGAAGAAGGCATCGAGGTACAGAGCAGACTGACGGGGTGGCAACAGAGGCTGGAAAGTGTTGGCTTGAAGATCAGCAGATCCAAAACCGAATATCTGTGCTGTGATTTCGGCGGTCTTTCCAGTCCTGTACCCATGTCGTTGGATGGCGCTATACTGCCTACCTGCTCAGATTTCAAGTACCTCGGTTCCCTCATTCAAGGCGACGGCGGAATAGATAGAGCTGTGCAGCATAGGATTAACGCAGGGTGGATGAAATGGCGACAGGTCACAGCCACAACGTGCGATCCCCGAATGCCAATAAGGCTGAAGGGGAAAATTTACAAATCGATCATCCGACCTGTCGTCATGTATGGAAGTGAATGCTGGGCCGTCAAGAAGAAGGATGAAAATAGACTGCATGCGAATGAAATGAGAATGTTACGATGGATGTGTGGTGTGACAAGGATGGATAAGATAAGGAATGAGTATATAAGAGGAAGCCTGAAAGTAGCGCCAGTGGTAGAAAAGGTGAGAGGAAGCAGATTGGCATGGTTTGGGCATGTGATGCGGAGGGATGTAAGTCATGTCACAAAACGAGTGTTGAATATGAATGTGGAGGGACACACGGGCAGAGGAAGGCCGAATAAAAGATGGATCGACTGTGTGAAGAGTGATATGAGAATGAAAGGAGTAAGTATGGAAATGACGGCTGATAGAGAGGAATGGAACAAGAAGGTTTACTGCGCCGACCCCAGATAATGGGAAATGGTTTAGAGAATGATGATGATTGTCAAGATAAGATCTAAACTAGACTAAGATTTGAATGCTAAATTTTGTTGGTAACATTGTACATGGGAACACTAACAGGTTTTGGGTTTAAATCCTAAAGTTTAAAAGTAAAGAGTGATAAAATTGGGTTAGAAGCTCAGGGGCTAAGCGCTAGCAGTAGTGAGTAGTAAATTTCTCAGTATGCGAGCAACCCGGGTTAGATCCCCGCCGGTGCCAATGAAGTTGTTGATCGCAAGTGCTCATTTACCACGTGCTTGGAGGTGAAAGAAAACTTCGTGAGGAAACCTACACGTCTAAGTAATAAGAAAAAAATATTTCGAAGACATGTGAAGTTCATAAACAAGCATTGAGGCTGCGCGGCGGACATTTCCTTGACTCAAATTCTCACATAAATTATAGGAGGTCTGTGTCAAGCAGTGGGACGTATAACGGCGGTAACTTTAATAAAGAGTAGTACTCGTAGTAGTGAAGTAATGTGCCCAACACTAATAATGATAAAATTGCTTAAATATTTTAAATAATAAACTGAAATCAAAAGTTAACGTGGCAGAGTCACGTTGCAGCTATACTATAGTTGTAGCACGAATGGGTTGGCTCGACCGTGAGAGGACCACGCTCTCACAGAATACCAGCGTAAAATAGCAGCATGATACTGCTGTATTTCGTATGATGGGTGCATAGAACCGGAGAGTCATTGTTACTGGAAAAGTGGAATTTAATATTAGTCCTCAGGATGGATGTACCATTTACCATCAGGTGGACTGCGTGATTTGTTTGTCACACTTATTCTATAAAAGAAAGCCAACTTTCAGATAAATTTTGCATAAAATCACACCAATATTCAATTCGTGTTCATACTTTGTTTAAGTATGTAGTTATACAATATAGTTTTGTTTCGTTTTTCATACAAGTCCAGTTTACAATATACATACATGGTTCTCTCAATTACTTTCCTGGCTGGTAGAACATTTTACATATCATTTAACCCGCCATTTGTTATTTTTTTAAAAGAGGAGTATAAATAAATAATACTTTATTAGCATACTATGTCACTTCTTGGTTTGCGTCTTAATTTTTAAGATAAAGTAAGATAATTAACCCTAAAATAAATCATAAAGATCGAACAAAAAAAGCAAATTGCTATTGCACCGAAGTGGAAGTTGTAATGATAAGAACAGATTTTAAAATATTTTTAGTAGAATGAATAATATTTTCAAATAATTTCTCACCTTATTCTATTGAAGGAGCTAGCGGTGAAGAAAATTACGCAAATTGAAATTGTAGAAGTTTGCTTTCTTACATTTTAATGTGTTTAAATGTCTTTAAATTGAAAATTTACGAACTGTGATGATTTTAAGTTTTGTAAGATTATGGTTTGGAGTTTGCGTATACATCAGAGAGGACATTACGTCCCCGTAGTTGGAAAATTAAATAAGTCCGATTTTGGCGATATTGACTTTTCCCTATTTTCAAAACACCTAAAACATGCCGCATATTTGAGCCTTACGGGCGTTTTCGTATCTTATTCCGTTCCAAAAATATAGCCATTTTTGTCGGAAAGATGGAATAATAAATATCTTCAGACAAACACTATTTTTTTAAAGGAAAAATAAATAACTCAGTAAATAAATCAATAACTGTGGTCAGTGATAAGTTGAATGTCAAATAAATTAAATAACATGAGTTGTTGAATTTTTCCTCAACTTCAAAATTCTTTCACACACTAACTAAGTTCTAGGAAAACTGAATAACTCTATTTATTTAATTCTGCTATTCAGAATTCTGATATAACGTACTTAATTTATAAATACTTGATGTTATCTATTTCTTCTACAGCTAGATAATGATTAATTATGAGATACTAGGCAAATAAAATTAAATAAATTAAGTTGTTTACAATTGCCATAAAACAAAATGCACCTGAGGAAATTCATCATTAAATTTTTAAGAGAATTTGGCGCGAAATATTCTGATCGGGAACGACGACGGAGAGCGCGGGGGTGAGCGGGTGCGGTTTGATGCATCGCTCGCATGTCATGCGTTTTAGTCTGAGTCAATAATGGATTCGCGAGGTAGATTTATGGTGAAAATGTGTCAAAAGGAAGAAGATTCATCTGAGGTATGTACCTACGATAATTTAGAACAAGTTTTTTGCAAATTAAATTAAGAAATTAAAAATAATACGATTAATTACGTCTTTCTTAACCGTAAGAACGTTTGAACAACATTAATTAATAATTATGTCATAACTATGTACTGATGATTTTATTTATTTTTTCCTCCCTTATGCGAGTTTGAATATCAATCATTTTGAGTTGTGGTAGAAGTTGATAACTCCCCTGCTTTCATTGTAATTTTGACTCTTAAGTTGAAAAATTAAGGTTATTTTTAGCTTGTCACACAAATTGTTTTTGTTGGGTATTTTCGTTAAATATTCTTTTAAGAGTGAAACTACGTAGGGTACCTACGTTTAAATCTGACAAATCTGACAGTAAGGGGGCGGCAGGACTCATTTGATGATTTTACCACCCCATAAAAAAGGTATCTATAGCAAAAAAATAATTTTTAGTTAACAAATAGATTTTTTTGTTTTGTTTACTAGGCGGTTTTGTTTACTAGGTGCTCAGATAGTTCTTGGGAGTGGTCACGTTTTAAAAACCTAACTC
Source organism: Parnassius smintheus behrii (assembly GCA_036936625.1). NCBI lineage: Eukaryota > Metazoa > Arthropoda > Insecta > Lepidoptera > Papilionidae > Parnassius > Parnassius smintheus. The sequence continues at coordinate 25,421,400 of JAUPFT010000012.1, forward strand.
TTGTTGTATGGCTGACATTATTACCTAAGTGACCTAACCAACCTAGATACCTAATGTATCTAACCGTATCAAAGTTGGCGAATTCCGAGGCTTATTAAGCTTGATGACCAAACGTGTGCCTTGACTTGACTTGACAAATTTGACTGCATAAACTCTTGTCACATGATTATTATTTTACTTGTTTCCTCATTAAATACCTACTATATTATTGCTTGTTATTGTTTTAGGACAAAAATAAGACAATCAAACAACAGGACCAAAGTATCATTATTGTCAGCCCACAAAAACATAACGTTATAATATGCCAGAAATTACCATCCGAAATGAACAAAAATGTTTGCAACGACATAAATTTTGCTGTTGATATTACGATAGAAAAAATGCCGATGAGCTGTTGGTTACTGATGTTCCTAAGCTTCCTGAGCATGACGGATTTAAGATAATTACATGCGAATCGGCTCCAGATTCAATAATGGCTAGCGAAATGATTATTAATGACATTAAACCAACCCCAATCGGCACCTATGCCTGTAAATGTCAGTCCCATGTCTTTGTGTAGCAGTAAAATTAATTTAAATGAAGATGACAACATAATATTATACAACCATAAAGATGTCAGTTCGCCTATCAGAGGGTCAAGTCCAATTTCGGGTATCGAACCAATGCCACCTTCGACAGATGAAGAACCTTTTTCTGATTCTGGATCTTCATGGATTCCGGACACAGAAGAAGAAAATAAAATAAGAAAGAAAAGCAGTTCTTTAATAAAAATCAATATTTCAGTGGCTAAGAAGAAAAAAAGAGTTAAGAGATTTGAACGAATAAACCCCATTTTGTCGAGTAACTCTGAAGATGAAACAGGTAATATTATAACGACTCGCGCTATTATTAAAACTCCTATTGACCAAGTCTCACCAGTTAACCATGATAGAAGGATCATAGAACATAATATCACAATTGCTGAGACAACAGATTCAGAAAAAGGAACAGGAAATAAGGAAAAAGAAATCTATAGATGAAAAAATACTAATCAAACAAACTGGAAAAGAAATAAAGAGTTGGAGAAGAAACGAAAATGTTTGCCATATAAGAGTAAAACTGGAAAGTTTCTTGCAGCTAAACTACCTAAAAGTCCTAAATGCAACCAAAATTGTCGCCCAAATGCACAGAAAAGTTTACAGAAAACGAGCGTGAGAAACTTTGCAAATCCTATTGGTCTATACAAGATTTTAAGCTGCAAAAAGAGTTTTTGCTTAAGCGCATCATCATTAAGCCAGTGCAGACGACAAGAAAGTCTGTACCGATCGAAAAACAAAGAAGTTCTAGCAGAGAATACGGTTTCTATAAAAATAAGACTGTATTTGAACGTGTATGCAAGAACTATTTTATGTCCACTCTTTGCATTTCTACTGGTCCAATCAAAACTGCAGTAAAACATGTAGATGATCATGGTGTATTTACAAAAATGGATAATCGTGGCAGACAAGCGCCTGCAAACAAAACTCCTGGAGAACAGATACAAGAGGTAAAAATCACATTGAAAGTTTTCCTGTAATTGATTCCCATTACTGTAGAAAAAAACAACCAGGAAATATTTAGAACCTACCTTGTCAATATCAAAAATGTATGATTTGTATGTGCAGAAAATGATAGAAACAATAAGTGCCAATAAAATTAAACATTTATAAGAAAGTACAGAATACAATTTAGCATTCTATCACCCCAAGAAGGAGCATTTGCAACAGTTACAAAAAAGATAAAACTAATATAAATATTCAAAATGAGTATACTCAACATATAGAGCGAAAAGAAGCATCTTACAGATCTAAAGAGCTGGATAAAAAGAAGTCGGGAGAAGATGAATCATATTTGTGTGTCACCGTGGACTTGCAATGTCTACTGCAGATTCCATCGACTGCAGATAGTCTAATGTATTATTTCAGAAAATTAAATTTATATAATTTATCTATTTATGAGTTTAAACCTCCACAGAACAACGCTCACTGTATGATCTGGACGGAAATAAACGGCAAAAGAGGCAGTGTTGAAATAGCATCTGCTATTCATTTATGGATTAAGAATCTCCCCGAGGTTTTAACGCACGTCACCATTTATCCCGACACGTGCTCGGGACAAAACCGAAATCAGTACATAGCAGCATTTTTATTGTACTTGGTACGTACGCATGAGACAATCAAAGTATTAGAACAGAAGTATCTAGAAAGTGGTCATAGTTTTATGGAAGTAGATTCAATGCATAGTGCCATAGAAAAAGAAAAAATGTACACAGACACGTATTCTATAATAGATTGGAAGGGAATTATGCTACAGGCAAGATCGAAAAGACAAAATAATAAAATAATATAAGAAGAAAGTGTGCTGGTTGAAAATAAAATGTCTTAGATTTGAAAAAGAATTACCTGGTTTTATTAAATACAGATACGATTACGATGGGCCATATAACTTACTAAATACTCTTTGTAAACCAGGGAGACCAACTAGGAGAACTCCAAACTCTGAAATGCCAACTATAAATACTGAAGATCTTCCCCGGGAATATAAACAATGTCTTCCTATAATAAAACAAAAAAAGAAAGACCTTTTACAGCTCTGTAAGAAAAATATAATTCCTAAAGAGCTTCACGGCTGGTACGAAAGTTTACCATGTTCAAAAGAAGACCAGGGTCCATCACGCTCCACTGATTCATCTGAAGTCGATGAGTAAGCTTATTTTGGCCCCTTGCTCTATATATTGCTGAAAACTAAACTAAACTTTTAAACCCTAACAGCATGAGTAAAATGATTTTACAATAGGGTTTTTACATTTTTTAAATTAATGTAATGTTTATTTTTAGAGTCATGTTTTTTAATACATTTGTTATTTAATTTTAAATTATACTTTTTTGTGATGTGTTTGCTTTTGACTCTAATCTTGGTCAGAGATGACAGAAACAAAGTCTACAATGGAGCGAGCTTACCCAGAAGGAGCCTGTTCACTCTAACTTTGAAGGGATTTACGCTGTGTTTGAATGAATGGGTACCTATGTTTAAGTCTTTTTTACAAGTTTACATTTAAGTATTCATAAGGTACAGCCATTTCAATTGTTTTGAATTTAAATTATGGTTTATTTCGTTATGAAAGTATTTTTAGTTCTAAGTAAATTGAAATTAGAATAAGTTATTAATTGGTGTACTTAATGTACCTGATTAGTGTCATATTATTTTTTGAGTTTTATTTCAGTGTTGTGTTTTAGTTACCTTATTACGAAATATTTTTAGTTGAATTGAGTCATTTGAAAGTTTTATAATGATTGCTGTATCTTTGTTATGGTGTTCAATTTTTAGTTGAGTACTGACCTATGGCTTAGGTGCAAACAATTTTAATTTTTTGAGTTTTAACACAGAATAGGATTATAGTACTGTTTTAATTATGTTTTGATTTGATACAAACTTATGTTTTTAAGTTCTAATTGATACCTATTTTACGTTTTTCATGATTTTTTTACTTACTACTTAACCCGTTAACCATCCCATGCTCACTTTGGATCGCGCAATACCAACCTTCCGTCCGCCAAACCGTGACCTAATTCGATCAGAATTATGTAAACATGTCTACCTATGAAAAAACTATTTTTTCGTTTTAAACAAAACCAAAGACACTATGCAATAGATATTAGTATCAAAGACAAAGATATGCTCTTTTATTTTAAACCATAACCTGGCAATGTTTCTTAGAAAAAAAAAAAAAAGAAATCACTCTGAACTTCCGGCGTTCCACGTGTCACTTTGATGACGGTGTTCCGTGTTTTTTATAGAATTTTATATTTGTGTCTGGACTAAAAACGAAAGTATTATACTTTTTACATTTCTTGTAATATAGTAAACACGTAGATATATAATTTGTGGTATAAAAAGTGAAAAGTAAATTGCCAAAAGTACTTCAAACTTCGGAAGGCCTAATTTGGAGGTTGGTTCATAAATGTGTTATTTATCAAATTCTCATTTATTTTTAGTGTAAAATGTAAGTAAAAATAGTTTTCGTATATATTTCAAATAACATGACGTTGTATTTATTTCAAATTCACACGAACATATTTTAGAAATATTGTTCGAAATGTCACAGATAAAATATTATTTTTTTTTTTTTAATTTTTTAATATTTTAATATTTTGGTATGAGTAACGAATGGATACACATAAAACATAAAAATATACATATTTCCAAACAATTTGATATAAATTTCTCCAAAAACAAAAGTGTAGAATTCAAATTAGTAGTAATTTTGTCACTAAAATTGAAGTATATACTACTACTATGCTATACAGGGTAATTTACCTATTTTATTACAATTTCTAGCAACCAAAAATAATTTTATTCGATAGTTTATACATTCAACAAGAATTCCTGTAAGTTTTATCCATAACTATTGTCTCAAAGTGAAAATATAGCAAAATTTGCAATATAGCAAAAAATTTTCTACTAACAAATTTTCCCGCCAAAAAGGTCCCGAGTGAACGGGAGTGTAACATGTCGCGCGCTGTCAGAGCGAAGAGGTTACCTCTTTTATAATTAGGTCTGATTTTAGAGCCATAATGTTATTTTTTGGGTTCAAATTATTTTCTGTTTTGATTTGAAAGAATACTTTAAGTTAATTTGTTTCCACTTGTTGTAATTGGTGTAATTTTGTTTATTTTTTTAAGTTTGTGGTAAGATAAGTATCTGATTACAATACACTTTTTCTTATTGCACTCCTATTTCTTTCTGAATATAACTTTATTAATATCTAATACCTAGACTTCGAGAACTAATTTAGTTCTCGAAGTCTAGGCAGTCTTGAAGGTTCGGACTTACCCATCCTTTGGCTACGCATAGACAGCGATGACCATCCATGCAGCTACGGTCCCATAGCGGTAATGCTGAAAAAGACCGACTTATCGATCATGTCAAAACGGCTACAGATTCCTTGCTGCAGCAGATCTCATACGCAAAGATCGTGATAATTGGCAATTTTAACCGATCACGTGGAGAGATCTGTTTCTGACTTGCCTTGGCTTATGATCTGACACAGGTGGTTGCTTCACCAACGCGGATTTCAGATGTGGAGGATCATGCAGCTTTCATGTTGGACCTTCTACTAATCTCTCATCTGGATGGATATTAGGTTTCCGTCAACGCCCCTCTTTGCTCCTCGGACCATTGTCTAATTGGAAATGCGATGGCACTCACGATAATATCGCAGTTGCATTCCGCAGGCTGCCATCGTGTTTGTCAGTATAAGTTGGCCTATTGGGATAGGATGCGGTCTTTTTTAAGGATATTATATAAAAATTCTCGCATCCTGCAAAATAAAAAAAGCGCCCAAAGCATGCAAAAACGCTGGACGATCCCAGCATTTTTGCTGATTCTATAGCTGATGTGGTACTTCAATGTATGAAACTTTTTACTCCATCTTCTGTGATGCCCATCGAAGGTAGATCCCAGTCATTTTCTTCTTTCCAACCATCGCTTCTGTAAAAAAGCATCACGCTTTAAACAGGAGTGCTACCGGACCTGGGATGACGCATCAACGTCTCGAGAATGCTAATACCAGCGCTCTTAAAATAATTATAATTCCACCTCCAGGTCCTTCAAAAGAGTCATTACCAAGGCAATGTAAAAACACATCGGCAGAATTGGTAACCCCTTCACTCGGCCACCAATCCAATCAGATTGTACAATACCTACCTTACGTCGGCTCGGGTACGGGGCTAATCAGATCAGAAGTACTGCCTTATGAAAAAACTACTTTTTCCTTTAAAACAAAACCAAAGACAATATGCAATAGATAATAGTATCAAAGACAAAGATATGCTCTTTTATTTTAAACCATAACCTGGCAATGTTTCTTAGAAAAAAAAAAAAGAAATCACTCTGAACTTTCGGCGTTCCACGTGTCAATTTGATGAAGGTGCTCTGTCTTTTTTATAGAGTTTTATATTTGTGTCTGGACTAAAAACGAAAGTATTATACTTTTTTATATTCCTTGTAATATAGTAAACACGTAGATATGTAATTTGTGGTATAAAAGGTGAAAAGTAAATTGCCAAAAGTACTTCAAATTCCGAAAGGCCCGTTTTGGCGGGCGGGTTATAAATGTGTTATTTTTCAAATTCTCATTTATTTTTAGTGTAAAATGTAAGTAAAAATAGTTTTCCTACATATTTTGAAATAACATGACGTTGTATTTATTTCAAATTCACACAAACATATTTTAGAAATATTGTTCGAAATGTCATACAGATAATATATTATTATTTTTTTTTTAATTTTTTAATATTTTAATATTTTGGTATGAGTAACGAATGGAAACACATAAAACATAAAATATACATATTTCCAAACAATTTCATATAAATTTCTCCAAAAACAAAGGTGTAGAATTCAAATTAGTAGTAATTTTGTCACTAAAATTGAAGTTTATACTACTATTATGCTATACAGTGTAATTTATATACTTTATTACAATTTCTAGCAACCAAAAATAATTTTATTCGATAGTTTATACATTCAACAAGACTTCCTGTAAGTTTTATCCATAAATATTGTCTCAAAGTGAAAATATAGCAAAATTTGCAATATTGCAAAAAATTTCCTAACCTAGAAATTTTCCCGCCATTAAGGTCCAGAGGGAACGGTAGTATAACATGTCGCGCGCTGTCAGAGCTAACGGGGTAAGAAGCTAGTTCACTTTTCTTCGGGATCAAGTGCATTTTGGTCACATGCCAAGGCTTTCCAAGTGAATTTCTGTCAACCATCACTTCGATTACTGCACAGAGAGGGCGACTCACTAACCCATGCCACAAAGAAAGCCGATCTGTAAAGCTCTTTCTTTGCGTTCAACTTGACACTATATCATGGAGGGAATACACCGTCAAACATACCACCGTGTGAGTGCTCAATGGCAGATTTGCGGTTTACACAGAGCTTAGTTCACAAAGCTCTCGTCTTCCTTGACGTCAACAAGTCGAGTCGGATGGAGACAATACCATTGTACTGAAGTCATTTGCTTTGGAGTAGGTAGTGGGTTTAACGTATTTTTTCTAATAATCCTACTCCCAAGGCGTAGTCCCGAATCTATGGAAGAAGGCTTTGATCCATACGATCCCTAATAAAGGTAACCGCTCAGACCCGTGCAACTGCAGGCCTTTCGCCATCACATCCTCGTTACCCAAAATAAATTGACCAGCTGATTGATGATCGTCATAACCGTTTTTTTTGGGGTCGATCAGCTGATGATCTTCCGGTCTACCTGACCCACAGATGGGTCGAAGCAGTAGAGTTTAAGTAGGAGGCATTAGCCGTTAGTTTGAGCACAGTGAATGCAATCGATCGGGTTTGGTATAAAACGCTTTTTTCAAAGATCCCTTCCTAAAGGCTTCCCGGGAAATTGTGCAATTGAATCATCCGTTTCCTTACTAACATGTGCATCAAGGTCTTAGTAGACGGTACATGTTCGGATTACAAGCATATTAACGCTAGTGTTCCACAAGGCTGCTTTCTATCACCAACAATGCTTCTTCTGTATATTAATGCTATGTTGCATACTGGTAACGTTCATTGCTATGTGGATGACAGCACTGGTGATACTTTCTACACCAGCCTTGCCAATATTACTCGAGAATACGTCGCCGAGCACCAAAATATTTTTACGTGGCAGAGCTACGCTGTACCTCCATTATAGTAGGTGTAGCACAAATTGGTCGACTCGACCTAGCAGACCACGTTCTTACAGAGTACCAGCGTATAATAGCAGCATTATGCTGATGTGTTTCGTATGTTGAATGTAGAGAACCGGAAACTATTTTAACTGAGATCGAGGTACTCCATCTTAGTCTTCAGTGGCAACAACACATGTGCATTTTGATTCTTAATTGAGGATAAAAATGCGGATGTCTATGGGCTACAGCAACCCCTCACTATCAAGTGGACTGTATGGTCGTTTGTCACCAAATGATATGAAAAAAACATTGGGGCGACTAAATCTAGTTCAGTTCAATTATCAGAAGACACAATTTTGCGCGTTTACCGCTAAAAACAAACCCTTTGTTGCTCTTCAGTTTCAAGACACTTCCCTTGCATTCTCAGCTAGCATCAGAACTCTTGGCGTCAACATATCGAATAATGTACAGTTTTGTGGTCCAAATTGACCTTTAAAAACTTTGGCGTGCTCAGGTTGGTTGCTCGACGGTCCACCTCAGTACATTTTAGTAGAAGTTTTCTTCCTCGTATAGTCTCTCTGTGGAACTTTTTATCACTGGATATTTTTGCGGACCTATATGACAGAAACCTTCAAGAGAAGAGCTTAATTCATTCCGAAAGGTCGACAACGCACCTGCGAATTCTCTGGTGCTACAGTTGTTAATGGGCGATGGTAGTCACTTACCAACAGGTGATATAGGTGGTTTGCCCCCTCTTCTATAAAAAAGGTACAAATATGTTAAGAAATAAATTGTGTGCTTTGCCTTGATAGTTGGCTCCGGCACATATTTGATATACCCGTGGTATTACAGGTGTTTGATTGTAGCCTTCCAATTATCATCTGAAAACGCGAATCCTTTGATACGCTAATTAAACATAATCAAAAAACGACACAAAATTTCCTCAGTTGTCAATAAGACATTTCGCTTAATTTATTGCCGTTTCATTTTATTTTTCATCGTGATTATTAAATTATATTAAAGTGTTTAAAGTGAGGTGTTAACGCAAACATTCCAGTAATTGCTGTTCACAAAGTAAGTATGGAGCCTTCAACCATTTTTAACCTGCATCGATAGTTAAGCATCTAGCGCACGTTTGTGTATCATTTTATAGCTAGTATTACTGCCGACCACGAGATCAATAAGCGAATTGAGGTGCTAAATAAATCACACTAAGGGTTTTCCGTTTACGAGTTCTCGTGTAGTTACTGGTAGGAATACCCATATCTCTCCTCGGGTGTTATAAGAGGTGACAGGGTGAAACTGAGGCAGATGATTGGCAGCAGCATCTTTCTGATAACAACAAAAAGAAATAAAAAACAGCGGTTGCAAACCCGCTCGCCAAGCATGGAAACTATGGCAATATACCCCCTATGAGCGACGATATAAATAAACGGCCCTCATTGTCCAGTTCCCCCTATTCCCCACTACGGTGGTGACCATATTAACAGCGGGGCAGAAAGAGAGCTAAGAATCTCCGGTGAAGTTTCGGCTGCCACTTAAGACGACTCGACCTGGCAACATATACCGCACACACCCTAAGGACTGACGAGAAGATCCTGGAACAGGAAGAAGTTGCATCGGGATATTATAGGATTATCTGAGGTCCGTAAAGAGGGAGGGGGAGTACGCGGTAATCTTCGAACCCGATAACTTGTTCTATCACCAGGAGGGCAACCATCTGTCCCTAGGAGGTGTCGGATTTATCGTCCACAAGTCTCTCGTTGACAACGTTGCAAAGTTTGGAAGTGTATCGACGAGGGTTGCATACCTTACACTATGAATCACCAAACAGTATTCATTGAAGGTCATTCAGGTTTAAGCACCAACCTTAGAAAATACGATAAGGAGGTGGTGGTAATTTAACAGTGGTAGAGCCACGCGGCAGCTTTGCTGTTGCACGTATGGGCCGGCTTAAACCGGGGTGGTACCACGACCTCACAGAATACCGGCGTGAAGTGAAAGCTCTGCTTCCGCGTTTCGTCTGGTGAGTGCAGGTGGCCGGAGGCCCATATCCCCCGTCAACATGGTAGCGGTTATAAATGTTAAATTACCCCAGAAGGGTACCAGTACCCCTAGAAAATCCCTCACTAAGCATCCACGACCATGTTACTCCACTCCTGAGCGTGGGTACTCAGGCTGCCCCACGTATTCTGGGGGTGGGGAGGCAAAATTCTACTCAGGACTACAACTGCTTGGGGCAAACGGAGCAACAAGACCAAGGCAACCCCTGCCACGCTATCCGTGAATTTCACTCTAAACTAAACGCCGTCCACTATCATCTCGAGACGGCGAGGCCGGCTCTGCTCTTTCTGACCGAGACGCAGGTTCTCTCCGACTGATGTCTCGTATCTCTCCTACCCGGGGTACAAACTGGAACACTCCTTTGTGCCTCGAGCTGGAGTTTGCGTTGTTGCCAGAGAGGACATCTGTTCTCGACGCCTAGGCAGTCTTGAAGGTTCAGACCTGTCCATCCTTTAGCTACGCGTAGACAGCGACGACCATCCGCGCGTCTACGGGTGCCTCTATAGGTCCCATTGCGGTAATGCATAAACATACCGACTCTTCGACCACGTCCAAATGGCTACAGATTTGTTGCTACAGCAGATCCCCTCCGCGGAGATCGTGATCCTCGGTGACTTTAACGCCCATCACATCGAATGGCTTGATTCACGTTTAACCGAACATGGGGAAAGATCAGTTCATGATTTTGCCTTGGCATATGGTCTGACCCAACTGGTTACTTCCGTCGAAATTTGGGCGGTGCTACAGTCCCTTCAGCGGTGCCAAGTTGACTGTCGGTATATCGAAGTGCTGAAGTGTTTGTACAGTAGGGCTACGATGGCTATCCGAGTACAGAACCAGAGCTCGAAACCTATCCAACTGCAGAGAGGTGTAAGACAGGGTGACGTTATATCCCCGAAACTCTTCACCGCTGCATTGGAAGACGTTTTCAAGCTACTGGACTGGAAAGGATACGGTATTGACATCAATGGCGAGTACATCACTCACCTTCGATTTGCCGACGATATAGTCCTTATGGCAGAATCGCTGGAGGACTTAAGCACTATGCTCAATGACCTCAATAGTGCCTCCCAACGGATAGGTCTTAAGATGAACATGGACAAAACAAAGATCATGTTCAATGTCCATGTCACACCTATGCCGGTAGTTGTTGGGAGCACTATGCTCGAAGTTGTTGACGAGTACGTTTACCTGGGACAAATAGTCCGACTAGGTAAGTCCAACTTCGACCGAGAGGTCAATCGACGGATTCAACTCGGCTGGGCAGCGTTCGGGAAATTACGACATATCTTTTCGTCAGGTATACCTCAATCTCTAAAAACTAGATTGTACAACCAGTGCGTGTTGCCAGTGATGACTTATGGATCTGAGACGTGGTCCTTCACTGCTGGCCGTATGAGGACGCTTAAGGTCGCTCAGCGAGCTATGGAGAGGGCTATGCTCGGAGTTTCTCTGCGTGATAGACTCAGAAATGAGGATATCCGCAGTAAAACCAGAGTGACCGACATAGCCCAACGGATTAGTAAGCTGAAGTGGCAATGGGCCGGCCATATAGCTCGAAGAACCGATAACCGATGGGGAAGAAAGGTTCTCGAGTGGCAGCCTCGTACCGGTAGGCGTAGTGTAGGGCGACCCCCCACTAGATGGAGTGACGACCTGGTAAGACATGCGGGAAGTCGATGGGTGCAGGTGGCTCGGGACCGTGCTTTGTGGCATTACTTGGGGGAGGCCTATGTTCAGCAGTGGACTTGTGAAAGGCTGTAATGATGATGATGATGATGAACTGGTTACTTCGCCTAAAAGGATTCCAGATGTGGAGGATCATGCACCTCCCTGGTAGACCTTCTGCTGACCTCTCAACGAATGGATATCAGATTTCCGTCGACGCCCCTTTAGGTTACTCGGACTATTGTCTTGTCCGGAGTGGGATGCCACTCACGCTGAAATCGCAGTTGCAATCTGCAGGCTGCCGCCGTGTTTGGCACTATAGGTCAGCCGAATGGGATGGGATGCGGTCTTTCTATGCATCCTACCCTTGGGGGCGGGTTTGATCGGAGACGATCCCAACGTTGTTGCGGATTCTGTCGCTGATGTGGTACTTCAGGGTATGGAACTTTTTATTCGTTCCTCTGTGGTGCCCATTGGAGGCAAATCTCAGCCATGGTTTGGTCGCTCCCGTAAAATAGCATCATGCTTTTAGCAGGAGTGCTAACGAGCCTGGGCTGACGCATCAATGCGTTGTGAGTAATCCATGCCAGAAATGCAGTTCACACAGCACTCGGTTCGCAAAGCACTCCTCTCCCTGGACATCCAAAAGTCGAGTGGGCCTGACGGAAGCCCCCCAATTGTGCTCTGGACGTGTGCTCCAGAGTTGGCACCGGTTTTAACGCGTCTTTTCCGGTACTCATACTCCCTAGGTCTAGAGCCAAAATCATGGAAGACGGCTGTCGTCCACCCAATCCCTAAAAAAGGCCACCGCTCAGACCCGTCCAACTACCAGCCTATAGCCATCACCTTCTTGTTCTGCAAAATAATGGAGTCCATTGTCAACTGCCAGCTCATGAGGTACCTTGAGGATCACCAGCTGATTAGTGATCGAAAATACGATTTTCGTCATGGTCGATCAGCTGGTGATCTTCTGGTTTATCTAACTCACAGATGGGCGGGGGCAGAAGAGTCTAAGGGGGAGGCATTGGCCGTTAGTTTGGACATTGCGAAGGCCTTCAATCGGGTTTGGACAAAGCGCTTCTTTCCTAGCTCCCTTCCTATGGGCTTCCCGAGAAATTTTGCGATTGGATCACCACATTTCTTACAAATCGGAGCACTAAGGTCGTTGTAGATGGTGCAAGCTCCGATTGCAAGCCTATTAATGCTGGTGTTCCACAAGGCTGCGTGCTATCGCCAACGCTGTTTCTTTTGCATATCAATGATATGTTGCAAACCCGTAACATTCATTGCTATGCAGATGACAGCACTGGTGATGCTCTTTACACCGGCCGTGCCAATATTTCTCCGGAAAACGTCTCCGCGTACCGGGACAAACCTGTGTCTGAAGTCGAGTCTTTGCTGAACAGAGTCTCGGATTGGAAGCGACTAAATCTAGTCCAGTTTAACCCCCAGAAGACACATGTATGCGCATTAATCGCTAAAAAGAATCCCTTTGTCGTATCTCCTCAGTTTCAAGGCACTCCCCTTGTTGCCTCAGCCAGCATCAGAATCCTCGGCGTCGACATATAGAGTGGCGTGCAGTTTCGTGGTCACTTGGAAGATAAGGCCAAACTGACCTCTAAAATGGTTGGCGTGCTAAGCAAAGCGGGACAGTGTTTCATGCCCGCACACCGCCTGCAACTTTACAAGGCGCAGGTTCGGCTGCACATGGATTACTATTCTCATCTCTGGGCTGGAGCTCCCAAGTACTAGCTCATTTCACTTGACCGCATCCAGCGCAGAGTGGCTCTAATCGTCGACGACCTAGTAATTTCCAATTGGCTGGATTCGCTGGCGAGTAGACTACCATGGAGAGTGCTCTGAGGAATCTCACAATCACCATCACAACAAACAAACACCATCTAGATATTTGGCGGTCCACCACTGTACGTTTCAAAAGGAGTTTTCTTCCGCGTACGACCTCTCTGTGGATTAGTTTACCACCGGCGATTTTTCCGTACCGATATGACCCGGGCACCTTCAAAAAAAGAGCTTACTTCTTTCTAAAGGGCCGTTAAAACACCTGCAATTCTCCTGGTGTCACGGTTGATCATGGGCGATGGTAGTCACTTAACATCAGGTAAGCCTCGTGCTCGTTTGCCCCTTCTTCTATAAAAAAGGTGGAGAAAATGCATGAGGATATCTCTAGAGCCATCCATTCCTTCAAAATTCTCTATACAGTATCAATAGGAGACTTCAACGCAAAACTAGGAAAAATAGAAAACAGTGAGCTGAAAGTAGGGATATTCAGAATAGGGTAACGAAACTCAAGGGGCCAGCAGCTGTCCGAATTTAATGAGAAAGAGGGACTTTTTACGATGAACTCTTTCTCCCAAAATCTGCCCCACAGGAAGTGGACCTGGTCGAGCCATGATGGTTCTAGGGAAAATGAGATTGACTTCATTATGAAGACCAGACGACAACTGCTCGGTGATGTCTCAGTGATCGTAAAGACGAAAATTTGCAGCGATCGCCGAATGGTGAGAGGCTCACTATAAATCTAACATGTTGGAGAGGTCACGCCTAATTAAGTCATCGCTCCGTCCCCCTCGTGCTCTAATCTAAAACCCCGAATACTTTCTGCTCGAGTTGCAAAATCTTTTTCAGTGCCTTAAAAATTGCAATGAAGCGGATGATATAAATGACAAGCTTGTGGATCTGTCTATGCGGTCGAAGCTAAGTTCAGTAAGACACGTCGTAGAAGAACGCAAAAACTCTCCGTCTTAAAAAGGCGTGCTAAGAGGCTAATTAGTGACCCGAATTTATTTAAAACCAATCTTATCAGCCTCAAACACAGGCGCAAAGTAGCGATACTTTTGGTTTTCTACAGTTTTCTACATTTCGGAGTGTGTGCGTAGGAATTGCATAATCTAATTCCTCCCTCTTTCATCCGTCATCGGAAAACCGGACGTTCAGCCAGTCTTCACTCTTTCGTCATTGACTTACCACGCATCACAATAACAAAATTAAAAAAAAAACCTATTACCAAACAAAAGCAAATTTCACTTGGAAATATCCTAAAATCATTATTTTGCACTATTTTGGACTATACACTGCCGCAGGGATTTCCTTGACTCAGCATAAGCTTTCAGTATCAAGTAATTTAACACGATTAGGACGGCGAAGTTTGTAGAAATGACTACATGCCTTAGTCGAAATATTCTTAGTTCAGTTTATGTTCATTTATATTTTTAGTACCCGGTTGACCGAGCTTTGCTCGGTATTTTTCGCTCGATTTTTTTAATTCGTGTGTTTTGGAAATTATATTTAGATACAAATTACATACTGATGAATTATAAATAATATTTTTTGATCTTAGCGACATAACAGAAAAAACTGAACTGGTTATTTGAATAAAAAATCATGAGTGCAATTATTTTTATTTAAATTTTCGTGTTTTTAAAAAATACTAAAAAAAGGGCTCGAAAAAAATATATTTTCTCAAAAAAAAAAGAAACTTGAAAAAAAAAATAAAAAAGTCGGTCGGTCTGGGCTCGAACCGGGGTTTTACGATTTTGTGACCGCCCATTATACCAATAAGCTATTTATAATCATTACCAAACTGTCAAAATTTACCTTCTTATTCTAACTATATTGTAGTAGTTTTTAATTGCCTAAAAACACGGACAAAAAGACATTTTCTAAAAACAAATCTTAGCTAGATCGATTTATTATCCCCGAAACTCCCTGGACACTAAATTTTATGAAAATCGTTGGAGCCGTTTCCGAGATCCCGATTATATATATATATATATACATATATACAAGAATTGCTCGTTTAATAGTATAGGATTTACAAATGTATCCCTATGATTAGTGATTTTTAGTTTTAAGAAAGCCTGAAATGGTAAAAGCTTACAATAAAACATACATACTTCAATAGATATATAATAGTTTATTCTATAAAAATATTAAAAGCAAATGCAGACTAATGCCATTAATGTATATTTTGGTAGTATAGTGGTTTTTTTTATAGGATAAGGGTGATAAACGAGCACACAGTCTACGTGATGGTAGGTGGTTGCTGCGGCCCATAGACATCTACATCAATCCTAAATCACGAATCAAAATGCAAATGCGTTGTCACTCGTGAGGACCAAGATGACCGCGGCTCCCCATTATCGCCGTGAAGCTCCGTGAACAAGCGTGAACGTGAATGCGGATGGTTTTCGCGGGATTCACGCGCGTTCACGCGTGTTTCCTGATCAGAGTCGGTATTTTGTCCCACGATAAAGGGTTCATGCACCCTTCGCGCGGTGTTCGCGCGTACACATCCACATTCACGGCACCGTTCGTTTCGGACAACAAAGGCGTAAGGACGTGGGAATTTGCTGCGCGCACGCTAAAATGGAGTCGTGCGTGTGGAATAACGAAACAAATATGCTCTTTTTAGAGTTTTACCATTCGGAAAATATACTGTAGGATGCAAATAACCCGCATCATAAAGACAAACATAAAAATCATAAAGCCTGGAGGCTATTAGTATGCAAATGAATAATGATATCAAAGAATTAAAAAAAAAAGAGACTATTTGCTGTTTAGTTATATTTATATTGAAAAAAGTTAAGTTATTTTGTATATACATATATATATATATATATATATATATATATATATATATATATATATATATATATATATATATATATTATAGTATATTTGATTACGCATTTAAATGTAGTGTAATTTTCTTTTTTTTGTGTATCTTGTTTATCAGTGTATTTTTAAGCACCTGCTATTATCTGTCCCACTATGTTTCTCCATTACCAAAGGTTGCCAGTTAAGACATTGCTACTTAATAGTGAGCCGCCTGTTGCAATATGTAACGTTTTTAATGTATCTGCTTTTCTGACGATGCTATAAAGAATATTGATTATTTGAAGGTGCAAGATTCAAGTCGCTCAGGGACTGGGCAGAAGAAATATACAAATCCATCTGGTTTGCTTATGAATATATAGATTCTTTCCTCGTGAAGGATTGACAGTAAGAAAAACCACTGACACATTAAAACAAGTAAGGTTATTTATTTATTAGTAATAAAGCAGTAACATTAAGATCTTCGGAGAAGATGTCGATATATAGAGGTTGAAAACCTAATTTCCTATATTAGGAGTATAATATTAAGTGAATTATATTCTATTAATATTTCAGTCATCCACCATCTTCTTTTCTTCCAACGCTTTCTAATATTTTTTTTTGTTTTGGACTTCTAAATAGTGATATGTTGACACAGCAAACAAAATTATTGCAGTAGCCAGCTTGTACGTCCATTTCGCGGCGCGTTTCACGAACGATTGTGAGCATCGCGTGAATGTGGAGGGCAAAACTTGTGCCGTGAATTCACGGCATGAATTCGCGCGTGAATTTACGGCTATATTGTGGAGCCGCTATGAAATGCCTTTTTTCCAGTAAAAATGGTCTCCGGTTCTCTACACTCACCGTACAATTCACAGCAGCGTTAGTTGCAATTTTACGCTGGTATACTGTGAGAGCATGATCCTTTCCCATTCGAGCCGACCTATTAGTGCTGCAACTATACTACTAATCTAATATAGCTGCAACACGACTCTACCATGTAAGGCTACGTGCCGGTTACGATTAGAATTGCAATTAACTAATTTAAATATTTAATATTGCAATGTCGCAAAGAGCGAAATAATAAAAAGCAAAAATCGAATTCAAAAACTAAACACGCAAAAACTATTTCCTTTTAGTTGCTTTTTAACTTGGTACTAAGACATAAGTGTATCGAATTATTGAAGCGTCGACATGAGAACCTATTATATGAAAGTTATTTCCTTTAGTTTTTGAACTCGATATTTATCGTCGTTTCGAGATGAACATACACAAAATATCTGAATATACATAAAAATTAAACGCGTTCGTAAATCTTCCATTTTCAAGACAGCTCAAAATATTAGGATGTTACTAAACGAGTAAATGATAATTTTTATGAAAGCAATAGATTATTGTATTTACTTTAGCAATATTTAGTAACTTAACAATAATTTTTGGCTTTGCTTAGAAAGTGATATTTAAAAGTTACAATAGATGTCGTTTGGAACTGAAGTGTCATACAACTACTCAATTCAATAAGTTATCTTAAAAATGTGTAACATTACGAATTCAATAATAGTTTTCCAAATTTTAGAAAGAGTTTTAGAAATTAAAAAATTCCTACCAAAATTAAATTCCCAAAACCCACTATTTATTCTTACCGGCCAGTGTCGGGTGTTGCAGCTAAATTGCTTGATCAAAGTAATATGATCTAATATTTATCACTTTCTTTATTATTGCACTGTGTACTCATTAGCCACGCTTACAAAAGACATAGTTTATCAGAAAGTAAGTGGTACCGTTACCCAATAAACACCTATATCCATCCGAGATTAGGAATATAATAAATGTAGAAGCGATGTTATACCAGAAAGATTAAGAGAGAAAGGTTCTTCGGTTATCCACACTAACGACACAAAACACAGCAGCATTAAGCTACTATTTTACGTTGTGAGAGCCTGGTTTTTCCCTGATCAAACGAACCCATTAATGCTACAACCATAAATACCTGTAGAGTGGTTCTACAACGATACAAAAAAAAAATGTATACATATATAAAAATTGAACTCTTTATGTTTCTCACAGTCCATAATCCTACTTTTTGATATATTTTATTACAGGGTTTATTACGTTAAAGGCAGTACCATAAGGAAACTTTGAGAAGGTATCGGGTCTTAAAAGTTTAAGATCGCACTTAGTATCGGAAAACTGTTCGCGTAATTTTTGTTCCATTTAAAGTTATAGAGCGTAGACTTACTAACATGGTACTGACTTTAAAAATGAATAACAAATTAATGTTTTTTTTTTTTACAGTGATTATTCATTTTCAAAAGTGCAAAAACACTAGGTTTTCGGAGGGATTTGGATTTAACTTATATAAAGATAACCGATATATTCAAAGTAGTTTTATGGAAAATAATACAATGACAACATATGCTTTTCTTATTTTGTAATAACTGTAGTGTAAATATTTGACATTGAATATACGTTCCACGACTGGACACTTAATTATTATACCACTAATATACTGTTAAAAATAATAATATACATAAAAATGCACCTAACACCTTACACCTGCTTAAAAATATTTTGAACAAATTTAAACATTTTTCACAAATTTGAACAAAAAAAAATGTTATAATTTAATGTACATTATAATTTGCCACTAAATACAAAAGGAAATGTCAGTTTGTCCTTTGTATCGCTACTATGGAGACCATGTTTGGCGACGTAAGGGAATCTACCACTACATTTCGTCATGTATTCGTCGTCAAAGACGACTGATAGAAATTTTTAGAAAAAATTATAGCTTTCGATAGAAGGCGGTAATTATATCTCGAATATACACGAGTTGTCAAGCACTCATTACGGCAACGGTCAGTGGCACCAACAGTACTGTCGTCAATCCACCTGCTAAACGTGACGTTTAAGGAAAATCTCCCCTCCACTCTAGATATACATGTCCAGAACTGAACTTTTACGAACTGATGTAGAAAAAGAAGATATATGTATAGAGGTCATCAAAATAATATTTTTGTGAAATAAATATATTACACATAATAAATTTAAAGGACAAACACTCTATTTTTTTTTAAGATTTGTTCATCATTCATTTATCCGCTCATTAGTCATTCATACAGTCTCTCAATGTTCTCTGCAGAACATAGGTCTCTACATAGGAAGTTTCATGAGTTAGTTTGCCATATTTGCCACGCTCAACAGACGCAGGCCAATCGCATTTTTTCTACCTGTTATGAGGAAGACACTGCTGCCTATCTCCAGACAAGTTTCCCTCTTATGCCTCTTTCGAACCCACGGGACGATATTAGATGGTTGATATTCTACACCGCCCCACACGGTTAAGATTTGCTAAAGCTTGAATGTATAATATACAATACAGCTTTTTTCCGTATTTTAATTTAATCTATCCTTGCTTATAAATGTGTTGTTTTAAGCAAGTGTTGTGTTGAGTTGAGTTAAGTGAGCTGTTTTTTAAACTAATGTTTATAGGTTTGTCTTCACTTAAGGCTAGATATTTCGCAGAGACCGCACTTTTGAGTTCTCTTAAACCATCTGAGGCATAGAAATTAGTGTTTTAAATTCTGATAAAAATATATACTATTAGTTAATAAATCGCATTCAGTTACAAAATCTAAAGAACTTCACTCGATAGAAAAAATCCCGAAGTGACCCCTTTTTGTATTGTTTTTTCAATATTATGACTAAACTACTAACATTTTACACTTAAATTTTGTACTCAAATAAAGCCACTTAATTTTTACAGACAAATTCGCAGAGTTTGACATGATAAAAATATTGTGTTAATTACTATATTTAGATACCTCCTAAAAGCGCGAGCGCGGCGGCCCGGCAAGCCTGAACAGTCGCGCGCTGGCGCTTATGGACGGCGGACCCATGTCAGTTTTCTCCGTGCACCAATAAATCAGTTCTTGACGAGTTCATATAATTGTTGTCACAGACTAAATATTGCGTGCTATAAATATAAATCCTGTGGTTTTAATAGTTATAATGAATTTCACTGTAAGTTTGACTTTCTCCCCTAGCGTTGTGTGTGTTCACACGAAACTTAGAAACAGTTCTCTACTCATACAGTTTCCATACCTATCAAAACGAACTGGCTGTTAATTTTCTTTTTATTATGTAACTCCAATTTATCGCTATATTAAAAAAGTTTGATCATAAAAAATGCATTTGTAAAGTCAAATAAAAAAGTCATCCTACTGCTTATTTATATACTGTGTTGCTGGTTGGGTCATGCAAGTTCACTGCCTTAGAGTCCGCGCGAAATAATTCGTGCGCGGCCGGGACAGCGCTAAATGCCTACTTTTGCAGGAATACATGGCCTTAAATGTCAAACCCATAAAAATTATTTCCAAACAGAGAATGAATAATTATCGTTTCAGCCAATATAATAGAGATAGCATTTAGTTTTTCCTTAAAAATATATGTATACTAAAATTATATACCTAGGCTTAAGATCAGGTTCCAGGTGGGGTCTTCCCGTAGCCTTAGTAAAGACTTCCATCTGCATTTATTGGTTGTCGTTCAACGGCTAGCTACAAATTGGATTTCATTTAATTTTTAAATTAACTTTAAACTGCAAGAAATGTGCAGGAATTATTTTATACAAAAATATTAATATATGCCCCTTAAATTCTTCTCTTTCTTCTTTATTAGCCTTAACAGTCGAGGCTTGGTAGGTGACAGGCAATTTACGCTACTCTCCGTTGTGAATCTGGTTATTTATACAAAATATATTAATATGTACCCCTGAATTTCCTTTCTCTCTTTTTCATTAGCCTTATCAGTCGGCGCTTGGCAAGTGGCATGTTTTGACGATTTTGTCCCTCGTGAGTCTGCATATCTGGCACATATAGATTAGGAACAGTTGGCATTTTTCCGAGCGAAATCTTTAAACTCTAAATTTTAAAATATCTCTACTATGGTGTCCCTAAAGTCTAATTCTGATGTTTGTATACTTCAAACCGGCGAAAAACCGAAAGTGATCACACACTTGAAAAAAAACCATGAGAAACCTTAAGTACTAGGAGATCGCAGGGATTTAAAGGAGAAATCAATCAAATAATGATTAATTCATGATATTTAAACACACTGACCTCAGAGTTCGGAAAAAAATAGGGAGACCAAAATAACTTAATCTTTTGATAAATACAAAGAAAAAAGACACATTTTTGGATCAAGAAATTATTTTGTCATTCTTTTAAAATTGCTTACGAAAAATTATATCACAACCATAAATAAATATACGTACATAAAAAACATCCTAATAAAAGCAGTAAAGTACGTGGTAGAACCACGCTCCAGCTATATTTGTTGTAGTACAAATGGCTCGGTCCAACCGGGGTACGACCACGCTTTTTTAGTTAGGAGTCTTTCCTAGTGGTTTCAAGCGATCTATTTAAACCCCTGTTAACAAGAGTGCAGATAAATTATAGGTTAACAATTAGAGGCCAATCTCTGACTTGACTTCAATTTCAAAAATAATTGAGATACTCTTTAATAAAGGACTGATTAATAAACTTAACAAATACAACATTTTATCAGAATTTCAATATGGTTTTTGTATATGAATATTTACTATAAACATAATTCTAGTTTGATTTCTATTATAGAAAATGAAGTCGACAAGGGATACAATACCTTACGGTATTTCTTTCTTTAGACTATAAAAAGGCCTTTCATACCGTTTCTATCTCCTTTCTTGTAGACAGGTTAGAGAGCAATTGGATCAGGAGAATTGAGCTCTCTCTTTTTAGTGTTACCCTTGTGACAGAAACGAAGTCATAAAAATAGATAGCTTCATTAGTGACGAGGATACCATTTAAATTCCCGCAGGGGAGTCTCCTCGGCCCGACTCTCTTTTTAATTTATATCAATGAATTATGTAACTTACAGGACGTCAGGGGAAGGATATTCTCTTATGCGCGTGGTACCACTATTGTCTTTACTGGTAAGAATTGTAATTTCGCATACCAACTGGTTCCGAAGGGCTTAACTCGTGTGTCGAAATGGCTGAGGGATAATCTTTTAACTGTAAATATCTAAAAGACGAACTTCATTTATTTTTCTCTCTATACATCATCGCAGTCAAAATATTATTATTGTATCAAAATCCACAGCTGTCCAAATCCTGAAAATACCTCGTGTGAGTGTCTGCTTATAAATTAGGTAAACGAAAGTATTCGTCAATCAAAGTCTTAATTGGCGCTCACAGAGAAGTATTGAGTCATTTCTAACACGAGTATCTTCCAATTACTCAATGAGAAACTCAGTTATATGTTATATATAAAATTAACGAAATAAACGTATTATTTATTATTCTTACTCGAAATTAACTTTAAGTTCATTAGGAAATGAAAATACTACTAATACTAATTTACTTTAATACTAGCTAGACAGACTAGATACGTTGTTCTGGTCTTTCCGACGACCCTTTTACCAATAATTTAAATAATTGGAGCCGTGGTAGCTCAGATGGTTAGCGCTCGCTGTAAATTTCACAGTACGCGAGAAATACGGGTTCGATCCCCGCCGGCACCAATGAAATTTTTAATTGCAATTTTAAGTGCTGATTTACCACATGCTCGGCCGTGAAGGAAAACATCGTGAGGAAACCTGCATGTCCGAGAAATAAGAAAAAAAATCGAAGATATGTAAAGTTCGCCAACACGTATTGGGGCAGCGCGGCGGACACTTCCTTGCCCTAAAACCCTTTCAGAAATGAGGGGAGGCCTGTGCCCAGCAGTGGGACGTATATAGGCTGTAACTTTACTTTTTACTTTACTTTTGACCAATAAAAATCCTAAATTCGCAATAAAAATATTGAGTGTCATTTTCGGGATAAAAATTCTCCTATCTCGCAAGTTGGAGCAAGCAATACACATTTACAGAATTTTATTATATCAGATGGGCGATTCCGGAGATAATCGTGAACGAACATCGTGAAACGGGTGTTTTATATATTAAGATGTGGTATTAAACATACTTATATATTTGCTCTAATTATTTAATTATATTATGAATATGCATTATAAAGAAAGAAACAAAAATAGAACATTATAAACATCGTAAAATAAGTCGATATTCAATAGTTTTCATCGCCGTCTCATTAGCGGTCCCCCAGTCGTAGAGTTGTCTCTAGATTTTGATGATAAGTTAGTTATGTTTGTAGGATAAGTGGATCGCTGGTGCCAATGGGTGGAATTTTTTCATTTCATAAGTCTTTAATATTTGTAAGTTACTATTTAAAAAAACAAACCTTACATGTGTCTAATTACATTACTTTCAATAGTATTATTATGAAATTATCGTTTTATTATTTCACCTAATAGAATTCAGTTTTATTTGTAATGTTAAATATTTTCAATTAATTAATATATTATGATTTGAATATTTGCATTGCTTATATTTTACTTGATACTTTCAGAGTTTCATTCCGACACAATTATTTCATTTTAGCTACAAACATCTGGCATCTTCCATTTGCAAGTTTATCGAAATAATGAAGTTAATAATACCTGAACTATCGTGTTCACAACTCTCGAATCTGAATAATTTAAGAACGATCTGTTGTCATGAATTATTTGCAAATAATATTACCTATAATATTATTTTAGGATTAATTACTTCATTTATAGTACAGTGTTTAAAATTACCAAGTTTTTGAAATACAACACGTGGAAGAGTCATGCTGCAGTTATATTAGTAGTAAAGTTGTAGCACGAATAGTCAGCTCGACCGGGTAATGACCCACCTCTTACAGAATACCAGCGTTAAATAGTAGCTTAATGCTCCTGTGTTTCGTTTGGTGAGTGTAGAGAACCGGAGAGCCTTTTTACTGGAAACGAGGCATTTCATCTTAGTCCTTACGGGTGACAACGCATCCGCATTTTGATTTGTAATCGAGAATAGATGTAGATGTCTATGGGCCGCAACAACCACCCACCATCGGGTGGATTGTGTATAGTTTCTTACCCTATCCTATTAAAGAAATCTTTGAATTTTTTAAACATTTTTTTTGCGTAGCAGCCGTTGTTGGCCGCTCGAAACGAGTGTCGTCATTGCAGGTGGATTGAAGCGGCATCCAGTGATGCAGTTAAAACGACTTCGAAAGTGGTTACGGTCAGTGAACAGAGTGTCAAGCGTAATTAAAAATTTTGATTGAAATTAAAATGGTTGCTTAAATGGCGTACCATATTTAACCGAGCGTATCTCTATCACGCAGGAGTACATGAGTTCGAGTCCTGCAATGTAGCTACTTTTATTCTTTGTTTCTTTAGTATACTAGTTCACTTGGCCACACAGTTGATTGAAATTATTAAAGAATAATGAAATTATTTTTTGCGGAACAACATACATATTGTTGGCGCTATGCGTATTTTTAAATGTCCGGTTGAAGCCGAGGACACAAAATAATTGATTAAAGTGTGTTAACATTAAATCATTGTAATAAAGATGTTAATAGTTACTTTGCAACCATCCGCTAAATAAAATAAAATTATGTATTTCCCTAGTTTGAAGAGCACCTCCCGCCCTCCCTCAATTGCGTGCACTAATCCCGTCACCACCAATCCCAGCAACACCATTCCCAACGCCACTACTCCCAACACCACTATTCTAGGAATGACACGCCATCGACGATAATACGATACGTGTTTCGCCTCTACACGAGGCATCTTCAGGTGATCTTGGCTGTGTCTTTCTTAGAATAGTGGTGTTGGGAGTAGTGGCGTTAGGAGTGGTGTTGCTGGGATTGGTGGTGACGGGATAAGTGCACGCAATTGAGGGAGGGCGAGAGGTGCTCTCCAAACTAGGGAATACACATCATTTTATTTAATTTAGCGGATAGTTGCAAAATAACTATTAATATCTTTATTATAATGGATGTCCGCAAAGTAACGCCTCATTCTGACAATTATTTTAAAATCATTGTATAATCGATAAATATAGTTAAAGAGTACAGTAGTGGTAAATTAACTAACAGCCCACTTGATCTTAAGTATGGCTACTGCAGTCCATGGGCACTTGCAGCCAACTTTATACAAATAAAGCTACAAGTGCGTTGTCAATGCGACTATGTAAGAAATCGATATGTAGGTACATAGTAATTGGTTTCTCTATGGCTGCTCTACCAATTTTGATTAAATTTTGTATTTAGATAATGTTTTACCAATTACTCGACCTCAAAGAGACAGTCATTCCTTCAATAGGCTAATGTATACGCTTTTACATCAATTTCCCAGAAAATATGTAAGCCTATTCTACAAAAAAGATTAATATTTTTATTGAGCAAAAATTGTTTAATAAGGGTTATTATACTACTAAAGAATGGTAATGAGGTGAGTGATACCATGGTGTTTATAAATGTTTTCAAATTAATTGTTTAAAATATTATATTGTAAATTGATTTTATTTAAAAAGTACCGCTAGTTTCTTGCAGATTCTTCCAAAGGTTTTTCCGAACCAGTGGTTAATGTAAAAAAATAGTTTCAATAACAATGGCATATTATCTGTATTGAGAAAACATTATTAATTTTTTCCAAGTTTACCGATATATGTGACATTACAGAAATAATTATTTTCTTGGTTCACCGTCACTTCAAATTTTACTTATAAATATTACACAATTTTATTGTTTCGACATAGCAAAAGCAAATAAAATATTCACGATAAGAACACTAAAAAGGAATTTCCTTTACGTCTGTATTTATTGTATACCAAGTGTTGGGATTTAGTATGAAGGTAATGTCTTCCAAACAACCTTTATGCAGAGTATTAAATAGCTAATAAATAGCTACAAATATCTACGGTTATAATTTATAAAGTTTTTTTTTTTTTATTTCAAACTCTGGAGAAGTAGTAAAAGAAAAGAAGTAGTAGAAGTAAAATTACTTACAATGTATGTTTCGTTCCACATATTTGTTCAATATAATTGTTTTTCGATAACGCTTTATCGACTTTTATTTATTTTAATAGGAGTTGACATTTTTCTTCTGAATCTGTAATATCCTACAGGGCTGTCTTAGGAAGGGAATGCAAACACCTATGATATATTCTTTTATTTACGGTAAATATGGAAGGTGATTCATTTCACCTACCTAATTCTTTTGTGTGGATTTTTAACTTAAAGTCAAAATGACGTTAACTCATTGTATATAACACTTATTTGAAGATTAATTGCATCAGTTATTCTTAAAACGCCTTTTAGTTGAATTTACACACCACATGTATCCATTAAATTCATGTAAGTTTAACCAGGCCATCCCAAACTTCGCTTCCCGGTACGAGGCTCTCGTTCAAGAATCATTGCTCCAGATGAATTTCTGGTTCTTCGCGTTATTTCACTGGCTTTGATTTTGGTTCTACATCTGCTATAATCGTTACCAAAACTGTTACACAGAGAAACTCTGATCAAAGTCTTCTCTATCAAAGTCTTATCTAGTGGCTGAGCAACTGTGAGCATTTACGTACAGCTGTAAAAAACCAAGTCTTAAATCCATATGTTATCACTATCAAAATGTGTTTGTTATACAATATTGTTTTTAGTTTTAAGGGATACGTGTCGAGATGTAAAGAGGCCTTTGTTGCCTGTATTACATATAGTTGTAATTGGTTATCTGGTTCAGTACTCGGATAGCAATCGTAGCCCACTGTACAAAAATTCAGCACGTAATTCAAGAATAGGTTTTCGAAATATCTTTATTTATACATACATGTTTTCGTTCAACAGGGAGCTCATTATTATTGTATGTGATGAAACATTTAGTTGAGTGAAAAGGGCAATATTATATCAACTCTTTTTCAAATGACAACCGCACCTGGACTTGGCCTAACCAACTAATATTAAATTCATCAAGAAAACGCTGAACATAGATTTAGGGAGATAGGTATACTTATATTATACCAAACGTGTATTTGTAGTGTAAGGTTATGTATCTATTCCTCCACCCCTTTGATGTCATAAGAGGTGACAGAGGGAAATAAAATGCAGCAACATCTTTCTAGTAAAGACTAAAAATAGAAATGTAGTTGCCAACTGCCAAAAATGGCAACTATGGCAAATATCTCTCCTATGGGGTAATCCATGGGAGAGGCGTATGTTCAGCAGTGGACTTTGATAGACTGTAACGATAACGGTAACATGTTTCCAGTGCAAGAGCATCGACTCTGCGTTTAATTAATTTGAATGACTGGCCATGGTAGCCATGTAAGTTCTAATTTTTCGTTGCGATTAAATGTTTGCCGTCTGGTTTGTGTCCAACAGTGTTACAAAAAAGTAAGTGTTGTGATTTGTAATTACCTATTAATTAATATCTTCTTTGTAAATTTCTCCGAAGTCTCTTAATCAGTTGGATTGGCAACAGCAGTACCAAACGTCTTATAACGTTTCAGAGTCTATTACTATATTAGGTATATAAATATATTATATACTTTCTCCAGCAGGATAGGCCCATATCCAACAATAAACATTAACGGAGTGATGATGATGAAGAAGAAGATATTTATTCTTCTGGAATACACATACACTTAATTCCCTCTACGGCAAAAATGCTATACTCAGTTCTAATATGAAAATTAATATAAGAACGTAGTATATGTACGTTTATAAAAATTTAATTTAAATCACATCAAATATTGTATTTCGTCAAAAAAGTTAATTTGCTTAGCATCTGTAAAGTAACAAGATAAATAGTGATTACAAGTTGTGACATTATACCTAGAATGATACTTGACACTAGGACGATCACTTTATGAGAGTCCTTGTAGCGAGCGCGGAAGTACTTTGAGAGCTTTGTGCCAGATGAAACAGCTGTACTGTACTGTACACATTTTGTTGCTATACGAAAAAATAAATAAAAAACTTTCGGTAAATCCAAATGTGCATGCCCATGCTATACGACATTTTTTTAGTATTTTAAATACACAATCTTTACAAATAACCTTAATACTTATAATTTTTGGATAATTGTATGTCATACATCACTAAAAAAAGTTAGATAAACTGTGATGCACGACTCATTATGCTCATATTATGATCTTGAAAAAATGTAGAAAAAAACTCATTCAAAAATAAAAATAAAATTTAATTTTACTATGTTATTATTATTGAGATTATTTTTTTTATAAAATAAGGTTTACAAATGAGCACACAATCCACTTGATGGTAAATAGATAATGTGGTCCATAGACATCTACATTTATCTTTAATTAAGAATCAAAATGCAGATTCGTTGCCAGCGCTGAGGACTGAGATAGTATGCCTTGTTTCCAGTAAAAAGGGTCTCCGATTCTCTACACTCACGATACGAAACGCAGCAACATTAAGCTGCTGTTTTACGCTGGGATTCTGTGAGAGCGTGGCCCTACTCCAGTCGAGCCAACCCATTCATGCTGCAACCACAATATAGCCACAGCATGTTTCTAGCACGTAATATATTTAAAAAAATTGTTAATTGAAAAAACTTTGTAACATAGTTATCCTAATACGATCGGAAATCTTTTTAATATTTCGATCGTATTATGATAACGTAAAAACTAGTATTTTTTACTCGAATGTTCAATTTTTTTAAACCATTAAAACTTATATTTAGAGACTACTTTTCTATAATGAAGTTTAACATTAAAAAATCTATACAAAATTTTCTATCTTGAGGTCTTAACAAAACTTAGGTTTTACTTCATTACAAAAAGGTTTTATTGTATTTTGATAACAAAAAAATACATACCGAGCGAATGTCGGCAGCGTGAAAATCACAATTACTTCAATATATTTTACTCGAAATCATTTACGTAAAAAGATAAATTATATTCACACGAAACTTTCATTACAATTTTATAATAAAACACTATACTAAAACACTAATAAAACACTAGAAAATCCAAACATCAACACAATAACATTCACGCGTAAATGGCGTGCTAAATTAACGTAGATTATAAATAAATACTCATAGGATAACAGTTTTTTTTATTGCACCGGAGGATAGAGTATTTCATATTGAATATATAATACCAAACTTCTTCATAGAAAAGTAGTCTCTATATATAAGTTTTTATGGGTTAAATTGCTGTGGGTGGGTGCGACCTCATGAGAACGCTAGGGATTTGAAGGAATGTAGCCGCGGTCTCATGAGACCGCTAGGGCGTTGAGAGGTTAAGTATATAGATATACTATATACTCTCTTCAGTAGTAGAGGCCTATGGCCAACAATAAACGATGAAGAACTGATGATGATGAAGAAGAAGATATTTCTTCTTCTGGAATACACATGCACGGCATCATTACTCATATGGGAAAAATGCTATACTTAGTTCTAATATGAACCTATTACCTGATTACCTTAACCTGAATATAAGATCGTAGTATATGTCTATAAAAAATTAATTTAAATTCCATCAAATATTATACTTCGCCAGAAAACGTCAATTTGTTTGGAATCTGTAAAGTAACAAGATAAATAGTGATACCAAGTGGTGACATTATACCTAGAATAATACTTGACCCTACGTCGATCACTTTATGAGAGTCCTTGTAGCGAGCGCGAGAGTACTTTAAAAGCTTTGTGGCTAGATGAAGTAGCTGTATTGCACAGATCGTCATTTTTTAATTATTTTAAATATACACAAGCTTTTACAAATAACCTTAATACTAATATTTTTCCGATAATTGTATGCCATACGTCACTAAAAAAAGTTAGATAAATTTTGGTACACGAATCATGATGCTCATATGATCTTGAAAAAAATGTAGAAAAACAAATCTCAATCAGAAATAAAAAAAATTAAATGTTGCTATGTTAACATTATTGAGATTCAATTTTTTTTTATAGAATAAGTATTACAAGCGATCACACTGTCCACTTGATGGTAATTAAATGCTGTGGCCCATAGAAATATCTACGTTTATCTTCAATTAAGAATCAAAATGCAGATTCGTTGCCAGCCCTGAGGTTTGAGGTGGAATGCCTTGTTTCCAATAAAAAGAGTCTCCGGTTCTCTACATTCACCATACGAAACACAGCAACATTAAGCTGCTAGTCGCTGGGATTGTGTGAGATCGTGGGCCTACTCCAGTCGAGCCGACAAATTCATGCTGCAACCGCAATATAGCCGCAGCATGTTTATACCACCTAATATATTAAAAAATATTGTTAATTGAAAAAACCTTGTAACAGAATTATCCTAAAACAATGGAAAATCTACTTTAATATTACTTCAGGCATTATCGTAAAAACTAGTATTGTTTACTTGACTTATCAATTTTTTTTCTTATAAACTTTATTTCGTTTCCAATAACTTATTTGTCTAGTAATAACCATTATTTTAATTTAGCAATCACCAAAGTACACCTTCAGGTCACTTCATAAAGTTCAAGACGCTTAAGTATATTTATATATAAATCCTACGTACTTTTAGCGAAACAATATATTGTAATTAAAATCTGTGATTATAAAAATAATAAAGTATGTATCAAATTTGGTTAACGGAATCTTTTGTATTTCTACAGCGATCGATATTTTTCATCACAAGCCACCGTAAACAAACGACACAGTAACCCACTCACGATGACGATCGAGCTCGGAGTGAGTTGAGGTATATCTTTATTTAATAAAATACATTATTACAAGGCAGCTCAAGAAACTAAAAATTTCGTAATAATGTCAGCCGAAAAAATTAATTATAACTAAACAAAATAAAACTAAACAACTATTTGCATTCCATGGTTAACCACATGATAGATGAGTGGAAAAATTGATAATTTCAAAAGTTATAATGTTTACCCCACCATGCAGATTCAATAAATCTACACCATAAGCCACTAAAACCACTTTTTTCGTATAAAAATAGCAATTAATCGATTAAAAAAAATAAGTTTAACAACCATTTATCTTTCAGACAATGTGCTTTTTGTATTGTTAGATACGATTTCATACGACAAACCATTGGATTCTTGATTTTTAGGCACTAGTAGAACATACCTAAGCAATTTGCGCTTAAGGCTTGCAATATATAAAATTTTTAGTTCCATGTTATATAATATTAAAATGATATTATTTTAAAACTCTAAAGGCAGAAAATAAAGATGTAGAGGAGGTGTAAGAATATCCGCTACCAATCATCCTGTGGGTGTCTTGTGAGGCAACAGAGGGAATAGGCGCTCCTATTCCCTCTGTTGCCTCAGTGTCTTCCTTATAACAGCTGGATAAAAAGAACTGCAGTTGCAATCCAAGTTGCCAAACGTGTCAACTATTGCAAATATTCCCCTATAAAGTAATCTACTGTGGCGGCCAGTAATCTGTGGGGGCGGCCCGTTTTCAGTAGTGGAATTTTAATAGGCGGATTTCTACGGAAATTATTCTCGGCAAATCTTAACTTCTAATTAGAAAACCGTAATAGTGAAATGAACTTTTTACCAGTTCAAGTAGAACACAGAAATATCTCCCTTTATGCAAGAATGAAGGAGGGACTGTGCCGTGCTCCCATTCTTGAAAAGGGTTTTGGGGAGAGGTCTTGACAGCTACGTAGCAACTACGGGCTGCGCGTTCTTGTAGGATATATAAAGATAGAAAATGATATAGTGAATATTTTTTCCAAAAGTTAGAAGAAAAACGGATTAATTGTGATATACTTCATTATCAATAAAGAAACTGAAACAAATTTATTTTTTTATATTTTTCATTGTTGGGGTGATGTAAGAATATCCACTATCCCATATAATCCCATGGGTTTCTTAAGAGACGACCGAGTAAAACTAAAAGAGGAAATGGGCAGCAGCATCTTCTTGATAATCTCTGAATAAAAAAAACTGCTTTTTCCAACACGCTTGCCAAGCGTGGCATATGAGTAAAATATCCTTCCTATAAGGAAACCTTCAGGGATGTCTATGTTCAGCAGTGGACTTTTGATAGGCTGTGAAGGTGGAGAGAAAGGAAGATGTCAGATAACAACATTTTATTGTTCCCTGAATAACACTACAATGTTACTCAATTTTATGCCACTTTAAACATGTTTCATTTCTTATCAGCGCCTGCTTTACAAATAATAATAGATTGAAATAATACTAGTTTTAACGGAATTTATCGCGTATATTTAACTTTTTTACCCGACGTTTCGAGAGCTTTACAGCACCCATGGTCACGGGAAGGACTGAGATGTTCAACGTCCAGCTGTCATAGTTAACCGCGGTTACCATAGATTAAAATTTTAACTTTTGTTCCGATCTACACAGTATGAGCTTATGGTATCATGGAGTCTTGCAGTTGTATGCTTGGGTTGGGATTTAATTTTATTTATTATAGGATCCCAAGCAGATGGTAGCACCCAGCCATCTTCTCTATTGAAATTAGGATGTTTTTTGATTTCAATAGCCTCGCGAATCATCCTTGGAAGGAATCGGTGTTCTTTAGCGAGGATTTGTGGTCTATCAAATCTGATGTAGTGACGGGGGCGATCTTGTACATGTTCACAGACTGCAGACTTCCCGGAGCGTCGATTCTTCACATCAGCTATATGTTCTTTGACGCGGGTTTTAATTGATCTTTTAGTTTGTCCTATGTAGGAGAGACCACATTCACAATCAAGCTTGTACACTCCTGCATCTTGCAGAGGGACGTTACACTTGACTGATGGTAAAAACTGACCAATCTTCTTCGGCGGCTTGAAGTATGTTTTGATGGAAGCGCGCTTCAAGATGTAGCCAATCTTGTCAGTGACTCCTCTAACATATGGCAGTACAGCAGGTACACGCTCGACTGTGGCCGGCTTCACTCGTTCTCTGTGACGTAGGCGTGGGACCCGAAGCTTGTTGTCATGCAAAACTTGCTTGATATGTTGGAGCTCGGCAGCCAGGTGTTTACTGTCACAGATCCCTCGTGCTCTCTGAAACAAAGATTTACCCACGGTAGCTAACTGTGAAGGATGGTGGTGAGAATCACCGTTTAAATATCTATCTGTATGGGTCTTTTTTCTATACACAGTATGGCTCAAGGTGTTATCAGGATTCCGAATTACTAACACATCTAGAAAAGCTAAGGAATTGTTTGCCTCTAACTCCATTGTGAACTGAATTTTAGAATTTATAGAGTTAAGATGGTCTAAAAATGCAGTTACTTTATCTAAAGGTAGAATTGTGAAAGTGTCGTCTACGTACCGCTTGTAGAATCTTGGATTTATGGGAGAAGTAAGCAGGGCTTTCTCCTCAAAGTCTTCCATGAATATGTCGGCGACAATGGGAGATACAGGTGAGCCCATCGCCACACCATCTACTTGCTTGTAGAACTCCTCCTTCCACAATAGGTAGCCAGATGTAAGGCAGTGTCTGAGTAATACTGCATATTCTGCGGGCATGTTGTTTTCTTCCAGCCTTCTAGTTACAATTGAGATGCAGTCTTCAACAGGTAAGCATGTAAACAATGACTGCACATCAAAACTGACCATAGTTTCATTGTCTGCCGGACGTAGGTCTTTAATCTCGCTGACAAAATGGTAGGAATCCTTTATGTGTGCTCTTGTATGTCCCCTGAGCGGTGAGAGTATTTTCGCTAAGTGTTGAGCCAATCTGTAAGTTGGTGAATCGAATTGGCTCACTATGGGGCGTAATGGAGCATTGGGCTTGTGTATTTTTGGTAACCCATACAACTTTGGTGATTTGGCGCACGTAGGTATTATCCATTTTACGTCCAGATTTAATTTTTCGGAGTGTTTCTTTATGAGGTCACCAGTTGTTTTTAGTGTGCTATTTGTTGGGTCGTTTTTAACCTTTTTATAAGTACTTACATCCGACAAAAGTTCTTGTATTTTAGAATTATAATCTGACGTATCCATGACCACCGTGGCGTTTCCCTTATCTGCGCGGAGAATCGTAAGTTCTGGTTTATTGCGTAGGTTCTTTAACGCTATAAATTCGTCTCTGGGAAGATTCGGTTTAGGCACTGAACATCGACGTAACATAGACGAAATGTCTTGACGTATCGCCTCCAAATCTTCTTTCCGCATATTGTTTTTAAATAAACAGTCCTCGACACTACAGATAATTTCTTCTCACGGTAATCTGCTAGGAGTAATAGCATAGTTTAGTCCTTTGGATAAAACCTTTATTGTTGCATCATCCAGTGTTTGTTTTGACAGATTATAGAACGCGATTAATCTATGATCTGTGTTTGTCAATGGTTGCTTTTGGTTCTGGCATTGATTCGGATGTTTGACATTTGATTTGGCCGTTAATTTTTGATATTTTTCTATATGTTTGTTTTTGCATTCGTTATATTTACTAATTTCGCGTTTATTTAATGTTTCCATGCAAAAATTATAATCAAACGTCGTTAAAACTTTCTTTAATTCACTGGATGATGTGTCTATGGATTTATTTATGTCATATAGATCGGAGCGTTTTTGTTGGATTACCGCCCGTAACAACTTTTTACTTGCCTGATTTAAGATCTTAGCGCTTCCTCGAATGTCCTTTTTGGTGGATATTTTGACACACGTAGGAATGAGATTATGGTCTCGACATCTCTTCAAGAAATTTAAGGCTGTTAGATATCTTGCGCGCTTAGTCTTTAGATCTTCTAATCGGCGTATTTTATTTGCAATTACCAGTCCGTACTGGTTTATATAATGATTTCTTATATTTACGGGAACACTACACATTGAAATAATACTAGTTTTAACGGAATTTATCGCGTATATTTAACTTATGTAAACCAGTACGGACTGGTAATTGCAAATAAAATACGCCGATTAGAAGATCTAAAGACTAAGCGCGCAAGATATCTAACAGCCTTAAATTTCTTGAAGAGATGTCGAGACCATAATCTCATTCCTACGTGTGTCAAAATATCCACCAAAAAGGACATTCGAGGAAGCGCTAAGATCTTAAATCAGGCAAGTATAAAGTTGTTACGGGCGGTAATCCAACAAAAACGCTCCGATCTATATGACATAAATAAATCCATAGACACATCATCCAGTGAATTAAAGAAAGTTTTAACGACGTTTGATTATAATTTTTGCATGGAAACATTAAATAAACGCGAAATTAGTAAATATAACGAATGCAAAAACAAACATACAGAAAAATATCAAAAATTAACGGCCAAATCAAATGTCAAACATCCGAATCAATGCCAGAACCAAAAGCAACCATTGACAAACACAGATCATAGATTAATCGCGTTCTATAATCTGTCAAAACAAACACTGGATGATGCAACAATAAAGGTTTTATCCAAAGGACTAAACTATGCTATAACTCCTAGCAGATTACCGTACGAAAAAATTATCTGTAGTGTCGAGGACTGTTTATTTAAAAACAATATGCGGAAAGAAGATTTGGAGGCGATACGTCAAGACATTTCGTCTATGTTACGTCGATGTTCAGTGCCTAAACCGAATCTTCCCAGAGACGAATTTATAGCGTTAAAGAACCTACGCAATAAACCAGAACTTACGATTCTCCGCGCAGATAAGGGAAACGCCACGGTGGTCATGGATACGTCAGATTATAATTCTAAAATACAAGAAATTTTGTCGGATGTAAGTACTTATAAAAAGGTTAAAAACGACCCAACAAATAGCACACTAAAAACAACTAGTGACCTCATAAAGAAACACTCCGAAAAATTAAATCTGGACGTAAAATGGATAATACCTACGTGCGCCAAATCACCAAAGTTGTATGGGTTACCAAAAATACACAAGCCCAATGCTCCATTACACCCCATAGTGAGCCAATTCGATTCACCAACTTACAGATTGGCTCAACACTTAGCGAAAATACTCTCACCGCTCAGGGGACATACAAGAGCACACATAAAGGATTCCTACCATTTTGTCAGCGAGATTAAAGACCTACGTCTGGCAGACAATGAAACTATGGTCAGTTTTGATGTGCAGTCATTGTTTACATGCTTACCTGTTGAAGACTGCATCTCAATTGTAACTAGAAGGCTGGAAGAAAACAACATGCCCGCAGAATATGCATTATTACTCAGACACTGCCTTACATCTGGCTACCTATTGTGGAAGGAGGAGTTCTACAAGCAAGTAGATGGTGTGGCGATGGGCTCACCTGTATCTCCCATTGTCGCCGACATATTCATGGAAGACTTTGAGGAGAAAGCCCTGCTTACTTCTCCCATAAATCCAAGATTCTACAAGCGGTACGTAGACGACACTTTCACAATTCTACCTTTAGATAAAGTAACTGCATTTTTAGACCATCTTAACTCTATAAATTCTAAAATTCAGTTCACAATGGAGTTAGAGGCAAACAATTCCTTAGCTTTTCTAGATGTGTTAGTAATTCGGAATCCTGATAACACCTTGAGCCATACTGTGTATAGAAAAAAGACCCATACAGATAGATATTTAAACGGTGATTCTCACCACCATCCTTCACAGTTAGCTACCGTGGGTAAATCTTTGTTTCAGAGAGCACGAGGGATCTGTGACAGTAAACACCTGGCTGCCGAGCTCCAACATGTCAAGCAAGTTTTGCATGACAACAAGCTTCGGGTCCCACGCCTACGTCACAGAGAACGAGTGAAGCCGGCCACAGTCGAGCGTGTACCTGCTGTACTGCCATATGTTAGAGGAGTCACTGACAAGATTGGCTACATCTTGAAGCGCACTTCCATCAAAACATACTTCAAGCCGCCGAAGAAGATTGGTCAGTTTTTACCATCAGTCAAGTGTAACGTCCCTCTGCAAGATGCAGGAGTGTACAAGCTTGATTGTGAATGTGGTCTCTCCTACATAGGACAAACTAAAAGATCAATTAAAACCCGCGTCAAAGAACATATAGCTGATGTGAAGAATCGACGCTCCGGAAAGTCTGCAGTCTGTGAACATGTACAAGATCGCCCCCGTCACTACATCAGATTTGATAGACCACAAATCCTCGCTAAAGAACACCGATTCCTTCCAAGGATGATTCGCGAGGCTATTGAAATCAAAAAACATCCTAATTTCAATAGAGAAGATGGCTGGGTGCTACCATCTGCTTGGGATCCTATAATAAATAAAATTAAATCCCAACCCAAGCATACAACTGCAAGACTCCATGATACCATAAGCTCATACTGTGTAGATCGGAACAAAAGTTAAAATTTTAATCTATGGTAACCGCGGTTAACTATGACAGCTGGACGTTGAACATCTCAGTACTTCCCGTGACCATGGGTGCTGTAAAGCTCTCGAAACGTCGGGTAAAAAAGTTAAATATACGCGATAAATTCCGTTAAAACTAGTATTATTTCAATGTGTAGTGTTCGCGTAAATATAAGAAATCATTAAATAATAATAGAGACAGACGTTGCACAAAACGGGCGTGAATTTTACTAATATGCTAGCTGCCTTAGCTACGGTCGGTTGCCTTATCACGAGTGTTCAGTTCAATATCGTATATAGTGAAATCGAGTGTATAGTACAATATCGTATACGGAACCTTCGCATAAGCTTCATAAAGCGACTGAAAACAGGTTAAAACTTTCATCATTATTCATGAAGAGGTATTTATATGAGGGTATTTATCGTTTATAAATTGATAGTTTTGGTTTTAATAAATAAATAAATAATTCCAGCGACCGTATCGTTTAATATTCTTTACTTTATGGTTTGTTATAAAAATAATTAATGAAAGTATTAAAACACGTGAACAGTACTTTAATTATTTTGATACATTGTTATAACAGAAAGCACTTTGAGAACGTCCACGTGAACTGAGTCAAGGGTAGGGCTAGTTATTTATTAAATTGATACTGCAAATGAACGCTCACGCTATTGCTGGTAATCCTTGGCGGCGGCCTATGTCCAACGTTGGACTTGTGAATGGCTGTGTTTGATGATGATTATTATTATGATGAATGAATGCACA
This sequence comes from Parnassius smintheus behrii, assembly GCA_036936625.1. Classification (NCBI taxonomy): domain Eukaryota; kingdom Metazoa; phylum Arthropoda; class Insecta; order Lepidoptera; family Papilionidae; genus Parnassius; species Parnassius smintheus. The sequence goes on from JAUPFT010000012.1 coordinate 25,459,341, forward strand.
AATATAGAAACAGTTACTTATCCAAATTAATTCTATTAAGTCATGGGAATTAGTAGCACAATAATTGCTTATTAATGGAGTGTAACAATTGGTGTCCAGACTATACTCGCAGGTAAAAACTAATAATTTTCTGCCTAGGAAACTGTTTTGGCTAGTAAAACTGTAAGGAACACGTCAAGTGTTTGTGGCGTGTTTAACTATAGGTGTAGATATTAACTTGATTTTTTTCTTACGCTTTTAAATAGCAAAGTTTACCATATTCATGTTTAAAAGAATTTACACTTGGCCAGAGTCTCAAAAAAAATTTCGCAAGAGTTTCTGCGTGCGATTTTGTTACAAAACTTTAACTTTTTCTAGTATCTCATACATTAATATTCAATGGGTCTGTATTATAACCAAAACTTTTAAAAGTACTAAATTGATAAATATTTTGAAAATCTAATAAGTTATCATTTGCATTTAATTTGTATCAAAAAAGTCTGAAACATTCACACACTAAAATCTTATCACCTCCTTTTTCCCATAAACATTTTGCTTAGTAACCCGTTGCGATAAAAATGCAAGAATAACCTTCATATTATTTTTAAATAGCGGAGCAGCACGATATCGAACAATAACATGCTCGAATGAACGATTTTGTTTTATTTTCATAAACATCAGCGAAAGATATCGCTTTCACATATATCAGGTACCTCCAGGGTATTAGGGCTTTAGTTATCGATAACAGCGATCATCGTTTTCGTAAGAAAATGTTAAAGGAAAACTGTTACTGGATAATAATTAAGGCAGAATATATGTGTTTGTTGAATTTCAAGTAATTTTCAGTTTTTCAATGAAAAATATCATGTGTCGATAAGAATCTACAACTTAATCAAAACTTCAGTTTTGTTTTGTTTTCAATTTAGGAAGTTAGTTGTCTGTAGGATGTCGCGACGATGATTGTTTATATGTATCTCTCCGTAATTAGACAGAATTCACTACAGCAGTATCACAAATAATAAATGATATAAGTTACTGTTTTTATAAATTATGTGTTTCATTTATCTTAATATATATATATATATATATATATATATATATATATATATATATATATATACATATATATATATATATATATATATATATATTACCAATTTAAGGATTTTTAATAGGACATGATAAATTGTCGTCAAAAGGGCAGAAGGTCTGCCTGACAAGCTAGTCTTAATATATATAAATTAAGTGTCACGTTATTTGTCCGCGATGGACTCCTAAACTACTCAAACGATTTTAATCTAATTTGCACACCGTGTGCTGTTAAGCTCAACTTGAGAGGTAGGATAGTTTTTTCAACCATGTTCTAAGGATTTTTAATAGCACATGACAAAGGGTCGTCAAAAAGGGCAGGAAAACGTCTGCCTAACAAGCTAGTGTATTATAACAACGACAGTATTAATAACAGTTTGGTATTTTTATATATTATATTTTCTTATAATGACATAAGTTATATAACGTCATAAAAATACCAGACTGTTACAAAAGTTTGGTATTTTTTTTGGAGTGTTTGTCTTTAGTGGACCTACAGTACTGTTGATTATATATGTGAAAATATTAATTGTATAGTTGTAGCACGAATGGGTCGGCTCGACCGCAGAAGGTGCTTCGTATGGTGAGTGTAAAGAACCGGAGACCCTTTTTACTGGAAAAGAGGCATTCCATCTTAGTTCTCAAGGCTGACAACGCATCTTCATTTTGATTCACAAACGAGGATAGATGCAGACGTTTATTGGACACAGCAACCACTTACCATCAGGTGGACGGTGTGCTCGCTTGTCACCCTTTACCTATAAAACAAAAAAAGAAAAGGTTATACCGTAACGTTTAATTCATTCATTTATTTTCAATTTTTACCCTTCAATTGCTTTAAATATATTAAGAATGACTGGAGTTGTTAATTAGATGTCTAATTAAAGCTTAAAGTGTTATTTTCAAACGATATGAAGTCTGCTTTTCCCTTTCCTCTGAAATTCTACATCATCATTGCGTGTACTCTAATTAACTTATTTTACATGCGCGAACTTTTATAACTATTTCAGTTTTAATTACTTAATTTTTCTGTAATTTGACTTTAAAAATATAGGTTCATTGCTATAAATTATAGTTTTTTTCATTACATGAATTATTTTAATGTTTGAAATGTTCGCGTTGTTTGCTGGTGGGTGATAAGGTTTCATAAAGAATATATTTATTCATATAGGTTATAACACTAATTAAAATATTCCTTTTTTTATTTACCACTGGTACTAAAAATAGCTTTGTCAGTAAGAAAACTTGCGTGATTTTTGTGAACATAAAAATCAAGTCATATTTTTTTAAAAGACCATTATTTGTATAAATTATACAAGAACTAGCATTGAAATAAAAGATAGGTATGTTAATTTTGTCGTAAAAATGAAAATAGTTTTAGTGTTTTTTTTTTAATTTGCAACCTTTTTTTGTTTTTATTTATTATTTTTATTTTAGTAGTATAGTAGCTTAAAAGAATCGGCTCGACCGGGGAAGAACTACGTTCTCACAGAATGGCAGCGTTTCTGTGCTTTGTATGGTGAATGTAGAAAACCGGTGACCAATTTTATTGGAATGTTAGGAATTCCATATTATTCCTCATGGAAGACAATGTATCTGCATTTTGACTCGTAATCAAGGATAGATGTAAATGTCTATGAACCACATAAACCACTTACGATTAGGTGGATTGTGTGCTTGTTTGTCACTGTAATTTTCGATATACTATAACAGAAATTAAAAATATGATAAATAATTTTTTAATTTGATGGAACTACATTAGTTTGAAATTGGAATAAAAGAATGATTTCAATTAAATTTAATTTTATTACGTAACATATTATCAGCAAGTCTATTGGACCTATGCCTTTTGAATGTGAATACATAAATTTACCTACACTTGTTGCTTGCATGATTTAGCCATATTGGACACGCTGTGCTGGTCAAAAGTGTTGTTAAGATATGAATGCATGAAACACAATGTTTATATGGTCTTCAAAAAAAGTATCCGGGTCGGGGTTTTAGCCAATGTGTCTTATGTATGTAAATGCGATGTTCGATCACAAATTCGTTCTCGTGCAATAGTTCAATCCACCTCTCAACTTGTCCTTCTGAATTTTTGGACTGCTATAGCCATTTTAGTGCAGCATGCTCAGTTCGTAAGTGAAATTCTTGCCCCAGAAGATATTTGCGAAAATGCTGCAACGAATTTACCACAGCTAGCAATTAGCGTTTCGTCACATAATAGTTCCATTCCAGTTTTGACAACGATTTGCTGAAGTACGCTATCACAACCTCTTGATCACGATTCTGTCGCGAGAATATACTGCCAAGTCCTATATCACTTGCATCTGTGTCAACTATAAATTCCTTGTCTGAATTGATTTTATTAAAAACATGTAAAAGTTGCACTAAAGTAAGCTTATCAAATCCTCCTAATCCATTGCAAAGACGTGAACTATCTGTGGCTTCATGGGCAGATGTAGAAAACCGGTGACCAATTTTATTGGAATGTTAGGAATTCCATATTAATCCTCATGGAAGACAATGTATCTGCATTTTGACTCGTAATCAAGGATAGATGTAAATGTCTATGAACCACATAAACCACTTACGATTAGGTGGATTGTGTGCTTGTTTGTCACTGTAATTTTCGATATACTATAACAGAAATTAAAAATATGATAAATAATTTTTTAATTTGATGGAACTACATTAGTTTGAAATTGGAATAAAAGAATGATTTCAATTAAATTTAATTTTATTACGTAACATATTATCAGCAAGTCTATTGGACCTATGCCTTTTGAATGTGAATACATAAATTTACCTACACTTGTTGCTTGCATGATTAGCCATATTGGACACGCTGTGCTGGTCAAAAGTGTTGTTAAGATATGAATGCATGAAACACAATGTTTATATGGTCTTCAAAAAAAGTATCCGGGTCGGGGTTTTAGCCAATGTGTCTTATGTATGTAAATGCGATGTTCGATCACAAATTCGTTCTCGTGCAATAGTTCAATCCACCTCTCAACTTGTCCTTCTGAATTTTTGGACTGCTATAGCCATTTTAGTGCAGCATGGTCAGTTCGTAAGTGAAATTCTTGCCCCAGAAGATATTTGCGAAAATGCTGCAACGAATTTACCACAGCTAGCAATTAGCGTTTCGTCACATAATAGTTCCATTCCAGTTTTGACAACGATTTGCTGAAGTACGCTATCACAACCTCTTGATCACCATTCTGTCGCGAGAATATACTGCCAAGTCCTATATCACTTGCATCTGTGTCAACTATAAATTCCTTGTCTGAATTGATTTTATTAAAACATGTAAAAGTTGCACTAAAGTAAGCTTATCAAATCCTCCTAATCCATTGCAAAGACGTGAACTATCTGTGGCTTCATGGGCAGCCGTCGCAATAGATATGTTAAAACAACTTCCAAACCACGACTATCTTGTAGTTTTTGTTGACTATTATAGTAGATAAAATGAAATAAAAGTAACAAAGGCAATTTCCTGTTCGCAGATAATTAAAATATTAAAGGAAACCCAGAAGACTAGTATATCCTGTCTCACTCACAGCTGACAAAGACAAATTTCTGAGAGACGAGTTTAAATCATCATTTTTATGATAAATAATTAATAATTAATTTCTATATAAAGCCGTCAAAAATTACCTTAGAATAAATATATTAAACAATAAAAATACGTTACCAAACATTAAGCTAAATAAATACATTTTTTGCACCCGAAGCAAATAAGGGCAACTCTACGGTAACGGGGGAGGGAGGTGGTGATTGCTCACAGCATACCACGCAGCCGGCTGCGTGGTTATGTGGAGACTTTTACCCACTAAACATCACCTTTTGGCTTTAGCTTAATGATCTAGCGAGAGATCTTTAACTCTTCAAGCGCCATGAAAATCTCATACAGTCGCATGCGCCCGGCAAATGCCGAGCGGTCGCCTTCGACCGCCCGCACCCACAGCATTTAAAACAATTAAAACTTATATTTAGAGACTAATTTTCTATGAAGAAGTTTAGCATTATAAAATCTACACGAAGTTCTCTATCTTGTGGCCTAAACAAAAGTCAGGTTTAACTGCATTACAAAAAGATTATATTGTATTTTGATAACAAAAAAAACATACCAAGCGAATATCAGCAGCGAGAAAATCACAATTATTTCAATATACTCGTATATTACTCGAAATTATTTACGTAAAAAGATAAATTATATTCACACAAAAACTTTCATTACAATTTTATAATAAAACACTATATTAAAACACTAATAAAATACTAGAAATATCCAAAATTCAACAAAATAACATTCACGCGAAAATAGCGAACAAAATAAACGTAGATTATAAATAAATGTTCATAGCATAACAGTTTTTTTACTGCACTAGAGGATAGACTATTTCATATTGATAAGTTTTTATGGGATAAAGTGCTGTGGGTGGGTGTGACATCATGAGACCGCTAGGGATTTGACGGAATATGGCCGCGGTCTCATGAAACCGCTAAGGGGTTGAGAGGTTAAGCCGTATACGGACGCGACCCTCCTTGGGTGAAAGGAGGGCGCAAACGGCGAGTAGCCGCTTAGAAGTGTGCCTAACTAAGGCAGATTATGAGATGAGTTAAGTAGGCCTGGACTGAGCTGCCAGGAGGCAGTTCTGGTCAGCCGGAAACTTGTTGGGAGTTCCGAGAGAGAATTTCTCGGCCTGCCGACACTAACGCGAGTGCGAAGAGGGGCTACATAGGCAGCTACTTCGCGAATGAGGCAATTTAAGTGGGACTCTAATATTTTGAACAATCTCTCAGAGAGTGATTTGAGGAATTACTGAATAGTCGGGAGCTCTAAGTTTCGGTGTAGGTCGGCGTAATGGATATAATAGAATTAGTTCATAGCCCGACGAAAGAAGAGGTTTTGAACTATTTAAAGTTCATTTATTAGGTTTGGTTTAGTATGAGCGAAAATGGGGGCCGCGTAGGTCATAACGAGCCGTATACAGACCTTATATAGGGTTCGCTTGTTACATAGGGACATTTTACTGTATCTGTGTAAAATTGCGCGGTGCGAGTTACTTTCTTGATATGGGTCTCGAAGGTGAGCCTCGTATCAAGGGTGATGCCTAAGTATTTGGCTTTCGTTTGCCATGGGACAGGGGTTCCTAACATCCTGATTGGTGGAATGGCAAAAAGACGGCGTCGTTTATGTTGGAAGCAAACGGCGGAGCTCTTTTCCGGATTTACGTCGATGCGCCATTTTTGGAACCAATCTCTTAAGTCACTAACTGAATTTTGAATCTTGTACCGAATCTGTAGCAATGAGTTGCCTTTAGCGTAGAGGGCTGTGTCATCTGCAAAGAGTGCTAATTTGACACCATTTGACGGGATAGGAATATCGTTGGTGAATAGTATGTATAGGAGGGTGGCACGCACAGAGCCTTGAGGGACACCGGCTTTGATTTGGAGAAAGAAGGATAGCGTACTTTTGTGTCTAAGATGAAAGGTGCGATTCTTCAAATAGGAGGCTACGAGGCGGACGAAACGGTAAGTCGTACAATTTGTAGATAAATCTTTCGCGCCAGACTGACTGACAGACTTCTATCGAATGCCGTAAAAGACCGCGATGGTCTTCTGACGTCGAGGATAAAAACCACTAAGGATATATTTCACTATACGGTGAACTTGCTGGGGGTACGAGTGTTTGGCTCGGAACCCAAATTGTTAAGGGATGACAAGAGAATCGCCATCTGTGGGGAACAGGTGGCGCCTCATGCGAGTGATGATTACACGTTCGAAAAGTTTGCCCATGGCCTTGAGGAGGCTGATGGGACGGTGATTGGAGAGGACGTGGTGAGGTTTACCAAATTTGATAATGCCAATGATAGTTGCTTCTTTCCAAGAGGTAGGGAAGTAGCTGAAGTCGAAGCAGGCGTTGAAGATAACAGCCAATAAGGCCATCACCTTCTCCGAAAAATGTTAGAGATGCCATCGGCGCCCGGTGCTTTTTGGGCTTTAGTCCTTTGATGATTGATGAAATCTTATCTTTGGATACAGTGATAGGATTAGAAGTGGTGGGGGTGAGATCCGGCGGCGGACCTCGTCCTCCATTTCTTGGATATGGGAGGGGTGAGTGGGTTGTGAGCTGGGAGAACATTGTGCGGCGATGCTGTCGGTGAAGCACTCAGCCTTTTCTTCGTCCTCGAAGGTAACAGAGCCGTCGGGGAGAAAGAAAGGAGCAGTATGAGTGATAGCGTCTATTCGGAGGGCTCTCACCATCTGGTAGTACGCTGTGAGTGGGAGATATTCTCCAAGAGATTACTCTTTTCGAGATCTCTAAAATATTTGAGGCGGTAACGGAGTTTACGTTGGAGACGGTGGGCCGTCTAACGGTGGGAAGTCTACATTCGGGATTGGGACAGCGTGCAACTCTAGGGAGAGCAGCTCTTTTGGCTTTGATCAGGTTGCTAATATCTAGGAGAAGACTAGTTTTGGAAACTGGGATAATACCCTTTCATTCTCATTTAGGGAGTATTTTATAAGGGTGATGAGATTTTAGAACGCGGTGTCTATTTTCCCCGTACTGTCGGAGACGTCAGAAAAGAGGGTAATGGGAGGGTCCAGAGAGTCCATAGCTGAGGCTAGGGACTCCGTGAAGCCCTTCCAGTTGGAGTAAGTTTTGGAAGAGGGAGTTGGAGGTGGCTGATGGCCAAGGATGAGGGATGCAGGATGGTGGTCGGATCCTAGATCATTGAGAGTCTCGATTGGTCTAAGGTTTAGCGAGACTCCTTTTACTTTTTTTACAGGATAGGGTGACAAAGCACACAGTTCACCTGATGGTAAGTGGTTGCTGTGGCCCATAGATATTTACATCTGACCTTGATTACGAAACAAAATGCAGATACGTTGTCACGCGTGAGGACTTAGGTGGAATGTCTCGTTTCCAGTAAAAAGGGGCTCCGGTTCTCGACACTCACCATACAAAACATAGCAGCATTAAGCTACTATTTGACACTGGTATTCTGTGAGAGCGTAGTTCCTCCCTAATCGAGCCGAACCATTCGTGCTACAACTATACTATTAATATAACTGCAGCATGTCTCTACCACGTAAAAACTTTTACTAGAACAAAGTCTAGCACGTCAGGAGCATGGTCAACATTATCGGGATAGTGGGTGACAGCGAGGGGGCTGTAGACAGTCAGGTCGAGAGACTGAGTGATATTCAGCAGCACCTTGCCACTGCTAGTAGTAGTGAGGCAGGTCCATTCAGGTTCATTCATATGCTTGGAGTTAAAATCTCCAAATATAATGACTGAATTGCCTAATACAAGGATGGTTTCGAAATCGCTCTTAACAGGGAGGGTTCTGCTAGGGATATAATAGGAGTCTATGATGATAGACTGGTGTCCAGTTATGACTCTTCTACTTATAGTGGCATCCATATTGGTAAGCTTCGGAGTGGGGATGTGGGAGCAATGAAGCGACATTTTGTAGTAAATGGCAGTACCGTCGCCTTTGAGGTCGAGCCTGTCATCTTGAAGAAGCGAATAACTTTTGACAGAGAGGCTTTTGAGGACTCTAGAACTGAGGTGGGATTCCTGGAGGAGGAGGAGGGTGTCTTTGCGATCTCGAAGAAAGAGCCTTAGCTCAGGAAGAGTATTTCGCAAACAGCGGATATTAAAAGAAACAAGCGACCCACCCTTTGGCTTGATACGACCGTATGATATTGCGGGAGCAGAAGGTTCTGAAGGTTCTTGTTCTTATTATGTTGTTTTTATTACAATGACCTTAATAGATTGTTATGCTCAATAAGAGCAAAGTGAAAACGGTCCTGAGGAGACTGAGCAGTGCGCAGTTTGTGCGTTTAAATAGTAATCTCACCTAAGTCGACGTTACGCATAGTGGTATACACCAAGTTCATATCATTGACTACAGAGGAGTGTGCCCGTTGTGGGACGGTGGAAGGCCGCGGAATGTTAGTCTTTTTGGGACCCCAAGGGTAAACTGGGATCGGTGAGGGCTGAGAAAGGCCCATAAGGTGCCGAGGAGGGCCCTGAGATGGCCTAAGAGTCTCTGAGGGGGCCGATAGACGCCCTGAGTGGGCTGAGATAAACCCTGAGGGGGCTGAGATCTGACTGAAGCAGAGGTAGCCTCTGAAGTTAGCCAGGTGGTCGGCCTGTCCGCACAGGACACATAAGGGTGGATATTCCGAGTTTTGGGGCGAGGGCAGTCTTTCGAGTGATGGGGTTCAAGACACTTAACGCACCTTGGTGGGATCGATGAGTTGGCCGCCACGTGCCCATAAAGTTGGCAGCCGTAGCACTGCGCTTGGTAACCACGCCTTTGTGGAGCTTAGACCTTAATTCGCGACAGGCCGCCTACCTGACGGAATATGGCCTTCGCCTCCGGCACGTTGGAGAGTACGAGAAGGGAGAGGTCGAACCTCTCGCCCCTGCTGTATATAATAAAATATTAAAAATGTGATAAATAATGAAAATGCACGTCGAAAATATTATAATAATAAAGATAAATAACATTTATAAAATAATTAGTCATGGAGCGTGTTCGCGTATGAGGAAATTCTTAAGTTATAGAGGGTGTTTGTGTATAGATCGCTTGTATTGGGTAAGCTACCGGAGACCATACTCAAGTTCATACATATATATAAGGTGGTCGGGTGACCGTGACTACTTATAGTACTATTGCACAATGTTTAGTCCTATATTAGGGATTTGTAGTAAGGTCTATTTATTATACCAAAGCATTATTATAGAACGTCTCTATGACGAATTAGCATTACAATACTAGAGTTGTGGAGTCCTATATATTAATGACTTATGATAGTAAGGTCTATGATACAAAAGCATTATTATAGATGGTCTCTATGATAAATAAGCATTACAATAGTAGGGTTATGGGTTGAAGTCCCATATATTAAAGACTAATAATCCGGGAAGTCTGCAGTCTGTGAACACGTACAGAATCGCCCCGTCACTACATCGGATTTGATAGACCACAAATTCTCGCTAAAGAACACCGATTCCTTCCAAGGATGATTCGCGAAAAACATCCTAATTTCAATAGAGAAGATGACTGGGTGCTACACTCTGCTTGGGATTCTATAATTAATAAAATTAAAACCCAACCCAAGCACACAACTGCAATACTTCAAGATACTAGAAGTTCGTACTGCATAGATCGGAACAAAATTAATAATTTCAATCTATGGTATCCGCGGTTAACTATGACATCTAGACGTTGAACATCTAAGTCTCCTCCGTGACCATGGCTGCTGTAAAGTGCTCGAAACGTTGGGTATTTAAAAAAACAAACATACGCGATAAAATCCGTAAAAACTAGTATTATATAAATATCATGTTAGTGCTGGTGGTAAGTGGGTTTGTTCTAGCAATACGGCTTTCCCGTGACATCGCACACCCATACCATTTGTGGGCGGCGTCATAGCGTATTGCGATACGTCGTCTATCTTTCGGATTGAGATGAGTGTGTTTGGTAGCACTTTCAAGTGCAACAAGCGTACTCAACTTCATTTCTTAGTACATTAACGCTTTGACACGTGGATTTTTGTTCACTCCCGTCTTAGTAGCGTGCTACTATGATACGTTGGTGTTGTTAACTTAAGTTAACAACAATACAAACTTTGTTACGAAATTCGATAGGGATCATGTGGGTGTATTCTGAGGGGGTGCCATCCGTATGATAGTTGTATTGATGCTTACTGCTGCTTGCGATATTGCGTCTTGTGATGGATCTGCGGGTGTACTGATTCGCTGAAGGAGGTATGCGGGTAGTGATGTCTGCTGGGATATATTGGGGACCTTGGGATGATGTAAGCCTGACGATAGTATATATAGATAGTATTGATGCTTGTTCCGTTCCGCAGCATTACGTCTCTGCGATGGTTGTTTAGTGGGACGCTATTCTCAATTGCGCTCTCTGCGTTTTGGTTTGACTCACCCCTAAGTAACTTTGCCCAAGTCGAGTCCCTTCATTACAAGGCTGCAGACTGTCTGACATCAATGATCTTTTGTATAACAACATAATAATATATCTTTGTAACTTTCCTACCTTTGAATGCTTGGAGGTAACTTGTTAGTGTGTAAGACAAACATGACCGAAAATATATATACTAAACTTCAGAGACACAAACCGTGTCTGATGGCTAGTTATTACTGTTATCGTATAACTGCCTATTGACTATATCTGTCGCTGTTTTGGTAGGTGAAGCATATGTGTCAACCTCAAGCTGTTGGTAGCTTATGGGAGGATCTGAGGAGACGTAAGGCTGGGGCTAAAAGCCGCACAACGTGGGACCCATATCCCTTAATGTGAGCAGTAGACTCATGACATGCTCTGCAGCTAGTAGCCATGCTGATCAAGCAACTGGTGGTAATGCCATACACGTACTTCATGTTTGCAGGAACGGCGATCTGGCAGGTGGTGGCGCTCACGGAGGGTTTATGGCCAGTGTGCCTATTTGCCTAAACCGTGTGACGTTCATTCACTGTTACTGGATTTGTTCGTATTCTGTATGGCGTTTACACGCATTGACATGCGCGACTTCGGCCGATGTTTGTGCTTACGCATTACCAAGGCGCCAAGTCCTCTTTTACTGGTTCGCCACTTATTTTGCTGTGGAATAAGTTCCAGTTCCCAACTTAGCGTCCCTATGGGGGGAGTGCATTAAATCGCCGGTGCTCATCGCGAACGGCGGTTGTGGTGCCGTGTGCCTTTATTAAAAAATGTGGAATGTGTAGGGTGAGAGCGAAACCCCTGTATTGTGTAGTTATACACTCGGCGTCAAAAAAATCGCACATCCAAAAAAAATAATTTAAATACTATTTTAACACAACATACCAATGGCAATGTTGTGGTTTGAGGGTATCATTCGAAAGGTAATTTCATTAGCATTCAGGAATTTTAATTGAATTTTACTTTTATAACGAGACGAAAGAGAAAGTAAAGAAAAAGACAGGGTACAATTAATAATTTTAATTAATAATTTTAAAAAAAAACTTAATATATACAAAAAAAAGTTCTTAAACCTATTGTAACCCTCCCTTGCCTTGATAAAGGCTTCCATGCGATCTTTCATTGACCTTACAAGGGTCGCAACAGCCTCTTGGGGTGTTTGTTCCCACTCTTCAAGTACCGCATCTTGGAGCTCTTGAAGAGTGGTTGGAGCTGTATCTCGAGCTCGCACGCGCCGTTTTAGGTCATCCCAGAGATGTTCTATTGGTTTAAGGTCTGGAAATAATCCCGTACAATAGCCGCGGTGTGGCAACGAGCATTATCATGCATTAACATGAATCCATCACCGACATAACCAGCATACGAGACCACATTTTCCTCCAGGTTTTCAGTAATGTACCGACCAGCATTTAATGACCCTTGCCAACGGCCACCCCGAGTCCGGGAAACGCACACAAGTTCCGTTCCATTGACGGAAATGCCACCCCAAAACATACACGAGCCACCCCCGTATTCGACGGATTCTTCGAAGCAGGGTTGTGTGAGAGGCCCCCTATCTTCTGTAGACCCTTCTACGTCTGTCATTGCAGAAGAGACAGACCCTCGTCTCATCAGGGAAGAGTACGGTCCGCCACTATTGTAGAGTCCACTCGCAATGATTGCGAGCAAACTCTAGGCGATCTCTGCGATGCTGTGCAGTAAGTTTTGGACCTTTAGCAGGTTTATGGGCTGTTAAAATCTTTTCGTGTAACCTTTTTCTTATCGTAGAAGTACTCACAGATGTTCTCCGAGTTGATTGAAGCTGTTGTTGCAACTCAACAGCATTTTTAAAACGGTTTCGTAAAGATGTCGTAACGATAAAACGGTCTTCTCTTTCTGATGTGCACCGTTTTCTTCCAGATCTCGGTTTCCTAACATAACCACCAGTTTGCTGAAAACGTTGGAATACCCGTCGAACTGAAAAACGGGACAGGTTCAACTGTCGAGCAACGTCACACTGCCGCATCCCCAACTGCAATAGGGCAATCACTTGAGCGGCTTATTCAGAGCTGGTGTCCATCTTTACTTGTTCTTACTTGGGTTACTTGTTCACGTGTGTTCACTGCAAAGTCTAAATTACGACTGACCCATATTTCATTTTTTTTTTGCGCCCGAAGCAAATATGGGCAACCCTCCGGAAAGCGGGGGAGGGAGGTTGGGAATGCTCATAGCATACCACGCAGCCGGCTGCGTGGTTATGTGGCGACTTTTACCCACTAAACCCAACCTTTTAGGAATTGGCTTAACGATCTGACTAGAGATCTCTAAGCCGTATACGAACGCGACCCTCCTTGGCAGAAAGGAGGGCGCAGCCATATTTCATCCAGATCGACCCTTTTATACTTTTTTTAGGTGGTGTAACTATCGTCCTTACTAACGAGCATTTGACAGTGTTTATTTTTGACGCTCTATAATGATAAATGTTTTAATGATTTCATGATTTTTTTATAAATAGTGTAAAGCTATTTAAATACCCATTTCAAACATACCAATATTTATATAAATATAATTCATTTCTAGCCATTACAGCCATTTTTCGCGTAAACTCAGAGAGGTGCGATTTTTGTGACGCTGGTGGTTAACGCTCGCTGTAAATATAACAGAACGCGAGTAACCCGATACGAGTTAGCTATCAGAGCTAGAGATAACTCAGTTACGTGCATAGAAACAACTGACGTAGGTGAACATTGTAACGCAAGTAACGATGCAGACTGATTTAAAATTACCGTTTTTTTAAACCCTGAGAACAATGAAGCTATAAAAGCCAAAATTCTAACAGCACCCACATCATCGAAACCAGCTGTGCAAACATAACCATTTCCCGATCTCGACAATCCATATGTCTACCAAGTATAATTTAATTACTCAACGAAACCGATACGGGATATGTAAAAGCTAGTAGAATTTTAGATTTTATTTTTACTAGAAAATTCGTTTATTTATTCATAGCTTTAATAGTCATTCGTAACGATTATAAATAATGATGTGGCCATCTTTCAGTTGGTACTGGCTATAGAATCAAATGGAATAGGAACCCACAACCTTTTTAGTTTGCGATACGCACTCTGCCATTGGGTGCATTTGCCATACACTATCGCTTATAATCAATAGATGGTGGACGCAGTAACTTAGAAGTGCGTACGAATCGCGCACGGAACAAGTATTTTTATTGCCTACAAATAATTGTTCCGGGCTTGGACGTTTTTACTCGTGTGTGCATAATTTTTTTTAAAACTATAATCTTACAGCATAACAACTTTAAATAGCAGATTCATGCCTCTTATTCATGTTCTTCCTTCATGCTTATATTCATAAAGAAAACTGTATAACACGAAAACTAGGTTGCCAATACCAGAAAAATTAATTAAACTTCGTTATGATTATAAATTGCTGCCATTGAACACGCATTCGAACCAAACTATTTACTTATATAATTTCTACGCATACATCAGCATACAGTAATCGAACGTAATAAATTTCCAGTCAATTTTTCCATAAGGTTTTAATATGTACGCTCAATTAAAACGTGAATAAGCTATGGTAAAGCTAAGCCAAAGTATTTTACCATCTGTTTCATCACCACCTGCATCAGGTGCAATATTGCGGAAACATCGGCTTATAGAGGTAAAAAGCATTTATCTTCTAATAACAGTAATCAATATGCGGAAATGTTTTCAACCCTGTGGATTAAGATGAAATGCCTCGTTACAGATATGGTAATCTGGTTTTAGTTATTCACCAACAGAAACAAAGTCATGTTATACTGTCACTTTTTCAGTATTCCGTCTAAGATCATGGCCCTTCTCTGGTCTTGAGTATCCATTCTTTCAGCAGCCAATTTACACACAGTTCGAGTCACACATCATATGATAATTGATACTGAACCATTTTTATACCCTTATCCTTGGTGTTAAATATACTTGGTATACATAATGTATACTTTTATTTAAATATTTTTGGAAGGTTGGTAATAAAGTAACCAGCCGTGATCATAGGTTTCGCTTATTGTAAAAAAGGTCTCCCTTATTCGCTATGTTTCACAAATGTTTTGGAGATCGCGGTACTTCAATGTCAACTATGTATTTTACATAAATCAATTACCCGTAATTCTCCTGGTGTTGCGGTTGATCATGGGCGGCGGTAGTCACTTAACATCAGGTGAGCCGCATGCTCGTTTGCCCCTTCTTCTATAAAAAAAATCATATACGACAAATTAGTGCACCTCTTACAACTGACTTAGGACCAGATGGATTGATGGATTAACTTAAGCCTCGGCCTCAAGCCTCACATGGCACAAACTTTTAAAAATTAATTTCTTAACAAATTAGGGCCACATAATTTGAAAATATTTTCGTTTTGGTATCAGAATGTTTCTCATAATTGCTCTCGTAACCAGCGAAATATAATTTTATGTAAATGAAATGGTAACATAGCTTATAAAGAACCTTTCCTTCGACAAAGGGACAGTTTTCTACAAACTGTAATTACAAAGAAATCTTTCCGAGAAAATATTTGTTCACAAAATATAATTATACTTTAATATGTTAAATTACCTGTCACATTTTAAAATATCAATTTAATATAATTAATAATTTTACATTTTTCATTATAATATTTAAATTTTTAAATTGAGTGACTACTTGCTGTTGACGAAATTAAATGAAAATCCAATTCACATAGTTTTACAATGAACTTTATCACTGACATGCAAAACAAGTTAAAGAAATAAAGGTATTTTTGAATTGTGATATTAATTTTCACTATCACGCAAAGAAACTCTCTAGAAACATATAAAATGCGTTTTAAATCAACTTATCCCTGGGAGACATTTACTCCGTGTTCGCTTTAAAGCGCTCAAAATGCATGTAAGGATTTTTCTACACAAGATTGTGCAGCGATCTCATAATTCTACGTGTTCTAGAATTTATTTGCTAGCTTACTTTAAATCACACTGTTTAGTAAATTGAGTTTTGTAAATGCAAATATCTCCGATGTATCTAGAATATTAAAAAAAATCGAGTTATAAATTGAGAGTGGTATCACAAAGCATCGTAAAAAATACGATATTATTAGTGTCGGTTAGTACGTATAATAGATTATTATGTATACATGTTTAATACTACAGTTTAAAAAATACTTTATATCAAAAAGCAAAGCCAGCTAATTTGTTAAATATAATCACAATCTTAATGCATTATGACCAACCCCAATATCTTTATTTATAGAAAACAATTATAAATTACTGCAAGGCTGTCCCGTACGTTAGATTGATGAGTGCGTTTTTCTACACTTTTGTGTGTCAATCTTTCCACATTTTTTGGGAATAACACATTATATTTTACATATTAGTAATTCTGTAGAAATGTATGATTTCGAATAAATACATGGATATGTAGAATAAAATGAGCTATTTCTGAAATATATAAAATGATGTTTCTCATCTAATCGTAATATCTAAAATCCAATAACTACTTTTTAATTTTAACGATATTCAATATATTTAATATTATAAACAGCACTTGTATCGCCTTACTAAATCGATAAGCTGTTCATCTCCGATTTTGATTATAATACGCATATATACGTTTATTTGTTTATGATGTGATATTAGCGATGTATGCTAGATATACTCGAATTACTTACTCGAGTCTACTCGAGTTAACTCGAGTTGGTTCTCCCTAATTTGATTTTGGGCTAGTTGTACATTAATGAATCAAGCGAGCCAGTGAAAGAGTAAGAGCGCGATTCGTTCGTTTTTTGCGCGCTTCGTGTTTCCGCCATAGTGAATCAACATCGACGATTATACGAAGCTTGCCGATCATATCAATAACACAAAAACTGACAACATCAGTTCCTTACAGAGCACTTATTTTCAAAAGTCGTAATTTTATGCAATGATAGAAGAAACCGTCTAGCACCTAAAAAAGTTGACCAAATTTTATTTCTCAATAACATTCAATAAGTGTCTTCTTTTTTTGTCAACAAGTACTGATTATACTTTTTATTTATCTTTAATTTATTTATTAAACATAATTTTTATTGACTTGCATTAGTTGCGTTCGTGGGACCAGTGTCCTATATTGGTTGCGTAAGTATATTGCATTCTGAAAGTTTAGAAACACTTAGTTCGAAATATGTAAACTCAAAACTAGTAGGGGCTGTATGAACTGTCTATTCTTGATACTTTGGTACTTAATATCAGAGTCATTTTTAGAAGAAAAAACAATCAGTATCAAAAATAGTAATTTATACTGGATAGATCCAGTTTCAAGCAATAATTTTTATAGGATAGGGTGACAAACGAGCACACAGTCCACCTTGATGGTAAGTGGTTGCTGTGGCCCATAGACATCTACATTTAACCTTGATTACGAATCATATTGCGGATGCGTTGACACCCGTGAGGACTAATATGCCCCGTTTCCAGTAAAAAGGGTCTCCGGTTCTCTACGATCATCATACGAAACACAGCAGCATCAAGCTACTATTTTTCGCTAGTGTTCACTACTACTACTATTACTATTTTACGTTAGTACAGTTAACGTAGCATCGTTATATTACTGTAAAAATGGTGACGTAGTAAAAAAGGCCTCGCCGCTACCAGAGTTTTGAGCAGGAAAAAATGGAAAGGAAGGGAAAATCTATTTTCTTGGATAGTAATTCAAGTTTTTTCTCTGATATTAACAAAAAGCACGCTGCCTCACCTAGCATTGTGTCTCAAAGAGATAGAATCAGTTAAGAGCAATTAGCAGCTAGTCTACACGGATACGTCTAGTCGCAAGCACACAAACACCGTGCCAAAGTCTGCCGAACTGAAACGACGTTAGACGATGCACGGCTTTCAACGCCGCACACCGGTGCGGCGTTGAAAGCCGTGCACACCGGTGCCGGTCGTAGTGGGGGGTGTTAGGTTTATTTACGTTACGGAATTTCTTGATTCGGTCACCGCGCTCAAAGCCCGCGATAAAGGCTATGCAATAGCTTAAAAATCTGCCACATTTAGTTTTGTTTTCATATCATGAATCTAGTAGTGCACACTACCAAGTAGGCTGATATTCATCTTTGAAACTCCATGTGCACTCTGCTGCTCGTGGATACTCTGCTGAGTAAGCAGTAATTAAAAATATTTTTGTTTTAAGAATAGTTTATGTATTTACTGTTTTTAACATATAATAATATCTATATCAAAATATTTGAAACCAGTCTTCAACTTATAGTAGGCACATAACTTCAACTTCTTTATGTTAGTTGAGTTTTTGACCACCACAGTTACACAGTTATCACATACCTATAGATAATAATTTGACAACACTACTATGTAACTCAATCTTATAATCTATGAGATCCATCAATAAATTTAAACATAAAACACATGAAAATAAAAAATGCAAGTGACCACAACTGGTAATTTGGTCATAAGTATTGCCGAATTACTATTTTGGATAATAACGTTATTTCTGGTGGTAATTATAAAAACAATTACGATCTTCAACTAAACAAAACCTCACTTGGCATTTATTATATACACATTTAGTTTGACCCTTAACACAAAGCCCCTCTCTCTCCGCATCTCCCTTTGGATGTAAATGATGGCATGTGACCAACTTGATCGTAACGCATGTCCATCTGATTTTCAGGAGTCACGAATTTTTTCAGTTCTGTTTTCGTACCATGGACAACTTGGTACACTGTTGTAAGGCTCTCAGCTATAGCGCATCTGAATTCCTTGGGCTTGTGCCTGTGAAACTAATGACTTCACATCGATAAATGAGCCAAGCGTTGTTGATATACATGTCAAGTATTTGTGAGAATAGAGGTATGTACCATCTATTCATTTCCGTGCCATAAAGCACAATCAGCGTGTCCGCAAGGTCCACACCTTCTATATGGGCATTCTTTTGCCAAACTATCTTTCGACAGGGCACTGGCTCTTTGAGCTTCTTATATTTATTGTACCCTAATACATGGTTAACTGTATGAGCATCAATATAAGAACTAGCCACGGTAAAACATTTATTATCAAACTATTTGACCACAGCTACTTTCCTTTCATTAGAAGTAATTTGCGAAAAAGCTCCGCGTCCTCGTTAGAAGAAAGCTTTTTGCCTCCTCCACGCAAACGATTTGGTCTCACTATTCCCAAGGAAAATATCCCATACTTATTTCTCAGGTGATATACTAATTCTATAGACATAAAAAAATAATCAAAATAAATTATTTTGCAAGCAGGTTCTTTAATTGTCTTGCTCAAAGCTATCACAACTTTAGCTCCTAATCCCTCACTGTTTTGTTATTCATTGAATTGATGAAGTCGGAAAGTATCTGCCTTCTCTCCCATGAAGCAAAACATCATACACCATTCCAAATATTCCTGCTCCAACGAATATTTTGAAATCCCATCTTCGAGGCTTGTTTTTGATGTACTGTTTGCGGCTACCAGCTCTTGTACCCTTATACGGCACCATAATTTTGTTCATAGTGAACTGGTCTTCCTCTTCAATATTTAGCAAATATTATATATATTTTATATATTTTGCAGTTTTGGCGATTTTTTTCTAACAAAGGTCTTATTTTGTAATAACAATCCCCATGGTCACCTGAAGCGTTAAAAAAATTCAAATATCGTCGGATTAGTTGTAATCATATCAGTGTCGTATGATATAAATTACTTTCTTTAACTATCAATTCAAATATATTCTCTGTAAAAAAATAGTTTGACATATTCCAACGGTGATTTTGTTTCAGAAGGTTTGTTCAATATTTTATCACTGATTTTAGCAGTTTATTTAAATCTCTCAGTTGTCAACTTAACTTCAAGCTTTTTTTCCTAACTACAGCCTTTTTGACTAGGTAAACTGTTTTGCTGGATCGAGTGGCATTTGATCGTAATGGTACGGATAATATATGTGTAGAGCTATTGGCTATTAAAAAGATCGGTGAAGGTGTCGCTGGTACTATTACATTGGTTGGAGAAGCAGTAACACTAGACGTATACAAATTAACCAACTCACGTGCCTCGTAACATCCGTCGTATTTTTGGACAGGACAAATACCTCCCTGTAATCGTCTTCGCTTTCGGACAATACGTGGAAATTTTCTAGTGATGATGGCAACAAAGGTGGTATCGAGCTCTCATCGTTGTCAGAAGCATGTCCAGTCATTTTAACATCCGATGAGTCACTGCTCTCAATATCCGATCTTGCTCCTGGTTTTGGGACAAATATTCTTTGAGCCCTCGTTCCAGCTTAAAAAGTAAACAACGTTTGGTACTTGGTAATGTATCTAAAATTGCAAGCAGTAAAATGTACACTCTAATGTTGTAAGTTTGACAATGTGTCCTATAATGCACACTCCAAAATTCAGGTCATAGTATAGGATCTCGGCGATGTGACATGAACATTGACAGTAATATTATAGATAGATAATATTATTGTTGGATCAAAATCTTTTGCATAAGGAATACATTATACATTTATTTACATAAACAGCACACATATTTGTCGTAACAACTATATTTTCATAGGATTTTAATCGAATCTTACCTTATAACTCGAAGAAATACCCGCATGGTCCGACAATTTGCGATCTACTTACTTCAAATGTTGCCAGACGTAATAAATATTTTTTAACGGCCAAATAGTATATGCCGAATAGGGATTCCATAAACTAAATGGAATATAATTGTAGTCTAATCTGCTAACTAATTTAACCCTTAACTTGATAATGTATTAGATACGTTATCAAGTTAAGGGTTAAAAGAAACTCATTGAGATATTCTCCCGTATCGTGGGGGCAGTTCACTCGCAAAATTTTTACAAGAACAAACATCCAGAAACAAACAATTATTTATAAGCCAAAAAATATTTGTTTAGTGTGGGATTTGAACTCGTGGCACTTAGTTTTTTTCAAGGGGAAAACGAGCATACGATTCACTTGATGGTAAGTGATTACCTCAGCCCATGAATAACTGCAACACCAGGGGAATTACATCTGTAATTCCCCTGGTGTTGCAGTTATTCATGCAGTTATTCAAAGCGTTGCTGGCCTTTTAAAAAGGAGTAGGCTCTTTTCTTGAAGGTTCCTATATCGTATTGGTCTGGAAAAATCTCTGGTGGTAGTTGATTCCACAAGGACGTTGTGCAAGGAAGAAAACTTATTTTAAATCTCAAGGGAGTGGATCCAGATGGTATGGATGATATCGCGAGTTTTGACGCGATGTGCGATGGTGAAATTGTGCGGATGGAATTAGTCCTAACAATTACTTAGTGATGCATCTCATTGCTAATCTACTACGTACACATCGAAAGATAGGAACACTGACCATAAAAAGTCCACCATCAGTCCCACCACCTGCAAGATCGCCGCTCCAACCGAAACAGAATTCGATTTCGAAGTTACTACCGAAATTGTAGATTGCAATATTAGTTATTGATTTATCATTAGCACGTGGCAAATGAAAAAAACATCGTAAGGGCATCTAAATGTCTACAGAATTAAAAATTCTAAACTCAGCAAAAATATAAACCTGACCAGATATCGGTCATGGCGCCCAGTCTCGACGGAGACCAACTAGCTCTGCAGGATAGGATTAAAATGCGCATACAGCGCAAGAACAGGTGTCTATTCCCTCACTATCATAGTCCATGGAACGGTAATCCGACGTGACCAAAGAAAGATTAGGCGCAGGACCCACGACTTTATGTTCTTACAGTTTGTAGTGTTATGTTACTTACATACCATTTTAACTATTTTAAATTTTTCCATTCTGTTTTCTATTTTCTGCATTCATCTCAAAACTAGATATTTTGCATCACCTTTATTTCCATAGGAACCTGTAACATTTTTAAACCATAAGAACACAATAACAAATCATTTTCACGTCGTATTTTTCATGCTATCAGCACTTTTTAAATCGGCGTCAATGGAGTCTACCTTTTTCGGTCTTTTATTTAGTTCTCCGTTACTCTGCAATTTCGGGTTTCGTGCGCGCTGTTGCGCTACTTTTTTTCCTATATAAATAATATCTCATTTTTCACTTAAATCTTGCCGTTTCTGTATTACGAGCCTAAAACCAAAATTTGACATGTTTTGACATCGTTGTTTATCAGGTTGTCATGGCAATTTTTATTCAAATATCGTTACCGGCCTGATGTTTTTACTTCAAAATACTCCTTTCTTCTTGGCCATTTACAAGAATTTGCTTTTATTTAAATAATTTCAAATTTAATGAGAATAATTTTCCGTTCTTATGCCAGATCCGTCAAAAAAGGAAAAGAAAGCCGAACAATCGGCGAATGAGGAGTCTGACTTGAGCTTTGATACTTGAAGCATCTCCTAAAGGCCTTTTCGGCACTACCTCGGGATCCTGCAAGCCTCTGCCCACTTCTTAAGTCGTCGCCTAGCCACCCCTACGCCTCCGCCTACTAGTGCGCTGTGTTTGCCTACTTCAAGCGCCGCGTATACCTACTTCAAACGCTGCGTGCCTACTCCAGACGTTGTGTGGACCTACTCCAGACGCTGCGTGTCTATTCCGGACGCTGTGTGTGTCTACTCCGGAAGTTGTGTTTGCCTACTTCAAGCGCCGCGTATACTTACTTCAAACGCTGCGTGCCTACTCCAGACGTTTCGTGTACTTACTCCGTGTGCTGCGTGTATTTACTCCGGGCGTTGCGTGTGCCTACTCCAAGCGCTGCGTGTACCTTCTCCAGACGCTGCGTGTGCTTTCTCCAGATTCTGCGTGTACCTAGAGCAGGAGCTGTGCACCTATCATAGGCATAGCCTGTGCATACTTCGTTGCAGTATCTTTATCTTTGTTATTTTTTTTAATAATATTGTAAATCACTATCTTCATTACAACCCATCATCACCTTCATACCTTTTTTTATAAAAGAAACTGTAAAACTTTTCGAATTTTTAAATAATTTATTTTATTTTGGTTGTTTTCGTTGTAGTTAAGTTAGGTTCTTTAGTTTTTTTTATTGTCGCTTCACGACAAGTTACAGGGGTGACAGACCATCAAATTTCTGACTTCTTGTTGCTACTAAGAATTTCGCTTAAGGACTTACTATTTCAAACATCTGTTAAAATTATATTCTTTTATACGTCGACAATAGACAAAAGGAACCCGTTAGTACTAATGTACTTGTTATAAAAATCATCTATGAAAATCCACTCGAGCATTTATTGTGCTGTAAAGAGCATAGAACGAGTGGAAATAACGAGTGAGAAAATTGTATGTCACGTTTTTAATTTAAAAGTATCTCCGTGTTGTACGAGTGTGAGTCCTCTGAGGCAACAGAGTGAAATTTGTTGGAAATGTTACTTGAAATTCATTATTAATTTGAGTAGATAATTTAATATTCTTATTATTTATATTAAATACTCACTACCTGCCCCGGCTTCACCTGGGTGAGCTCTATTATTGTGGCGTTATTAAGATTTAAGGTAATCATCAAATATCATTTATCTCCTAGTTTAAATCTTCAAGTTTTATAGATTAAATATAGCTTAGATCTCCAATTTCCCTCTATCTATTCGTTTCACCATTTATACGGTGTAGTCCTTTCGAAGATTAACCTGGATAGACAGACAGATAGACAAAATTTTTAAAAATGGTTATTTATATCTTAATAATGAGCAAATAACTCAATGAGCTTAAAATAAGCCAGTTATATTAGTATTACAGGTAATCACTTTAATTTTATTTATATGTATAATTGTATATACGGTAGATGAGGATAGGGTAGGACAAGTAAATGTCACAATAATATAATAAATATCACAATATTCTGATTAAATTCGAAAGTTGTGAATGTAATGCAAATGGGCCAAAGGGGCGTTAAAATTTCGTTTTTGTTTTTAATTTAATTTATTGAATAATCGAGCACTTTTTATTTATTTATTTATTTATTATTTAAAGCAAGACACCTTACGTAAAGGGTTGCAACAGGCGGACTTAATGCCTTATGACATTCTTTACTAGTCAACCCTTTTATCTTGGGGACATTCTCATGAATACCTTCCGCTATAGGGTCGCCGAAAAGTTTATGCCAGACTCTTACCGGATAAAACCTCGTAAGAGTCAAAAACTTATTTATTACTTATCTAGACTCTTTAACGTTATATATATATATATATATAATCGGGATCTGGGAAACGGCTCCAACGATTTTTATAAAATTTAGGGTCCAGGGAGTTTCGGGGATAATAAATCGATCTAGCTAGGATTTATTTTTAGAAAATGTCTTTTTGTCCGTGTTTTTAGGCAATGAAAAACTGCCACAATATCGTTAGAATAAGAAAGTAAATTTTGACGGATTGTTAGTGATTATAAATAGCTTAATTGGTATAATGGTCGGTCACAGAATCGTAAAACCCCGGTTCGAGCCCAGATCGACCGACCGACTTTTTTAAATAATGATTTCTTAAATTTAGGCGAACACTACACATTGAATAAAACTATTATTTACGGATTTTATCGCGTTTAATTACTTTAATTTATTTTTTTTATTATCCCGACATTTCGGGTGCTTTACAGCGCCCATGGTCACGGGGGGGACTGAGATGTTTGACGTCCCAATGTCATAGATAGTCCGGCTACCTTCAGTTTTTTAATATTAATTTTTGGTCCGAATTACTTTTTTAAACATGTTTTTTTCATGTTCCTTTCTTTTTTGAGAAAATCTATTTTTTTCGAGCCCTTTTTTTAGTATTTTTTAAAAACACGAAAATTTAAATTAAAATAATTGCACTCATAATTTTTTATTCAAATAACCAGTTCCGTTTTTTCTGTTGTGTCGCTAAGATCAAAAAATATTATTTATATTTCATCAGTATGTAATTTGTATCTAAATATAATTTCCAAAACACACGAATTAAAAAAAATCGAGCAAAAAATACCGAGCAAAGCTGCGGTCAACCAGGTACTATATATATATATATATATATATATATATATATATATATATATATATATATATATATATATATATATATATATATATATATATATATATATATATATATATATATATATATATATATATATATATGAATGCGTGAAGAAAAACTTTGTACCCTTTTTAACCGTATTTTTGCGTGAATAAGTCAACTAGCGCCATGATGCGATAGAGGTAGTATTGGATTTGGCGAGACAAGCGAAGCTTCGGAGCGGAATAAAGTGAATTAGTGTGTTTAATTATTAGTGTTTTAAGTTTTAATTCGTGTAAAGTAAATTAAAGTGTTAATTTAATTAATTTTATCAGCTATTTTTATTGTCACGAACCTCAAGCTCAAGCAAGATTTGGCATAGTTAGGGTGTATATGGAAAAGGAGTGTAGAAAGCTAAAATTTATTTATAACTAGCTTGCCAGGCAGACGTTGTTCTACCCTTTAAAAACTATCCTATCTCTCAAGTTGGACCAAACTGCACACGGTGCGCATAATTGATACAATCGGTTAAGTTGTTTAGGAGTCCATCGAGGACAAACAACGTGACACGTAATTTATAGTAGTATATGTGTATAGTGTAGTATATATATATATATATGTGTGTGTGTGTGTGTGTGTGTGTGTGTTACAAATACATAAAATTAAATAAATAAAACAATCATTGTTCATGTTTATAGCTGTGAATTTTTTGTGATTTCAATGATGTTGCTTTTTCGACAGTCTATGAAGTGTATGTTAAGACGAAAAAAGGGTTTATTTTTTGTTTTTGAATTAAGTTCTTATTTCAACTACTAGACGAGAGGATTTTCGTAAACTGAACGTAAATCTTATACAGTTTTTGCGAAAGCGCTCCAACTTGTAAAGTAGATTTTGTGATACACATCTGCATAGTATATAATGGGATCTATAATTGAAGAAAGAAAAATGCGAAGTATTTCTTCATTACAAAAAGATTCTTATTAGAAGCTTTTATTCCGGAGTTAATGTAAGAACGAAAAATATAATTATAATCTTGAGTTTTATTAGGTATAAAAAACTATTTGAATCTTTTTAAATTCCAGTAACTCTCTTTCTCTTTTCTGTGCGAACTATTCAATTTCTGCTTTATGCTTTGTTCATTGACCGCAACCACTTTAGAGACTGCTTTTACAACAACAACGGAGTTAAAAGCTCGAGTTTACTTTGTAGTTCTGCTAATCCGTGCTTACTTCCAAATTAAGAGAAAATTCGAATATTTTCAGCGGAATTCAACATTACATACAAAGTTCTTATACTGATTTACTAAATTGGTTTAAAATATGGTTTGAAAACTGGCAGAAAGCCGCTTTGAAAGCTATTATACATTTTACTGCCAGAAGTACCTTAGCAAAGCTTACTTTACTTTGCTTAAGCTCTTATTTTTAATCATAGAAAATGCAACAGATTTATTTTTCTTGACAGTTTTTTTTTTTTGAGAAATAATGTATTTGGAGCTTGAAATCAATCGTGATTCTTAAAAATACATCCCGACAAATTCAAATATATTTCCGTCAAGCTGAAGAAGGAAAATGTGCATAAGGTAGCGTAAATAATTTTTTTTAACAGTGGTACAGCCACGCAACAGCCCTTGTTGTTGCACACATGGACCGGCTCAAACCGGGGTGGTACCACGACCTCACAGAAGACCAGCGTGAAGTAGAGGCTTTGCTTCTGCGATTTGTCTGGTGAGTGCAGGTGGCCGGACGCCCAATACCTATCCCTATCTTTAATTTGGATATTTAGGAAACTAAGACATATCACCTCTAAAAAATATTGTATATTATTTATGTACAATATTTTTTAGAGTACATTATATATATTTATATAATGTGTGTATATTATTTATTTTTTAGTAGTACTAATGTATGCACTAAGTTTGCAATTTAAATATAATTTCCTCTATGGGTCTACTGGAAGATATTTCAGCGAATTTGGAATAAGTAGAACCTTTGTACGTAATTACTATAAGACTGCTTTTGTACCTTAATGTGTGTACATAAAATAAATTAAAAAAAATTAATAAATCACATATATATTGCATTGGCACAATCCATAATAGGGTACTGTATCTCAGTCTTGGGAGGTGCAGCTAAAACAAAATTATTAGAAATCGAAGGAAGTCAGCGTTGTTTACTCTTTGTATGTATTGTAAACCATTTCGTTTTCCAACTGAAGAACTTTACATGTTGAGTGAGCTTCTTTCAATAAGACAGATATATATTCTATCAATAGTTTTACGGACACACAAATCTTTTCCTTTTAACTCAGAAATAATGACGAGAAGAAGAAAAGATAGGGTAGCAGTAACTAGATACGTAAAAACCAAATTTGCTGAGCGTCAGTTCTTATCGCAATCTGCTCATCTCTACAATAGGCTGAACAAAGATTTGATTTCATACCATTCACACTCACACAATACACATATATTTTACACAAACACATACACACACATGCGCTTGCGCGTGTGAACACGCTCTCATGCTTTTTTTAAATATAATTCCGAATTAATCTATTTCAGATAATATGTAAATTGAAAATATTGATTGTTGTTTTGCCTTGTTTTTCACTCTAAATTAATGTTAACATTAATTATTTTTATAAGTGTTTTTCCAAATAATCTTCACAAACACATTTAAAGTTATTTAGTAAAGTAAGAAAGAGCGGGGCCACCTGACACAAGTATTATTATTATTTAATAGAATGGTCCCAACCTCTGTTTACAGTTACAAACCACTGTGTTGTGAAATAGATTTTTTAATTTTTTTTGATTTTTGATACCTAGGCCCATTCCTAATCCCTATCAACATAGTAGCGGAATTAAATGAAAGACTACCCCAAGAGGGTACCAGCACCCCTGGAGAATCCGTCGCTGAGAATTCACGACCAAGACCATCCAACCCTTGGGGGTGGGCTTACTTTTCGCCGGATGATCCCAGCCTTGTTGCTGATGTGGTGCTACAGCGAATGGAACTTTTTATGCCATCATCTGTGGTATCTATCGGAGGCACCCAGCCTTGGTTTGGTCGCTCCTGCAAAATTGCACTACGTCATAAGCAGGAATTCTACCAGGCCTTGGCTCACGCATCGAAGTCTCGGGATGCAAACACCAGCGCCCTTAAAAAAAAGTACAATTCTGCCTCCAGGCCCTTCAAAAGTATCATTGTCAAGGTAAAGTCAGAGCACATCGGCAGAATTAGCGATAAAATAGTTCGTCTTCCTTCGGCAACACGTGCATTCTGGTCTCTCGCCAAGACTTTCCAAGGGAACTTCTGTCAGCCATCTCTCCTATCTCTACATAGGGAGGACGACTCACTGGCCCATGCCGCAAAGGACAAAGCCGATCGACTGCGTTCTCTCTCTTTGGGTCAAACTCGATTCTTGATGACGGGGGGAACACACCGCTGACTATCTGACGTAGTGAGTGCTCCATGCAGAATGTCCTGTTTACCCAACACTCAGTGCGCAGAACACTCCTATCCCTGGACGTCAAAAGTCGAGTGGGTTGGATGGCGTCCCTCTTATTGTGGTGAAGACGTGTGCTCCGGAGTTGGCACCGGTTTTAACGCGTCTTTTCCGGTACTCCTGCTCCTTCGGCGTGGTCCAGAAATCAATTAAGACAGCCCTCGTGCACCCGATTCTTAAAAAAGGTAACCTCTCTGATCCGTCCAACTATAGGCCTATCGCCATCACCTCCTTTTCTCTAAAATAATGGAATCCATTACTAACAGCCAGCTTATGCGGTACCTTGAAGATCACGAGCTGATTATAGACCGCCAGTACGGTTTCCGTCGCAGTCGCTCGGCTGATAATCTTCTAGGTTACCTAACTCATAAATGGGCCGAGGCAATAGAGCCCAAGGGGGAGGACCGTTGGACGTTAGTTTGGACATAGCGAAGGCCTTCTATGGGCTTCCCGAAAAATTGTGCAATTGGATCACCAGTTTTCTTGCTGATCATAGCATCAAGGTCGTAGTAGACGGTGCATGCACCCATTGACGCTGGTGTTCCACAAGGCTGTGTGCTATCACGACTGTTTCTTCTGCATATCAATGACGTGTTGCAAACCGATAAATTTTCATTCATTGCTATGCAAACGACAGCACTGGTGATGGTTAATACACCGGCCGTGCCAATATTTCTCGGGAAAACGTCGCAGAGTACCAGGTCAAACTTGCGAAACTTTGTTGAACATAGTCTTGGACTCGGGACGACTAAATCTAGTCTAGTTTAATCCCGAGAAGACACAAGTTTGGGCGTTTACCGCTAAAAAAACATACTTCGTCGTATCGTCTCAGTTTCAAGGCACTCCCCTTATTGCCTCAGCCAGTATTGGAATCCTTGACGTCGCCATATCGGGTGACATGCAGTTTCGTGGTCACTTGGAAGAAAAGGCCAAATTGGTCTCTAAAAAGCTTGGCGTGTTCAGCAGAGCGGGACAGTATTTTATGCCGACTCACCGCCTGTAACTTTACGAGGCACAATTTCGGCCGCACATGGAATAATGTTCCCATCACTGGGCCGGGGTCCCAAGTACCAGCTCCTTCCATATAATCGCATTCAGTGCAGAGCTCTTCAAATCGTCGGCGACCGAGCTTTTTCCGATCGGGTTGACTCACTTGCACTGCAAAGAGATGTTGCATCTCTTTGCGTATTTTATCACATCTACCACGTGGAATGCTCTGAAGAATTGTTGGGACTAATTCCAGCCGCACAATTTCACGATCGCACAACGCGACAAATCTCACAATATCATTCATACCATTTGGATGAATGTCGGTGCACCACCGTGTGATTTAAAAGAAGTTTTCTTCCTCGCACAATTACCTTGTGGAATAGACTACCACCAGAGATTTTTCCGGACCGATACGACTTAGGGACCTTCAGAAAAGAGCCCACTCCTTTTTAGAAGGCTGGCAACGCATCTGCAATTCCCCTGGTGTTGCAGTTGCTCATGGGCGGCGGTAATCACTTACCATCAGGTGAGCCGTATGCTCGTTTACCGCCTCTCCTATAAAACCAAAATAAAACATTTTCGTTTTTCTGTGTTCAAAACTAAATTAGTAAATCAAGAACAGATTAGGTTGTAATAGTGGTGATATTAGGTCCACTATTAATAGACTCCGAGTGGTTTAGTGGCGGGGAAATGATACTATTTTTTTGATGTGCAGACGAATGGAGTATGGAGTATGGAATACATTTTTGGTCAACCCTGCCTATATTTAAATGTCTGGCTACGTCATTAGTTTACCAAAAGTAACAACTTTCATTTAACTAGCCAATTATAATTCATACATTCTGACCAATAAAAATTAATCAAAAATATTATGTACAACTATTATGTACCTTCCATTTGCCGGCGTGAGACTCGTGGACAGCTTCTCGTAGCTGCGTTCACTGCGTTCACCGGCGCGCGCGCATAATCAGCGAGCGGTGGCGGCGTAGGACACATCTCCGGAACAGCAAGAAGAAGCGAAGTTGCGGCGTTGAAGAAATGGCTCGAAAATGTCGACGGATGCATGAAGATAGCCGACGTGTGAAGACGATACGGCGCTGATGATATTTGCGGCTGTTTGTATATGTTATTTCTATATTAGAACGTTAAATATATACGTCAAATTATATTGCATCGATATGCAGCCCGCAGTATCTCAGCAGCCGGGGGTAATTACGAAATAAATGTTTTCTTCAAACCTTCGCCTTCTGTGTTATGGTAGCAGCAGGATATATATTATTAATTGCCGTTTAGGGTTGATTAGTCTGGTTGCTACAAGGTATATTGGGAATAAGGTTATACTATATTACAGTAGAATATTGCTGCTGACACCTATCAATAAATATGTGTTATCTGCTAAAAGATACTTCGGATATATCATGTAATATGATAATTACAGCCCATCACTAGTCTACTGCTAAACATAGACCTCCCCCAAAAGGAAAGTAAAAGCGTAAATTTACAGCCTACTTTCGTCCCACTGCAGGGCACAGGCCTTCATTCATTTCTGAGAGGGTTTTATGGCAAAGAAATGTCCGCCGCAATGCCCAATTGCGTGTTTGCGAACTTTTTATGTATTCCCCAAGTAATGCTGCAAAGCACGGTATCTATGCCACCGGCATCCATCTATTTTATGCACCTTTCATTCAGCGTGTGTCTGATTATCGGTATATAGAAGTGCTGAGGTGTTTATATAGTAGGACTACGATAGCTGTTCGAGCATTTTTTTACGCGAGGAAATTCCCACCGGAGTCCAATAACGCAGAGTCTATTAGGTCAGGAAAGTTGACTCTCGGAAGCACCACCCTTTCTCACTCCAGCGTTAGACCTGGTTTGTGGCTCAACCAAGTTTGTTGCCAACCATATTTCTGCCACAGAGAGTATTGGGATTGGCGCCTTGCAATACCGACAATTCTCTCCCTACGCGGCCCCTACCGCCACTTGCGGGGAATAGGGTAAGTGGCGCATCGCTTACTCCACTTAGCTGCAGCAGTAGAAGGAGAGGGCATTCCTCTCAAAACCGCAACTCACCAACACACATGCTGTGGCGCTTAAAGTGGCCACACCTCGGGCCGGCCTTTCTCTCGAGCTAGCCAAATAGGTTCTTGTTTGTTCATCGTGGGTAACCAAGCTATGACAAGGTTGAAACCCGTTGGAGGGTAGGGAGCTATTTGAGTATTGAAACAGAGCATGCAACATAGCCAACTGCAAAGAGGTGTTAGATAGGGCTAGGTCACCGACACTCTTCAAAGTTTTAACAGTGGTAGAGCCACGCGGCAGTCTTTGCTGTTGCACGTATGGGCCGACTAACCAGGTTGGTGCCACGACCTCACAGAAGACTGGCTTGAAAAAGAGGCTTTGCTTCTGTGTTTCGTCTGATGAGTGCAGGTGGCCAATCCCCCACCTCCCCATCATCAAGACTACCCCTGTGGAATCCCTCGCTGAGCATCCCCGACCAAGCTACTCCATTTCTGAGCGTGATTCCTCAGGCTGCCTCGCGTATTCAGGGGACTTCATTCAAACCTTAAGGCCGTCTACAACGATCTGGTAACGACGAAGCCAGCCTTGCTCTTTCTAACCGAGACACAGGTGTCCTCTCTGGATGATATTTTGTATTTCTCCTACTGGGGTACAAATAAGAACACTCTTTTTTGCCTTGAGCTGGATTTTACGTGTACATCAGAGAGGACATCTGTTTTCGACGCCTCGGCTTCATTAAGTTACGGACCTGTCCATATTATGGCTGCGCGTAAACAGCGCCGATCATCCCCGCATCTACGAGTGCCTCTATAAGGTAATGCCAACACAGATCGATTCATTGACGACGCACAGATAGCTGCAGAATCCGTGCTACAACAGGTTCAATCCGCAGAGAACGTGATACTTGGTGATTTTAACGCCCACCATGCTAATTGGCTTGATTCTCGTTAAACTGATCATGCGGGTAGATCTGTTTATGATTTTTCTTTTATGTACGATTTTACACAAATTTATATCTTTCTGAGTTACCTTACTCATAAATGGGCGGAGCCAGTAGAGTCAAATCGAAAGTTGATGGCCGTTAATAAATTGGCCTTCAATTGGGTTTGGCACTTCTTAGGAAGCTTCCTTCCTATGAGCTTCCCGAAAAATTATGCGATTGGATCACCAGTTTTCTTGCAGATCGGAGCATCAAGGTCGTAGTAGACGGTGCATGCTACGATTACAAACCCATTAACGCTGGTGTTCCACAAGGCTGCGTGCAATCACCAACGGTGTCGCAAACCGGTACCATTCATTGCAATGCAGACGACAGCACTGGTGATGCTTTATACACCGACCGTGTCAATATTTCTCGGGTAAACGTCGCCGAGACTAGGACAAACTTGTGTCTGTCGAGACTTAGTCCAGTTTAATCCGCAGAAGACAAAAGTTTGCGCGTTTACTGCTAAAAATAATCCCCATCGTTGTATCTCCTCAGTTTTAAGGTACTTCCCTTGTTGCATCAGCCAGTAATGTAATCCTCGACGTCCACATATCTAGTAACGTGCAGTTACATGTTCACTTAGATCATCATCATCATCATTACAGTCCTTCACAAGTCCACTGCTGAACATAGGCCTCCCCCAAGGTATGCCACAAAGCACGGTTCTGAGCCACTTGCATCCATCGACTTCCTGCATGTCTTACCAGGTCTTCACTCCATCTAGTGGGAGGTCGCCAAACGGAACCGTAGGGGCCAGTAGCTGGCCGACTTTATGGAGAAAGAAGGACTCTTTATGATGAACTCTTTCTTCCAGAAGCGGCCCCACAGGAAGTGGACCTGGTCGAGCCACGATGGTTTGACAAAAAATGAGATTGACTTCATTATGACGACCAGACGCCAACTCTTCAGTGATGTGTCAGTGATCGCAAGAGTGAAAACTGGCAGTGATCACCGAATAGTTAGAGGCACACTGAACCTAAACGTTAAGTTTTAGAGGTCTCATCTAATGAAGTCAACGCTCCATCCCCCTCGTGCTCTAATCCAGAATCCCGAAATTTTTTAGATCAAGTTACGTAACCACTTTCAGTGCCGAGGAGATTACAATGCAGTGGACGATATGAATGACAAGCTCGTGGAAACTACTTTTAACAGTGGTAGAGCCACGCGGCAGCTTTGCTGTTGCACGTATGGGCCGGCTCAAACCGGGGTGGTACCACGACCTCACAGAATGCTGGCGTGAAGTGGAAGCTCTACTTCCGCGTTTCGTCTGGTGAGTGCAGGTGGCCGGAGGCCCAAATCCCCCCCCCATCAACATGGTAGCGGAATTAAATAATAATAGACTACCCCAGGAGGGTACCAGCACCCCTGGAGAATCCCTCGCTGAGCATCCACGACCATGTTTCTCCACTTCTGAGCGTGGGTGCTCAGGCTGCCCCGCGTATTCTGGGGGGGGGGGGGGCAAAATTCCGCTCAAGACTACAACTGCTCGGGGCAAACGGAGCAACAAGACCAAGGCGACCCCTGCCACGCTGTCCGTGAATTTCTGCAATATCAGGGGACTTCACTCTAACCTAAACGCCGTCCACTACCATCTCGAGACGGCGAGGCCAGCTCTGCTCTTTCTGACCGAGACGCAGGTGTCCTCTCCGGCTGATGTCTCGTATCTCTCCTACCCGGGGTACAAACTGGAACACTCCTTTGTGCCTCGGGCTGGAGTTTGCGTTTACGTCAGAGAGGACATCTGTTGCAGACTTGAAGGTTCGGACCTGTCCATCCTTTGGTTACGCGTAGACAGCGACGACCACCCGCGCATCTACGGGTGCCTCTATAGGTCCCATAGCGGTAATGCCGAAACAGACCGACTCTTCGACCACGTCCAAATGGCTGCAGATTCGTTGCTACAGCAGATCCCCTCCGCAGAGATCGTGATCCTCGGCGACTTTAACGCCCATCACGCCGAATGGCTTGGTTCACGTTTAACCGATCATGCGGGGAGATCTGTTCATGATTTTGCCTTGGCATATGGTCTGACACAACTGGTTACTTCGCCTACGCGGATTCCAGATGTGGAGGATCATGCACCTTCCCTGTTGGACCTTCTGCTGACCTCTCACCCGGACGGATATCAGATTTCCGTCGACGCCCCTTTAGGCTCCTCGGACCATTATCTGGTCCGGACTGTTGTGCCACTCACGCTGAAATCGTGGTTGCATTCTGCAGGCTGCCGCCGTGTTTGGCACTATAGGTCAGCCGATTGGGATGGGATGCGGGCTTTCTTTGCATCCTACCCTTGGGGGCGGGTTTGCTTCTCGCCGGATGATCTCAACGTTGTTGCGGATTCTGTTACTGATGTGGTACTTCAGGGTACGGAACTTTTTATTCCTTCCTCTGTGGTGCCCATTGGAGGCAAATCTCAGCCATGGTTTGGTCGCTCCTGTAAAATAGCATCATGCTATAAGCAGGAGTGCTACCAAGCCTGGGTTGATGCATCAGCGTCCCGGGATGTAAACACCAGCGCTCTAAAAAAGAAGTACAATTCCGCCTCTAGGTCCTTCAAAAGAGTCATTGCCAAGGCAAAGTCAGAGCACATAGGCAGAATTGGCGAGAAACTAGTTCGCCTTCCTTCTGGAACCCGTGCATTCTGGTCTCTCGCCAAGGCTGTCCAGGGGAATTTCTGTCAGCCATCTCTTCCATCTCTGCACAGGGAGGACGACTCACTGGCCCATACTGCAAAGGAGAAAGCCGATCTTCTCGGCTCTTTTTTTGCGTCTAACTCGACTCTCGATGACGGGGGGAGTACGCCGGCGACCATCCCGCGGTGTGAGTGCTCCATGCCGGAAGTGCAGTTCACACAGCGCTCGGTTCGCAAAGCACTCCTCTCCCTGGATATCCACAAGTCGAGTGGGCCTGACGGAATCCCCCCAATTGTGCTTAGGACGTGTGCTCCAGAGTTGGCACCGGTTTTAACGCGTCTTTTCCGGTACTCCTACTCCCTAGGCGTAGTCCCAAAATCATGGAAGACGGCTTTCGTCCACCCGATCCCTAAAAAAGGCGACCGCTCAGACCCGTCAAACTACCGGCCAATCGCCATCACCTCCTTGTTCTCCAAAACAATGGAGTCCATTGTAAACTGCCAGCTCATGAGGTACCTTGAGGATCACCAGCTGATTAGTGACCGCCAATACGGTTTTCGTCGTGGTCGGTCAGCTAGTGATCTTCTGGTCTACCTCACTCACAGATGGGCGGAGGCAGTAGAGTTCAAGGGGGAGGCATTGGCCGTTGGTTTGGACATTGCGAAGGCCTTCGATCGGGTTTGGCACAAAGCGCTTCTTTCGAAGCCCACTTCCTATGGGCTTCCCGAGAAATTGTGCGATTGGATCACCAGCTTTCTTGCAGATCGGAGCATCAAGGTCGTTGTAGACGGTGCAAGCTCCGATTGCAAGCCTATTAATGCTGGTGTTCCACAGGGCTGCGTGCTATCGCCAACGTTGTTTCTTCTGCATATCAATGATATGTTGCATACCCGTAACATTCATTGCTATGCAGATGACAGCACTGGTGATGCTCTTTACACCGGCCGAGCCAATATTTCTCGGGAAAACGTCTCCGAGTGCCGGGACAAACTTGTGTCTGAAGTCGAGTCTTTGCTGAACAGAGTCTCGGATTGGGGACGACTAAATCTAATCCAGTTTAACCCCCAGAAGACACAAGTTTGCGCGTTAACTGCTAAAAAGAACCCCTTTGTTGTATCCCCTCAGTTTCAAGGCACTCCCCTTGTTGCCTCAGCCAGTATCGGAATCCTCGGCGTCGACATATCGAGTGACGTGCAGTTTCGTGGTCACTTGGAAGGGAATGCCAAATTGGCCTCTAAAAAGCTTGGCGTGCTCAGCAGAGCGGGACAGTATTTCATGCCGGCACACCCCCTGCAACTTTACAAGACGCAGGTTTGGCCGCACATGGAATACTGTTCCCATCTCTGGGCTGGGGCTCCCCAGTACCAGCTCCTTCCACTTGACCGCATCCAGCGCAGAGCGGCTCGAATCGTCAACGACCGAGTGCTTTCCGATCGGCTCGATTCACTGGCGCTGCGAAGAGATGTTGCATCTCTTTGCGTATTTTATCGCATCTATCACGGGGAGTGCTCTGAGGAATTGTTCGGATTAATCCCAGCCGCCAAATTTCGTGAACGCACTATACGGCAAACGTCCCGATACCATCCACACCATCTGGATTCTTGGCGGTCCACCACTGTACGTTTCACAAGAAGTTTTCTTCCACGTACAACCTCTCTGTGGAATAGTTTACCACCAGCGATTTTTCCGGACCGATACGACCTGGGGACCTTCAAGAAAAGAGCTTACTCCTTTCTAAAGGGCCGGCAACGCACCCGTAATTCTCCTGGTGTTGCGGTTGATCATGGGCGGCGGTAGTCACTTAACATCAGGTGGCCGCATGCTCGTTTGCCCCCTCTTCCATAAAAAAAAAAACTGTCAATGCAGTTGGAGCTAAGTTCTGCAAGACTCGCCACGAAAGAACACAAAACTCTCCGATCACATTCTTAATCTCATGGCTGTTAGACGGAAGATGAGGCTGCAATAGTCAACAGATTTGACAGCATACAGACAACTGAACAGACAGATCTCCAAATGCATGCGGCGAGACTTGCGCAACTTCAATATTGCTTGTATTAAAGAAGCGATCGAGTGGAACTAGGGCTCCAAAGTCTTTGACAGAGATCTCTCTGCCAGAAAAAGCCAACAAAATATATTACAAAATATACTTATCAAAGCTGAAAACTGAGTATGGCAGCATTGTTTCCAGGACACCTGAAATTCTGAGTGAGATTGAGAGGTTCTATGGGCAGCTGTACATATCATCGTTGGAGCCACACGCAAGTGTGAGTAACGACCCAAGAGCAAGTCTTATCTGACACTATTCCGATGATATCCCGGACGTCAGTCGGAGCGAGATTAGAATGGCTCTTCAGAACCTTAAAAACGGCAAGTCCCCGGGCGAGGATTGAATTACAGCGGAGCTTCTGAAAGCGGGTGGAAAACCGGTACTTGAATTCCTTCAGAGGCTCTTTTATTCCGTCCTCTATGGTTGCACTACTCTGGAGGCGTGGAGCAGTAGTGTGGTGATTTTGCTCTTTAAGAAAGGTGACAAAAGCCCTCTTAAAGAACTACAGACCGATATCCTTTCTAAGCCGTGACTACGTGCTGTTTTCGAGAGTCATTACGAATCGTCTCGCACGCAGACTCGACGACTTCCAGCCTCCCAAACAAGCCGGTTTCCGAAAAGGCTTTAGTACTATAGACCACAAACATACCCTTCGGCAAATTGTACAGAAGTCCGAAGAATACAATCTGCCACTTTGCCTGGCGTATGTGGACTATGAGAAAGCCTTTGATTCCGTCGAAGTTTGGGCGATGCTACAGTCTCTTCATCGGTGCCAAGTTGACTGTCGATATATCGAAATGCTGAAGTGTTTGTACAGTAGGGCTGCGATGGCTATCCGAGTACAGAACCAGAGTACGAAACCTATCCAAATGCAGAGAGGTGTAAGACAGGGTGTCGTTATTTCCCCGAAACTCTTCACAGCTGCGTTGGAAGACGTTTCCAAGCTACTGAACTGGAAAGAATACGTTATTAACATCAATGGCGAGTACATCACTCACCTTCGATTTGCCGACGACATAGTCCTTATGGCAGAATCGCTGGAGGACTTAAGCACTATGCTCAATGACCTCAATAGTGCCTCCCAACGGATAGGTCTTAAGATGAACATGGATAAAACAAAGATCATGTTTAATGTCCATGTCACACCTATGCCGGTATTTGTTGGGAGCACTAAGCTCGAAGTTGTTGACGAGTACGTACCGACGAGTACCTGGCACAAATAGTCCGACTGGGTAAGTCCAACTTCGACCGAGAGTTCAATCGACGGATTCAACTCGGCTGGGCAGCGTTCGGGAAATTACGACACATCTTCTCGTCAGGTATACCTCAAAACCTGAAAACTAAGTTGTACAACCAGTGCGTGTTGCCAGTGATGACTTACGGAACCGAGACGTGGTCCTTCACTGCTGGCCGTATGAGGACGCTCAAAGTTACTCAACGAGCTATGGAGAGGGCTATGCTCGGAGTTTTTCTACGTGATAAACTTAGAAATGAGGATATCCGCAGAAGAACCAGAGTGACTTACATAGCCCTACGGATTAGTAAGCTGAAGTGGCAATGGACCGACCATATAGCTCGAAGAACCGACAACTGTTGGGAAAGAAGGGTTCTCGAGTGGCAGCCTCGTACCGGTAGGCGAAGTGTTGGGCGACCCCCCACTAGATGGAGTTCATTTCACTTTCTAAAAACTTGGCATGCTCAGCAGAACGGGACAGTATTTAATGCTTGGTTACTGCCTGCAACTTTACAAGGCACAGGTTTAGTCACACTTGGAATACTGTTTCCATCTCTGGGCGGGGGCTCTCCAGTGGTAGCTTCTTCCGTTTCATCGCATCCAGCGCAGAGCAGTTCAAATCGTATTCTTAATTATTTTATTCTTGTTATTATAATATTATTCTACACAAACGCTATTATATACGAGGAACATATTCTTCAAACATTTGTTTTAGCGCAATAAATGATTTAATCACAAGACAATGATAAAAACTAAATTTAAGTTATAACTATAGGTAAGTTTTATCATTACGTCAGAATTCTACGTGTAAGAAACCACGTTTTATAAGTCTCATGTTCGTGCGATGCAAGTTAAGATAGTTATAATAACAGTTTTCTCGCACGATTGTAATTTTAATAACTTTACCATCTTAATTGCTTTCAAATGTTCAAAGAGTTTTAAGTACTTGCGTAAATTCTCAAATTTAGAAAATAAATACTAGAACATAAGTACATACTATAAAAATATTTTAAAAGAGAGTGTAGCACATTTTGCCTAACATTTTCAATAATATCAAAATAATCGCAGATCTAAAATAGTAAATAAAATATTTTTTAAAGAAGTTAAGTTTTATTCAACTAACATTAAAAATTATTTTACGAAGAGTGTAAGCACTCTCTCTCTCTCTCTCTCTTTCTCCTAAACTATCATAGCTAGACTCTCTTACCAAATAATGCGATGTGATGTCATATCTCTTAAGCATGGAATAGTAAAGAACTCAGAGTTCCACACAAACACAGAGTTAAAAAACACACTATGAGCTAATGTTAATCATTCTTTATAGAGTAACTTATCACACTCTTAATCTCATGACTGTTAGACGGGAAATGAAACTGCAGTCTTCAACAAATTGGACAGCATACAGACAACTGAATAGACAGATCTCTAAATGCACGCGGCGGGACTTATTCAACTTAAATATAGCTCGCATAGAAGAAACGATAGACTGGAATTAGTCCAAAGTTTTTGCCAGAGATTTGTCTACCAGAAAGAGCCAACTGTCGAAGCTGACGAATGAACGTGGCACCTCGTTTCAGCACACCTGAGATTTTGAGTGAGATTGAGGGGTTCTATGGGCAGCTGTACACATCATCGTTGAAGCCACACTCGAGTGTGAGTAACGATCAAAGAACAAATCTCATCCGACACTATTCCGATGATATTCTGGACGTCAGTTTGAGTGAGATAAGGATGGCTCTCTTGCGCCTTAAAAACGGCAAGGCCGAGCAAGGATGGAACCAAAGTGGAGCCTCAGAAAGCGGGTGGAAAACTGGTATTTGAAGTCCTTCAGAAGGTAATTAATTCCATCCTCTATGGTGGCACTACTCTGGAGGCGTGAGGCACAAGTGCTGTGGTTTAATTCTTCAAGAAAGGTGACAACACTTTCTTCAAAAACTGCAGACCGATTTCCCCTCTGGGCCGCGTCTACGTGATATTTTCGAGAGTCATTAAGAATCGTCTCGCACGCAGCTTCAATGATTTCCCGCCTCCCGAACAAGTTGATTCCGTAAAGGCTTTAGCACCATATACCACATACATACCCTTTGGAAAATTCTACAGAAGAACAAAGGGGGAAACATATCCCTATGTCTTGCATATGTGGATAATGAGAAAGCATTTGATTCAATGAGAAAGCCTTTGATTCTGTTGAAATTTGGGTGGTGTTACAATCTGTTAATTTGACATTCAATGTCGGGTTGTAGCAACAAAAATATTATTTCCGACTACCACGCGGACGATGTCGCCGGTTGCGATTTTCCAAAATAATATATTTTCCAAACCCCGCGTGGGCAAAGCCGCGGGCGAAAGCTAATATTTAAATATATATACACTTTTGTCTACATTATAATAAATAATAATATAGCCTCTTTATTTCCATAATGAATGACTTAAAAAGGACCAATAGTATCTTAAGATTACGATTTACATAATTATGCATGCATATAACAAAATAATACAATTCATAATTATCAGAATTAATAATTTAGAATCGAATAATTTTTAAATTTTATATAAATTTCAAAATATTAAATAAAATAAATTTTCAGATCAGTTTGTGTACAAAATTCATAACATAATTCATTACGGACCCCTCAACGGGTGAAGGCCTCCTCCATTTTTTTCCACGTCTGTCTGTCCTTTGCCTTCGTGATCCAATTTTCACCGGCTTTTCTTATTATCTCGTCAACCCATTTTTCTCTCGGTCTCCCTCTGTTCCTTTTGTTTGGTGGTCCTTGCCAGTTAGTTACTCTCTGTGTCCATTTTTCTTTGTCCATACGCGCAATATGACCCGCCCATTTCCATTTTTGTTTTTGGGAATGTTCCAAAGCATCTATTATTTTTGTTGTATTTCTTACGTCTATGTTTCTTTTCCTGTGTTTTCTTTGTATATTTAGTATACTCCTTTCCATTGCTCTTTGACATACTTGTATTTTGATTTTAGTCTTATTATTGTATATCCATGTTTGGCAGCCATACGTAAGGCAGGGTAGTAAACATGTATCCATTATTTTTTTCTTCAGTTTAATAGGGAGTTTTGATTTTAGGGTTTCTTTATTGCTCCAGAATTTGTTCCAGGTTATGTTAACTCGTCTTTTAACCTCATCTTCGTGTCTTGTCTTAGAGAAAGATACTTGTTGTCCCAGGTAAACATAGCTTTGAACGTATTCTAATATATTGTTATTGACCCTTATTGGTATAATATGGTGGTTCGTCATGACTTTAGTCTTGGTAACATTTAGTTCTAAGCCAATCGTAAGGCTTACATCATTTAGTTCTTTAATCATTTTCTGTAATTGAGATGCTGTTTCGGAAAAGAGTATGATGTCATCCGCAAATCGAAGATTACTGAGGAGTTTGCTATTTATATTTATTCCTGTCTTTTCCCAGTTCAGAGTTTTCATTATATTTTGTAGCACAGTTATAAAAATTCTAGGTGACAGGGGGTCACCCTGTCTGACGCCTCTACAAATGTTTATTTCAGGGCCATGTCTCTCTAACTTTACACGACTTTTGCTTTTGTAGTAGATGTCTTTTATAAGATCTATAGTCTCCGATGGTACTTCGCACTCATTTAGAGCTTTCCACATGCTCGTATGTGATATAGAGTCAAAGGCTTTTGCGTAGTCGATAAATGCCAGGTAGAGTGGTCTATTGTGCTCTATATATCTCTCTATAATCAAATTTAAAGTGTGGATGTGATCTATTGTTGAGAAGTTTTTCCTGAAACCTGCTTGTTCCGGCGGTTGAAATTTCTCTGTGAACTTTGCTAGGCGATCCTCAAGACAGGAAGCAAATAGTTTGTACATACTTGATTGTAAGCTTATTGGTCGGTAGTTTCCAATAACGGCAGGGTCTCCTTTCTTGTAGAGTAAAATTATGTCCGATTGTGCCCATTCTTTCGGTATTGCTCTATCGTTTAGAATCTTGTTAAATAGTGTTGTTATGTATGGTGCTAGTATAATTAAAAATTAAATATATATACACTTTTGTCTACATTAATAGTTTTATATATAAATACAAATATGATACCGATGTTAGCCCTACGAGTGATTTTACAAGTTAATTCTAATCAATCTTCCAATAAACGCGCTTATAAATGTTTTATACTAATATATACCTTTTTGCGTTTCTGTAAATATGTAGACGATTACACTATTTA
Source organism: Parnassius smintheus behrii (assembly GCA_036936625.1). NCBI lineage: Eukaryota > Metazoa > Arthropoda > Insecta > Lepidoptera > Papilionidae > Parnassius > Parnassius smintheus. The sequence continues at coordinate 25,501,976 of JAUPFT010000012.1, forward strand.
ATAACATATTTTATAGGTCATAGAAGACCCTTTTTACTCGTTGTTAGTGTCACAACTATCCTGTAATTACAACAACCATGCCGTATTTTTAATGATCCAACACCTACCGTAGACATGTCATTACTCGTATGTGTCACATACTACCCTAATTTCATCGCCTATAACTTATTTATTATTTTATCAAATGTCAAGGGTCTTGTCTTAAACGTAAAATATATTAAATATAGCTATAGCAATAGCTAAAAAACTAAATTATTAGGTAGAAGTTACATTAACATATTTAGTTCAAATTGCCAACTGTAATAATGTTTCTGCGTCGATATGTTGTGTATTGTTATTAATTGTAATCTAGTGTAAGTAATACAGTGTAGTGGCGGTGTAAGTATACCTACTACTCCATATCATCACGTAGGTATCGTAAGAGGCTACGGATGGAAACAAATCAGGAGAGGTGCAGCAGCGTCTTCCCAATAACGACTAAAAGTAAAAAATGCGTTTGTCAACCCACTCGCCAAGCGTGGCAACTATGGCAAATAGTCTCCCTATGAAGCAATGTGCTCACACGAATATTAACATTTATGGAAACTTTTTTTCATTTTATTTCTTTACTTCTTTTACAGATTTGAATTAAATGTTTACTCCGTATTTCAATCTTGAAATCAATTTTACGTATTATTCACTCGAAAATTTAAACACAAAAAGTTACAACTTAAAGTGAAATTTCATAGTTGTAGGTATTGCTTTAATAATAAAACCCAGGCAAGTATAAAACAGAGGAGCTTTTGAATTAACGAGGTGACATAAAATTTTGTACTTTGTGAATGTACAGTAATTGTGTCGAGTACCACGTAACATTATGTACGGTACTATAACAACTTTATAAACCTTTTTTTTTGTGAAGTGTATAAACATCTTCCTTATTTCTGAAAATTCTTAAAAACTTTTTTTTTAATAAAAAAACTACGCATGAAATCTCACTTTTTCTACATTACCACAAAATTTTTAGTGACGGGAATGTAGACGTTAAAATCAATCGATCCCCTTATTTATTGAATTCTAGCCTCTAATAAATAATAGAACTACCATCCATCCTTAAAGTGTAATATATTCTTCATATTTTTTCAGACTATTAACATATTTCCTTTTTTATATAATAAGTGTAACAAATGAGCACACAGTCCATCTGGTGGTAGGTGGATGCTGTAGCAGTGCAGTAGACGTCAACATTTATACCATATTATATATTTATACCACATTACTCCTGTTGACTGAGGTGGAATGCCTTATTTCCAGAAAGAAAGGGCTTCAGTTCTTTAGACTCACCATATGAAACACAGCAGCATCAATCTGCTGTGTACGGTGCAACCGCACATATCGCCCGATGAGCATTTTCGCCTCATACACTTATTTTTATTGTTCATCAAATCAGTTCGTGTACTCGTTCTTAGCCATTAGCAGCTTTTAAATATATTTTGCCTTTTTTATCAAGCAGCATATTTCATTTATATCATCAGCAGCAGCATTTTAGATGTAACGTACATCTTTATGGTCCTTCGAGCTTACCGTGAGCGGGACTTCGGTCGCGAATGACCTAATTTGAATTGCGAAAGCGGTACGCGCCACGTAAGTCAAACAACGGCAGCGTTGGTAAGTCTACAGCTCTCTACTATAATCAGCAACTACAGTAATGTTCAAAATAGAAGATCTTCTAGCTAGCCAGAACCAAATAATGGAAGCTATGGATCAGCTCCCAATCAACTTTAAAAAAGACGGTGCCGACCTCAAGACACCGGCTCATATTAAAAAGCGACTTAGCACTTTAGAAAGTTATTTGCAGGAGTTACAAAGTAATCATTTAAAGCTTTTTGAGTCTGACGATAAATCTCATGTATATATAAATCTTAAAAATTTCAATAACATGAAAAAAGTTATTAACAGCAAGATGTGATCTGATCTTTAACGGGAGAAGACAACTCCAAAAATGGACATCCCCATGTTCAGTGGGAGCTACCACCAGTGGTTGTCGTTTAAGAACTTAATCGTCGAAGCTATACATAGCAACAGAGCCTTATCAAACAGTCAGAAAATGCGATTTCTGAAAAGTAAATTAAAAGGAGAAGCAAAGAAAATAGTGCAACATTTACAGATAAGCACAGGCTACTATCAAGTATGTTGGGATCTTTTAAACCAACGGTATAGAAACATAAAGCTTATTTTTAATTCTCACATGAGTGTATTAGTGAACCAACCTACTATACAACAGCAGTCAGTATCTGCAATTAAAAAGATTCATGATACCACCAATGAATGTCTAAATACCATCAAAAATCTGGGAGTCTACATAGAGAATTGAGACCCCATAATTGTTCACTTAATTACTCAGAAATTAGACGCGGACACACATAAAGACTACATCGAGTCATTGAAACACCCCAGAGATTTACCGACTGTAAAAGATCTATTACAATTTTTGGAGGTTAAATTCACAGCCCTAGAGTCATCATAACGAAAACCAGACCCACAGTAGTCAAATCAGCAGCCGCGACAATCATCTCAGCCATCTAATTTCAAAAAATCATTAGTTTTTAAAGCATTCACGAGCAATCACAATCCGTCATTTAAATCAAATAATTTCAATAATAAAAGTAGGTTAGCGTCCGCACCGAAACAAAAATGCCCAATCTGCAATAAAGATCACGCCATTCCGTATTGCGAAACATTTTCAACACCAACCAGATTTCAAGCGACAAATAATATCTAAGCTATCTTTATGCCAAAACTGCCTTTATAATCATAACGGTAATGAATGTTTTTCAAATAAAAGGTGCCATAAGTGTCAAAGCAATCATCATACACTGGTTCACGAAGCCTTTACCGTATCAGCAAACGCTGTAAATCCGAGTGCAACGACCGACCGTGCGGTGTCAAACTCACACGTGTCTCTGGAGGACACTCAGGAGATTTTATTGGCAAATGTTATAATCAACGTCCAAGCTGTCGATGGTACCCTTCACTCAATGAGACCTCTTATCGACCAAGGGTCCCAAACTTCGATCATCACTTATTTATTTAGTATTACCTCGCAAGCATTACAAAGGAGTGATATTACGAGTAGGCGCAAAGGAGAACAGCTGAAAGGGTGTTATAAACATCACTTTATCTTCTTGTTATAGCGCCTATAGCATAAATCTTGATGTCTTTATAATGAATTACGCAGTAAATAACTTACCAAACAAATCATTCAGAAAACCATCATGGGCGTTTATTGAAAACATCCAACTAGCTGACCCTGAATTCTATCATAGCAGGACAGTAGATTTGTTACTGGGCGCCGATGTTTACTCTTTCATCATCATGGGAGGAATCAACAAAGAAATGACGATATACCTATTGCTCAGCAAACGCGCCTAGGCTGGATTTTATGCGGAAACGTGAAATCGTACAACTGTAACGTGATTGTGGTAGACATTGACAGCATACATAAATTTTGGTCCATCGAAGATATAAATGTCACTGAGGAAATGTCATCCGAAGACCATCAATGCCTTCAAAAGTACCAAGAGACTACTTTTCGCCAATCCGATGGGAGATAATATGTAGGTAGTGCGCCTTCCACTACACCCTGACGCTGAGAAGAAGTTAGGATTATCTGAACCCAAAGCTTGCGCACAATTTTATCAGCTCGAACGTAAATTTAAAAAAAAAACGAAATCTAGCCAATAATTACAAGCAATTTATGAACGAATACATCAATCTACGTCACATGCACACAATAGCAGCGAATTTGACACCAACACATTACATGTCGCATCACGCAGTTGAACGACCTGACTCTTCAACCACGTCACTAAGAGTAGTATTTAATGCACCCAGAAAAACATCATCCGGTCTATGTTTAAATGATGTCTTGTACAGAGCCCAAACCTTCAACAAGAACTTTTAGTTTTGGTCCTTAAGTGAGACAGTACAAATACGCATTTACAACAGACCTGGAAAAAATGTTCAGGCAAATAATTGTGCATCCTGAAGACCAACTTTATCAATGCATAGGTTGGGGTGAAAATTCAAATCGGTCACTGAGCAGATACCAGCTAAATACCGTGACTATGGCACGAAATCAGCTCCATTTCTAGCGATGATGATGCTTAAGCAGCTAGCTATAGACGAGCATCAACGTTATCCTGAAACATCGAAAGCATTAGAGCAGCATTTCTATATGGATGACGCTTTGTGTGGTAGATATCACATCACGTCAGCCAAAAAATTGCAACAAGAGATAATCAACCTACTTAGAACCGGAGTATTGAACCTTCGCTAATTTTCGTCAAATGAGAAATCACTACTGGAAGATGTTGATATTGCACCAACCTCCTCAAACACATATGACTTTAAGCACCAGAAATCAACCAAAGTACTTGAACATACATGGATTGCCAAGGATGACACCTTCCAATGCAAAATGACAGCACCAACTACAACCAAACTAACAAAAAGAATTTTATTAGCCGAAATCTCTAAATTCTTCGATCCTTGTGGTTTCCTTTTGCAAGCCGTGGTCCGGCTTAAACTATTATTTCAATGCGTTTGGCAAGAAAATCTAAATTGGGCTGATGTCGTACCTGATGACGTATACTCAAGGAGGTTAACATTAAGAGCAGACATCGAAAACATCAGTGATAACAGAATTTCCCGATGAATTGGTACTGGAAAGGGAAGTAAAGTTCAGCTTCATGGTTTTTGCGACTCTTCCACCAAAGCTTTCGCTTGCGCTGTTTACGTCCTTATTATTCAAAAAGACACAGCATCTGTAACAATATTAGCAGCGAAAACAAAACTCGTACCATCGAGTAAAACTTCGACCAAAAACATTATTTCCCTCCCAGGTTGGAATTAAGCAGCGCACTTCTACTTTCAAAACTAATGACTAAAATAAAAATAAGCCTAATAGCACTCAATCTCGAAGTTTACGGATGGAGCGATTCCACAGTAGCTCTCGGATGAATTCAGGGGGACCCCAACCGCTGGAAGCCATTTGTAGCCAATAGAGTCAAGAAGATTACAGACGTCATAGCTCCAGAATGCTGGCGTTATTTAAAAAGTACAGAAAACCCGGCTGACTGTGCCAGCCGTGGTATGAAAGTGGAGCAGCTACAGCAGCATACCTTGTGGTGGAAAGGGCCTATATGGCTATCATCATCAGCTGACCCTCAAGAACATCCGAGAACTTATCAAACCAATTTAGAATACAGGGTGAAATTACTACCAGTTAACATAGATCAGACAAACAAAAGTAGCGAACCGACAACAATAAACGAAGCATCATTAAAAAATAAAAGGACACAAACACCGAAGAAAAGTTTTTATATAAACTTCTTATCTATTTTTATGACACTCTCTATTCATAACTTCAACTGTGCATGCAAACTACAACATCACAAAACTTAGTGATAACAAATACATATTTTTTTGAAAAATGGTGAAGTATGCGATTAGTACAGGATCATTGGAAATTAGTTACTTACTACGACATGCAACCCTATTGGTACGGAAAAAGGATATTTAATACATATTTAGATCATCTTCAAATATTATGCACTAAATCGGAAAAAAACACGCCTTGTGAAATAATATTGCAACAGCTGATACATGGGCTTAACGAACTGTAGCATTATGACCGCATGTTAATCAATCAGCATTTTGACAGTTGGAAGCGCAGGCGTCAAGACCTTATCAATGGTGGCGGCTACGTCGCTAATACATTGTTCGGCGTTCTAGACGAGCGGTTTGCGGCCCAGTACGAAAAAGACATCAAGTTAGTTCGGAGCAATCAGAGACATTTAGCACAACTTTGTAAAAAATCAAACATCAGTTATAGAAGCGAAAAATAATATTTTGAAAAAAATTGAGAACACAATGGAAAAGCAATATAAGACATTTAATCAGCATTTAAATAATTTATAAAAAACATCGAATACTCTTATACTAATCAAATCATACTAATGTACCTCTCGATTCATATTTCAAGATCGAGTTACTGTAGAACAGGTGACGGGAGTAAACATTATATTTATCATTCATTCTCATTCATATCAGTCATTCGGGGAAACACGTTAGTAATTACGCCTCATAAACAAATGACAAATGAGATTAATATCGAGCCGGTGATCTTTGCACCAGAGATCGCGCCTGTCAATAACATCATCAACATTTCATACCCATCAATACGCTCAACATTACGGAGAATTTCGGGCAAGCTATGGAAAATATTGACTGGCAGATTAAAGAGTTAATGGCTTCGGACGGCATAGCCAGTGAGACGAACAGCCTCGACTATCATGATGTCCATAACTACGCCGCTATCTATTCACTGGTGGCGGCAAGACTAGCAGCAGCGTGCATTGCGTGGGTAAGCGCGAGGTGGAGACGCCCCGCCCGCCCAGCTCCAGCCAGCAGTCAGCGTGACACCAGTGTACAATGTGTGTCTTTAAAAGATGTGAACTGTGAAAGTGAGTGTGTGAAAACAGAACAAAGTGATCATTGTGCAAGTGTATCCGATAAAGAAATCAGTGCATAAAAACACTTCTCCAATTTTACTTAAATGTAATTTTAGAAAAACTCGTAAGATAATGTCGTGTAATCATCTCATAAATTTGCCGATAGGTGCTATGTCGGTCTCATCTATGTTTTAGTTTAGCTCATCTCATAGTCACCTCACCTATCTTCTCGCCCGGGAGCATGTACGGTGCAACCGCACATATCGCCCGATCAACATTTTCGCCTCATACACTTATTTTTATTGTTCATCGAATCAGTTCACAAAGCATCGCCACACAGCGCGTTCGTGTACTCATCCTTAGCTATTAGCAGTTTTTAAATATATTTTCCCTTTTCTATCAAGCAGCATATTTTATTTATATCATCAGCGGCAGCATTTTACGTGTAACGTACATGCCATTTCACGCTGGTATTCTGTAAGAGCGTGGTCCGACCCCAGTCGAGCCAACCCATTCTTTCTACAACTATAATATAGCAGCAGGGTGGCTCTACTACTGTGTGTTCCTATTGTATAGTATTCAAATTCCACTGTACTGCTCTGTCGCAGTAAATTGCGTTTTTGTGGTCTTAAGTTTTTTTATTGAATTAGGGTGACAAACGAGCACACAGTCCACCTGATGGTAAGTAGATGCCGTGGCCCATAGACATCTACATTTATCCTTTATTAAGAATCAAAACGCAGATACGTTGTCACCCCTCAGTACTATCATGGAATGCTTCGTTTCCAGTAAAAAACGGCCTCCGGTTCTCTACAATCACCATTCGAATCACAGACGCTTTATCCGGCTATTTTACGCTAGTATTCTGTGAGGGCGTGACCCTTCCCCAGTTGAGCCGACCCATTCGTGCTACAACCATAATACAGCTGCAGCGTATCTCTACCACGTATATTTATTATTTGAAATCGCTTTCCTCATGATTTTTCTGTAACCGCCGAGCAAGTAATTAATTAAAACAATTAAAATCTTTTCATTGGTGCCGGCGGTGATGAAGGGAGGGAAAGGGAAAGGAGCTTTGAAAAAGCACGACTCTAAGAAAATAAAGAACTCATTATACCTATATATATATATATATATATATATATATATATATATATATATATATATATATATATATACACGATACGGCGATACAGACATATACAGACAAATGCACTTTACTGAGAATATGATTTTGTAGCTTTAAGCATCATATAAACACTCATCCTAACATCATTCTACAAGGATTTCCCATTTTATTGTATAACAATAGAAACAAGGTTTCGCCCCTGTGAGAGACCGCGAGAGTTCATTTTAACGGAAAACGGTTATCGTGATTTATTACCGCTTCTGTTTATCGACCATTTTTATCGAAGTATAAGATACTAAAGAAAGAATTATCGCAGCAAAGGAACCAACGCTCTTTCCTGATTATCTAAATCGTATCACAACATTATCGATACAAAACATAACTCTAAACGATATTTAACATAACTAGATAATGCACCATGACCTCGTTCTAAAATACGGTCCCGTGGAACTAATTAGTATTCGTCTGGTAGTAACAAAACTCGCTGCTTACGGTGCTCGAGAAAATTACTATACCTAGCCATCCTTTATCCAACCATCAGCAATGACAGGAAAATTCTTACAAATAAGCCTCACATCGTGTTAATTGACCAAACACAGTCAAGAATAACATCTTAGTCGTTACCACTTCGTATGACAAGAAAGTGAGAGTTGAAACAGATAACAAGACAAATTACCCGAACCTGGCCCATGGGGTTAATGACATGGGGTGGTCCAAAGCAGTTAAATTTATCCTGTCGTTTCTGCGACCGCATCGTTCGTTGATTTCTCTTCCTTTCCCCCTAGTCCTCAGTTGTTTAGTGAACTCTACTAAGGGCTTCCGTGTAGTTGGTTTTATTATTTTTTTAAACAATTTTATTGTATATCCTCTATAACTACGTACGTTTTTCATCATAATTGTGCTTGTTGTTAGGTACATACACAATATAATACTATCTTTCTTATAATAGTTATAGCTTTATGATAATAATAATAATAATAATAATATTCCACAACCATCACACAACGCCATCTAGTCCCAAGCTAAGCAGAGCTTGTGTTATGGGTACTAGACAACTGATAAACATACTTATATATTTCTAAATACATAAATATTATAGATAAATTACACCCAGACACAGAACAAATGATCGTGCTCATCACACAAACATTTGTCCTGGGTGGGAATCGAACCCACGACCTCCGGCATAGCAGTCAGGGTCACTAACCACTAGACCAACAGGTATGATGGTATTCTTTTTGCAAATATCGGTAAAGTATTTTGTTCCAAAGTAATTTTTTGTCTCCCAAAATAACCACTTGCACTAACTGCGTGTGAACATTTGACGGGGCAATGCTCTGGTATCCAACTCCCTATGGAAAATTATTTTACTATCGTCGCCAAACTTAAATTTACCCACTGATTTCATTATTTTACAGTTGAAAAAGTAACATCCGTATTCAATTTTTTTATATCTTATAATTATTAAAATTATAAATTATCTAAATAATAGGATATTTAGATAATTATTAAAATTAAAAAAAAATATCATATTAAAAGCTAACATTTATTTACCCATCATATTCTAAATTTATAAATAACCAGCGATCCACACAGATTTCGCACGGGAGATTCCTGGATTTCAACAACAGCACCACCTACTGGGTCAAATACGAATCTAAACCATCTAGGAACCCATTCAAACATACACAATAATTCCATTTAATCGGTCAAGCCGTCTTTGAGCTTTAGCGAGACTAACGGACAGCAATTTATTTTTATATTATAGACATAATATTTGAGTCTCAAAATTTATTTATACACAAATGGTTGCAAGTTAAATAAAACTCGAAAACTATTTTTCTTTTAACAATGTAATTAACAATTCAATATTTTTATTAAATGCTTTTATAAGTCAAATCCTAAATAATTGTAATATACATATTTTTAAAATACTATCCGCGATCACGTTCGCGTTGCTTGGCAATAGTTTCATTTTTGTGTTCATAAAAACCCGTTAGATTTCTTATTAGTTTTTCACACGACAGAGTCACTTTTCGTACCAGTGTTCGTAACTTATATAGAATTAAAAATATCTTAAATGACAGGGTAGCTCGGATGGTTAGCGCGCTTGTTAATTGCAGTTTTAAGTGCTTATTTATCACGTGTTCGGCGATGAAAGAAAACATCGTGAGAAATCTGCATGTCTGAGAAATAAAAAAAATTCACAGATATGTAAAATTCGCTAACACGCATAGAGGTAACGTGGCAGACACTTCCTTGCCCTAAAACCTTCTTAGAAATAGGAGGAGGCCTGTGCCTCTGTAGGACGTATATAGGCTGTAACTTTTTTACTTTTTAATCCACGTGGCAAATACCGTGAACAATTTAAAATAATTCAAATTTGGTACTTCAAAAGTATAATTTATTACAATGATTCTGTATATTCAAAGTCACATTACAAAACAATTAAGTTGTTAAAACTAGTAGTAATAAAAGTTCACGCACGTACGTTAGGAAATTAGAGTGCACGCAATAACGATGTAAAATTGCAAAGAAAAGGGAAAATTAGACGTCATGTCGTTTGAAATAAGAGTTTAAGCATTCATTAAACATCTAATTAAAAACTTCCGTCATGTTTATTAATGTTATTTTACATGTACTTAAAGCAACGAAAGGGCAACAATTGAAAATTAAAATTAATTAAACGGTTTAGTCTAGCCTCTTTGCGTTCAATATCAGCAGACTTTTAAAGTCCACTGTAGGGCAAAACAGTCCAAAAATTCACCACATGGCGGGCGTATCTCGGAATATTTTTTATCACCACGCTAGCCAATCGCAGAATTGATACTCACATTGACACTACTGCGTACCATCATATGTTACCATCAATTTATCTTCTGTACCTCGTCCGGCAATCAGCAGGATGCACAGAATACAAGTCAGGGTGTGTAGAGGGTGAGTAGGTATTGAATTTAAAAAAAAACCTATATAATTACAAAAGGAAATAAACATACATTACAAGCTACTAGATAAATATGAACTATCATTGAAATTACATTTGAATAATGGTAATTTTATACTATTGCGGTCACCTCGTTTTTTGGCTCTAGAAAATCGACTATTCATACGCTTTCGACGATTTTTTTAAATCTTTGTCTTTACGGCGGATTTATGGAAAAAATATGGAAAATATCTTACCTCAGGATTTCATATAGTTTTATGACTTTAAATGTGATCGTAAACGCTCTAGAAATTTTATTGTTAATCTACACAAAAAACAAACATTTAAAAAAACGTTGAAAAATCTTTGTTTATTAATTTATTATCTCACTTTAAGTTTTTGACCTTAAATGTTATCTTAAACGCTCTAGAAATTCTAAAAATCATCCGTGTACAGTCTTATGAGTACTGTATTAATTCAATTAATTTACTTAAGTCCACTAAGGTGTACTTAAAGTTGCAATAAATGTAGACACGTGTCGTGTAAACGGGGATATATTTGCGACTAATTTTTAAACGTGGCGGACGCAAATGGCACACCTATCTATTACACATATTACACAACATACATATAGCTGTTATACTTAAACAAGTATGGATATGATGTAGGACACCGGACACGCAATCTAAAGAGCCAGTATATTATTATTGTGTCCCTACACCATTTCCCTCCTTATACAAAGATAAACACTTAACTTACACTAGGTTAACATTCGTACACCATATACACTATACAGGGTGTCCGGTTTCCGATGTCCGATACTTTAAGGGGTTAAAATACAATTAATTTTATCGACAAATCAGGGATCAATGATTTTTTTTCGCCATCAATAAAAAAATGTCAGCACTTTAAAAAAATTGTTGGCGAAGCATAGATGCTTGTATTAATATAACAATATCTACCCAAGTAGAAGACTTTCAAAAACAAAATTGGTCTCAAATGTTAGTTAATAGTGTGGACAATAAATCTAGATTCAAAATATTATTTTTTAATTTTTCAGTATTAGTAAAAAACATTTTTAAAAAAATAAATTAGACAACAAATTGATGTTGTTTTTCAGATTCTTAGCTTTAAAAAAAACCATCGTGTTAACCAATTTTTTTTACTTGTTTTTATTATAATACAGGATATTTTCTATAAATGCACATTTAAATCTTAACTCTGAGTTAGATAGTTTAGGAGCTATGATAATTTGAATGTAACTGTTCAAAGTGCCTCTACCCCGATATTAGATAACTAAACACCCATTCCAGTGAGTAAGATAAAATTCTACAATAATTCAAGGAATCGTAAGCAAGCACAATAGCATCCTTTGTGTGAGCAGGTAAAAAACGCTGTGCACAACAGTGCGAGCGAGACAGAATAACGGCTCTCTCCAGGTAAAAAGGGTGCAGTGTGCGCTTGTGCCGTCGAGCAGTCGTCCCTCGCTCTGCGTTGTGATAACATTCCTGGTTTTAAGTAAATCTACTTACTGTACATAATTATTGTTTGTTGTTAGACTTTGTTACGTTTTTGTTTTGTTGTTGAACTGTTACAGCGATATGCTGGCTTGAGTACTCGTTCATTGTAATAAACAAAAAGTAATTAAAAATTCAATATTTTTATTAAATGCTTTTATAAGTCAAATCCTAAATAATTGTAATATACATATTTTTAAAATACTATCCGCGATCACGTTCGCGTTGCTTGGCAATAGTTTCATTTTTGTGTTCATAAAAACCCGTTAGATTTCTTATTAGTTTTTCACACGACAGAGTCACTTTTCGTACCAGTGTTCGTAACTTATATAGAATTAAAAATATCTTAAATGACAGGGTAGCTCGGATGGTTAGCGCGCTTGTTAATTGCAGTTTTAAGTGCTTATTTATCACGTGTTCGGCGATGGAAGAAAACATCGTGAGAAATCTGCATGTCTGAGAAATAAAAAAAATTCACAGATATGTAAAATTCGCTAACACGCATAGAGGTAACGTGGCAGACACTTCCTTGCCCTAAAACCTTCTTAGAAATAGGAGGAGGCCTGTGCCTCTGTAGGACGTATATAGGCTGTAACTTTTTTACTTTTTAATCCACGTGGTAAATACCGTGAACAATTTAAAATAATTCAAATTTGGTACTTCAAAAGTATAATTTATTACAATGATTCTGTATATTCAAAGTCACATTACAAAACAATTAAGTTGTTAAAACTAGTAGTAATAAAAGTTCACGCACGTACGTTAGGAAATTAGAGTGCACGCAATAACGATGTAAAATTGCAAAGAAAAGGGAAAATTAGACGTCATGTCGTTTGAAATAAGAGTTTAAGCATTCATTAAACATCTAATTAAAAACTTCCGTCATGTTTATTAATGTTATTTTACATGTACTTAAAGCAACGAAAGGGCAACAATTGAAAATTAAAATTAATTAAACGGTTTAGTCTAGCCTCTTCGCGTTCAATATCAGCAGACTTTTAAAGTCCACTGTAGGGCAAAACAGTCCAAAAATTCACCACATGGCGGGCGTATCTCGGAATATTTTTTATCACCACGCTAGCCAATCGCAGAATTGATATCACATTGACACTACTGCGTACCATCATATGTTACCATCAATTTATCTTCTGTACCTCGTCCGGCAATCAGCAGGATGCACAGAATACAAGTCAGGGTGTGTAGAGGGTGAGTAGGTATTGAATTTAAAAAAAACCTATATAATTACAAAAGGAAATAAACATACATTACAAGCTACTAGATAAATATGAACTATCATTGAAATTACATTTGAATAATGGTAATTTTATACTATTGCGGTCACCTCGTTTTTTGGCTCTAGAAAATCGACTATTCATACGCTTTCGACGATTTTTTTAAATCTTTGTCTTTACGGCGGATTTATGGAAAAAATATGGAAAATATCTTACCTCAGGATTTCATATAGTTTTATGACTTTAAATGTGATCGTAAACGCTCTAGAAATTTTATTGTTAATCTACACAAAAAACAAACATTTAAAAAAACGTTGAAAAATCTTTGTTTATTAATTTATTATCTCACTTTAAGTTTTTGACCTTAAATGTTATCTTAAACGCTCTAGAAATTCTAAAAATCATCCGTGTACAGTCTTATGAGTACTGTATTAATTCAATTAATTTACTTAAGTCCACTAAGGTGTACTTAAGGTTGCAATAAATGTAGACACGTGTCGTATAAACGGGGATATATTTGCGACTAATTTTTAAACGTGGCGGACGCAACTGGCACACCTATCTATTATACATATTACACAACATACATATAGCTGTTATACTTAAACAAGTATGGATATGATGTAGGACACCGGACACGCAATCTAAAGAGCCAGTATATTATTATTGTGTCCCTACACCATTTCCCTCCTTATACAAAGATAAACACTTAACTTACACTAGGTTAACATTCGTACACCATATACACTATACAGGGTGTCCGGTTTCCGATGTCCGATACTTTAAGGGGTTAAAATACAATTAATTTTATCGACAAATCAGGGATCAATGTTTTTTTTTTTCGCCATCAATAAAAAAATGGCAGCACTTTAAAAAAATTGTTGGCGAAGCATAGATGCTTGTATTAATTTAACAATATCTACCCAAGTAGAAGACTGATAGATAGATAGATAGAGATAGATAGAGTGATAACATTCCTGGTTTTAAGTAAATCTACTTACTGTACATAATTATTGTTTGTTGTTAGACTTTGTTACGTTTTTGTTTTGTTGTTGAACTGTTACAGCGATATGCTGGCTTGAGTACTCGTTCATTGTAATAAACAAAAAGTAACAGTTCAACAACAAAACAAAAACGTAACAAAGTCTAACAACAAACAATAATTATGTACAGTAAGTAGATTTACTTAAAACCAGGAATGTTATCACAACGCAGAGCGAGGGACGACTGCTCGACGGCACAAGCGCACACTGCACCCTTTTTACCTGGAGACAGCTGTCATTCTGTCTCGCTTGCACTGTTGTGCACAGCGTTTTTTACCTGCTCACACAAAGGATGCTATTGTGCTTGCTTACGATTCCTTGAATTATTGTAGAATTTTATCTTACTCACTGGAATGGGTGTTTAGTTATCTAATATCGGGGTAGAGGCACTTTGAACAGTTACATTCAAATTATCATAGCTCCTAAACTATCTAACTCAGAGTCAAGATTTAAATGTGCATTTATAGCAAATATCCTGTATTATAATAAAAACAAGTAAAAAAAATTGGTTAACACGATGGTTTTTTTTTAAAGCTAAGAATCTGAAAAACAACATCAATTTGTTGTCTAATTTATTTTTTCAAAAATGTTTTTTACTAATACTGAAAAATTAAAAAATAATATTTTGAATCTAGATTTATTGTCTACACTATTAACTAACATTTGAGACCAATTTTAATTTTGAAAGTCTTCTACTTGGGTAGATATTGTTAAATTAATACAAGCATCTATGCTTCGCCAACAATTTTTTTTAAAGTGCTGCCATTTTTTTATTGATGGCGAAAAAAAATCATTGATCCCTGATTTGTCGATAAAATTAATTGTATTTTAACCCCTTAAAGTATCGGACATCGGAAACCGGACACATTGTATACTATTCATACGCAGTACGCAAAACCGGCAAGCGTAGGTGCGGCTTGGTTGGGAACCGCCTGCACCCTCACCATGGTCGGATTGCTTACGCTTTGCTTTATTACCCAGCCTCTCACCACATATTTGCAGCGGCGCCATAGTAGGTATCCCACTACGAGGACGAACACCACTATCACCAGTGCGGTCAACGTCCAGCTGATACATTCCAGTTTATAATCTGAATGATTGTTGACAGTCTGAGCTACTAGGCTGTTGCTCGTATTTTTCTCTTTGCACTGACTCCATCCCATTTTCGAACAATTCTAGATATATACGTCTAGCTACAATGAAGCAATTTGAACGAATATAAACACGAAAAATCGTCTATATATGTTACATTAAAAATGATTAACAATGACATGACAATTAAAATGTTAAAATAACTAAAAAGTTACCTCAATAATTATGTACTTTGATCCATTGCAAAATGCATGCTATGCAAATCGGAAGTATGTAGCATAAGGGTAGGTGCATATTAAAGTATATATATTTGCTAAATATTATTACAGCTAATTACAGTACGCTTCAAATATAACATCGGAATTTTTATAATTACTATATTTAATTACCTAGAGATTACCTAAATCGTAACAACTAATAAAAGAAACAATTCACAATTGGGTAAATTAGACTGACAGGTTATTACATTTATTAAATGTGTAGGTCAGAAATCAAACATAATACAATCTTAATCATAACCACAAATCCTAAGTAACGATGACTCGTTCTCCTTGGAATAGAATTGATTACAATGCAAAACGTACTAGCGTCTTGATAACGCGGCCACTTCGCGTTGTTTTTGGAATTAAAACTTTGCTAGAAGTGTCTGCGTTATTTGTGCTAACAAAACTATCAAATCAAATCAAATCAAATATTTTTATTTTCAGACAATATAGGTCCATAAGGGGTTAGTTATTAATTCTAATAGTAAGGGGGTTAGTAGTACTATATTATAATAATAATTTAATTTAAATAATTAACAAATCCGGACATTGTCCGCACATAGCTCCTTAATATAGGTGCATTGGATCATCTGCTACCATCCTCAGGATGCTGTTGTCACTTCCCCGTACGCGGCTTATTAATGACGCCACTTTCTTGCGCACGAGTGCCTGAAAACCATCCTTTCTCGCCTACGCAAACATTTCAGATGCTTCAACATCATCCTGAAGATATTATTATACTGGACGCGAAGGGTGTTCAACGATCCTTTGGTGTAGCTGATCCACAGACTGCTCGTGTACATGTTTTGACAAAATGCTTTAAAAAGCGTAATCTTGACTTCATCCGTACAACGAGTGAGGCCTGTTGGTCTAGTGGTTAGTGACCCTGACTGCTATGCTGGAGGTCGTGGGTTCGATTCCCACCCAGGACAAATGTTTGTGTTGAGCACGATCATTTGTTCTGTGTCTGGGTGTAATTTATCTATAATATTTATGTATTTAGAAATATATAAGTATGTTTATCAGTTGTCTAGTACCCATAACACAAGCTCTGCTTAGCTTGGGACTAGATGGCGTTGTGTGATAGTTGTGAAAAAAAAATCTACGTACCAGCATGTTACCACGGACCGCCAAAGCCCTACGCTTCCATTCTATGTCTAAATCGTCTCTAAGGTCGTCGGTAAGTACGTGGCCCAGGTACTTAAATAGGAAAACTCTGTTCAGCTCCACTCCACCGAGGCAAATTGGAGGTATAAATTCGGGACACTTACCGGCGGCCTTAAAGACCATAAATTCGGTTTTTCTGGCATTGTAGGCCAGATCGTGCGACTTAGCATAGCTCTCACATACGTTCAACATTTCTCTGATAGCACTCGTAGTGGGGCCCAGCAGCACCATGTCATCCGCGTAACTAATATTGTTTACATTAACACCACTCACTTTGCATCCGACTCGCATGCTGCTGAGCTCCACTATGAGGTCATTTACGTACAGGTTGAACAGCTTTGGAGATGACAGCCCACCTTGCCTCACTCCGCACTCCAACCTGTACGACTTGGACAATTGGTCAGCCCATTTAACGCAATTTACTTGCTTTGTGTACCAATGCCAAAAGAGATTTAGCACCTCCACCGGAACACCCATCTTCCTCCAAAGCACATCATACGAAACCAGATCAAATGCTTTGGAGAGATCTAGAAAGCAGGCGTACACCGGCGTCCTCCGGCTTGTATAATATTGGACAGTGTGCTTTAAGCTTAGTATTGCGCTTTCAGTGGATAGTCCGGGCCTAAACCCGAACTGCGCGTCGTTCAACTTCAGATACTTTTGCAGGCATGAATCAAGCAGACTGTCCAATACTTTGGCCACCGTGGTAGCAAGAGAAATAGGGCGGTAGTTGCCCTTTTCCGAGATATCACCTACCCTGTTTTTGACAATGGGCACCACAATGGTTTTCATTAGATCCGGTGGTAGATATGAATGTCCAATGCACATATTGAACAATAGAGACAGGACCCTTGGCAGGTGTACACCCGCATGTTTTAGGTGCTCGATAGTGAGCCCATCATGTCCGGGAGATTTGCCCCTGCCCATCCGCTTGATTACATCTCTGACTTGACTAGCCGTAAACAATAGCATATGCTCATCCACCCACATGCCAGGCTCAAGACCAGGCATCCCCGTGGAGGGGCCCAGCGGCGGTCGTACCCTGAAATGTTCCATAAACAGGTTTGCAATTCCCTCCGGATCACTAATCCCATCTACTCTGACCGGCAGGCCAGGCTTAATCTCCAGTTTACTAGTGAATTTCCAAAATTTCCCAAAAATTTTATCCGCTCGCAGTTTCGCTATTTTATCCATTTTGATTTGCTCTTGGTTATTTATGCACCATTTGAGTCTACTTTTAAAAACCCTGCGTGACTCGCGCATCTACTCATATATTTCGCCTACAGTGGGTCTATTATATAAAACCCACATTTGAAATTTAAGCCTGGCCTCCCGATGAGCATCTCTCACATTTTCATTCCACCCATACAGGATCTTTTTTCTACAAGGCTTATCAATTTTTACGTAATTTGTTTTAATAGCCGCCATTTTAGTGTACTTACAATTTGTTCGTAGAAATTGTCGACCAAACTTTTATGACAGACGTTATCGCATGACCCGTGACTGCAACTAGCGAATTCGGGACGAAAATCAATGTCTCGTAGCTCTTTATGACTATCGTTACAACTATCATCACTAAAATTAATGTTACTGCTTAAATCGTTTTCATTCAGAATGTGCGCGGGTTTTAACCTATCCATAGAAATAGTACTTTCTTTTTCTCATATTTTTATGACAAACGTTTTCCCTCTCCTGCTTATGACGCTATATGGGCCATCATAAAGGGGTTGAAGAGATTTTTGCATCAAATCGTTCCGAACAAATACATATTTACGATTATCTAAACTACTAGGAATAAATAACGAACGCGAATTACGGTGGCACGGTGGTCTCGGATTCAAATTACGTATATTATCCCGTAACTTTTTTAAATATTCCGAATCCGTATCGCCAAATTTCGCATCCTCGAAGAAATCACCCGGTAATCTGATTGGTTTACCAAAAATTAATTCAGCTGCGCTCACAACACTGTCACTTCTAGTAGCGGCGCGTAGACCGAACAGCACTACTGGTAATTCATCTACCCATAAACTGTTGCATTTTAAGCGTGCCATTAAAGCCACTTTTAGTGCTCTATGTCAACGCTCAACCATGCCGTTACTCTGTGGATGATAAGGCGTGGTGCGCAATTTGTGAATCCCTAAGTATTTCATTAACTGGTGAAAGATGTCACTCTTAAACTGTCTACCCTGGTCGCTGGTCAGCTTCGAAGGGCATCCGAAACGAAAGAGCCAACCTTCAAACACTATTCTCGCTACAGTATCCGCTGTAATATTCTGTAACGGAAAAGCTTCGGGCCATCCGGTACACCGGTCTATCATTGTTACACAGTATCTATGACCGTCAGCCGAAATAGGTAATGGCTCTACTATATCTATTTGCAAATGCTGACAACGATCGGGTCGATCAAACTGCCCTGCACCCGATACAGTGTGCCTTGTAATTTTAACTTTTTGACAATAAAGATATGCCTGTGCCCACTTTGCTACATCGCGATCCATATCTGGCCAAAATAACCTTTTTTTGATTAAGTTTTTGGTTGTTTTAATGTCAGGATGACTGAAGTCATGCACGGAATGAAATGTGACTGCCTATGTTGTTTCGGTAAATAAGGTCTAATATTACTTGATGAGATTTCGCAATACACAGGCTTCTCACAGCCGGGCAAACGACACTGCTTAAACTGCAAGTTGCTATTCGACACTTTTAATGCTTGTTGTAGGTATTCGTCACTAGTTTCTTGTATTGCAATATCCGTGTAATCTAACATTGTTGGGCAAATTACTGTCTCTATGCGCAATAAAGCGTCGGCCACTACGTTTTGTGTTCCGCTAATATAGCGAATATCAGTGGTAAACTCGCTTATGTACGAGAGATGTCGGACTCTCCTCGGACTTCATTATTGTTACCGACTTTAAGGAATGCATACACTAGCGGCCTATGATCCATAAATAAAAATTGCTAGAATGCGACCTTTCGATAAATTTTTAAAATGTTTGAAGGCCATATAAACTGCTAACAATTCCCTATCGTGAGTTGAGTATTTGTTTTCAGACTCAGACAACTTTTTCGAGAAAAAACCAAGTTGTTGCCAAATATTATTTATCTTTTGTTGTAATACTGCACCGATACTAGTGTTTGAAGCGTCGGTCATCGTCAAGTCCGCGTCGGGTGAAGGATAATGAAGCGCAGTGGCGTTTTTTAGGCTCTCTTTACATTTCAAAAATGCCTCGTTGGCCTTATCAGTCCAGTTAATTAAAGTTTTATCACGCTTTTTAGTATTGTGCAAATACGGGTTAAGTTCCGCCTGATAGTCGGCTGCCTTAGGAATGTGAGATCGGTAAAAATTCAACATACATAAGAATTGGCGTAGATGCTCGACGGTTTCCGGTCTCGGATAACTGACGACAGCCTACACCTTGCAGTCAAGGGGACGTACTCCCTCCGACGACACCTCATATCCTAAGAACTCTAACTTTGCCTTACCAAAGTCACATTTAGAAACATTTATCGTCACCCCATACTCGTTAAATCTCTGAAAAACTTTGTTTAAATGTTCTCTATGGCTGGCTATGCAGTCACTAGCGATGATGACGTCATCGAGGTAAATGAATAAGAAGTCAAGACCTTTGAGGACCACCGAATCCATAAATCTTTGGAACGTTTGGGCTCCGTTTCTCAATCCAAAGATCATGCGCGGAAACTCAAACAATCCAAAGGGTGTAATTATGGCGGTCTTCTCAATATCCAATTCTAGCACTGGAATTAAATGATACGCCCGTTTCAAATCTAATCGGGTAAATATCTTTTTATTACCGGCTAACAAGTACTTAAAATCTTGCAGCCTTGGTATAGGATTGCGGTCGGGTTTAGTTACCGCATTCAACCTACGGCAGTCGCCACATGGACGAATGTCCCCGTTTTTTTTTAGGGACAATGTGTAAAGGGCTTGCCCATGCACTTTTAGATGGTCTACATATTCCTAGATCTACCATAAGCTTGAACTCTTCCTTAACCCGCTTGTACCTGTCCGGAGGTAGAGGCCTAGCCTTTGCATGGACGGGTGGGCCTGTTGTCTCGATGTAATGACATCCGGAATGCTTAGAAGTCTCCTTATAAGACACAGGTTTAGTCAAATCCGGGTACTTAAGTAATATATCGTGCCATTCATTTTTACTATCTACGGTTCTAATAGATGACTCATCGTTACTATTGTACGCTACAATCGAAGCGAGAACATTTAGATGCGTAACTTGATCTCTTAATTTCCGCGCGTGTAAATCTACCAACAGTTTATAATGGCTTAGAAAGTCGGCGCCGATTGTAGGCTGTTTAACGTCCGCTATAATAAAAGACCATCTTAATGCTCTCCTTAAATTAATATTCAAAACTAGAGTACGCATACCATAGGTTCGTTCCGTTCCATTCGCCGCATATAACTTATAATTATCACTCGCGATAGGAAATGACGCACACTTTTTCACCACAGGAATCACAGATACGTTGGCACCCGTATCAATTAAAAACTTAAGTCCAATATTTTGTCGAAAACGCATAGGCGGTTATTTTGCATATATACATGCCTCCGCCCCTGGCTGTATCGTATCTAGTTTCCCTGTGCGGACGGCGTAGATGGCTTCGCTCTAGTCCAATTGCAAGGATGGACATACATCACAGCCTTGGGACCATAACAATGATGGTAAAGGCATAACCACTTCGGGTTCTTCCGGGATATACTGCCGCTGCGTTGCCGCGATGCTGATCGCCCCGGCCTCCCCCTATTACTTGAATAATTGTTGCATTTATTCGACCTTGACCGCCGTAGTTCTACTATTTCGATCTGCAGTTTACCCACAATATCCTCTAAATCGCTGAGCTTGATGGATGTAACGCTGCTGGCTTCTGCAATTTCTGGCGGCCTGGTCACTTCCATCAACTTATCCACCACCGTCGCTAGGCTTTTCAGGTCCTTTACCTCGGTGAAAGCTAGAACAGCTTGAACGGCCGTGGGTAAATGTCTGGTCCACGTAATCTGGAGTATAGTGTCTGGCATTTTATTCCTCGCGAGGTCCGCATGCGACGTAAGAGCTGCGATGGCTTTTCAGTGCCGAGCTCCATCTCCACCGCACAGTAGTTTATGAAATTGTCTGGTCTCTGACTTCTCAAACACCTGCAGAAGCGGGTCCTTAAAAGTTTAATACCTCCTTTCGGATGACGGCGACAGCAGTAGATCACTTACCTGCTTATTTGGTTACGACCAGGTTTTGCTTGGCCGCATCCCCGATTTTCTGGTTTTCTATTACGGCCTCGAACTGAACGAACCAGAGTCGCGGTTCGCCTCTTCTAGGCGGACCAACCGCGACTTCAAATAAGAAATATAAAATATAAAAAACATTTCTATAAAAAGTGACCAGATTAGATTATATTTTTATTCTATTATATGTAGACTATATGTTAATAAATATAATCTGAATACTTTTATTGATATTGTTATAGATTGTACATAGCAGAGGCTTTAATAATAATAATAATAATAATATTCCACAACTATCACACAACGCCATCTAGTCCCGAGCTAAGCAGAGCTTGTGTTATGGGTACTAGACAACTGATAAACATACTTATATATTTCTAAATACATAAATATTATAGATAAATTACACCCAGACACAGAACAAATGATCGTTCTCATCACACCAACATTTGTCCTGGGTGGGAATCGAACCCACGACCTCCGGCATAGCAGTCAGGGTCACTAACCACTAGACCAACAGGCCTGCAAATAAAAAATAAGCCATTTTACGCATGTAACCTAAACATAGGCATGTTTAACGCCTAATATAGCTTTTAATTTAAACACCAAAATAAAATTAAAACACATTTTCGAAAATTTCAAATCCTACACTTTAAAAAATTGTAAAATATGTTTCACTTTTTCTTTTTTAAATACTATAAAATATTTGTATTGCTGTAAATTTTACAAGAAAACTAATTCTTACAAGACTGTACCCTTAATGTAAATAATGCACATTAAAAAAATTGAAAATGTTTATTGATTGATTTTTTGCGAAGCGAGTTTGGGAATTTTGGTGCCCAAACCCCAACCCCAACTCGGACTGGTTAGGTTAGAAAGAGATGGCGGGGTCGAGTGAGCGAGCGAATAGACCCTGCCATCTTCTTCTAGCCTAACCTGTCCAAGTGGGGATGCCCTAAGTCCCGAGCTCTCATCGCTATATTTTATACTGAATAAAAACCAAAATAAAAATTTATAAATAAACATTTTTTAATTTTTTTATATAAAATGTTTTTTCTTTGCGTATGTTAAGAAAAAGAACATAACAACTCCATTCGATTATTTCAAAAAAAGTTATCAACAATTATACGTGAATGAGTGCATTTTTATGAATATTTAAAGCCTTGAAATCAATATAAATTTAATTTTTTTTATTCTTGTAATATTTTGTATAAATTGGCCGTAATTAATTAAGATTTAAAAAAGCATTGAAATCTGATGATTTTTCGATTTTCTAGAGCCAAAAAACGAGGTGACCGCGATAGTATAAAAATACCTGAATAATAATTCATTGTTTCAAAAATGTTATAATATATTTTTTGTAATAATGTAGTAATAATGTAAATCATCGTTATATCAATGGCATTGCTGTAGTGAGATCGTTTCTAATTACGGAGAGGTGCATATAAAAAACATGGTCATTGGGATATCCCACCGATGACTAATTTTCAAACTTTCAAAGAGAACTGAAGTGTTGATTAAATTGTAGATACTTATCTAAAATCGGATGATGTTTTCAATGAAAACTTGAAAAGAGCACGAAGGTCAGCAAAAACATAAATTCTGCTTTAATAATTATCCAGTAACCGTTTTTCTTCAACCTTTTCTTACGAAAACAGCTTTAGGATCTATGTTATAATACCCTGAAGGTACGAGTACCTGATATATGTAGAAGCGATAACTTTCGCTGATGTTTGTAAAAATAAAACGAAATCGTTCATTCGAGCATGTTATTGTTCGATAATGTGGTGTACCATTATTTAAAAATAATGTAAAGGTTATTCTTGCATACATATCGCAGGGGGTTACAAAGCAAAATGCTTAGATAAAGCAAGCAAGACTTTAAGATACTATATGTTCATACTGCATGTATCGGAAAAAAATTAATAATGTTAATCTGGAGGTAGCCGTGGTTTACTAGATTTTTTTACAAATTCAATGCAAATAACTACTAATTTGAAAATATTTATCAATTTAGGAATTTTGAGTTTTGGATATAATGCATACTCAAAAAATATTAATTTATACACTAGAAAACGTTAACGCTTTGTAACAAACCACCACATCACGCAGAAAGTCTTGCGAATATTTTTTTTATTTGATTCACTGACCAATTATATATTATTATTTTATTATATTTAATTTAAGCATAAATGTGGTAAAGATTACTGATTAAATGCGTAACCACGAAAGCAAGTTAAATCATAAATACTTGACGTGTTTCTTACAGTTTTACAGCCAAAACAGTTTCAAAAGCATTTATATTTTATCTTCGATTATACTCTGAAAACCAATTGATATTTCGTCAAATTCACATGCGGGTACATAGCTTCCTCTTGTTATATAGTAAGTTTTTCGATAAATTTTATTCTCCCACTTTTAAACTTTACGACATCTTACGTGAGTTACTTTATAAAATTTAGTTATCCCACAGACACCGTTATGCAGAGAAATTTGTGTAAAATTTAAAATTTACTGCCTGGAAACACGGTGCTAAAAAGTGACAGCTTAAAACAAAAGCGGGTGTCGCTCAGCGAAATATTTTTTGAAACTTTGATAATTATGAAAACATTGTACCTTTAAGCACCTTGTAACACTAATTCTCTATACATCCTTTTTTAAAATAAGGCAGTTGTTCATGTTCATTATTTAATATACATTTATTTCAAAGCAATTTACTTATCTATCATCACACAAAATATTATTCAGCTTGTGTATTGAATTGAACGAAAAAGATGAAAACTTATGACAGGCAACCTCCGGTAAAAGGAATAAGGGCGACAAACGAGTCCACAGTCCACCTGATGGTAAGTAGTGGCCCATAGACGTCTACATTTATGCTCGATTAAGAATAAAAATGAAGATGCCCTGTCACCCCTGATCAGCTGGCTTCTACTCGTTTTTATGGAGTGATTAGTCCGTCGTGCTGCTCCGGTGCTTCTTGACCAACTTCAAAATGTCACATTTTATTTTTATTAGCGAGTGGTATTAGTCAAGTATGTGCATATGTTTTTACGTCGTTTCCAATCTCGAAAACCTTTCTTTCCCATCAGTTACTGGAACTGTAAAAAATATCGCATTAGGTTGAAGTGTCCGCTAACTTTTCACGTGAACTTACTGAATGAATATTTGATGAATAAGCGAATGAGATGAACAGCACTTTAGACTTTGCATAACGAATGGAAAATTATTTTTCGTTTTAATGCAAAAATCGAATAATAATAATATCTAAAATTTAAAACTTACAGTCTGTTTTGTAGATTCCTTTAACCATCGCTGATATGTATTATTAATCTATAATTTATAATACTTTTAAATGCTAGGCACGGGCATCTTTTCACTTTAAATTAAATATAGTTGACGCACAGTTATTCCACTACGCTGCTTCAATTTGCGTATTAGCAAACCACAAGTCCTGAAAATATTTTGTATATCAGATCGAGTAATCTCATGACGTTTAATATTTTTTTGCTAAAATACGCAAAAAAACTTGACAGAATAATTAGAATGTTCAGCATTATGATTTGTAAAGCACACCGTACATCCTCATTGATTTTGCAAGAATTATTCCTATAGATTTAAGAGCACAAGAGCAAAAAGAATTTTACTTAATAAAAA
The DNA here is from genome assembly GCA_036936625.1 of Parnassius smintheus behrii. Taxonomy (NCBI): domain Eukaryota; kingdom Metazoa; phylum Arthropoda; class Insecta; order Lepidoptera; family Papilionidae; genus Parnassius; species Parnassius smintheus. Next base: position 25,527,747 of record JAUPFT010000012.1, read on the forward strand.
GAGGAAAAACACTCATTGATCTCCCTGGCAGAATGTTAGCAAAACCTATTAGTCCTTTTACACTACCACATTCAGCAGAACGCGTCAAGGAATCATATTATGACCTTATATGCACCCGAAAAGACGTTAGCATGATACAAAACGACTGACCAATAATATATACAGACGGTAGCAAGATTTCGGGTAAGGTTGGTGCTGCAATAAGCTGCTGGAAGGAAGGAAAAGAGGTTCACAAAACCAAGTTAAAATTAGCCAACCACTGCAGCGTCTATTAGGCAGAACTTGCTACCATCCTTAAAGCACTAACGATTATAAAAACTAAACGTGATTTTGACAAAGCGGACATACTCAGTGATTCTCGATCAGCCCTAGAATGTCTCTCAAATCCAAGCACCGTTCATCCCACAGCAGCAGAAATACTGGCCAAAGCTAATGAAATTCGAATCAACCAGCGGAATGTAAAGATGTGTTGGATTAAGGCTCACTGTGGCATCTTGAGAAATGAAAGAGTAGATGAATAAGCAAAGTCAGCACCGGAAACATCTAAACAAGCACCGGTCTATGGTTGCTTCCCACTGTCCTAATCAGGGAAATCACCATTAACATATGGCAAGAAGGATATAGCAAGACGGAAACTGGAGCCGTGACAAGAAGGTTTTTTCCGGATGTTACAAACATACAAAACAATTAGTAAAATTAATGTAAATAATCAAATATCACAAATATTGACAGGACCCGGTGGTTTTAAAGCCTACCTATTTAGATTTAAATTGTCGGAAAGTTCCTATTGCAGCTGTGATAATCAAACTCCAGAAACAATTGAACATATTCTTTTAGAATGTTCTAAATTTCAATTACCAAGACTGGAATGTGAAGTGCGTATGGGCTTTGTGCTAAGAAAAGACACTCTAAACGGAGCTATTAACTACAATGACAGTCGAATTGACTTTCTTAAATTTGCAATAAGTAGTGTAGGAAAAATTATTATGGAAAATAAAACTAAATAAATGTTAGAATAAGTATTATCTACCAGTTAGTAATAACATAAAAGTAATTAAAAATGATAATTAGATAAAATAGATTTAGTATTGCTACAACTAAAATTATAAAGAGTCATGAAGTCATAAGTAGATTAAGAGTAAAGATATCAATATTATATATAAGCATAGGTTACACATAATACCGAAAATACGTAACTATTGTAAAAAAAAAAACACTAGAGGAATGAACAAAAGATCATAATTCATGAGAAATAAAGGATGCTGTAAGATAAAAAACAGCAGGAAGAAAAGCATTAATAAAAAAATCATCCTGTGGGTGTCATAAAAGGTAGCGGAGGGAAATTGAAATAGCATCTTCCTGATAAAAACTCAATGTTATGGGCACGAGGCAATCTTAACAGATTGCATCAAGTATTCTTCATATTGTATGTACCCAGCAGTGGGATATATATATATAGGCTTTAACTTTAGGTTTTAGTCTTGCAGTGGCGGAGTAAAAGTATCCATTACTTCATAATATCATCCTGTGGGTGTAGTAAGAGGTAGCAAAGGGAAACTGAAACAAATCTGATAAATAATCTGATAAAATTTCACTTTTTCTGCATTACCAGAAATATTTTATTTACAGAAATATAGATGTTAAAATCAATTGATCCTCTTGTTTGTATGATTCTAGCCTTATTTTTTTTTATTCTATAATTATGATTGAACTATCATCCACGCCTAAAATGTAAATATGTTTTTCATATTTTTTACAATCTTAACACATTTCCTTTTTTATAGATTAAGGATGACAAATTAGTACACAGTTCACCTGGTGCTAGTAGGTGTTGTGTCCTATAGATATCGACATTTATACCTTAGTATATATCTATATCGTATTACTCCCAAGGACTGAGATGGAATGCCTCATTTTCAGTAAAAAAGGACACCAGTACTCTACACTCACCATATGAAACAAAGCAGTATTAAGCTGCTATTTTACGCTGGTATTCTGTAAGAGCGTGGTTCTACCCCGATCGAGCCAACAAATTTGTTCTACAACCATAATATAGCTGCAGCGTGACTCTACTACTGTGTTTTCCTTTAGTATAGTATTAAAATTCCACTGTATTTCTACAGTAATATAGTGGGTTTTAGTGGCCTTAAATTATCTTTGAAATCGCATTCCTTAAGATGTTTTCATTAACCGCCTAGTAAGTGGTTAGTTAAAACAATTAAAATCCTTGAAGTCAGCCATGATAAATCGACTACCAAATTAAAAGTGGTTTTCGACGAGAGTTCTAAGTCCACATGTGGAAAATCAGGTATTGACATCCTGCACGCGGGACCCTACTTATAAGGCTATTTATTTAATATAATAATTAATTTTCGATTATTTAAAACTGCATTATCTATGGAGTGTAAGCAGATTCTTACGCAAATAGGCTTTCCATAATATGACCGTGATTTTCATCGCATTTTGTATAAGTTTGACGTAAATAAACAAATACAAGCATACCGCTTCTACCGCATTTGCTTTGGCCTAAAATCCAGTCCATATAATGCTTAGCACGTAATTCAAAGGCTCTTGACCGGCGAAGGTGATAAATATCCCGTGGCAACGTCCGCTGTCTCTTCCACTCTGTCGGACGATCTGGCCATAAGTGTGATGACATCATCCCAAGCGGAAGAGAGTTTCAAAATACCACCACTCTAAAAAGATAAAGATCTCATAATGTCTTTTAAATATTATATAATTCCAAAAATAAAATAAATATTTATTAATTCAGCAATGAATATCAATTAAAAAGTGCAAAGCCTGATGCAGATATCGACGTTTCGCCATCTAATCGTGGAAAAACAACAAATTCTCTTTCCGGGAAATTCTGTTTTCGTAAACTCATCCTAACATAATTCTACAAGAGTTTTCCCACTTTATTGTATCACAATCGAATTAAAGCTTTCGCTCTATTGAGGGACCGCGAGAGTTCATTTTATCGGAAAACGGTTATCGTGATTCATTGCCACTTCTGTTTACAGACCGTTTTTGCCCAAGTACAAGACACTAAAGAAAGAAATATCGCAGCAAAGGAACCAACTCTTTTGCCTGATTATCTTAGTTGTATTACAACATTATCAATATAAAACAAACAAAATACTCTAAACGATATAAAATTCACAGGATGTTGTTCCATGAACTTGCTTTAAAATACGGTCCCGTGGATACTAATTAGTTTTTTTTTTTTTTTTTTATATAGAAGAGGGGGCAAACGAGCATATGGCTCACCTGATGTTAAGTGACTACCGCCGCTCATGATAAACTGCAACACCAGGGGAATTGCAGATGCGTTGCCGGCCCTTTAGAAAGGAGTAAGCTCTTTTCTTGAAGGTCCCCAGGTCGTATCGGTCCGGAAAAATCGCCGGTGATAAATTATTCCACAGAGAGGTTGTACGCGGAAGAAAACTCCTTTTGAAACGTACAGTGGTGGACCGCCAAGCATCCAGATGGTGTGGATGGTATCGGGACGTTTGCCGCGTAGTGCGTTCACGAAATTTGGCGGCTGGGATTAATCCGAACAATTCCTGAGAGCACTCTCCATGGTATATGCGAAAGAAAATGCAAAGGGATGCAACATCTCTTCGCAGTGCCAGAGAATCGAGCCGATCGGAAAGCACTCGGTCGTCGACTATTCGAGCCGCTCTGCGCTGCATGTGGTCAAGTGGAAGGAGCTGGTACTGGGGAGCCCCAGCCCAGAGATGGGAACAGTATTCCATGTGCGGCCGAACCTGCGCCTTGTAAAGTTGCAGGCGGTGTGCCGGCATGAAATACTGCCCCGCTCTGCTGAGCACTCCAAGCTTTTTAGAGGCCAATTTGGCCTTCCCTTCCAAGTGACCACGAAACTGCACGTCACTCGATATGTCGACGCCGAGGATTCAGGCAACAAGGAGAGTGCCTTGAAACTGAGGGGATACGACAAAGGGGTTCTTTTTAGCGGTTAACGCGCAAACTTGTGTCTTCTGGGGGTTAAACTGGACTAGATTTAGTCGCCCCCAATCCGAGACTCTGTCCAGCAGAGACTCGACTTCAGACACAAGTTTGTCCCGGCACTCGGAGAATTTCCCGAGAAATATTGGCTCGGCCGGTGTAAAGAGCATCACCAGTGCTGTCATCTGCATAGCAATAAATGTCACGGGTCTGCAACATATCATTGATATGCAGAAGAAACAGTGTTGGCGATAGCGCGCAGCCCTGTGGAACACCAGCATTAATAGGCTTGCAATCGGAGCTTGCACCGTCTACAACGACCTTGCTGCTCCTATCTGCAAGAAAACTGGTGATCCAATCGCACAATTTCTCGGGAAGCCCATAGGAAGGAATCTTCGAAAGAAGCGCTTTGTGCCAAACCCGATCGAAGGCCTTCGCAATGTCCAAACTAACGGCCAATGCCTCCCCCTTGGACTCTACTGCCTCCGCCCATCTGTGAGTTAGGTAGACCAGAAGATCACCAGCTGAGCTACCACGGCGAAAACCGTATTGGCGGTCACTAATCAGCTGGTGATCCTCAAGGTACCTCATGAGCTGGCAGTTTACAATGGACTCCATTGTTTTGGAGAACAAGGAGGTGATGGCGATAGGCCGGTAGTTGGACGGGTCTGAGCGGTCGCCTTTTTTAGGGATCGGGTGGACGAAAGCCGTCTTCCATGATTTTGGGACTACGCCTAGGGAGTAGGAGTACCGGAAAAGACGCGTTAAAACCGTTGCCAACTCTGGAGCACACGTCCTCAGCACAATTGGGGGGATTCCGTCAGGCCCACTCGACTTGTGGATGTCCAGGGAGAGGAGTGCTTTGCGAACCGAGCGCTGAGTGAACTGCACTTCCGGCATGGAGCACTCACACCGCGGGGTGGTCGGCGGCGTACTCCCCCCGTCATCGAGAGTCGAGTTAGACGCAAAGAAAGAGCCTAGAAGATCGGCTTTCTCCTTTGCGGTGTGGGCCAGTGAGTCGTCCTCCCTGTGCAGAGATGGAAGAGATGGCTGAGAGAAATTCCCCTGGACAGCCTTGGCGAGAGACCAGAATGCACGGGTTCCAGAAGGAAGACGAACTAGTTTCTCGCCAATTCTGCCTATGTGCTCTGACTTTGCCTTGGCAATGACTCTTTTGAAGGACCTAGAGGCGGAATTATACTTCTTTTTTAGAGCGCTGGTGTTTACATCCCTGGACGCTGATGCGTCGGCCCAGGCTTGGTAGCACTCCTGCTTATAGCATGATGCTATTTTACAGGAGCGACCAAACCATGGCCGAGATTTGCCTCCAATGGGCACCACAGAGGAAGGAATAAAAAGTTCCATACCCTGAAGTACCACATCAGCGACAGAATCCGCAACAACGTTGGGATCGTCCGGCGAGAAGCAAACCCGCCCCCAAGGGTAGGATGCAAAGAAAAACCGCATCCCATCCCAATCGGCTGACCTATAGTGCCAAACACGGCGGCAGCCTGCAGAATGCAACCGCGATTTCAACGTGAGTGTCACCACACTCCGGACAAGACAATGGTCCGAAGAGCCTAAAGGGGCGTCGACGGAAATCTGATATTCGTCCAGGTAAGAGGTCAGCAGAAGGTCCAACAGGAAAGGTGCATGATCCTCCACATCTGGAATCCGCGTAGGCGAAGTAACCAGTTGTGTCAGACCATATGCCAAGGCAAAATCATGAACAGATCTCCCCGCATGATCGGTTAAACGTGAACCGAGCCATTCGGCGTGATGGGCGTTAAAGTCGCCGAGGATCACGATCTCTGCGGAGGGGATCTGCTGTAGCAACGAATCTGCAGCCATTTGGACGTGGTCGAAGAGTCGGTCTGTTTCGGCATTACCGCTGTGGGACCTATAGAGGCACCCGTAGACGCGCGGATGGTCGTCGCTGTCTACGCGTAGCCAAGGGATGGACAGGTCCGAACCTTCAAGTCTGCCGAGGCGTCGAGAACAGATGTCCTCTCTGACGTAAACGCAAACTCCAGCCCGAGGCACAAAGGAGTGTTCCAGTTTGTACCCCGGGTAGGAGAGATACGAGACATCAGCCGGAGAGGACACCTGCGTCTCGGTCAGAAAGAGCAGAGCCGGCCTCGCTGGCTCGAGATGGTAGTGGACGGCGTTTAGGTTGGAGTGAAGTCCCCTGATATTGCAGAAATTCACGGACAGCATGGCAGGGGTCGCCTTGGTCTTGTTGCTCCGTTTGCCCCGAGCAGTTTTAGTCTTGAGCGGAATTTTGCCCCCCCCCCCCCCCAGAATACGTGGAGCAGCCTGAGCACCCACGCTCAGAAGTGGAGAAACATGGTCGTGGATGCCCAGCGAGGGATTCTCCAGGGGTGCTGGTACCCTCCTGGGGTAGTCTATCATTGAATTCCGCTACTATGTTGATGGGGGGGGGGGGATTTGGGCCTCCGGCCACCTGCACTCACCAGACGAAACGCGGAAGCAGAGCTTCCACTTCACGCCGGTATTCTGTGAGGTCGTGGTACCAACCCGGTTTGAGCCGGCCCATACGTGCGACAGCAAAGCTGCCGCGTGGCTCTACCACTGTAAAAAAGTATTCGTTCTGTAGAAACAAAACTCGCTGATGACCGTGATCGAGAAAATTACCGTACCTAGCCCATTCTATATCCAGTTATCATCAATTACAGGACAATTCTTAAAAGTAAGCCCAACATCGTGTTAATTGAACCAACACAGTCAAGAATATTATCTTATTCGATGTTACCATTTCGTATGGCGAGAACCTCGTGAAAGCTGAAACAGATAACAAGACAAATTATCTAAACCCGGCTCATGGAGTTAGCGTCATAGGGTGGTCTAAAGCAGTCAAAGTTATCCTGTCATTTTGTGACCGCATCGTTTACTGGTTTTTGTTTCTTTCCCACTAACCTTCGGTCGTTTAATCAACTCTGCTGAGGGTTTCGGTATGGGTGGATTTTATTAATTTATTTGATACCATATATACAATGTAACCATAAACTTTCTTACAATAGTTATAGCTTTGTAAAAGTACTTGTTGTCGTTGTCGCAGTTATAGATATATCTAATATTCCGGAGGTACCTGTTACGTGTAAATGCGATAATTCTTACTGACGTTTGTGAAAATAAAACAAAATTGTTCATGTTTATTCGAGCATTTTATTGTTCGATAACGTGTTGTTCCATTATTTAAAAATAATATGAAGGTTATTCTTGCATACATATCGCAAGGGGTTAAAGAGGTTAGGAGTACAAAACAAAATGTTAAGATAAAGCATGCAAGACTTTAAGATTCTACAAGTTCATACTGCGTCATTCTGAGCAAACATTAATGATTTTAGTCTAGAGTAGCTGTGGTTTACTATGACATTGGGATATCGGACACCTCTCCCCCCCCCCCCCGTGACTCCGGGTGCTGTAAAGTATTTAAACGTCGGGAATAAAAAATAAGTTATATACGCGATATATAACTTATTACGTAACCGCTTCCAGTGCCTAGAAGATTGCAATGCAGTGGACGATATAAACGACAAGCTCGTGGAAACTGTTCATGCGGTCGGAGCTAAGTTCTGCAAGACCCGCCGCAGAAGAACACAAAAACTCTCCGATCACACTCTTAATCTCATGGCTGTTAGACGGGAGATGAGGCTGCAATCGTCAACAGATTTGACAGCATACAGGCAACTGAACAGACAGATCTCCAAATGCATGCGGCGAGACTTACGCAACTTTAATACTTCTCGTATTAAAGAAGCGATCGAGCGGAACCAGGGCTCCAAAGTCTTTGCCAGAGATCTGTCTGCCAGAAAGAGCCAACTGTCAAAGCTGAAGACTGAGTGTGGCAACATCGTTTCCGGGACACCTGAGATTCTGAGTGAGATTGAGAGGTTCTATGGGCAGCTGTACACATCATCGTTGGAGCCACACGCAAGTGTGAGTAACGATCCAAGTGCAAGTCTTATCCGACACTATTCCGATGATATCCCGGACGTCAGTCTGAGTGAGATTAGAATGGCTCTCTACCACCTTAAAAACGGCAAGGCCCCGGGCGAGGATGGAATTACAGCGGAGCTTCTGAAAGCGGGTGGAACACCGGTACTTGAAGTCCTTCAGAAGCTCTTCAATTCCGTCCTCCATGGTGGCACTACTCCAGAGGCGTGGAGCAGAAGTGCGGTGGTCTTGTTCTTTAAGAAGGGCGACAACGCTCTCTTAAAGAACTACAGACCGATTTCCCTTCTGAGCCGCGTCTACGTGCTGTTTTCGAGAGTCATTACGAATCGTCTCGCACGCAGACTCGACGACTTCCAGCCTCCCGAACAAGCCGGTTTCCGAAAAGGCTTCAGTACCATAGACCATATACATACCCTGCGGCAGATTGTACAGAAGACCGAAGAGTACAATCTGCCACTTTGCCTGGCATATGTGGACTATGAGAAAGCCTTTGATTCCGTCGAAATTTGGGCGGTGCTACAGTCCCTTCAGCGGTGCCAAGTTGACTGTCGGTACATCGAAGTGCTGAAGTGTTTGTACAGTAGGGCTACGATGGCTATCCGAGTACAGAACCAGAGTTCGAAACCTATTCAACTGCAGAGAGGTGTAAGACAGGGTGATGTTATATCCCCGAAACTCTTCACCGCTGCGTTGGAAGACGTTTTCAAGCTACTGGACTGGAAAGGATACGGTATTAACATCAATGGCGAGTACATCACTCACCTTCGATTTGCCGACGATATAGTCCTTATGGCAGAATCGCTGGAGGACTTAAGCATTATGCTCAATGACCTCAATAGTGCCTCCCAACGGATAGGGCTTAAGATGAACATGGACAAAACAAAGATCATGTTTAATGTCCATGTCACACCGGTGCCAGTAGTTGTTGGGAGCACTATGCTCGAAGTTGTTGACGAGTACGTTTACCTGGGACAAATAGTCCGACTAGGTAAGTCCAACTTCGACCGAGAGGTCAATCGACGGATTCAACTCGGCTGGGCAGCGTTCGGGAAATTACGACATATCTTTTCGTCAGGTATACCTCAATCTCTAAAAACTAGATTGTACAACCAGTGCGTGTTGCCAGTGATGACTTACGGATCTGAGACGTGGTCCTTCACTGCGGGCCGTATGAGGACGCTTAAGGTCGCTCAGCGAGCTATGGAGAGGGCTATGCTCGGAGTTTCTCTGCGTGATAGACTCAGAAATGAGGATATCCGCAGTAAAACCAGAGTGACCGACATAGCTCAACGGATTAGTAAGCTGAAGTGGCAATGGGCCGGCCATATAGCTCGAAGAACCGATAACCGATGGGGAAGAAAGGTTCTCGAGTGGCAGCCTCGTACCGGTAGGCGTAGTGTAGGGCGACCCCCCACTAGATGGAGTGACGACCTGGTAAGACATGCAGGAAGTCGATGGATGCAGGTGGCTCAGGACCGTGCTTTGTGGCATTACTTGGGGGAGGCCTATGTTCAGCAGTGGACTTGTGAAGGGCTGTAATGATGATGATGATGACGCGATATAATCCGTAAAAACTTGATTTTTTTTACAATTTCAATGTAATTAACTACTAATTTGATTTTGAAAATAATTATCAATTTAAGAATTTTAAAAGTTAAAATATTAATTTATGGGATACTAGAAAAACTTTTACTTTTTGTAACGAAGTGGTAATACTTCGGGCCATGCAGAAAGTCTTGCGAAAGATTTTTTTTGTTGAAAGACTGGCCAATTGTAATTTAATTTAAACATATGTGCTAGAGGCATCGAGATACTGTGTAATACTTACTAGAGCGGCTATCTGTAAACAATTTTTGCAGTAATTATGGTTATTTTGTAACTTTACTCTAGCTACAGCGCTAAAAAATATTATGCCGTCTAGTCAAACAGGTAGCGCTAGATTGCTGAAAGATGTAGTTAGCAAGCACAATGTTTGCGAGAAAAAATTCGTATACGCCGCCGAAACGGCGGCGCTTACGCGTTTTGTTCAACAAGATACGAAAGTGTCGTGCTATAGAATAAACAAGCAGTAAAGAGCGGCCAAACCTCAACTTCATAATAGGTAAAATTGATATAAATCTTTTTGTAATTAGTGAGTACTGTACAAGGTATACCGAGAAGAGTACACACGTTCGAAGAGAATTTAATCTAATCGTCGTAAAAAGAAGTGGCTGTTCCGTATTTTTAAAAGTACATTTACAATGTTAAAGACCTCTTAACCCTTCGATCCCCATAAAAATCTCATGCTGTCGCATGCGTCCGGCAAATCCCAAACGGTCGCATGCGTGCGCAACCACCCACAGCACTTAAAACCATTAAAACTTATATTTAGAGACTAGAGAGAAACTTCTTCATAGAGAAGGAGTCTATAAATAAAATCTATAAAAAATTCTTTATCCTGTGATCTAAACAAAAGTCAGGTTTTTCTTCATTACAAAAGATTGTATTGTATTTTGATAACAAAAAAAAATAACAAGCGAATGTCGGCAGCGTGAAAATCCCAATTATTTCAATATAATATATTACTGGAAATTATTTACGTAAAAAGATAAATTATATTTACATAAAAACTTAAATTATAGTTTTATAATAAAACACCATACTAAAACACAATAAAACACTAGAAAAATCCAAAACTCAACACAATAACATTCACGCGAAAATGGCTTATGAAATGAACGTAGATTATAAATAAATATCAATAAGAAAACTTGACTTTTTATTGCACTATAGAATAGAAAATTTTATATTGAGTCCATAATGCCAAACTTTTCGTAGAATAGTAGTCTCCAAATAAAAGTTTTCATGGGTTAAAATGCTTTGGGTGGGTGCGGTCATATTTGACCGCTTGAATTTTGATGGAATATCGAAGCGGTCAAATTAGGCCGCTTGGTGTTTGAGAGGTTAAGATATTTTAAACATGGATGGTCGGATTAAAACATTTCGTTTAAATAAAATAATTAATAAAATAAATGAGTCCAAGTAATACTCATTTGATTAAAAAAATAATCATCAAAACCGGTAGCAGGTAGTTTCGTGCTTTTACCATCTGTATGGTTCATTTTTCATAATCTATGATTTTCATATAGAAATGGCAGCCACGTGGCAGTGGCAGTAAATTACTATCAAATATTACTATAAAAATTAAGTGGTTTTAGCACATGTTTTGTTTACTTACTCACCAGTAATCTTTTTTTTTTTTTTATATAGAAGAGGGTGCAAACGAACATGCGGCTCACCTGATGTTAATTGACTACCGCCGCCCATGATCAACCGCAACGCCGGCCCTTTAGAAAGGAGTAAGCTCTTTTCTTGAAGGTCCCCAGGTCGTATCGGTCCGGAAAAATCGCCGATGATAAACTATTCCACAGAGAGGTTGTACGTGGAAGAAAACTCCTTGTGAAACGTACAGTGGTGGACCGCCAAGCATCCAGATGGTGTGGATGGTATCGGGACGTTTGCCGTGTCGTGCGTTCACGAAATTTGGCGGCTGGGATTAATCCGAACAATTCCTCAGAGCACTCCCCGTGATAGATGCGATAAAATACGCAAAGAGATGCAACATCTCTTCGCAACGCCAGTGAATCGAGCCGATCGGAAAGCACTCGGTCGTCGACGATTCGAGCCGCTCTGCGCTGGATGCGGTCAAGTGGAAGGAGCTGGTACTGGGGAGCTCCAGCCCAGAGATGGGAACAGTATTCCATGTGCGGCCGAACCTGCGCCTTGTAAAGTTGCAGGCGGTGTGCCGGCATGAAATACTGTCCCGCTCTGCTGAGCACGCCAAGCTTTTTAGAGGCCAATTTGGCCTTCTCTTCCAAGTGACCACGAAACTGCACGTCACTCGATATGTCGACGCCGAGGATTCCGATACTGGCTGAGGCAACAAGGGGAGTGCCTTGAAACTGAGGGGATACGACAAAGGGGTTCTTTTTAGCGGTTAACGCGCAAACTTGTGTCTTCTGGGGGTTAAACTGGACTATATTTAGTCGTCCCCAATCCGAGACTCTGTTCAGCAAAGACTCGACTTCAGACACAAGTTTGTCCCGGCACTCGGAGACGTTTTCCCGAGAAATATTGGCTCGGCCGGTGTAAAGAGCATCACCAGTGCTGTCATCTGCATAGCAATGAATGTTACGGGTATGCAACATATCATTGATATGCAGAAGAAACAGCGTTGGCGATAGCACGCAGCCCTGTGGAACACCAGCATTAATAGGCTTGCAATCGGAGCTTGCACCGTCTACAACGACCTTGATGCTCCGATCTGCAAGAAAGCTGGTGATCCAATCGCACAATTTCTCGGGAAGCCCATAGGAAGGGAGCTTCGAAAGAAGCGCTTTGTGCCAAACCCGATCAAAGGCCTTCGCAATGTCCAAACTAACGGCCAATGCCTCCCCCTTGAACTCTACTGCCTCCGCCCATCTGTGAGTGAGGTAGACCAGAAGATCACCAGCTGACCGACCACGGCGAAAACCGTATTGGCGGTCACTAATCAGCTGGTGATCCTCAAGGTACCTCATGAGCTGGCAGTTTACAATGGACTCCATTGTTATGGAGAACAAGGAGGTGATGGCGATTGGCCGGTAGTTGGACGGGTCTGAGCGGTCGCCTTTTTTTGGGATCGGGTGGACGAAAGCCGTCTTCCATGATTTTGGGACTACGCCTAGGGAGTAGGAGTACCGGAAAAGACGCGTTAAAACCAGTGCCAACTCTGGAGCACACGTCCTCAGCACAATTGGGGGGATTCCGTCAGGCCCACTCGACTTGTGGATGTCCAGGGAGAGGAGTGCTTTGCGAACCGAGCGCTGTGTGAACTGCACTTCCGGCATGGAGCACTCACACCGCGGGATGGTCGGCGGCGTACTCCCCCCGTCATCGAGAGTCGAGTTAGACGCAAAGAAGGAGCCTAGAAGATCGGATTTCTCCTTTGCAGTATGGGCCAGTGAGTCGTCCTCCCTGTGCAGAGATGGAAGAGATGGCTGACAGAAATTCCCCTGGACAGCCTTGGCGAGAGACCAGAATGCACGGGTTCCAGAAGGAAGGCGAACTAGTTTCTCGCCAATTCTGCCTATGTGCTCTGACTTTGCCTTGGCAATGACTCTTTTGAAGGACCTAGAGGCGGAATTATACTTCTTTTTTAGAGCGCTGGTGTTTACATCCCGGGACGCTGATGCATCAACCCAGGCTTGGTAGCACTCCTGCTTATAGCATGATGCTATTTTACAGGAGCGACCAAACCATGGCTGAGATTTGCTTCCAATGGGCACCACAGAGGAAGGAATAAAAAGTTCCATACCCTGAAGTACCACATCAGTAATCACTTCAACATCTATTTTCTTCACAGTTGAAGCATTTTTGCATGTTTTTAAGACACACTCGCTGAGCGTAGGAGGGTGATTGAATGAGTTGTTGCCAATCGGCAACTACTCACGGCGCAAACATTTAGGTTAATGGGTAGAGATTACAGTATAAATGCGTAACCATGAAAGCCAGTTGAATATCTACCACCATAGTTGAATACATACATAAACTTTATAAACACTTGACGTATTTCTTTTCTTACAGTTTTACTAAACAAAACAATTTCCAAAGCAGTTTTTGTCTTCGATTATACTCTAAAAACCAATTGATACCACATCAATACATGGCTACCTCTTGTTCTATACTTATACTCTACATAAATTTTTCGAATAATTTTATTCCCCTACTTACAAACTTTACGACTTCTTACGTGAGTTGTTTTATAAAATTTAGTTAGCGGTCAGCCGCCGTAGAGTCTACATTACCTGAAGATGCCTCGTGTAGAGGCGAAACACGTGTCGTATTATCGTCGATGATGTGTCTTACCTGGAATAGTGGTGTTGGGAGTAGTGGTGCTGGGACTAGTGGTGTTGGGAGTAGTGGTGCTGGGACTAGTGGTGACGGAGTTAGTGCATGCAATTGAGGGAGGGCGGGAGGTGCTCTTCAATCCAGGTAAGACACATCATTGTATTTATTTAGCGGAAGGTTGCAAAGAAATTTATATATTTTTTATTATAATGGATTTCCGCAAAGTAACGCTTGATTCTATCAATATCTTAAAATTTAGTTATCCCACTGACACCGTTATACAGAGAAATTTGTGTAAAACTTAAAATTTATTGCCTGGAAGCACGGTGCTAAAAAGTCACAACTTAAAACAAAAGCGAACGTCGCTCAACGAAATATTTTTGAAACCTTCATTATTATGAAAATACTGTGCCTTTAAGTACCTTTTAACATAAGTTCTCTATACTCGTACATCCTTTTCTAAAATGAGAAAGTTTTTTATATGTTTATTATTTAATACACATTTACTGTATAGCAATTTACTTATCTATAATCATACAAAATATTATTCCGCTTGAGGATCGCATTGCACGAGAAAGATGAAAACTTATGACAGGCAACCCCCGAAAAGGAATAACGGTGACAAACAAGTACACAGTCCACCTGATGGTAAGCCACTACTTAGTCGCCCATAGGCATCTACATTTATGCTCGATTAGGAATAAAAATGCAGATGCCTTTTCACCCCTGATAACTAAGATGGCATGCCTCGTTTACAGTGAAAAGGGCCTCCGGTTCTCTACAATCACCATACGAAACACAGAAGCATTATCCGGCTATTTTACGCTAGAATTCTGTGAGGGCGTGACCCTTCCCCAGTGGAGCCAACCCATTCGTGATACAGCCATAATATTATAGCTGTAGCGTATCTCTACCACGTATAATAATGTTCAACATTTTTATAGAATAAGGGAAATTGCAAATTTTCCATTCATTGGTATTATAAATTCGCAACCCTGCCTTCAAACATCTACAATTTTTAAGATATATAATTTATCAATATTTGTCATTGCATCACTTTTTTAGGTGGTAGCAGTGTAAGAGAATCCAACAAACATAGCCTCTGATAGATTGCGGTACAGCAAACTCGTATATTAAGTATAGTTATAGTCTAAATACTTGTTACAGCTGACCACAGGCTTCTACTCGTTTTTATGGAGTGCGTCCATCGTGCTGCTCCGGTGCTTCTTGGACAACTTCAAAATTTAATTAGTAATGAAAAATAAACTACATCTAAAAGTTCATTATTAATGTTCGATATCATCAGATTACACGTTCCAATTTATTTTTATATGCTATAAATACATTTTAAATCAACTTTTAAAAAATAACTAAAATTCTTGATTACATGCATCTGTTGCTAAACGCAACGCTCTAATCATTTGAGGATTACACTAATGGATATATAATTTAAAAATCTATATTCTCCAGGTTTTATCTAAATTTTTAAGTTCGTTTTCCTTTTTTAATTGAAATAATTCCGAAAATTGTGTAAACTCTATGATAAAGGGGCGTGTGCAAAGTGCGGGCGGCATTACGCTGTATGCGTTCGTACGAGGTAGCTGCGTCGCTCGTCGCCGTCATCGACGTTTCGTATTTCGCCGCAAACATAATATTATTTGAGTACCTACCAACCGATGTGCTTACGTGTTTTTTACCACAAAAAGACACTACGATTATGAAAATATAATTTTGAGGATTTATTATTGCAAATGCCTAAATTCAAGAAGAATAAACGTCAACGACGTCAAAATGCTCTAAAGATGAATGAAATTCTGTAAGTAATTTAATATATTATGCAAAGTACAATAACTTTTATTCCGTTAAATTCCTACGTGTTATTACATAGTTTATTTTTATTTAAGGATGAGAAGAAAAATACCTGAATGCGAATTTGACGACAAAAATAATTATTCAAGTTTACCATTAATTGAAAATGATAATGGGTAAGTCGGGCGCACTTTTGAGTCCATAGATCTTATGAAATGATAACCAGAATTTATGAAATTTGATGTGATATTTTTTGTGGTTACCATATTATAAATAATATGAACCTTATCAAACATATAGCTAAAATATGTATCTAAATATTTTTTTTACAAGTGATTCCGTTTTGTTGTCATGCAAGATCGAATATAATTTATTCTTTATTGCAGGCTAAATACGAACAATAACGATACGGCAGTAAACGAATTGAGTCAAGAAACCATATAATTACAGTATACCTGTCTTGGTTCAACTGAAATGGTTGAAGATGTAAAGTTTTGTTTATTTAATTTTTTGGTTTGTAGGCATTATGATGCACAAATGTGTACTTAACTAATCAAAATACTTTAGTAGGTATTATGATTAAGTACACACTTGTGCTTGTGATTAGGTAAAAGATATCTAAGTAAGTACTGTAAAATGCCATAATTTGACTTACCTAGCCGTACTTTGCCTAAACTGATCATTTGAATTTCATTAGTAGGCTATTCCAGCTAGAGATAAAGTAAAAGTTATAGCCTACGTACGTCCCACTCCTGGGCACAGTCCTCCGCTCATTTCTTAAAGAGTCCTAGGGAAGTAATTGTCCACCGCGCTGCCCCAATGCGTGTTGGCGAACTTCGCATGTCTTCGAAATATTTTTTTCTTATTTCTCAGACATGCAGGTTTACTCGCAATGTTTCCCTTCACCACTGAGCACGTGGTAAATCAACACTTAAAATTGCAATTACAATTTCATTGGTGCCGGCGGGGATCGAACCCGGTTTGCTCGCGCACTGTGAAAATTTCAGCAAGCGCTAACCATCTGAGCTACCACGGCTCCTCTCCTTTCGAGCTAGAGACTTTATTTTATTTATGGTACGATTTTTGTCGCATGCCAGCGCTTACTTTTGGTTCTGGCAAAAAGTTGTTAAACGTCTGTGAACGTCAGAATTGTGCAAATGTTGGTCGCAGATATTTTACCTGCACTTCAAAATTTTATTGTGTGAGTATTTTAAACTATTTTTACGAATTTGATGAACCATATTAAATAAAAATAGTCTCCTAACTTTCTCTCTATGTTTTATCTTCTATAACGAGTTTGAGTTGGTAAAATAAAGGCAAACTTAGGGTAGGGTTGTCAATTATTATTTTGATAATAAAACCAGTGAAATCCCGCGGTTTTATATGCGCAAGCGTGAACGTAGTTAGAACATAATATAACCTTTATGTTTTACATAAATATCCTAAAAAAATTTATTATTTTTATATGTTACTCCTCATAAAATTAACAAGTTTATTGCATTTTTATTTGAGTTATTTTTTATGCAATTTCTTTATCTACGTCTATTTTTAGGAACCTTTATTCAGTCTGAATCATACGTAACACTATATTACTAATTTACTTACTTATACGTTGTTTTTCTTTTTTTCAGTTACAAATATCTTGTGAGGTTGAAAAAGGCAGTAATGAAAAAAATAATAAGAAGAATAATAATTGACGTCAGCCACTTCTTTTCATAAAAATTTCAAATCATGTTCCATTAGGTTGCAGCTTCACCTAACCACAACTTATCGGAGAAACACAAAAGGCTTAGAGTCAAAATTTACGCTTAAATGCCAATTATGTAACCAAAAATTTGTAATAGTAAGCGATGATTGTAGTGAAAACTATTTATCATTAAATAAATGTGCAGTCGCAGGTGTAATTGAAATTATATTATAAATTTAATCGAAATAATATATTGGCGCGGGAAATTAGCAACTAAACGAGCTATTGTCATCAATGAATCTCATATATATTATATACCCAAATATTGAAAAAGTGGGAAAGTGTTTCCATAGAAAATAAAATTTTGACTGTAGGGCTGTCAAATGTGAAGAACTGTACACAGTGATGGAGAAGCTTGCACGTCTTCAACCAGCTCCGGTCAATCGCTCGTCCCCGTATGACCCCATACCGGAAGCTCTCCGTCATTGGCCGTACTGACAAGACCTTGCGCTACAGACTTCCGTTCTTTACCCGTCCAGCTGATTTCTTCAAGAGCGGCATCAATAAACTACCACTGCGCTGGCAAAGATGCATCGATTGTATGGGTGATTAATTTGAATATCAAATTAAAATTTTATTCAAATAACCAGTTCAGTTTTTTCTATTATCAATAAGATCAAAAAATAAATATTCATGTAATTTGTATCTAAATATTATTTCAATAACAATAGTGCTATAATCGGTTGAATCACTGTGACAATACTTACGACGACGGAGCGTATTGAGTAAACAGCACGTGAGTCATTCATACCATACCTTGTTGATACACAGATATAAAAATGAACATTCTACGCTCGCCTACAAGAAGTGAATTGAGAGATACACTTAGCGATTCACAACTTAATGAATCTAAAATAGTCACTTTTCGTAATAAAAGGAAATTACCAGAAGAAAACGAAGACATAACAATGATAAAAAAGGAAGTATGCGAATTAACAAATAAAATGTCAAAGATCATGTCGATGCTTACTACAATTTGCACAAACCAAAAGGAATTCATGGTAAAATATCTTCAGATGTAGCAGACTTTAAAGAACAAATTACTGAGATGAAATCGACACTAAACCATGTAAACTATGAAAACAAAATGATAAAATCGGATATTTCAAACTTATTAGAGAAAAACAAAACTAATGAACGGAAGATCTGTCATCTTGAATCCGAAATTAAGTAATTTGTACTTCATCTTTCCTATCTTACGGATCCGAAAAAATCATGACCGAAATAAATGAGCGTGAATAAAGAAGCAAAAATATCGTTATAATTGGAATCTCTGAAAGAACAGCACTGGACAAAGAACATAGAATGGAATTCGACAAAGGAGAAGTAATGAAAATATTAAAAATAGTTGATGGAACCTGTCCCTTACCGAAAAAAATTGTACGACTTGGTAAGTATATATCTGGTAAACATCGTCCAATAAAAATTTTCTTTGAATCTCAGGATATTAGCGATATCTAATCCATATTGAAGAACAAGAAAAGGTTAAATGATGATTAAATTAGGATATATTCAGACCAAACACCACAACAAAAATTATACTTAAAGGAACTTACTCAAGAGTTGTAAATGATAGAATAACAAAGGGAGAGAAAAATATTTCAATAAAATATTCAAAAAGTGTGCCAAAAATAGTAAAAAGTTTCACAAAAAACTCAAAACAATAGAAAATTATACTAATCATAAAGTTAGATAACAAAGTAAACACTTACCAACTAGTTGACGACTACAAACACATTATCTCATATAAGAAAACATTAAAAATATACTATACTAACATACGCAGCATTGTCGCACAAGGGAAGTTTGATGAGTTACAATGCATACTAAAAATGTTTGAAAATACTGTCAACATCATTATTTTAACTGAAACTTGGATAAAATCTGAAGAGGAAGCAAAACGTTTCGTGATCCCAAACTACAGCCACTACTATAATTTCAGAAACACAGGAAGAGGTGGTGGTGTATCGATTTTTTTCATAATAATTTGAAGCACTCCCACGTGAGTGACACTTATTTTGATGGTAACCATTTCCTTTGGATTCATCTCGAAAAATATTCTTTGGAAATTGGAACCGTATATAGAAAACCAGATTCGGATATAAAACAGTTTTGAATGAATACTCTGCTCAAATATATAAACGTAAAAGAGTAATTATTATTGGTGATTTTAATTTCAATCCACTTTCCAATGATCATGGAACCCTTTCTTATAAAGAAACTTTGCAAGAAAATGGTTATAAAATTATAAATAAGATCGACCCAAAGTTTTGCACTAGGGAAACTGAAACAACTAAAACCATTATTGACCATATATGTACTAACCTTAATGAAAAATATTTTCCCTTTGCTATTCTAGAGTCACCCATTTCAGATCACAAGCAAATATATATTGAGGTTAAAAAATTTGAGCCAGCTCCTCTCAGTAAATTACAATATGAAGCTGTAAACTACGCGAAATTGCATACAATTATGTTAAATGACAAACAAACGAATGAATCTAAATCGTATGATAAACTGGAAAAAAGGGTGTTAGACAGTGTAAAAAGAGTGTCATTACTGAAGAAAAGATTCTAAACACACCGCGTCAAGGCGTATGTATGCGCATATGTGTTCATTTAATAGCTCTAGCTGTTTGTTTATAATTTGAGGAACTTAAAAAATTTGTAATCAATTTCTTACATTCAAGATAATAACATTGACTTTTTATTTTATTTTGTTCTATTTATTAATACCCACCCAGTATTACTAATCACAAATATTCACAATAACTCTTTAGTTATTGTAATTGGGTAAAAAATATCTATTTAGTTACTAGTGCTATATTTATTATTTTAATAATTACCTACCCAGTAGGTAAATATTAAAATAATAAATGTAGCATTATAAACAGTAAATCTTTCTCAAACTCAATTTACTAATATTGTTCCTAAATAAGGAATAGCAGATAAAAGATTAGTAGGTACTTAATAACTATTGCTCCTCAAAATTATATTTGACCTCAAGATAAAACATATCCTAAAATTCAGTAGCTAAATAAAATAATAATAACTACTATTCAAGTATAATTTCAATATGTAAGTATATGAAAATAACAAAAATGAAGCACCATTAGCATGTAAAGTTCGAATCCATAATTAACATTTCGACAAATATTATAATTTGCACTATAAATAGCTAATTCAATATTATCAGTATAGTATATAGTTAAAAATAAACAAAATAGTGATTTTTATTAATTAGATAATATATGAGAATACATAATTCTAATATAGTGCAACTAATATACCGAATAAAGAAAATTAAAATACATTTATCATTATGCCGATTCTATTTCCATAAAATAGTTGAAAAAATTAATACTACGTTCGTACCAGTAGGCGGCGTCTTGCAGATTTCTTACGCGATATATTGTAGCGAGCGTCGGCAGACCGAACGCTCAAGGTCGTTCGCTAGGGGTATGGCCTTAATGCAAAAATCGAATAATAATATTATCTAAAATTTCAAACTTGCAGGCGCAACGGCAAACTTAAAAGAATGTATATTATTTACCTTATAATTAACTAAACATTATTAATGTAATAGTCTTTTTTTCTTTGGATTCATTCAAGCATCGCTAATATTTATTATTAATTTATAATTTATAATATTTTTAAATGCTGGGCACAGGTATCACAACACTTCAAACATAAACATAAACACACATAGACAATACTGTTATTCCGCTACGCTGCTTCAATTTGCGTATCAGCAAACCACAAATCCTGAAAATATTTTATTTATCAGACCGACTCCCCTCATGACGTTTAATATTTTTTACTAAACTACTCTTACAATGACATTTTCATAAAGTTTCAATATATTACAAATCATGTTTCGAGGTTCCATGCATTCACTGCTAACTCCATTGCTGAAAATGGTCTTCCCACATAGCAGAGAGTTACACGTACACTGCTGTTAGTCACGTTTGGAATGCAATACTCTCTACAATTTGACTGACAAGGCTACTAACGGGTTAACCACACTTAGCTAACTAAGCAACAAAATCTGTTACTACATCTTGTCTATAAGAATTGCAGGCCAGGGCCAAATTCTAGGATTTCCAAACACTGTTTATCAGCAACAAATTAAATATGTACAAATTTCGTGATGTAACGCAATTCAAACACTATTCATTTCGTTACTTTACTGCTAGCTTGATATAAACCTGATATTTTTGAGCCACAAAATAAGTTTTGTGCAAATTGTATGGTTTTTGTTGGCTTTTCGGTGATACCTTGATAGAGTTAATTTGGATGAGTAACTGTGTCAATGTTTGTGCATAAATTCACTATCACTATCATTATCATCATCATCAAACACAGCCATTTACAAGTACAGCAAATGGTGTGAGCGTTCATTAGCAGTATCAATTTAATATTGTTACGCGCTGAAGTCGACGGCACTAGCGCCATCTAGTCTCGAACCGAAGAACTAACCTACCTTGCGCGTGTTTACTTGAATATTCTGGATATTTCCGTGTTAATTTGTATAAATAGGTGCTGCAAGATGCGATCGAAAAAGTATTGATTTCGGCGAGACAAGCGAAGCTTCGGAGCGAAATAAAGTGAATTAGTCTGATTAATTATTAGTGTTTTAAGTTTTAATTTGTGTAAAGAAAATTAAAGTGTTAATTTAGGTAATTTTATCGGCAATTTTTATTGTCACGAACCTCAAGCTCGTAACAATTGGTATCAGAAGTGTGATAAAATCATGCCGATTTTACCTAAGGAGGAAACGGAGGGTGTCCGTACCCGAAGTCAACGCCAGCAGGAGACGGACCAAAGAAGATTTGGTGGTACAACGCCGCAGACGTCGGAGGGCCAGTCGCCGGCTGCTGCTTAGGTGCTCTGATGGTGATGCTGCAGGAGCAGGCTCGCCGACAGGAGGAACAGGTCCATCAGTTAAAAGAGCAGCTGCAGAGCGGACAAGAGGAACAGGTCCGCCGACAGGAGGAACAGGCCCGCCAACAGGAGGAACAGGCCCGTCAGTTGGAAGATCAGCAGGCGGAACAGGCTCGTCGATCGGAAGAGCAGATGCTCCTCATGAAGGACCTTCACGCTACCTTTGGGAAAGTGATAAGGGAGGTGAAGGATAGAGTTGCTCAACATGACAACCGCCTGTCGGAAGCTGAAACCCGAATCGAAGAACATGAAACCCGAATCAACCATGTGAACAATCGGGTTGACAACGTGATGGCTGACGTGAAGAAAACGCTGAACAACCTCAAACTTGGGGATGGAACTACAGCTCCCGTAGTAGCTTCAGCACCTTCGCTACGTGGGTTCAAGGTGCCACCGTTCGACGGTACCTCTTCCTGGTCAGCCTACAAAATCTAGTTCGAGGCTGTTATGAAGGCGAACGGCTGGAATAAAAGTCAGGCCATGACTGCTCTCACACTAGGCCTGCGCGACCAGGCCTTAACAGTTCTGGAAGCTCTCGGTGAGGAATTGACTTATGAGCAACTCCTTGAGGTATTGGAGGCGAGATATGGCAACGCTCACCTGGAACACGTATTTCGTGTGCAGCTTAAAGATCGCGTGCAGCGCATCAACGAAAACCTGCAGCAGTGGGCTCTAGAGGTGGAGAAGCTGGTGCGAAAAGCATACCGGTCTGTACCTGCGCTCATTGAAGGGAACCTGGTGCAGACATTCATCGACGGCATCCGCGACCTGGAAGTCAGAGCTGCTGTGAGGCTCGGGCACCACGAGACGCTTAAGGACACCTTGGCCAATGCACTGGAGGTGGAAGCCGTGCGGCAGGATAATCGTTCCCATCGCGTCAGTGAGATTGCAGCAGCTACAGTTCGCGACCGCAACAAAGGATACAGCCCCAGGTACTATGGCTGTGGGGAAAGGGGCCATCTTCGATCCAGCTGCCCTAAGCGAAGCGCAGAAAGGGAAAGTGAACGATATCAGGAGGGTAGTGCAGCTAACGGCACTGCCTGGCGGCGACAGGATCATCGTTCACCTCACGCTAGGGAAGTATCAGTTACGGTTCGCGACCACAATAAAGGATACAGCCCTAAGTGCTATGGCTGTGGGGAAAGGGGCCATCTTCGGTCCAGCTGCCCTAAGCACACCCTAGGAAGGGAAGGTGAACGGTCTCAGCAGTAGCAGGAATATGACTTTACTATCAGACACTTCAGCGGGAAATCTCACGGCAACGCAGATGCATTGTGAGAAGACCTTTTCCTGAAGATTGGAACCATTGTAGTAGGTAAGAGAGTAAGGAAGTGGTATCCGTGAGGATGCTCAGGACAGACCACCTCAGCAACGGGTGGAAGGACAGCCTACGACATGCACAGCAGGAAGATCTGGACATCAAGCCCATTCTGGAAGAGATGAACGCCCGGGCTACCAAGCCTAAGTGGAGGGACGTCTCAGCGATGAGTTCAACCACGAAAAGCTATTGGGCCCAATGGGACAGCTTGCTGATTCAGAATGGAGTCCTGTGCCGTAAAAGGGACAATGGTTGAGGAGACAGCTGTCGTTTTCAAATGGTTGTCCCTAAAGCTAAAGTGCCGAATGTTCTACAGCTGTGCCATAATGGTCGTTCCAGAGTCCATCTGGGAGTTAAACGAACTCTACTGAAGGTACGAGAACAGTTTTTCTGGGTCCATTATCGTGACGATGTCGAGGATTGGTGTCGTACATGTACAAGTTGTGCAGCCGTGAAGAGACCTCAGACACGTAGTAGAGGAGCATCGAAACTGTGCAATGTTGGTGCACCATGGGATAGGACAGCCCTCGTCATTGCGGAGCCGTTACAGAAAGGCGCAAGAGGGACTCATAAGATCGCCCATGTGGATCGCCCGGCGCGTTATTATGGGGCCGATAATGCTCGGGACGAGCATGTCTTAGGAGGGGGCAGTGTTACGCGCCGAATTCGACGGCGCTAGCGCCATCTAGTCGAGAACCGAAGAACTAAACTTCTTGAAGTTGAAACTCGAACTCTCGGTACCTTGCGCGTGTTTACTTGAATATTCTGGATATTTCCGTGCTAATTTATATAAATAGGCGCTGCAAGATGCGATCGAAAAAGTATTTAATTCGGCGAGACAAGCGAAGCTTTGGAGCGAAATAAAGTGAATTAGTGTGATTAATTATTAGTGTTTTAAGTTTTAATTTGTGTAAAGAAAATTAAAGTGTTAATTTAGGTAATTTTATCGGCAATTTTTATTGTCACGAACCTCAAGCTCGTAACAATATATAACTAGGCGTACTCTTGACTTAGTTCACGTGGACGTTCTCAAAGTGATTTCATTAATTATTTTAATAATAATCCATAAAATACAAAATATTAAACGATATGGTCGCTAGAACTATGATTATATTTATTAAGACTATTTATTTATTAAAAATGTGAGATAGAAAGCCGATAATCGTTACCACGATAAATACCCGTATATTGAATATCTTATAAATAATATTTCTTATAATAAAATATCTTATGGTACGTGGTAGAGCCACGCTGCAGTTTTATTAGTAGTATAGTTGGAGCACGAGTGGGTCGACTCGACCGGGGAGAGACCACGCTCTCACATAATACCAGAATAAAATAGTAGCTTAATGCTGCTGTGTTTCGTATGGTGAGTGTAGAGAACCGGAGACCCTTTTTACCGGAAATGAGGTATTCCACCTAAGTCCTCACGGGTGACAACTCATTTTGATTCGTAATCGAGAATAGATTTAGATGTCTATGGGCCACAGTAACCACTTACCATAAGGTGGACTGTGTGCTCGTTTGTCACTCTATCCTATAAAAAAATGATGATGAATATCTTATCCTTTTTTTCAGGCGCTTCATAAAGCTCCACACACGATATTTTCCAACATTGGCTTCACTCGTGATGAGGCAACTGTTTTACTGCTTACTAATAAGCTAGCTGATTTAGCTAGGAGCGTATTACCGTCTAGCGTATAAGTAAGATCCACGTCCACTTGTGCAACGTCTGTCCCTAATATGACAGTGTTATGTTATTCGTTCACGAATATATAAAGCAGGCGTTGACAGTAAATTACACATGTTTAAAGCGGAAAAACATTGGGTAAGAGTGTAATTAATGGGATAGTATATATTATCTGGCACCTTCCTTCACCTTTACCTTCACTACCTATCAAAAGTCCACTGCTGAACATAGGCCTGCTCATAGTTTGCCTCATATGAGGCATATTTTCCACAGTTCCTGCATAATATAATAAGCACGTTGGCCTTTATATAAGTGATGAGAACCTGTTATATAAGTGATGAGTTGTGGTTTCTCAGTTTATATATTTTTACTCTTACGTTACTCTATGGTTTTTGCTGCCTTAGTCTTTTCTTTTTAGTCTAATTTTTGGTTCTAACTTTTCCCTATAGCATTTTCTATTTTTTACGGGAACGCGCAGCTCGTTGATCTTAGATCAAACTCGTGCTACGTAATTGTCAAAACCGCTCCCCATAACCCTTTCCAAAAATGGGAGCACGCCACAGGCCCTCTCCCATTTTTGAATAAAATGAGGAATGTCTGTGCTCTGCTTGAACTAGTAGAAAAGTTCATTTCAGTAACATAGTTTTCTAACTAGAAGTTAAGTTTTACCGGGAATAATTTTCGTACATAACTGCCTATTAAAATTCCACTACTGAACAAGGGTCGCCAAAACAGATATGCATTAAGGGGAATATTTTCAATAGCTTACAAGTTTGGCAAACAGGTGCCAACTGCAGTTTTTTTATTCAGCTATTATTAGGAAGATATTGCCGCTCATATTACACCCACTTATGACGCCCACGGCTGTTATTTTCTGTTTTTATAGTTTTTAAATTATATCATTATAATATTA
Source organism: Parnassius smintheus behrii (assembly GCA_036936625.1). Lineage (NCBI taxonomy): Eukaryota > Metazoa > Arthropoda > Insecta > Lepidoptera > Papilionidae > Parnassius > Parnassius smintheus. The sequence continues at coordinate 25,553,982 of JAUPFT010000012.1, forward strand.
GAAAATTAGAAGCGCACTACAAATTTAATACATTTTTTTTCTTCTTTCATATAATGCAACAAAATGTGTACAGTACAGCTGTTTCATCTAGAGACAAAGTTTTTAAAGTGCTCTCGTGCTCACTACAAGGACTCTCATAAAGTGGTCGACCTAGGGTCAAGTATCCTTCTAGGTATAACGTAACCACTTAGTATCACTATTTATCTTGTTACTTTACAGATTCCAACCAAATTGACTTTTTGAGTTTTTTCACGAAACAAAATATTAATTGAGATTTAATTTAAATTATTATAGAGATATACTACGCTCAAATATTAAGCTTTATATAAGGACTTAATAAAGCATTTTTCCCATAGTACGAATGATGGTGTACGTGTATTCCTAAAGAAAAAACTTCTTCTTCATCATCATCAGCCCGTTAATGTTTAATCTTGAACGTTGGCCGAGTGTGGTTTGCAAGATGATGTTGTGACCAGGATTAAGAAAGGAATGCTTCTGTGGTTTGGTCATGTGGAAATAATGAATGAGGAAAGAGTGACAAAGAAAATTTATGTTGCAGAAGTGAATGGCAGAGTCAGAAAGGGACGTCCTAGGCGAAAATGTATCGACCAAATTGGAGCTTTATTAAAAACGGGCCAAATTAGGAGTATCCTTAACCGACAAGCATGTATGCGTAGGTATATGGATGTGAAGGAGTCGAGAGAGGTGGAAGGCCAAATGGAAGTCTGTAGTCTCTTCCTACCCCTCTGGGTGACAGGCGTGAGTGTTTATGTATGTTATGTATGTATGTATGTGGGCCTCTCCTGTTGAAGTGAGTACATAATGTATCTATATACTTAATAAAGTAATAGACGATGATTAATAAGTATAGGCCATCCAGAAACATAGGCCTATGTTTCCGGATGGACTATGATATGATCTAACGATGATGATGAAGTGATTTATAAAAGTTTTTAACGCGAGCTTTTTAAGTCCATAGCAAGGCATAGGGCCTTAGGGAAGCAATACTTGATTTTTTTCTATACTGCATTATTTGGTGGTGGTAGAACTGATAATCACGCCTCGGTAATACGGACTAAATATATTAGTAGTATATTTGAAATATCTGTTAAGCATTACTAATAAGTACATAGTAATATTTGAAATATCTGTTAAGCGTTTTTTTATAGAGTTTCCACTATCGACATAATCAAAGCCACTTTATTAATCAGAGTGCTACGCATGCAAGTAACTTAGATTCGGGTAATACTACCCGCCACCACCATAGTTACTTGTCTGTTTATATTCTAGTAAGGATATGCAGTTATCCTTAGAAATAATGTTGGACTTCTTTTAGAACTCTGATCATCATCATTCCATTTATTATAAATCTACTGCTAAACTTAATCTCTCCCAAATAATACTGCAAAACACGCTCCTGAGCCACCTGTATTCATCGAACACCTGCCCGTGATAAGGTCGTTATTTTATCTTGGATGGCGGTCCTACCCTTTGCTTACTAGTACGAAGCTGCCACTCGAGAGCTATTCTTTGCCATTATGTTTTGTTTCTTCGAGAAAGATAGACTCATTTCATCTTAGTTTACTGATCTATTGGGCTCTGTCAGTTAATGTTTAAAACTACTGTAACAATGAATTTTATACTCGTCGTGAGTTTAATAAATCAGAGTGTTTAAATTAGAGTATATGTCAATTGTTATTTAATATCGGCATACTATTAGCCACATTACACTATGTTATTTTCCATTATAACTGTTTTATTTACGTTATTTTTTACATTAAACATCAAATATTATAGTTTATTTTAAAAGCTAAGCTACATAATATAATTGATCTCTAAATATTTTCGTTAAATTTGTTAGCTCTTTCAGTTTTGTCACCTTACAAAACATATTTACGCACGGTATAAAACGCAATAATAAAGTACATTTGGGACCGGAAATTTTTTGTTCTACGCAAAAATGCGTAACGAAATCCATCCTACTTCGAATATAGTAAAGCCTATATTTCTGTCTTGTAGTTCGTCTGGATAAATACTACATTTTCACCTATTAATACCACCAAGCAATAGTGCGTATTCACTTTCGAGCCAAATAAGACATATTATTGTGGAACAGCAGGCAAGCGCTCGGCTTAGCCACTATGATATAGTCTGAGCAACACATGAACTTTGTTGGCACAATAACAAACTAAACAAGGCCTCTTGTAATTTTACATCACACCATTACGATGACGATGATGGTGACATAGATGAATCGCTTATTTTTGATGCTGAATCCTGGACTCGGCTATAAATTTGGAATCTCGTTTTCCAGAAACTCCAGATAACTATTGCCAGTTAGATCCATAGTTAATTCAAATGAGCCTGTTATTTTCTATTAAAAATTCCAGTCCCATTTTTTTGCATTACGGTTTCTTTAGCAGGGGTTACTCCGTTCATCTACCCTAGAAATCCACTCTAGGGTGGATACTTGGACACGCGTTTTCGATTATCCACCTTAGAAGGGGTGAATAATCATAATTCATTTTTTGATTGTTGTTCCGTCTTTACACCCCAGGTACAGTTTAACAGAAAATATATCATACTTTTAACTTATGATTGATTAATTTTTAATAACCACAAACTTTAAAAAACATACTTATGTATTGCCTTTAAACCAAATTACTCTCCTTTGTTTTAAATAATAATAATAAGTTATTTATAAATTCTGCAATATGTTCGGGAAATGACCAAAACTAATTTTATTATTGAGTACACGTAACGGTATATCCTGTATAAATTCGTCTCTTTTAATGTACATTTACAATTGCATATACGAATACAAACGTTTTCTTCTTTGTTACTACAGATGTGTTAGCAAAAAACTGGGCGTGTTTTTTTTGTAGTAATCCCAATTTAAAAAAAAAATTGACTAAATTTGGAAGTTTTTCTTTAACTTCATTTTAAAAAGTTTTATGCCAGGATTGTAGTGAATTTGTAGTTCTGAGAGGTACTACGAAAATTTGCAAACAGCCACTAACATTTGTAGACGGCAAAGCCGGCCTTGCTCTATTTAACCGAGACTTTGTGCCCGGGGTAGAAGTTTGCGTATATAGTTCATTCTTTTTCGACGCCTCGACAGTCTGGAAGCTACGCAACTGTCCATCTTATGGCTGCGGGTAGACAGCAATGACCATCCCTGCGTCTAAGGGTGCCTATATAGGTTCCATAGCGGTAATGCCGAAAAAGAACGACTTATCGACCACGTCCAAGTAGTTACAGATTCCTCGCTACAGCAGATCCCACCAGCAGTGATCGTGATCCTTGACGATTTAAATGCCCACCATGTTGAATGGCTCGATTCACGCTTAACCCATCATGCGTGGAGATTTGTTTATGACTTTTCCTTGGAATGTGGCCTGACACAATGGGTTACTTTACCTACGCGGATCCCAGATGTGGAAGATCATACACCCTTCCTGTTGGACCTTGTGCTGAGCTCTTAACCGGACGGATATCAGGTTTCCGCCGACGCGTCTCTAGGCTCGTCAGATCAATGTCTCGTTCAGAGTATGGTACCAGTCACATTAACGTCGCGGTTGCATTCTGCAGGCTGCCGCTATGTTTGGCACTATAGGTTGGCTGATTGGGAGATTCTGTTGCTGATGTAGTGCTTCAGGGTGTGGAACTTTTTATTCCATCCTCTGCGGTGCCCATGACAAACAGATCCCAGCCATTATTTGTTCGCTCCTGTGAAATAGCATCACGCACGGATGTAAACACCAGCGCTCTTAAAAAGAAAAATAATTCCGGCTCCAGGTCCTTCAAAAGAGTCATTGCCAAGGCAATTTCTGACCACATTAGCAGAATTGGCGCGAAGTTAGTTCGACTTTCTGCGTGAACCCGTGCATTCAGGTCTCTCGCCAAGGCTGTTCATGGGAATTTCTTTAAGTTATCTCTTCCAATCAGCACAGGCAGGACGACTCACCGGCTCATGCCTCAAAGGAGAAACCTGATCTGTTAGGCTCTCTCTATGCGTCTAAATCGACTTTCGCGATAACGGGGGGAACACACTACCGACAATCCAGCGGTATGAGTACTCCATGCCAGATGTGCGGTTTACACAGCACTCGGTTTGCAAAGCAGTTTTTTCCCTCGACATCAGCAAGTATAGTGATGGAATCCCTCTCATTGTGCTGAAGATGTGTGCTCCGGAGTTGGCACTTATTGATTGTGCTGATAAGTCTCGCTCGGAATCCTGGGCCAGCTCATCAATCTGTACTCTTGGTAAAGGGAGACAATGACCTTCCATGCAAAGTGGGTCGAAGCTTGGTCAGAGCAACTGACATCTCAGGAGTACGTGTGCTGAACATTTGTGACCAGGAACACTGGTCGGTACTTTTGATAAAGTGGACGGGTTGCATCGGTGCCAATATCTATCGAGTGGGACCCCCAGCAAGGATGTACAAACGAGAGTGACCACACTTTTAGAAGACAGTCGCAGCGTTCTATCTCCGAAAGAATTGGTCAAGGCGAAGAAGTTTATACTCAAGTACGACGATGTTTTCAGCTGTAAAACGATGTTGACGTTGGAAAGACTGGCTTAGTTCAACGTTCAAAAGGAGAAAAATTGCCTTTACATTAGCGGCCAAGAAAATTGCCGGTAGAACGTTAAAAGGAAGTGGTAACCATGATTGAAGGAATGACGAAGGATGGTGTTATTAAAACTTCATCTAGTCCATGGTGTTCACCTGTGGTGCTGGTTAAGAAGAAGGACGGCAGCATGCAGTTTTGTCCTGATTACCGCCGTCTGAACGGCGTTATGAAGAAGGACAGCTATCCCTTGCCAAGAATTGATGACACGCTGTACATGCTTACAGGAGTAAAGGTTAAGCACGTTTGACCTGAAAAATAGCTACTGGCAAGTTTAAATTGACACTAAATACAAGGAGAAAACTGCTTTCTCGACAGAAAAGGGTCTGTGGCAATTTAAAGTTATTGCGTTTGGTTTGTAAAATGCTCCGGCAACGTTTGAAACGTTGATAGATCTTGTACTTACTGGGCTGATTGGAGATACCTGTCTGGTCTACTTGGATGACGTCGTAGGTCGTACGTTTGAGGAACACTTTTAAAACCTGGATCGCGTGAGTCCGAAGAAATGTTCACTACTCAAAAGGCAAGTTAGCTTTTTGCGGAAAGTATTGTCAGAAGAAGGTATTCGCATGGATCCAGAGGAAATCGCCGCAGTCAAGGATTGGCCTGTTCCAAAAACTGGAGCTGATCAAAGCATTTTTGGGTTTGTGCTCCTATTGTCGGCAATTTGTCAAGAACTTTGCAGATATAGCCAAACATCTGCACAAGCTAACTGAGGAGAGGCGACATTTCTGCTGGGATCAAAGTTGTGATATTGCATTCCAGGAGCTCAAGGACCGATTGTTTAAAACATCCTGGAGCGGGCAAGGAATTAATAGCTAACACAAATGCAAGTGATATAAAACTTGGCATTGTGTTGTCTCAACGGAATGGTGATCAAGAGGTTGTGATAGCGTACTTCAGCAAGTCGTTGGCAAAGCCGGAAAGGAACTGCTGTGTCACAAAATGGGAAATGCTTTCTGTGGTAAACTCGTTGCAGCATTTTAACAAATGTCTTCTCGGGCGAAAATTTCACTTTTGAACTGATCATGCCACACTGAAATGGCTATTGCAGTTCGAAAATCCAGAAGGACAAGTTGCAAGATAGATTGAACTACTGCAGGAATATGACCTTGTGATCGAACATCGCAGCGGGAAATCTTATGGAAACGCATATGTATTGTCAAAAAGACCTTGTCCTGAAGATTGCAGGCATTAAACTAGACAAGAGGGTAAGGAAGTCGTATTTGTGAGGATGCTCACGACAGACCACCTCAGTAACGAGTGGAAGGAGAGCCTACAACAGGCACAGCAGGAAGATTCTGACATTGAGCTGATTATGGAATAAATGAAGGCCAGTACTCTCAAGTCCAAGTGGAGTGACATCTTAGTAAAGAGTTCGACCACGAAAAGCTATTGAGCACAATGGGATAGCTTGCTGATTCAAGATGGAGTTCCTTGCCGTAAATGGGAAAATAGTGAAGGAGACAGCTGTCATTTGCTAATGGTTGTCCCAAAAGTTAAAATACAGAATGTTCTACAGCTGTACAATAATTATTGTTCAGGAGGCCATCTGGTAATTAAACGAACTCTACTGAGGATCCGAGAACGGTTTTACTGGATCCACTGTCGCGACGATGTCGAGAATTGGTGTCGCAAATGTACAAGTTGTGCGGCTGTGAAGAAACCTCGGACTCGTAGTAGAGGTGCATTGAAATTGTACATTGTTGGAGCACCATGGAAGAAGATAGCCCTTGACTTTGCGGGGTTATTCCTGGAAAGTGGAAATGGTAACAAATGTTTCATAGTTGTGATGGATTACATCACTAAGTGGCAATTCCAGGCCGGTCTTCGCCTTTTCAAATCAAGAAGCTTCAACAATAGCAGATAAACTAGTTCATGAAGTCTTCTATCGTTTTGGAGTATCTTTAGAGATTGTGATCAAAGAAGGAATTTTCAGTCACAAATATTCCAGGAAGCTTGCCTAGTTTTGGGTTTTCATAAAACAAGAACAAATTCTTACTACCTGCAATGTGATGGAATTGTAGAACGATTTAATCAAATATTGGAAATGTAACTAGCAAAAGTTGTGAAAAATTGGAAAAATACAAGTTTTAGTGTCATGTCGAAGCGCTTTTCTTGAAATTACATTAGTGACACCAGCTTTCGCAAACTTTGGTGGTGATCAGGTCTGCAGGCAGAAGTAATTCTGATCACCATAAAACTACAGCTGATGCACCACTAGATGGAGTGACGAACTGGTAAGTAGTCCAGTAAGTCCATGGATGCAGGTGGCTCAGAACTGTGCTTTGTGGCATTCCTTGTGGGAAGCCTATGTTCAGCAGTTGACTTGTGAAGGGCTTTAATGATGATAATGATGATGAATGGATGGATGTAACACTTAACTATGAATTTATCAAAGTAAATAATCCGCCACTCACGAAAATAAAACGCAGAAATGCTTTTTACGATATAACATACAACATTGTTTTCTATGTGTGCTTTATTTTGCTGTTTTGGAACTCGCTATATTTTTAAACAGAGAGAATTTCACTTTGAAATCCCAAAAAACTGCACAATGCTTTTTAAATTTCAAAATGTCGCCTGTGATGATGACTGGTCTCTACAAAAGTGGATTCTTATTAAAATAAAGCTTAAAAACGGACAAGTTCAAATTGTTTTCATATCATAGTCCTACAACTTATTATTTTCATTAGTTAAATAAATAAATATTCATATAAGTTTCATGTTTGTAATAACTTTTTTTCACGAATACTAATCATGGGATAGCTCGAAGACTGAGATTGTCACCTCAGGGTTGTACGGTTGTCCTAAATTTCCCAGTACGCGAGTAACAGGGGTTTGATCTCGAATAAAAAATTGTAATTTCAATTTTAATGTTTTATCAGGTGTCCGGCGGCAAAGAAAAATATCACGTGAAAACCTAAGTATATACTATCTGAGGAATTTTTGTACAATCTAATACGTTAAGTCCACCAACAAGCACTGGAGCAGTGTGATGGACAAAAAGTCCCCTAACTTTCTCAGAAGTGAGAGTAGTGTGCCAGCCCAGGGCTGTGCCCAATGGGGCCTATTTATACTGTATATTTACTTTACTTACGTAACAATTGAATAAAACTAATTTGGATGATTTTAATTCCGTTTTTTGTTTGACGTTTCTAATACTTTACTGTACACATGATTACGTGGCATTATATTGTATGGTGTATACCCTAATAATAACTTTGCAATTACAAAACAAAAAAAGAACATAAAATCTGCAATTTTAAAAAATTAAATTTTGATCTTTTAGCCCGATGTACGATAGTACGCTTGAAATGTTTTGGCACTACATGCGGAAATCTGACAAAAAATTAATGTAATCAGTTTTTTATTCAAAATACTTATGTTTATTTTAATGAAGATATGAAGAAACGCCTTCATAGAATTTTGCTAACGAAGTCTGAACCCTGCTCAGCTACTGAAACGAACGTGCTTAAACGTAAAAATGAACGATTTATAAAAAATAAAAAACAACAGAAAATATGCAAGGCCTCCATCAATATATGTTTTTAAAGTTTGTATGAAAGGGTGATTAGAATATTAATAGAAACACATGAATCATTCTGACCCTTAGGAAAGAAATGATCGCCATCATGCCGTTCCTTTATTTCATTTTACTACATTATAAATTAATGTTTAGTTAAATTATCCCGCTGGGTTTCTAGCTACTTCTTCCCGGGGTAAAGATATTTAAATCCAGTAGCAAAAGCATAAATGACTCAATAAATTTGTAACCTATGTTGAATAAAAAATATTCTAGTCTTTTATATAATATTACAAATAAAATTACTTGTACATGATAATTAAAACGAGTTTTGGAAAACGTCAAACACAATATATGTCAATGCCAACACACAAACAAAACAAACAAATGTCAAACGGAAAACGAAGAACGTCACAGTAATCTAACATGAGTATTTAATATTTGTAAGCATTGCGGAATCAGGGGTAAAAAAATTAAACCGAGTGTAAAAAGACGCAGATGCGTCGATTGCGAAAATAAACTTATCTTGTAAGCAGTCTACTAGCCTGCTATCTAAATAGATTTCTTTAATAAATTTCTAAAAATTTTTTGTTAGTTTCTCAGAAAGTATTTACGTAGAAGGCAGGTTCTCAAGCGGAAATCATGATGACTGATGACATGATGAATGCAGAGCAGTTTGAGGTGACCTGTCATTACATTAATTGAATTGAATTTTAACAAAGTTATTACAATAACGGAAAACTTATGACTACAAACGGTGGTCATATCGCTTTAAGCGATTTCTGGATATTATAATTTTATATTTTGACGGATAGGTGCAACGTGCAATATGAAAAAAAAAGAATTTTTTATTAAAAAGTAATATTTATAAAATGTATACAATATTTAATGAATGTATATATATTGATATATATATATATATATATATATATATATATATATATATATGCACTAAAATTTTAATTTAATATATTCAAACATATACTGCAGAGAAAATTTAAAAAAAAATCAAGTATATATGAAAAGAGGAAATACATATTATAATTTATTATTATGACGGGAAGTTAAACTAATACTCCTTAAGTAGTTTTTTAAAAGACTGTAAAGATTGCGCTTTCTGGTTAGGTAATGAATTCCAAAGTCGCGTTGCTAGTGAAGTAAATGATTTATTATAAAATGAAGAAGCTTCATAATATAGTAAGGTTTATTTCAAATTGGCAAACACGGTTAATAATTTTCGAGCTATAATCATTCGAGCGATGATCGGCTCAGTGGCACCACATCTTACGGATCCGTACGGTTATGTCAGTTGCTCTGGTTCTACTGCGAATATCTTCGTTACGGATTTGATAATAAGAACTTATTATATGATCCCATAAAAAGATCCTTCTCCTTTTTAAAAGGCCGGCAACGCATCTGCAATTTCCCCGGTGTTGCATTTGTTTATGGGCGGCGGTAATCACTTACTATCAGGTGAGTCGTATGCTCGATTGCCCCCTCTTCTATAAAAAAAAATTTAAATTAAAAATTGTCCAAAGTTTGGATTAACAAAAAACATGTTTAATACATGAACAACCACACGAGTAAGTAAATAATTCATCCTTATTGAATTATTCGAGAAATATTCATCGAATGTTCCTTGAGGGTGGTAATTTATTAAGGGCCCATTAAATGGAGGTTAAAATAAGAACAATTTCATTTTTCCTCCTATTTTAGTATTTTGTTTTAGATAATTAAATTGAGCAGTAAAGAATTAGTAAACGTATTCGTAACCATTTATTAAATTCTGAATTATTATTATCATCATTACCATAATTTATTCCAAACTGCCTTACTAACTGCCACGCTTACCGGACAAATGGGCTATCGTAGGTAATTTCAAGCTAATGACCTTCCAGACATACTTGCCTCATTAGAAACCCACAAGATGGTTTTAGATACAAAAACTTTAAATTTGTGTTTTATACGTTATTTTTTTACTTACATACCTTCGTACACACTCGGAGCAATTAAAATGAATTGTATTAAACTTACATATCCCCTATATATTATATTAAAAAAATCACCTTATCGCCTTTCCTTTCCTACCGACGTTATTAACATTAATAGTAGGTATTCCCGTTAACCACTCCAACTAAGTTGAAAACACTTCGCTTCGGGAACAGTTCCTGACCGTAGTCGAATAGTTGAATCTAACCCATGATCTTTTAGTTTCGCAAGGTGTATACTTAATTATTTACGAGGTAATTGCAAGATAGCTTTTGGCGATATTTCAATGAAAATAATAATTCTCGAACATCACAATAAACAAAATAAAAATATTATTTTAATAAAACAATTTTATTTGCCATTTTGTTTGACGCTTCCAAAGGAACCGCTGACATCCGATATCTTAAGCCTATAGGCTCGCAATTTTATATACGCATGTCAGGGTTACGACGCTGAATAAGCTTGTGAAGCATGAACGTAAGTATTATGAAGGTTTTTCATTCAAACTTCATAATACCATCATTTTATGCGGTAGAGCCTCACTGCAGCCATATTATAGTTTTAGTATGAATGTGTCGACTCAAACGGGGCAGGACCACGTGACAACGCATTTGCATTTTGATTTTTAATTGAGGATAAATGTGGATATCTTGGGCCACAGCATCCACTTACTGGTGGACGGTGTGGTCCACTTAAAAGGGTTTAAAAATTAACTTTTATTCTACGGTAAAAGCTACCTTGAAATATTTGGTATTCTATTCTTTGCGTTATATATATTTTCTTTAATTTTTCTATGAAATATATACCGACTCAGAATGCAGAATTAATTTTATCATTTCTAATTGCTAGTTTTTTTTCTAGTCGGTTTTACTTTCCATTAAAAGTATTTTTTATTATAATCATGCTTTATTTACATTTCTACTTGAATTCTACTTCTATTAACACGTGAAGCGCTAAATTTGTACCCTCTTTTTAAACTTAATATGCACACAGACATTCTGCAACGTTTAAATAAAGAAGGAGTGCAGAAATCTAATTGTAAAATTACATTAAATAGATCATTCATTGTTTACGTTCATGCTGCCTATGTCAATTAGTTCAGTTGTCAAATATATAATAGTCTATGGTTACAGTCTACAGTCACGGTAATATTATATACATAATATTACCGTTCTACAGTCACGAATTATGGCTTTATTTTGAAATAAAGCTCGCTTAATACAGAAACTTAAAAATTTAGTAAAGCGCGGTCGAATTCAGACCATTGCACGACCACTATTAATTAATAATAGTTTAAATAACTTTCACTAATCCTACCCGTAGCTGATTTTATTTCTTAGACATGTGAATTTCCTTCATCACCGAGAACGTGGTAAATGAGATCTTAAAATACAATTAGCAACTTAATTAATGTCGGTGGGGATCAGCATACAATCAAACTGAAGGCGAGCGCGCGAATACTGTCCCTTTAAGCTACCAAGCCTCACAGTAATGATTTTTAATTACGGTTTTAATGATAATTGAAAATCTGGTACAAAAATAAACAGTATCGTTATACAGTCCAGTTCGAAGTTAATGTTTACGACAATCGTATCAGCAGAATTACTCGTAAACCGCAGCACGATAAACAAGAAGGAGAAAAGTTTTATGTTATGTACTTAATTTAAAGTACCTTTTATGTGGGCAGACACACGTTATGGTGGCTTATAATAAGGTTGTGACAAGATTAACGTTCACTTCACACAAAGCAGAAAATAATTATTTTATCAGCTACAAACTGGACAGCTCTTCAACAGTTAGTATCTTTCTATTACAGCCTATAAAAGTCCCTAACATCTGTTACAGCCTATAAAAGTTGCTAACCTTCATATACGACCCACTCTGGATGATATAGAGTAGTGGATATGCTTACATCTCCTACACGGTTGAATGGTTTATTTAACAATAACCACGCCGATTGACAGGAATATATATAAATAATATATATATATATATATATATATATATATATATATATATATATATATATATATATATATATATATATATATAGTGTTGTAGTAGAGAAAGAAGGCTTGATTAGTACTAGAAGAATCACCCGTCATAATCTACCGGACATGATCCTTCAACCTCTAACTCAAGCAAAAGCTTGACACACGGACATTGAAAATCAACTGCACCCTTTCACTCACCCTTTTTTCAAAAGAAATCATTTATATATTTTTTTAAAAACACAGTTTCCGGCCGTGCCGTAATGTGTTGTCTGCTAGCCGTGGCTTAGTCATCCACGATAATCGAAGTGACTCGTAGTCAGTGTTAGTAAAATATCTCAATAAAAACCTCTCCTCTTGCCCCCGCAGTCAAGGTGGAGTTGTCGAGGGTAGAGAGGTGCCGTTCTTTTAACCTTCCGTAGCCGTTACACACGTGTAGTTTGATAATTTGTGTATAATAGAAGGAGATATTGTTGTGCACTGCGTAAAGGTGAAGTTGGTATTTGGAGTAAAAGTTACAACTACTAATATAATATAGTATATGCAAATTGATTTCGAAAGGAAGTACATAGCGACAATAGCCTAATGGGCGCGGACCGCGAACTCAAAAAGTCGTGGGTTCGAATCCGCCATTCGACTACCGGCGTGAACCACTCGTAACACAAGCAATTTAAGCTAACCACGTGGTTAAGGGCAATATTAGTAATGTTTATAGCATTGTTAATATTACTTTTATATAAAAAAGATAAGAGTATACAATATATCCGAACCCCGAAAAAAGAAAGGAACCGAAAACTGAACCTGAAATATTGACACACAGGCATCGTATGACATTCCAAAAAATTACCTACATTCACCCAGGTCTTGCAGTGCAATCGCTAGCACATATCTACGTAGACAGTGCTGCCATGACATAAGCTTTGAATTACAGTGTTAATGATACAAACGTTTAGAACTACAGATTTTAGTGTTCAATCTACAATATTTGTACATTTTTTTACAATTTGTCTATCTATAACTTAATATGTGAAGGGAAAACTTTATACTCATTTTTAAGCATATTGGGCGCACACAGGAGTCTGAATTTTGGCATAAGTTTATTTGGAAACGGATTGCAGAAAGCTGATTATGTACATATAATTAGCTTTCTGCAATCATACACATACAAATATGTACATTTGCTTAAATAAAACGTACATTGTTTTCGTTCACCCTGCCAATGTAAAACAAAGTTTAGTTCGTAAATGCGATGAAAATTTACAAATAATTTTGTTATTTATCATTTTATATACCTAACTGTCAAATAATGTTGTTACACTTAATGTTACATAAAAATCCATCATCAACAGTAATGTGGCAGCAAACAACGAGCACATACGGCGAACAAAGTTTTATGCTACGTCGCGTCGTTAATTTAAAAGCATCTTTATTTTATATCTGTTTGAATCGTGTTATTTAAAGCAGGCTGTTACAGTTTACGAGCCATGTTTACATTAAACAAAATTAAGCTCTATTGTTGTGTTTGATAACGTTGTGTTATGTGTTTGATGTTATGAGTTTCTTTTTAGCGACAAACAATAAATCCTTTGCCGTTACAAGAAAAGAAAATTATATATAACGACAAAAAATGAATACAAAACTCGTGTTTTTGAAAAGTGCGCGCACGAAATTGTAAAATGAATTTATTATACAGTTCTTCAGTTCGTAGATTGTTTCTTTCATGCAGTCTTAATAGAATTTCTATATTTTTAATAGAATTGTCTATCAATTTTCATTCTATAGGTAGCATTTAATCATATAGAGTTAAAATAGTAAATACTAATTATTTATTTCCTTTTCGCCAACATACATAATATGATTACATACAAATAACTTACTAATATACAAATAATATTTTTGTCGTTTTTAAATGTTATTATTGATAATTATTTTCGATATTATGTATGACATGATAAATTTCAGTTCATTTAAAAAAAACATAATTATTTTTAAGAAAAAAGGGGAAAAGTAACAATATATTAACGATGTTTTTTAGACCATAACCGTGTGATTAATATCAACTGTTACGATCTAGCTGAGGTACTCGTATTATCCATGGTCTGTATAGTGATTAAAGTTTCAATAAGTTGTCGAGATTTTGTCTTTTATTTCTATATTTAAATTTAATAATCATAATTATAAAAAAACGTTTATCAATAGGTTAGTGATAAGTAAAATGAAATATTTGTATAAATAACGAAAAGTACTAATTTATAATGATTTAACCCCATTAAAAAAGTAAAACACAAATTAAAGTAAAAAAAAGAGATAGATAATTCAGTCACACATCCTTAACTTTAAATGTAATATTTTTTTTTACGTATTCACTGATTAAATAAATATTCATATGTATATCACAAAATATTGTAGTATCATTTATACTTCTTTGCTTGTAGCCGTAGAATTGAGGGACAGCTTGATGATAAGTTATAAGAAATACCCAACATTTCGCACCAAAGAGACCACCGACCGGTTATCACTACGAGAGCTTTGGTGACTCATGAGTTAAGCACTCGCCGTAAATTTCACAGTGCCTACTTGATCGGCCCGGGTGTGAGATTGCTGCGAAGGAAACACGATAGAAAATCTACGTGTCTGAGAAAAAAATATTTCAAAGAGACCTGAAGTCCGCCAACAAGCATTCAGGCATCCCGGCGTTCACTTCCTTGCCCTCCAAGAAATCAGATGAAGCCTGTGCCTTGTAACTTTTAATGTTTTTTTTTAGTTTGCTATTTTTAATGATTTCTAAACGTAATAGAATTATTCGATTTACATATTTACAAAACAATGTTATTTTCATATTCGTAATTTCGTCTTCTTCATCATCATTCGTCGCTTCCATTGTAGGAAGAACTTGAAGTCATCGACAGAAAGATTGTTGATCGTAATATTAGGTCGTATACCTTTGATGCAGCTCGCCATCAAACATCTGGGTATTTTACTGCTCGTAATAGATGTTGAAATTAATTACAGGCCTAAAAATTTTCCCGGTATTCCCTATAGTTGCATCTTACGACAACCACGGAACAAAATGAGGTAGAGAATTCTAGTACACCACCACCAGACGATGTTTTTTTGTAGCTTTAACTTTAAAATAGTAAACAAAATGTGTAGGGTTAGTTCACAAGAATATTACCGATAATAATCACACTAAGACACTAGTGAAACCTGCTGACGCCTGAATATAAAGAATGTCTTTTAGTGCGTGTCATAAAAGGCTAAGGGGGTGCGTTTATAAAGCTCTTTTACGCTAAGAGCAGTATGTGTATGAAAAACGTTACACCTTCTATACGTGCTTCATATTTTACATTCATATATCATCTCAAGAAGATATGAGTTTATGTATATATCAAAATTCACATAGCTCTAAGTACCGACAACCGATGGCGAAGAAAGATTCTCGAGTGATAACCTAGTACCGGTAGGCAAAGTGTGAGGCGATCCCCAGTGGACTAAGTTGTACCAAATCGACCTGGTAAAACTTGCAAGAAGTCGATGAATGCAGGTAACTCTGGACTGTGCTTTGTGACATTGCTTGCACACACATAAATATGTTGGTAATTATGTCAAATATCCTCCCTTTGAGGTAATTTTTGGGGGAGGCCTATGTTCAGCAGTGGACTTGTTAAGGGCTATAATGATGATGATGATGATGATATATCAAAAATTCACTGCTTAACATAGGCCTCCCCCAAAAATTACCTCAAAGGGAGGATATTTGACATAATTACCAACATATTTATGTGTGTGGATATGAGATGTGTTTTTCACCGCTGGCCATATGAGAAAGCTCAATGTTGCTCAGAAATCTATGGAGAAGGCAAAACTTGGATTTTTTGCATGATGACTTTGAAATGACGCCAGAGTAATTGACACAGCCCAACAGATCATTCAGTTAAAGTGGCAATAGACCGGTTA
This sequence comes from Parnassius smintheus behrii, assembly GCA_036936625.1. Taxonomy (NCBI): domain Eukaryota; kingdom Metazoa; phylum Arthropoda; class Insecta; order Lepidoptera; family Papilionidae; genus Parnassius; species Parnassius smintheus. The sequence continues at coordinate 25,570,077 of JAUPFT010000012.1, forward strand.
TTTACTCGAAGCTCGAAAAAACGACAACTGATGGGAAAGAAAGGTTCTTAAGTGGCAGCTTCTTGCTGGTAAGTGAAGTGTAGGACGGCCCCCAACTAGATTGATTAACGACTTAGCAAAATAATCAGAAAGTCGATGAATGCAGGTGGCTCAGGATCGTACTTTGTGGCATTCCTTGAGAGACGCCTATGCTCAGCAGTGGAGTCGTGATTGGCTATAATCATGTAGACGATGATGAAAAAAGACAGTGTTATTTATATACATTATGCAGTTTGAACAAGAAAAAAAGTCTACATTCACCCTCCTCATCATATCCACTACGCAGCTTCAATGTAAGTTAGCTGACTACACAACATGTTATTTAAACAAATTTATTAAAATAACTAGCTTTTCCTGCGGTTTCGCTTACATGGACTATAGTTAAGCAAATTTTAATGGCCATCTATAGGAAATAATTGAAACATGTAAAAATAATTTAGGTCTGATTTCTTAAAAATAAATCAATCAATCCATTTTTACTTGCTAAATTGTGTGCAATTTTCATTCATTCATTACAGCTTATAAAAGTCCAACCGCATTTCAGCTGCGTCACGCGTCTGCTACATTACCTCGGAAAGTAGAAGAGGATTGCACCTAACCTATTGGCTAGTTTACTTTTTTTATTTTACTTCTCCTTCCATTTTCATTACAGCGTATATTATATGATTCACTTCTGAATATAGATATTCTCATAGATTAAAATGATTTTATAGTATATATTAACTGAAGATTTCAATAAATAACCATATATAGCCATATCATGTCATTCAGTTTGTTACTATCCCTTAGGATTTGAAAATATATTATAACGAAAGCGTGTATGAAAAAGTATTAGAATTTAAAATGTTTATGTTCTAATCAATTTTTTTTCTAGTATATAAAAATACAAGAAAATAAATTTTATGATAATAAAAATCAATCATTGAAGCAATTTTTAGAATTCTAATGCAATTATTTACGTTTCAAATAATTACTGCTAGCTAAAAAAAAGAACCTGGTGAAATATGCTAAATTGTAAACTTATTTTTTATTACATTATAACGAAAGTGATGTCCAGTGTAAGATCCGAACGATAATAAGAGTTGTAACTAATAATAAACTTTAAAAAGATTTTAAGTAATTGAAATATAACATAAAATACTCATGCCCGGTACACATACCGGGCATGAGTGCCCGGTTTTTAACTTTTGTTCCGATCTACACTAAATTTTAATCTATGGTAACCGCGGTTAACTATGACAGCTGGACGTTGAACATCTCAGTCCTTCCCGTGACCATGGATGCTGTAAAGCTCTCGAAACGTCGGGTAAAAAAGTTAAATATACGCGATAAATTCCGTAAAAACTAGTATTATTTCAATGTGTAGTGTTCGCGTAAATATAAGAAATCAAGATCTGGCTTATAATATCTCCGATAAAATTTTAAAATATTCTGATTGTATACATACTATGGAATTTGTTTTTATTATATTTCAAAAGATGTAATACTAAAACTGTGCAAAATGACAGTGTTTCTTTTATTATCAAAGTTAGAAATAAACTTTCCTCAGAGTAGCATAAATTTTTGTAATAACCTGCAACAGTTGACAATTTTTTTGTATTTGTCGAATATTCTTTTATTTGGAAAATAACTTCACAAATTAATATTTTAACAAATTAGTGTGGATTGTGAAAAGTACCCAAACTATTGTTGTCTTCTGCATATAGGTATTATACTTATACTTAACCATCGTCTATTCGTCATCATCATTATTAAAACCCCCTGTAAATCCACTGCTGAGCACAAGCCTTCCCCAAGGAATGGCATAAAATACGTTCCTGGGCCCCCTGCATCCGTTAATTTCCAGCATCCCTTGTAAAGTCAATAGTCCATCAAGGAGGATCACGATTTCTATTCATACTGTTAACAAAATGCCCAGACTATCTTCTTTCCGTTGCTTGTCAAGCTTGCATTCACTTAAAATGGCAGGACTACTTTTTCGTCTGACTAGGTATTACTGTCTTACCTGTTTTGCAGCCAAACAGCAGTGCTGTGCTTTAGTCTAAAGGGTTTATAGAGCCAGTACAGACTCTAGGGCATTCTTAGGAATATTTCTTTATAGTATTTTAACTCTTTTTTTAAAAAAGCGAAAAAATATTAAATCTTTTTATAGTACCCTGATTTTAATTAAAGCTTTTAATACATCAAGAGTTTAAGGAATAAACGCGGATTAAGTTTCATAATTAATTATGGTCATAGATATTTTTGATGTTGTTTTTATTTTATATCTTTTTTATAGAAGAAGGGGCAAACCAGCATGCAGTTCACCTGATGGAATGTGACTAACGCCACCCACGAACAATCACAACACCAGGGGAATTGCAGAAGCGTTGCTGCCATTTTAGAAATGAGTAAGCTCTTTTCTTGAAGGTCCCTAAGTTGTATCGGTCCGGAAAAGTCACCCGTGTTATGTTTTGGTTTGCTTAAATCGGACCAAAAATGAATCTTCAAAAACTGAAGGTAGCCGGACTAACTATGACATTGGGACGTCAAACATCTGAGTCCACTCCGTAATCATGGGTGCTATAAAGCACCTGAAACGTCGAGAATTAAAAAATAAGTTAAAATAGTTAATTAAACGCGATAAAATCCGTAAATATAGTTCTATTCAACGAAAATATGTTATTAAGATTTTCTGTCGAAAAATCCTCAGAATGTTTCACACCCGCGTTCTGGAAAGCACATAAGTCGTTAGTCTCGCGCCTGATCTTTTTTCGTGTTGGATTGCGGCCTTCTCACTGATGAACTATGGGAGTAAGGTAATAGAGAGCACGCGGGACTTGTATAAAATCCTGTTCATAATATATTATGTTTTATAAAATCGATATATTTATCGGCACATACGTAATTGAATTGTCTTCCAGTAGAGAATTAAACCCAAAGCCGAAGTTCTGCGATGCCGTTCGTGGTATAAAATATTCACGTTCCGACAGTTTGAATGCCACTTTTCGATACTTAGTAAAACTTGAAAAGCTGTAGCACCCATAAACCATTTCCGTGCATTTATTTCTGGAACAAAAGACGTAATATGTGTTTTAATATATCTCTTGTTTATTTATTTATTTAATCTTTATATACACCTTATACTGAGGAATATAAAGGGGGCACTTATTGCCTTATGGGCGGGGCTATCTCTGCCAGTCAACCTTGTCTTTTAGTATATCATATTAAAAATTTAAGTCGACTATGTACAACATACGAACAATATTGAGCCTCTTACGAATGTGAAAGAAACACCAGATTTGTTATTTATAACCCACGGTTTTGAAAACTGTTATTTTTATTTTATTACTACTCAGATGTTCATTACGTTCAGTAATGAACTTCTGAGAGGCTATAATGATGATGATAATGATGATGAAGATTATTCTCATTTTTATTTGAAATCGTAACATGGCATTTTATAGAAAAAACACCAAAGTTTCTTGCCGATTCTTCTCCGAGAAAGTCTTGCGTTTGTTGAGTTGAGTCGCTGTAGATTTTGATATTCATAATAGCAATAAAATTTTTGAAATAAGTTAAATTTGAATAAAAAGTTATGAATTAGACTATAATTTTCAATCAGTTTTCTGGATTTTACAAAGACAGGCTTACGTACAGATTAATAAGATCTACGTACTATATTATTTCGTGATACTACAACATATTGTAATGTTTTAAAAGTATTGATGCTTTTACTTTACGTTATTAAATCAAGAGATGGACAGCAGCGTCTTCTTAATAACTTTTGAAAGTAAGGAGACCGTGGTTGCCAATCCGCAACTATGGGACAATCTAAGCGGGAGGCCTATGTTCAGTAGTGGACTTAAATATGCCGTATACATTTGTGAGTATTGATAAAAGTTATGGCAAAATATCTATAAATGGCTTTCGAGATGTACACTACTGTAGATGTAGTAATGTTTTGCAGAGTAACAATTTTCGAGAATCAGCACCAAACTGCCACAGTGGCAGTAAACTATATCTATAAACTGTCGAATTTATATTTATGGGTTACTGCCACTTTCACAGGACGTCCTCGTCCTCAATAGGCTAACCACAAGGGTAAGACAAAGGTCCTCCAGGCATATCTTCACCATGCAGTGGCTGCATCTGCCGTGGGGGGAAGTTTGCTTTGCATAGGACGATATTGACCTCGCCCTCATACAAGAGCCTTGGGAGGCCAACGTTCAAGTTCTGGGATTGTCGGCTGCCGGTAAGATTCCTGTCAATACTAAAGGCAGTAGATCCAGAAATTGTATAATTTACAATAAAAATATGGAACTTTTAGCAATTCCAGAGTACTGCAATGATGACCTAGGTACAGCCTTCATAAATCTCAGGGGATGCACAAGTGCTAGAGTAATCATTTGCTCAGCCTATCTTTCCGGAGAGAACTCGGATCATGCCATCGAGCTAGAGCGAGTGGTGGAGTTCACCCGAAAACGCAACAGCGAACTTGTGGTGGGTTGTGATGCTTATGCTCACCACACAGCCTGGGGAAGCACTAACGTCAACGAAAGAGGTGAGTTACTTTATGATTTTCTCATCTCTAACCGCCTGGTAAGCCTAAACTTAGGATGTACACCAACCTTTGTTACGCGTGCTAGGCAAGAAGTGTTAGACATAACCTTTGCTACTAATAATAATATGGCATGTTAGTAGTGAAAACTTGATGTCTGATCACAAACACATTAAGTTTGTGATTGAAGTATCACCAACCTATGAAACCGTTGCTTTTAGGGATCCAAAAGTGACCTCCTGGGATATCTACAGAGATAGTCTAAGGAGGATTTTAGAAACGTATCCTAAAAGCATCAAAAGGATTGAAGGTCTGGAGTTAGCGACGGAGACAGTAACCGAAGGTATTCATGAAGTCTTCGAGGACAGTTGTCCCGTTAAAACCAAGACCTCAACATGAAAAAATCCTTGCTACTAAGCTAAATGAACTTAAGGAAAAGACCAGAAAATTATTTAATAGGGCTAAGAAAACCAAGGAGTGGAATATTTATAGTGGAGCTCTAACTGAATATAATAAAGAAACTAAAAAAAAGGGAGGATGGCATAATTCCCATCCAACTACGGAGGGGTATCGACATCCTTCTTTCCCATCTGGTGAAAATCTTTAGAGCAAGTTTTGGGATATATTCCAGAATGATGGACAATTGTCAAAGTTCCATTTATATCTAAGACTGTTAGAAAAGACTGCGCTTGAACAAAGTCCTTTAGACCTATAAGCCTATCTTCCTTTCTCCTTATGTCATTGGAAAAGGTTATAGATAGATATACAAGGGACGTAGCTTTAGCTACGAGTCCCATATATTACAACCAGCATGCTTACCGCAGAGGCAAATCTACGGGAACAGCCCTGATCAGTATCATTGACAGGGTCGAAAAAGCACTGGAGAATAAATAAATAGCTTTTTGTGCCTTTCTAGATATTGAGGGTGCCTTCGACAGTAGCCCCACATCACTGCTGATTGGGGGACTTACATCTAAAAATGTTGACCCTACACCCATCAGATGGGTGAAGTCGATGCTCTCAAACAGAAAGGCAAATATAGCGCTGTTTCAAACTTCGATTGAGGTTGCAACTACAAGATACTGCCCACAAGGAGGTGTTTTGTTACTCCTTCTTTTGACTCTAGCGGTTGACCAACTATTGTACGAAATGGCGGACCTACGCATTGACACTCTAGCTTATGCTGACGACCTTGTAATCATTGCAAGGGGCTTTTGCCAAAGCACTTTATCGGCAATAATACAAAGAGCCCTAAACACTATAAATAACTGGTGTAAGGATAATAGTTTATCAGTTAATGCTGATAAAACTGTTATAATACCCAGACTGCGTGAACCGCAGTTAAACGCCCTGGGATGTAACAACAGGGCCGTCTTACGATGGATTCCGGGTCACGCGGGTATTGTTGGCAACGAATTTGCAGACAAACTTGCACGGGAAGGCTTAAAGTGCAGACAATTTGTGGAATCTCAAGAAGCCTTGCCCGATTGACCCTTGAAACCCTTTCTCACAATAAATCACTTAAGATCTGGTCTGACACACCAGGCTTAAAACATTCTAAAACCTTAATCCGGGTTTATGATCGTAAATTCACTTCAGAAGCCTTGGGATTAAGTAAAAATATATTGCGTATTCTGGCAAGAGCTCTAACTGGACACTGTTGTCTTAAAAACCACATGTCCATCCTGGGTCTAAGCAACAAGGTATCATTGAAGACATAGGGCTTAGCAGTAAACTATAGGCATAGCAGCGATCACAACATGTCTTTTAGATTGCAACGATACTGGTCTCTTTCCCTAGAGTTGCATAGCTGCTCGCACATAATAAAAATATGTAATACTGCCACCGTGGCATTATTTCATCAAGATAAAATTTGTTCAGAACTATAACAACTTACATAGCAAAGCAAAGTATGACGAAGACTAAATTTTGCACGTTTACATTTTGAGAAACACTTTTCGTAGCTCTAAGCGTAGCGAACTGCCGAGAACTTTAAACTACGTGTAATTTTACTTTAAGATTAGTAAAATACCTACTTGTCAATTTTAAGCCTTTCAGGTTGAATATATAATTCAACGTACAAAATTTACGAATATAACACAATATGATTTTTTCAAACTATTTAAATATGATATTGGTGATTAGGAGGCACTTAGTAATACCTTATTGAATATGAATCATACAAATTTAAATTTGAATAAAAAAATCATAATATATTGTTGGTAACAAGCTGTTCACTACGTTAACTGATATTTTACTTATGAAACGTCCGTAAGCTATTGTTTCTAAGAGGTCCATAACACTAAATAAACCTCAAAAAAATACCAAATTTAAAGTCTTAGACGTTATAATAAATAGTATCGTATATAATATTTTTAAAGATGTATGTCAACGTAATATTTTTAGTGGATAATTTGTTAAATAAAGAAAATGTAAAAATATAGCATTTTACTTTAGCGAAACCAACTCAAGAGTTTAGACGAATATCCCAGTCAAGATTTATCGTTTAAAAATTATTATACATTCTTATCATGAAATATTTGATGATAGGAGCAGCTCGCATTTATATAATTACCGTATTTACCATGCTTGTCTGGCAGATTGGCGACTTCAGTTTTTTTGTAGGTTTGAATTGTTTATCAGGAAGATGCCACTGCTCATCTCCTGTGTTAGTTTCCGTCTTTCGCTTCTTACGACACCCACGGTACCATATGTGGTAGTGGATATTCTTACACCTTCACTACACTTTTAGGTTATTGTGATAGTACTATAGTGAACCATAAGTAATTATTTTAATGATTTCATTACTATTGAGCTGTAATTACAGAAGTTATCCATACAGAAAAGAAAACGCCTGTGCGAAAAATGTTAACAGAAGTTCTCTTTCATATCATTTATTATATCAGACGAGGCTGACAGATATACACGCAGGTGATTCTAAATTAAGGACACTACATAAAACTCTCACATTTCACGTACGCGTCGTTGCTTACTCCGCCATTAATGCAGATGGCGATTTTAATGCGACCTATTAAATACAAATGCATTTGGCCTACAAAGCTAAATTATGATGAGTTAAGATTACGCTATGATCTACAAAATCACTTTAATAGATACATATGAATACAAAACAAAAATTATATATTTTCATCATTAAAATACATTTGTCTCAGGTGTCGATTTATTCATAATATTAATAAAAGCCCATCTAATGTCCGTTTTGATTAGGATTATAGAAGAGAGGTCAAACGAGCATATTATAGCTCACCTGCTGATGAGTGCCGATCCCCACCCATGAGCAACTGCAACAGGGGAATCGCAGGTGCGTTGCCGGCCTTTTAAAAATAGTATGCGCTTTTCTTGAGTCTTATCAGTGCGGAAAAATCTCTGGTGGAAGTCGATTTCAAAAGAAAGTTGTCCGAGGAAGAAAACTTCTAGTTAATTTTACTGATGCGTTCTGTGAGGCAATCCCTCTTAGCCCTCAGAGGTGACAACTCATCATCGACCTTATTTATTTGATGTTGATTACATGTGTTCAGAGTCTGTCGTTGCTACCATCACCTAGAGTGTAAGTTCGTTTGACCATGGTCAGCAGTGCTGCAACCAAATCAAAGTAACTTCACTACCGAACTATCAATGATATTTTAGTTGGGTAAAATAGTTGAGCTGCCTAGAGATAAAATCTTTTCATGATATCTCATAAAAATTTGGATACTGTTGGTAATATTTATTATGTATGATGGTTAATGTTATGATCAGGTGAGCCGCATGCCCGTTTGCCCCCTCTCCTATAAAAAAATACGTTAATGTGTGCACGCGCCAATGCGATCATGTATAAATATTGGTACTAATGGTACTTTACTCTACTATAAAAATAAATTTTAAAAAGTCGAGCATTTGAAGAAAGTATTTTAATATAAGAATATGGGTCATAAATTGTTACAGTACGAATTAAATAACAAGATTCAGACAGAAATATAAAACAAAGCTGCTTTTAAATTAACGACGTAACATAAAAGTCTCTTCGACGAGTGTGCTTGCTGTTCCATTTACGTCTATGTTAGACTTTTATGAAACACGCATGTAGCAGTAATATTAAAGATATTACGCTACATTGTTTTTCTGACACTCCTTCCTATCTTATGTATAAATTTTCATTTACTTAATCTCATTTTTTGTATATGATCTTGAATATCACCATAACCTTTGCAACCTTTTTAGTATTCTGAACGATTCATGTATCTATGAGTACGGGAAATCTAAATTTCAATACCTTGGAGATTTTTAGAAGTGTTTTCACTGTACCACAGGTTTTTTTATATGAAAGGGAGCAAACGTAATTGTAAAGCTTTAGACGGTGTGTCAGCATGAAATCCTGTCTCGCTCTGCTGAGTAAGCCAAGCATTTAGAGGCTAATTTGGCCTTCTCTTCCAAATGACCAGGAAACTTCACGTCGTTCGATATGTCAACGCCTAATTCTGATAATAGCTGAGGCAAATAAGGGGGTACCTCGAAGCTGAGGAGATACAACAGAGGGTTTATTTTAGCGTTAAACGCGCAAAGTGTCTTCTGGGGGTTTACCTAGACTACATTTGGTCGACCCCAATCCGAGACTCTATTCAACAAAGTCTCCGCCGGTTATATCGCGTTTAATTTTAATTATTTTCATTCCCGATGTTTTAAATTAAAAAGCTAAAGGTACTCTGGGTTAACAATGACATCAGGACGTTATCCACCTCAATTCCCCGTGACCATGGGTGCTGAAAAGTACGTGAAACGTCAGGAATTAAAATTAATTAGAATTAAATGTCATAAAATCCGTAAAAGTAGTTTTAATCAAAAACAAAGTAAACTAAACTTGATAATTTTAGCTATTTTTCCATGTGTAATCATTTAAAATAGCAATCCTTAAAACGTATAGTAAATGTAACAAAAGCTTGAGTAAATTATCTAGATAAATACTCGATAAGAACTGGCAAGACCTGCAACCTTGCATTTCGAATTGCGATTAAGAATAACTTTAAGAAAAGCTTAAAACTTACTGCATATTGTGGACGTATAAAACTTTAGGAAACTTTTTAACTTTTGTGCTTTTTTCATAGGTAAGTAATTCAATTATTTTTCTTTTTGTATAATTGCGTACCTAAATAAAGTATCTGGTCCAATTTTCTTTTAAAGAAATAGTGAGATATGAGCAGATAATCCAACTGATGGTGAATGCATGCTGTGCCCCATAGACATCTACATTTATCCTCGATTTAAAATCAAAATGCAGATGCGTTGTCACCCCTGAGGACTAGATGTAACGTCCCGTTTTTAATAATAAGTGTATCCGGTTTTCTACACTCACCATACGAAACACAGCAGCATTAAACAGCTATTTTACGCTTGTATTTGTGAGAGTGTGGTTCCATCCCGGTCCAGCCCAACTATACGTACTTCAACCATAACATAGCTGCAGCGTAGCTCTACAACGTGTAATATTATAATTAAAGAAGAAATCTTGTCATGTGGCAGGTATCGGGTACAAGGGGGTACTCTTGAAGAAATTCATATCGATTTCTCTTCTGAGCCGCATTTGCGTGCTATTTTCGAGAGAAATTCTTTTTAATATCCTTCAATATGAATCATTACCAATTATTTCGTACGCAAACGCCAACTTCAACTTCCTGCCTCCCGAACAAGCCAGTTTCCAAAAAGGTTTTCGTACCATATATCACATACACTTTGGTTTGCAAATTTGGACTATGAGAAAGCCTTTGATTCGGTCGAAACTTGGGCGGTGCTACAGTCAATTCAGCGGTGCCAAGTTGACCTATAACTAACTAAGTAACGTTATATCCCTTCATCGTGGTATTCACTGCTGAACATAGGCCTCCCCCAAAGTATGCCATAAAGCATGGTCTTGAGCCACCTGCATCTATCGACTTCCTGCATGTCTTACCAGGTCGTCACTCCATGTAGTGGGGGTCGCCCTACACTTCGCCTACCGGTACGAGGCTGCCACTCGAGAACCTCCACGGTGGTCGGTTCTTCGAGTTATATGGCCGGCCCATTGCCGCTTCAGCTTACTAATCAGTTGGGCTATGTCGGTCACTCTGGTTTTACTGCGGATATCCTCATTTCTGGGTCTATCCCGCAGAGAAACTCCGAGCATAGCCCTCTCCATAGCTTTCTGAGCGACTTTGAGCGTCCTCATACGGCCAGGAGTAAAGGACCACGTCTCGGTTCCGAAGGTCATCACTATCAACACGCACTGGTTGTACAACTTAGTTCTCAGGTTTTGAGGTATACCTGACGAAATGATGTGTCGTAATTTCCCGAACGCTCCCCAACCGAGTTGAATCCGTCGATTGACCTCTCGGTGAAAGTTAGACGTACCTAGTCGGACTATTTATCTCAGGTCATACTTGTCAACAGCTTGGAGCTTAGTGCTCCCAACAACTATCGGCATAGGTGTGACGTGGTTACACACGATCTTTGTTTTGTCCACGTTCATCTTAAAACTTATCCGTTGGGAGGCACTATTGAGGTTATTGAGCATAGCGCTTAGGTCTTCCTTCGATTCTGCAAGGAGTATATCGTCGACAAATTGAACTGACTTATGGATTTGAGACTTGGTCCTTTACAGCTAGCCAAATAGGGAAGTGCAAGGTCACTCAGCGACCTATGAAGAGGAATATGCTGGACGTTTCTCTGCATGATAAATTTAGAAATGAGGATATCCGCAGTAGAACCAGAGTGACTGACATAGCCCAATGCATTAGTAAGCTGTAGTGGCTATTAGCCGGCTTATAACTAGAAGAACCAGCAACTACTTACCAGGTGAAGTGTAGGGTGACGCCGCAGTAGATGGAGTGATGACCAGGTGAGACATGCAGGAAGTCGATGAATACAGGTTGCTCAGGACCGCACTTTGTGAATTTTCTTGAGGGAGACCTTTATTCAGCAGTGGACTTGTGAAGAGCTGATGACGATGATGATTACATGCTGATATTTTGTTTTATCGATCCATTCGTGCTGCATATATAGTTGTAGCGTGAGTCTACCACTTCATACAATTACGTTAATCAAATAGGATTTGTCACATTTTTAATAGTATTCATGGCTTATATTTTATACGTGGTGGAGCCATGCTGCAGCTGTATTAGTAGTATAGTTATAGCACTAATGATTCAGCTCCATCGGGGAAGGAAACGCTCTAACAGAATACCAGCGTAAAATAGCTGTTTAAAGCTGCTGCGTAGTATTGTGAGTGTAGAAAACCGGATACCCTTCTTATTGGAACAGATACATTTTATCATAGTCCTAACTGGTAACAATGCACCTGCATTTTACTCTGTTTTCGAGGATAGATGTAGATGTCTATGGGCTACAGCAACCACTTACCACCACGTAGACTATGTGCTCGTTTGTTACCCTTGTTTTATAAAAAAAATAAAAAATTTATAATTATATTCTCCAGACATACTTCAGTTACGCTTAATTTCTTGTATTTGATGGCTCATCCACTGTTATTAAACGAACAATTACAGCCGCTAATTATTGAAGCTATAAAAGCTCTCCGTTTTCTTAACAGCGGCAATCAACGCAGTAATTATTAGGCATTTGTATTTATAATACGAGTATATTATTTTAGATATAATAATTATGTAATATTACACTTCTAATATGATTAAATTATAATAATTATTGCTTCTCATTACCCACAAAGCTTTGTTGCGTTTGGATAAAAATAGCATCATCATTATATTGCGTTACCCTCCTTTAATTAAAGTACATTTAGTGTACATGAACTTCATTAATAAGTAAAATCGCACTAACTGCTAGCAATGCTTAGCTGGACATGTTGGCTGAAGGCAGCTAAGTCAAGCTATGATACTGTCTTTAGACACTGCGCCCTCCTTTCTGCCAAGGAGGGTCGCGTTCGTATACGGCTTAGAGATCTCCAGTCAGATCGTTAAGCCATTTCCTAAAAGGTGGTGTTTAGTGGGTAAAAGTCGCCACATAACACCGCAGCCGGCTGCGTGGTATGCTATGAGCATTCACCACCTCCCTCCCCCGCTTTCCGGAGGGTTGCCCATATTTGCTTCGGGCGCAAAAAAAAAAAAAAAAACTGTCTTTAGACGCCTTAGCCCCATATACTCCACCGTGAGTTGATAACGGCTTTAAAGAGGCTTAAAGCAAATATTATAAAATCGGTTACATTAAGAGCTTTATTATATGTATGCCAATTTGATGGCACAGAACACTCAATAAATATATGCTGTTAAAATTGATATAAATACAAGCATTTCCGATGCCGGCAATACTCAAAAATATTCTCTCATATCTGGTAATAATCCTATAGATTGGTTTGTTTTACCAAATGCCATGCGGTGCAGGCATGATTGAATTTTTCTTTTCTTTTCTTTTTATCTTTTTATTCCGTGATTAACAAAAAAGGCAACTATGGGAAACTTATAGGAACTCGTGGCCTTCTATAGATGGCGGTATAGAAATGCAACGTACCAAATGTGCAAATATCCAGACTGGTGAGGTTAGGAGCAATGGTACTGCGATTCCTCATTTACCTGACAAGCCTGTCAATTTAGGCAAATGTTTTCTACTATGGAAGAAAGCTACATACTATTAAAGTCTGACTAATTATATTAATAGTTTTACAAACCTAAAATTTTTACACAAATAAATTATTGAGTTTTAATTCATTTTATAAAAAGCATCCCCTCATCCCTGACGATACGCAGAGATGGTAGAATACTAAATAGTTTTAATCGATGCAAGAACCACTTATCAACACGAAGTAAATAATACTGTTTTTCTCATTAAAAAAATTCCACTTTACACTTTAAAACCATAACGTTGGTTGCAGCGTAGACAATTCTAATAAATTTAAGCATTTAAAAACACTGCTTCGTGTAGTATTAGTAGTGTTAGTCGCTTAACAAGCTTAAGCCCTTAGCCTAGACCGCAAAACTTTCATCGTAATCCTCTTGCATAATAAACTTAAAAATATTGCTTTTTATAAAGTTTTTCATTAACTGATAGCTATTATACTAATATTAAACTACTGTGCCCATAAGCGCAGCCGAATGGTATTTTGTGCTCAAAAGGTATACGTCCTTAAGATTATATTAATCATTCTTGTTGGGAGAAGAGGCAATATTAACAAAAATCAAATAGTGTAATGCATTGAATATCTTAATAAACTAAATGCGTATAAAGATATTTTATTTACTTACATTACCTAACATACAGGTGTGGCCACAGGAAAATAAACCAAAATATAATTTAAATTTATTAAAGAATAATTTGAGATGTAATAATAATTTAAACCTGATATTTAATTGTAATAATTATAACGATAATTTTCATTTGATTGATATAAAGTTTAGCATTAAAGATGTTTAACAAAGGTGAATTAGAAACATTTGTTTGTTCATTCAGCAGTGCATTGTTACCATTATTATTTTTTTTAAATCTCCAACTGTTCCAGCACACACAACCGCAGCCCCTTACTACAAGTATGTAAGACATCAAATGAATGGTCGCTAGCTAGGTTGAGTCCAGTGTGTAAGAGATATTTAGCAAAATGGGATTTATCAGGATTGCAATTTCTGTACGCGGCCAAATGCTGAAATTGCGACCAGTCTGACCCACGTAAACGGCGTGGCATTCGTCACATACAAGTTTATAAACACCCGATTTTTGACTAATACTTAACTTATCTTTATTATTACAAATATTCCTAAGCGAATTGTTTGTTTTGAAGGCCACGTTAACGCCGTTTTTTCTAAGAGTATTAGCTATTTTTTCCGATATGGAGCCTAAGTAGGTCAAACTACCCACATATCGCCGGACACTTTGAGATCGAACCGCGTACAAAGAATTCGATCTTCGATTCTTTGAAAAGTAGTTAGTCAAATCGACTGTGTGTGCTGGAGCAGTTGGAGATTTAAAAAAATAATAATGGTAACAATCCACTGCTGAATGAACAAACAAATGTTTCTAATTCACCTTTGTTAAACATCTTGAAGGCTAATCTTTAATAATAATTTTAAGATTAATTATAATAAGTAACTATAATAATATCTATAAAACAATAATAATAATAGTATTTAAAAATATTAATCATAACAATAATGATAATTAGTCGCAGGTTTATTATCGCACGGCACGGTCACTCGCTACTTTGGTGGGGAGCGATTGTGTCGGCGTGTATAAATAGCAGCTGTTTCGGCTCGACTTAGCGTTCAGCCACCGTAGAGTCTACATTAACTGAGGATTCCTCGTGTAGAGGCGAAACACGTGTCTTATTATCGTAGATGGTGTGTCTTACCTGGAATAGTGGTGTTGGAAGTAGTGGTGCCGGGAGTAGTGGTGTTGAGATTAGTGGTGCTAGGAATAGTGGTGACGGAGTTAGTGCATGCAATTGAGGGAGGTCGGGAGGCGCTCTTCAATCCAGGTAAGATACATCATTGTATTTATTTAGCGGAAGATTGCGAAGTAATTTATAGTTTTTTTTTTAGTGACAACGCTATCCTTACTGATATTTACATGACGCGGTATTTTAATTTCACTTAGTAAAAAGAGTTCCTCCCTAAAGCGAAGCCACGAACGAACAATGTTATCAGGCGCTGTGTCATCACAATCACATTTACATGACCAAAGTTCTTTAATCATAAGCTTAGCATAAAATACCACAGGTGCTACAAATCCCGTGACATCCCATTACCTATCAACACATGATAATATCGTGCGCTTTGTGCAGGTCTCAGCGGGTGTTTTTACCTTAAGCCTAAACACACCTGACTCGGGCGACCAATATAAACCGAGCCCCATGTGCGAATCAGAATCGTCAAATTCTTTTACAGCTGGAAGACGATGTGACAGTGGGATTTTATTCGAAACAGTACGCGAATTACTCGTTCACTTGATGACATCGAATTGACCACTTTTTATGAGTTTTATAACTTCGGCGGTGGTTGAGATGACTTTCTCGTCGTTATCAACTGAGTATATGAAATCGTCCATATATAGACCACTCTCAATTGCCTTCCTAGCTTTAGGGTAAGAGAGACCCTCATCAGCAGCGAGCTGTTTCACCGTGCATAGCGCATGAAATGGGATCGACTTTAAACCAAAACAAACAACGCGCTTAAATTCAAACACCTTTAGAGGCTCCTTTGGGTCAAAGCGATATAAACCGCTGTACGCTGGAATCGACAGTTGCATTTATGGACCCCGATGCAAAGAAATATTTGACGGATATTAGTGTATAGTGCATAGGTATCCCTATAAATTTTGTCAACTATAAATAATGTCGTTAAGGAAGAGGCGGGTGCTAGTTTTAACGCTAGCATCAAGTACCACACGTAACTTAGATGTAAGTTTGTCTTCCGTAATAATACCATGATACGGTATAAAATATGATGGTATGTCTTTAAAGTTATCTATCTTTGGAGGTGCAAGCGATATATAGCCCCCTTTTATGTCTTCGTTAATAACATTGTCATAAGCTTCTTTTAATTTGGGTAAAGCGAGCAGCTTGCGCTTCAAAAAATAAAACGTTTTACTGCCATTTAACGGAAGTCACCGAGAGATAAAATATCCCCCTTAAAGGGTACTGCTACGATATATCGACTACCATGATCACGAACGCTTGTGCGGACAAAAAGTTTTTCGCATAATCTATCATACGGTCATAATATAGGCGGACGTTCACTTCCTCAATTTCCCAAAAAATTGCGAAATAATAATACGAGAGTTCCAATAGTAGTGCAACAATAAAAAATTGCCGAAATATTATCAAAGGTAGCAGCGGAATCAACAATAAAACAGCCTAAAACGGTTTCCGATGCGTAAGGTGCAATACACTATGTGTGCTCTTTGCCGATGACATCTGATCTTAATCTCTTGCACTTATTCCACAGATTTATCTACAAAATTGAACTTTACATTAGATAAAATTACTGGCTGGCTACAGTAATACAATTTACAACTTCACCTTAATAAAACTAAAATTATTCAATTTATACCCTACCAAAAAACCGGTTTGCAAATATTTTTTAACTATAAAAACACAAAACTAGAAACTGGTTAACTCTGGCACTTTGTTAGGAATAGACCTGGATACGTATTTGAGTCGGAAACAGCACATGCAAAATGTTGAAAAAATATCCTCATTTTTTATGCTTTGCAACACTTTAAACGTGTGACAGATTTTAAGACTGTCCTTGCGGCTTACTGTGCACATGCTCATTCCGTACTCCCCTATGGCATCATCTTGTAGGGAAACTCGTGATGCAAACAAATTATTTATACAAAAGAAATGTCTATGACTACTAATAAATTTAGGTAAAATGGAATCATGTAAGCCCCACTTCATTAAAAATAAAATTTTAACACTTAGGTCTATCTTCATCCTCGAGCCTTGTTCTGAAGAAAAAGTCCTTAGGAAACACCCAAAACTCTACACACCTATTTAAAAAACTAAAAGCAATAATAGAAATTTATATAAGCTTGGGTATCTTAAGCTTTACCATACCTAAAATTAGCTTCGAACAGCTCTCACGTTATATCAATAAAGATTTATAACCTTAAATGTATAAAAATTTCATTTTCAGAATTCCATAAAAATCCTGGAAAATCCTGTGCAATTTAATAAACAATAACAAGTGCAATTTAATAAACAAAGTAAGAATATTTCGACATTGAATTTCAAATTAAATTAATTTATATAAAACAATATTGAATGTTGATGATGTGATATTTTATAATTTATGTTTAAAAATTAAATAATACGAAAATAGTTAGCCCTCTAGTGTTGCTATGCCCTTACAGGGCGTCATATGTATACCTTCAAAATTGTACCATCTTAAATTTGTAATGTGAGATGCAATAAACAGTTTGAATTTGAATTTACACTGAGTTACCCTTACCCTTGTGTATAAAAAGAGGCGAGGGAAAATGCCCCAATGAGCACATTAATGTTCCCAGGGACGGAGTAATTGTCATCTGCTAAAGCCAAATTATTGAAATTGGTCATTGCGGAGGTGTCGGCCGAAACAGGTTGGTAGACGCTCGGTCACTACAAGTAATGAATTTATACTAAAATTAACACTGCGATCGAAACACGAATAAAATTTTAAATTTGTCGAATCTTGGACCGTTTTATTGAAGCCTCCGTAGACATTCCTTTCACTACTGGAAATGAAGGCGTGTTATTTGCAAATAATCCTAAACGTTGAAAACGCAACAATTATATTTTTATAACTCATCAATGCGTTATAAAATTACTTTGAGATGCGCTATCGAACAATGCACGGACCCTAAGATCATTGCGACAAGACCAATACGAAAACTTAATTTAATGTTTGTAATATAGAAAACCAAGAAGCTTTAAAAATATCATATAAATTCGAGAGTATTCAAAGAAATAACATACTTAGCCCTCAAATTACTAATTTGCTTATACATATCACTAGATTCAAGGTGCTTACGAACTTTTTCATTCTTATTTAAGTGACATTTACGATGGCTCAGTATCGACATTAAGAGGCTCTTCAATGTAATTAAACGAGTAGAAAGTAAACTTGGACAGTAACAATGAGGTGTCTAATTTATTACAATTGGTTCAAGAAAGAAAACCGTTAAATGATTGTACTGTTGCTTTTGCGAACTTTTAATTTGTTGCCTTATAACTTAAAACAAATTAATTATCTAGATTAAAAAAAAATTAAAAAGCCTTTTATTTCATGGATATAGATAACATTTGCTTGTAATAATCTATTTTATTAATAATAATAATATAATAATAATTATTATTTAGCGTTATTTGGCGCCCATAAAATGGATGATGGCACAGAGAGGAACGCGCATAGGGCCGCTTTCTGGGGGTCGCCGCGGCGCGTCTGGAGCTGGCGCTGGACGCGGCAGCATGCGGGCCGCCAGCCGAGCGCGAGGAGCTGCACGATCACCTATCAGCACCCCGCATTCATATTCCCCACCAGAAGGCTTGGTGTCGGCTGGGTTTTTCGGACTCAGCAAGCGGCACCCGCCGCTGGTGGAGCACGTCGCATGCGTTGGACAAAAGCCATGAACGAAAACGCACTGCGGGCGTACTATAGGGCGAAAGGTAGGTACTATAGCGTGTAGGGCTCGGGTGCATTGCGTTTTTGCTAAGCTGGAGCCGTCTATTCCCGTCACGGAACAAAATCTGGCAGACCGAGTTCGGTACATCATGCGCTCGAAAACATTTGATGATGTTGAACTCGAACGACTACGACGTGAGACTATTTCTTCATCGAATGAATTGGCTGTGGCTGGGGATGCAGCTCCACATTCGACAGACCAGCATCCACACGTGGAAGCCGCCATGGATCTTCCAGTTGTGGTTGATTCTAACGACGACGAAATAGTCTCCCACGAACTAGAGCAAATGAGGAGCATATTGGATGAGGCGATTTTGGAAACGCGCAGCATCCCTCTCGAAAATCGACAGCGACTTCCCCGCATACCCCTTAGCAAGTGAAATCGTGTTGTCTTGAGGGCTCTTAACCCAATGCTGGTAACCTATTTGGAAGCCAGCCGGGACCTTTGCGAGACAGACTCAATTCTTTTTGGCGCCGCAGTGGCAGTTTGCCGTATTATTGGCGCCAAACTTCCCATGGCTGGACGCGCTACTAGGCAAAGTAGCGCCATCCCAGCCTGGAGAAAAAGAATGGAGGACCGTATCGCAAAGGCAGGGGCCCTTATCGGCAGACTGACAAGCTTCAATAATAGACCGAGGATTTTGCGCACCGATAGGATGACGTTTGCTGGGACAAATATCAGTTTGTCCCAACCGGATATCACGCAGAAACTAACGGAGCGGATAGACGACCTGAAGCAAAGGATTGCTGCTTGGGGTAGCGGATTCGACGATTTACCGAGAAGTCAAGGTGGTTCAACCAGAATCGTCTCTTCCAGAGTAATCAGAAGAGGCTCTATAAATCTTTGGAGCGACCAGAGGTATGTGGAGCAGGCCCAGGACCGGATCAGGCTGACACTTTCGCATTCTGGCGTGGCCTGTGGTCAGAGCCCGTAAACCACAGCGAGGGCCCTTGGATGGAAGTTGTGGCGAGTCAGGGTGCGAGTGTTACCCCTATGGACCCCATCACCATAACGCCGGAAGACGTGGCTTAGGCGGTGCGTAGGGCCCCGAACTAGAAAAGTCTGGGGCTCGACGGGCTGTATCATTACTGGCTGAAGGGGTTCATAGTGTGTCACGCTGTGCTCGCCCGACAGTTTCAAGAGGCTCTCGACCAGAAGTCGCTCCCGAGCCTCTTCACTACTGGGATCACTCACTTGGTTCCTAAAGATCAGGGTACCACAGACCCGAGCAAGTACCGCCCCATCACGTGTCTACCCACCATATATAAGACACTGACATCCATTTTGAGCGCGAGAATCACTCGTCACCTGGAGTTAAACCAGGTGATGTCACGCGCTCAAAATCAACTTAAGAACCCTTTCCGAGGCTGAAACGTACCGATACCTGGGTATGTCACAGAACATCGGTATCGATGTGGCTGGTACGGAACAGTCAGTTTGCGACGTGTTTTATGCACGCTTGACCAAAGTGCTTAACAGCCTTTTGTCCGGTGTAAATAAGACACACGCATATAACGGCTGTGTCATGCCTGTCCTCATGTATACCTATGGCATACTCAGGTGGACTCAGACTTAACTTATTGCCCTGGATAGAAATGTCCGCACTACCATGACGTCCCATAGGATGCATCATCCGAGATAGTCGGTAATGAGGCTGTACTTGCCGCGAAAGCATGGTGGGCGTGGTTTTCTGAGCGCGCTCACCATGCATAATCGCGAAGTATGCAGCCTCCGTCATTACTTCCTGGCGAGATCGGATGATCCATTCCATAATGACGTCATTTCTAGTGACAAAGGGCCTACCACTCTATCCTTAGCCAACGAGCAATGGCAGGACCCAGCAATGCTTAGTATTTCTGACCGGGAGACCGTATGAGGAGAAGGAGCTTCACGGGAGGTACTACAGGGCTCTACATGAGCCCTTCGTAGATACAATCGCCTCCCTCAACCGGCTACGTTTCGGTGAACTCTTCGGGGAAACCGAGGGTTTTGTCTATGCAATACAGGATCAGGTTATTAAGACCAACAACTATCGGAGATACATCCTAAAGAATGGCACCGTCGACGTCTGTCGAGCTTTTCGCCATCCTGGGAAGTCACTTAGACATGTCATCTCTGGTTGTTCGGTGATTTCTTACTCTGAGTACTTGCACAGGCACAACCTAGTAGCCAGAATTCTTCACCAGGAGCTCGCCCTGAAATACGGTCTCGTGGACCGGAAATTGCCGTATTACAAGTACTTCCTGGAAGCCGTGCTCGAAAATGACTTCGCCAGGCTCTACTGAGACCGGGCCATCATCACAGACAGGACTATTCTTGCGAATAAGCCTGATATTGCGCTGATGGACCGGGCACAGTCAGGGATATTTTTGGTCAACATTACCATTCCGTATGACGAGAACCTCGTGAAAGCCGAAACAGATAAGCGAACAAAATATCTGGACCTGGCTCACGAGGTGACCGACGTGTTGGGTGGTCGGCCAATTTATAATTATATATTTATAGAACCCAACCAGATGAGAAAACAATACAGATATCCCAATATAATAAGTTATAAAAGCACTGTTGCTTTTGTCTCTATCTCAAGAGTGAAAAGTTATACTATTTTTCCTTTTTATTACATATTTATTTTCATTTTTGTTTTTAGTTACATATTAAATTGAATTAAATTTAATTTAATGAAATAAAATATTAAATGTACTTGTTACAATTCATTAATTTTTTTGTAAACATTATTGGTTTTTAATTTCTTTTTAAAATTTAGAAATAAAATGAAAATAAATATAAGAAAAAAATTATAGATTTAAAATAAATAACAAATAAAATAAAATTTCCTTTATTTCCAAAAGTCCTATTTCAAAGATTTGTCGAGTCTTCGCTTTAAGTAGTCATAGACATTTGTGTTGGGAATAAATCGCCACTTCCCTTACGGTCGACTAAATAAGATAAACTAGGTAGGTATATCATATCTTAAAGGTTAGGATGGTTAACTTTTTTTTTAACATTTAAATTTAACATTTCTTATTTAATTTAAATTTAAATTGCGGCTCTAGTGGCGATGAACTAGTTTCTTGTAAGCATGTATGTTAGTATATAAATGTGCGTAAGTGGGTGTGCATATATGTTTGTGGGTGTGTGTCTGTACGAGAAAGAAAGTAGAAGTACAAGAAAAAGAAAGAAACTCAGCGGGACTATTTTTTTTCTCAAATAATAGCTTACGATCACGTATACTTTTATGAACACAAGACAAATTAGAAATAGCTTAGTAGCGATCACCCTTATCAGGGGCTATTATCATCCATAAATTCCTCCCCTAAGGTACCGAGGACATGTTGACAGGTCCAAGTTTTGTGACCGCTAAGTACCGAGGACATGTATACATGTCCGCATTACGTGCTGCTATTTTCGTCATTAATTGATATAAAAATACAGTATATTTTCGATTGAACACTATTTCATTCGATTCTGAACGAACTAAAGAATATTCTGTAGCATTATATTCACTCGATTATATAGACATCATCAAATATAACAGCCATTCGCTTTTGCATGCCGGTACGGTGGGTTGCGTAATCGTTGAAGTTTTGTGATTGTGATTTTAGTTGGATTTTCATTCAAAAAAACTGTAAGTAATGTTATTTATCTTTACTACGTAATGTTTTTGAATGATCTAAGTAACAACAACAGTAACTTTTTATGTTTCAATTGATAAAAAAGTAGAAACAAAAAACCTCTACGCGAACAATTCATAACGATCAAGATTTCTAATAAGATAATAATAGTATATTTCTTATTCGAATACCATAGTAAATACTTTTACTAGGAATTGCTAAATGTTATATCTATATGATTGTATAAGAAAAATAAAGGAAGACACTATAATATATATACAAAAAGGTTTTGAAAATGAGGTTACAAAGCGCGCGCAAACTGTCTATTGTCGAATTTTTGTTGCAAATGTTTGCAAGTGAAAAAGTAGAATTATTATAATTATTACATGCATAATTTTGATTCATTTAGGAAGAATATGTTTTATTGATTGTAAGGACATAAAAGTAAAATAAAAACTTACGATATTTCATTCATAAAACAAAATTTATTGTCAGTAAGTACACTTTATAAAGATCCGTTAGAAACAAAGAGCTGTACGTAATAAAATAAACATTTAAATGTTATGGTTATTGTTTCTACTTATCGAAAATCTTATCGGCTTTAAATAACTGTAACTAAAACCTCTTTAAACATAAATGAAAGGTCGTGAGAAACATAAATATTTAAAACAAGTGCCGCAAGCTGAAGTGATGACAGAGGCCGCCGTTACAAAGCTGTTTTTTGTTATATGGCGGCCGCAGTAAGGGAAAGGTTAATATTATA
The DNA here is from genome assembly GCA_036936625.1 of Parnassius smintheus behrii. Classification (NCBI taxonomy): domain Eukaryota; kingdom Metazoa; phylum Arthropoda; class Insecta; order Lepidoptera; family Papilionidae; genus Parnassius; species Parnassius smintheus. The sequence goes on from JAUPFT010000012.1 coordinate 25,593,184, forward strand.
ATAACCCTTTTTATACAAAGTTAGTTTAATAAAATTTTTGAAATTTGCGCACGATAAATTTTGTATATTTTCTGGGATTTTGTTGTAAAAGCGTATACATCGCCCCAAGAATGAATTACTGACTCGGTGGAGTCGAGTAACTGGTACTACTAGCTTGTGTCTGTTCCTAGTATTTACAGAATGAATATCACTTATTTTTTCAAAACTACGTTTATTCTTGTGTACGTACATTACATTTTCATAAATGTATTGAGAGGCCAGAGTTAATATACTAATTTCCTTATTTTTTTGTCTCACTGACTCTTTTGTTTTTAAATTATATATTGCTCTAATGGCCCTCTTCTGTGAAATAAATATAATTTCGGGGTCAGTCGCGTGTCCCATCCCATGACATAAGGCTATGGAAATAAATAAAGTAAACTATTCTAGCTGTTTCAACACTGGCAAGAGTTCTAATCTTTTTTACAACATATGCTGCAGAACTAAGCCTGCTAGCTAGTTTTGATATATGAGGGATTCATTGAAGCTTTGCGTCTAGTGTGATTTTAAGAAAAATGGTGGTATCAACAAGACTAAGTCCTACCCCATTTAAAATTACATTTGTATTAACATGTTTGACATTAGGAATTACGAATTTCATACATTTAGTTTTAGTACCATCAAAATGCAAATTATTATCATTAAACCAATTGACTAACTTAGCTATGGCATTATTTACTTCGTCGAAATTAAATAACTGTAATTTTAATTTGAAAATTAGTGAAGTATCATCAGCAAATAATACTAAATCATGGTTATCCCCTACTACGTAAGGTAAGTCATTAATATATACAAGAAAAAGAAAGGGGCCTAGAATTGAGCCCTGAGGCACGCCCATTTGTACAGTTGACCCGGAAGAACTCATAATATTAATGACAACTTTTTGCGTACTATCACTTAAATATGAAATAATTAATTTAAGAGCATCTTACACCGTAGTGTTGAAGTTTCCTAATTAATTTTTCATGGTGAACACAATCGAAGGCCTTGGATAGGTCAAAGTATACACCCAAAGCATCCTGTGAATTCTCCCATGCATTAAACATATATTTAATAAGCTTAACACCAGCATCAGTTGTCGAGCGACCCCTTGTGAAACCAAATTGATTTTTATGAAGTAAATTATTTACATTAAAAATTTTTACATTTGATCAAGTATAATTTTTTCAAAAATTTTACTAAGTGTTGGCAGTATGGAAATAGGTCTTAAATTAGCGGGGTTTAATTTACTGCCAGATTTAAATAAAGGTATTACTTAACTATGCTTTATTAAATCAGGAAACACACCAGCTTTGACACTAGTATTAAAAATAATAGATAGTTGAGGTGCGATTGCGTCTATTATAGACGCAATAACTTTAACGGAAATCCCCCACAGATCGGTGGTTTTCTTAATATCAATAGTCTTAAAATATTTTAGAATATCTTTTGATGACACTTCACGAAATGTAAAATTCTTTGTACACGCATTTACATTTTGTTTAAGTAATGCTTCGGTGACGGCAAGAGAAGAATTCATTGACTTAGTGGTTAAGATAGGAATATCAGTAAAATATTTTTCGAAAACCATTGCAACGTCCTGATCTGATTTATTTAATTTATTGTTAAAACTTAACTGGTAGTTCGAATTGCGAGAGTTAACCTTACCCGTTTCACTATTAATTATACTCCATGTCATTTTAATTTTATTGGAAGCCGTCTTTATTTTGTTGCTCAAATACAACGACTTGGCTATGGAGCACACTCTTTTAAGTATTTTGGAATATTATTTTACATATTCCCTAAATTCGACGCTAGGATTATATTACCTTTCATTGTAAAGTTCATATAACCTTTGTCTACTATTATGGACTCCTACTGTCGCCCACTCATTAAATGCCTTGCGATTGTTCAAGGAGGATGTTTTAGAAGTAAAGGTATTATTAAATTAATTTAAAATAAGCTTAAGTAGTGTTCCATACAAAAAATCTAGATTATTTTGGTATGAAAGTGATGGAAGTTTTTTTTTATTATGTTACTTCTAAACTTCTCCAAGCAACGTGCATTTACTGGAACAAACACAATTTTTTTATTTTCTTTTTTTTTTGTGAACAGTGCATTTATTCTATAAATTCATCTAGACGGGTATCAAGCTACCAACACTCCTACTTATTACTGCAGCCAAGTAACAGTTCATTTATTCTAGAAGTTCATCTATACAGGTACCAAGCTACCAACCCACCCATTTATTACTGCAGCCAAGTAACAGTGCATTTATTCTAGAAGTTTATCTAGATAGGTACCAAGCTATCAAACCTCCCACTTATTACTGCAGCCAAGTAACAGTGCGTTTATTCTCCTTTTTTCATCCTTTCAAGGTGTATATATATATATATATATATATATATATATATATATATATATATATATATATATATATATATATATATCCAAGTTTAGTACCCTCTTCCCTAGGGATAATTTAATTAAATTTCATTCGACTCTCTAAATTTAAATTTCTAAAGTGCTAATAGCGAAGTGCAACATAGACTTAATTATACACACACGACATTTAGAGTTGTGGAAGTTTGGGTTTAAGAGCTAAGCCAAAGTTTTAGTCCAAGCCACCTGTTGCAACTTTCAAAGCTTATGTGCCTCGAACAAATACTCGTACCTATGGTAAATACCAAATAGAGCTTTTATTTTTTTATCACATAATATTATAGAATCAGGCGATGCTTTTCGAAAATACATCATCATCATCATCAAGATGCTAAGAATCAATTATCTAATCGCTACTTCCAAAACCACTGTATGACAGCGTGACTACAATGTTAATCGATTATTTTCTATCTTATACTTATTAATTTATGTTACTTACTTTCTTTTCCTATCATCAGCACGTTAACTGACCACAGTAAAACAAAGGCTCCTTATAAAGCCATAGCCAAACATACCTGTAACGTAAGGTAGATAGATTTACGATTATAATACAATTTTTTTAGATATTTAAGACGGCCACATGTATTTGGGATTCCGTATCGGGATTCCGTTTCAGCATTCTGATTCGGAATTCCGAACACAGCAAGTCCATATAAAATCAAGGTCCTGTCACACACCTGCAGTAGTTTTGCGCTGAAATTTTGTGGGCGAAACGGGATTCCATATGTATGTGGTCGATCCGTTCGTTTCCGAGTTCCGTATGTATTATATGGCGGACCTTACCATGCTTAACCTCAAATTGGATATTTTACATTTATTGGAACCAGTAAATGCAAATAATAAAATATTGAAACATTTTTAACTCTAAACATGACTAAACGCAAATTAAACTGCTGTGTATCAATTGTGCTGTGGACGAGTTTAGTTCTAATACATTAACTATCATATTATTGCTTAGATACGAGTATATAATTGCATTTTGTATCAATTGTGCTGTGGACGAGTTTAGTTCTAATACATTAACTATCATATTATTGCTTAGATACGAGTATATAATTGCATTTCACCTCATTGCAAATAACATCGCTGACAATTACTGACGAACAAGCACAATGACGTCATAAAAATTGATTTAAGCGAAATATATGATGCACGGTAATTCAAACCATAAAGGACTGGGAAAGATGGTCATTTTAATGATGTGCGTTCTGTTTCAAACAGTTCTGACAACACAATAAACTGTTAGCTAATCAATGATAGAGTTTAAATGTGTGAGTTTATTCGTGGTTAACTTTGATATAGCAAAACTTTCAACCTTTTATATTTTATTTACTCAACTTACTAGACATCGATTATACGATTTAAAAAACCTAGAATCACTCCCAAGAGTAGATAAAAATGATCCTCAAAAAATATTTTTTGACTTAGCTTCTTTTCATGGCATTATATAATAGTTATGTAACTATTACTGCGTGAAGTCTAAAAATTAAGTGATTGAGAATGTGAAAAGATATTTTTGAGAGGAACACCAATATAATGGGCCATATATGTTCTTAAATCAGCAACAGTGTATTTCAGGAGTTAGACGATACAGCACTTTCTCTAACAAAGACGCGTAGGTATCAAATGCACTCTCTTTTGTCTAAATTCTGATATCATCAATCTCTTTCAAGACCACACTTCCACATAATCGTTTATTTGACATATATACTTAGTGATAGTAGCTGACGAGTTGTATTAGTTATGTAAATGCTTGATTTCACTCCATGGTTCTATTAGCAGTAGTAGTATCACTAATATTTTATTTGCAATTTTAAGTACTCCCAGTGACTTGAGGAAAAGAGGAACTTATTCACGCTTTGCGTGATGGATTCTTACAAGCTATGTTACCCTTTTAAAATTAAACTGGATCTTTTTTTATACTTTCTGGGATTTTTAAAAACTTACGTAAGTATCTTTGAATTTTTATCCTAAGTGAAACACATGGTAAATCAGATTAAAACATTGCCCTCTACACTGATGCTGGTATCCGTATGAAAATAAGCAGAAGTTTCTTCAACAACTCAAGCTGTTTCCACCAGTTGCTAGGTAGTTTATTCTTGAGAGTACTTATGCTAGTACTGGGTTCATACAGACTTACGGTTTTGATTGGTTTACGTTATAACAATATAATCATATATGTCTCTTTTCTACATTTTGATTTGTCTTTTATTTAATATTTAAAAAAATAAACCGGTTACAAACAATTCTTACGATTTTTAAAATAATAAACAAGTTACATAAATACATATAAATTTCGCCCCAGTCAAAATATAAACTCGAACAAATTTGTATCAACCTTGATAACATTTTCAGTTGCTGTATTAATAATCATGATTTTAATGATGGCAGTAAAATATTATGCAAAGTTTTAATTACTTATCAGTGTATGCACTAGAAATACTGAATTTCAAATTACATATCAAATCGTTTTACCGTAACGAATTTTAGGCTTCTGCGATATATTCCAAAAGTACAAATTAACACGTCGCTTGTTCAAGTTATCACACCGTTCTGTAATTAAGAACATCTACACATGAAATTGAACGCTTTTATACTCGCGTCTATCAATTACAGTGACAGGGGTCATGTTGATCTTTATTGCTACGATTGTAATTTATTTTAGACTATTTTTCTATCATTTTTTACGTATATCTTACGTGATTCTTCGGATAATCGAGTTAAAGTTTTTGAGAGGGAGGACAGGCAAAGAATATATATTAGAACAGGTGAGTGTCCTTGTTGTATTTACTCCGTGTGTTTTCTTTATAGCCTATCAAAAATCCAACTCCGAACATATGTAGGCACCTCGTACAGATTGCCTCATAAGGGGGGCGGGGGTTAATATCCATAGTTGTCACGGTTGGCCCGCCCGGTAACCGCATTTTTTAGTGGTTTTGGGAAGATGCTACTGCCCATTTTCTGGTTTGTTTTCCTTTACCGCGTCTTACGATATTAATGCAATATGGAGTAATGCATATTTTTTCTTTACCACTATATCAATACATCCCACTACATGGTGTATTACTTACAGAAGTTTATTACAACTTGTGCTAGAGGAAGCCAGGAGGAAAAAAGAAAAAATACATACATACATAAACACTCACGCCTGTCACCCAGAGGGGTAGGCATATACTACAGACTTCCGTTTGGCACGATCCTGACACACCTCTCTCGCCTCCTTTACATCTATATACCTACGCATACATGCTCGCCGGTTAAAGGTACTCCTAATTTGGCCCGTTTTCAATAAATCACCAATTTGGTCGATAAATTTTCGCCTAGGACATCCCTTTTCGACTCTGCCATTCACTTCTGCAACATAAATTTTCTTTGTCACTCTTTCCTCATTCATTCTTTCCACATTACCAAACCACTGAAGCATTCCTTTCTTAATTCTGGTCACAACATCATCTTGCAAACCACACTCTTCTCTTATCACACAATTTCTCACCTTGTCATTCAGATTCAGCCCTAACATACTCCTTAACGACCGCATTTCTACTGCGTTCATTCTACTCTCGTGCTTCTTCTGCCACACCCAACTTTCACTACCATACGTTAAAGTAGGGACCAACACAGCATTGTGAATTGCCATACGTGCCTTTTTTGACACATTTTGAATCTTCACAATAGAATGCACGGCCCCATTTACTCTATTTCCCGCATTCACTCGGCGTTCTATATCCTTATCATATCTCCCATCCCTGCTAAATACGCAACCCAAATATACAAACTCATCTACTTGCTCGATCAACTCCCTTTCTATTCTTATTTCACAAATCGTTTTACTTTCTTCTCTTTCAAAAACCATAACTTTCATCTTACTTGCGTTCACTTTCATACCCCTTTCTTTTAATGATCTCTTCATTAATGTAATCATCATTTGCAACTCGGCCGCCGACGACGGAAGAATAACTCGATCATCGGCGTACAAAAGGCATTTGACGGTTAACTCACCCATTCCTAATCCGCATTCTTCAACTTTCAAAATTTGCAAACAACTGTCCATAAATAGGTTGAACAGACACGGGGAAGCCACACAGCCCTGTCTGAACAATATTAGAAACGATTTAAAAAAATAATTTTAATGTACGTTGAACATCATTTAATTATTGATTTATCTTTAAGTTTTCATGTTAATCGATATCATTTATACAATATAATGTTTAATGTATAAAAAGTTAATTATTGTCAGCCAAAGTGGTAGGTATAATATATAATTAGGCACTTGTTCAAACTGAGGAAAGTGTTAATAAAATGTATAAAATATATCGGTTTTGGCATATTCAAGTTATTATTAATAATAAAAAAGCTATCGAATATAGAGAGAACGATTACAGATAATTTCAAAATTTCTATAATCAATGCTATATTTGCATATAATTTAAAGCGTCGCATCTTTCTAATGCTACTCATCGAGTTTCAGAGATTGTGTCGTCAATTAAATGACCGCCATCGTAACTCCCAACATCGACCCGTTCAGGAGACCGCCGTTTTGCAAAATTTGGATATGTCTACTTATAATTTTACCTGTAAGCTCAGAAGGTCACGTAATTTGACAATTTAACTACTTGCGTCAAACTGTATTCTTTTAAATTGATAAAAAAAATGATTTATTGCCAACTTCGCATACAGCAATATGAATTTGTAACGATCTTATCGGTTCGTAAGCGCTTCGCAAGTTCGTGATTTTGACCATTAAAACCATGTACTTAGGATAATAATAGACGAACATAGTGTGGAAGTGAGGAGGAAATTCCTAATGGCAATATAGCAAAATAGATAAGGACAGCAAATCTCATGACTTTGTAACCGATTTTAAATGACAGGTCGGCACAAGTCGGAACGTAAGAAATGAGCTCCTACATATTTTTAATTTTTTAGAGTATAATAGCTATCATTATCAGTAATTGTTTTCCAAAATGATTTCTTGTTTTGTGTGACTGTAGTGTTAATAATAGAAATAATCCTGTTAATTGCACATTTCTCAGGTAAATTCTTAAAACATCGTCAATAATAAGACGCGTCTATTTTTGATTAAAATGTATGTTATATACTGTTTAAAGTATAGAGTATTTTCAATTATTATATTAATTTTGATAATTTGCAAAAAAAAAATCACGTTATTATCGTTGATAATTTACATGAATTTGATAAATACAATTTTATACAAAATATTTTACATGACTCATCTATATCAAAATTAATGTCGACATTTATCTTGAATGTTTATAATTAATCGATAGAGTAGCCCACATAATAAGAAGAGGAATGAAAATTTACGTTTGGTTTGCGTTCTAAAAATGTAATTCTAATTTTCCGTTTGTCAAACAGATTTCCTGCGAATTATATAATTAGAAAAAAAATGGTTAAGATTAAGTAGGTGTTTTAGTTGGAATCTAAAGAAGAACAATTTGCAGCAAACATTTTCTTGAGAAGTATAAAAAAAAGTAGAATGAAAAAATAATTTTGAAAAAAAAACCATTTCTACATTATTTGTACCAATAAGTATAATAAGAATTCAAAAATTTAACTTCAAAACTTTTAATAAAGGTAAACATACATTTTTATACATTATTAAACTATAGTATATTAAAGACGTATTTATTTATCGACCGAAAAAATGTACAATCTTACTTAATCATCCGCACCTCCTGAGCACACTAGTACAATATTCATAGCATAGCGCTATTTTCCACAAGCGACTGGAGCTTTGGATTATATTCCCAAGTCACAATGATAAAACTTAGCGTAGTTAGGTATGGATATTACGTGCTCCTGAAGGGCACAAGGGCTAGACACCCCCGCATGAGACGCGCGGTTCTGTGTGCCAGGATACCATAAATTTAGGCTTAATAGCGTGGGTCATCACCAATAGTGTTAGTCGTGGCAAAGAGGAGGGATTGATAGATCTGTGAGAAAAAGGTGCACTTGCCGCGGTCAATCCATATATGGGTGACCGTTTCTTAACATACACATAATATGCACATAACGTATATTAGATAATAAAGAGTACATATGTATCGTCAGACACTTGGTGCACTTTAATATTTCCGGCCGATTTGGCTAGTCTCTTTTAATATCATTATGTTTTTAAATTCGTGCAGCTAAAATGATAATAAGTATTATTACTTTATATTTTTCACGGACATGTGATAGAGAGAGAGGAGAGTAGCCTCATAAAGATATTTTAAACAGACAGGCCTTTAAACAGGGCTATCTTATTTTACTGATTTCTACAGGTTCATATACTAAAATTATTAATATTTAAGTCAAATGTGAAATAAACTTCTATAGTGTGTTAACAATTAATTATTAAATGTTTGTAATTATTAAAAGTAATACTTAAAATATGAAAAATAAAGCACCTATTATGTACGATTGACCTCTCTTGTCCTCGTTTTTATTTTAAAACACTCTATTTACTTAATTAAGTATCTACATATTTATATTTGATTAAAAACATGTTGAAATAAAAATTCTGAATAATACAGTAAATATTTTTTTCCAAAGGTCCAAACTACAATTTTCCGAGCTGATTCTCAGGGTTTCTGATTCTCTTCAGAGATTATTGGGATTTTGTACATTTTGAATTAAAATCCAACAAAACTGAGGTGCTGCTTATTCTCAGGAACATGTTATATGAATATTTTTTGATTATTTCAGAATATCATGATATTCAATTTCGTGCACTAAACTAGTTTTTTTATATTTTTATCTATCTTTCTTAACAATCATTTTTCGATAGTCCTTGTAAGTAAAATTTACATCCCTAGGTAACGCACACACGTGACACGTAACAGTAACAAATCAAAATTGGTCACTCTAGTATATATAGGTACATCTATGGTGTCGCGTGTTCGGGCTGTCAGGTTGTCTATACGCCAGTATATTTTAAATCTATGATTTAAACTTAAAACACAAGTTTAAATCTCTATGCCATCTAATAAATCAAGAAGGGCCATTGCGATTTGAAAAGTGAATTCTGCTACTACATCTAAAGAACATTAAGATATTGTAATCTTCTCTGTTAAGGAAACAGTACAACTGACTTTTTTTTTCTTTTTTTTTTATAGGATAGGGTGACAAACCAGCACACAGTCCACATGATGGTAAGTGGTTTCTGTGGCCCATGGTCATCTACATCAATCCTCAATTACGAATTAAAATGCAGATGCGTTGTCACCCGTGAGGACTAAGATCGAATGCCTCGTTTCCAGTCTCCGGAAAAGGGTCTCCGGTTCTCTACACTCACCATACGAAATACAGCAGCATTAAGCTACTATTTCACGCTGGTATTCTGTGAGAGCGTGGTCCCTCCCCGGTCGAGCCGACCCATTCGTGCTACAACTATACTTCTAATATAACTGCAGCATGGCTCTACCACGTATAAACTTGTGATGAATTCGGTCCCCTAATTATTGTTGTCACTGTTTATAGACCCCAGTACATTTTATATGATACTTTTGAATACATTAGGAAGGTTGTTTTAGTAAAGATTAATAAACCGATTAAATATGTTGTAGTAAGAAGAGATTAGAAGTTTCTTTCACTAATTTTAAATTTACGTCTTTGTACAAGTCGATTTGTTCAAATTTTACATGGTGATAGGACTCTTTTCTGTCTGGGTGTCCGTCCCTCTTCTAACGTTTTCTTTCAAATAACAGTTATTATATTGCTGTATTGCGATTACTGTATTTTGTTGACTGTAGAGAACCGGAGACCCTTTTTACTGGAAACGAGGCATTACATCTTAGTCTTCAAGAGTGGCAACGCATTTACATTTTAATTGTTAATCGATTATAGATGTATGTGTTTATGGGTCACAGCATCTACTTACCATCAGGTGGACTGTGTGCTCGTTTGTTACTCTTAATCTATGAAAAGAATAACCTGGAGACATTCCATCTTATTTCGTAGGGGTGACAACGCATCTTTAGCACCGTTTGTATTAAGTAGACTGCAGGTGTTCATGGATTGCAGTAACCAATTACTCTTATGTGGACTGTGAGTTTATTTGTCACTTCAGATTTAAAAAAAAAATCTGTCTACGCGTTTCTCAATCGGTGACAACATGCCTGCAGTTCCAATAGTATTACAAATGTTTGCAGAAGATGCTGATCGCTTAACATCATGTACCCAACTCTTCAAAAAAAAAGAAAACCAAAGTCATCACACAAAATCTTCTTTTATAAACGAGATCAAGAGACAATAATCACAATTATCTGTTCTTTTATTTTGAAACTATAATCTTGTTAACAATAGTATCCTATAAAAGCATGGAAATGATTAACGGTACATAAGTTTAGACAAAAGGCCTACGAAAATAGTAATAATGGGTCTCTCTTTGTTAAGAAAAATGCTGAGCTGTCTTGAAACAGATAATTTGAAATATATTGTACTATGTAACGCTACTGTAGTTCGGTTTCTTCCTTTAATTCGATATACCAGGACCATTTTACTGGTAATGAAGCATTACATTTTAGCCCTCAGTATAACAACTTCTAAGATTTTGAATTTTTATTTTTAATTGATTATAGATGTAGGCTAGCTGTGTATGCCACAAAATTTATAAAAATACAGTGTGACGAAACATCAACTTGAGAATATTGCTCCCATTTATTTATGTAAAATGTGATACGAATATTTTATAAAAAAAATGTAATACTACGTAACGGTCCACCACATAGAGGCAACGTAAGTTAACCCGTGACTCCGTGACTGTCGAACGAGACTGTGTGGTATTTACCTTAAATTCGCAAAGAGATGTTATATCTGCCACCAGATATCGGCAATGGAGTGCAGCGTAAGTGCTGGCAAGGCTATTAATTAACTTACGCCCAGCACTGATGTGGCCTTGCTTTGTCATCAGTAAATTATCACTTCACAAATGTTCTAAATTCTGTTTCCCTTCACGTAATCGACAACTATGGAGAGAATACACAAAGAAACAAATCTGATACCATCATCATTATCATCATCATCATCATCATTACAGCCCTTCTCAAGTCCACTGCTGAACATAGGCCTCCCCCAAGGTATGCCACAAAGCACGGTCCTGATCCACCTGCATCCATCGACTTCCTGCATGTCTTACCAGGTCGTCACTCCATCTAGTGGGGGGTCACCTTACACTTCGCCTACCGGTACAAGGCTGCCACTCGAGAACCCTTCTTCCCCAACGGTTGTCGGTTCTTCGAGTTATATGGCCGGCCCATTGCCATTTCAGCTTACTAATCCGTCGGGCTATGTCGGTCACTCTGGTTCTACTACGGATATCCTCATTTCTAAGTTTATCACACAGAGAAACTCCGAGCATAGCCCTTTCTATAGCTCGCTGAGCGACTTTGAGCGTCCTTATACGGCCAGCAGTGAAGGACCACGTCTCGGTTCCTTAGATCATCACTGGCAACACGCACTGGTTGTCCAACTTAGTTTTCAGGTTTTGAGGTATTATACCTGACGAGAAGATGCGTCGTAATTTCCCGAACGCTGCCCAGCTGAGTTGAATCCGTCGATTGACTTCTCGGTCGAAGTTGGACTTACCTAGTCGGACTATTTGTCCCAGGTAAACGTACTCGTCAACAACTTCGAGCTTAGTGCTCCCAACAACTACTGGCATAGGTGTGACATGGACATTAAACATGATCTTTATTTTGTCCATGTTCATCTTAAGACCTATCCGTTGGGAGTCACTATTGAGGTCATTTAGCATAGTGCTTAAGTCCTCCAGCGATTCTGCCATAAGGACTATATCGTCGGCAAATCGAAGGTGAGTGATGTACTCGTCATTTATGTTAATACCGTATTCTTTCCAGTCCAGTAGCTTGAAAACGTCTTCCAAAGCAGCGTTGAAGAGTTTCGGGGAAATAACGTTACCCTGTCTTACACCTCTCTGCAGTTAGATAGGTTTCGCACTCTGGTTCTGTACTCGGATAGCCATCGTAGCCTAACTGTACAAACACTTCAGCACTTCGATATACCGACAGTCAACTTGGCAACGCTAAAGAGACTGTAGCACCGCCCAAATTTCGACAGAATCAAAGGCTTTCTCGTAGTGCACATACGCCAGAAAAATTGTACTCTTCAGACTTCTGTACAATTTGCCGAAGGGCATGTATGTGGTCTATGGTACTAAAGCATTTTCGGCAACCAGCTTGTTCGGGAGGCTGGAAGTCGTCGAGTCTGCGTGCGAGACGATTCGTAATGACTCTTGAAAACATCACGTAGACTCGTCTCAGAAGGAATATCGGTCTGTAGTTCTTCAAGAGGACGTTATCACCTTTCTTGAAGAACAAGACTACCGCACTTCTGCTCCACACCTCATGAGTAGTGCCACCATGGAGTGTAGTAGTAGTAGTAAGAGTATATAAAAGTACACACACAAGTGTAATAATAATCCTATATAATCAAATTTATTAATACAATAAAGAGCGTATTATATCATCATTCGTTTGTTTAACTCCTCTCCTAACATTCGCCCTACATGGCGACCCTGCTGAAGTAATTCGCGACGCGAATATGACACCATCCGCCGTATTTGTAGTGGAATATGTTCACATTTTCTGTGCGCAACTGATGAACTAAATCAAGCTATGGCGTTCTACCACTGTGCTGGTACTTCTACTGGGGTCCCTATATTGTTTGTATCGGACGTATAGTCATATAAAGTGGATTAACACAGAGATAAACAGAAATACCCTAAGAAGGTCTATTTTTCGGCAATCACAACCCCCCACAAATGTGGAAGAGGCAAGTCAACCAAGGGCGTATTATAAAGTATGACCGGCGCTGATCGAAGTTTAAAAGTGGCTTTTACGTGCATATAAAATGAGTAAAAAGTGCGTGTCTATTAATAGTGCAAAAAAGGGTATTGTGTTTATAAATCAACTACATTAATCTGGGACTCTAGTCTATATTACTGAACTTTATATTTTAAATTAAATCATGTATTCGTTGTACTGTCTTTAATCGTCATTTAACCGTATTATTTATTTTATTTATAGTATACTCTATTCTACGTATTGGTGGTAAGTTATGAAAATTTCTTTAGAACAGTTATATGAGACATTAAAAGAAGTGAGAACATATTTAATTAAAATTGGACCGAGTAGACGTGAAGGAAAAGTTTTGGATAATAAATTTAAAGAGGCCAATGAAATATTTAGTGACTATTCTAAGTTGTTAATAAATTTTAATATTAAAGTAAAGGAAGGTAAGATTAAATCTACTGATATTCCATCTTATCAAACCTATTGTAAAAATTTTGAATCATTATATCAGGATATTATAAAATTGTGTAAGCCCGAGTGCGTACAATGTGAAAATCCGAGCAATATGGATACTTTCAATTTGAAAACGGCTTTGACTTTATTACCTATTTATAGTTCGGGCATTCTAATCCTTGTAACTTCTCCCCCCACTCGAGAATAACTTTTTTAAATTATTTTAACAAGCAAACGACAATAAAATATCATTTCAAAATATTACAATAAAATATCACTTCAAGATGTCACTAGTATGTTTTAAATGCAAAAATAAAACATTGCATATGGATGATTTAACTTGTTCACTATGCAAAGAAAAATTTCATTTAACTTGCACGATAGTTTCTGAAAAAAGATTTCGCTGGATGTCAATAGACACCAAAAATGCCTGGATGTGTACAACTTGTACACAGAAAAAAAGACAAAAAATAGAAATACGTCATCAGAAAAATCTCCTAATTTGGACAGCAGTATATCTAGCTATCACGAAAGGGCAAATGATAATATAACATTGCGAAAAAAAACTCAATCCCCCTATAAGCGAGAGCAGCCCGCAATCAATTTCCCACATCGACGACTTAGGTGAAACGTTGATTTCTGTTGACGCCGCTTTAAATCGGTGCTGCCCCAAAAATAACTATTTAGCAATGGAGGAGTTGGAGGAAATGAAGATCAAACAAAATTTGGAAAAAACGCTCGAAAGTGCTGACCTGGAAGTGGAAAGATTGTTATTAGAAAACAATTCATTGAAAGAGGAAATATCAAAAAGAGATGCAAAAATAAACCAATTATCTCGCATCTGTCGCTCAACTACAAAAAAGAAGGTCGTAAGTCTCTCCCAGAACAATACCTGCGAAAATAATATAAAGAAATATACTACTAATGTATTATTTAGTACTCCCAAAGCAAGTGCCCCATCAACGATAACAAATACAGCATTGTGTCGCAGCCCCAGTGAGACTAATGAAAGCAAGCGGCAAAATAATAATATTAACAGTATGAACAAATCACCATTACGCGACGTAACAAGCCAACAAGAGAACACATTAAATAATTCTAAAATATCTCAGGAGAACAAAAAGAAGATTTGTATGCTAAGTACTAACAAGTTTACTAAAACAAGATCCATCGCGCAACGATTTTTGCATGGAGATTTTGATATCTGCCATTATCTTCTGACTGGATATGGAATAAAACCACTTATGATGGGACTAAAGACCAAACTTATGGATTATACAATGGAAGACTACTGCATATTACTAATAGGTGATCAAGATTTCAAATCCACTATAAATTACTTTAAACTAATAACATATATTCGACATACTTTATCAGAAATTACACACACAAACATCATTTTGTGTCTACCTACCTTTAGATACTGTAGATTCCGAAATTTATTTAACTGGCGAGTAGAAGTTTTTAATAATTTACTACATCTGGGTGTAATGACACATGAGTATGCACACCTTATTGATTCCAACCTGAACCTAGAATATGATTATACGATGTTTAAAAAACACACGGGTATCATAAATAACTACGGAATGCAAACCATATTCAAAGACATTAATGCACTTATGTATGAAATTGAAGATTAAGGTTATAATAAAATATTAGAACCCATGACAGAATTGCAGAATGATCAAAATGAACCAATACCTGCCTCGCCACCTCTAAAAAATATGTTTTTTCGATAATAAAATAAGGATTATTTACCAAAACATACAAAGTTTTAATAACAAACGGCATTTGTTGGAAGCTTGGACAGATGAAGATAAAAATGTACACGCTATATGTCTATCTGAAACCTGGATCAGTGCTGCAAAACTTGACCTACTCAAAGTACAGGGTTATATGCTGGCATCCCATTTCAGTCGATCTAATTCAGTAGGAGGAGGTGTTTGTATACCAGTTAAAGATGATATAGATTATATTAAACGAAACGATTTAAACGCTATGTCCATAGAACCTATAATTGAAATATGTGGAATAGAAATACCAGTTTCAAATTTATTAGTCATAAATGTATACTGGCCAAATAGTAACAGAATGCCTGATACCTTTTACAGTGTTTTAGAAAAGCTCTTACAACGAATTCAGCAAAAAAATTCTAAAACAAACGTTGTAATAGGTGGAGACTTTAACGTAGATGTGTTAAAACAAAGTATATCGACTGTAAGACTTTTAAATTTAATGCGTAGTTATAATTTCTATCAACATGCTCAAGAACCAACGAGGGTAACAGAAACTACATCCTCATGCCTAGATTGAACATTCACAAATTTAAATGTCGAACAAGTCGTAATTAATGTTGTAGAGTTGAGTCTCTCTGACCACAAAGGAGTTATAGTAAATATACCAATAAAAGAAAGAAACATACTCGTGCGTAATACGTGGATTCTAGAAAAAAGAATCTTTAGTGAAAAAAATATCCAACATTTCTAAGCTAAATTAAGAGAAGTAAACTTTAGCAAAATAATTACTATTGATAAAAACATTAATGAAAATTATAATTCATTTTGTAATAAAATTAATCATATATTAAATGAAACTATTCCAAAAATTCTCATAAAAATAAGAAGCATAAAGAAAAAGCCATGGTTAACCAATGGAATCAAAACATCGTGCAAAAATAAAAGACTCTTAAAAAAATTATCATCTCAAACAAAAAATCCAGTACTAAACAAGTATTATAAAAATTACTCAAAAATACTTAAAAAAAACTGTAAATATTTCAAAAAAGAACTATAATATTAAAAGAATAAAGAATTCTGATAATGTAACAAAATCAACGTGGAATGTTGTAAAGGAACAAACTAATAAGCTTACACAAAATAAAAAGAACATAAAACTGAATGTCCAAAATAGTGTCATTGCGTACCCTGTTCAAATAGTTGAGTGTTTCAATAATTTCTTTTTGTCGGTTGGTAATGATAACAATACTTTTGGCACAACAGGTGCAACCGTTCAGCCCGTCCTTCATCCCGTAAAGAATTCATTCTTTTTACAACCCGCTACTAATCAAGAAATTATAAAATGTATACGTAATTTAAAAAACAAGCGTAGTTTCGGTCATGATGACTTACCGCCTTGTCTAATTAGGAAATGCGCCGAAGAACTAGCCCCAGTTATGACATTCCTGATAAATCAATCATAAATACATACATAATACATAAACACTCACGCCTGTCACCCAGAGGGGTAGGCAGAGACTACAAACTTCCATTTGGCACGATCCTGACACACCTCTCTCGCCTCCTTCACATCCATACACCTACGCATGCATGCTCGTCGGTTAAGGGTACTCCTAATTTGGCCCGTTTTCAATAAATCGCCAATTTGGTCGATAAATTTTCGCCTAGGACGTCCCTTTCCGACTCTGCCATTCACTTCTGCAACATAAATTTTCTTTGTCACTCTTTCCTCATCCATTCTTTCCACATGACCAAACTACCGAAGCATTCCTTTCTTAATCCTGGTCACAACATCATCTTGCAAACCACACTCTTCTCTTATCACACAATTTTTCACCCTGTCATTCAGATTCAGCCCTGACATACTCCTTAACGACCGCATTTCTACTGCATTTATTCTACTCTCGTGCTTCTTCTGCCATACCCAACTTTCACTACCATACGTTAAAGTAGGGACCAACACAGCATTGTGAATTGCCATACGTGCCTTTTTTGACACATTTTGACTCTTCACAATAGAGTGCAGGGCCCCATTTACTCTGTTTCCTGCGTTCACTCGTCGTTCTATATCCTTATCATATCTCCCATCCCTGCTAAATACGCACCCCAAATATACAAACTCATCTACTTGCTCGATCAACTCCCCTTCTATTCTTATTTCACATATCGTTTTACTTTCATCTCTTTCAAAAACCATAATTTTCGTCTTACTTGCGTTCACTTTCATACCCCTTTCTTTTAATGATCTGTTCATTAATGTAACCATCATTTGCAACTCAGCCGCCGACGACGCAAGAATAACTTGATCTTCGGCGTACAAAAGGCATTTGATGGTTAACTCACCCATTCTTAATCCGCATTCTTCAACTTTCAAATTTTGCAAACAACTGTCCATAAATAGGTTGAACAACCACGGGGAAGCCACACAGCCCTGTCTGACACCTTTATGGATGCCAAACCAGTCCGAGTAGACCCCGTTGATCCTAACACAAGCACTAGAGTCCCTATAAGGAGACTCCAATGCCTGTATCAAGCCAGCGCTCAACCCAAATGAGTTCAGTGTCTGCCATAGCACATTCCTATCCACTCTGTCATAGGCCTTCTCCAAGTCCATGAACGCACAAAAAACCTTTTGGTTTTTGGCCAAAAACTTCTCCGCGATCATGCGCATGGAGAAGACTTGATCTGTACATCCCATTCCCTTTCTAAATCCCGCTTGCACATCCCAAATTTTTCCATCGGTTTCTTTCATGACCCTTTCAATTAGTACCTTGGCATACAGTTTTCCCACGATGCTAAGAAGGCTGATACCGCGGTAGTTTTTACAGTCCTGCTGCGACCCTTTTCCCTTATATACTGGGACTATCACGGCTTTGCACCAGTCTCCCGGTACCCGTTTCAGTTCCCAGCATAAATGAAACAAGGTGTGCAGCAGGCCTGCCACCACTTCCTCTCCAGCCCTCAGCATTTCGAGTGAAACTCTATCATATCCGGCAGCCTTACCTGCTTTCATGCTTTTCATTGCTTTCATTATTTCATCTGTACTTATCTCGCTACCTCCTTCCTCTTCTTTCGGAGTTCCTATTTCATTCAGTTCATACGTTGTCTCCTCACTCATAAACATGCTTTCAAAATATTCCTTCCATCTCTTTAAACTCAAAACTTCATCATTCAGAATATAGCCATTCTCATCTCTTATAGCATTCATTTTAGGCTGTTTTGAACATCCCCTGGCAGTTCTTACGAGTTTCCAGAACATTTTAATATTTGCCTGGAAGTTATCCGATATTCTTCTATCATTTTTATCCGTTCTTTCTTGCTTTTTCCTTTCAACTACTTCTTTTACTCTTTTATTTAGATGTTTAAAGACTGCCTTTTTTCTTTCAAAATCATCATTCGTACCGCTAGAATTACCAGCCTTAGTTGCTAGTAAATCTAGCCATGCTCTCTTCTTTGCTTCAACTTCCGTACGTATCTCATCATCCCACCATAACGTATTATTTTTCCTTTCATTCTTTCTTTTACTAACACCACATACTTCGGTAGCTGCATCTACTAAACCTTTCTTAACATTTTGCCATACATTCTCCAAGTCTAACTCATTCATACATAATTCATCCAAACCACTTACGTTTTCTTTCAGTCTACATTTAAACTT
Source organism: Parnassius smintheus behrii (assembly GCA_036936625.1). Lineage (NCBI taxonomy): Eukaryota > Metazoa > Arthropoda > Insecta > Lepidoptera > Papilionidae > Parnassius > Parnassius smintheus. The sequence continues at coordinate 25,612,308 of JAUPFT010000012.1, forward strand.
GTTTTTCTCACCTTCATCTTGTAATCTTTCTGTTCTAATACGCTGTAACGCAGTGGTAGACACAGATGACCGATGGCGCCACCGCCTGAATAGACCATTAATTCGGCATAAAACCAAAAAATGATCCGTTCCTACGTTTGACCCTCGGTAAACCCTTGTATCCACCACTGCTGATAAATCAATCGTTTACAGAAAGTAAAGTTCCAGACCAACTAAAAATTCAATAATTAAACCACTCTATAAAAACGGCTCTAAAACTGACTGTAACAACTATCGCCCTATTGCTATTCTTCCAACGTTTTCAAAAATATTTGAATCCGTTATGGCTAATAGACTATACTGTTACTGCGAAAAGTTCAATATATTAAATGAAAATCAATATGGCTTTCGCAAAAACAGATCAACAACTACAGCAGTATACAAATATGTCAATGAAATATTAAATTTATTTAATAAAAAGAAATACGCGATCGGTATTTTACTGGACATGACCAAAGCCTATGATCGAGTTCGATTTGACATACTTTTACGGAAATTATACGGAATAGGAGTAAGAGGCCCAACATACAACTGGTTCGAATCATACCTGACCAATCGAAAGCAATGTGTAGAGATAGAACACCATAATCTAGCCAGTGGAAATGTGATTAAAGTCAGGTCTCAATTTGCACCGGTCACTAAATCAATACCACAGGGTAGTGTTCTCGGTTGTTTATTATTTTTAATTTATATTAATGATTTGCCGAAAATAGTTAAAGCCCCCTGTACCTTGTTTGCCGACGATCTTTCTGTAGTCATACCTTTCGACAATAATACTAACAACAATCTTAACAACTGTCTAGATAGTGTACATACAGATCTCTAAATGGTTAAAAAATCACAATCTCGTCATAAATTACACAAAAACTAAGATAATACAATTTAAGCCGTATCAAAAATGCCCCCAATTTATAAATTATTCTTACAACATTATTAGGTATAAACATAGATTCAGGTATAAATTGGAAAGAACACATAAAGAAAGTATCATCTAAACTTTCCCGTTTCTCGTATGCACTATACGAACTTAAAAAAGTTACAGATTCAAGAACAGCCATGTGTGCATACTATGCTTATGCCCATGCATGGCTCAAGTACGGCATTCTACTGTGGGGAAACAGCACAGACGTAAATAAATTGTTTATTTTACAAAAAAAATGTATCCGAATAATTACAAACATAGACAGCACTGACAGCTGTAAACCCTACTTTATTTCACTAAAAATATTAACAATTACATCTATATACTAGAAGTATGCACATTTGTTAAAAAGAATATACACCTTTTTTCAATATACTCCCGGCCTCATTTTTTACGTCCTAGTATAAAATTAGCTCCACCTATCTCAAAATTACAAACAGTTAAATCAGGACCCCATGGTATGTGTGTAAAAATTTATAATAAAATTCCCAAATGTCTACAAAAAGAAGAATCGTTGTATAAATTTCAAAGAGAGCTTAAAAATATTTAACTGAAAAAAGTTTCTATTCGTTGTCAGAGTTTTTCGGTGAAAACTCGTAATTATTTATTTTGAACATGTATACCTCTTTTATATCGTTGTAAATATTGCAAATGTTTATTAAACCTAAAAGTAATGTAGTAGTTTAAGTAAGTAGTTTAAGTAAATAAAATAAAATCAGTCTTTCTAAATTGATAAGAATAAATTGATATATAACATAATATAATATAATATTGCTACGCCCTATCAGGGCTCATGTTTGGTTTTAATATATCCAACTTAAGAACTATTTATGTAACCACATGAACGCAATAAAATGTTTAAGTTTGAGTTACCTGTTATGTCAGATGACGAAACAAGTGTGAAACAACTTGTAGACAATATTCAGTATTATAATTATTTGTTAACAAAACAGGAATTCAAAAATAATTTAATTAAATTCATATTAAAAAGTAGATTATCTCAATCTGCTATATTACGTCTTCAAGACGATTACTCTAATGTTGAAGACTTGGTTAATGACATGCAGAAAGAGTTGTTGCCAAGAAAAGGAGCAGCAGCAATTCAAAATAAATTGCAAAAATTACGCCAAAATGATATGTCAATTTCTGATTATAGAAAACAAATAACAGAGTTATTTGTGGACCTTACTGTATCGCAAGCCAACGGTAATACCGAATATTACAATATTTTGAAAACTGTTAATAAAAAACAAGCGATGAAGCAATTTTCCGATGGCTTACGAAATCGTCGAATCAGCACAATAATTTCTGCAAAAAATTACAGCTCTCTGAAAGATGCCATTCAAGCAGCTCAAGATGAAGAGACTTCGTCATCATCGGCCGCAGGGGAGGTGATGGGTATGTCCAGTAAGAAATTTTATTATCCTAGGAATTTTCACCATAATTCTAGGTACCCACGCGGCAACGGGCGTAATCGGCAAATGTTTTCACAGCGATGACACTACCATGAAAACTCGCAGCGATCGAGTTCATGGAACTACTCGAACTCACGTGGCCAAAGACAGCGAGGACGATATAATCGAGGTACGTTTCGTAATTATCGCGGAAATCAAGGGATAAAAAGAAATATAGTCAATATAATTAATGAAAACCAGGAATCAACTTCAAATGAACCCCGACTAGATAAGTTTTTTCGAGAATAAACAAAATCATTTAATTTTGGCTAGTAATTGTTTTATTCATTTACCAGTTCCATCATGCAATAAAACTTATTCTTTCTTAGTCGACATGGGCGCATCTTTATTCGCCGTAACATATAAACATGCTATATATAAAGAGAATGTAATTATAAACAGTCTAACGATATATACGTAACGATTATAATATTTTTAGTTTTGAGGAAAATGAGAATAATTTAGACCGAGTAAATAAATTATTTTCCTCATTAAAATTAAATGACTTAGAAATTCAGTGTTCAAAATATTTGTGCAAAATATGCAGATGTTTAGAGGGCGAGATATTTAGAGGGCGATAAATTGACAACAACAGATATTTACATTCACAATATTTTTTGAAACCAAACGTTAGTCCAGTGTTTTCAAAACCCTATAGGTTACCAATTAGTCAGAAAAAGGAAATTAATCGTCAAATTAGCAACATGCTTAAAGAAGAGATTATAGAACCTAGTAAAAGTGACTGGTCTAGCCCAATATTATTGGTGCCTAAAAAATTAGATGAATCGGGTAATAAAAAATGGCGATTGGTAGTGCATTACCGTAAATTAAATAACTGTATAGAGGTTGATAAGTACACCCTCCCTGATATTACAGAAATCTTAGAATCTTTGTCTGGAAGTGTATATTTTACACATTTAGATTTATATCAAGGGTATTACAATGTTAATTTACGTAAAAGTTGTCGAAAATTTACTGCTTTCAATTCTGGTAAATACCAGATGACGAGAATGCCCATGGGATTAAAAACAATTCCCAGTTCTTTCTCGCGAATGATAAATTTAGCAATTTCAGGACTAAATAATGAAAAATGCTTAATTTATTAAGATGACGTCATTGTTTTTGGTAGACAACTAGACCACCACAATAAAATCTTACGGGATTTTTTTGAAAGACTTCGTTCAGTAAATTTAACATTAAATCCTTCAAAATGTACATTTCTTAAAAAACAGATTTTATATTTGGGACATTGTATATCTAACGAAGGGATTTTACTTGATCCTGAAAAAATAAATACAGTAAAAAAATTATGCTTGTCCGCAGAATGCCGACGAAGTTAAAAGATTTGTGGCGTTCACAAATTATTATAGAAAGTTTATATCCAAGTATGCAGAAATTGCGCAACCATTAAACCAACTTTTTAGAAATAATACTAATTTCATTTGGACTGAAAAATGTCAAAAGTCTTTTGAAACACTCAAAAAACGTATTATGTCCCCCAGTTTTAGATTACCCTGATTTTTCAAAAGAAAATTATTTCATTTTACAAACCGATGCATCTAATAAAGCAATTGGAGCAGTTCTGTCGAATAAAAATGCAAGACCAATAGCATTTACTAGCAGGTCTCTGAATAAGTTACTATCCATCCACATCTATCCAGTTACAGAAAAAGAATTGTTAGCGATAGTATGGGCCCTCAAATAATTCAGACCGTATCTGTATGCGCAATATTTTAAAATCAGAACTGACCATAAACCTCTAGTATACCTATTTGGCATGAAAGATCCATCGAGCAGGCTTATGAAGTTTCGTTTGGTATTAGAGGAATATAATTTTGACGTAGAGTATGTAAAGGGTTCAGATAATGCAGCTGCAGATGCGTTATCTAGAATCTGTTTGAGTTCGAAAGAGTTAAAAGAATTAAATGAGAACATCGTTAATGTCATGACACGAGCAAAATCGCGAAAAATAAATAAACCAGGATCCTCCTCGTTGGACATGATACCCACAGACTTGAGGCCTGATCAACCGAAAGTCGTAAGTAATTAAATGAGAACATCGTTAATGTCATGACACGAGCAAAATCGCGAAAAATAAATAAACCAGGATCCTCCTCGTTGGACATGATACCCACAGACTTGAGGCCTGATCAACCGAAAGTCGTAAGTAATCATGTCAAACCAGCAGAATCAATGGAGTTGCGTATGGTTAGTAAAGGTGATTTGAAAACATTGAAAAAATTAGGAGTTATTAGTAAAGAAAATAATACATTTTGTTATGTTGAATGGAAAAGATAATTTATATTAAATATCTAAGTTCCGACTCACGAATGACGCGACGCGAGTTTGTGAGGGAATTAGATGATTTTCGTAAGTTAATAAATGTTAATGAAGCATGTATAATAAAGAAGGATGGTAATAAGGAATTTATTAAAAAAACTAGTTGAAGAAGTCAAATCTATGAATTATAGGACCGGTCCACGTGTACATATAATAAATAATGTAAAAACGATATATAATATGGTTGACAGAAGGCTGATATTAAATGACTTCCATCTCCTACCTAGCAGTGGCCATGTAGGTATGAGAAGGATGATCCACAATATAAAAAGTATTATTATTGGCCTGGGTTACATAAGAATGTAAAGAACTTTGTTAGTCAGCGTCAGAAATTTTCGTTATCCGTAAGAGAGCCATTAGAAATAACAACGATAGCTAACACAGCGTTTGAAAAGACATATTTAGACCTAGTAGGTCCATTTGAAGTTAATAATAATAATTACTCTTATGCTTTAACGCTACAATGCGAACTCACTAAGTAAGTAAGTACTTAATTTCTAAAAAACCAACGAAGTAGCAAAGAGTTTTGTTACTAACTTTATTCTTAGGTATGGAGTACCGAAAGTAATAACTACTGACAGAGAGAAAGAGTTCACCGCATCATTATTGCAAGAGGTATGTAAAGTGCTTCAAATAAAACAATTATATAATAAAATTCGACTGCTTACCACCACCAATCACTAGGTGCGTTGGAAGTGTCACATAAAAATTTAAATGCTTTTCTTCGCATTCAAATTGATAATCATGAACATGGAGCGACTGGTTACCATTTGGGTCATTTGCCTATAATACGACAGTTCATACAGAGACGAAATTCAGTCCTTATGAACTTGTCTTCGGTAAAAAATGTTCACTTCCTAGTAATTTGACAGTATATTTAGAGCCACTTTATAACTACGATCATTATCGATGTGAGCTTAAATACAGGTTACAATTGTCACAAAGAGAGGCAAGAAATAATTTGATAAAGTCTAAAGAAAAGAGAAAAATTATATTTGATAAATATACCAAGCCTATAAAATACAATGTAAATGAATGAGTACTCTTAAAAAAATGAGTAAGGTAATAAACTAAGTGATCTATACTCTAGTCCTTATAAAGTTGTTAAAGATGTAGCACCAAACGTAGAAATAATAAAGAATGGTAAAAATGAATTAGTACATAAAAACCGCTCGAAATTGTATATTCAATAATAAATAAAACATATTTTATATGCTTTGTCTAAGTACATTTATTGTTATTATTATTATTTACAATACAAAAGGGATTTGATTTTATATACAATACAAAAGGGATCATACATTACAATATGATCCGGTCAAAGCTTTTTATTTTTAATTGTATAAAAATACCTAAGTCAAACGTGTATTTTAATTACTCATTTTCAAAAACAGTAATAACTTATAAAGTTTTTGCATTAGACGGTAACCAGAGAAGCAAACTTTTTTCATTATGTTAATTTCTTCTCAGCATTCATCGAATTCCATTAGAGACGACATTTAAGGCATTAATAAAGCGGCCACGATTATCTTACATATTGCCGAAAACGTAACTGAACGAAAACAATACTGAAGCTTTAACTTTGTATTACATTATTGTATGGCACTGCTATAAAGTAAAAAAAAATATTAGGATCTTAAAAATGCACTATATATTAAACCGGTATTAGTCTCAATTATCTTTGTATGTTATATTATTTTAAATGAAATTGTTTAGTATGAGATATTCTTAAAATGTGAACTTTGTATATTTAAAAAGTTAAGGTGGGGATAAGAGAGAGTAAGTATATATTTAAAATTATAAACGTTAACCAACTTATATATAACACTGGTTATTCATATTAAACGGAAATGACTAAACACAGTATTGACTATATGAGCTACTAGAAACTAAATGATTACAAATATTTTTCAGGCCTGATAAAGGCTTTTAAATGTCTACTTAAAGTACGCTGTAGTTTCAGCTCACAAACTTTCATCATCGTCATCATCATTACAGCCCTTCACAAGTCCACTGCTGAAGTAAGCCTCCCCCAAGCAATGCCACAAAGCACGGTCCTGAGCCACCTGCAACCATCGACTTCCTGCATGTCTTACCAGGTCGTCACTCCATCTAGTGGGGGGTCGCCCTACACCACGCCTACCAATACGAGGCTGCGACTCGAGAACCTTTCTTTCCCATCGGTTATCGGTTCTTCGAGCTATATGGCTGGCCCATTGCCACTTCAGCTTACTAATCCATTGGGCTATGTCGGTCCCTCTGGTTTCACTGCGGATATCCTCATTTCTGAGTCTATCACGCAGGGAAACTCCGAGTATAGCCCTCTCCATAGCTCGCTGAGTGACTTTGAGCGTCCACATACGGCCAGTAGTAAAGGACCACGTCTCAGATCCGTAAGTCGTCACTGGCAACACGCACTGGTTGTATACTTTAGTTTTCAGAGATTGAGGTATACCTGACGAGAAGATGTGTCATAATTTCCCGAACGCTGCCCAGCCGAGTTGAATCTGTCGATTGACCTCTCGGTCGAAGTTGGACTTACCTAGTCGGACTATTTGTCCCAGGTAAACGTACTCGTCAACAACTTCGAGCATAGTGCTCCCAACAACTACCGGCACCGCTGCGTTGGAAGACATTTTCAAGCTACTGGACTGGAAAGGATACGGTATTTAACATCAATGGCGAGTACATCACTTACCTTCGATTTGCCGACGATATAGTCCTTATGGCAGAATCGCTGGAGGGCCTTAGCACTATGCTCAATGACCTCACTAGTGTCTCCCAACGGATAGGTCTTAAGATGAACATGGACAAAACAAAGATCATGTTTAATGTCCATGTCACACCTATGCCGGTAATCATAAACTTTAAAAAACAAATATTACACTAATTATTCATCAGGGCAAAGGGTTTTGCATATCACAATATATATAATAAGAATATATATAAAAACGATGCTTTGGAAACAAAATGTCATTGTGAGAGAGAAACTACTGAACTAATTGATGCGCGAGGCGAGCGGCTCCGCACCGGCGAACCAGCACGAATGACTACAGTTGCCTAATTAAATTCCAAAATAATTAATAAGAACAATCTATGTCCTGGTGTCATCGAAATTTTTAACGAATCCCGCTTTAATTTAATTAGCCATAGTGGCTAAGTAAATTTAATAGATGGTACGCAAGCAACCCGTATTCGATCCGTGTCAAGGCACATAAATTGTTAATTGTTAGTGCTGATTTACCACATGATTGATAAACTAGGAAAATATCGTGAAAAAAATATCTCAGAATTTAAAATTTTCCGCAGTAAGTATATATAGTCAACACGCAATTATTCGTTCCATATTCCTCTCAGCATGAGAATTTATTTAAGGTTTATTTATGAAATGTGGAATTCTAGTTACTTACGAGGTCCTTATTAGTTACGCAATGTTATGAGTGTATAGATTGTTTTTGAGGTTTGGAATGTTCAAAACTGGCTTCAAATCGTTTGTGTAAATAAACACACTGCCAACGCGTCATCTTTGTCTTTTCCGGTTTATACAGTGCCATATGTCTAAAACAATGGTATTATGAGATTTTCCTAGATTTTGTAATGAAAAGAACAGTTTCTATTCATCGACTCCTTTCCTTTGTTGTTTGTGTTATTAACCAAGAGGCTTTTGCAACTTCATCGACTCAAGTTGCTTGGTAGACTTCTTGGGTTGGTATCAGGTTTACACTCATTTCTGCTTTGGTATATATCAGTGGTTATGTTGAGTCACTCATTCTAAAGAGTGACAATGCTTCAGTAAATGCAGTTTTTGTTTTATGACCTACAGTAGCCACTTACCATTATACGAACCCGTAGCTCAATTGTCAATCTAATAAACAAAAAAACAAAACTCGTTAAGATTATATTTTTTAATTTTTTTAAAGAATATTAAAATTGCTATAAACTTTGCAAATATTCCCATTAACCACTCGTGGTAAGCTTTAATTGCTTGTGTTACGAGTGGTTCACGCCAGTAGTCAAATGGTGGATTCAAACCCACGACCTTTTTGAGATCGCGGTCCGCGCCCTGCCATTAGGCTACCGTCGCTTTAATTCAAGTTCAAATTCGTCAATAATATAAATTCATAATGCAATGTTTCAGAAAAAAAAAACATTTTAATTTTAATCATAATAAACAATAATTATAATAATAATTTCTCATTTATCTAGTTCTAACTCCGATAAATTAATTTGCAACTATTGCAAAAACATAAGGCACACTATTTATCAATGTAGAAAGCGACAATATAATATGCAAAATTGTCAAAATTTTAATAAAAACTTTAATTGTTTCGGATGCATAAATTTTATGGGCAAGCAACCAGACTTGTAACAATTATCGGTAGGCTATACGTATACAAAATATATGTTTCGTACGGGGATTGAAACAGTGACCCGCAGTCAAGGGCGTAGCTACTGAGGTGTTGAATTATACTAAAGTTATAAACACACTAATAGTAATTAAACCTAATAGTAAGTGATTAAACAAAAGAAGGCAACTGATGTGTTTAAATTACATAGCACATATACAGCGCGTACAAAGCTTTCGTCTCAATGGAGCGATTGGCTGCCAATCAGTATTCAGTGATTGGTGAAACAGGGCGAGAATAAAAATAATTGCATGCATGTAGTTTGAGTCAGATTGAGTTGGACGATCGCGTCTTTTTCGAAATAAAAATGACAAATGCACCAAAATTATTTCGGATAAATCTCTCGTAAATTACAAATTTAAAATTACTTTATTAAAAGTAACAGCACACAGTCAATGAGAGCTAATAAACTTCCGTTCACTAGATGTCGTTGTATTGGACTGAGGTGAAATTATTATAATACACACCGGCATTATTACACACATACAATTTTATATAAAACGCAAATACAATTTGCGTTTTATATAAAAGTTTATCGTTTTCTTTAGTATATAAATACACAAAAAAAGCTCTATGGTTTGTATTTTAATATTTTTTACAAGTTTTTACTTTCTTTTCCACTTTTATGAATATAAGTTGGTGAATTATCCATTTCTTATCTAATTAATATAAAATATAACTAACATTTAAAAAATAAACATAAGTCTTTACATTTTCCTAAAAATTAACTTCCATCACTATGAAATCTGTCAAATATTTCACCTAATCCCTAAGTGGCGCTGTAGTTATAGTTTTATTTCCATTTGCGTGACTTTGCTTTATGTGCAACTTAATGCTGCTGTAGTGCAGTGTCCGTAGACCTTCCCTTTGGGAAACAAGGCACTCCATCTTAATCCTCAGGAATGACAACGTACTCACATTTTCATTCTAATTTGACTACATAAGGGATCTATGAAAAAAACATGTGGCCGCCGAGCTTCAACACGTCAAGCAAGTATTGCAAGAAATCAAGCTTCGGGTCCCACGGCTATGTCACAGTGACCGAGTAAAGCCGGTAACAGTCGAGCGTGTACCTGCTATATGGCCGTACGTCAGAAGAACCACAAAAAGTTTGGGTACATCTTGAATCGAGCCTTCTTTAAAGCATACTACAAGCCGCCGAAAGAGATTAGTCAATCTTTATCATTTTATTCTACAACCAACATATAGCTGCAGCGTGGTTTTACCACGCATAAAATATGTATAACGTACAAATATATAAGGTGATTCTATTATAATATAAAATATATCAATTCTTATGTATCTGTCTCGATATTTTACCAAAAAATTACTAATTATAATTTATTTTGTTATCATCGTATCGTATACTATCTTTTTACATTAAAAAGCTAACGTATACCAGCTTTTTACCCGCGGCTTCACTTGCGTGGGCTTAAATTTATAAAACATCCTTAATACTTTTTCGTACCAAAAAGCAAAACTGGACCGCTTGTAGAGACACGTCGGTGTCTATATTGGCAATATTATCTGCTAACTGTAGTCGATAACAAACACACATAATAAACATAAGTTAGTTCATCAGAATCGCTTAAATATCATCCGTCAAGCAACACTTTTTTAAATCGGGCACGTCTTCAAATGTGTCTTTATTTACGGAAAATTGTCCTGGAGTCGGAAATGCGTTGTTTACACAATATTCATTATTAAAGTTCATATAGTCGTGATAAATGGTTTAATTTCATGGTCTTTATTAATATTGGTCCCATTGAATATTGATTAGCACCCCATGCCAGCATTTTTTTACGTTTAAGTAAACTTCAAAATTTCATAAATGTAATTCTATTCACGGAAAACGTATGAGAAGAACTAAATTAAGGAACGGGAGTAGAAATCTTCATAATATGGGCAGCATGGTCTTCCTGATCATAGCTCGAAATATTAAAAATATGCAGTTGGCAACTCGCATGTCAAGCGTGGCTGCTGTGGTAAATATCCAACTTTATTAACTATTGGAAATCCAATGGCGAAAAAGAAACCACTATCCCATTTCATCCCGTGGGTGTCTTAAGAGGCGCCAGAAGGAAACTGAAGCAGGAGATGAGTAGCATCTTCTTGATAACAGCGCGAAGTAATAAAGAGCTGTGGTTGCAAACCCGCTTGCTAAACGTGAATACTACTGAAAATACACGGTTTATTTGTCATACAATAGGGGAATCCTATGATCAGCAGTGGAAAGCCCTATCAAAAATAAGTAGCAGTCTAAATACATCCCACTACTGGGTATAGGCCACAGCGAATTTTAGGTAAAAAAGGAGTTGATTAAGCTTAATCCAATGTTGAATGAGCGACTTCACATACCTACCTATACATAAAAATGATTTCTGAAATATTTTTAACATCTCAGATTTGCAGATTTCCTGCGATGTTTTTCCGCACTACCGAGAACGTGGTAAATCGACATTTTTCAAATTGCAGCTAAAATATGAGTGGAGTCGGCGCGGATCTAATTTCAGTTACTTACGTAACAAATACGAAATTTAAGTTTAGATCGGTTTGATTACGGGCTTATACAGATGACTCAAGATTCTATCAATGCAGTTCTACTCGTAGTTAAAATAAAAATAAACCCGTGTTTAAAATTTGCTTTCTTTGATATTTAAGTACTTTTTCGCAAGAACCTGTTCATTTACTCATGTGAGCTATGCAATCAGGACTGACACAAAAAATAGTTATGCCTGAAAATATAAAAGCTATCTTAATATATCACAAACTGCATCATAAATCTCATCTGCATCAATGTTATCATGAACTATTCCACCAATTATGGATAAAAATCTCTTAGTGTATTTAATTTTCAATTACTTATATCTGACTTGATACAAAAAGAAATTTGTGAAATATTGCTATGCTGAGAGAAACACAGCATATTCAACGAAAGACCTCTCTTAATCAAAGTTTTGTGTACACAGTTTTGTTAGTAATTTTGATAAAATTGACAATTATTATAAAACATATAGACAGTGACCACAGGTCTATACCGGTCTGACAATTTTTGATACTGCAACATTGAGTACATATTTAATAGAATTGTGTTTAATTTTACCACGTATGTACTTATTATTAGTTTATTTAGCAGTAAGTAGATGGCGCTAAACTTTTAAAACTCTAGTACTTAGACTCAATAATTTGAGGTTGTGACTAGAGCACCTCTATCGCACAACAAAGACGCTAACGTTTATGTAATACATAAATTTAGCATAAACTGATCTAAAATCTATTAAAAATTCTGCTTTTATCAAATATTCGCAATCAGCGCCGCTATCGGTGTTAAAAAACTAAAGTAAATTTACAGCCTATATACATCACACTGCTGGGCACAGGCCTCTCCTCATTTCTGAGAGTTTTAGGGCAAGGAAGTGTCCGCCGCGTTGCCCCAATGCGTGTGGGCGAACTTACCATGTCTTCGAAATACATTTTTTTTCTTTCCTTATTCCTCAGACGCAGGTTTCCACACAATGTTTTCCTTCACCTAAAATTGTAATTAACAATTTTATTGGTGCCAGCGGAGACCGAACCCGGGTTACTCGCGTTCTCAGCGAGCGTTAACCATCTGAGCTACCACGGTTTACTATCTAATCCTGACTCGCTATCGGTGCGAAATGAAATTATTTTACGATTTTACAATAACATCTAGAAACAGCATTGTCGTGTTTAGTTGTTAATACAATAAAAACGCGATCGCCAAACAATCTCTATTCATTGATTTGGTCAAGCTTTATCATAATATAGTCAACAAACACTGTCAAACTTTATGAAATACCACTATCTTACTTTCAATAATCGATTAATTTACGGTAATATAAATTCTTAGATTTGACCAATACGTATATAAAACTCGTTTTATTTAAATTATAGGGATAATAAGAGCTTTGTATATACTAATTGCAATTTTTATCAATTTATTTATATTTAAAACTAACTAATACCGATTAAAACTTTTTACAGATTATAAATTAAACTTAGAAACATCCTCTATTTTATGATTTTCGATAGATGTCACAACTATCTATTGTATTAATTAGTTAGTATAAAATTTATTTATATCTACTAAAATGAAAGAACAAAACTACAAAATATACATTAGGATTTTCAAATTTTTTTTTTCAATTATGAATCTAATTAAATAACTTTATAATGGCAAATGAGGCAAAATGTCACTACTTTTTGTATTTTGAGTTAGATGGCACTGTCTTTAAAAAGTGAATACAACAATAACATTATATTTAGTTTTGGGCTTTATCTACACTAATATTAAAAAGAGGAAAAATTTGTTTGTTTGAATTGAATAGGCTCCAAAACTACTGGACCGATTTGAAAAATTCTTCACCATTGGAATTCTACATTATCCCTAATAAATGTATATTTTCAAAAAAAAAAGGGATCCTTATGAAAACTTCGTTAATGTAACCCACGGCGTGAAGAAAATATCAAAAGAATCCTTATATCGCGTACGCTGCGGAAACTATTGACAATAGAACGAAGTAATTTACTAGTTTGATAGAAGATATCAATATCTACAAAAAAGTCCGTGATACCATATGCCTAACTATTACAGTTATGTCACAATAACAATTTTTTCATGTTAAAATATGCAAAGTCCCCCGAGCATGTGCCTTGGGGAAGAGGCTAATTATTAAGGAATTGAAGAAAAATTTTACTGTAGCGACCATCATCACCGGCCTATCAGCCGGTCAACTACCTCATATTATACCGAGGATATTTTGCTGCCACAAAATAAAACAATATCAAATATTATAGTTTACAAGGAAGCTCTGAAATAAATTTATGTTTTGTAGATATTATCTTTTTACAAGTAATAAAAATATATTTCTAATAAAAATAAAATATTCAAAATTAAAAAGAACCAAAAGAATAAGTAAAAAATAATAACAAAAAAAATCATTATCTATAACTTAATATTATGAAGAAGAAAGATTTTTTTGTTTGTTTGTTTGTAGCTCCAAAACTACTAGACTGGTTTTAATTTTTTCACCAATACAAAGCTAAATTATCACAAAGTAACATAGGCTATAATTTATTTTCAAAAAAAAAAATGGAGATCTTTAAGAAAATTGTAACCCAAAGTAACGATATTTTGCCTATAAAATTCATTAATTGGCGTACGCTGAAAAAACTTGATGATACATAAAAATTATGTGCTACATGATTAACGTACTTATTATTACCTTCAAAAAAGTTCGCATAAAGATTTTATCTAACTATCATAATTAAGTCACAATAGTAGCTTTTGTGTTCTAAAATTTAATTAGATCAGCGGTCGAAACAAAAATCAGTTACAGTCGTATCGTAGTATTAATTCTTATTTAAATAAATAGTTTTATCATAATGAAAGAGTTAAGAAATACTTTGTAGGTACCTATTTTTAAAGAGCATATTCTATTCTTTACTTTAGTCATACATATTTTGGCGGTAAAGTTGGAAATTTTAATAAACCTAAACTTTGAGCAAAAAAAAAATCGATTAAAGATACGAAATGTTTATATTTTGTGGCAGATTGCGCATAAACTATAAATGATATCGCTTTCGTATATGTAAAAGGTTGATATAAAATTCATCAAGGGTCATTTCGTACCCCCACACTTTTCGTCTACCGTGTAGTTGTAGTTCTCTACGTTGTAGTTATCTTTAAAACTGGGGGGAAAAAACGCGTTTTGGGGCACTTTCTGGGGCGTTAATCCAGGAGAGAGAGAGAGAGAGGGGGAGAGAGATAGTGGATAAAATTTAACTTTGCTCCATAACGTACATATGCCGATAGATAAAAGTACTACATTAATTTTGCCAATTTTTTAGCTAAAATTATTGAATTAAATGAGCGAGGTGTCATGTCATGTAGCGCGGAGCAGACACGTGATATACGCGGGTGAAACCGTGGGGCACAGCTGTGTAAAATATTTTTAAAACAAAAAACTATTTTTAAAATTTTGTGTCTGTTTTTCTGTTTGTTCCCGCTAATCTCCGAATTGACTGAATGAATTTTGTCAGGACTTTCACTGGCAGACAGCTGATGTTATAAGAAGTAACTTAGTCTTATTTTTATTTTAAAAAAAAAATTGGGGTCGTTCGAAAATAACTTAAATCCATAGAGTTCATCAATCGTAATAAATTTCACGCGAACGAAGTCACGGGGAACAGCTTGTTTGTAAATATTTTATTTATTATAATAAAACAAATCAATCTTATAAAAAAGAAATTATCATCTAAAGGAAGGAAAATATTTAACCCTCCTTTTTTGAAGTTCCGTAATCGTATAAAAGTAGCCTGTATGTATGCCCAGGTCCCTAACTATCTGTAAACAAAACTTTACGAAAATCTGTTCAGTAGTTTTTGAGTGAATCTTGAATACATAGACATAGATACTTGATAGAATACATATCTGAAAACCACTAATTTGGCTTCAGTGTGCTTTATTTAGTCCCCTGGGCTTATTTTTTCCAGAAAATATTTGAATTACGGACACGACTTTTCTACAGATTTGTTATATGTATACATGATGTAAGCATAATAAAATTTTTTGGTATCAAATTGAACTATTTCAGAAATTTTATGCTTTAATATTGTAATATCGATTTTAATGAAATGACCATGAATCTTTTTGTCGCATTAGAAATTAATAGTCCTTTGAACCCCACCACCACCACCATTACAGCCCTTCACAAGTCCACTGCTGAACATAGGCCTCCCCCAAGTAATGCCACAAAGCACGGCCCTGAGCCACCTGCATCCATCGACTTCCTGCATATCTTACCAGGTCGTCACTCCATCTAGTGGGGGGTCGCCCTACATTACGCCTACCGGTACGAGGCTGCCACTCAAGAACCTTTCTTCCCCATCGGTTATCGATTCTCGGTTCTTCGAGCTATATGGCCGGCCCATTGCCACTTCAGCTTACTAATCCGTTCGGGAAATTACGACACATCTTTTCGTCAGGTATACCCCAATCTCTAAAAACTAGATTGTACAACCAGTGCGTGTTGCCAGTGATGACTAACGGATCTGAGACGTGGTCCTTCACTGCTGGCCGTATGAGGACGCTCAAGGTCGCTCAGCGAGCTATGGAGAGGGCTATGCTCGGAGTTTCTCTGCGTGATAGACTCAGAAATGAGGATATCCGCAGTAAAACCAGAGTGACCGACATAGCCAAACGGATTACTAAGCTTTGAACCCCAACATAGTATAAATTAGAGGCGTGATTAAATGTATAGTGGGTTTTTAAATGGTAGCTATAAAAGTGAATAATTGCATTCAGTGTGCAAACTTGCGTTGCCACCACTAAAGGTTTCAGACTTAGCGCTTTAGGGACAAATTTAAATTTATTGCTGCATAATTTTTTGAAATGTGCACTTTGCGTTAACGTTCAAGTGGTACCTGAGAGTACAGTGTGATACACATGATTTTAAAATTTAAATTTGCGCATAAATTTTAATATTTTTAACACTCTTGTGCGGCTCCGAAACTTAAAGTCAGCAATTTGTTATAAGAGATTTAAATAATAAAGAGAAACGAAGAGAACGTTTTATATAGCGTAATATTTATTTGTACCCAACTTCAAAAAGGAGGAGGTATACCATTTGACTGTATTATTTTTATGTGTGTTACCTCAGTACTTTTTTTCTGGATGTTCTGTAGTCTGGGCGTTATGTGGTGATAATTTGATCAAAATCTGACCAGTAAATTTTGATTTATCCTTAAATAATGCGTATGTAATTGACTTTGAACACAATAATTCGATTGTGTTGAAGTCGGTAGTACAAAATGTTTAATTTTGTCTCTTGTTTATATGTAAGTACCCTCAGCACTGAAGCCTTTGTGGCCACGCTGGGCCGCTCCGTATCGCGTCGCGGTTTGCCGGACTTGATCCGGTCTGATTGCGGAACGAATTATAAGGGCACGGATAGATATTTGAAAGAGGTCGTCGAATTTCTGTCCAGCAACAGGACTTATTTAGGTACTGCGATGTCCAAGAAGGGCATTCAGTGGAAATTCGACCCTCCGGCTTGCCCACACTGGGGCGGTATTTTTGAGGTGGTGGTTATGGTTGAAAAAACGCATCTACGTCGCATTATTGGTGAAACTATTTTGACATTTGACGAGCTTGCCACTGTATTCTGTAAAATTGAGGCGGTACTCACTCTCGGCGCCTCTGTCCCTTCTCGTCCGATCCGAATCATTTGGTGGTTCTAACCCTGGGCCACTTCCTGATTGGCCAGCCGCTTAACGCCCTGCCCGAGTACCTCTTCAGGGAAATAACAATGCAACAAATGACTCAGAGTTTTTGGCACAGATGGTCTCTGGAGTACCTACATCTTTTGCAGCAGCGCGTTAAGCGGTCTGACAAGACGGATCCTCCTCGGGTTGGAGACCTCGTGTTACTTAAGAAACCTAACGCTTTGCCTTTGTATTGGTGCCGTGGATGCATTGTTAAGTTGTCGTATGGGATGCCTAGGGTGGCCGAGGTTTCGGTTGGAGATTCGGTCTTGCAACGTGCCGTCGCGACCCCATCCTGTTTGCCAATTTACTCGCGGAGGTAAGTCCTTATGCCCGGGACGGGGGTTTGTTTAGGCCAAATCGTAACTACTTAAAACTTGCGATAACGCTTATCTCGGACGAGAAACCTGTTTGACGGTGAGCTGCGGCGGTGCCAATCAGTCTGGAACAATTGAATGTCCGCGATGGCACCGTTTCGATTAGATGTAGGGAAGTTACGTTAGAATCGTTAGGTCGCGTTACGACTACCTCCTTTGCGTTGTTTTATTTCGTTCGTATACGTGACAACGAGGCTTTCTTTGAGTTTGAGTGATTAATTTAACTTCGATTGCCATTAATTTACGTCGACGTGCTTGTGTGATATTTTAATATCGTACAAAGGAATTTTCGCTTTGTCGGGTGGAACGCTAAAACTTTGTAACCTGGGAGGAGATCGCGTTCCGTTTGATTATAGTTTTGTGCTAATTGACGTTAGACTTAAGTTCAGATAACGGTGAACGCCCACTGGAGTGATTGCACCTTGTGGAACAGGGCAACACTTCTTACACCACTCACACCTACCATTTACTTCGCCCTGACGGTGCCTTATGGTCGACCCTAACTTCGGAACTCGGTAAGTTTGTGTTTGCTTATCCAGCCATTACATAATAATTATCCATAGGCCATTTGGGCCCGAACCCTCCGGTTGCCCGTCGAGTTGGATTACTGATGGGCCCTAGTCGAGTCGACTTCTGTCGGCGCAACTGAGAGCCGTAACCAACTAGTTTTTACGATAATACCCGAGTACAAATAACTAGAAATAAAAGTAATATCACAAATGATTTCTGATAGTTTTAAGATTATTCTCTAAAAATAACTTTTAATTAACAACATTTTTTTAAACTGAATAATAATAACATAGTAAAATTAAAAAAAATATTTTCAATGGTTGATTGAGATATTTTTTTTTAATTTTTTAACGATCACACGAGCATTATAGGTCGTGCACTTTTCGATTTTCCAAAAATTTTTTGACGTTTGACATAAAGTTATCGGAAAATTAGATCATTTCGATTCACTGGTCATCCAAACCTTCCTGTGTTCAATGTAATAATGGTTCGCTAAGAGCGAAGAAAGGCTCGGATAAAGTGGTTAGCTTCATCTGGAATCGAATGCAGCACCCGATAATTAGCCAGAAATCCCTCCCGGAAAGCCATCTACTTGAGAATCAAATTGGAATTCCGCAATTGCTTAAGATGGAATTTAATTAATTAAATAGATTATGATAAAATAATTTATTAGAATAGTTGCAGTAAGAACAAAAGTTACGGAGCTATCTGAACAATTTCAAGCGGGTATTGACATGGCACGCTTAGTGCCGCTATGTTAGAATGAATTATTTATTATGAAGTATTCAACTTAATCTGCTTGAGAATCCCATCTAAGTTTCAGCCATCACGAAATAATATAGTGTTTTTTACCATTATTTTGATTTTACATCTATTTAAAAAAAATTGTTTTAGTATCTCCTTCCTGCTATTCTCTTCTGCTTCGTGATTCTTTTGAGTTTTTATTTGTGCAACTCGATGTCAAAGGTAGAAGATCCTTATCTTCTAGGAGTAGTATATTTTTTCCCTTCTGCAGACTAATTCAATACTTTAAATTTGATTCTTGTTGATATTTGTTCTGAGTGCACACATTGTATGATCATGGGTAACTTCAGCACAGATTTATTGAAAAACTCTCGTCGTTCCAAAAAGCTTCCGGTTGCACGTAAAACGAATACCCTTGCGTTTTTGTTCTGTTAGCTAGTAACTAGCTGGTATATTCTCCCATCCCATCCCTTTTCCATTCTGCACGCACTGAGTGGGAGGAGAGGAGGCTAAGATATGTGGCGTCATTTTTGCATCCAATAAGAAAGCGCGCTCCGCTCAAATGGAAGTGGAGACAGCCAAAAAGGTTAAAGGACGTATGCTGCCATCGCTCGGCCACTTATAACGCAGTATCATCGGCCTCAAGGCCTGTGACCAAGGCAGTCAGAAAATTCACCCCGTTAAGTGCTTTCTTCTTTTCAATTAAATGAGCTGTTCTATTTTTCTTTGTGTGTTTGTTTGTTACATTCTAGAACACCTATTGTTAATCTCGCGTACAAATTTTCGAGGTCATTACTACCGGAATTGAACCAGCGACCTTGTGGCCCAACCATTTTGTGACTTGTTCTCTCCGGATACGAAGGGCAACATAGTCCTTAACCATTTAGTGACATTGAGTGGATTTAAACCTTTTTTCAATTATTGAGTCGGTTATTCTTTCAATTCTCCCTTTAAAGGCTTCTAATTACAATAATGGAACCGATGATTCATTGATTTATCTTATCTTTGCTGCTGACATTTAAATGCTTTGGGTATCCCTCGTATAAGCTTAAACTATGCTTCGTATAAGCTTAAACCTCCGAAATATACCCCTTACTTACTTTAAATGCATTTTTTCTAAAATAGACTTAGACAAGTTAAAGAATGACGCTCTAAACCTCGATCTATCCTCATTTATTACAGCTCCTACTGTTAACGATAACGCTCATGCTCCAGTTCACAAGGTTATATTATAGCGTCCCGAAACCCCATAGACGACAGAGAAATTGGTTGTCTTTTAAATCAGCCAGGAATGGGTGCAATCAAATCATTATGGGGAGGATATTTACGAAAAACTACACATTTAAATAATACTAGTTTTTACGAATTTTATCCCGTATATTTAATTTTTAAATATCCGACGTTTCGATACGATTCATTCGAAACGTCGGGTATTTAAAAAGTTAAATATAATAGCGATAAAATCCGTAAAAGCTAGTATTATTTACTTCCATAATTGTATTAATAACTCTTCTTATGCCGAAGTGTAGAAATTTGTTATGTCTTTTGGTCTTTGCAGGCCAGCTACACTAGATTGTGGGCCTTTTCTATCACTTGATAAAATCAACCATCATTTCGCTACTGTAATAGTAATGGACCGTAAAATTCGTTTCCAAACAGTGGCTTCTTTTACTTCTGTACAAATTCCTACTCCATTCCACTTCTTTATTTCTCTTCTGTTTCTCAGGATGTTAGTAGACACATGTAAGTATTTATACTAAAGCAGATTCTTCCGCCAATTTCCCGTATTAAATTTTTTTCCCTTGATTTAAGTTATTACGCCAATCTTTAGAAAAGGTATCTTGTAAAGCCCTCCCCAAAAAATCCTATTCCCATTCTTCCCAAACATTTTTGCCCTATGTCCATTCTACTCCTTCTTTCAAAAATTTTAGAACCCTGTGTTTACAAGAAAATTTCTAATTTCATTTCAAAATATAACCTACTGAGTATATATCATTCTGGATTTCGTCCTGGTTAAGTATCAATACTGCTTTAATTAACGTCACAAACGGTATTTGAAAAGGCATTGAAGAAAAAAATAACAGTACTAGCACTAGTTAATTTCTCAAATGCTTTCAACACATCATCATGAAATCCTTTTTTCTATACTGTCTCATCTAAATGTTGGCTCTGCCGTTTAGTAATGATTTGTATCTTATTTTTGCGGTCATCAGCAATCAGTCTGTGTGGGGCAAATATTTGAGCTTGAGCTTCAGCGTGTGCCGCAAAGTGAGATATTCTTTCTCCTATATTTTTAAATATTCTATTACCTCCATCTTCGATTGCTCGTGACATATTATGTACGCCGATGATTTTCGTTTCATGTCATGCCTAATAATAAATCTATTCACTTTCTAATTTTCAATATTTTTTGTCACAAAATTGTTTATTACGGCTCATATATAAGAAATAGGCTTCCATATACTACAATTAATTGTTATTTATAGTAAAATCTATAAATAAATGAAATTAAGACATAAATATTTCTAATTTACAAAGTAGATCTATATACTTTTTTAATAAATAATCTGTGATTTATCCCCGACTTGTGTTTAGAAGGAGGAACGATCTATATTTCTGTAAGACATTTTACTCACGCTTTTTCTTCCGACTTGCTTAACAAAAATCAATATTGAAGGCTAACTGAGAGGCGTAGCTTCATGCTAAATATCCTATTTCTCATAAACCAGTAGTTCCAAAGATTAAATTTTTCTTAAATAGCAACAATATTTATATTATATGTATTACTGCACATTGGTTATAAGCTCATAATTCAAAGTTTAACTGCAGAAATCACAAGGCGCTTAATTCTTTTAAAAGATAAATGGTTTTAAGAGGTGGCTCCTTAATTTATGTGTAAGCTTCTCTGTTGAGTGAACTGTACAAATGGCATGTGTTAAGTTTGAGCACCTTATTGCTGTGA
Organism: Parnassius smintheus behrii; assembly: GCA_036936625.1. NCBI lineage: Eukaryota > Metazoa > Arthropoda > Insecta > Lepidoptera > Papilionidae > Parnassius > Parnassius smintheus. Next base: position 25,634,348 of record JAUPFT010000012.1, read on the forward strand.
ATATCGACAGACCCCATGTTCTATATAAAATACTTTTGAAAAAATATGGTGATTTTTTTTGAGCTTAATAAACATCATAAATCTTGTAATATGTGAAGACTTTAATATAAATCTCCTAGAAGCTTCTTCCATAAATATTAAACTTAGATCATTGTTTATTTATTTATTTATTTTTTATAGAAGAGGGGCAAACGAGCATGCGGCTCACCTGATGTTAAGTGATTACCGCCGCCCATGATCAACCGCAACACCAGGGGAATTACAGGTGCGTTGCCGGCCCTTTAGAAAGGAGTAAGCTCTTTTCTTGAAGGTCCCCAGGTCGTATCATTCCGGAAAAATCGCCGGTGGTAAACTATTCCACAGAGAGGTTGTACGCGGAAGAAAACTCTTTTTGAAACGTACAGTGGTGGACCGCCAAGCATCCAGATGGTGTGGATGGTATCGGGACGTTTGCCGCGTAGTGCGTTCAAGAAATTTGGCGGCTGCGATTAATTCGAACAATTCCTCAGAGCACTCTCCATGGTATATGCGAAAGAAAATGCAAAGGGATGCAACATCTCTTCGCAATGCCAGTGAATCGAGCTGATCGGAAAGCACTCGGTCGTTGACGATTCGAGCCGCTCTGCGCTGGATGGTACTGGGGAGCCCCAGCCCAGAGATGGGAACAGTATTCCATGTGCGGCCGAACCTGCGCCTTGTAAAATTGCAGGCGGTGTGCCGGCATGAAATACTGTCCCACTCTGCTGAGCATGCCAAGCTTTTCTGCCAAGAGGCCAATTTGGCCTTCCCTTCCAAGTGACCACGAAACTGCACGTCACTCGATATGTCGACGCCGAGGATTCCGATACTGGCTGAGGCAACAAGGGGAGTGCCTTGAAACTGAGAGGATACGACAAAGGGGTTCTTATTAGCGGTTAACGCGCAAATTTGTGTCTTCTGGGGGCTAAACTGGACTAGATTTAGTCGCCCCCAATCCGAGACTCTGTTCAGCAAAGACTCGACTTCAGACACAAGTTTGTTCCGGCACTCGGAGACGTTTTCCCGAGAAATATTGGCTCGACCGGTGTAAAGAGCATCACCAGTGCTGTCTGTGTGTGAAGATACAGCGTTGGCGACAGCACGCAGCCTGTGGAACAACAGCATTAATAGGCTTGCAATCGGAGCTTGCACCGTCAACAACGACCTTGATGCTCCAATCTGCAAGAAAGCTGGTGATCCAATCGCACAATTTCTCGGGAAGCCAAAAAAAAGGGAAAGAAGCGCTTTGTGCCAAACCTGATCGAAGGCCTTCGCAATACCCAAACTAACGGCCAATGCCTCCCCCTTGGACTCTACGACCTCCGCCCATCTGTGAGTTAGGTAGACCAGAAGATCACCAGCTGACCGACCACGGCGAAAACCGTATTGGCGGTCACTAATCAGCTGGTGATCCTCAAGGTACCTCATGAGCTGGCAGTTTACAATGGACTCCATTGTTTTGGAGAACAAGGAGGTGATGGCGATAGGCCGGTAGTTGGACGGGTCTGAGCGGTCGCCTTTTTTAGGGATCGGGTGGACGAAAGCCGTCTTTCATGATTTTGGGACTACGCCTAGGGAGTAGGAGTACCGGAAAAGACGCGTTAAAACCGGTGCCAACTCTGGAGCACACGTCCTCAGCACAATTGGGAGGATTCCGTCAAGCCCACTCGACTTGTGGATGTCCAGGGTGATGAGTGCTTTGCGAACCGAGCGCTGTGTGAACTGCACTTCCGGCATGGAGCACTCACACCACAGGATGGTCGGTGGCATACTCCCCCCGTCATCGAGAGTCGAGTTAGACGCAAAGAAAGAGCCTAGAAGATCGACTTTTTCCTTTGCGGTATGGGCCAGTGAGTCGTCCTCCCTGTGCAGAGATGGAAGAGATGGCTGACAGAAATTCCCCTGGACAGCCTTGGCGAGAGACCAGAATGCACGGGTTCCAGAAGGAAGACGAACTAGTTTCTCGCCAATTCTGCCTATGTGCTCTGACTTTGCCTTGGCAATGACTTTTTTGAAGGACCTAGAGGCGGAATTATACTTCCTTTTTAGAGCGCTGGTATTTACATCCCGGGACGCTGATGCGTCAGCCCAGGCCCGGTAGCACTCCTGCTTATACATGGTGCTACCGGGTTTGTTGCATGTTTAAATCATATAGTCCTTTTAATTTATTTTTGGAGCCAATGCGTATTGCTGAATCTAGTACAACATGTATAGATAACATTTTTACAAATATTAAGCCATTCCATAAATGAATAATTCAAAAATTGAACTCTGATTACTGTGGACGATTAGTTTCTTTATCTTGTTTCTTTTATGTTCACCAAAAGCAAGAAGATGAAAAAGTTTTGTTTGTTCCAGTGCATGCACGTCTCTTGGAGAAGTTTAGATGTAAAATAAAAAAAAAACTTCCATCCCTTTCATATCAAAATAATCCTGATTTTTTGTATGGAACATTATTTAAGCTTATTTGCAATGTATTTGATAATACTTTTACTTCTAAAATATTCTCCTTGAACAATCGCAAGGTTTTCAATTATTGGGCGACAGTAGGAGTCCATAAGAGTAAAAAGGGGTTATAAGAACATTACAATGAAAGGTCATATAATCCTAGCGTCAAATTAAGAAAATATGAAAAAAAAATTCAAAAATATTTAAAAGAGCGTGCTCCATAGCCTAATCTATTGCCTAATCTTGTGTTTAAGCAACAAATTAAAGACTGCTTTAGACTGGTTTCGATGACGTTAATGCTTCTAGCCTATACGGCTGTCATAGCTCCATAGGACTCGAAACCCCTAGATTTTAAAAAAGTAAATTCAAACATTTGGACATTGCGGAATCTCACCAACTCTAAGACAGCATACGGTGTACGTGGATGAGTTTTCCAACGGCCGTCTGGGTGGCTAGCCCCGGATCTGACGGCTAACTCGTGTCGTTCGATGTTCTGGGCAGTGAGAAACACCCAGGGACGCGGGTATACGGTGTGCATGCGGTGTGGCGCGGTATGCGATACGCCCGTCTGCGGACTCGTTGTGTGCCTTCTGTTATCCTATCAGTGTTTGTGGTACTAGGTGAGTGTGTGAATTGTTTTTTTCTAAATGAATTTGTGTCGTTGGAATCTAGCGGAACTGGGAGTTCAATTAAAACGTTGCGGGGCCTCCGGAGGTCTTGCTTAACGTTTTGAGTTGGTGGGTAGGTTACTACGTTTACCACTAGCGAGTTGGGATGTGTCTCAGCGCTCTCAAAGTAGCGCCGAGACATTTCTTTGAAATATTCAGGGATCGTTGGAAGTCGATAATCTCTGCGTAAATCAGAGTTAAGCTGGTACCACCGAGGTTCTGCGTATGAATCTGTTTTGGACGACTTGTTGGTCGTTCGAACGTACATAAGCTACGTGTGCAAAGGCTACGCTTGCATAGGACATGATAGGTCTTACGCAAGCTTTGGAGCTTGTGTCTTAGGGACAATTTGCGCTTACTGTTATCTAGAGGGTAGAGTTGGCTAGTGTCGATTTTGGCACGATTTCGGTCGGCGCGAATATGCTTTAAGAAGGTCATGGAATGGTTGGATGTGACTTTTAAGTATTTGGCGGTTTGTTGCTATGAGATCGGGCGGCTGAATAGGGTTATAGTGCCTTGGATATTCATCGGTTTTAGGTTCCAAAAGTTGATAGTGGGCTTCCTATGAAAGTATATTGCTATACTTTTTTCGGGGTTCACTTCAATTCTCTATCTATCTAATTCGTGATTGGCGACTCTGAAACATCATTGTGAGATATTTATTACTGAAATGAGAGATGTAGAGTGCCGTGTCATCTGCGATGAGAGCGGTGTTTACATCAGTCAACTGTTTATTATGTAATCCCTTCTCACTTGAAAAAGGCTTACAATATTTGTATAAAAAAAATAATACCAGGGCTTCGCTCTCCCACAATTTAAAGAAAAACGTAGTAGAGTCCAACCATTCAACCCCAAACAGGAACAAGAAGATGGACACTGGACTGTTCTTCACAACACAATAACTGGGGAGCCAGTAAAAAGATCTTAGGCCCTTGGTAGTGCGTAAGCATTAACATCGACCGCAAACAAAGCATGTAAACGCCATGTAGAATGCGATCAAATTCAGCTAAATTGAGAATAATCGTCACACGGTTTAGGCACACACTGAAATAGGTACACTGGCCATAACAAGCCCTTTCTGAGTGCTATCATCTGCCAGACTATCGCTCCTGCATACATGATGTAAGTCTAAGTAATTGCCACCGGAGCTTGGTAGTACCAGCGAAACTCAGACTTGCACAGGGATTGTCATATCCCGACGATCTCTGAATATTTTCTAGGAAGAAGAAGAATTTGCTAGGAAGTTAGTTAGCGAAAGGTTGCGAAGTAATAATTTTTTATTATAATGGATTTCCGCAAAGTAACGCCTGATTATATCAATTATCTTAAAAAGCTAGCACGGCTGAACAGGCAAGACTCTATGTTAAATTAACAAAACTACATCGTATTGCTGCTCAAAATGTTTGGTTTAATCAGCAGTGCAAACAACTGCATGTTATTCCCAATCATATTCAAATACGTTCTGGCACACATAGTCGAGTGGTCAGTGTTGCCATTTCCAAGGCTCAGAATGTTTGGCTTAATAAGGAGTGTCGTCGTTGGTTTTCCGATAGAGATAACTTAAAAATCCACCTTAAAATATTTCAAGGAAATCAGCGCTGAAAAGAGCACCGAGACACACTTCTTCACTTCACATTAAAAAAGAGTTTATGGTTGGATGTATAGTTTGTTTTTGCTTAATCCATCTTTATATTATTGTTACAGCCTATTAAAGTCAACCCGACGATCGAATCGACGACGATCCAACTGCCGTGTAGTGGCGGTTGAGAATATCCACTACCCCATACCTTCCCGTGGGTGTCGTAAGAGGCGACAGAGGGAGACAGGCAGGAGATGGGCAGCAGCATCTTCCTGATAACAACTGTGACGTAATAAAAAACTGCGGTTGCCAACCCGCTCGCCAAGCGTGGCAACTATGGCAAATACCCCCCAATGAATAAATACACAAACAGATGGCCCCCAGTCCCCGGCGGCCGCGCTATTCCTGGCTACGGTGGCGACCATGGTAACGGTGGGGCAGGGGGTGCTAAGTATCTCCGGTGGAGGTTCGGTTGCCACCTACGACGACTCGACCTGGCAACATATAACGCACGCACCCTGAGGACTGACGAGAAGATACTGGAGCTGGAAGAAGAGGTAGACAAGTTGCGCTGGCATATTATTGAATTATCCGGGGTCCGAAGAGAGGGAGAGGACACGACAATCCTCGAGTCCGGCATTTTGTTCTATCACCGGGAGGGCGACCATCTGTCCCAAGGAGGTGTCGGATTTATCGTCCACAAGTCTCTCGTCAACAACGTTGTAAAGATTGGGAGTGTGTCGACGAGGGTCGCGTACCTGATACTCAGAATCACCAAACGGTATTCGCTGAAGGTCATTCAGGTTTACGCACCAACCTCGGCACATCCCGATGAGGAGGTGGAGGAAATGTATGAGGATATTTCCAGAGCCATACATTCCTCCAAAACCCACTACACGGTGACTTTATGGAGAAAGAGGGACTCTTTATGATGAACTCTTTCTTCCAGAAGCAGCCCCACAGGAAGTCGACCTGGTCGAGCCCCGACGGTTCGACAAAAAATGAGATTGACTTCATTATGACGACCAGACGCCAACTGTTCAGTGATGTCTCAGTGATCGCAAGGGTCAAAACTGGCAGCGATCACCGAATGGTTAGAGGCACACCTAGAAGATTGTAATGCAGTGGACGATATGAATGACAAGCTCGTGGAAACTGTCCATGCGGTCGGAACTAAGTTCTGCAAGACCCGCCGCAGAAGAACACAAAAACTTTCCGATCGCACTCTTAATCTCATGGCTGTTAGACGGGAGATGAGGCTGCAATCGTCAACAGATTTGACAGCATACAGACAACTGAACAGACAGATCTCCAAATGCATGCGGCGAGACTTACGCAACTTTAATACTTCTCGTATTAAAGAAGCGATCGAGCGGAACCAGGGCTCCAAAGTCTTTGCCAGAGATCTGTCTGCCAGAAAGAGCCAACTGTCAAAGCTGAAGACTGAGTGTGGCAACATCGTTTCCGGGACACCTGAGATTCTGAGTGAGATTGAGAGGTTCTATGGGCAGCTGTACACATCATCGTTAGAGCCACACGCAAGTGTGAGTAACGATCCAAGAGCAAGTCTTATCCGACACTATTCCGATGATATCCCGGACGTCAGTCTGAGCGAGATTAGAATGGCTCTCCACCGCCTTAAAAACGGCAAGGCCCCGGGCGAGGATGGAATTACAGTGGAGCTTCTGAAAGCGGGTGGAAAACCGGTACTTGAAGTCCTTCAGAAGCTCTTCAATTCCGTCCTCCATGGTGGTACTACTCCGGAGGCGTGGAGCGGAAGCACGGTGATTTTGGTCTTTAAGAAAGGCGACAACGCTCTCTTGAAGAACTACAGACCGATTTCCCTTCTGAGCCGCGTCTACATGCTATTTTCGAGAGTCATTACGAATCGTCTCTCACGCAGACTCGACGACTTCCAGCCTCCCGAACAAGCCGGTTTCCAAAAAGGCTTCAGTACCATAGACCACATACATACCCTGCGGCAGATTGTACGGAAGACCGAAGAGTACAATCTGCCACTTTGCCTGGCATATGTGGACTATGAGAAAGCCTTTGATTCCGTCGAAATTTGGGCGGTGCTACAGTCCCTTCAGCGGTGCCAAGTTGACTGTCGGTACATCGAAGAGCTGAAGTGTTTGTACAGTGGGTCTACGATGGCTATCCGAGTACAGAACCAGAGTTCGAACTATCCAACTGCAGAGAGGTGTAAGACAAGGTGATGTTATATCCCCGAAACTCTTCACCGCTGCGTTGGAAGACGTTTTCAAGCTACTGGACTGGAAAGGATACGGTATTAACATCAATGGCGAGTACATCACTCACCTTCGATTTGCCGACGATATAGTCCTTATGGCAGAATCGCTGGAGGACTTAAGCATTATGCTCAATGACCTCAATAGTGCCTCCGTCTTAAGATGAACATGGACAAAACAAAGATCATGTTTAATGTCCACGTCACGCCTGTGCCGGTAGTTGTTGGGAGTACTATGCTCGAAGTTGTTGACGAGTACGTTCACCTGGGACAAATAGTCCGACTAGGTAAGTCCAACTTCGACCGAGAGGTCAATCGATGGATTCAACTCGGCTGGGCAGCGTTCGGGAAATTACGACATATCTTTTCGTCAGGTATACCTCAATCTCTAAAAACTAGATTGTACAACCAGTGCGTGTTGCCAGTGATGACTTACGGATCTGAGACGTGGTCCTTCACCGCTGGCCGTATGAAGACGCTTAAGGTCGCTCAGCGAGCTATGGAGAGGGCTATGCTTGGAGTTTCTCTGCGTGATAGACTCAGAAATGAGGATATCCGCAGCAAAACCAGAGTGACTGACATAGCCCAACGGATTAGTAAGCTGAAGTGGCAATGGGCCGGCCATATAGCTCGAAGAATCGATAACCGATGGGGAAGAAAGCCTCGTACCGGTAGGCGTAGTGTAGGGCGACCCCCCACTAGATGGAGTGACGACCTGGTAAGACATGCAGGAAGTCGATGGATGCAGGTGGCTCAGGACCGTGCTTTGTGGCATTACTTGGGGGAGGCCTATGTTCAGCAGTGGACTTGTGAAGGGCTGTAATGAATGAATGAATTAAAGTCAACTGCTGAATACTGGCCTACCCCATGAATTGCATCATAAGGGGGTATTTGCTGTAGATGCCACAAAGGGGTAATAATTTATTGCCAATAAATACAATAATTTCAATTAAATCGATAGATTTTGGATGCTATAGAAATGAAACAATATTTATTTATTAATTTATTAACTTAAGCTGTGTGGTTTATTAGAAAAAGTGAAAAGAAGTGAAAGAATAAACACTTTTTTGTCCTTGTCCATAAAATAAAACAACAAAATTATTAAAACGCGGTTACATCTTAAAAATATTAAAATTTAAATGATATAAATTGAAGAAGGGATAAAAGATGAAAAACCTTGTCTAAGGTACAACCTAAGACAAAGGATTTTCATCTTTAATACGTATCTTTAAAGGCAATTTTATCTGATGTTTTAAAAACTACTATACACCGTTATTAATCAAATATTCTATTAGAGAACCGATTAAAACTAATGGCTGTATGATAGAATCCATAACATACGTAGTAAAGATACCAAGACTGTAAGACTTTCGACTTTCGGCTGTTTAGCAAATTGTTGCCATTTTAGGACTTATAAAAATAAAATTTTAATTGTAAATTTAGGAATATGAGACATTAGTTTAAATTTGACTTATTACGAGATCACTGTGCCCCAATGTGCATTCATATTTAATTAAGTACCTATTCTAACCTATACAAATAATATTTACTTACCGTATTTAGCGTTATGTCATTATATTATTTAAATATTTTGCTGGAGAGGCAATTTTAATAGAAATTATTTACAAGTTTACCATAGTTCTAATTTTGCACTTCCATCACCAGTAATCACCGTTAAAACTCAACGCCAATCCGGGTAACGTTAATGTGTAATATAATCTTTTACTCACTTAATTTCGCCATCATTCAATAAAGTATATAAATAAATCTAGTAAGTTCCTCTTGTCATAAATACGTTTGTGATTCCGTTCAAACCTCAATTCAGAACGTTTATCTTTAAAATATACTTATAGGGTAATATCTGTAGTGTAATGGTTTCCTTGTACACCAAACAACAGCTGTAATACAGCAATTATACAGCTTCTCATATGCTACTAACGCATAAAACTGTATAATTTGTACCAATTTTTAATTTATAAGAGCAGTATAAGCGCTTATACAGCCTTTGTACAGCCAGAAAATGCAGCCTCTAGTAGAAAAAGAAACTTCAATACAGCTCGTATAAAGCTTGCCTGCTGCTTGGGATACGATACTGACGTTAGAACTACTAGTGATTTTACTAGTCAATTCTTATCAATCTCTCAATAAACACGGTTATAACTGTTTTATACTAATATTTACTAACATACTTTATATGTCATAGAAGACCCTTTTATACGTTGCTAGTGTCTCCAACTACCTTTTAATTGCGGAAAACATGCCGTATATTTAATGAATTTAACACCCACCGTAGACATGTTATTACACGTACGAGTCACACGTATCATGTATCACGTATCACACTCGTATGTGTCACATACTACCCTAATTTCGTCGCCTTTAACCCTTCAGCCCCCAAGCGGTCGAATTCGACCGCGGCGCTAATCCGTCAAAATTTAAGCGGTCGAATTCGATCGCGAACACCCACAGCACTTTAAACCATTAAAACTTATATTTAGAGACTGTTGTGTTTTATCGTAAATCGAAACGCAACAATGATAAATAGCCCGGGCCAATCAAAAAATTCGAATTAAATATATAACGGTTCTAGACTTCTTCAAGACACGATAGCATAGTTTAACTTAAGACAGTAGTTTACCTTTTATATACATTTGTAATTGTCTTTCAATATAGAAATCTTGTTTTCGTCCTTTACTTCTTAAATTATATGCATTTCATACAATTAAAGTCAAGATTTTTTTATTTTGGGAATTCGACGACATCAATTTATTATATACATCACCCAAGAGCTCCTGCCGCATCCAGGCACAGGATCTTGGGCAAACAGAGACGATTTTTCTAAGAAGAAGTTTGACATTATATAGTCAATATAAAATTTTCTAACATCTAGTGCAATAAAAAGTCAAGTTATCTTATGGACAATTATTTATAATCTACGTTAATTTCGTACGCCATTTTAACGAGAATGTTATTTTGTTAATGATTTCTTATATTTACGCGAACACTACACATTGAAATAATACTAGTTTTTACGGAATTTATCGCGTATATTTAACTTTTTAAATACCCGACGTTTCGAGAGCTTTACAGCACCCATGGTCACGGGAAGGACTGAGATGTTCAACGTCCAGATGTCGTAGTTAACTGCGGTTACCATAGATTAAAATTTAACTTTTGTTCCGATCTACACAGTATGAACTTATAGTATCAGGAAGTCTTGCAGTTGTATGCTTGGGTTGGGATTTAATTTTATTTATTATAGGATCCAAGCAGATGGTAGCACCCAGCCATCTTCTCTATTGAAATTAGGATGTTTTTTGATTTCAATAGCCTCGCGCATCATCCTTGGAAGGAATCGGTGCTCTTTATCGAGGATTTGTGGTCTATCAAATCTGATGTAGTGACGGGGGCGATCCTGTACGCGTTCACAGACTGCAGACTTCCCGGAGCGTCGATTCTTCACATCAGTTATATGTTCTTTGACGCGGGTTTTAATTGATCTTTTAGTTTGTCCTATGTAGGAGAGACCACATTCACAAACTTGATTGTCCTATGTAGGGTAGACCACATTCACAATGTGAATGTGGTCTCTGCAGTCTATGAACATGTATAGGATCGCCCCCGTCACTACATCAGATTTGATAGACCACAAATCCTCGCTAAAGAACACCGATTCCTTCCAAGGATGATTCGCGAGGCTATTGAAATCAAAAAACTGTTAGGTAAAAATCTGTTAGGTTTTTAAATTAGGTTTCGTACTTGTTTTTCACATGATAGAACTATTTATCGTACCAGTGGTGAATAAAAAAAATCTTTCATTTAGTATTATATAATAATCTATAAAGACTAAAATAATATTAATTAAACCACCCAGCAAATACCGTTAATAATTCAAAATAATTCAAATTAGGTACTTCAAAACTATAATTAGTAGCAATGAACCTGTATATTGTAAGTCACATTACAAAACAATTAAGTCATTAAAACTAAAATAGTTGTAAAAGTTCACGCACGCACATTAGTAAATTTGAGTACACGCAATAACGATGTTAAAATGCAAAGAAAAGGGCAAATCAGACTTCATATCGTTTAAAATAGGGGTTTAAGCATTCAATTAACGTTTACTTAAAAACTTTAGTAATTTTCAATAATGTCAATCTCACATCAACATCAACATTCTCTCGTCAGCTATACCTTAATACCCAAAAATGAGACTGTGCAACCGGTGCGTATAACCAGTGATGACTTATGGAACTGAGACCTGGTCCTTCACGCTGGCCGTTTGAGGACGATCAAGGTCACTCAGCGAACTATGGAGAGGGCTATGCTCAGGGTTTCTGTACGTGATAAACTTAGAAATAAGGATATCCGTAGTAGAACCAGACTGACCGACTTAGCCCAACAGATTAGTAAGCTGAAATGGCAATAGGCCGGCCATATAGCTCGAAGAACCGACAACCGATGGGCAAAAAAGGTTCGTGAGTGGTAGCCTCGAGAATCGTACTACCTCAGAATGTCGTGTGCTGTGATTCAGAATGCCATACAGCCTCGAAAACGTACCGGTAGGCGAAGTGTAGGGTGACTCCCACTAGGTGGAGTGACGACCTTGTAAGATATGCAGGAAATCGATGGATCTCAAGACCGATTTTTTGTGGCATTCCTTGGGGGAGGCCTATGTTCAGCAGTGGACTTGTGAAGGGCTGTAATGGTGATGATGACATATACTTAAATAAATTAGAGTGGGGGAAAATGGAAACGAATATTAATTAAACGTTTTGGTCTAGACTTTTGTATATAATATCAGTAGCCTTTTGAAGTCCTCTACAGGGCAAAGCACTCCAAAAATTTACCGATGGCGAACGTTTCCAAGAATATATTTTCATTACCAAACTGGCCAAACGGAGAGTCGATCCTCACAAAGACGCTGCTGCATACCGTCATCTGTTCGAAAAAATTACTTTTTTTTTATAGAAGAGGGGGCAAACGAGCATGCGGCTCACCTGATGTTAAGTGACTACCGCCGCCCATGATCAACCGCAACACCTGGAGAATTGCGGGTGCGTTGCCGGCCCTTTAGAAAGGAGTAAGCTCTTTTCTTGAAGGTCCCCAGGTCGTATCGGTCCGGAAAAATCGCCGGTGGTAAACTATAGAAGAAAACTCCTTGTGAAACGTACAGTGGTGGACCGCAAAGCATCCAGATGGTGTGGATGGTATCGGGACGTTTGCCGTGTAGTGCGTTCACGAAATTTGGCAGCTGGGATTAATCCGAACAATTCCTCAGAGCACTCCCCGTGATAGATGCGATAAAATACGCAAAGAGATGCAACATCTCTTCGCAGCGCCAGTGAATCGAGCCGATGGGAAAGCACTCGGTCGTCGACGATTCGAGCCGCTCTGCGCTGGATGCGGTCAAGTGGAAGAAGCTGGTACTGGGGAGCCCCAGCCCAAAGATGGGAACAGTATTCCATGTGCGGCCGAACCTGCGCCTTGTAAAGTTGCAGGCGGTGTGCCGGCATGAAATACTGTCCCGCTCTGCTGAGCACGCCAAGCTTTTTAGAGGCCAATTTGGCCTTCCCTTCCAAGTGACCACTAAACTGCACGTCACTCGATATGTCGACGCCGAGGATTCCGATACTGGCTGAGGCAACAAGGGGAGTGCCTTGAAACTGAGGGGATACGACAAAGGGGTTCTTTTTAGCGGTTAACGCGCAAACTTGTGTCTTCTGGGGGTTAAACTGGACTAGATTTAGTCGTCCCCAATCCGAGACTCTGTTCAGCAAAGACTCGACTTCAGACACAAGTTTGTCCCGGCACTCGGAGACGTTTTCCCGAGAAATATTGGCTCGGCCGGTGTAAAGAGCATCACCAGTGCTGTCATCCGCATAGCAATGAATGTTACGGGTATGCAACATATCATTGATATGCAGAAGAAACAGCGTTGGCGATAGCACGCAGCCCTGTGGAACACCAGCATTAATAGACTTGCAATCGGAGCTTGCACCGTCTACAATGACCTTGATGCTCCGATCTGCAAGAAAGCTGGTGATCCAATCGCACAGTTTCTCGGGAAGTCCATAGGAAGGGAGCTTCGAAAGAAGCGCTTTGTGCCAAACCCGATCGAAGGCCTTCGCAATGTCCAAACTAACGGCCAATGCCTCCCCCTTGAACTCTACTGCCTCCGCCCATCTGTGAGTGAGGTAGACCAGAAGATCACCAGCTGACCGACCACGGCGAAAACCGTATTGGCGGTCAATAATCAGCTGGTGATCCTAAAGGTACCCCATGAGCTGGCAGTTTACAATGGACTCCATTGTTTTGGAGAACAAGGAGGTGATGGCGATTGGCCGGTAGTTGGACGGGTCTGAGCGGTCGCCTTTTTTAGGGATCGGGTGGACGAAAGCCGTCTTCCATGATTTTGGGACTACGCCTAGGGAGTAGGAGTACCGGAGAAGACGCGTTAAAACCGGTGCCAACTCTGGAGCACACGTCCTCAGCACAATTGGGGGGATTCCGTTAGGCCCACTCGACTTGTGGATGTCCAGGGAGAGGAGTGCTTTGCGAACCGAGCGCTGTGTGAACTGCACTTCCGGCATGGAGCACTCACACCGCGGGATGGTCGGCGGCGTACTCCCCCCGTCATCGAGAGTCGAGTTAGACGCAAAGAGAGAGCCTAGAAGATCGGCTTTCTCCTTTGCAGTATGGGCCAGTAAGTCGTCCTCCCTGTGCAGAGATGGAAGAGATGGCTGACAGAAATTCCCCTGGACAGCCTTGGCGAGAGACCAGAATGCACGGGTTCCAGAAGGAAGGCGTACTAGTTTCTCGCCAATTCTGCCTATGTGCTCTGACTTTGCCTTGGCAATGACCCTTTTGAAGGACCTAGAGGCGGAATTATACTTCTTTTTTAGAGCGCTGGTGTTTACATCCCGGGACGCTGATGCATCAACCCAGGTTTGGTAGCACTCCTGCTTATAGCATGATACTATTTTACAGGAGCGACCAAACCATGGCTGAGATTTGCCTCCAATGGGCACCACAGAGGAAGGAATAAAAAGTTCCATACCCTGAAGTACCACATCAGTAACAGAATCCGCAACAACGTTGGGATCATCCGGCGAGAAGCAAACCCGCCCCCAAGGGTAGGATGCAAAGAAAGACCGCATCCCATCCCAATCGGCTGACCTATAGTGCCAAACACGGCGGCAGCCTGCAGAATGTAACCGCGACTTCAGCGTGAGTGGCACAACACTCCGGACGAGACAATGGTCCGAGGAGCCTAAAGGGGCGTCGACGGAAATCTGATATCCGTCCGGGTGAGAGGTCAGCAGAAGGTCCAATAGGGAAGGTGCATGATCCTCCACATCTGGAATCCGCGTAGGCGAAGTAACCAGTTGTGTCAGACCATATGCCAAGGCAAAATCATGAACAGATCTCCCCGCATGATCGGTTGAACGTGAACCAAGCCATTCGGCGTGATGGGCGTTAGAGTCGCCGAGGATCACGATCTCTGCGGAGGGGATCTGCTGTAGCAACGAATCCGCAGCCATTTGGACGTGGTCGAAGAGTCGGTCTGTTTCGGCATTACTGCTATGGGACCTATAGAGGCACCCGTAGACGCGCGGATGGTCGTCGCTGTCTGCGCGTAGCCAAAGGATGGACAGGTCCGAACCTTCAAGTCTGCCGAGGCGTCGAGAACAGATGTCCTCTCTGACGTAAACGCAAACTCCAGCCCGAGGCACAAAGGAGTGTTCCAGTTTGTACCCCGGGTAGGAGAGATACGAGACATCAGCCGGAGAGGACACCTGCGTCTCGGTCAGAAAGAGCAGAGCCGGCCTCGCCGTCTCGAGATGGTAGTGGACGGCGTTTAAGTTAGAGTGAAGTCCCCTGATATTGCAGAAATTCACGGACAGCGTGGCAGGGGTCGCCATGGTCTTGTTGCTCCGTTTGCCCCGAGCGGTTGTAGTCTTGAGCGGAATTTTGCCCCCCACCAGAATACGCGGGGCAGCCTGAGCACCCACGCTCAGAAGTGGAGAAACATGGTCGTGGATGCTCAGCGAGGGATTCTCCAGGGTTGCTGGTACCCTCCTGGGGTAGTCTATCATTATTTAATTCCGCTACCATGTTGAATGGGGGGGGGGGATTTGGGCCTCCGGCCACCTGCACTCACCAGACGAAACGCGGAAGCAGAGCTTCCACTTCACGCCACTTTACTTTTTAATAGTATTTTCACCATCAATCCATCTTCTGTATCTCGTACGCTAATCATCAGGATGCACAGAATACAAATTAACGTGTATCGAGGGTGAGTAGGCATTAAATTAAAAAAGCTATAACTCCAAAAGAAAATAAACATATATAACGAGATACAGGATAAATCTTAACTATCATCGAAGTTACATTATAATAATTCATTGTGTCAAAATTGTTATAATATATTTTTTGTAATTACGTAGTAGTAGTGTTGTTGAAAGATATAGGCGTAGACTGTATTACTTATAGATTTATAAGACGTCGCGAACAAGTAGTATAAATGAAACACATACTTTACTTTACTTTACTTATCTTCACGCACAATCCCTAACGGGGTAGCCAGAGAGAACAGATCGCCAAGTATAACGATCCTTACATACCTCTTTCGCTTCTTTCAGGTTCATTAGCTTCTTCATACATGCACGTCTAGGTATCCGAGTACTCTTGACCCTCCCCTCTTCGAGCAATTTGCTCACATGGTCTTCGAAAGTTAGTCTCGGTCTACCTCGACACCTTTTAATATTTACTTTCGCTCTATATATTTTCTTCGCCATTCGGTCTTCTCTCATTCGTTCAACGTGCCCAAACCATTGGAGTACGGAATAGGGCAACGGAAACCAAAGGGCCAGCAGCTGCCCGACTTCATGGTTCCCATCGCTTATATAAAAGTCAAACTTCTTATTTTACTAATGATTAAAGCCTAGCCCAATAAAGTAATGTAATGGCATCCGAATTAAAAGGATGTCTCCGCAGGGGAACGTAGATAGAGACGGAGGTTTGGTAGGGCGTGGCGACAGATAACCGTGTAGTGGTGGTGTAAGAATATCTACTAACCCACATCATCCCATTTCGTCCCGGTTTCGTAAGAGGCAGCAGAGGGAAAATAACAACATCTGAATAATTATAACGGCGGTGGCCACCCCGCTTACCAAGCGAGGCGACTATGGAAAATATCCCTCTTATGAAGCAATCCATGGGGTAGGCCATAGGAGATGAACTGTTCAGTTGATAAAAAAGTTTATTAAGGGATGTATAAAGAAGATCGCTGGCCAGTTTGTTAGAACAACTTGTAGCTAATGAAAGAAAGGTTTTCGAGATACTTCGTTTACTGCATCTCGAAAACCTTTCTTCTCATTCCGGTAAAAGAAGCAGTTCTCGGTAGATGAGGAACGACCTAGGAAGATATGCACATACATGACCGGAAACACTCGGTTAATAAAAATCATATGTGATATATGAAGTTGGTCAAGATGCACTGAAGCAGCACGAAGGACTGATCGCACCATAAATACGAGTAGAAGCCTGTGATCAGCTGTGGGAAGTATTTAGACGGTAGCTATACTTTATATACGAGTTTGTTGTATCGCCACCTATCAGAGTCTATGGTTGTTGGATTCTCTTACGCTGCTATGAGACGAAAAAGTGATGCCATGGTAAATATTGATAAATTAAACTATACGTGATAGAGCCATGCTGCAGCTATATTATGGTTGTATCACGAATGGGTCGGCTCAACCGGGGAAGGATCGCGCACTCATAGAGTACTAGCGTAAAACAGCACGATAATGCTGCTGTGTTTCGTATGTTGACTGTAGAGAACCGGAGGCCCATTTTCACTGGAAACGAGGCATGCCAACTTACGTATCAGGGGTGACAGGGCATATGCATTTTATTTTTATTTGAGCATACATGTAGATGTCTATGAGCCAATAAGTACCATAGGGTGTACTTTGGTGGGTGGAAAGGAATAAGGGTGTTTGACACCCTTATTCCTTTTCAGAGGTTGCCTGTCATAAGTTTTGATCTTCCTTGTTCAATACAATACACAAGTGTACAATAAGCAAAAATAATATTTTGTGTGATGATAGGTAAGTAGGTTGCTATGTCATAATTGTATATTAAATATTAAACATAAAAAGCTTACTTATTTTAATAAATGTATAGAAAATTTATGTTATAAGGTGCCTAAAGTTACAATACTTGCATAATTATCAAAGTTTCAAAAATATTTCGTCGTGCGACACTCACTTTTGTTTTAAGCTGTGACTTTTTAGCACGTTGTTTCCAGGCAGTAAATTTTAAATTTTACACAAATTTCTCTGTATAACAATGTCTGTGGGATAACAAAATTTTATAAAATAACTCACGTAAGAAGTCTTAAAGTTTAAAAGTAGGAGAATAAAATTTATCGAAAACTTATGTAGTAGAGTATAGTATAGAGCAAGGAGAATAGCACCGCCTAAACAAACCAAAAACAAGAGTGTATCATAACAAACACATTTTGTTTGTAATAAAATATAAATTTAAGACGTGGTTCTTCACCGCTAGCTGTACGAAAATGCTCGCTGTTTCTCAGCGAGTTATAGAGAAGACTTTGATCGGATTTTCTCTTTAAAACAGAATTTGTAACAATTATTAAATTAAATAAAGCCGATGTAGAATCAAAATCAAAGCTGGTCAACTAGCGCGAAAACCCGGCAACTCATCTAGAACAATGATTCCCGAACAGCAGCCTAGTATTGAGAATCGAAGTTAAGGACGGCCTGGTAAAACATACACGAAGTTAATTGATGCTGGCGGTGCGTAAATTCTACTAAAAGGCATTTATAGGAACAACTTTTTACTGGAAAGGAGGCATTCTATCTTAGTCCTCAGGGGTGACGACGCATCTGCGTTTTGATACTTAACGAGGATAAATGTAGATGTCTATGGGTTACAGCTTCCACTTACCATCAAGTAGATTATGTGCTCATTTGTCACCCTTATTCTTTAAAAAACCTCTATGTTAAAGGCCTATGTTTCTAAACTATGATATAATCTAACGGTGATGAAGATATTAATAAAAGTTCTCAACGCGAGCTCTATGTATATAATTTTATTCTCCTGTCAATTTACGACATTTGCTGACCATACGAAAATGGCGCAATTTTGCGGTAGATTAAAAATAAAAATTCATAGAGTAACTGACTTTTGTTTAAGCTATAGAATAGAGAACTTTGTGTAGATTCTATAATGTCAAACTTCTTTAAAGAAAAGAAGTCCATATATAATGGTTTAAAGTGTTGTGGGTGGCTGCGGTCGCATGCGACCGCTCGAGATTTGATGGACAGATGCCATAAAAACGTATATTTATAGATAACTTTTCTAAAAAGAAGTTTGGCATTATAGAATCTATACAAAATTCTCTATTCTATAGTTTAAGCAAAAGTCAGTTATTCAATGGATTAATCGTTACAAAAATACTTTATTGTATTTTGATAACTACATGCCAAGCGGATGTCGGTAGCGTGAAAATTACTATTATTTCTAAGTATTACTCGAAGTCACTTCCGTAAAAACATAAATTATATTCACACAAAAACTTTCATAACAATTTTATAATATAAAAACTGTTCTTAACTTAGAAAAATCCAAAAATAAACGCAACAATGTACGAACACTCGACAATTTGAATGTAGATTGATGATTGATGATGATTGATTGATGAGAACGCACTTTGAATGTAGATTATAGATGAATATCTATAGAATAACTGAATTTTTATTCAACTAGAGGAAAGAAAATTTCATATTGATTCTACATATAATGTCAAATTTCTTCTTAGAAAAGTAGTATTTAAAAATAAGTTTTTATGGGTTATAATGCTGTGGGTAGGTGCGATCCCATGAGACCGCTAGGAGATTGAGTGGCTAGTAAGGATATTTCGTTATTCTTGAAAATAATTTTGGACTTCTATTAGACTCTGATCATCATTATTACAGCTTTTTATAAGTCTGCTGAGGAACTTAGATCACTCCCAAGTAATGTCGCAAAACACGCTCCTTAGCCACCAGCATTCATCGAATTCCTGCCTGTTACAAGATCGCTATTTACTGGTACGAAGCTGCCACTCGAGGACCATTATTCGTAATCGGTTGTTGATTCTTCGAGCTAAATATCCAGCTCATTTCAGCCCAACAAATAAAAGGTTTTTAAACATCGTCATACTTTTATCCACTTTACACTATGTTATTTTCTATTATAACTGTTTTATCTACGTCATTGTGTACATGTGTACAAGCAAATATTATAGTTTCTTCGAAAAGCTAAGCTACATATTTGATCTCTAAATGTTATCGTTAAATTTGGTAGCTCTTCCAGTTTTGTCACCTTACAAAACTTATTTATGCACGATATATGGTACAATAATAAAGTACATTTAGGATCGATAATTTCTTTTTCTGCCTAAAAGTTATAATGAAATCCATCATACTTCAATTTTTTTAACTGTATTTACTAGATGGTAGGGTCTCTATTTATGTCTAGTGGTATCAACAAGCAAAAATACGTTTGCGAAATTATAATCTCAATATATAAAGCCAAATATAATCTGATACTCCTCTGACGTATAGTAGCACAGCATTCACGTGCTCGGCTGTTGCAAGCCTGGCAAGCAATACTTGATAATAATCTGAGCAATATATCAACATTATCAATAATCGGCAAAACAACAAATTAGATAAAGCCCTTTGAAGTTTCATATCATACTATTATGATGACGATGATGATGACTTCAATGATAGGGTCGATCGCTTATTTTTGATGCGGATGCCTGGACTCGGCTATGTAATCTTCCAAGAGACACATTTATACATTCGGTGAACTTCTTTTTTGCAGCCGCCTTAATTAAAAGATCTAGAGGACTTAGGTCCGGTAGAGGAGGAGACCAGTTCGTCTATTTGGGTATGATCTGTTCAAATATGAACGTACAGGTACAACATAATGGGCAGGATAGCTGTTACTGTTAAAATCAATGGTACCTCTTCCAATAAATTTGGAAAATCATTTTGCAGAAACTTCAGATAACTTTAGGCAGTTGGGTCTATATGTAGTAATTCAAATGAACCTATCATTTTTATATTAAAAATTCCAGTCCCAAAATTTTTCGCATTACGTTTTCTTTCTCGATAAGGAGCTGCGGCTGCATTTGTATTACCGTAAGTAACTTCTAAACTTCTCATAACAAATTATGCATTTCCGATAGGAGGTTTTACAGCAAGGAAATGTCCACCAATACGTGTTGGCAGACTTCAAGTGTCTTCGTAGAATTTTTATTTCTTATTTCTCAGACATGCAGATTACCTCACGATGTTTTCTTTTACCGCCGAACACGTGGTAAATCAGCATTTTAAATTGCAATTAACAATTTCTTTGGTGCCGGCGAGTATTGAATCAGGATTGCTGGCGTGCTATGAAATTTACAGCGAGCACTTATCCCAGGAGCTACCCCAGCTCGACCTCTTTTTCTTGTTGTTATAATTCGTCACTAATGACTTCTTTTTTTTTTATAGAAGAGGGGGCAAACGAGCATGCGGCTCACCTGATGTTAAGTGACTACCGCCGCCCATGATCAACCGCAACACCAGGAGAATTGCGGATGCGTTGCCGGCCCTTTAGAAAGGAGTAAGCTCTTTTCTTGAAGGTCCCCAGGTCGTATCGGTCCGGCAAAATCGCCGGTGGTAAACTATTCCACAGAGAGGTTGTACGTGGAAGGAAACTCCTTGTGAAACGTACAGTGGTGGACCGCCAAGCATCCAGATGGTGTGGATGGTATCGGGACGTTTGCCGTGTAGTGCGTTCACGAAATTTGGCGGCTGGGATTAATCCGAACAATTCCTCAGAGCACTCCCCGTGATAGATGCGATAAAATACGCAAAGAGATGCAATATCTCTTCGCGGCGCCAGTGAATCGAGCCGATCGGAAAGCACTCGGTCGTCGACGATTCGAGCCGCTCTGCGCTGGATGCGGTCAAGTGGAAGGAGCTGGTACTGGGGAGCCCCAGCCCAGAGATGGGAACAGTATTCCATGTGCGGCCGAACCTGCGCCTGGTAAAGTTGCAGGCGGTGTGCCGGCATGAAATACTGTCCCGCTCTGCTGAGCACGCCAAGCTTTTTAGAGGCCAATTTGGCCTTCCCTTCCAAGTGACCACGAAACTGCACGTCACTCGATATGTCGACTTCTTTTTTAGAGAATATATAATGACGTATATTTTTTTATTAATATTTTAATTCCAATGGCCATGTATCGTAAAAAAAGTTTCAATATTAGAAAGTATGTGTTTTAATCAAAATTGAATCCTTTTGGACATTAAAAGCAATAATTCTTTATCTCCACCAGACAAAATAGTAAGCATTTTTAAATCGGCTTAAAAATCATGTTATTTTAAAATAATTATGTACTCATCTTTCCGTACATATTGTATGCCCCATATGCTAAACTATTTCAAAATGAATAATTTTGCAATGTTTTACTACAACAAAAAATATACAATACAGTCATGATATTTTTGTTAACGATAAAATATAACGCCAAATCAGTCAAATGTATGATACTATAGTAAAAAGACCATGATAAGAATGTAAAAAAGTATAAAAAAGGTAAAAAAACATGCATATTTTAAGTACTATTTGGGATATACAATAATTCTAATGCTCCGACCACTTTACGATGTACTACCGATGTAATAATATCCTCTACCACAATCAAATCAAATCTCTCTATCAAAAAACTACACAATGCTTTTTAAATTTCAAAATATCCCCTTTGATGATAACTGGTCTTTATAAAAGTAGTTTTTTATTAAAATAAAGCATAAAAAATGGACAAGTTCAAATTGTTTTCATACCATTAGTTCTCCAAGTTATTTTTTTTTTCAGAAAACGTCAAAAGACACAAACAAATCTCAAACGGGAAACGGATTACGTCAACTTGAGTATGCACTAGAGTCCCATTAGTAATATAGAATTTCGGAATCAGTGGTAAAAATTAAGCCAAGTGTAAAAAATCGTAGATGCGTCGATTGCAAAAATAAACTTATTTTGTAAGCAGTCTACTAGCCTGCTTTCTAGATAGATTTCTTTAATAAGTTTCTAAAACAAGGAGAAGACAGGTATTCGAGTAGAAATCATAGCGGCAAGCGCAGTTTAAGGTAACCTGTCATTACATTAATTGGCGATCAACGTAAAGTTTCATAATATAGTATTTGTAATTACAAATATCACTTTAATGGTTACATTGTACCCCTAAAGCTACTGGCAGACGCACCTACTAGAATTTGGTGAAGGGCTCAAGTGTATCCACAGAACTATTGACAATCATCTGCAATAGCGTAACTATCGAAAATATTTGTTGAATGGATCGCCACGTGTTTTTTTTTTAAATAGAAAAAGGGTGACAAACGAGTACACGGTCTACTTGATGATAAGTGAATGCTATGGCCCATAGACATCTACATTAACCTCGATTTAAAATCAAAATGCAGATGTGTGTGACAGAATGCAGGGGTGACCCTGAGGACTAAGATGGCATCTATCCAGTAAAATGAGAAGAAACACAGGAGCATTAATGGATTATAAGCTCGTAATTTTATATACGCATGTCAGGCTTATGAATGTGAATATTATGAAGGTTTTTCATTCAAACTTCATAATACCATCATTATTACAGCCCTTCACAAGTCCACTGCTGAACATAGGCCGCCCCCAAGGAATGCCACAAAGCACGGTCTTGAGCCAACTGCGTCCATCGACATCTTGCACGCCTTACCAGGTCATCACTCCATCTGTCCATCTTCATAATGCTATGATATGATGGAAAACTACATAAATATTATATACCTTACAAGAGGTACAGATGAACTTTAAACGTAAGTTAGGTTAAGTTAGTTTTCAGCCGACTTAATAATGTATGTTTTTTGTATGTTACGCGATATTTTTATCAATTGTTAACAAATCGTGAAGATTATTTTTTTACTTATACTACTTCAGGGGTTGACCTATATAAATTTTGAGTTAAAACTCCACGCCTTAACTCCTAGTTTCATTAAAAAGTTTATCCCCAATTTTTCCATCAAAGTAATTTTACTGGAAATATTTTGATGAAATTGTAGTTTTGATATCTCTTAGTCAACTTAAAAGGGTTAAAAATTAACTTTTACTACCCATTAACAACAGTTGCGGTTGTTCATGGGCGGTGGTATTCACTTACCATCAGGTGAGCCGCATGCTCATTTGCACCTTCTTCTATAAAAAAAAATTAGTAAAAGCTATCTTCAAACATTTTATTCTTATATTTCATACACTCACTTGTATATTACAACTATTTTTATGACCCATTTTAAATAAATTTAACATTATAATAAAGAACTTAACTAAAATAATAATTAAAATTATAATATTTACGATTAAAACTAATTATATATACAATATAAAAGAAGACACCATAATATAGAAAACCTAAAACTAAAAATAAAAATTTAAATCGTCAAAAAGACCTGCTCCCCGTGGTATAGTGCCAAGAACGCTGGCTGCGTTTCCTCGCTGAATAGCTATACTTAGCCTTTGAGCGAGGAAAGAACCAGCCCTCTTATCACCAGCAGCGAAGACCAGTCGTGGATACAGTTCCTTTAGAAACTTCAAAACATGATGCTCTTCGAACCTGAGCAAGATACACAGGTGGACTTTGAGGCTGTGTTATATTTTTGTGCACCGCGTAAAGATGAAGATGGTGTTCGGAGTAAAAGTTACAACTACTAATTTAATATAGCTTATGCAAATTGATTTCGAAAATCATTAGATAACAATGAACAATATGTCCGAGCCCCGAAAGAAGAAAAGAACCGAAAAAACCTGAAATATGGACACACAGGCATTGTTATAACAGTTCAAAAACCTACATTCACCCAAAGTTCTCGCAGCTCAATCCTGGCACAAGGCTACATAGACAGTGTTGTCATTATATAAACTTTGAAATAGAGTGTTAATTCTTCAAACATGTTGAACTACAGATGTTAGTGTTCAATATAAAATATTTTTTGTATTCTGTCTATCAATATATTAATATGTGAAGAGAAAACTTTATACCCGTTTTTTAGCATATTGTGCGCACGCAAGAGTGTGACTTTTTGCGTAGTTAAAGTTCATTTGGAAAAAGATTGCAGAAAGCTAATTATAATATGTTACAAATACGTTCATTTGATTAAATAAAACATTGTTTTCGTTCACACTGCCCATGCAAACCAAATAATTGTCGCTTGGACAAATCAAGTATTTTGTTGACGTTCATACTACCCTTACACTGCCAATGTCTTAGAGTAATTACCAAAGAATATATAATCCCTAAGTCTTATTCTTTTATTATACGGATTAGTAAGCTGAAGTGGTAATGGGCGGCTATATAGCTCAAAGTACCGATAAACGATGAGGAAGAAATGTTCTCGAGTGGCAGCCTCGTATCGGTAGACGAAGTATAAGCTTCCAACTAGATGGAGTGATGACCTGGTGAGACATGCACTAAGTGGATGGATGCAGGTGGCTCTGGACCATGCTTTGTGGCAGTCCTTGGGAGAGGATTATATTTAGCAGTGGACTTGTGAAAGACTTTAATGATGATGATATTGATGACGTTTTTTTATATAAATATGCAGTGAAATACAGCGTGTTTAATATACGAACCTAAAAAGTTAATGAATTACGGTCAATTACGAAAATAACGCTTACTAGGCCACCGTTGCTGGTTTAAATCAAAGTGCTTTATAAACAGAGTAATCTAGTCGTTTACTTTATGCACTATTAAGAGCTATGGAAGGCAAGCCCGACGTTTTCTCTGACACTGTTTTTTAATTTTTTTTTATTGACCTGTACACATAAATCTATAAAAAGTGTTCATATAAATTAAATTGTAAATGTAAAGAAAATTTACAAATTTTCAGAAGATTCTGAGACAGATCCGGGTATTACACATCTGCATAATCAATTATGGGTAATATATGCGATTGAACAAGTATGATCTTATACTTTGTGGGAAGAAAATATTTTTAACGATACGGAGGAAGTAACGTGGCAATGACTTTACGACTCAATTCTGAAACCTAAGTTCTATCCAGCGTGCTATCGATTTGTAGGCCAACATTATTTACAGATATACTGAATGGAATTGTAATCCCATCATAATAAACAGGAGGTAAATCTGCAAGATTAATCTTGGCAAGCATCCTTGAGCTACCCACAAGTGTAGCTTGGCATCTTAAAGGATTGACCAATTGACCAGCATCTCCTTAACGATTGGAGCTAGACCAATTTTATAGCTGATAAATTGTTGTACAATTTTTTTATTCCCATTATGGATGTTCTTAATTTCGGCTTGCTTGCTCGTAAAGCTGAAGGTCATCGGCATACATATGATACGAGCAATAGAAGATGGAGGTGGTAAAAATTATGGAAATTGAAAAAATATTAGGAGAAAGAACACTGCCTGGTGGCAAACCACCTTCCACATCAGCCCAGGCTGAGGTCATTTTCCCCATACAGACTGACTGCTGTCAATCGCGAAGATAAAATGCAAACTAATCCAAAGCAATAGGACCAAAGTTTTGAAAGAAGGATTTCATGATCAACTGTGTTATAAGCATTTAAGAAATCAACTAGTACCAGTACTGTTACCTTTTTTTCTTCCATGTCTTATTTAATATCGTCTGTGACATTATTTAAAGGCAGGCGGCAGAGTCGTCCTTGGCTTTAAAACGATAACTTTTAAAGTTACGGGAGGCTCTGACGCGGTAATGGAGCCTGAACCGCCACAACTCCGATCCCCACAGCCCTCCACCTCTCGGGGAGAGACTGGAACGCCATCAACGAGAGTGACGAAGACCCAAGGCGCTGATCTCGCCTCAGTCCGACGGCCTCCTCTGGTGTCGTCTAGGATTGTGGAGAGCGCAGGTAGGAGCGGTACAGCGAAAGGTAAGGTGGGAGTCAAGAGCGCCGGTAAAGGACGTCTTCGTCCTCAACAGGCGGAAAAGACCCCTCCCCCTACGCCCATAAATGGCTAACTCCAAGTGTAAGACGAGGGTCCTCCAGGCAAATCTTGGTGAAGGTTTACTTTGCAGAGAACAATATCAACCTCGCCCTCATACAAGAGCCTTGGGTGGCCAACGGTCAAGTTCTGAGAATGTCGGCTGCCGGTAAGATTCTTGTCAGCACTAAATGCAGTAGACCCAGAACTTGTATAATTTACAATAAAAATATTTAAGTTTTAGCTGTTCGAGAGTACTGCAATAATGACCTGGTTACAGCCTTCATAAATCTCAAGGGATGCACTGGGACTAGAGTAATAATTTGCTTAGCTTTTCCTCCTAAAGAGAACCCAGATCCTACCATCGAGTTAAAGCGAGTGGCACAGTTCGCCCGGAAACACAACGCCGAACTTGTGGTGGGTTGCGATGCTAATGCTCACTACACAGCCTAGGGAAGCACTAACATCAACGAAAGAGGTGAGCTACTTAATGATTTTCTCATCTCCAACCGCCTGGTATAAAATATAATAAAGAAATTAGGAAAGCCAAGAGAGCATCGTGGAGGAAGCTATGCGAGAAAATTGAATCTTTGCCTCGCAGTGCAAGACCACACAAAATGCTCTCAAAAGCTTAACCTAATCAGATCGGGCTTTTTAAAAAGCCTGATGGCAACTTCACTAATAGTGAAACAAAAATATTGGAGTCAACCCATTTCCCAGGGTCACAAAAGACTTCAGCCTTAAATTTTTAAGAGCCCTACGAAGGCCTTGTAATGACGACTGGTATATGACTGCAAAGATAATAAGGCTAAACCTGGTGCAGTGAGCTGTTGACTCCTTTAAACCATTTAAAACAACCGGGGAGGATGGAATAATTTGCATCCAACTGCAGAGGGGTATTGACATCATTCTTCCCTATCTAGTGAAAACCTTCAGAGCAAGTTTTCCCTGTGGATATATTCCAGAACGATGGAGAATTGTCAAAGTTCTATTTATACCTAAGGTTGGTAGAAAGGACTACGCTTTACCAAAGTCCTTTAGACCTATAACCCTATCTTCCTTTCTCCTTAAGACTTTGGAAAAGGTTATAGATAGATATATTAGGGATGTAGCTTTAGCCACAAGGCCCATACATTACAACCAGCATGATTATCGCAGAAGCAAATCTTGACAAGGTTAAAAAAGCACTGGAGGATAAAGAAATAGCTCTTTGTGTCATTCTAGATCTTAATGGCGCCTTCGACAGTAGCCCCAGATCACGGTTGTTTCGAGTGGAACTCTCACCTTAGCAACGTATGAAATAAGGCAAAAACTGCTTTAGGTACGTGCAGTATTTTAGTCGAGAACAAATGGGGCGCCCCAGTATGGTCCTTTGGCTGTACAGCAGCATAGTGAGGTCGATTCTTACCTATGCCTCTTTTGTCTGTGTAACAAAGCCAACCAAAAAACGACTGTGGACATACTAAATAGTCTACAAAGGACTGCCTGTTTAATGGCAACTGGAGCTATGTGATCATCGCCTGGAGTGGCTCTTAATGTACTTCTATGCCTAACGCCCCTTGATCTATATCTAAAAATGGAGGCGAGGGCTATTTTGTATAAGATTAACGCCCAGGTCATTCTGAGCTTATTCTCCTACACACTAAGATCCATGCTCGACTCAATTGAGGAAACACCGGTCTTATGGATGATCTCATATATCATGTGTCCACTATACACTTTTGATAAAAAGTATATAGTGGAATTACCCTCCAGAGATAACTGGCTGAATGGCCAGGTTATCTTTGAGGTCGGTAGCCTCATATGGTATACGGATAAGTCTAAAATGGGCCTCGACGTAGGCTTTAGAATTTACGGCGAACGCCCCAAATTTAAACTTAGTATGACTTTGGGTATATTCATCTCTATCTTCCAGGCAGAAATTTTCGCCATACTTCAGTGTACGGAAATCAACCTGCAAAAACACTACGACAACCATCATCATTCTCTAAACCATTTCCCATTATATGGGGTCGGCGCAGTAAACCTTCTTGTTCCATTCCTCTCTATCAGCCGTCATTTCCATACTTACTCCTTTCATTCTCATATCACTCTTCACACAATCGATCCATCTTTTATTCGGCCTTCCTCTGCCCGTGTGTCCTTCCACATTCATATTCAACACTACGACAACCATATAATTTATATAAACTCTGATAGTCAAACAGCACTCAACTATCGCTGAGGTCAACTTTGTGAACTCGAAGCTAGTTGGAGACTGCGTGAACCGTTCGGACGCCCTAGGATCTAACAACAGGGTCGTCTTACGATGGGTTCCTGGTCACGCGGGTATTTTAGATAACGAATTTGCCGACAAACTTGCACGGGAGGGATCAAAGTGCACACAATTCGGACCCGAGCCATTTTGTGGAATCTCTAGAAGCCTAGCCTAATTGACCCTTGAAACTCTTTATCACAATAAACCACTTAACTCTGGGTGGGTGGTCTGACACAACCAGGATTAAAACATTCTAAAAACTTGATCCGGGATTTTGATCGTAAATTTGCTTCAGAAACCCTGGAATTAAGTAAAAATAAATTAAGCATTCTGTCAAGAGCCTTTACTGGACACTGTTGTCTCAAAAAGCACATATTCATCCTGGGTCTTAGCAACTCAAGGATGTGTCGGTTCTGTTCCATAATGGAAGATCGCCTCTACACATCCTAACTGAATGCGCACTCTTAATGCGCAAACGTAACACTCATCTGGGAAACTATCTTCTCCGCCCAGAAGAAGTGAAATTTCTCACGGCTTAGCAACTCCTTCTATTCTTTGAAGACATAGGGCTTAGCAGTGAACTATAGCTATAGCAGCGATCCCAATAGATATTTTAGGTCGCAGTGATACATTTCTCTTTCCCTAGAGCTGCATAGCGGCTCGCACATAAAAAAATATAACTTAAGAATGAGAAGAAACCCATGTATCGGGTTAAATCTATTTAATTTGCAAAAACTGCGAGATTTGTCCGCAAGTTACAGTCTCACACTCACACATAATGTAAGGCAATAGTACAATCACATACAAACCCAATACAATCATCTAATCAATGGCTGCTTACAAACAGTAACAATAATTTGAAATAGGTACGCACATGTTTTAAATAATAACTTACAACTACCGTAATTGCAAATCACCGCTCTGAACGGGCCGTATTGATGGTGCAACTGCACTCCTTTTTTTTCGGAAGTCCATAGGAAGGAAGCTTCGAAAAAAGCGCTTTGTGCCAGACCCGATCGAAGGGCTTCGCTATGTCTAACGGCTATTGCCTTGGACTCTACTGCTTCCACACATCTATGAGTCAGTTAGACCAGAAAATCACCAGCTGATTGATCACGACAAAAACCATATTGGCGGTCACTAAGCTGTTAGTGATCTTCAAGGTACCTCATGAGCTGGTAGTTTAAAATGGACTCCCTTATTATGGAAAACAAGGAGGTGATCGCGATATGCCTGTAGTTGGACCGGTCGGAACGATCGCCATTTTTAGAAATTGAGTGGACCAAAGTTGTCTTCCATGAATTCGAGATTACGCCCTAGGTGTAGAAGTACCGGAAAAGACGCGGTAAAACCAGTGCCAACTTCAGATCACGTCACGATCACGTCTTTCGCACAACAGGAGGGATTGATCAGGACCACTCAACTTGCTGACGTCCAAGGAGAAGAGAGGAGGAAACAAACGCTGTGTAAACCGCAAATCCGGCATGGAGCACTCACACCGCAGTATGGTCATCGGTGTGTTCCCTGCGTCAATAAGAGTCGAATTGGACGCAAAGAGAGAGCCGAGCAGATCGGCTTTTTCCTTTGCGGTATGGGATAGTGAGTCGTCCTCTTTATGCGAAGGTGGAAGGAATGACATCTTTGGCGAGAGACCAGAATGCACGGGTTCCCGAAGTAAGGCGAACAAGCTTCTTGCTAATTTTGCCGATGTGCTCATACCCTGCCTTGGCAATGACTCTTTTGAAGGACCTGGAGGCGGACGTGCTATATTTGCCATATTTGATTATCAAGCAGGTTGGTGACCGCAGTTCCTATTATTTTGTGTTGTTATTTACTTGTTATACACACAGTTATACATTTGTTATCATATTTACGGGACGATAATCGCTTAGTGGATTCAATTCAGCGGCACGCCGCACCGTCCAGTACCATTATAAAATAAACTACTAGCTATCTCATATATGGTTGCTGTCCTTACCCCTTTATTGTAGGGGACGGTTGAGTAACTAAAAATACTTAAAGTAGAACCGATTTAAAATGAAATTAATAAAGCTACATATGCTTTTTACTAATTACAAAGGTTTTATTTAACCTTTTCTGACATAAATTTTTCCATCAGGACTATTAAATACTTAAAATAAGATCATGTTTAACAAACAAACACAAACTTCGGTGTTCATCAATACCCGCAGTGCATATGGTAATTAGGAGTCATGCGAGGGTTAATCACGAACCTTAATCGTCGTAAAAGAAAACGAAATTTAACTGTCACTAAAGTCACAAATGAATCCTTCCGATGTGCCATCACCACTCGTGCAACTCTATTAGTGTTTTAGAATTTGCCCTGTATAGACTGCCTCATTATTCAAGTTCTCAAAAACGAGGTTGTTGAACGTGACGTCGAATCGTGAGTTCGAATCCTGGGTCGGGCCGAAAATCTGATATTGAGATTTTCTGTCAATAAATTCTCCGGTCAGTATCCGCACTGTCTCAGAATGTTTTACACTCGCGTTTTAGAAAGCACATAAGTCGTTAGCCCTGCGCTTTTTTCATGTCGGATTTCGGCCTTCTTACCGAACTATGGGAGTGAGGGAATAGAGTGCATGCGGGAGCTGTATAAAATCCTGTCCATAATTTATTATGTTCTTGAAAATCGATATATATATATATATATATATATATATATATATATATATATATATATATATATATATATATATTTATATATATATATATATATATATATAAATAACAACAACATACGGACAACATTGAGCCTCTTACGAATATTAAAGAAACACTAGATTTTAAATAAAACGCGATAAAATCCGTAAAAGTAGTTTTAATCAATGTATAGTGTTCCCGTAAATACAAGAAATCATTATGTAAACTAGATTTTTTATTTATAACCCACAATATTCTAAACAGTTATTTTTCTTTTATTGATTTTATTCATATTTTTGTGCTTTCTTTGGGGGAGGCGTACGTTCAGCAATGAATTTCTGAAAGGCTATAATGATGATGATGATGATGATTCTTATTTTTATTTGAAAAAGTAACATGTAACAAACGTGGAAATTGATGTAAAACACCAAAGTTTCTTGCCGATTCTTCTCTGAGGAAGTCTTGTGTTTGCGAGTCGCTATAGATTTTGATATTCATAATATCTGTATTTTTTTTAAAATTAGCTTAAATTAAATAAACAATTATGATTTAGACCTTACAATTTTTAATCAAATAATGGTACACAGAAATATAATTAACGATTTAACAAGGGCAGGCTTACGTACAGATTAATAAGATCTATGTATTGTATTATTTCGTGGTACTACAAACAATTGTAATGTGTTAAAAGTATTGATGCCTTTACTTTACGTTATTAAATCAGGAGATGGGCTGTAGCATCATCCTAATAACATCTGAAAATAAGGATACTGTGGTTGCCAACCCGCTTGCCAAACATGGCAACTATGGGGCAGTCTAAGGGGGAGGCCTATGTTCAGCAAAGGACTTAAATATGCTGTATGCATTTTTGAGTATCGATAAAAGTTACGGTAAAAGTATTGATTCAAAGTAAAATAAATGGCTTTCGTGATGTATACAATTGTACACATAGTAAAGTCTTGCAGAGTACCGACCTTCGAGAATCGACACCGAACTGCCACTGTAGCAGTAAACCATATCTATAAATTGTCGAATTAATGTTTATGGGTAACTGCCACCGTAACATTAATTGATCAAGGTAAAAACTTGTTCAGAACTTGCAAATAGCATAGCAAAGTATGACGAAGGCTAAATTTTGCACATGTAGACATTTTGAGAAAGACTTTTCGTAGCTCTAAGCGTAGCGAACTGCCGAGAATTTTAAACTATGTGTAATTTTACCGTGAGAATAATTAAATACATGTCACTTTTAAGCCTTTAGGTCGAATATATAATTTAACGTACAAAATTTACGAATAAAACGCAATATGATTTTTAAATAATTATTTAAATATTAGATTGGTGTTAGGAGACACTTAATAATGGCTTATTAAATATGAGTCATACAAATTCAAATTAAAAGTAAAGAATCACAATATATTTTTGGTAACAAGCTATTCACTACATTAACTGATATCATACATAAGAAACGTCCGTATGGTATTTTTTCTAAGAGGTCCATAAC
Organism: Parnassius smintheus behrii; assembly: GCA_036936625.1. Taxonomy (NCBI): domain Eukaryota; kingdom Metazoa; phylum Arthropoda; class Insecta; order Lepidoptera; family Papilionidae; genus Parnassius; species Parnassius smintheus. Next base: position 25,666,812 of record JAUPFT010000012.1, read on the forward strand.
ACTAACCACCAATAAAATTAACCAAATTCCAATTAGCTGGTAAGTCCTAGACCATATAGAAATAGTGTCGAATATAATGTTACTCGTAAATTAAATATATATGTCAACGTGACATTTATAGTGAACGATTAGTTTAATAGAGGTAATGTAAAAATATTACATTTAACTTTATAAGCAAAACCAACTCAAGAGTTTGGACGAATATCACAGCCGAGATCTGTCGTTTAAAAATTATTATACATTCTTATCATGAAATATTTGACGATAGGAGCAGCACGCATATATATATATATATATATATATATATATATATATATATATATATATATACCATAGTTTCCATGCTTGTCAGGCAGATTGGCAACTGCTGCTTGCTTATGCAGGCTGTCGGTCTTACAACAATCACGGTTGTGCTTGACGAATAACCTACCGTATAATACAGTCGATATGTAGTAGTTGATATTCTTAAACCGTCACTATAATGTTAGTTTATTGTGATAGTACTATAATAAACCATAAGTAATTATTTTAATGAATTTATTACTATTGAGTTGTAATAATTGAAGTTATCCATTGGAAAAGAAAACTCTTGTGCGAAGAATGTTAACAGAAGTTCTCTTCCATATAGTTTATTATATCAGACGAGGCTGACAGATATACACGGATGTGCTTTTAAGTTAGGGACACGACATATAACTCTCACATTTCATGTACGCGTCGTTGCTTACTTCGCCTTTACTACAGATGGCGATTTTTATACGAACTATTAAATACACATGTCGCTGCTTATATTCAAGACTACCATAAATAAAAAAAAATGAAAATCGGTTTTATTGTATAATTCATTTCATAATCTATTATATTTATACCTGAATCGAAGACACCCGTTGATTTCGACCTTAAAACACCAAAAATATAGGAAACTTTTGTTTTGAATTTTGACCTTTTGCGACTAAATTCAAGTCAAAACTGCCATATTGTTGGTTGTTGTCGGGCTGCCAGCGTGAATGCACGTTTTCTTGGAACCAAACTACCACATGTCAAAAAACCGTGTAAGTTTGATTCATATTTTATAGTCGAATGCACCATATTACGGAATGTGGTTGTTTTGAATTTAAAATTCAAAAGTACACAATTTTATTTTAAGATAAAAGAGCCACATTTTGTAATACACTAGTTTTGCTTAAAAATATATATACAAATATTCAATTAATTTATCAACAAAAGTGCTGTATATGGAGTATGTTTGTTTCGCATAAATTTTTCAACGAAAAATTTTAAAAATTTTGAAACTAAAACTCACTGTTTTGGTATAATGTTGTTTTGATACATAACAATATTGAAAATAAATAAAATATTACATTTAAGAGTGGTATTTACTAATCGGCTCCGTTTTTAGAATGTATAGCATTATAGATTTTTTAAATTTTATTGCTCTGTAACGTCTTTTATGTAACCTGAATACTCAAAAGGAGAGTAATATGTTCGTTTATTAGCATTGTGTTATGACTTTAACATTTTTGTATCCATTTTTCTTTTAATATTAACAATAAAGGTGAAAATATAGTGTAAAAGCTTAGTTAGTGATTAATTAATGATATTCTTCAGAATGAACAATCGAGAGCAAAGAATTCTAAATATGTTGGAGCTTGGGAATCCCGTGAAACACCTAACAAAAAAGTAAGTACATCATATTATATTTAATGAAACATTTATTAAGTTCATCTATAAGTGATTACGAGTATTAACATATCTTTACTGATTTTAAAGAGGTTAAACAGAATGAAGTTATCTCTGTAATTAATGGTCTAACTCTTAAACTATTTATTTTATATATTATATATTATTACTATTACTTTACTTTGGGGTCCGAAAAGCTGTTGCAATTATAATAAAGGTGATCTCGGGGAGCGAAGTCTTGGGTAATATTATCTAGGCACAGTCGCATTCAACTATAATCCTAACACAATGCCGCTTGAAAATTCACTTGAAAATATATCCCAAGAAAATGATGTCGTGGATCTAAATGATGTCTCCACAAATTCTATTCCGGACAGCCAGCCTGATCTCGGTTTCTCAGTACTCGATGAAATAGATTCATTTACTTTTCCAAACAGTCCATCGAAAAAATGAAAGTGATTCTGTACACTCAAATATCCAAAAAAAATATATCAAGAGCACTCAAAACACCGCCTATCTATGTACCAGTATATAACACTTATTAAGACGTCAAAAAAATGGCACTCCGTACAATGTAAAGGAACTCACGTATGAAGATTTTTACGATTTAAAATCGTTAGCTACGGGAAACTACATGACAATTGAAGACGGAGAGACAGTGAAGTGGGCAGATATTAAAACTATGAAAATCACCAAGGACAACAGATATACACACATTGAAAAATAAAACTAAGACTGCAACAGTGCCATCTTAAAGAAATTATATACTCAAAGGCTGAAAGTTTCGGAGACAGAAAAGCAGGGTATCATAAAATTAATAGAAAAAAATGTGACCTAAATATTATGAAAGCTTTTATGCAAATCTCTAGATATTCAGTGCGTATTAATTTTTATTATTTTTTATTGAAGCTATTTTTTCAAGATTGTTATGTTATTTATAAGTTTTCATAGTAGTTTTTTGGTTAAATAGAAAAAATAACAAATTGTCAAGACTGTTTGGTTTTTATAACATTTTATTTAACTGATATTATTTTTATAAATATTATATTAATTCTTTGCTCTCGATTGTTCATTCTGAAGAATATCATTAATTAATCACTAACTAAGCTTTTACACTATATTTTCACCTTTATTGTTAATATTAAAAGAAAAATGGATACAAAAATGTTAAAGTCATAACACAATGCTAATAAACGAACATATTACTCTCCTTTTGAGTATTCAGGTTACATAAAAGACGTTACAGAGCAATAAAATTTAAAAAATCTATAATGCTATACATTCTAAAAACGGAGCCGATTAGTAAATACCACTCTTAAATGTAATATTTTATTTATTTTCAATATTGTTATGTATCAAAACAACATTATACCAAAACAGTGAGTTTTAGTTTCAAAATTTTTAAAATTTTTCGTTGAAAAATTTATGCGAAACAAACATACTCCATATACAGCACTTTTGTTGATAAATTAATTGAATATTTGTATATATATTTTTAAGCAAAACTAGTGTATTACAAAATGTGGCTCTTTTATCTTAAAATAAAATTGTGTACTTTTGAATTTTAAATTCAAAACAACCACATTCCGTAATATGGTGCATTCGACTATAAAATATGAATCAAACTTACACGGTTTTTTGACATGTGGTAGTTTGGTTCCAAGAAAACGTGCATTCACGCTGGCAGCCCGACAGCAACCAACAATATGGCAGTTTTGACTTGAATTTAGTCGCAAAAGGTCAAAATTCAAAACAAAAGTTTCCTATATTTTTGGTGTTTTAAGGTCGAAATCAACGGGTGTCTTCGATTCAGGTATAAATATAATAGATTATGAAATGAATTATACAATAAAACCCATTTTCATTTTTTTTTATTTATGGTAGTCTTGAATATAAGCAGCGACATGTGTATTTAATAGTTCGTATAAAAATCGCCATCTGTAGTAAAGGCGAAGTAAGCAACGACGCGTACATGAAATGTGAGAGTTATATGTCGTGTCCCTAACTTAAAAGCACATCCGTGTATATCTGTCAGCCTCGTCTGATATAATAAACTATATGGAAGAGAACTTCTGTTAACATTCTTCGCACAAGAGTTTTCTTTTCCAATGGATAACTTCAATTATTACAACTCAATAGTAATAAATTCATTAAAATAATTACTTATGGTTTATTATAGTACTATCACAATAAACTAACATTATAGTGACGGTTTAAGAATATCAACTACTACATATCGACTGTATTATACGGTAGGTTATTCGTCAAGCACAACCGTGATTGTTGTAAGACCGACAGCCTGCATAAGCAAGCAGCAGTTGCCAATCTGCCTGACAAGCATGGAAACTATGGTATATATATATATATATATATATATATATATATATATATATATATATATATATATATATATATATATATGTGCGTGCTGCTCCTATCGTCAAATATTTCATGATAAGAATGTATAATAATTTTTAAACGACAGATCTCGGCTGTGATATTCGTCCAAACTCTTGAGTTGGTTTTGCTTATAAAGTTAAATGTAATATTTTTACATTACCTCTATTAAACTAATCGTTCACTATAAATGTCACGTTGACATATATATTTAATTTACGAGTAACATTATATTCGACACTATTTCTATATGGTCTAGGACTTACCAGCTAATTGGAATTTGGTTAATTTTATTGGTGGTTAGTGTTATGGACCTCTTAGAAAAAATACCATACGGACGTTTCTTATGTATGATATCAGTTAATGTAGTGAATAGCTTGTTACCAAAAATATATTGTGATTCTTTACTTTTAATTTGAATTTGTATGACTCATATTTAATAAGCCATTATTAAGTGTCTCCTAACACCAATCTAATATTTAAATAATTATTTAAAAATCATATTGCGTTTTATTCGTAAATTTTGTACGTTAAATTATATATTCGACCTAAAGGCTTAAAAGTGACATGTATTTAATTATTCTCACGGTAAAATTACACATAGTTTAAAATTCTCGGCAGTTCGCTACGCTTAGAGCTACGAAAAGTCTTTCTCAAAATGTCTACATGTGCAAAATTTAGCCTTCGTCATACTTTGCTATGCTAGTTGCAAGTTCTGAACAAGTTTTTACCTTGATCAATTAATGTTACGGTGGCAGTTACCCATAAACATTAATTCGACAATTTATAGATATGGTTTACTGCTACAGTGGCAGTTCGGTGTCGATTCTCGAAGGTCGGTACTCTGCAAGACTTTACTATGTGTACAATTGTATACATCACGAAAGCCATTTATTTTACTTTGAATCAATACTTTTACCGTAACTTTTATCGATACTCAAAAATGCATACAGCATATTTAAGTCCTTTGCTGAACATAGGCCTCCCCCTTAGACTGCCCCATAGTTGCCATGTTTGGCAAGCGGGTTGGCAACCACAGTATCCTTATTTTCAGATGTTATTAGGATGATGCTACAGCCCATCTCCTGATTTAATAACGTAAAGTAAAGGCATCAATACTTTTAACACATTACAATTGTTTGTAGTACCACGAAATAATACAATACATAGATCTTATTAATCTGTACGTAAGCCTGCCCTTGTTAAATCGTTAATTATATTTCTGTGTACCATTATTTGATTAAAAATTGTAAGGTCTAAATCATAATTGTTTATTTAATTTAAGCTAATTTTAAAAAAAATACAGATATTATGAATATCAAAATCTATAGCGACTCGCAAACACAAGACTTCCTCAGAGAAGAATCGGCAAGAAACTTTGGTGTTTTACATCAATTTCCACGTTTGTTACATGTTACTTTTTCAAATAAAAATAAGAATCATCATCATCATCATCATTATAGCCTTTCATAAATTCATTGCTGAACGTACGCCTCCCCCAAAGAAAGCACAAAAATATGAATAAAATCAATAAAAGAAAAATAACTGTTTAGAATATTGTGGGTTATAAATAAAAAATCTAGTTTACATAATGATTTCTTGTATTTACGGGAACACTATATATTGATTAAAACTACTTTTACGGATTTTATCGCGTTTTATTTAAAATCTAGTGTTTCTTTAATATTCGTAAGAGGCTCAATGTTGTCCGTATGTTGTTGTTATATATATATATATATATATATATATATATATACTATACTATTAAACGAGCAATTCTTGTATATATGTATATATATATATATAATCGGGATCTCGGAAACGGCTCCAACGATTTTCATAAAATTTAGTGTCCAGGGAGTTTCGGGGATAATAAATCGATCTAGCTAAGATTTATTTTTAGAAAATGTCTTTTTGTCCGTGTTTTTAGGCAATTAAAAACTGCTACAATATAGTTAGAATAAGAAGGTAAATTTTGACAGTTTGGTAATGATTATAAATAGCTTATTGGTATAATGGGCGGTCACAAAATCGTAAAACCCCGGTTCGAGCCCAGACCGACCGACCGACTTTTTTATTTTTTTTTCAAGTTTCTTTCTTTTTTGAGAAAATATATTTTTTTCGAGCCCTTTTTTAGTATTTTTTAAAAACACAAAAGTTTAAATAAAAATAATTGCACTCATGATTTTTTATTCAAATAACCAGTTCAGTTTTTTCTGTTATGTCGCTAAGATCAAAAAATATTATTTATAATTCATCAGTATGTAATTTGTATCTAAATATAATTTCCAAAACACACGAATTAAAAAAATCGAGCGAAAAATACCGAGCAAAGCTCGGTCAACCGGGTACTATATATATATATATATATATATATATATATATATATATATATATATATATATATATATATATATATCGATTTTCAAGAACATAATAAATTATGGACAGGATTTTATACAGCTCCCGCATGCACTCTATTCCCTCACTCCCATAGTTCGGTAAGAAGGCCGAAATCCGACATGAAAAAAGCGCAGGGCTAACGACTTATGTGCTTTCTAAAACGCGAGTGTAAAACATTCTGAGACATTGCGGATACTGACCGGAGAATTTATTGACAGAAAATCTCAATATCAGATTTTCGGCCCGACCCAGGATTCGAACTCACGATTCGACGTCACGTTCAACAACCTCGTTTTTGAGAACTTGAATAATGAGGCAATATAATCGCAGGTGAGTTACCAGCCCTTTAAAAAAAGTATCCGCTTTTCTTGAAATTCCCTAAGTCGAGTTGTGCGAGGAAGAAAACTTCTTGTAACTTGTACTGCTGCGTTTCAGCCTAAACGACATAATATGTCTATAAAAACAGGCTGTGAGGCAATCCATCTTAGCCCGCAGAATTGACAAATGAATGAATTGAAAGTCATCCTCGACCTTATTTATTTAAGGTTGATTGTATGTGTTCAGGAGCTGCCACTGCCAATGCCAATGTCAATGCCAAAACCAACTGAGTTGTAAGTTCACTTAACATCAACTTTATAAAAAAAAGAAATGAATCAAACTCATGGTATGTGCTGCAACCAAATCAAAGTAACTTCGCTACCAAACTATAAATTACATTTTAGTTGAGTAAAATAGTTAAGTGTCCTAGTGATAAAATCATTTAATGCTACCTCCTAAACATTTGGATACGTTAATGTTACCATCAGGTGAGCCGCATGCTCGCCTGATGCCCTCCTATAAAAAAACGTCAATGTATGCACGCGCCAATGCGATCATGTGTAAATAATGGTATTTTTTTATAGGACAGGGTGATAAACAAGCACACAGTCCACCTGATGGTAAGTAATTACTGCGGCCCATAGACATCTACATCTATCCTCGATTACGAATCAAAATGTCGATGCGTTGTCACCTGTGAGGACTAGGATGGAATGCCTCGTTTGCAGTAAAAAGGGTCTCTGGTCTCTACACTCACCATACGAAGCACAGCAGCATTAAGCTACTATTTCAGGCTAGTATTCTGTGAGAACTTGATCCTTCCCCGGTCGAGCCGACCCATTCGTTCTACAACTATACTACTAATATAACTGTAGCATGGCTCTACCACATATAGATATTAATAGTACTTTACTCTTATGGACCGCTTTACATAATATAAAAATAAATTTAAAAAGTCGAGCATTTCAAGAAAGTATTTTAATATAAGCATATGGGACATAAACTGTTACTGTACATACGAATTATGTAACAGACAGAAATATAAAACAAAGATGCTTTTAAATTAACGACGTATCATAAAACTCTCTTCGACGAGTGTGCTTGCTGTTCCATTTACGTCTATGTTAGATTTTTATGAAACATGCGTGTAGCAGTAATATTAAAGATATGAAGGCTATATCGTTTTTCTGACACTTCTTGTATATACATAATTTTTCATTTACTTATTATTTGTACATTAAGTAATGTCCTCCAGACCGAATTTCGGCCACGGCGGCCTGCCTCACCGGAGACCCGGCACCGGCGCAGGATAGGATTATAGTGCCCAAGTGTATGCGCAAGCACAGATTCACTCTCTATTCCCTCACTCTCATAATCCGACGGGACGGTAAACCGACACGACCGGAGAGAGATCAGGCGCAGGACCAACGGCTTTAAGTACTTTCCGACGCACGGGGGTGAGACACCACCAACTTCCTGACTCCGGATTTCGGGATTCGAACGCTGGACCTCGTGATCTGTAGTCGCTCTACTACAACCACTAGACCAACGAGGCAGTCATTATCTTGAATATCACCATTACCTTCGCAACCTTTTCAGTGTTCTGAACGATCCATGTACCTCTGAGTAGTAGAAATCTAGATTTTATTACCTGGGAGATTCTAGAAGTGTTTTCACTATTCTACAGGTTTTTTTTATATGAGAGGGAGCAAATGAGCTTGCAGATCACCTGATGGTAAGTGGCTAGCGCTGCCAATGATAACTCCAACATCAAGGGAATTAGAGATACGTTACAGGCCTTTTAAAAAAGGAGTAGGCTCTTTTCTTGAAGGTCCCTAAGTCGTATCGATTCGAAAAAATCGATAGTGGTAGTCGATTCTACAAGGAAGTTGTGCAAGGAAGTAAACTTATGCAAAATCGCAGTGTAGTGACCGCTAATCGTCCAGGTGTTAAGGATGGTATTTCGAGTTTTGTCACGATGTGCGATGGTGAAATTGAGCGGATGGAATTATACTAAAGCTAGTAAGGTCTATTATACTAAAGCATTATTATAGAAGGTCTCTATGATAAATTAAAATTACAATACTAGAGTTGTGGGTTAATGTATGGGGGACATTGGGATAGTGTAAGCCCGATGATAGACGTATTGATGCTTGTTGCGTTCTGCAGCATGGCGTTTCTGCGATGGTTGTTTGGTGGGACGCTATTCTCAATGGCTCTCGTCATCTTGGTTTGACTCACACCTCAGTAGATTCGCCAAGTTGGGTCCCTTCATTACATGGCTGCAGACTGTTTGGCCTCCACGATGTTATATATAATATCATAATAATATATCTCTGTAACGTTCGCACCTTTCAATGATTGAAGGCAACTTGTTCGAAAAGACAAACATGATCGAAAATGCATTTAATCAACGTCAGTGACACAAACTCTTTCTGATGGCAAATTATTACTATTATCTTATAACTGCCTTTTGGCTACATCTGCCGTTGTAATGGTCGGTGGAGCATATGTGTCGACCTCATTCGGGTGGTAGCTGGAGGGAGGATCTGAGGTGACTCTCAAGGCTGCGGCCGAAAGCTGCACAACGTGGGGGCCCAATCCCTTGAGGTGACGGTAGTAGACTCATGACAGGCTCTGCGGCTAGCAGCCGCGCTGATCATGCAATCTGTGGTGATGCCATACACTTACATCACGTTTGCTGGAACGGTGGTCTGTCAGGGGGTGGCGTTCACGGAGAGTTTATGGGCAGTGTGCCTATTTCCTTAACTGTGTGACATTCACTGTGGCTGGATTTGTTTGTATTTTTTATGGTGTTTACACGCATTGACATGCGCGACTTCGGTCGATATTTGTACTTAATTCCAAGGGGCCAAGCCCTATTTTACCGGTTTGCCAGTTATTTTGCTGTGATTTACGGTCCAGTTTCCAAGTTAACGTCCCCTTCGAGGGGAGCGCGTTAAATGGTTGGCGCTCACCAATACGGCGTGTGTGGAGCCGTGTTCATTCCCCACATTTTTTTTAATAATTTTGGGAGAGCGAAACCCTTTTATCGGGTATTTTATATACATATACATATTCTTAACTTTTCCCAATCGGTTAGGGATAATTAATAATTAAATAATAATGTAAACCTGATAAAGGAATGGGGACGTTTTAATGTTCTTAACCTTTTTCGAACTTAGCTTATAAGGCACTACCAACGGTTTTCAGTTGCTGTAGTGAATATTCACTCTGCCAAAATAAACCTAAAAGAACTAACTTACTAAAGAAACATTACAAAAATAAGGGTCCTAACTAAGATGATCACGCCATAAGTATTACAAACGGGCTATGACTAAAGCTTTAGAATGAATGCATATAGTTTTATATATAAAGAGAAAATAATATATTATAATATAAATTGGAAGCAGGGGGGTGCGTTACAATATGAAGAAAGTAAACGCGCAAACTGTCTTCTGGGGTTGAACTGGATTAAATTTGGTTGATCCCAATCTGAGACTCTGTTCAACAAACTCTCGACTTGCACGGCCAGTGTATAAAGCTTCAGCTTTGTTGTCGTCTGCATAGCAATGAATGAACCGTTTTGCAGCATCTTATTAATATGAAGAAGAAACAGCTTTAGCAAAAACTTAGTAGCTTCCAAATAATGCCCTGAGCTTAACAGAAGTCAGATCTTTATGTATAACAGAGATGCACTTCCATTTTACTTGCATGTAAAGATAATAATTGTGATTGTCGATGACAATAAAAAGAAATAAAACTAAACTTGATAATTTTAGCTATTTTTTCCATTTGAATACATTTAAAATAGCAACCCTAAAACGTATAGTAAATGTAACGAAAGCTTAAGTAAATTATCTAGATAAATACTCGATAAGAACTTGCAAGACCAAGATTGCATTTCGAATTGCGATTAAGAATAAATTTAAGAAAAGCTTAAAGCTTACTGCAGGTTGTGGACGTATAAAACTTTAGGAACCTTTTAAATTTTGTGCTTTTTTATAGGTAAGTAATTCGAGTTTTTTTTTCTAATTGAATAATGGCATACCTAGTAAAAGTACCTGGTCCAGTTTCTTTTTATATGGTAAAAAGATACTGTGGCCCATAGACATCTACATTTATCCTCAATTTAAAATCAAAATGTAGATTCATTGTCACCCCAGAAGACTAAGATAGAATAACTCGTTTTCGGAAATAAGGATTTCTGGTTCTCTACACGCACCATACAAATCACAGCAGCATTAAGCAGCTATTTTGCGCTTGTATTCTGTGAGGGCATGGTTCCACCTCGATCGAGCCTGACTATTCATGCTACAATAATAATATACCTGCAGCGTCGCTCTACCACTTATAATATTATAAAAAGCGGTCTAGGTGCGACCCAAAAGGTCCACATGACTAACTTCCCAGTGGGAAGAATAAAAAATATCATACGTTTTAATATTTACTACAATTTTTCATTCGGCACAAAAAACGATTTTGCTCAAAATGTAATGAGGTCTAAGTTACCTAATTATACGTTAAATAAAACTGGTCCCATGTCAATATCACTCCTTTTTTTTTGAGATACACGAGGCAAAAATTGAATCCGAACATACATACGTAAATATGCACACACGGACATCCTCATAAAAACCATACTATTCGACTCTAAAGACCCTAAAACGTAGAGATATGTAAAAAATTCCAATTTTCAAAATCGGATCCGTTACAATAACTTCGGAATCGGAAGTTAATAAAAGAATAAATTTTGTCAAGTGGCAGTCCCGTGGAGGGTAGAGCCCCGACGGTTCGACAAGAATTGAGATTAACTTCATTATGTCGACTAGACAGCGACTGTTCAGTGATCGCGATTAAAACTGGAATCGATCACTGAATGTTTAGAAGCACATTGAACCTAAACGTTAAGTTGGAGAGATCACGTCTAATGAAGTCAACGCTCCGTCTCCCTCGTACTCTTATGTAAAGTCCCGAAAACATTCATTTCGAGTTTCAAAACCGTTTTCAGTGCCTAAAAGACTGCAAAGTTTTTCGAAACAGAAGAGCACAAAACTACTTCGATCATACTCTTAATCTCATCGCTGCTAGCCGTGAAATGGAGCTGCAGTCTTCAGGAGATTCAACTGCATACAGGTAACTGAATGGACGGATCTCCAAATGCATGTGGCGTTACTTACGCAACCACAATACAGCTAGTATTGTAGAAGTGATGAAGCGTAACCAAGCCTACAAAATCTTTGCCATAGATCTGTCTGCCAGAAAGAACCAACTTTTGAAGCTGAAGACTGAGTGTGGCAACATCGTTTCCGGGCACCTGAGAATTTGAGTGATATTGAGAGGTTCTACGAGCAGATTTACACGTTACCACTAAAGCCACATGCAAGTGTGACTAACAAATCCATGAGCAAATCTTTTACGACAATATTCTGATGATATAAAGGCGTCAGCCTGAGTGAGATTAGAATGGCTCTCTAATACCTTAAAACCAACAAGGGCCCAGGCGAGGATGGAATAACAGCGGAGCTCTGAAAACAGGTGGAGAATCGGCACTTGAAGTTTTTCAGAAGCTCTTTTGTTCCGTCCTCCATGATGGAAATACTCGGGAGGCGTGGAGCTAGTGGTCTTGTTGTTCAAGAAAGGTAACAACGCTCTTTTGAAGAAATTCATGTTGTTTTCCCTTCTGAGCCGCATCTACGTGTTGTTTTCAAGAGTGCTCAGGCAACAATTTTAATCTGAGCATTCCAATGAGAAGAGTCAATTATGTCTCTAACTTTCTCTCTTTTTGATCCATATCTATAAATGTTCCAAGTTGAGATACTTACATCAATTGCGAGTACATGACTCATCTTCAATTTATCTATCTATCTGTATCTAAGCACAATGATCAATAGCTTCAATAGTGCCTCTCAATGGATAGGTCTTAAGATGAACATTGACAAAACAAAGATCTTAATTAACCACGTCAAACCGATGCCGGTAGTTGTTGGAAGCACTAAGCTCGAAGCTATTTACAAGTATGTTTAGCTGGAATATTTATTCCGAATAGGTACGTTCAACTTTTTCGGAATTTGCTTGGCTGGGCAGAGTTCGGGAAATTACGACAAATCTTTACGTCAGGTATACCTCAAAACTTGAAATCGAAATTGTACAACGTTGCGTGTTGCCAGTGCTGACTTATAGATTTGAGACGTGGTCCTTCACAGCTAGCCGAATGAGAAAGTTCAAGGTCACTCAGCGAGCTATGAAGGGGAATATGTTCAATGTTTCTCTGCGTTATAAACTTAGAAATGAGGATATCCGAAGTAAAACCAGAGTGACTGAAATACCCTAACAGATTAGTAAGCTGAAATGGCAATTGGCCGGCCATATAGCTAGAAGAATCGACAATTGATGGGGAAAAATATTCTCGAGTAGCAGCCTTGTACTGGGGGGTCACCCTACACTTCACCTACCTGCAACTACAAGTTACGGACTTGTAGTTGCAGGTAAGTGAAGTGTAGGGTGACCCCCCAGTAGATGGATTGAAGACCTGGTAAGACATCCAGGTAATCGAGCAGTAGAGTGACTCTAAAACTTCGTAAAATTACGTTAATCAAATAGGAACTGTCACATTGTTAATAGGATTCATGGCGTATATTTTATACGTGATAGAGCCATGCTGATACTATATTAGTAGTATAGTTGTGGCACGAATGGGTCGGCTCAACCGGGGATGGACCACGCTCTCACAGAATACCAGCGTAAAATAGCAATTTAACGCTTCTCTGTTTCGTATGGTAATCGAGGATAGATGTAGATCTATGCGCTACAGCAACTACTTACCATCAGGTGGACTGTGTGATCGTTTTTTATCCTTTGCCTTTAAAAATATATAAAATTTATTATTATTTTCTCCAGATATACTTCAGTTACGCGTATTTTCTTATATTTGATGTTTCATCCACTGTAATTAAATGAACAATTACGGCCGCTAATTACTGTAGCTATAAAACCTCTCCGTTTTCCTATCAGGGGCAATCAACGCAGTAATTATTAAGCATTTATATTTATAACACGAGAATATTGAATTCGATATAACAATTATGTAATATTACACTGCCGATACAATTAAATTACAATAATTTCTGTTTCTCATTGCTTACAAAACTTTTTTTCGTTAGTATAAAAATAGCATCATCATCATATTGCCCCACCCCCACTTAATTTTTTTTTTATTTATTCAACAAAGTAACAGTTTTATTTACAAAATCAATTTCTTCGTGCCATTAAACATCTATTGTTTGTCTTGGCACTGCACAGTTTGCTCTTAATTATACATTAATTTACTTTAGCTTATTATTTAAATGACATTGGAATTAACTTTTACTTAAACTAAATATAAAGTACTATGAAACAATTGTGCTACAAATTATTAAAAAAAATTGGCATAAAAATTTATATAAAATCTATAATATGTATATCTTAAACTATTTTTTTTTGTGGAGAAGGTAGTTTTGGTATTGTTTACCAGGAGTAGTGAAGTAAAAACGTGATTGTTGTCTTCAGTTGTTCGCGAATGATAAAGTACTTTAGAGTACATGAACTTATTCAATGAGTAAAATCGCAATAGCTGCCAGTAATGCTTAGCTGTAACATGTTGGCTGAAAGTAGCGAGTTCCAGATTTGATACTGTGCCTTTAGACGCCTAAGCTGCTATGCTTCACCGTGAGTCGATCTCTGCACAGTATTCTGTATGTTCGGAACTTTAAAGAGCAGCTACATTAAGAGTTTTATTAAATGTATGCCATTTTAATTGCACCGAACACTTAATTAATCCATGCTATTAAAATTCATATCAATGTAAACATTTCCCATACTGGCAATACTCAAAAATATTCTCTTATATCCGGTAATAATCCTATAGATATGTTTGTTTTCCCAAATGCCATGCGGTGGAGGCATGATAGAATTTATTACATCTTTTTATCCCGTGTTTGCCAAAAAAGCAACTATGGGAAACCCAAAAGAACTCATAGCCTTCTGTAGATGGCGGTATAGCAATTAGGCGTACCAGATGTGCAAATATCCAGACTGGTGAGCTTAGGAGCAGTGGTACTGCGATTGCTCATTTACCTGGCAAGGCTATTAATTAAGGCAAATGTTTTCTACTAGGGAATATACCCTCAGTTGTGGACTATTAAGGTCCGAATAATTACATTAATAGTTTTCCAAACTTACATTTTTTCACAAATAAATTATTGAACTTTAATTCATTTTACAAAAAGCATCCCCTCAGCCCTGACGATACGCGGAGAAGGTAAAATACTAAAGTGTTTTATTCTATGCGAGAACCACTTGCCGACGCGAAGTAAATAATACAGTTTTCCTCATTAAAAAAACTTCACCTTATACGTTAAAACCGTGACAATGGTCGAAACGTCGCAAATTCTGATAAATTTAAGCATTTAAGAACATTGCTTCGCCTAGTATTAGTAGTGTTCATCGCTTAAGAAGTTTAAGCCCTTAGCCTTTCTTAGACCGCAAAACTTTCATCGTAATCCTCTTGCATAATAAACTTAAATATTAAGCATTTTATAAAGTTGTCCATCACCTGCTATCTCTTATATTAATATCGAACTACTGTGGGCATGAGCGCAGCCGAACGGCATGTTGTACTTAAAAAGTATACGCCCTCAACATTATACTAATAATTCTTGTTGGAAGAAGAGGCAATATTAACAGGAATCAAATAGTATTGTATATTGAATATATTAATAATCTAAATGTGAATAAAGTTATCAAGACAAGCGGTAGTGTGTCAAGCCAAGTTCAAGCAGAACGGCGAGCCACACCGTGTGTAATATATTTGACCCCCCCATAACTCAAAATATATTTGATCCCCCCATAACTCAAAATCTATTTTACGTAAACGTTTCAAATTTGGCACATATATTGAGACTTGCAAGGTATATATGTACATTAAATTTCGTAAACACATTTCAAACGGTTATTTAGATATTAACGTCTAAAAATCGTCATTTTTATCACTGACTGACCTATAGATCAGAACTCTAACCCAGTTCCAGATGACCTATAAAGTTCAAATTTGGCATGCAGATAGGTAATTAGGTGAATACAAAGGAATAAATCAGAAACTGATAAATTTTTCTCATTTTATTATAATTGTTCACTTAATTGATTCTATTAGGAACATGTACACAGCGCGCGGTACGCCACCGGAGGAGTGGAGTGGGAGTGGTGCGATAAAATCCTAACGCGAACGTGTCCGAGATCCGAACGAGTGGCAGGTGGCACTGGCAGCAGCGCAGATAAACGCGAGCGCCGTTTAGCTGTCCGGTCGTCTCTTGATATCTGACCTATGAGGTGGCGATTTATGCTACGAAATTAATACGTTTTCTTAAAAAAATACTTATATATTTGTGCTTATATTATTATTACAATTCTTTTAGTAACTACGCACCGCGTATTTAGGTTGTATAGGAAATAGTTTAAATCAAAAATTAATAATAATTTTAGTATAGTTAAAATTAAATATGTATCTAAGTCAAATCAAGTCACAAGAGAGCTCTATTGTAGAGTACAACCGTCTGCGTACGTTGTACCGCCCCGTCTTGGCCAAATTAAGTACAAACAGAAAATGCGTAAAAAAATCTGGATACTGAATAGGCATTTCGCTCAAACATATCAAAAGTACAATAAAGTATAGAAAATACATAACACAAAAAGACAATTATACCCAGTAAACGTAGAAAATACAGCAATTTTACAAAAACCATTTGGTGTTAATTTTGTTATAAATAAGTACCTACTAATAATATATATACAAAAAGTAGTGATATCCCATCAAAAATATAAATGTGAAATGAGAGCCAAGTTCAATATTATGATATATGCCTTGGCTGTTGACTTCAACGACAAAAGAAGTGAGATCTAAATGAGTGCCAAGTTCAATGGTCAGCCCTGAAATTTATTTATAACAACATAAAATATCGTTTATTCTTATAACTTAGGATAATATATTGTAGCCTAAGGTCTGACTTGGCTAGTTTTCATATACGAATTCACCTTCGCAAGTTCCAAACCTGTTACTTGTCGGTTCTTATTTTATTATTCCGAAAATTTGGCTTGCTGGTAAAAACTAGCCATCGAACATGATAATTCGTATATGATAACTAGCCAAGTCAGACCTTAGGCTACAATATATTATCCTAAGTTTTAAGAAGAAAGGATATTTTATGTTGTTATAAATAAATGTTGTTATAATGACAGGCCTGTTGGTCTAGTGGTTAGTGACCCTGACTGCTATGCCGGAGGTCGTGGGTTCGATTCCCACCCAGGACAAATGTTTGTGTGATGAGCACGATCATTTGTTCTGTGTCTGGGTGTAATTTATCCATAATATTTATGTATTTAGAAATATATAAGTATGTTTATCAGTTGTCTAGTACCCATAACACAAGCTCTGCTTAGCTTGCGACTAGATGGCGTTGTGTGATAGTTGTGGAATATTATTATAATTTCAGGGCTGACCGTTGAACTTGGCATTTAGATCTCACTTCTTTTGTCCTTAAAGTCAACAACCAAGGCATATATCATAATATTCAACTTGGCTCTCATTTCACATTTATGTTTTTGATGGGATATGGTTTACATTACGTTACATACAGGGGTAGCCACAAGAAAATAAACTAAGATATAATTTAAATTTAATAAAGAATAATTGGAGATGTAATAATAATTTAAATCTGACATTTAATTGTAAGAATGATAAATTTGATGATAAATTTTATTTGATTGATATTAATATTTTAATTAAGAAGTTTTAGATAAGAGATTTGTACTCTATATTATAGAGAATAATTCTCCTTAATATTAGCTAATAAATCCATATCATGTAAAGAACGTAAAGATATTGTGAGCCTCCCTGTTCAGAGAACTGTAGAAACGGCATGTGTTGAGCTTAAGCACTTCATTGTTGTCGATGTTTACAGATTGACTTGAATTGACACCTTTGAAAAAAGAAGTTTTAGTTAAGTTTAGTAAATAGAATAAATCTATTGTAGTGTGCGGAGACTTTAATGTCAATCTTCTTGAAGTTTTTTCCATCAAAATTAAATTTTGCTCATTGTTCAAATCACAGAATCTTCAAAATTTATTATTTGAAGCTACACATTTTGCAGGGTGTAGTTCACTTGGTATTACTTCAGATTGGCAATATTGTTTCAGATATGGTACCAATCAACAAATAATAATTTAAAAACTGAGTTAAGATCACTGTGGGGCAGCTGGTTTCATTTTCTTATATGCAGAAAAAAGAACAGAAAATTGAGAAAATTCTATTTGTTCCGATTAATGCAAAAGGCGTGAAGAGATTTATATGACAAAAAATCTTCCATCACTTTCTTACACGAACAATTCAGAGTATTTGTATGGAGTATTATTTACAATTATAAGCAATGAATTTGATAACATTTACCTCTAAAATATTCTCCAGTAATAGCCGCAAGGCATTTAATGAGTGGGCGGCAGTAGTAATTCATAAGAGCAGACGAGGATAATATGAACTTAAAAACAAAAAATCATAATAATATCATATAATTCTCGGAAATTTATCAAAAATTATTCTAAATTTTTAAAATAATGTGCTCTCAGTCAAATTTTTACATATTAGCAATAAAATTAAGACCACTAAAATAAAACTAAAACGACATTTAAATGTTAAATTAAACTTACTAAGGAAAAATTATACAAAAAGGGTTATTATAGTATCAAAGAATATATAAATGAAAATTACCCCAGGGAATGAGGTGATGAAATTTGAGCTAACAAAATGGTTGTTAAGTAAATTATGTTAATAAAAATGTCCCGCTGGGTTTCTTGTTGGTTCTTCCTAGGACAGAGGTATTTTCCGAACAAATGGTTAAAAGAGGACTTTTAATAAGTATTATGTGCTAATCTCTACTGAACAAAAATCATTCATTTCATTACATAAATTTCACTCGTTTCATTTGTTTTATTCGTTTCGGTCATTTCATTTAGATATCCCCCCCCCCCCCACCACCTCCCAGCTAAAACTGCCGAATTTGTCTTTTAGTACTAGATTACCAGATGGTGAACTAACTACGAGTACTTATAAACTAATTTGCCAAATTATAAAATTACTTGAAAATTTCTTCCTTTTGGACATACCAAATTATTTTTATATTTTATCTAAATTCATCGCCTAATTATGTCATACTAACAACTTGACGTGTGTGCTAAACATATTAGAACTAGATTTACATATTTACACATTATATTTATAACAATTCTAAATTATAAAAAAAAAACTGTGGTTTTCAAACCGCCTGATAAGCGTGGGAACTATGGCAGAATTATGAGCATGGCAACTATGAGACAATTTATGGGGAAGGCCTACGTTTAACAGTAGACTTTTACCTCAATTTAGTAGAGATTGACCTTATCGATAATATCTAATCGAATTATCCTTAACATGCAAAAGTCTCCGTGC
Source organism: Parnassius smintheus behrii (assembly GCA_036936625.1). NCBI lineage: Eukaryota > Metazoa > Arthropoda > Insecta > Lepidoptera > Papilionidae > Parnassius > Parnassius smintheus. The sequence continues at coordinate 25,686,124 of JAUPFT010000012.1, forward strand.
ATGCAGCCTCATACAACTTGGTAATTTTTTAATTTTAGGATTCGGTAGATAAATATTTTTCTAATCGTATTAAAAATATTTTTAATCGAATAAGGGTGACTAAACAGCTCACAGTAAGCCTGATGGTAAGTGGAATCTGTGGCGGATTTCCACATAATATAGATGTGTCAAAAATGGTTGCAAAATATAAATAGAGAAGAACGGGTTCCCAAAAGAAAATATTTGACTATAGGCTTCAATGTGTTTCACTTACGGCGCGACGACAGCGCCGCCACATGCTCAGACCGTAAGTCGATGGTACAGTCAACCGAGCGGGGCAATTATGGCAAATATCTTCCTTATGAGGCAATCAAAGGGATAGGCATAATATGTTCATAGTCTATAATAGTAATATAAAGGTGCATTTAGGGAAAAACACATGAACACTTATTAATAAAATTACATAGTGAAACTTATTTTATTATAAGAATAAAGTAGATAGCAAAAATGTAAAATATTGTTACGAGCTAGGCCCGCCGACAATACAAATAAAAATACAATAAAAATTGGCGATAAAATTACCTAAATTAACACTTTAATTTTCTTTACACGAATTAAAACTTAAAACACTAATAATTAATCACACTAATTCACTATTATTTCGCTCCGAAGCTTCGCTTGTCTCGCCGAATTCAATACTTCCCCGATCGCCTCTTGCAGCGCCTATAAATACAAATTAGCACCGAAACATCCAGAATATTCAAGTAAACACGCGCAAGGGCTCGAGAGTTCGAGTGTCAGCTTCTAGAAGCTTAGTTCTTCGTTCCGAGACTAGATGGCGCTGTCGGTTGAAATATTAGTGATGTCGTTTTCGGGAAAGCTCCCCTCGCTCTCGTCCCCGATACTAGATGGCGCTAGTGCCAGGTACATGACGTCAACTTAGGCGCGTAACAATATCTTTAGGGAGAGCTCACAACATGATTACACGGCGTTCTTATACGTGGTAAGCCATGCTTTAGCTATATCATAGTTGTAGCATGAATGGGTTTGCTCGACCTGGGAAGGACGACGCTCTTACAGAATATTAGCGTAAAATAGCAGCTTAATATTGCTTTATTTCGTATGGTAAGTGTAGAGATCCGGTTACCCTGTTTTACTGGAAACGAGGCATTAAACCTTAGTCCTGAGCTTAAGATGACCATATTACCCTCACGTACCTTACAATTAACATTTAAAGAAAATATATTTTCGAAACGTATACTATATATACTATATACTTATTATTGTAGCTTGCAAAGAAACGCAGCCAGCGGTCTTGACACAACACTATGGAGAGTATAATTGTATGATAATTTGAGTTATTGGTTTAAGTTTTCTTATATATTATTTATTTTTTTAAATATTGTATGTATTCCAATATTTCATCATGTGCCCGCAATAAGCTGCCATGTTAGTTTTTATGTGCATACAATGCTTTTAATGATATCTAATTTGTCAATATTAGTTAGAAAAGAAAAGAAGAAGTAGTTTATAAAATTTGAGGGATCAGAAGAACATACATTCATACATACAAAGCCTTGTAAAATTGTAACCATCCTTTTGGTTTCGCCGTTGTAGGGTAAAAATATTATAATACCTACATTATCCGAATCAAAGCAAAGACACGAATATACTGCAATTGGGGTAGTTAATTGAAGTTGATTCAGACAATGCATGGTACAGCATTAATTGTCACCCACACATGCACAGTATACGCAAACTGGTGTATTTTGATTTCGGTCTCGCTCTAATAACTTCATCGCCAATTTTTAATGTACTATATCTGTGATTCCAATCATGGATTTAGTATTAACTGACGTTAGTATATCTACGGTTCCAAAAGTAACGAATTTAATTTTTTGTTCTTACGCCATTCATTCGTCTTTATCTTACGCCATTCCTTTCATGTTTGCAGGTGTTATAATTTCGTCACTTCTTCGTCCCCCGTGTGTCATTAAGATTCCGTTAGGTTTTAGGGTCACTCGTATCAAGTATAGCTATTAAGCTGAAGTTAATTAAGTACAGGAATAAGGAGACACTTTATCCTGTAGATTTCGTTGTCTCTCAGGCATTGTGTTTAAAATTAGATACAATTTATGCGCACCGTTTATTTTAAGGTTACCCTTGGGTTTGGATTGATAAAGTCATGGTAGCTCAGGTACTGAGTGCTCGCTCTCAATTTTGGAGTAGGAAGGTAATTAGCTAGGTTATAGCTAGTTATAGGTAATTATTAAGAACTAATGGACTATAAAAATAAATAAACAGTGATAAATTCTAGAAAGTAAGAAAACAATCTTAGAAAGCCAGTGTTACTTAAAAGTGTAGCAGCCGGCGTCGGCACTTACTACACATTCCGATAGCTATTGAAAGCCGGTGCAAGAAAGATGACAGTTAAATTTCGATAGGACACTTTCAGGAGCAGAACAATAGAAGTAGAACTCTGTAAATCGTCCAAGCACGCACGCAGTAGGGCGGCGCTGTATGCGATATAAAAGCCAGCCAGTCCCTCAGATGACTCAGGGAGGTGAGAACGCGGTTGGAAAGTAAGGAAAATCTAACATCGTAGCGGTTAACAAAAAAGTGTGCCACTTATTCAAGGCGTAGTAATGGTGCAATATAAAGTACTTTGCAATTTAAATAGTTAATATTGAGTCCTTATATATGAAATTAGCGTTATGTCGTACTGACCGTTTTGATCTGAAATATCTCCTCTTTGATTAAGAATTCCAAATTCAAATTTATAAATTCATTTAGCTGGTACAATTGAGTTTTGAAAACTGTCATTCATTTGTTTTTTCCTCATTATTTTTTTCTTTGGAATCGCTTATTACTGCACAATAGAAAACATGAAATATCGGTATATTTACGAATACGAGTTCTATCGTGGCAGCAGTTCTGCAGAAACAGCTCCAAGGATTAATGATGTGTACGATGCTAGTGTCGTCAAAGAAAGCACGGTACGTTTTTGGTTTCAACGTTTTCGTTCTAGTAATTTTGACTTTCAGAAAGAACCCGTGGACGGCCGGAGATCAAAAAGAAAAATGAAGAATTAAAGGCTATTATGGAAGCGGATCCATCACAAAGCACGTCAGACATAGCTGCAGACTTCGGGGTATATGATAAAACTATATTAATCTACTTGAAGCAAATCCTGAAATTAAAAAAAAAACTTGAACGATGGGAACCTTTGAAATAATACTAGTTTTTACGGATTTTATCGCGTATATTTAACTATAAATACCCAACGTTTCGAGCGCTTTACAGCACCCATAGTCACGGGGTGGACTGAGATGTTCAACGTCCAAATGTCATAGTTAACAGCGGTTACCATAGATAAAAATTTAACTTTTGTTCCGATCTACACAGTATGAACTTATGGTATCTTAAAGTCTTGCAGTTGTATTCTTGGGTTGGGATTTAATTTTATTTATTACAGGATCCCAAGCAGATGGTAGCACCCAGCCATCTTCTCTACTGAAATTAGTATGTTTTCTGATTTCAATAGCCTCGCGAATCATCCTTGGAAGGAATCGGTGTTCTTTAGCGAGGATTTGTGGTCTATCAAATCTGATGTTGTGACGGGGGTGATCCTGTACATGTTCACAGACTGCAGACTCCCCGGAGCGTCGATTCTTCACATCAGCTAAATGTTCTATGGGTACCTCATGAATTGAGTGAATCGAACTTGCAAACACGCGTCGACTGTTGTGTTACTTTGATCAAACGAAACAAAAATGAAGGGATATTAAACCGAGTTATTACTTGTGATGAAAAATGTTTACTGTACGATAATCGGAAGCACTCGTCGCAATGGCTAAACCCTAGAGATCTAGCCAAATCCTGCCATAAGCGAAAATTGACTCAGAAAAAGTTTCTTGTGAGTGTTTGGTGGACTAGCGCCGGTATCGTTCACTATAGTTTTCTACAATCTGGTCAAACGATTACGGCAGATATCTATTGTCAGAAACTGCAAATCATGAAGGAGAAACTATCTGCTAAACAACAAGATTGGTCAATCGCTCTAGACCACCGCTGCTTCACGACAACGTAGGACCACACACTGCACAACAAACAATTATTATGTTAGATGAGCAACAACTGAAATGTCTGTAACATTCACCGAACTCCCCGGACCTTGCTCCAACAGATTACCATTTTGTCTGGAATTTGGACATTTTCTTACAAGGAAAAATATTCAACTCCGATACGGCGGTCTAAACCGCCTTCAAAAAGTTTATTGGTTCTCGCCCCCATGATTTTTTATACTACCTATACCTATAAGATAGCAAAAGCTTATATAGAACTATAAGATGGCAAAAGTGCATAGATAACAACGGTGCATACTTTGATTAATTAAATATATTATACAAAAAAAAATTTGACTTTATATTCCTCCTATACAAAATGCTTATTTCATATGTAAGGGCCTATTATTAGTAGTAATCGATTCGCACACTTAGCCATAGATCAAAAATCATATACTTTAATGCTGGCAAAACTAGGATTAACATAGCTACAATTTTTTTTACAAATTAAACAGTATTATTAATCGCATCTTATGGGGGCTATTAACATAATATTCAAAATATACAATAATAATTAAAATAGATTGACTTGACAGGTTTGCTCGATAAGTGGCATGGAACAAGGAATGTTTATCTATATTATGACATTTTTCAACAAAACTATGAGTGTTAAAAGATAAAGTGAGAAATTATTAATATAAAATTAATAAATCAACTTTTATTTTTAATTATCATTGAATGCGTAAAATGTTTTTTATTTGCTTCTAATAATTTCCACTAAATTAAATTATCATAAGCAATGTGCACTTCGATCCGTTGATCGATTTACTTCACATTGTCACATTGTTCGCGTAGTGTATATATTCTTTGACATTGTCGATCGACATTTCGCTGGGTCATTCCAGTTTGTACGTGACGAAGCGAACATCTTCTGCTTCGCGTAGATCCATAATTGTATATCAGTGAACAGGAAGTGGGGGGGGGGGCACAGAACTTAAATTAGTAATACTTATCTAATAATAGTGTTATATTGCTTCTTAGCGACAGGGTATTAAACATAAAATAATGAAAGTAGTAGGTACCAAAAAAAAACTAACACGCTTATCCTTGACAATTTTATCTATATATCCTCTACTAAGATCGCAAATGAACTTTCAAGAACATATTATTTATTTTAATTTTAAAACAGTCCGTAATTAATGAAAAAATCATAAAAATAGGAGTGACCTAATTTTATTGTCCACCAGTGTCTTTACGTCATTGATTAAAACTACTTTTACGGATTTTATCGCGCTTAACTTACTTGATTTTTTATTCCCGACATTTCTGTTGCATTCCAGCACCTATGATCACGGGAGACTGAGGTAATTAACGTCCCAATGTCTGTATACCGGAGTACCTTCCGCTTTTTAATTTTTTTATATAGGAAAGGGGCAAACGAGCGTAGGCTCACCTGATGGTAAATGATTACCGCCGCCCATGAACACTGCAATATCAGGGGAATTGCAGAGGCGTTGCCGGCCTTTCAAAAAGGAGTGGGCTCTTTTCTAGAAGGTCCCTAAGTCGTATCGGTCCGGAAAAATCTCTGGTGGTAGTCGATTCCACAAGGAAGTTGTGCGAGGAAGAAAACTTCTTTTAAATTGCACAGTGGTAGACCGCCCATCTTCCAGATGGTATGGATGGTATCGCGAGTTTTGTCGCGATGTGCGGTGGTGAAATTGTGCGGCTGGAATTAGTCCGAACAATTTCTCAGAGCACTACCTGTGGTAGATGCGTTAAAATACGCAAAGAGATGCAACATCTCTTTGCAGTGCCAGTAAGTCAAGCCGATCGGAAAGAGCTCGGTCGCCAACGATTCGAACGGCTCTGCTTTGGATGCGATCAAATGGAAGGAGCTGGCACTGGGGAGCCCCGCCCCAGACATGGGAACAGTATTCCATGTTCCAATTATTACATAAGGGTCGATCTACGCAGAACGAACTTACTATGTCTTGACGTTTTGGGTTTAGTTTTAATTTTAATAGTTACAGGAACCCAAGCAGGTGGTAGTACCCAGCCTGCTTCTCTATTGAAATTAGGATATTTTTTAATTTCGATAAATTAGATTATAACTTATTAAGTTATTATAAATAACATTGTTAGTTATTTAAGTTTTTTTTTCAATTTATTTATCAGATCAAACAAAAATTACATTCCAATATAGGCTTAATTAACATCTAAAAACCACAGAGGTTTACCTTGATGCTAAATAATTAAATTTAGGTAAGCGAATTATGTACAAAACACAGTCTAATTCAATAGTTAGGTATATGAGTAGGTAGAAGGTGTAACAAGAATATAAAGACTAAAAAGGTAAGTTAACAACTTAGTTAAAGTCAGAAGTAGCAAGGTAAAAGGTAAAAGTAAAAGTAAGAGCTAGGCAGGTAGTATATTATTATTAAGTAGATATAGTATGTAATTATAATTTAGATAGGAAAAAGCTTTTGAGTTTAGTTTTAATGTTTTGTTGTGATACTTTTTCGCGTATATCGAAAGGTAAGTTATTTGTGTATCAGATATGCAGCCGTCCGTTGCCCGTACACATTATTAGCAGTGATATGCCGGAGTCGGTTTTGTGTCATAGCGCGCGTACGTACTGGATGTTCTATATATGATTTTAAACTGTCGCAAAAGAAACATTGTTTAAATAACATGAATTTAATTTGGTCATAAACTGGTAAGATTTTAGAATGTTTAAAAATCGCATTTTCATCATTATCAATTAGGACACGTATATTAGGGGATATAATATTTTTATTTATTTATTTATTTATAAATCTGTTTTAAATATGATTTGTACGTCCGACCATAGCTCGACAAGCCATATTGAATATAAGATTCAGCCAGGGAGTTGTAAAGCATAAGTCTTACTTTGAAGGGTATGCGATTTTTTAGGATTTTTATATTGGCTAGAAACTGACGCAACTTATTACACACATGTTCAATGTGGTAGTTCCAGTTAAACTTTGAGTCAATTATAAGGCCAAGGTATTTTTGTGTGGTCACAACTTCGATTGTAGGGCATTTGCAAATTCCTAGTTGATGGAGGCAGTCGTGATTATGAGCAATTAATGGTTTTGGAGTAGGATACCTCATATACGGAGATTTGATAATCATGAGTTTGGTTTTATTGGCATTTAACACTAGACCAACGTCATGGCACCAACGTATCATCATGTCTAAATCGGCCTGGAGAGCATTACACGCATTTGAGATATCCTTACCCGAAACGAGAAGACACGTATCATCTGCGAATTGGTAACAGGAACTGTGTTTCAGACAGTTATTCATCTCGTTGACATAAGATAAAAAGTGCAACGGGCCAAGTACTGATCCTTGGGCCGTGCCTTCTGTCACATTCTTAGGGTCACTGAACGCGTTATTTAATTTAATCGTAAATGTACGATTTTGGAGGTAATTTCCACACCAATTAAGTAACGGACCCCGGATACCACAATCATCCAGTTTATGGAATAAAAGTTGATGTTGCAGCGTGTCGAAGGCACGAGAAAAATCAATAAACAAGGCCAGAACACATTTTTTAAGGTTCAAATGCTCGTTTACCTCATCTGTAAACTTACATAGCAGGTCCGTAGTACTTTTACCTGCTTGAAATCCGTACTGGTTTTTGTTTATTACTTCGTGCTTGCGGTAAAAATTATGAATCTGCTCACAGATAGCTTTTTCAACTATTTTATCAATATTAGAAAGCAGAGTGATTGGTGGATAGTTGGAGTAATCATCAAATATATAATCAGTAGTTCATAAAATAGCGTACAACCCTACAGGTTACTCGGATATTTAAATCGAATTCTTTACCAAGTGTTAGTGGTGAAGGAAAAATAAAGAGAAACACCTGACATCCGTAAAACGTTTAAAAATATATAATATGTAAAAACCATCGATTTGCAGAAGAGCAGTTCTGCGAAATCTTTGTAGCTGCACAACTTTTTTCAGAAATGAAAGGAATCTTCGGCCAGCATACTTAACACGTCGACGACTTTTTTGGCGCATTCTTGGAAATCCCTATATCCAGTCTACTGCTGGATATAGGGATTTCCAAGAATGCGCCGGCTAGAAATCAATTTCGAACGATTCATTCATCACTAATGCCCTGGTCCCTATCGTCAGTCACTGAGTTCAGAGATCTGTACCTAGCTATAGAACGTAAAACTCATATATGACGAAAGGTTACCCAAAAATTTATTATATTACAGTTAGTTAACATAAAATTATTTCTTTATTTCTTTGATATTAGTGTTGTTCTTCTCTATTTTCTGTTACGTTAATAATATTAGCCAGTTGCCTTTAATACTTTTATTAGGGCTTAGGGTAGAATGTGATGTGTAAGCGGGATTTAGAAAGGGAATGGGATGTACAGATCAAATTTTTTCCATGCGCATGATCGCAGAGAAGTTTTTGGCCAAACACCAAAAGGATTTTGTGCGTTCATGGACTTGGAAAAAGCCTATGACAGAGTGGATAGGGTTGTGCTAATGCAAACCCTGAACTCATTTGGGTTGAGCCCTGGCTTGATACAGGCATTGGATTCTCCTTATATAGACTTTAGTGCTTGTGTCAGGATCAACAGGGTCTACTCGGACTGGTTTGGCATCCAAAAAGGTGGCTTTTCCGTGGCTGTTCAACCTATTTATGGACAGTTGTTTGCAAAATTTGAAGGTTGAAGAATGCGGATTAAGAATGGGTGAATTAACCGTCAAATGCCTTTCTTACAGGCATTGGAGTCTCTTTATAGGGACTCTAGTGCTTGTATTAGAATCAACGGGGTCTACTCGGACTGGTTTGACATCCATAAAGGTGTCAGACAGGGCTGTGTGGCTTCCCCGTGGCTGTTCAACCTATTTATGGACAGTTGTTTGCAAAATTTGAAAGTTGAAGAATGCGGATTAAGAATGGGTGAGTTAACCGTCCAATACCTTTCGTACGCCGATGATCAAGTTATTCTTGCATCGTCGGCGGCCGAGTTGCAAATGATGGTTACATTAATGAACGGATCATTAAAAGAAAGGGGTATGAAAGTGAACGCAAGTAAGACGAAGGTTTTGGTTTTTGAAAGAGAAGAAAGTAAAACGATTTGTGAAATAAGCATAGAAGGGGAGTTGATCGAGCAAGTAGTTAAGTTTGTATATTTGAGTAGCGTATTTAGCAGGATGGGACATGTGATAAGGATACAGAACGACGAGTGAATACAGGCAATAGAGTAAATGGGGCCCTACACTCTATTGTGAAGGTCAAAATATGTCGAAAAAGGCACGTATGGCAATTCACAATGCTGTGTTGGTCCCTACTTTAACGTATGGTAGTGAAAGTTGGGAGTGGCAGAAGAAGCACGAAAGTAGAATGAACGCAGTAGAAATGCGGTCGTTAAGGAGTATGTTAGGTCTGAATCTGAATGACACAGTGAGAAATTGTGTGATAAGAGAAGAGTGTGGTTTGCAAGATGATGTTGTAACCAGGATTAAGAAAGGAATGCTTCGGTGGTTTGGTCATGTGGAAAGAATGAATGAGGAAAGAATGACAAAGAAAATTAATGTTACAGAAGTGAATGGTAGAGTCGGAAAGGGACATCCTAGGCGAAAATTTATCGACCAAATTGGCGATTTATTGAAAATGGGCCAAATTAGGAGCACCCTTAACCGACGAGCAGGTATGCGTAGGTATATGGATGTGAAGGAGGTGAGAGAGGTGTGTCAGGATCGTGCCAAATGGAAGTCTGTAGTCTCTGCCTACCCCTCTGGGTGACAGGCGTGAGTGCTTATTATTATTATTATATTATTTAACAGGGTAGAGGTAGCTTTACACCAGTATGGCGCTCGAAAAACGTAATAATTTTCTACCACTGTCTGAGCGATACTTTAAATGTTTTTAGATTAATAAGTATGTTTTGATATTTATATTACATTTTTAAAAGGAAAAAGTTCTCACTTCATTAAGCTTAGTAAATTACTTGACAAATAATAATAATCGATTCGTTCCAAAGTAACAAGTTCACGCCATCAATCAAATGAATACGACGGGAAAAATTGATAGGTTTTTGTTGTTCATAAAGTTTGTGGAAAAGTTGTTAATAATGTATGAAAAGGATAAATAGACAAACAACCTTCAGATATTTGTGACTGTTAAATATTACCGTGTAAAACCGTACCGGTGTAAAAATATCCAGTAACCCTTATCCACTACCCAACCTGCCAACCAATTGTGACATCTTAAAGCGAATTCAATCACTATTAATTTTACATATCGTAAGCAACCTAAAGTTGATCTCCAACGGCACCAATTGCAATTTCAAGTGCTAATTTATTACGTGCTCGGCAATAAAGAAAAACATTATCAGTAAACCTGCTTATCTAATAAATAAATAAAAAATTCGAAGACATAAAAAATCACCAACCAAATGCATTAGAGCAATGCAACGGACGCACACTAAAACTAAAAATCCTCAGAAATAAGAGGACTGTCATGCTCTGTGAGGTATACAGGCTTAACTTTATTCTTTTACAAAATATGAAATGAAATCAATATGTGACAAATTCTTTCTTATTTAAGAGCCGTTCATATTAACAAGTGAAGTCCCGTAAACACTTCCCCTGTAGGTAAGATGACACAAGAGGAGGAGAAATAATTCTAAACGGTACTTTTTTGTTTAGACTGGTAGAGTGTATTTTAAATCTCATTTCAATAATATGAAACGGGATGTAATGTTACACCAGTACTAAATATACCCGAGAAGGTATTTTAAAATCAATTACACAATATAAAATATTTCTTGTATTTTATATGTCCAAATGGTCTAATGCGGCTTATTGCTATTTCTGTATCCACCATTAAATATAAATACACCTCGTCCACAAAGTTACGAGTAAATATTTACATCATTTTGTATCGCATTAGAACGTTTCAACTTACTTTTTGAAATATAAATGCTTTTACTATTTTCTCTAAAGCAATAGTGGCTTTCCTTATTTTCTAAATGGGTTAGTCGAAATTTTTGTTTGTCAGACATAAGATCTCTTCACTAACATACTGTTATGCTGCTGTATTTTTCAAAATGTACTATTTTACATTGTTATATCATCCGTCAATAAACCGTCGATTTTTGAATTTTAAAAGAGGTAAATCCAAACTATTAAGACTACTTACAAGTTTTATTGTGATTGCCACCTCTAATTCTTATTTCACCAAAAAATTTTTGTGCGTAAACTTCGATGCAGCATGTGCAGCGTTGCCAACACAATTTATCAAATTCCTCAAAAATCCATATCAAATTCCCCCCAATTTTATTTTAAGTAATGATACAATTTTAAATTAATTTTATTAGATTTATTTTTTAACTAACTTTTTCCATTTTACCGATTTTTTTACAATTTCCATATAGTTGTTACAAGCATTTTACTCCACTAAGTATTTTTAATTACTTCCCTTGTTGCCACCAAGTAACTACTTTTATTTTCTTATCAAGATATATAAGAATAATACTGGAACTATAGGCGTAGATCGCTCGTTTATTCTTTATGTTTTATTTAGTTTCTAATTTTGTGTATATGCATAAATGCTGACAACAGTTGTAATCTTTGTTAACAAAGTTAAAATATCTTTTTCAGCTTGTCGTTATAAAATAAATAAACATATTAGTTTTAAAACTTAAATATCACTCTTAAATATTTTTTATACTTCAATATGGGGCTCTATTTTATAGCGAGGCGACAAAATAACATCTGTTTATTGATTGGAATATGTTTGTACCATAATACTGCAAACACCTCGTAAACACGTACCTGTGCGAAATATCCTACTCTCACAGAATACCAAAATAAAAGTATACAGTATAATGCTGCTGTATCACGTACGATGAGAACTACTAGAGACCCAATATCCTGGAAATATACCATTTTGTCTAAGACCCTTCTTATTTTAGTACCCTTCTAAATTAATGATGCTCCATCGTTATGAGGGTAGAAAATACAAGAAAGTATGGGCAGAGCTCCAACCTCTCACTAGGAGGCAACTTATTTGGTCCATTACGATCTTTAGTCGCCAAACTTCAGAGGTGGATAAAATATATCATTTTGGTCGATCTATCTGTCTGTAATTATCGATCTTTAATCCAGAAGACAAAAGCAGTCCTAAGTACGAGGGTGGCACTGAAAATTTCGGGAATCGAGGAATTGACACAACTTTACTATTTAAAAATGTATTTATTGCTTTTCGAAGTATTCTCCGTGAAATTTGACACATTTTTCCACACGATGGAACCAATCATTGAAGCAACCATTCCATTCCGAATTTGGGGTCTCCAAAATGGCCGTTTTGTAGGCGTCCACAGCTTCTTCAGGTGATGAAAATCTCTGTCCACGCAATTTATTCTTTATTTTAGGGAAAGTATAGAAATCATTAGGGCTTCGTTCGGGGCTCTACGGCGGATGGTCTAATAATTCTATGTTTTCTTGCTCTAAAAACTCTTTTGTTCTGTGTGCGGTGTGAGAACTCGCATTGTCGTGATAGAGGATGATGCGGCGGTTGTAGTTCTATTTATGGAGTTCAGAAACGACCTGTGGCAAAAAAATGCTAGCATACCATTCTGCATTAATCGTTGTTTGTCCCTTAAGAGGAAAAGTCGTAACATGGCCGGTTTTGGAGACAAACGTGACCACCGTTTTTTTTTGCAACACTCCGTGAACGAACAATTGTTGTTGGCTTTAACTCATTTTCGAACACCCAAACTCGTGACTGGTTTTTTGTTCCGGGTTTGTACGCGTACATCCAGGATTCGTCACCTGATACAATGTCGCATACAGCATTTGAGGATCCTGCGTGGAATCTTTCGAGAGTTCTGACGCACCAAGTAACGCGAGCCGCTTTTTGCTCTTCACAGAGCGAATGCGGTATCCATCGGGAAAACAACTTACACCTAATTGCTCATGCAAGATTATTTGTATTTGACTCATGCCAATGTCTAAAGTTGTCTAAATTTCGCGGTATGTCACATGTCGATCTTCCTCAATCAGCTTACGCACAGCATCAACGTTTTCTTGGGTAACTGCAGTTTTTGGACGACCTTGACGGGGATCGTCACTGAGCTTGACACGTCCACGTTGAAATTCAGCAAACCAGCGTTAAATTGTGGTTTTGGATGGGGCTTTATCACCAAATGCAGAAATCATCCAGTCAACACACTATTTTTGTGTTAAACCACTTCGAAAATCATAATAAATCATCGCTCTTGAATTTTCTCGAGTCAATTTCATTTTCTCAACGACTAAACAAGTTTGACAAAACCTTGAATAAGAATCTTTTTTTAAATAAATAAATGGTATTCGGTTTTTAAAACCAAGAAGTTTTCAATTAAAAAGGTTTTAATATAACAGGAACAGTGGAAATATTCCATTCACGATACTTTTAGTGCAGCCTAGGTAGTATATGACGTCTTTGTCAAAAACTATATGTTGACCGATCTAGTACAAAAGTCTTTGCATTACAGATCGACGCCCCCACTATAATCAATGTAGAAATATCCGTTTTCAGGTAAGCACTCATAGGCCATCATACATCTATCATACATCTATTATAATTGCATCGGTGGATCTACATCTGCACAAATCGATTTAAGCGGCTGACATCTTGGATGTTTATTCGAAAAAAAACTGCAAACAGAGTTTGAAAACCATTTCCAAATTTAGATTCGGTTCTTCACTTGTTCTGAGAAGTTTCTCACAACAATTTTATAATAACTCTTCATTACGTATCGGGTTCTGGTTTCGAATAAGTTATCACTTTTAAGATGCCGTTTCCAGAATACGGAAATGATTCAGGTTTTACGTAGTTTATTGGCAATTTAGCTTCATTTTTAGGGTTCTGTAGTCAACTAGGAACCCTTATAGTTTCGCCATGTCTGTCTGTCCATCTGTCCGTCCTTGCTTAATCTCTGTGACCATTAGCACTAGAAAGCTGAAATTTGGTGCCAATATGTGTATCAATCACGCCGACAAAGTGGTAAAATAAAAATTGGAAAAAATGTTTCATTGGGGTAGCCCCCCTATATGTAAAGTGGGAAGTGATTTTTTTTATTTCAACCCTAACGTGTGATATATTATTGGAAAGGTATTTAAAAATGAATAGGGGTTTACTAAAATCATTTTTATGCCGTGTAGTGGCGTTTGAGAATATCTTCTACCTCATATCTTCCCGTGGGTGTCGTAAGAGGCGACAGAGGGAGACAGGCAGGAGATGGGCAGCAGCATCTTCCTGATAACAACTGTAAGATAATAAAAAACTGCGGTTGCCAACCCGCTCGCCAAGCGTGGCAACTATGGCAAATATCCCCCCATGAGTAACGACGACAAACAAACGGCCCCCAGTCCCCGGCGGCCCCGCTATTCCTGGCTACGGTGGCGACCATGGTAACGGCGGGGCAGGGGGTGCTAAGAATCTCCGGTGGAGGTTCGGTTGCCACCTACGACGACTCGACCTGGCAACATATAACGCACGCACCCTGAGGACTGACGAGAAGATAATAGAGTTGGAAGAAGAGGTAGACAAGTTGCGCTGGCATATTATTGGGTTATCCGAGGTCCGAAGAGAGGGGGAGGACACGGTCCTCGAGTCCGGCAACTAGTTCTATCACCAGGAGGGCGACCATCTGTCCCAAGGAGGTGTCGGATTTATCATCCACAAGTCTCTCGTCAACAACGTTGTAAAGGTTGGGAGTGTGTCGACGAGGATCGCGTACCTGATACTCAGAATCACCAAACGGTATTCGCTGAAGGTCATACAGGTTTACGCACTAACCTCGGCATATCCCGATGAGGAGGTGGAGGAAATGTATGAGGATATTTCCAGAGCCATACATTCCTCCACAACCCACTACACGGTGTTGATAGGAGACTTCAACGCAAAACTGGACACAAGAGAAAGCGGTGAGCTGAAGGTAGGGAAATTTGGAGTAGGGCAACGGAACCGTGGGGGTCAGCAGCTGGCCGACTTTATGGAGAAAGAGGGACTCTTTATGATGAACTCTTTCTTCCAGAAGCGGCTCCACAGGAAGTGGACCTGGTCAAGCCCCGACGGTTCGACAAAAAATGAGATTGACTTCATTATGACGACCAGACGCCAACTGTTCAGTGATGTCTCAGTGATCGCAAGGGTGAAAACTGGCAGCGATCACCGAATGGTTAGAGGCACACTGAACCTAAACGTTAAGTTAGAGAGGTCTCGTCTAATGAAGTCAACGCTCGTGCTCTAATCCAGAATCCCGAAACCTTTCAGCTCGAGTAACGTAACCGCTTTCAGTGCCTAGAAGATTGCAATGCAGTGGACGGTATGTATGACAAGCTCATGGAAACTGTCCATGCGGTCGGAGCTAAGTTCTGCAAGACCGGCCGCAGAAGAACACAAAAGCTCTCCGATCACACTCTTAATCTCATGGCTGTTAGACGGGAGATGAGACTGCAATCGTCGACAGATTTGAGAGCATACAGGCAACTGAACAGACAATCTCCAAATGCATGCGGCGGGGCTTACGCAAATTTAATACTGCTCGTATTGAAGAAGCGATTGAGCAGAACCAGGGCTCCAAAGTCTTTGCCAGAGATCTGTCTGCCAGTAAGAGCCAACTGTCAAAGCTGAAGACTGAGTGTGGCAGCATCGCTTCCGGGACACCTGAAATTCTGAGTGAGATTGAGAGGTTCTATGGGCAGCTGTACACATCATCGTTGGAGCCACACGCAAGTGTGAGTAACGATCCAAGAGTGGGTCTTATCCGACACTATTCCGATGATATCCCGGACGTCAGTCTGAGCGAGATTAGAATGGCTCTCCAGCACCTTGAAAACGGCAAGTCCCCGTGCGAGGATGGAATTACAGCGGAGCTTCTGAAAGCGGGTGGAAAACCGGTACTTGAAGTCCTTCAGAGGCTCTTTAATTCCGTCCTCCATGGTGGCACTACTCCGGAGGCGTGGAGCAGAAGTGCGGTGGTCTTGTTCTTCAAGAAAGGTGACAACGTCTTTTTAAAGAACTACAGACCGATATCCCTTCTGAGCCGCGTTTACGTGCTGTTTTCGAGAGTCATTACGAATCGTCTCGCACGCAGACTCGACGACTTCCAGCCTCCCGAACAAGCCGGTTTCCGAAAAGGCTTTAGTACCATAGACCATATACATACCCATTATAATATTAATACATAATACCCATTACCCATAATCATTTTTATTGAGTAGAAACAGAGTGACCGACATAGCCCAACGGATTAGTAAGCTGAAGTGGCAATGGGCCGGCCATACAGCTCGAAGAACCGACAACCGTTTGGGAAAAAAGGTTCTCGAGTGGCAGCCTCGTACCGGTAGACGAAGTGTAGGGCGACCCCCCACTGGATGGAGTGACGACCTGGTAAGACATGCAGGAAGTCGATGGATGCAGGTGGCTCAGGACCGTGCTTTGTGGCATACCTTGGGGGATGCCTATGTTCAGCAGTGGACTTGTAAAGGGCTGTAATGATGATGATGAATGATGAAAATCATTTTTGATAATGTCAATAATTTCGGAAATAATCGCTCCAAAAGTAAAAGACAATGTGCCCCCCCCCCCCCACTAACTTTTGAACCATAAGTTTAGAAAATATGAAAAAACCTGAAAAGTTGAACTTTATAAGGACTTTCTAGGAAAATCATTTTGAACTTGGATAGAAACAACAGTACCCACTACCGGGAGCAGTTGCAGGAGCCTTTAAACTCATAAGTGGGAACACTTATTGTGACGGACGGGAAACTACGGAACCCTTCACTGAGCGTGGCCCGACACGCTCTTGGCCGGTTTTTATATTGTAACTTCATTCATATAGCACAACACTTTTTATTACTGCATAGACACACTTTGAGTTCTAGATTGAGGGACACAAATAAGGCGATGAGCAGTATCGAATTCCTGATAACGACTAAAAATAAAAAACTGCGGTTGCTTACCCACTAGCTAAGCTTGACAAAAATGGAAAATGAAAGAGGCAATCTATTTGGTAACTTATGGGGCATGCTGCATAGTTCACGAGTGAACTTTAATGGACTGTATCGATGACGGTAAGTAAATTTTAACGAAAATATTATTTTATTGCTGTCACTCAATAAAATCTAGCAAGTTACTTACTTTGGTTTTGGTTCTGGTTCTAGTATCAGAACAGCTAAATACCGAGGTTTACTTGGTACAAAAAGTATTCAGTTGGCGTTTTGTGAACGACTACAGCAGGAATTGAAAATCGTTTTAAATTATTTAACAGAATTTAGATTATAATGAAATTTTCACTCTTCGGTACGGTGCCGTTTGTGCAGTTTAAAAATACCAAAATTTTCTGATTAAGCTTCGAAGAGTCTACGTTGCGTTGTAGTTTGGCTAGACACTCCGATAGACATCCGGCCCATAGACATCTACATCTATCCCCTTCGTTTAAGTAAAATAAGAATGCGTTATCAAAACTGACAACTTGAATGAAACGCTTCGTTTTCAGTGAAAAGGATCGTTCTATAAACTCACGATATGGAAACTGCTTTCCTTTTTCGAGCCGACTCCTCCGTGCTAAAACAATAATATAGCACAAATTTTTTACCACGTAAACTATTGTAATATTCATAAATTAATTTTTATATTTTAGAAAACCAAAGAGCTTTCAAAATCTCATATACCTAAATTCGAGACTATTCAAACAAAACACACACTTAACCCTCAGATAACCAATCTGCTTATAGCTATTTCTAACAGCTTCAAGATGCTGACAAACTTTTTCATTCTTATTTAAGTGACATTTACGATAGCTCAGTAACGACGTTAAGAGGCTTTTCATTATCATTAAACGAGGAGAAAAAAAACTTGAACAGTAAATGAGGGCTAAAATTTATTACAATTGGTTCAGGATAGTAAACCGTTAAATGATTGTTTTGTTGCTTTTGCGAACCAATTATTTGTTGAATGATTTCTTATATTTACATGAATACTACATATTTAAATAAAACTTGTTTTTACGGATTTTACCGCGTTTATTAACTTTTGTATATTCCCGACGTTTCGAGTACTTTACAATACCCATGTTCTCGTGAGACTAAAATACTCGAGGTGCCGATGTTATAGTTACCCGAGGTTACCCACGGATTAAAATTATTCAGTTTTGTTCAGATCTAAACAGTAGGAACTTAAAGTATCATGAAGTCTTGCAGTTGTATGCTTGGATTGGGATTAAGTTTTATTTAATATAGGATCCCATGCAGACGGTAGCACCCTTTTTCACTTGGGGTTATGTCAACGCATACTCGCCTCGCGGGGGCAAGGACGGGTTATTTCGGACTCGCACTGACTAAAACCCCATGGTGTTTCAAATTCGTCGCATATTGGCAGGGCCACGGGGACGCTTTCGCACACATACGCGGCTCCACCAGCGCTGGCCGCCCCATGGCGGCACCTCCTCGGGAGAGGACTACTATTACCATCTCCTTCTCAGGTGAAGCGAACCAGAATACATAGCACTCCCTCCTCCGCAGCCTCCATGTTCACGTGCGTAACAGACGCTACCGTGTCCAATGCGCGAAGCCCATGGCCAGGAAAAACGAGAACTCAGAAGCAATAGCCTTCCTAACCCCGGCGGCTGATCTGGTCTATGGCTCCGCTGCCAACCATGATTCGGCTGCCGAGAGTAGGCAGAGCAGCACCTCGTAATGCCGACACTCCTGTCCCTCCGCAGCCCCGTAATCACCGCATCAATTAACGGTGCGGCCCCTTCAAATTAATTATCTAGATTATTTTATTAACAAAAAATAGCAATGTAATGTAGATTATTTTCCAATAATTCCACAGCCTTATTAAAAAGGTAGATTTAGGTATATCTCCAACCAGCTACGTTTTTTTAATTATAATGAAGCAGTCTACAGCTATACTGAAATAAATATAGCAAATAGTTACCATGTGTATAAAATACCATAACCAACGATATTCTATTTTACATCCTGTTTGAAACACTGTGGTTTCGTGAATGTGCAACATATGCCATGTATTACCGATACTAAAATTTCAAATTATCTATTTAATTATATTTATGTATATCCTCATGTATATCCATTAAATTCATTTTATTCAAATAAGTTTTAAAAGAGGTATCATCTTTGGAGTTACTATTTAAAATTGTATAGAAAAACGAAGTCCAATCAGTGTAAAATTACATTATGCATCATTACAGTTTACAATAAAATAGTAAATGGCTCTAAGTAACCCAGTATATCTATGTCATTGCGAAGGCCTATGATCGGGTTTGGCACAAAGCGCTTCTTTCGAAGCTCCCTTCCTATGGACTTCCCGAGAAATTATGCAATAGGATCACCAGCTTTCTTGCAGATCGTTGCACCGTCCTTGACGAGTGATGGACAAGACGGTGCAAGCTCCAATTACAAGCCTATTAATGCTGGTGCTATCGCCAACGCTGTTTCATTCATTGCTATGCAGATGACAGCACGGGTACACCGGCCGTGCCAATATTTCTCGGGAAAACGTCTCCAAGTACCGGGACCAACTTGTGTCTGAAGTCAAGTCGTTACTGAACAAAGTCTCGGATTGGGGGCGACTAAATCTAATCCAGTTTAACTCTCAGAAGACACAAGTTTGCGCGTTAACCGCTAAAAAGAACCCCTTAGTGGTATCTCCTCAGTTTCAAGGCACTTCCCTTGTTGCCTCAGCCAGTATCGCAATCCTCGGCATCGACATATCGAGTGACGTGCAGTTTCGTGGTCACTTGGAAGAGAAGGCCAAATTGGCCTCTAAAAAGCTTGGCGTGCTCAGCAGAGCGGTACACCGCCTGCAATTTTACAATGCGCAGGTTCGCACTACGTGGCGAACGTCCCGATACCATCCACAACATCTGGATGCTTGGCGGTCCACCACTGTACGTTACACAAGGAGTTTTCTTCCGCGTACGACCTCTCTGTGGAATAGTTTACCACCGGCAATTTTTCCGGACCGATACGACCTAAGGACCATCAAAAAAAGAGCTTACTCCTTTCTAAAGGGCCAGAAACGTAGCTGCAATTTCCCTGGTATTGCGGTTAATCTTGGGTGGCAGTAGTCACTTAATATCAGGTGAGCCGCATGCTCATTTATAAATAAAAAAACTCTTCTATAAATAAAATAAATAAAAATGTCCGTACTTTATTCGTAACATAAACGTCCTATCGTTTATGTTACATACCTAAAACATTCTAATATATAGATGTTAACTTTTATTTTTAAAATTTTGCCTCTTCTTAGGTTTGCTTGTACATTCAGTTAATTTGTGATCAAATTCATTAAATTCAAAACATTTGATTCTCTTTGGAAAAGATGGGCATTGATGATCCACGTTGCCACAGTTGTAACATAGCTGAGCAACCGCAACCAAGTTACTCTTCCTGAGCGTGGGTGCTCAGGCTGCCCCACGTACTCTGGAGGGGCGGGGGCAATGCCACTCGTGACTCAGGAGTCCGCTTCAGCTGATATTTCATATCTCTCCTACCCGGGGTACAAATTAGATTACTACTGTTTCCCGAGGTTGGAGTTGGCGTATACATCACATCTGTTTTCGATACCTCGGCAGTCTTGAAGGTACGGACCTGTTCATACTATGGATGCGCGTAAACAGTGACGACCATCACCGCATCTACGCGTATCTCTATAGGCCCCATAGCGGAAATGCTGGAACAGACTGACTCATCGACCACGTCCAAATGACTACAGATTCCGTGCTACAGCAGATCTCATCCGCAGAGATCGTGATCCTTGGCGATTTTAACAGCTACTGCTGCTGACTGCTGCCATGTTTGGCCTATAGTTCGGCCGAATGCGATATGATGCGGTCTTTTTTTTGCATCCTACCCTTGGGGGCGGGTTTACTTCCCGCCAGATAATTCCAGCATTGTTGCTAATTCTGTCGCTGATGTGGTATTTCAGGGTATGAAACTTTTTATTCCATCCATTGTGGTGTCCACGGGAGGCAGATTTCAGCTATGGTTTGGTAGGTCCTGTAAAATAGCATCACGCTATAAACAGGAGTGTTTTCGGGCCTGGGTTGACGCATCAACATCTCGGGATGTAAACACAAGCGCTCTCAAAAAGAAGTATAATTCTGAAAAAAATATACGCATGATCCATCTCTAGACAAATTATTACCTTTGTGATATAGCAATATGCGCTAAATATATATATATATAAATATATAATATTATATAAACAAAACCATATTAAACTAAAATATTTTTAATATTATCACTATTTCCTTTGAAGAAGCAGAAACACGACAGTTTTCGCTTAATTAAACAGATAATTCGCTAACAATAGAAACTAAAAACTCCGCTTTTCTTAATTAAACGTGAAGATAATAAACACGGGCAACAACAATTAAGTCTTATTTACAAGTATTGGTGCTGGAAAAACAATTGCTAAAAAACTGTTTACTTTAACCACTTTCACTAACTTTTATTTTATTGCTTCCTGAAGATAAATTCCTCAACCAGAAAAATAGTGCTATGACCTGCTTCGATTATATTGCGATTTATTTCTAATAAAAAGACTTATGTTTTAAAGGGGATTTACTTTTACTAATAGGGGACCTACTAGGAGTTTGTCTGTGTAGGAGCCATCTTCTTACCCACTTCTACCACAAATTAGCAGTGAACTTGAACTAATGTGTTAAGATCTAGAGGATATAAATTGCCAGGATACTTGCTGTCTGTGAAGATATTCCGTGTTGACAATAATTTGATGTTCAAGTACATACCTGCCAGTCACATTGAACATACCTGCCGGCGACTGTGTCAATACCATATTATTTAAGTGCAATTTTCACGTTACGGAATTCCACTTTCATAAAATGACTAAACCTTATCGATATATTTCAAAAAACAATGAATCTTGATGACTTTGAGCATCAACTTGGGATGCCTCCATCAAACCAGAAAGTCTTGTGCAAATTATTAAAGAATTTAATGCATTTCGCGACTATGTTCAGAAGATCTTCAAGCTAATGCAACAGCAAATTTACGATTTGAGCCTGTTAGCCGAAAGAATTACTTTATCCTTAGCGGAGAACCTGAAGAGGCTGATGAGAATACTGCTGGTTTTGTTACCACAATATTAAAAAGCAACCTTGGTCTCAAGGACATAACAGCCTTGTCCATCAAGGTTGTACACCTTGGATCGACATCTACGTGCCGTAGTAGGCCTGTACTTTTCAGACTTACTGATTCATCCCCCCGCTATACTGTTTAGAGGAAAAAGGCTACACTTAAGGGCACACCCTTTGTACTTTCTAAATTCCTTACTAAACAACACAAAACTGTATTTATGGAAGCACGTAAACTTTTCGGTATTCGTAACGTTTGGACGCTGGAAGGAAACATCACGATTAAATTGTTAGATGGAAACCAGTATAAAGGGTTGACTTCTGAAGACCTTAAAAAGTTTGTTCTTGGTAAGAAATCGGATCCTGTCGGCCAGTTGATATCAGGTGACAATGCAACTCGGGCATCAGGAAAGTCTGTACCAGCACGTACCAGACGTGCTGGTAAGATTAAATGATGTGTTTTTGTGTAATCACTGTAGTGAAATCTCATCGCAATCATAATTGTTTTACTGATAAACTAATTGCAATGCAATTTGTTTATATAACTGAAGATACAAATTAATTAGACCCTTTTGTCATTCTTCCATGGGCTTAACTTTATGTACCTAGTGTTTAAGTTCTGCTTAAAATTCCATACCTTTTTCTTTCAACTCTTTTTATCCTCTATTTTTATTATAGTCTAACATAAAAAAACAGTCTTTGGTCTATTTAGTGTAGTAATATTTAGTAAATAATAAGCATTTTTTATTTAAATTAGGATTATAATTTTTGTTTCAAGTGTCTTGTTTTATTCCTTACACCATATTTAGTAGTTATTATTTCTATTCATAACCTACAAGTTTTAATTATAGTGATTTTATAACATAATACATTGGGTCCAGGATTTTAATCATTACATTATATATTTAAAAAATAAGATAGTACTATAGTATAAGTAGTACATGGAATTTAATAATAGAACCGGATACCTATGTTATTAGATAATTCAGTGCACTTTTAATTAATTCCCATACTAATGTTGTTGTTGATGTTTAATATAATCATGCCTATTAATGATTTGTACACAATCTATGATTTCAAATATCGGTTCTTGTACATATACGTCTAAATGTTTTTGTGTTATGTATAAATATATAAGATTAGTATTGTTACGCGCTCAAATCGGTGGCACTAGCGCCATCTAGTCTCGAACCGAAGAACTAAACTTCTTGAAGTTTAAAACTCGAACTCTCGGTACCTTGCGCGTGTTTACTTGAATATTCTGGATATTTTGCTAATTTATATAAATAGGCGCTGCAAGATGCGATCGGGGAGAGTTGAACTCGGCGACACAACCGAAGCTTCGGAGCGGAATTAAGTGAATTAGTGTGTTTAATTATTAGTGTTTTTAACTTTAATTTGTGTAAAGTAAATTAAAGTGTTAATTTAGGTAATTCTATCGGCAATTTTTATTGTCACGAACCTCAAGCTCGTAACAATTGGTGTCAGAAGTGGGATAAAATCATGCCGATTTTACCTAAGGAGGAAACGGAGGGTGTCCGTACCCAAATTCAACGCCAGCAGGAGACGGACCAACGAAGATTTGGTGGTGCAACGTCGCAGACGTCGGAGGGCCAGCCACCGGCTGCAGGCCCGTCGGTAGCTCCTACATCTGCAGCACCTGACTTAGGTGCTCTGATGGTGATGCTGCAGGAGCAGGCTCGCCAGCAGGCGGAACAGGTCCGTCAGTTGAAAGAGCAGCTGCAGAGTGGACAGGAGGAACAGGTCCGTCTGTTGAAAGAGCAGCTGCAGAGCGGACAGGAGGAACAGGTTCGTCAGTTGAAAGAGCAGCTTCAGAGTGGACAAGAGGAACAGGCCCACCGACAGGAGGAACAGATGCTCCTCATGAAGGACCTTCATGCTACCTTTGGGAAAGAGATAAGGGAGGTGAAGGATAGGGTTGCTCAACATGACAACCGCCTGGTGGAAGCTGAAACCCGAATCGAAGAACATGAAACCCGAATCAACCATGTGAACAATCGGGTTGACAACGTAATGGCTGACGTGAAGAAAACGCTGAACGACCTCAAACTTGGGGATGGAACTACAGCTCCCGTAGTAGCTACAACACCTTCGCTACGTTGATTCAAAGTGCCGCCGTTCGACGGGACCCTTTCCTGGTCGGCCAACAAAATCCAGTTCGAGGCCGTCATGGAGGCGAACGGCTGGAATAAAAGCCAAGCCATGACTGCACTCACCCTAGGCCTGCGCGACCAAGCCTTAACTGTGTTGGAAGCTCTCGGTAAGAAAGTGACCTACGAGTAGCTTCTTGAGGCCTTGGAAGCGAGATATGATGACGCTCATCTGGAACACGTCTTTCGCGCGCAGCTTAAAGATCGCGTGCAGCGCAGCAACGAAAACCTGCAGCAGTGGGCCCTTGAGGTGGAGAAGATGGTTCGAAAAGCATACCAGTCTGTACCTGCGCTCATCGAAGGGAACCTGGTGCAGACATTCATCGACGGCATCCGCGACCTGGAAGTCAGAGCTGCTGTGAGGCTCAGGCACCACGAGACGCTTAAGGACGCCTTGGCCCATGCACTGGATCATCGTTCCCATCGCGTCAGGGAGGTTGCAGCAGCTACAGTTCGCGACCGCAACAAAGGATACAGCCCTAGGTGCTATGGATGTGAAGAAAAGGGCCATCTTCGATCCAGCTGCCCTAAGCGAACCCTAGAAAGGGAAGGTGAACGATCCCAGAAAGGTTGTGCGGCCAACAGCACCGCCCAGCAGCAGCAGGGAAACGAGTAAAAGCCAGAACTGCGGGGCGGGTGCTGGTTGATGTTAAAAGAGCCCCAAGGATCTCGATCTTACAAACCCATGATGGGAACAGTCTAATCATCAAGGGCGAGGTCAACGGAATGCCGTGTAAACTGACCATAGACACTGGAGCCTCTCGTACGGTTAGTTCCCAACTTATAAGTCAGTTGCTTGGGGACTCCGCATACAACCGAGAACGCATTAATTTGGTAACAGCCACCGGTCAGCGTATACCCGTTCGTGGAGAGAAGGAGATGGAGTTGAAGCTAGGCAACGTGATCTACCTGCAGAATGTCAACGTGGCTGATATAATGGACGACTACATCCTAGGCCTAGACTTTATGAGGAATAATTGTTGTGAGATGGACGTTAAGCAAGGTGTTTTGAAATGTGGACAGGAGGAACTTTTTATGGAAGGTGCGTTACCAGGGAACGTGTACAGCACTAAGAAGATTGTTCTTCCGCCGAGATCGGAAACGATTGTTCCGGTTAGTCTTCCTCGAAACGCTGGGCAAGCTCACCGTTGTGTACTTGTGGAAAGGGTAAACAATGACCTTCCATGGAAAGTAGCTCGAAACTTGGTCAGGACCACTGACATCTCAGGATTACGTGTGCTGAACCTTTGCGACCGGGAACAGATTATAGAAAAAGGCACACTGATAGGTACTTGTGAGGAAGTGGATTGGTTACGTCGGTGCCAATATATATCGAGTGGGTCCCCCAGCAAGGATACAGAAACGAGAGTGAGCACACTTTTGGAAGACTGTCGCAGTGTTCTCTCCCCGAACGAATTGGTCAAGGCGAAGAAGTTGTTACTCAAGTACGCCGATGTATTCTAATCAGACGATGCTGACATAGGAAAGACTGGCTTAGTTCAACACAAAATAAACACAGGAGAAGAATTGCCTATCCATCAGCGGCCAAGAAGATTGCCGGTAGCACGTGAAAAGGAAGTGGAAACCATGATTGAAGGAATGGTGAAGGATGGTGTTATTGAGCCTTCCTCTAGTCCATGGTGTTCACCAGTGGTGCTGGTGAAGAAGAAGGATGGCAGCATGCGGTTTTGTGTTGACTACCGCCGTCTGAACGACGTTACGAAGAAGGACAGCTATCCCTTGCCAAGAATTGATGACACGCTGGACATGCTTATAGGAGTAAAGTGGTTTAGCACGCTGGATCTAAAAAGTGGCTACTGGCAAGTCGAAATTGACCCTAAGGACAAGGAGAAAACTGCGTTCTCGACGGGAAAGGGTTTGTGGCAATTTAAAGTAATGCCGTTTGGGTTGTGCAATGCACCAGCAACGTTTGAAAGGCTGATGTAACTTGTACTTACCGGGCTAATTGGCGATGCCTGTCTGGTCTACTTGGATAACATCATCACCGTAGGCCGTACGTTTGAGGAACACCTTCAAAACCTGGAACGCGTGCTCATGAAGATTCAGAGTGCCAACCTCAAGTTGAGCCCGATGAAATGTTCACTATTCCAACGGCAAGTTAACTTTTTGGGGTTTGTAGTATCGGAAGAAGGCATCCGCACAGATCCAGAGAAAATCGCCGCTATCAAGGATTGGCCGGTTCCAAAAGATAAGACGCAGGTTAGAGCATTTTTGGGTTTGTGCTCCTATTACCGGCGATTTGTGAGGAACTTTGCAGATATAGCCAAACCTCTGCACAAGCTAACCGAGGAGAAGCGACATTTCTGCTGGGATGAAAGTTGTAATATCGCATTCCAGGAGCTCAAGGACAGTCTGTGCAAAACACCTATTTTGGGAATTGTTTATGGTCCATAAACAATAATTAAAAAGGCTGAAGGTACTCCGGGTTTAACAATGACATCGGGACGTCAGTCATCTCAGTCCCCCGTGACCATGGGTGCTGGAAAGCGCCCGAAACGTCGGGAATTAAAATAAAAAGTAAAAATAAACGCGATAAAATCCGTAAAAGTAGTTTTAATCATGTGTAGTGTTCGCGCAAATATAAGAAATCATTACATTTAATCATTTAACCATTCTCACTCAAAACATAAGGAGTATTTATAAAAATTTTGACACTTTTCAAGTAATGTTGGACTCACTAAACATTCATTGCGATATACTAGTCATGACAGAGTGTCATCTTTCAAAAAATAAGCCCATTCCAACACTTAATAATGACTATAATAAATATTTTACAAAAAACACTTTAAATCAGTGTGACGGCGTGGTATTTTACATACATAAGAAACTTAACTACAAAATATCGGAACCTTGCATTAGAAATGCCTCTTGTCTTGTGCTTACCCTAACTGATACAGTTCTAATAGGTATATATCGTACACCTTCAATATGAAACACTGACGACTTCACCACATCTCTTCAAACCTTACTCCGCCGTTATAAAAGTTATCAAAACATTATTTTAACCGGTGACATAAACATAGATATCAAATTCGGTTCCATAGACACTAACTGTCCCAATTATTTAACCTCACTTGCTTACCATGGATTGCTTCCTGCTCATAGGCTTCCAACTCGTGACAAAATGTACTATGATCATATGATGCTAAAAACAGTACACCCAACGAAATCTCTCGTACTCACTAATGCCCCCACTGATCATTCCACTGTTCTACTAAACCTTATGAATAAGCCAGTGCGCCGCAATGTTTCGAAAACTAAGGTTTCCGTAAATTATATAACAACTCTTGATGAAATAAAGTCCAAGCTTATAAAAATACTAGACATACATGACCCAACACTGGCTGCTGATGCTTTGATTAGTATAATTTCAGTAGCAATGAAAAATAATCAAACGATAACCACAATTCCCGTTAGAAAACGCTGTATTCAGCCATGGATAACACCTGGAGTATTACGATGTCTTCGAAATCGAGATAAATTACATTATAAAGTTAAAAAAAATCCTGATAATCACATTTTAAAAATAACTTATATACGTTACAGAAATTACTGTCATAAGCTTGTCCGGAAGCTTAAAATAATTATGAAAGGAGGAAATTGGATAATGCAAAAAACAACCCCAAAATGCTGTGGAAAAATATTAAATCAATTTGCTATGTTAATAAAGATAATACTGACGACACAC
Source organism: Parnassius smintheus behrii (assembly GCA_036936625.1). Lineage (NCBI taxonomy): Eukaryota > Metazoa > Arthropoda > Insecta > Lepidoptera > Papilionidae > Parnassius > Parnassius smintheus. The sequence continues at coordinate 25,714,222 of JAUPFT010000012.1, forward strand.
ATAAACTTACAACTATAGCGTCCTCCCCTGTAGAATCTGCAAATTTTATTAATGATCACTTTTCTAGTATAGGCAAAAACCTGGCTGAAAATTTAAAAAACTCTACCCCTCCTATAGTAAATAATAACATGACTAAAATACCAACTCCAATGAATTATTTTGTTCTACTAGATACCGACCCGTTGGAAATAAATTCGGTCATAAGCGATCTCTCTAATGAGTCTGCCCCAGGATGGGATAACATTCCAACATCATTTATTAAAATGGCCAGACACACCCTTACACCTATAATTTGCCATATCTGCAATCTCTGTTTTAAAAGTGGCCGATTTCCCATAACATTTAAAAGGGCATTAGTAACCCCTATACATAAAAGTGGAAGTAAAGATGATGTGGACAACTACAGACCAATTTCTGTGCTAACAGTTCTATCAAAAAAAAAGAGAAACTAAAAAATAATAATGTTAACTTTTATTTTTAAAATTTTGCCTCTTCTTAGGTTTGCTTGTACATTCAGTTAATTTGTGATCAAATTCATTAAATTCAAAACATTTGATTCTCTTTGGAAAAGATGGGCATTGATGATCCACGTTGCCACAGTTGTAACATAGCTGAGCAACCGCAACCAAGTTACTCTTCCTGAGCGTGGGTGCTCAGGCTGCCCCACGTACTCTGGAGGGGCGGGGGCAATGCCACTCGTGACTCAGGAGTCCGCTTCAGCTGATATTTCATATCTCTCCTACCCGGGGTACAAATTAGATTACTACTGTTTCCCGAGGTTGGAGTTGGCGTATACATCACATCTGTTTTCGATACCTCGGCAGTCTTGAAGGTACGGACCTGTTCATACTATGGATGCGCGTAAACATTGACGACCATCACCGCATCTACGCGTATCTCTATAGGTCCCATAGCGGAAATGCTGGAACAGACTGACTCATCGACCACGTCCAAATGACTACAGATTCCGTGCTACAGCAGATCTCATCCGCAGAGATCGTGATCCTTGGCGATTTTAACAGCTACTGCTGCTGACTGCTGCCATGTTTGGACTATAGTTCGGCCGAATGCGGTATGATGCGGTCTTTTTTTTGCATCCTACCCTTGGGGGCGGGTTTACTTCCCGCCAGATAATTCCAGCGTTGTTGCTAATTCTGTCGCTGATGTGGTATTTCAGGGTATGAAACTTTTTATTCCATCCATTGTGGTGTCCACGGGAGGCAGATTTCAGCTATGGTTTGGTAGGTCCTGTAAAATAGCATCACGCTATAAACAGGAGTGTTTTCGGGCCTGGGTTGACGCATCAACATCTCGGGATGTAAACACAAGCGCTCTCAAAAAGAAGTATAATTCTGAAAAAAATATACGCATGATCCATCTCTAGACAAATTATTACCTTTGTGATATAGCAATATGCGCTAAATATATATATATATATATATATATATATATATATATATATATATATATATATATATATATATAATATTATATAAACAAAACCATATTAAACTAAAATATTTTTAATATTATCACTATTTCCTTTGAAGAAGCAGAAACACGACAGTTTTCGCTTAATTAAACAGATAATTCGCTAACAATAGAAACTAAAAACTCCGCTTTTCTTAATTAAACGTGAAGATAATAAACACGGGCAACAACAATTAAGTCTTATTTACAAGTATTGGTGCTGGAAAAACAATTGCTAAAAAACTGTTTACTTTAACCACTTTCACTAACTTTTATTTTATTGCTTCCTGAAGATAAATTCCTCAACCAGAAAAATAGTGCTATGACCTGCTTCGATTATATTGCGATTTATTTCTAATAAAAAGACTTATGTTTTAAAGGGGATTTACTTTTACTAATAGGGGACCTACTAGGAGTTTGTCTGTGTAGGAGCCATCTTCTTACCCACTTCTACCACAAATTAGCAGTGAACTTGAACTAATGTGTTAAGATCTAGAGGATATAAATTGCCAGGATACTTGCTGTCTGTGAAGATATTCCGTGTTGACAATAATTTGATGTTCAAGTACATACCTGCCAGTCACATTGAACATACCTGCCGGCGACTGTGTCAATACCATATTATTTAAGTGCAATTTTCACGTTACGGAATTCCACTTTCATAAAATGACTAAACCTTATCGATATATTTCAAAAAACAATGAATCTTGATGACTTTGAGCATCAACTTGGGATGCCTCCATCAAACCAGAAAGTCTTGTGCAAATTATTAAAGAATTTAATGCATTTCGCGACTATGTTCAGAAGATCTTCAAGCTAATGCAACAGCAAATTTACGATTTGAGCCTGTTAGCCGAAAGAATTACTTTATCCTTAGCGGAGAACCTGAAGAGGCTGATGAGAATACTGCTGGTTTTGTTACCACAATATTAAAAAGCAACCTTGGTCTCAAGGACATAACAGCCTTGTCCATCAAGGTTGTACACCTTGGATCGACATTTACGTGCCGTAGTAGGCCTGTACTTTTCAGACTTACTGATTCATCCCCCCGCTATACTGTTTAGAGGAAAAAGGCTACACTTAAGGGCACACCCTTTGTACTTTCTAAATTCCTTACTAAACAACACAAAACCGTATTTATGGAAGCACGTAAACTTTTCGGTATTCGTAACGTTTGGCCGCTGGAAGGAAACATCACGATTAAATTGTTAGATGGAAACCAGTATAAAGGGTTGACTTCTGAAGACCTTAAAAAGTTTGTTCTTGGTAAGAAATCGGATCCTGTCGGCCAGTTGATATCAGGTGACAATGCAACTCGGGCATCAGGAAAGTCTGTACCAGCACGTACCAGACGTGCTGGTAAGATTAAATGATGTGTTTTTGTGTAATCACTGTAGTGAAATCTCATCGCAATCATAATTGTTTTACTGATAAACTAATTGCAATGCAATTTGTTTATATAACTGAAGATACAAATTAATTAGACCCTTTTGTCATTCTTCCATGGGCTTAACTTTATGTACCTAGTGTTTAAGTTCTGCTTAAAATTCCATACCTTTTTCTTTCAACTCTTTTTATCCTCTATTTTTATTATAGTCTAACATAAAAAAACAGTCTTTGGTCTATTTGGTGTAGTAATATTTAGTAAATAATAAGCATTTTTTATTTAAATTAGGATTATAATTTTTGTTTCAAGTGTCTTGTTTTATTCCTTACACCATATTTAGTAGTTATTATTTCTATTCATAACCTACAAGTTTTAATTATAGTGATTTTATAACATAATACATTGGGTCCAGGATTTTAATCATTACATTATATATTTAAAAAATAAGATAGTACTATAGTATAAGTAGTACATGGAATTTAATAATAGAACCGGATACCTATGTTATTAGATAATTCAGTGCACTTTTAATTAATTCCCATACTAATGTTGTTGTTGATGTTTAATATAATCATGCCTATTAATGATTTGTACACAATCTATGATTTCAAATATCGGTTCTTGTACATATACGTCTAAATGTTTTTGTGTTATGTATAAATATATAAGATTAGTATTGTTACGCGCTCAAATCGGTGGCACTAGCGCCATCTAGTCTCGAACCGAAGAACTAAACTTCTTGAAGTTTAAAACTCGAACTCTCGGTACCTTGCGCGTGTTTACTTGAATATTCTGGATATTTTGCTAATTTATATAAATAGGCGCTGCAAGATGCGATCGGGGAGAGTTGAACTCGGCGACACAACCGAAGCTTCGGAGCGGAATTAAGTGAATTAGTGTGTTTAATTATTAGTGTTTTTAACTTTAATTTGTGTAAAGTAAATTAAAGTGTTAATTTAGGTAATTCTATCGGCAATTTTTATTGTCACGAACCTCAAGCTCGTAACAATTGGTGTCAGAAGTGGGATAAAATCATGCCGATTTTACCTAAGGAGGAAACGGAGGGTGTCCGTACCCAAATTCAACGCCAGCAGGAGACGGACCAACGAAGATTTGGTGGTGCAACGTCGCAGACGTCGGAGGGCCAGCCACCGGCTGCAGGCCCGTCGGTAGCTCCTACATCTGCAGCACCTGACTTAGGTGCTCTGATGGTGATGCTGCAGGAGCAGGCTCGCCAGCAGGCGGAACAGGTCCGTCAGTTGAAAGAGCAGCTGCAGAGTGGACAGGAGGAACAGGTCCGTCTGTTGAAAGAGCAGCTGCAGAGCGGACAGGAGGAACAGGTTCGTCAGTTGAAAGAGCAGCTTCAGAGTGGACAAGAGGAACAGGCCCACCGACAGGAGGAACAGATGCTCCTCATGAAGGACCTTCATGCTACCTTTGGGAAAGAGATAAGGGAGGTGAAGGATAGGGTTGCTCAACATGACAACCGCCTGGTGGAAGCTGAAACCCGAATCGAAGAACATGAAACCCGAATCAACCATGTGAACAATCGGGTTGACAACGTAATGGCTGACGTGAAGAAAACGCTGAACGACCTCAAACTTGGGGATGGAACTACAGCTCCCGTAGTAGCTACAACACCTTCGCTACGTTGATTCAAAGTGCCGCCGTTCGACGGGACCCTTTCCTGGTCGGCCAACAAAATCCAGTTCGAGGCCGTCATGGAGGCGAACGGCTGGAATAAAAGCCAAGCCATGACTGCACTCACCCTAGGCCTGCGCGACCAAGCCTTAACTGTGTTGGAAGCTCTCGGTAAGAAAGTGACCTACGAGTAGCTTCTTGAGGCCTTGGAAGCGAGATATGATGACGCTCATCTGGAACACGTCTTTCGCGCGCAGCTTAAAGATCGCGTGCAGCGCAGCAACGAAAACCTGCAGCAGTGGGCCCTTGAGGTGGAGAAGATGGTTCGAAAAGCATACCAGTCTGTACCTGCGCTCATCGAAGGGAACCTGGTGCAGACATTCATCGACGGCATCCGCGACCTGGAAGTCAGAGCTGCTGTGAGGCTCAGGCACCACGAGACGCTTAAGGACGCCTTGGCCCATGCACTGGATCATCGTTCCCATCGCGTCAGGGAGGTTGCAGCAGCTACAGTTCGCGACCGCAACAAAGGATACAGCCCTAGGTGCTATGGATGTGAAGAAAAGGGCCATCTTCGATCCAGCTGCCCTAAGCGAACCCTAGAAAGGGAAGGTGAACGATCCCAGAAAGGTTGTGCGGCCAACAGCACCGCCCAGCAGCAGCAGGGAAACGAGTAAAAGCCAGAACTGCGGGGCGGGTGCTGGTTGATGTTAAAAGAGCCCCAAGGATCTCGATCTTACAAACCCATGATGGGAACAGTCTAATCATCAAGGGCGAGGTCAACGGAATGCCGTGTAAACTGACCATAGACACTGGAGCCTCTCGTACGGTTAGTTCCCAACTTATAAGTCAGTTGCTTGGGGACTCCGCATACAACCGAGAACGCATTAATTTGGTAACAGCCACCGGTCAGCGTATACCCGTTCGTGGAGAGAAGGAGATGGAGTTGAAGCTAGGCAACGTGATCTACCTGCAGAATGTCAACGTGGCTGATATAATGGACGACTACATCCTAGGCCTAGACTTTATGAGGAATAATTGTTGTGAGATGGACGTTAAGCAAGGTGTTTTGAAATGTGGACAGGAGGAACTTTTTATGGAAGGTGCGTTACCAGGGAACGTGTACAGCACTAAGAAGATTGTTCTTCCGCCGAGATCGGAAACGATTGTTCCGGTTAGTCTTCCTCGAAACGCTGGGCAAGCTCACCGTTGTGTACTTGTGGAAAGGGTAAACAATGACCTTCCATGGAAAGTAGCTCGAAACTTGGTCAGGACCACTGACATCTCAGGATTACGTGTGCTGAACCTTTGCGACCGGGAACAGATTATAGAAAAAGGCACACTGATAGGTACTTGTGAGGAAGTGGATTGGTTACGTCGGTGCCAATATATATCGAGTGGGTCCCCCAGCAAGGATACAGAAACGAGAGTGAGCACACTTTTGGAAGACTGTCGCAGTGTTCTCTCCCCGAACGAATTGGTCAAGGCGAAGAAGTTGTTACTCAAGTACGCCGATGTATTCTAATCAGACGATGCTGACATAGGAAAGACTGGCTTAGTTCAACACAAAATAAACACAGGAGAAGAATTGCCTATCCATCAGCGGCCAAGAAGATTGCCGGTAGCACGTGAAAAGGAAGTGGAAACCATGATTGAAGGAATGGTGAAGGATGGTGTTATTGAGCCTTCCTCTAGTCCATGGTGTTCACCAGTGGTGCTGGTGAAGAAGAAGGATGGCAGCATGCGGTTTTGTGTTGACTACCGCCGTCTGAACGACGTTACGAAGAAGGACAGCTATCCCTTGCCAAGAATTGATGACACGCTGGACATGCTTATAGGAGTAAAGTGGTTTAGCACGCTGGATCTAAAAAGTGGCTACTGGCAAGTCGAAATTGACCCTAAGGACAAGGAGAAAACTGCGTTCTCGACGGGAAAGGGTTTGTGGCAATTTAAAGTAATGCCGTTTGGGTTGTGCAATGCACCAGCAACGTTTGAAAGGCTGATGTAACTTGTACTTACCGGGCTAATTGGCGATGCCTGTCTGGTCTACTTGGATAACATCATCACCGTAGGCCGTACGTTTGAGGAACACCTTCAAAACCTGGAACGCGTGCTCATGAAGATTCAGAGTGCCAACCTCAAGTTGAGCCCGATGAAATGTTCACTATTCCAACGGCAAGTTAACTTTTTGGGGTTTGTAGTATCGGAAGAAGGCATCCGCACAGATCCAGAGAAAATCGCCGCTATCAAGGATTGGCCGGTTCCAAAAGATAAGACGCAGGTTAGAGCATTTTTGGGTTTGTGCTCCTATTACCGGCGATTTGTGAGGAACTTTGCAGATATAGCCAAACCTCTGCACAAGCTAACCGAGGAGAAGCGACATTTCTGCTGGGATGAAAGTTGTAATATCGCATTCCAGGAGCTCAAGGACAGTCTGTGCAAAACACCTATTTTGGGAATTGTTTATAGTCCATAAACAATAATTAAAAAGGCTGAAGGTACTCCGGGTTTAACAATGACATCGGGACGTCAGTCATCTCAGTACCCCGTGACCATGGGTGCTGGAAAGCGCCCGAAACGTCGGGAATTAAAATAAAAAGTAAAAATAAACGCGATAAAATCCGTAAAAGTAGTTTTAATCATGTGTAGTGTTCGCGCAAATATAAGAAATCATTACATTTAATCATTTAACCATTCTCACTCAAAACATAAGGAGTATTTATAAAAATTTTGACACTTTTCAAGTAATGTTGGACTCACTAAACATTCATTGCGATATACTAGTCATGACAGAGTGTCATCTTTCAAAAAATAAGCCCATTCCAACACTTAATAATGACTATAATAAATATTTTACAAAAAACACTTTAAATCAGTGTGACGGCGTGGTATTTTACATACATAAGAAACTTAACTACAAAATATCGGAACCTTGCATTAGAAATGCCTCTTGTCTTGTGCTTACCCTAACTGATACAGTTCTAATAGGTATATATCGTACACCTTCAATATGAAACACTGACGACTTCACCACATCTCTTCAAACCTTACTCCGCCGTTATAAAAGTTATCAAAACATTATTTTAACCGGTGACATAAACATAGATATCAAATTCGGTTCCATAGACACTAACTGTCCCAATTATTTAACCTCACTTGCTTACCATGGATTGCTTCCTGCTCATAGGCTTCCAACTCGTGACAAAATGTACTATGATCATATGATGCTAAAAACAGTACACCCAACGAAATCTCTCGTACTCACTAATGCCCCCACTGATCATTCCACTGTTCTACTAAACCTTATGAATAAGCCAGTGCGCCGCAATGTTTCGAAAACTAAGGTTTCCGTAAATTATATAACAACTCTTGATGAAATAAAGTCCAAGCTTATAAAAATACTAGACATACATGACCCAACACTGGCTGCTGATGCTTTGATTAGTATAATTTCAGTAGCAATGAAAAATAATCAAACGATAACCACAATTCCCGTTAGAAAACGCTGTATTCAGCCATGGATAACACCTGGAGTATTACGATGTCTTCGAAATCGAGATAAATTACATTATAAAGTTAAAAAAAATCCTGATAATCACATTTTAAAAATAACTTATATACGTTACAGAAATTACTGTCATAAGCTTGTCCGGAAGCTTAAAATAATTATGAAAGGAGGAAATTGGATAATGCAAAAAATAACCCCAAAATGCTGTGGAAAAATATTAAATCAATTTGCTATGTTAATAAAGATAATACTGACGACACACATAAACTTACAACTATAGCGTCCTCCCCTGTAGAATCTGCAAATTTTATTAATGATCACTTTTCTAGTATAGGCAAAAACCTGGCTGAAAATTTAAAAAACTCTACCCCTCCTATAGTAAATAATAACATGACTAAAATACCAACTCCAATGAATTATTTTGTTCTACTAGATACCGACCCGTTGGAAATAAATTCGGTCATAAGCGATCTCTCTAATGAGTCTGCCCCAGGATGGGATAACATTCCAACATCATTTATTAAAATGGCCAGACACACCCTTACACCTATAATTTGCCATATCTGCAATCTCTGTTTTAAAAGTGGCCGATTTCCCATAACATTTAAAAGGGCATTAGTAACCCCTATACATAAAAGTGGAAGTAAAGATGATGTGGACAACTACAGACCAATTTCTGTGCTAACAGTTCTATCAAAAAAAAGAGAAACTAATAAATAATAGATTGAAAAAATATCTCATAAATAACGACCTACTCTCTAAACACCAATTTGGTTTTAGAAATGGAATTTCTACTCAGGATGCTGTGTTAGCTTTAACTGAAGAAATAAGTAAGCAACTGGACTCTGGTAACAAATGTCTTGGAGTCTTTTTGGATTTGGCCAAGGCGTTCGACACCGTTTCTATTCCTATCCTGTTAGACAAACTATATAAATATGGTATAAGAGGCCTGCCTCACGCCCTTCTAACAGACTATCTTACCGAACGTCAGCAACAGCTCAAGCTTGGTGAATATCTTAGCCGTCCATCAAATATCTCTTATGGTGTCCCTCAAGGTAGCGTCCTCGGACCTACTCTATTTTTAATCTATGTCAACGATCTATGCAATTTAAGCCTACAAAATTGTCAAATATACACCTACGCAGATGACACTGCTCTCATTTTTAACGCAAAATCATGGGAAAAACTAAGGATTATTTTGACTCCGGAATATACCATATATCTAACTGGCTAAGATCGAACCTTCTGACCCTTAACATTAACAAAACTAAATTCATACCTTTTACTATACGGAAAAATACACAACCATATTCTAAATTTAACCTAACAGTTCATACCTGCTATAAGCCATATTTAGATAGCTATAATAATTGCTCATGTGATAAAATCACTAGGACTAGTACCATCAAATATCTCGGTGTAACTATTGATCAGCACCTTACCTGGAGTCAACACATTGAAAACATTGCTGACAGGATAAGGAAACTAACATGGGTATTTAAAAACTCAGGTGTGTTACAAATGAAACCACTCTTATAACCACCTACAAAGCTCTAGCGCAATCGGTAATGAGTTATTGCATACCTGTTTGGGGTGGTGCAGCAAAAACACGTCTAATAAGACTAGAAAGAGCTCAAAGAGCTCTAATTAAGGTGATGTTCCTGAAACCGTTTCGATTTTCAACTTCTGAACTACATAAGTCTTACAAATTGCTTACTACTCGCCAGATGTATATATTGAATTGTATTTTAAAAAAGCATCGACATTTACCTTTCATACCTCATCAGACACCAAAACGTAGGAGTGCCAAAATTTGCAATATACCACAAAATAAAACAAAGTTTAAACAAAAGCAATACGTATTCCAATCTATATCTATTTACAACAAATTCAACAGCAGATTGAATATTTACCCCTTGACGTGGACTAAAGTTAAACGTGTAGTGACTCAATTTTTATTAACACTAAACTACGACGAAACTGAACAATTTATTACATAACTTTTATACCTCGAACAGCCACACTAATTGTTAAAGCACTACCACACAACCACAAAACACACACACACACACACACACACACACACAAGCAAACGCGTGCATGCTTTCCATGCATGCTTATCATGTAATTATTATTATATTCCAAATTTCACTTACATTCTAATGCTAGACCTTGCCTTGCTTTTTGTTTTTTATTGATTAACATTGTATTGTCTTGGTGGATGAGCGGGGTACCCAGTAATACAGGTTCTCAACCTACAGGGGCCCTTGCGACTGGTTTAAAATGTATCATTGTAAATCAATAAATCATTTTTTCATTTTTTCATTTTTTCATTTTCAAACAAACGAGATTGGTCAATCGATCTAGGCCACTGCTGCTTCACGACAACGCAAGACCATTTACTACATAACAAACAATCACTAAGTTAGATGAGCTGCAATTGGAATGTCTGCGACATCCAACGTTCTCCCCGGACCTTGCTTCAATAGATTACCATTTTTTTTTTTGCGGAATTTGGACAACTTCTTACAGTGAAAAAAATTCAGCTCCGTTGCGGCAGTCCAAACCACCTTTAAAGAGTTTATTGATTCTCGCCCCCATGATTTTTTTAGTAAAGGGATCAATGAACTATGAGATGGCAAAAGTGCATAGATAACAACGGTGCATACTTTGATTAATTAAAAATATTTTACAAAAAAAATTTTTTGTAAAATATATTTACGGCTTTATATTCCTCCCGTATAAAACGCCTATTCCATATGTAAGGACCTATTATATTCCAGTTGGCATCACAGCGATTGTTTTTAATTTTCACAAATGCCCGATCACGTTTTGCCACTGCTTTATGGATGTCACTGTCCATCCACGGTGCTGGGGGGCGCTTGACTTTAACATTGCGAATCAGGGCTACTGCATCGTATAACTGAAGGATATTATTAGTCAATGTTTCTACCATATGATATACATCTATATATGTATATATATATACATACATATATATATGTATATATATATAAAAGTTACATCTTTAATATGACGAATTTTTGCAAAGAAACGCATGAATCCCTTAAATATATTATACTATATATGATAAAAAATAAATAGCACTATTTATTCTTCTATTTAATTTTTTATATTTCTAATATAAGATAAGTACGGCTATGTGCTTGGAGCACATAAGCTTTGAAAGTTGCAACAGGTGGCTTGGACTAAAACTTTGGCTTAGCTCTTAAACCCGAACTTCTACAACTCCAAATGTCGTGTGTGCATAATTAAGTCTATGTCACACTTCGCTGTTAGCACTTTAGAAATTTACATTCACTGAGTCGCATGAAATTTAATTACATTATCGCCAAAGAAGTCGGCACTAACCTTTATATATATGTTAAATTATTATTTTCTATGTTATACTTGTTAGTCTATGCTACCTACTTTCTTTTTCTTATCATCAGCGAGTTAACTGACCACAGTAAACCAAAGATCCCTTATAAAACTATAGCCAAACATAACCGTAACGTAAAGTAGATAGGTATACGATTATAATACCATTTTTTTAGATATTTAGGCCGGCTACATAAATAGGGAGTTCAGTTTTTGGATTCCGTTTCGTGATTCCAATTCGGGATTCCGAACGCAGCATGTCCTTATAAAATCAAGGTCACGTCACAGACCTACGGTAGTTTTCCGTTCTAAATTTTGCGGGAAAAACGGGATTCCATGTGTATTTAGCCGACCCGTTCGTTCTGTTTCGGAATTCCGTATTTAATAAGTGTGGAGGGCCTTAACAAGCTTTACCTCACATTGGATATTTTAATTATATCGGAGATTACCAGTAAACGCAAACAAAATATTGAAGCATTTTTATTAACTCTAAACGTGACTCATCACAAACTAAACTGCAGTGTACAGGGGCTGCACTAAAAGTATTAAAATCTTTTTAATTTAAAACTCCTTGGTTTTAAAAATCGAATACCATTTATTTATTTAAAAAAAGATTCTCGGTTTTGTCACAAGGTTTTGTCAAACTTGTTTAGTCGTTGAGAAAATGGAATTGACTCGAGAAAATTTAAAAAACGATGATTTATTACGACTTTCGAAGTGGTTTAACACAAAAACAGTGTGTTGGCCGGATGATTTCTGCATTTGGTCATGAAGCCCCATCCTAAACCACAATTTATCGCTGGTTTGCTGAATTTCAACGTGGACGTGTCAAGCTCAGTGATGATCCCCGTCAAGGTCGTCCAAAAACTGCAGTCACACAAGAAAACTTTGATGCTGTGCGTAAGCTGATTGAGGAAGATTGACATGTGACATACCGCAAAATTCAGGCAACTTTATACATTGGCATGAGTCAAATACAAATAATCTTGCATGAACAATTAGGTGTAAAATAGTTGTTTTCCCGATGGATACCGCATTCGCTCTGTCAAGAGCAAAAAGCGGCTCGCGTTACTTGGTGCGTCAGAACTCTCGAAAGATTCCACGCAGGATCCTCAAATGCTGTACACAATATCGTATCAGGTGAAGAATCCTCGATATACGCGTACGAACCCGAAACAAAAACCCAGTCACGAGTTTGGTTGTTCGAAAATGAGTTAAAGCCAACAAAAATTGTTCGTTCACGGAGTGTTGCAAAAAAATTGGTGTCCACGTTTGTCTCCAAAACCGGCCATGTTACGACTATTCCTCTTGAGGGTCAAAGAACGGTTAATGGAGAATGGTATTCTAGCATTTGCTTGCCACAGGTCGTTTCTGAACTCCGTAAAGAGAACTGCAACCGCCGCATCATCCTCCATCACGACAATTCGAGTTCTCACACCGCACACAGAACGAAATGATTTATATACTTTTTCTAAAATAAAGAATAAATTGCGTGGACAGAGATTTTCATCACCCGAAGAAGCTGTGGACGTCTACAAAATGGCCATTTTGGAGACCCCCAACTTCCGAATGGAATGGTTGCTTCAATGAATGGTTCCTTCGTATGGAAAAATGTGTCAAATTTCGCGGAGAATACTTCGAAAAGCAATAAATCCATTTTTAAAAAGTAATAAATTTCGGGAATCAAGAAAGTGTTGTGTCACTTTCTTGATTCCCGAAATTTTCAGTGCCGCCCTCGTACCAATCATAGAATACATAATTATATAATAGAACTGGGGAGTAGGCGGAGCCCGCGTTGGCACTAAAATGTCACTAACACGTCAATTCACACGTATAAATATCTACACGAGATGTATTTTGACGTTACAATCGTTTCCAAATTTCGCATGCAAATTATTTAAAAAATGCCAAATTGCACCCTATTTACAAATAAATATGTATTAAAATTTAAAAGATTTCTTTTAATGATGATCTTGAACATTAATCAAATGTATAAAAAATGTTAATTTATTCAGTCTGTCAACACAGCCAATCGGGTTTGGCGACGCCAAACCTCGTACAAAATAAATTTGATAGCCTTTCTATTGTGTATTATAGTATTCTACGGTACCAATTGTACTGCGAACGAGTTAAGTTCTAATACATTCGCTATCATAATACTGATTAATTATATAATAGCATTGCCCTTATTACGCAAAACATCGCTGACAACTAGTAACGAACAAGCACAATAGCGTCAAAAAAAGGATTTAAAGCGAAATACATGATGCATTGCAATTAAAAATAAAAATTACCGGGAATGAAGGTCAACTTTAGACTGTGCGTCCTGAGTCACACAGTCCTGAGAACACAATTAGCTGTTAGCGAATCTATGGTAGAGTTTGAATGTGTAAGTTTGTGCTTGGTTAATTGCGCTGACATCCAAACTTTCGTATTATTAGTAGTATTTCATATACATTCTATTTGTTGTCGACTAAGTTAGTCGACACCAAATAGACGATTTAAAAACTCTGGCATTTCTCCCAAGGGAAGATTACAATGATCCTCAAAAAATATTTTTTATTTAGCATCTTTTCATGGCATTATATAATTATTTTGTAATTATTACTTCGTGAAGTCTAAAATGAATGTGACTAGACATTTTCGACAAGAACACTAATACAAAGGGGCCATATACGTTCTTAAATCAACTAAAAATTACTATAGTGTATTTCAGGAGTTAGACGACTCGGCACTTTCTCTAACAAAGACGCGTAACAATCAAATGCACTCTCTTTTGTCTAAACTCTGCTATCATTAATCTGTTTCAAGACCACACTTTCACATAGCTGTTTTCTTGACATATCTACTTAGTTATAGCAGTTGACGAGTCGTAGTATTTATGTAAATGCTTGAATTCACTCCAAGATTCTATTATTAGTAGAAGTATCAATAATATTGTATTTTCATTTTAATTGCTCCCAGCAACTTGAAGCGATGTGTCACAGACAAGATTGGCTACATCTTGAAGCGAACACTCTAAAAGCCGCCGAAGAAGATTAGTCAGTTCTTACCATCCGTCAAGTGTCACAATCCTCTACAGGATGCAGGAGGGTACAAGCTAGATTGTGAATGTGGTCTCTCATACATAGGGCAAACAAAAAGACCACAAATCTTCGCGAAAGGACATCGATTTCTACCAAGGATGATACGTGAGGCTATTTAAATTAAAAAACATCCTAATTTCAACAGAGAAGGAGGCTAGGTACTACCACCTGCTTTGGAACCTGTAATTAATAAAATTAAAACTAAGCCTAAGCATAGTACTGCAAGACTTCAAGACCGAGTAAGTTCATTCAGCGTAGATCGGACCATAAACAATAATTTAAAAGCTGAAGGTACTCCGTATTAACATCGACATCGGGACGTCAGTCACCTCAGTATCCCGTAACCATGGGTACTGGAACACACCCAAAACATCGGGAATTACAAAACATTTAAAATTAAACGCGATAAAATCCGTAAAAGTAGTTTTAATCAATGTGTAGTGTTCGCGTAAATATAAGAAATCATTATAAGAGGAACTTGTTCACGCTTAGCGCGATGGATTCTTGCAAGCTACAATTACCCTTTCAAAATTAAACTGGGTCATTTCTGTATAGTTTCTGGCATTTTTAAAAACTTAAGTAAGTTTCTTTGTATTTTTATTCGAAGTGAAACACATGGTAAATCAGTCTTAAAAATTGCCCTCAACATTGATGCTCGTGCCGTGGTATGAAAGTAAGCAGAAGTTTCTTCAACTACTCTAGCTCTTTCCACCAGCTGCTAGCTAGTTTATTCTTGATAGTACTTATGCCAGCCCTGGGTTCATACATATAAAATAAACCAACTGAAACATTACGGTTTTAATTGGTTTATTTTATAACAAAATAATCAAGTATGAATCTTTTCCAGATTTTAATCAGGTTTTATTGAATATTTAAAAAATGGAATAATTTACAATTAATTCTTCCGATTTTTAAAGTAATAAATATTTTACATAAATACAAATAAATTTCACCGCAGTTAAAAAATATACTCGAACAAATTTATATGAAACTTTATAACTTTTCCTGTTACCGTGTTGATAATTATGATTTTAATGCAGGCAGTACAATACTATGCAAATTTATATTTTCTTATCAATTTATGCATTAGAAATACTGAATGTCTTGTTACACATCAACAACGAAATAATAAGTATGTCTAACGCTATCGTTTTACTGTAGCGAATTTTCTGCGATGTATTCAAAAAATCCAAATTAACACGTTATTTGTTCACGCTACACCCTTCTGTAATTAGCACAACTACACATAAAATTAAACGTTAAAAGTAAAAGTAAATATTGGTGTCTATCAGTTAGAGTATCGGGGGTGTCATGTTGATCTTTATTACTATTATAACGTAATTTATTTTCGACTATTTGTCTTTCATTTTTACGTAATTCTTCGAATAAAGTAATCCATAAAGTAGTTGAGGGGCAGGACAGGCAAAGAAAATATATCGGAACAGATGCTCTTGTCATTTTTACTCTGTGTGTTTCCTATAGTGCCTATCAAAAATCCAGCTCCGAACATACGCATCTGCTATAGGTTGCCTCCTAGGAGCAATAATTTTTCAAATTTTTTAGTAGTTTTAGGAAGATGCTGCTGCCCATTTTCCCGTTAGTTTTTCTTTAACGCGTCTTACGATATTAATGGGACTATATGCACCTCCAGATTGAAATTATTAATTTTTCTTCGGATCTACGTAGTATGAACTTATAGTATCTAGAAGTCTTGTAGTTGTATGCTTTGGTTGGGATTTAATTTTATTAATTACAGGATCCCAAGTAAATGGTAGCACCCAGCAATTCTCTATTGAAATTGGGATGTTTTTTTGATTTCAATAGCCTCGCGAATCATCCTGAGATGGAATCGGTGTTCTTTAGCGAGGATTTGTGATTTATCAAGTCTGATGTAGTGACAGAGGCTATCCTATCCGTTACATGTTCACAAACTGCAGACTTTCCTGGGAAGGCTTAATGACAACTGCAAGACTTCAAGATTCTATAAGTTCATACTGCGTAGATCGGAATAAAAATTAATAATTTTAATCTGGAAGTAGCCGTGGTTAACTATGTCTTTAAAAAAAATTAAAACACTATTCGGTTGTATAAGTTAAACTTGGACCTATTAAAACTTTTGTCGTTATTATACAGAAAAATCTTAGTTTTTTTGACACATATACGTGAAAAATATGCACAAATATGTTGGTAATTCGATAAAAGTAACGACATTAAAAGGGTTTCGATGTCAATTCAAAATACTGCTTTAACCTTATAGTAATTACATACATACGTCGCTATAAGGTACTACTTTCAACAAGCCCAATGGCAAAGTAATCACTTTTAAATTTAGGAAAACGAACTGGAATTCCTCAAACAATATTAATTGTCACTGAAACTATGTTTTAAATACACGCAGTTTCAAATTTCTGATTACAATTAATGTTAAGGTCAACAAGTCAATATCAACTGCGTATTACAATATACTCAAATACGAGTTTAATATATATATCAGAGGTTCCTCCTTACTACATCACCATAACCACATTCTTGAGTCTCTTTCTAAACATTTATGTATTTATTTATTTGTTTACCACTTACAACTATCATCACCGGTCTATTACCTAATACATCAGTGTAGTTGCAAACTTAGAAACTAGAACAATCATAATATAGGTATATCATGCACAACTCGAAGATATTTTACAATAAGTGGCCTTTGGGAATTCATTCAGAGTACAGTTGAAATAGTCAATCTGTTGTGGTGCACACAGCGAACGCGCCAAAGGTTCGTTCTGTAGCAAGTTGGTGCGCGCTTGCGGCACCGATAACCGTCGTCGTCTTACTATACTATTCATGTAGAGTAGCACCATGTTCTTGTTCACATGCAGGGTGTTTGTGTTAGATTGCTTAGCGAGCCACTGAAGGTATACGGGGTGGATGGGTGACTGACTACTATAATACTGTTGTACAATGTATAGAGTTTGAGGTTGAAGTCTCATATATTAAAGATATATAATAGTAAGGTCCACGGTACAAAAGCACTATTATAGAAGGTATATACATTGTAGAACCATTACGATAGTAGAGTTGTGGATTGAAGTCCTATATGTTAAAGACATAATAATAAGGTCAATAAAATAAATCAGATATGTGGAAGGTCTCTAATATGTTAAAGCATTATATTAATTGAAATGGGACTTGAAAAGGATTATTATAATAACGTGTAGACTGCATACAGCGTCGGAGACCGAGGTAAACTTGGACTCGCTAACTGATGTGTACTAAATATATCATCTTAGTGCCGATGGTAAGCGGATTTTGCTTTAGCAATACGGCTTGCCTGTGAACATCGTACACCCATACAGTTCGTGAGCGGCGTCTTAGCACATCGCATTATGATTTATCGGATATATATTTGAATGAGTGTACGTGGTAGCACTTTTAAGTGTAACAAGCATACCAAGCTCCATGGTCTCCGTAGTCTTATTGCATTAGCGTTATGATACATGGATTTTTGACTACTGGTGTCTTGGTAGCATGCTAATGTGATACGTTGGTGTTATTTTTAGTTAATAATAATACCAATTTTGTTTACAAAGTCCATTTGGATAATGTGGGTGAGTTGTGAGAAGGCGCCATCCGTATGATAGTTGTATTGACGCTTACTGCTACTTGCGGTATTGCGGCATGTGATGAATCTGCGGGTGTGGTGATTTCTGCTGAGATTGTATGGGGGAGCTTGGGATGGTGTAAGCCGACGCTAGTCTTATTGAAGCTTCGATTTCTTTTCGTTTACACAAAATACACTTTTTATTGCATATGCGTAACAAAGAGAATATAATCAATAGGTTTAATAGGCGGGACTCCCTTAGTCAAAGTAAATTGATATGTATGAAAGGGTCCCGAACTATTCGACCAACATCAGAACATGACATTTATTTTTTGAAAAACAGTGCTGACAACATAAGCAAGTTATACTTGTGCTGTATACGTCTGTCAGCTAATAATTTTACCGATATAATGTTTGCCGATTTATTGTTCATCGTAATTTTTTATAGAATAAGCGTGATAAGCGAGCACACAGTCCACCTGATATTAAGTGAATGCTCGATGAAAGGTCAAAATGCAGATTCGTTGTCACTCTAGAGGACTTAGATGGATTGCCTCAATTCCAGTAAAAAGGGTCTCCGGTTCTCTACATTCACCATACGAAACACAGCAGGATTAAGCTACTATTTTACGCTGATATTCTGTGAGAGTGTTATCCTTTCCCGGTCGAGCCAACCATTCGTGCTACAACAATACTACTTATACAAATTTTCATGCAATAGTTCATTTAAATTTTAAAACATCGATTACAATCGATTGGGCATCCCTAGTCATATTTTACACACCACATGACGTTTGGCAAAGATGCCGGCGATTTATGTTATTAGTTGAATAAAATACTTTTTAATGTTCATTTTGGCATGCAGCTAGTCCGTGTTATTAAAGTATTTGCAACTAAGATAATGAAATAAATAATTAATTATCGTGTATGTCTGATTATTTTATTTCACAGGGCGATTTTGGACATTGTCCTTTATTGAAACAAGGGTATACATTCTAAGTCACAATCATCATCATCTATACCAGAGTAATATACATAATATCAGAGACAATAAAACAATCTTCGAGATTAACTATGAATGCCTGAACACACAAATAATCAAAGCGGACATCACGTTGCCAATGTCCTGTGATAATTCTTCGCGTTTATTCTTTATCTTTTATCTATTACCTTCAGCCAATCATTTGGTGTTACATGTTCACATACATTGTTCAGCAAATTTAACATTTTGGGGTGGTGTTGTATCTTGCTGCGTGACCTGTAACGAAAACAATAAGTAAATTTATTTTATTAGTGATTCACTAATTAATCAACTTTATTTAAATGTTAAATACCTTTAACCTGCGTCCAAATCAATTAACGATTAATTATTAAATACTTGTGACACTGGCAACAGCCGTCCGCCATTTTGGAGTTCACGTTCAAAATAGTCACGCAAATGAATCATTTGATTTGATTTTGATTACTTGTAAGTTAGTTAAGTGATATGTGTTTTATTTTATATTAGTTTAAATACCTACGTTTAGAATAAGGGTGTAGGTGTAATGTAGGGTAAGCTTATAGTTAGTATAAGGAAGGTAGTTTGTGATCTCTCTCTCTCTCTCTCTCTCTCTCTCTCTCTCTCTCTCTCTCTCTCTCTCTCTCTCTCTCTCTCTCTCTCTCTCTCTCTCTCTCTCAATAAATGGTTGAACTTGAGACGTGTTTTCCTTTATCACACTTATATAGAAAAAGTCATAATTCTATTTAGATTCGAAACCAGGCATGTGCATGTCGATAAAATTATATAGGACTCTAAATTAATCGCAATGATTATGAGTTCATTTTATTACTTTATTATTAAATTTTTTCAAAAAAAATTCAGGTAAATATTATTATTTTATCGATTTTAAAATGTTTTTACAGTAGCAATAATTTCCAGGAATTTATTTCGTCATCGTTGGAGCCACACGCAAGTGTGAGTAAGGATGCAAGAGCAAGTCTTATCCGATGACACGCCGGTCTTCTGTCTGAGCGAGATTAGATTCGGGTAGGAATATCCTTGACCCTATTTTAACCCGTATGTTTCAGAAATTTGAAAAAGTCATGGTTTCTGATAAATGGCGGTGTATTTATTTCATTTACGCCAGACGATAATAGACTAGAAAATGAGCATAGCGTCATAGGTGCGTAACACATTAAGCGTCTAATAATAGCTAATCTATAGATTTCGTACGAATATATCCGATATCCTACAAATGCTTAAATCTATACCGCAAGAGGCCCTTTTCAGCAATGAAATTTCACCAATCGATGAAGAAAATTAAAGTTATAAATTGCAATTGCATGATTTTTTAAAGAAAAAATATAAATCTTTTTTTCCTGCAAGGTATTGATAGGTATATATTATGTTAGATGGTTTTTATACTCGTAAAAAGCTGTGTATTTTGATACATATTTAAAGAACATATAAAATATACAAATAAATCTCATAAATAAATAATCGAGTCGCTTGTGATTTTTAAATTTGGGTAAGATATAGACTATGGCCCCAGATTATTTCCTAAGACAGAGATATAAAATCAGAGTACAAAATTTTTATTATGCCAGCACATTTAAATATCCGGCACTATTACTACTATTACTATAGTATTTGGCATCACCACTTATAGATAACAGCTTTTATATTTGTCGCTTTTATAAATTACAAGTTCATAATGATATTGCAATAGTACATAAGTTTAATTTATGGTGTTTCTTTTGTACAAATTGTATTTTTGTAGGGTTTGTTGATGCTAATAAAATATTATGTCTACGCCTGTACAAAGTTTGTGGTCTTAATTTACCTTGTAACTAACATGAAATTTATAGATGTTTGATACGTGAGTAATATCTGGTTAAAACTTAGACATTTAATATAAGTTTCTGAAAGTTGGGATGGAACAAATTAAGTGACAGCCCATGTGTGCTATTTGAAGTATGTTCAGATCATAAAGGAATATGACTGTCAATAATCTTGTTATATTATACAATGATAACTATATATCAATGCTTTGTGTTTTATAAATAATAATAATAGTTAATAAAATGCTATCACCAACGCTGTTTCTTCTGCACATCAATGACATGTTGCAAACCGGCAACATTCATTGCTATGCAGATGACAGCACTGGTGATGCTCTGTACAACGGCCGAGCCAATATTTCTCGGGAAAACGTCTCCGAATGCCGGGACAAACTTGTGTCTGAAGTCGAGTCCTACGTACTGTACGGTAGGAGTTGTATAGTGTAACATACTTTTATGTATGTTTAACTAAGTTTATTACATGAATCATGATTTTAAGTTAAAAGGGTTACGGATAAAAACTATAATTTGTTATAACTTTACAATAAACACGTGTAACAATTAACAATTTAAGTAATAATAAAAAAATAATATAATATGAACATAGAGTAAAAAAATAAATAAAAGTGAGAAATTAAAATTTGATATTCAAAAATTATAAGTTTGAACATAACATTTTTTTAACACTTTTATACGTGGTAGAGCCATGCTGCAGCTTTATTAGTAGTATGGTTGTAGTACGAATGGGTCGGCTCAACTGGGGTGGGAAGAAGCTCTCACATAATACCAGAATAAAATAGTAGCTTAACTCTGTATCTGTAAGTACTGTACCATACAAATGGTGAGTGTTAGACCCGGAGACCCTTTAAACTGGAAACGAGTCGAGAGAATTCCATCTTAGTCTTCACTTTCAACACGCATTTGCTTTATAATTTGTAATCGGATGCCTATGGACCGCAGCATCCACTTACCATCAGATGAACTGTGTTCTCGTTTCTGACCTTCATCCTACATGTATAAAAAAAGATGATGCTGATGAAAATTAATCTATGCACTGCTCACTCTGCGTTTATTATCTGCGCTTAGTTTCATCGGTGTTGAACAGGATCTTTCATACGAGATAGGTGCTAGCGATAAAAAAATGCGTTGGAGTCAGGAATTAGAGGACACTACCATCGCCCCAGTTATTAAAACGTAGTATACACTAAACACATCTACTATAAATTTTTCATTTTACCCAAAATAATCACTTTTTAATTATAATAATAAAATCACTTGATCGTTGTGGCTGACGGTGATGGTGGTATTGTGGTTTTAAAGAATAGGTCAATGACTTGCCTTTTGCAAATAATACTATTTTCTTACCGCAAAAATGTCAAGTGGAGAAAGTTACTTTTTAGAAATTAAATATAATATAATATCAAATATTTTGTGTGATCTTTATTAGACATAAGCTTAATCTTTTTATAAAACTGTAAATACAAACATATTTTATTTATAGATAAATAGTAAATAATCACTACGTTTTATAACATACGTAAATATAATGAGGACTTTGGTGGTTGACGGTTATATTTACTGATTTATCCACGTCATGTTATCTATACCAAATCTGTATTTTTCTTTGATTTTGATCTGATTTTTCAACATCAGTTTATAGTTAATTCTGTATTGAAACGATAAAATATAACATAAACCATTTAAATATGTATGTTTGAATAGTTCAAATTATTCAATTTTGAATTCAGACAGGTTATAATTAAAACGATGAATAACTCTTTTCCGTCGAGATAATATCACCCTCAACCGCATCACATCAATTCAAGTAAAAGTTAACATGGCGGTTGTGAAAGTGAGAGCAAGAATTTAAATACGTTAAAAGGTAACGTAACAATATGGAGAAATGTTTTTGTAGAACGTTTTTGTATCGGTTTTCATATAAAATTAGTTTATGTACCCGCTGTATACATTTGTTTTGTATCAATAAAATTATACTTAAAAGTGGGTTAAGTTAAATTTTATTTCTATTTTCAATAATCTTAACGAGTTATGATTTTTGTTTATTAGATTGACAAATGAGCTACTCGTTCATATGATGGTAAGTGGTATTGTAGTTTATAAAACAAAACAAAAATGCATACTCTTAAGAATAAGTGACTAAAAATAACCATTGATATACACCAAATCAGAAATAAGTGTAAAACTGGTATCAGCCCCATTACTCTACTGATAATTAAGCGAGCAGCTTGAGCTAATAAAGTTGAAAAACCCTTTGTTAACAACACAAAAAACAAAGGCAAGGAGCCGATGAATAGAAACCGTTTTTTTTATTACAAAATCTAGAAAAATGTCAAAATACCATTGTTTTAGACATACAGTGTATAAGCCATGTTCTGAAATGAACAAGGCGACGCATTGACAGCAAACCATTTTAGGCCAGTTTCAAACACGCCATAACTCGAAAGCAATTAACCCCGAAAAATGACCCCATTAACAAGTTGAATTCCAAATTTCTTAAATAAACTTAAATAATTATCATGCTGAGAGCGCTATGGAAAGAATAAGCCGCCGCGCTGCTCCACTGCGTGTTGGCAGACTATATAAATATTGTCGAAACATTTTTATTCTCAGATATGCAGGTTTTTTTCGTGATATTTTCCTAGCCTGCAATGAGCACTTACAGTTAACAATTTCTGTATTGTGGGTGCGGATCTAATTCGGGTTGCTTGAGTATCGTCTATTAAGTTTACTGAGCCACTATGACTAATTAAATTAAGGCGGAATTCGTTCCAAAATTTCGATGACACCAGCACCTAGATTCTTTTTATAAATTATACATGAATTTAATTAGGCATCTGTAGTCATTCGTGTGTGTTCGACGGTGCTGAGTCGCAACACTGCGTCGCGCCAATTAGTTCGGTTGTTTCTCTCTCGCGATGGTATTTTCTATTAATAGGTTAATTTCATACTATGACCTTCAGAAGCATGACACGCATATGTTGTTATTTTCTCCATAGACTGCCTAATCAAAGACCATTTGAGCCCTAATGAATAATTAGGATAATATTTGTTTTTTTAAAGAATATTGTGAGCTGAAACTAAAGTAGGCATTTAAAAGCTCTTAACAGAACTTAAAAATATTTGGAATCGCTTAGTTGCAAGTAGCTCATAAGGTCTTAACCGTTATTAAGTCACTTACGTTTAATATAACTACAGTATACTTTATATTTTTATAAGGTTAATTTTTATAATTGTAAACACATGTGTGCATATTTGTATAATTTTAAGGGTCGGTATTTTGGGAAAGAAAAGTCAAATGTCCGGCGTTCAAATCTCATAAATATCTCTTACTAAACATTTTTTTTAAATAATATAACATACAAAAACAATATAGACTTACAATAATTTAATATATTTTTATTAGTTGTGAAAATGACTGGCGGCAGCAATTCGTGTTAAAACCCTGATGTCTATAGTGAATTTTGACGACTCTGTGGCATCCCCGGTGACAAGTTGTAAAATGATTGCTGCCAACTATATTTAAAATTTAATTATTGTAAATTGATATTATCTACCTCAAGCTTGAGTTACAAATGTTTGATACAACATAATTACATTTGTAAAATAAGTAAAAGTCATAAGAATTTTAATTAAATATTGGTTAGTTTTTCAACTAAAAGTGACAGCTATGACGAACATCGTTTAAACTTTTTGTAAATGTAATTCTTGTTATCCCTTTAAGATTATCTTTTAAGTTATAGTAAATTTTTTGAGATTTACCTTTTAAGTTAGTGTTGTTTCGGATTTCAGTTTGTATTACAAGTATTTACCCGATAGTTTAATTTGAGATCTGTAACTCAACGCAGATCTAGATAATTGCTTACTCCGCTTCTTTGGTTTTCGTTCTTTGTTTTCTTTTGCTATTTACACGTAATAGTATACGCGCGTAACACACGCAACGCCAAAACGCGCCAATAGATAACCAACTTCAAATGGAGCTTCAAAAACTTAAGTTGTCAAAGGAGCAGTGTGAGCTGTTGCTTAAAGAAAGGGGTGACAATGAAATAAAAATAATACATCATCATCATCATCATTACAAACCTTCATAAGTCGACTACTGAACATAGGCTTTCACCAAGAAATGCCACAAAACACGGTCCTGAGCCACCTGTATCCATCGAATTCCTACATGTCATACCAGTAAGGACGACGGCTTTCGTCCACCCGATCCCTAAAAAACGCAACCGCTCAGACCCGTCCAACTACCGGCCCATCGCCATCACCTCCTTGTTCTCCAAAACAAAACTGCCAGCTCATAAGATACCTTGAGGATCATCAGCTGATTAGTGATCGCCACTACGGTTTTTGCCGTGGTCGGTCAACTGGTGATCTTCTAGTCTACCTAACGCACAGATAAGTAGGCACAGGGCGGAGGCATTGGCCGTTAGTTTGGACATTGCGAAGGCCTTCGATCGGGGTTGGCACAAAGCGCTTCTTTCGAAGCTCCCTTCCTACGGGCTTCCCGAAAAATTGTGCGATTGGATCACCAGCTTTCTTGCAGATCGGAGCATCAAGGTCGTTGTAGACGGTGCAAGCTCCGATTACAAGCCTATTAATGCTGGTGTTCCACAAGGCTGCGTGCTATCGGCAACGCTGTTTCTTCTGCATATCAATGATATGATGCAAACCCGTAACATTCATTGCTATGCAGATGACAGCACTGGTGTTGCTCTGTACACCGGCCGTGCCAATATTTCTCGAAAAAACGTCTCCGAGTACCGGGACAAACTTGTGTCTGAAGTCGAGTCTTTGCTGAACAGAGTCTTGGTTTGGGGGCTACTAAATCTCCAGTCCAGTTTAACCCTCAGAAGACAAAAGTTTGCAGGTTAACCGCTAAAAAGAACCCCTTTGTCGTATCTCCTCAGTTTAAAGGCACTCCCCTTGTTGCAACCCTTGTTGCAACCCCTGTTGCAACGCCCGAAAGTTGCACGAAGCAGAAAGGCGCATGTTCGGCCGCACATGGAATACTGTTCCCATCTGTGGGCTGGAGCTCCCCAGTACCAGCTCCTTCCACATGATCGCATCAGAGCGGCTCGAATCGTCGACGAGCGAGTGCTTTCCGATCGGCTCGATTAACTGGCGCTTTTCTTTCGCATATACCATGGGGAGTGCTCTGAGGAATTGTTTGGATCAATCCCAGCCACCAAATTTCGTGAACGCACTACGCGGAAAACGTCCCGATACCATCCACACCATCTGGATGCTTGGCGGTCCACCACTGTACGTTTCATAAGGAGTTTTCTTCCGCGTACGACCTCTCTGTGGAATAGTTTACAACCGGCGATTCCTCCGGACCGATATGACCTGGGGACTTTCAAGAAAAGAGCTTACTCCTTTGTAAAGGGCCGGCAAAGCACCTGCAATTTCCCTGGGTTGTTGCGGTTGATCATGGGCGGCGTCAGCCGTATATTATATATATATATATATAAACATATACATTAAAATTAATAATAATAAATAACTATAATAATATCATTAAAAACAATAATTATAATATTTAAAAAATTAATAATAATAATAGTTATTCGCAGGTTTGTTATCACACGGCTAGGTCGCTCGCTACTTTGGTGAGGAGCGGTTGTGTCGGCGTGTATAAATAGCAGATGTTTTGGCTCACCGCTCACCTGCGCCCTCCTTTCTGCCAAGGAGGGTCGCGTTCGTATACGGCTTAGAGATCTCTAGTCAGATCGTTAAGCCAATCCCTAAAAGGTTGGGTTTAGTGGGTAAAGGTCGCCACATAACCACGCAGCCGGCTGCGTGGTATGCTATGAGCATTCCCAACCTCCCTCCCCCGCTTTCCGGAGGGTTGCCCATATTTGCTTCGGGCGCAAAAAAAAACTCACCGCTCACTTAGCAGTCAGCCACCGTAGAGTCTACATCACCTGAGGATGCCTCGTGTAGAGGCGAAACACGTGTCGTATTATCGTCGATGGTGTGTCTTTCCTGGAATAGTGGTGTTGGGAGTAGTGGTGCCAGGATTGGTGCACGCAATTGAGGGAGGGCGGGAGGTGGTTCAGTCCAGGTAAGACACATCTATGTATTTAATTAGCGGATAGTTGCAAATTAATTAATATCTTTATTTAGAACAAATATTGGCCGTGAATGATCTGGTAAAGTCATGTAAATATAATTAGGAGTGTTTTGACTCGTTAATAAAACATCATAGTGAAAATAAGCGCTTCATACCACGTTCGTGATGGCAATATGTGTAAATAACAATGTTAATATAAATGACTCCTTATTTTCAACTACACTCGATGACAGTGCCATGACAAAGAATTTAAAATTAAAAATTAATTTAAATATTTAAAAAAAACATAAAGTTATTATGTGTTTTGTTTTGTGATGACATGAATATTTATATATTATGTATAACTGAACACTGGTTAAAAGCTTGTAACTTAATGCTTAACTTCAGCAATCACCAAGTGGTCGGTTCTTTCAACATAGAAAAGGTTTTTGAGAGGTGGCTCCTAAATTCTAGCTAGTAAATTATTATCATGTAAAGAACGTAAAGATATTGTAAGCCTCTCTATTGAGCGAACTGTAGAAAGGGGTTTTGAGTTCGATCACCTCGTTGTTGTGAGCGTCTACAGACCCTCATGTTCTGTTTACAATACTTTGTAAAATTGTGGAGGAAGTTTTTACTAAGCTAACAAAAACATAATAAATCTGTTGTAGTATGTGGAGTTTTTTAAAAACAAACTCCTAGAAGCGTTTTCCATCAATATTGGTCATAAATCACATATATGGTCTTTTTAATTTATGTTTGGAGCCAACGCGTATTGCTGAATCTAGTTCAACATCTTATAGATAACTTTTTTACAAATTTTAAGCCGTTCAATAAATGTCTGTTCCATAATCACTGTGGACACTTAGTATCGTTACCTTATGTTCACAAAAAGCAAGTAGATGAAAAATTTGTACTTATTCCAGTAAATACACGTCGCTTGAAGAAGTTTTGAAGTAACGTAGTAAAAAACTTCCACCTCATTCATCAATTCATATAGATTTTACATTATTTAAGCATATTTGCAACAAATTTGATAATATTTTTACTTTTAAAACATTCTCCTTGGTCAATCGCAAGGCATTCAACGAATGGGTGACATAAGGAGTACATAAGAGTAGACAAAGGTTATATGAAGTTTACAATGAAAGGTCATATAATCCTAGCCTCTAATTTAGGGAATATGTAAAAAAAAATCAAAAATATTTAAGAAAGTGTACTCTATAGCCAAGTATTTGTACTTGAGCAACACAATAAAGACGGCTTCTAGCAAAATTAAAATGACAGAGTATAAATAATAGTGAAACCGATAAGGTCAACTCTCGCAATTCAAACTGCCAGTTAAGTTATAAAAACAAATTAACCAAGTTAAATAAGGACGTTATAATAATGGTTTTTGAGAAATAATTACTGATATTCCGATCCATCCACTTACGTAAATAAATTCTTCTCCTGCCATTACCGAAAAAATGTAAATGCGCCTTTAAAAATTTTGATATTAAGAAAACCGGAGATCTGTGAGGGATTTCCGTTAAAGTTATTGCGTCAATAACAGATACAATTTCACCTCAACTACCTATTATTTGTGATACTAGTATCGAATCTGATGTGTTTCCATGAAGCATAGTACAGTAATACCCTTATTTAAATCTGGTAGTACATCGGACCCTCCAGTTTTTGACCTATTCATGTACTGCCAACCCTTAGAAAAATTTTTGAAAAAAATATTCTTGATCAAATATTAAAAAAAAATTAATGTAAATATTTTACCACATAAAAATAATTCTGTTTCACAAGGGGTCGCTAGACAACTGATTACACTATCGGAGTTGTGTATATATCTTCAATTCATGGAAGAAATTACAAGATGCTTTGGGTATATTCTGTGACCTATTCAAAGCCTTCGATTGTGTCCACCATGAAACATTAATCAGGAAACTTCAACACTACGGCATAAGAAATAATGATCTTATATTAATTATTTTATATTAATGTAGTAGTTAACAAAATTTGTTATAAGTAGTAAGAGTTCTTTCGGATCGATAGATCAAATAGCCTCGCCTCACGGATCAAATCTCGGCCCCTTTTTGTTTCTTGTATATATTAATGACTTAACGTACATTACTATGTTACCATGATATAGTATTATTTGCTGATGACACTTCATTAATTTTCAAATAAAAACGACGGTTACTAAATTATAAAGAGGTAAATAATTCTATATCTAAATTAGTAAATTGGTTTTACGTTAATAATTTGCATTTAAATGGCACTAAAACTAAATATATTAAATTCATAACTCTGAATTTCAAACATGTTGATACTAATATAATTTTAAATGGAAAGGAGCTGACTCTTGTTTATATCACAATTTTTCTTGGAATCACACTAGACGCAAAGCTTCAATGGACCCTCATATATCCATATATATTTTCCTTATATATACCCCCAGTATTGAAGCAGCTGGACTAGTTTACTTATGCTATTTCCATAGCATCATGTTATTTTACCATGGACTTACTTACGCGACTGAAACTGAAATTATATTTGTTTTATAGAAGAGGGCCATTAGATCAATCAATGATTTAACACTTAGAGAGTCGCTCAGACAAAAATTTAAAGAAATTAATATACAAACTTTTACCTCTCAATACATTTATGAAAATGTTATGTACGTGCACAAAAATGGTTTTACAAAAACAAGTGATATTCATTTTGTAAACACTAGGAACAGACACAACCCAGTAGTAGCAGTTACTCGACTTCATACGTACACGCTTTTACAACAAAATAACAGAAAATATGCAAAATTTGGCACGCACAAAGTTCAAAAACTTTATTAAACTAAGTTTATATAAAAGGGTTTTTATAATATTAAGAAATTTATGGATGATAAGAACCCCTGGGAAGGGTGATAACTATCAAGCTATTTCTTGTTATATGTTGCTATTTGTAACATAAATGATTGAAGCAGCATTTTTTTAAGTCCCGCTGGGTTTCATACTGGTTCTTCCCAGGATATAGGTTTTTTCGAACCAGTAGTAAATCAAAAAAGTGAGTTTCAATAAGTATTATTTGTAGTCTTTATTGAAAAAAGTTTCTGTTCCTGTTTCAATTTTCAAGATCTCTATATTTTGTTTTTATTTTATAGCATTGCCGTACAATAGTGTCATAAAAATTTAAAGCTTCAGTATTGTTTTCGTTCAGTTGCGTTTTTCACAATATGTAAGATAGTCGTGGCTGCTTTATTAATGACCTAAATGTCGTCTCTAGTGGAATTCGATGAATGCAATTAAGGAGAACCGAGACATTCACACTTTATGCATCTGAACCAAGCAATTAACATAATGAAAC
This sequence comes from Parnassius smintheus behrii, assembly GCA_036936625.1. Classification (NCBI taxonomy): domain Eukaryota; kingdom Metazoa; phylum Arthropoda; class Insecta; order Lepidoptera; family Papilionidae; genus Parnassius; species Parnassius smintheus. The sequence goes on from JAUPFT010000012.1 coordinate 25,744,531, forward strand.
TGTTATATTCTCTGGTTTCCGTCTAATGCGAAAACTTATTTTTCTTAAGTTATTACTGTTTCTGAAAGTCAGTAATTAAATTTTACATTTGGCTTAGATATATACATTTCAAAATAAACAAAAAGCTTTGACTGGATCATATTGTTACGCCCCCTTCTATATTGTAAATAAAAGGCCGTCTATTGAATATAAAATATTATAGAGTGCGTGACAAAGCTAACAGAATATTGATTTTTCCCAACGATCTTCCTAAAGGTTAAGTTATAATCCGTTTTTAATATTTATGGCATGATCGTCTTACTTAGGATCCTTTTTGCGTTATGTTTATTTAGTAAATCGGTACTTTCAGGTGTCTCCTGGAAGAGTTAATATCCATTTAAGCAATCAAAAGTAGTTGATAGTACCTTATAATTATTATTTCAGGCTAAAGAACGAAGAAAGTTAAAGAAGAAGTTAACGGGAAAGGGCTCAAAAAGGATGAAGGAAATTAAGTCATCCCTATTCTGGTTCACTATAATCAATTCCTTATGATTAATCACTTTGCACTAGGAAGAGGCTCACAATATTTATTTTAAAAATACCTGATACAAGGGCTTAAGCTTCAAAAGGCACACTGGCTGTATATAACACTCCGTGAGCGCTCTTACAGACGTGATGTAAGTGTAAGGCATTTTTTTAATGTGGGTAATGATAGAACGCACACGGCTCCACACACGCATTGTGAAATGAACGCCAACCAATTTACGCGCTCCTTTCGAAGAGGAATGAGAAGTTTGGAACTAGAGCGTGGTCCACAGCAAAATAACTGGCAAGCCAGTAAAAGAGGGATCGGCCCTTGTTAGTAGGTAAACACAAACATCGACCGAAGTTGCCCATGTCAATGCGTGTATACGCCATACATAATACGATCAAATCTAGCCACAGTGAATGTTCGTCACAACGGTTTAGGCACACGCCGAAATAAAAGACACACTGGCCGTAAAAAGCGCTCCATGAGCGCTCCTGTAGACGTGATGTAAGTGTAAGGTATTACCACCAATTCCATGGTCAGCACGCCTATTAGTTGCAGAGTGTTTAATAAGTCTACCGCTCTCCTCAAGGGAATGGGCTCCAATCAATGCAACTATCATACTGATGGCGCTTCGTCACAATACACCTACATGATCTTTATCGACTTTATCTTTATCTTTGGCAACAAAATTGGTAATGTTATTAATTAAAACCAACCCCAAAGTATCATAACAGCATGCTACTTCTTAGTAGCACTAACCATAAATCCGTGAACTATAGAGCTATTGCAATATGACATAGAGTTGTATATGCTTGTTGAACTTAAAACTATATCTTCATATGTTTGGACTATTTATGTAATAGTTTCTAAATATATATTTGTACTTTTTATATATTTATATTATACTTATTACTTTTGTATATATTTATATTTATAAAATATATGTGTATATATTTATATTCATAAAATATATATGTATATATTAATAAGTGTGTACGTACTTATCTTATTTATGTATTTGTGTACTATTCTATAGTATGCATCTTTATTTCTATTTTATAGTTTATAATTACATAATGTTATTATTGTTGCCAAACCACACATATTGTTTTTATTTATTCTTGTAATCTTGTCTATCTAAAGGTTGTCTAGAAGAGATCCCTCTTAGCAATATGACTGCCCATAGTACCACATTTCTTTCTCTTCTTCTTTTTGTTAATATTTATGTTTTTTTGACGTGCAGTAAAGTATTATCCATCTATCTATCTTAAAAGTACTACCAAACATACTCTTTCAAATCCGAAAGATAGCCGTTATATCATAACGCTATGCGCTAAGACGCCGCCCACAATCGGTAGGGATGTGCGATGTCAACGGGCAAGCCGTATTAATATGACAAACTAGTTTACCACCGGCACTAAGTTGATATGCCTGATATATATATATATATATATATATATATATATATATATATATATATATATATATATATATATATATATATATATATATCGGTTAGAGAATCTATATGACCCATTTCCCAATTATAATATAAAACCTTATTTTTGTAATATAATCAACTCGTGTTTCTGTTATTAAATTACTGTTTGAATATTTTTAATTATCAAGCGGATGATAGCACCCAGCATTTGTATATTGAAATTAGGATGTTTTTTTTTTCAGTGGCCTCACGAATCATCCTTTGAAGGAATCGGTGTTTTTAGCGAGGATTTGTGGTCTATCAAATCTGATGTAGTGAGGGGGCGATTCTGTACGTGTTCACAGACGGAAGACTTCCCTGGGAAGACTTACCGACAACTGCAAGACTTCAAGATTCTATAATTTCATACTGCGTAGACCGGAACAAATATTAATTATCCTCAGCCTCCCCCCCCCCCACCCCCCGATAACATAGGTAAATTGTTCGAAACATCGAGAATATAAAATATGTTAATGTACGTGATAAAATCCGTAGAAACTAGTTTTATTTACATGGGTCGTGTTGGTCTATAAATGTGGAATTTGATAATAAATTAACTACAGAGTGACTTATTAAATTCAAGCATCATTGGTCAAGTTGTTTAGAAGGGACGAGCACAATAGCAAAGAACCAACGATAATTACTTATTTTCGAGCTTTTGTGATAAAAGTGACTAATTATTAGACTACTGACACTAATTATCACTTAATATTTTTTATAGTATAGGTTGACAAACGAGCACACAGTCTACCTGATGGTAAGTGGTTGCTGTAGTTCATAGACATCTATCCTCGATTACGAATCAAAATGCGGAAGCTTTAAGCTAGCATTAAGCTACTATTTTACGCTGGTATTCTGTGACAGCGTGGTCCTTCCCCGGTCGAGCCGAATAATAGAGAATGGAATAATTTTTTTAAATAATGTTCGTAATATCGTTTTAGGATTAAATCCATCACGGAGATAGTGGCCGAAGAGTAGGAGCAACTAACTACGATAGCTTGTGGCCGTAGAAGGAAAAGGGGAGATATCCCGCCAGGCAAGGTGTTCTGCCCGAGGAGCGGCCAACACTTCGTGTGATAGTTAGGAGATGTTCTATATATACTGTTTATGATTTGGAATTTTGATAGCGTGATTTAGACTTCGGTGTGTTTCACTTGCGGTGCAACGACAGCGCCGCCAAATCACCCCCCTGCTCAGACCGGAGGTCGATAGTGCAGCCTCGTTGCCGACAAATGTGCAAGTGCCAGGTGATTGCCTTGTAGTCTGCGGTGAGTCGAGAAGAAGGCAAGTAATCTGCGAGAGTGCCGTGAAGCAGAGGCGGGCAGTGAGGCTCAGAGCCGTGCCGAACACTGTACAGCGCAGTGAGTACCTTGAAAAAACTTTTAAAAAAAGTAAGTGTTAACATCGCCACGTTATTCGGTTGGATACGTTAAACTTGGACCTATTAAAACTTTTGTCGTTATTATGGTAAGTTCATAAAAGTATCGACATTTAAAAGGGTTTCGACGTCCATTTAAAGTACTGATATAAGGTACTATTATATTGTCAATTACTATTATATATATTGTCAAAATAATTGTTTTTATATTTAGGAAAACGAATTGGAATTCCTCAAACAATAGTACCTACCTAATTGTCACTGAAAATATGTTTTAAATACACATATACGGTAACATGCATTTATTGATCGTTTGGTGTTTCAACAATAATTATGTAGCAAAAATGTCTGATTACAATTTATGTTAAGGTCTTTCCATCACATGCAGGTGACGTCACATTAGAAAATAAAGTAAGCGTATTTACTTGTATATCTTCGTTGTATACGGAAATGCCTACCAAGTATAAAGCGGCAAGCGGCGGGTCTTGGTTATATGGCCAGGGTTTGATGTAAATAAAGAAACCAATTAACAGTAGCGTTACATACTTATATTTCAAACGTACATATATTTCAAATTATCTATTTCAAGACAGCTCAGCATTTTTCCAAACAAAGAGAGACCCGTTGCTACTATTTGCACGGTTCTTTTGTCTAAGCTTATGTATCGTTAGTCATTTCTGTGCCATAATAACACACTATTTTTAACAAGATTGTAGTTTCAGGAGTAAAAGAACAGAGAATTGTGATCGTTGCCAAGAAGATTTTGTGTGATGACTTTGGTTTGCTTTTTTATAGAACAGCATGACACGTGATTATGAGCAGATTTTTTTTATAAAGCTGAAATAGTAAATGAACTCCAAATAAGTGTAATTGGTTACTGCAATCCATGGATACCTGCAGCCTACTTCATACAAGCAAGTCAATACGACGACCGATAAGATCGTTATAGTTTCGTAGTGCTATATGCAAAGTGTAAAATAAATCATTTTTATCGATTTAAAGGAATACGGTTTTGCGCAAGTAGTTTAAATTATTTGTAGTCATATCTCTCCTTTAGCAAAACGACGGTTTCCTGAACAGGTCGATGTTGGCAGTTGTGATTGCGGTCATTTAATTGACGACACAATCTCTGAAACTCGATGAGTATCATTAGAGAGATGCGACGCTTTAAATTATATGCAATTATTGCATTGATTACAGAACAATTTTATTGTCTATATTTGATCTCTCTATTTGCTATAGCTCTTTTATAATTAATAATTACTTTAATATGGCAAAACCAATATATTTTATATATTTTATTAACACTTTCCTTAGTGTAAACTAGGCACTTTACCACTTTGGTTGACGATAACTAAATTTTTCTGCACATTAAACTGTATTTATGGCACAAGCTTTGAATAAATTACATACTATCTTTTAATATTTTTTCTGACGAATCTTTCTGTTATACACTATTTCTATTAAAATGGTAATTCAAAGTCAAGATCGTCAATTTTCCACCGTAACACTTTTCTGTTTGTAAAAGTTAAAGTTTGTGAAAACTTAAAACATATATAACATAAAAATGACACACCAAAAATTTTCACTGAACTTCATCCTAAAAAAACTTGTATAATGGAAGATCAAGATCGTTTAGTCGTTATACTCACAGTATCGTAGTGCGAGTGGGTGAATAGATATGAAATAAAGTATCGCTCGCGTAAGTCATCACCTGCTCGGTGCGTATAATACCTAAATTTGCGTAACACCGAGATGAAAGAGGGCTCTTTATAAACTAAGGTTTATGAATTTGCTATTAGAAAAAATATAAATGCATAAAATTCATGGGTCAACCCTGAGTTTTATGCACTATTCTCCACAATCTTTAAATACAGAATACAGAAGAAGGAATAACCTTCTAGTCATCATAAGCATGTTACTAAATCCTTGTCAAAAAACAACTTATTAAAACTCTTAACCTAGTTAACAACTGTTATTTGACATATTCTTTGATCTAAACTAGCCTTGCTGTAACAGTACTTTCAGGGAGATATTTATGAACATAAAGCATAAAAATAATCATTAAACCCTTGATGTTGTAATATTCCTATTATGATTTGGGCTCATATTGTGCAGTTAAACGATTCTTTTCTGGTGTTTATAGGATGGAAAAAAACTATAATGCGACCAAAGCTGAAGTCTAACACAATTTTGTTTACATAGCTGAATTTCATCAAAATAAAAAATAAAGAGATAAAGCGAAAAAAAATATATATTTGTAAGAGAAAATATGAGTATTTATAGCCTTCTTCAAGAACGAGTTGGTGTTGAATTCGACTGTTTGTTGTTTTTTTTTATGTGTGTTACCTCATAGCTTTTTACAGAGTGAGCCGATTTTGATGATTATTACTTTTTATTTAAAAGTAGGTGCTTCTCGTGTGGTCCCATGTTAATTTGATTGGGATCTGACTAGTAGTTTTTGAGTTGTCCTTAATAATGCTTATGTCATTGAATTCGAATACATTTATGATGTTCTTATTTTATTTATATTGAAGACAATTTGCACAAAGGTTGCACAGGTTGCACAAAGTTTTTAATTTTGATACTTGTATCAGTTACCTCACAACATGACGTACGAAATTTAGTAAATTAGTTATTTATTTTCAAAACTGCTTAATATCCCTGCAATCAGTTAGACAGCTAGTTTGGTAAAGTATTTTACAAGAAAATACATTAATTTTTACGGTACATAGTACCAGGCATTCATCTCCTTCTCGTCCTAGAACTAGTGGTAATAATATTTATAATGTTAGAAAGACAAAAAATCTACATTCAAAACTTTTTCCATTTTTATAATAGGCCATTATTAAGTAAGAGTAATATTAGCATTTGAAATAGTATAAAATAAATAAACAATAATTCATAATGGAAAATTATAATATCTAAATTTAAATATTTTGTTAAATAGTTAATTATGATAATTTATGACAGTAAATAATTAAATTACAGTGTAATGAATTGCAAAATTGAAAGTACAATGAAGCAATCAAATCTTTACACATCTACAAGCACAGAGGAAGCGTTAACGAATATAATTATTTGATGAAAGTAATTTAGCTGTATGTGTCTTTCGATCAAAATTATAGAAAATTGACACCTTCTCTGTGTACAAACCTACCCTGCTGTATATGATTACCCATCCTTATGGCTTACTCGCACTATAATTATTTTTTCTTTATTCTAGTGGATATAAATTCACAATGGATTTCTAGTGGATGAAATGAAATTCTAGTGGATATAAAATCACATGAGGTGTATAGTGTTGCCAATGGGAGTTAATATAGGTTGGGATACCAGTAAAATTTTTATTTTTCTCCCGGAAGGTTGAAACTCATGTGAATCGGACCATCCATTCATGCCTACATAGTACACAGAGGAGGCGTCAACTTCATATAATTATAATCGAAGGACACTTACGGGTAAGTTACTTTGATCAAATAATTATAAGATACAAAATAATAATTAAACATTGTATAGTTACGCTATCGTTAGACGTTATCTTTAGATAAATCGTTTTATTTTATTACGCCAATCTTAGCTAATTAATTCTTAAACTCTCTGATGGATTTTCGCAAAGCAACGCCCGATTCTATTAATTATATATAATATGATAGAAAAATAAAAATACTATTTAGTTTTCTATTTAATTTTTTATATTGTTAATATACGATAAGAACGAGTATGTGTGTTCGAAGCACATAAGCTTTGAAAGTTGCAACAGGTGGCTTGGACTAAAACTTTGGCTTAGCTCTTAAACCCGAACTTCCACTAATGTCTCGTGTGCATAATTCGCTGTTAGCTCTTTAGAAATTTACATTTACAGAGTCGATATATAAATATACATATATATATATATATATATATATATATATATAGCGTATTTTATATATATATATATATATATATATATATATATATATATATATAGCGTATTTTATATATATATATATATATATATATATATATATATATAAAATACGCTGTATAGTCGGAATTAAAATAACTGCAATATTCATTCTTCATTCATTAATTATATAAGCTCTACCTTTTTCCAAAATGAAGGTTCGTAATAAATTATTGGTTAGGAGTCTTTATAAAAATATTATACAATATTATTTTATATTCGCTTTCTCGTGTAGTATTAATTTCAAGACAGAAGAAGAAATTGAAGTGTTTATTACCGTGGTCGAGATTAGCTAGAAGAACATTGTTAAGAAACATAGATCTTAAATTTAATATTATATATAATTAAAGCAATACACAAGCTAACCATTTCACTTTACGATGCGTGGCTATTATTTTACAGGCATAACTGTGCTCAACTGATTAAACAAAAGGATACAAGTAGGTTGTTACACAAGACAGGACAAGACTAAGATGGAACCAAGAAGCACTCTAGTTGTGATGTGTATGATGTAACAACATAAGCGTTCTTTATTGTATTTTTACGCTAAAGAATTTAAATAAATATATAACTTTGACACTAACTGTAATTACTCAAAAAGATATCTTTTCAAACTGAATCTTAATTGCTGGTATAGATATTATTTATTTATTTAAACTTCATTGACATAGGCAGACTTACGCCCTATGATGTTCTATCAACATATATTGTCATACAAGGGAAAAACACAACTGCAATATAATTTATAAGAGAAATAATGAAAAAATAAAAAAGTAACAATATTAAAATTAACAAAATATATGGATTACTTAGGTAACATATGCCCAATATAACGTGAAATGTTCTGTACACTGTGACAAGATACAAATGCTGTCATTGCTGACTGAGTAGATCCATGGACGTATTTAAAGGCAAAATTACACGGTAAAGCGTGCGACGAAAGATAAGTAAAAAGATAGTTTAAAGGGTGAATGTTTATGTTATATGACATGTACATATATGATGTATGTGTAAACGTTGATCTCAATAACATTACAAAACGAACTCTTGATGGTAAGTGCTAGCTGTGGCCCATAAATATCCATATCTATCCTTGATTAAGAACAAAAATATAGATGCGTTATCATCCCTGAGGACTTAGATGGAATGACTCGTTTTCAGTAAAAATACCTGCTTAGATAGAGAGTTTGATATGGAAAGATCTTGCAACGGTTAACTATAGTATAGCTCATAAAAGTACCTGGTGAGCAGACATTGTTCCAACATTACGATCGCAATACTAAACAACACTTCTTATATCTCTTAAGTTTCCGTAAGTCACGGGTCATTTTTATTCCGTTTTTGGAACTTTTAATTCAAAAAAGCGAGTTATTACTGTAGTTGACTAAATAGTGACGGTATGTCCAGGAGAAGGGCAGCAGCGTCTTATTAATAACAACTAAAAATAAAAAACTGCCGCTGCCAACCCACTTGCCATCCTGGGCTACTTAGTGATCGATGGCTACTACGGCAAATATCCCCCTTATGTAGCAATATGTGGCGGAGACTTATGTTCACTTTATTAGACTGTAAAAATAACGGTAACAGTATGCGGGTTAGATGTTATGACTGTCTCATTTGTGTAGTAGCTGTAACCAGTGGAACGTGTGGTCTCGAGTTTGAATCCTAGGTCGGGCTAACACAGTAGCAGCCTCCAGCAGGAAGTAAGTAGTGTTTCGCCCCCGTTTCTTGGAAAGCACGTATATCTGTTGGTCCTTCCTTTGATCACCCTTTAGCCGTGTCAGATTGTCGTTACATCGGACTATAAAAGTAAGAGAATGGAGAGTGTACACAATGTGGCAGCAAAGTTCGAAAAAAAAGAAGGCGTACCTACAGGCTGTAATATAACAGAAACCATTTCGTGCTAATTTCGAATTCCCCTCCCCACATTACTCAAAAGCTATTAGACTTATACATTTTCAATTTTGCAAATTTAATATAACTCCCTTAAATACCAAAAATCCAACGATATTATACGAGTAAAAGGGTCTTTTATTAAATTAAGCAATATTAGTCGTAATTCAGTTTTTATTCATTGCTCAATTTATTACCGAATTTCATTAAATATTTTTATTTTATTTTATTCTGGGTACTTACAACGACCTTAAAAATTTAGATCACTATATTAAACCTTATATTATGCCAGTACAATGCTTCCACAAATTATAGGCAGAATATATTCACAAGAAATCGTTACTCAAACACGCTATTTACGAAATCAATTATAAGAGTAAATTTAATAAACTTAGCACTAACACAGAATAAGTTTAAATCATTCTTTCCGTAATACTTATTAAATAACCTCAAAGCTCTTGGTATAAAATAATTACTTGTATAATTAGTTTGACGTAGAAGTTGGAACATGGAGTAGTATATTCTTGTGTAGTTTTTAACATTCTTAAGTGAGATTTTACTGACAATCCTATAGAGAATCCATTTTATTTATTGTATATGTTTTTATTGAATATTTATATACATATATAAACTGGTGTTTATATATGTATATATATTATTCATAAAGAAGGAAGATGGAGCTTAAACTAAGTCTCCGAAATCAAGACGGCATGAACATCAGCGTCAGAGAAAGCTTCAATCACATCACGTAGTGACTAGGTACGATTTGTACATTAATGTGACAAACTTTAAACAAGGAGCAGGATTAATCGAATTTATGTCACACAAAATCTGCAATGGAGCCTGAACCGCCTCAACTCCGATCCCTCCAGCCCTCGACCTCTCGATGTGAGACTGGAACGCCATCAGTGAGAGTGACGAAGACCCAAGGCGCTGATCTCGCCTCGGTCCGACGGCCTCCGCTGGTGTCGTCCAGGAGTGTGGGGAGGGGAGGTAGGAGCGGTACAACGACAGGTAAGTCTTCGTCTTCGTCCTCAACTGGCGGAAAAGACCCCTGCCCCCCACGCCCATAAATGGCTAACCAAAAGGGTAAGACGAGGGTCTTCCAGGCATATCTTCACCATGCAGCAGCTGCTTCTGCCATGGTGGAGGCTTGCTTTTGCAGAGGATAATATTGACCTCGCCCTTATACAAGAGCCTTGGGAGGCCAACGGCCAAGTTCTGGGATTGTCGGCTGCCAATAAGATTCTTGTCAGTACTAAAGGCAGTAAATGCAGAGCTTGTATATTTTACACTAAAAATATTGAACTTTTAGCTGTTCCAGAGTACTGCAATGATGACCGGGTTACAGCCTTCATAAATCTCAAGGGATGCACAGGGCCAGAGTAATCATTTGCTCAGCCTATCTTCCCGGAGAGAACTCAGATCCTACCATCGAAATAGAGCGAGTGGCGGAGTTCGCCCGAAAACATAACGCCGAACTTGTGGTGGGTTGTGATGCTAACGCTCACCACACAGCCGGGGGAAGCACTAACATCAACAAAAGGGGTGAGCTGCTCTATGATTTTCTCATCTCTAACCGCCTGGTAAGCCTAAACTTAGGGTGTACACCAACCTTTGTTACGCGAGCTAGGCAAGAAGTGTAAGACATAACCTTCGCTACTAATAACATATCCAGGCGGGTAAATGACTGGCATGCTAGTAGTGAAAACTCGATGTCTGATCACAAACACATTAAGTTTGTGATTGGAGCATCACCAACCTATGAAACCGTTATTTTTAGGGATCCAAAAGCGACCTCCTGGGATATCTATAGACATAACCTAAGAAGGAATTTGGAAACGTTTCCTAAAAGCATCAAAACGATTGAAGGTCTGGAGTTAGCGACGGAGAAAGTAACCGTAGGTATTCGTGAAACCTTCGAGGATGTTGCCCTGTCAAAACCAAGACCTCAACACGAAAACTTCTTTGGTGGAATACCAAAATAAAATAACTTAGGGAAAAGATCAAGAAACTATTTAATAGGGCTAAGAAAACCAAAGAGTGGGATATTTATAGTGCAGCCTTAACTGAATATATAACATAAATTAGGAAAGCCAAGAGATCATCGTGGAGGAAGCTATGCGAGAAAGTTGAGTCTTTGCCTCGCAGTGCAAGACTACACAAAATGCTATCGAAAGCGAAACCTAACCAGATCGGGCTTCTTAAAAAGCCTGATGGTAACTACAGTAATAGTGAAACAGAAACATTAGAGTTACTAGCGTCAACCCATTTCGCGGGGTCACTCAAGACCTCAGCCTTAAATTCTTTCAGAGCCCTACGAAGGCCTTGTAATGAGGACTGGTGTAGGGCTGCAAAGATAATAAGGCCAAACCTGGTGCAATTGGCTGTTGACTCCTTTAAACCATTTAAAACCAGCGGGTAGGATGGAATAATTCGCATCCAACTGCAGATGGGTATTGACATCCTTCTTCCCTATCTGTTGAAAATCTTCAGAGCAAGTTTAGCCTGGGGATATATTCCAGAACGATGGACAATTGTCAAAGTTCTATTTATACCTAAGGCTGGTAGAAAGGACTACGCTTTACCAAAGTCCTTTCGACCTATAAGCCTATCGTCCTCTCTCCTTCAGACATCGGAAAAGGTTATAGGTTGTAGCTCTAGCTACCAGGCCCATACATTAAAACCATCATGCTTACCACAGAGGCAAATCTACGGAAACAGCCCTGATCAGTGTTATTGACAGGGTTGAAAAAGCACTGGAGCATAAAGAAATAGCTCTTTGTGCCTTTTTATTGAGGGCACCTTCGACAGTAGCCCCCACATCACTGCTGATTGGGGGCCTGACATCTAAAAATGTTTACCTCACAACCATCAGATGGGTAAAGTCGATGCTCTCAAACAGAAAGGCAAAAATAGCGCTGTTCCAAACTTCAATTGAGGTTGCAACTACAAGAGGCTACCCACAAGGAGGTGTTTTGTCACCCCTTCTTTGGACTCTTGCGGTTGACCAACTATTGTACAAAATGGCAGACCTACGGATTGACACACTGGGTTATGGTGATGGTCTTGTGATCATTGCGAGGAGCTTTTGACAAAGTACTTTATCGTCAATAGTACAAAGAGCCCTAAACACCATAAATAACTGGTGTAGGGATAACAGTCTATCAGTTAATGCTGAAAAAACTGTTATAATACCCTTCCAAAAAAGAGACGGTTGGACAACTTAGTCCAACCAAAACTTAATGGTAAAGAAGTACCATTTTGGACGGAACTTAAGTACTTGGGCGTAACAATTGACCAAAAACTAACGTGGAACTGTCACCCTAGCAACGTATGCCATAAGGTAAAAATTGCTTTAGGTACGTGCAGTCGTTTGGTCGGGAACAATCGGGGCTTGCGACCCAGTATGGTCCTATGGCTGTACAGCAGCATAGTGAAGCCGATTCTCACCTACGCCTCTATTGTCTGGTGTAACAAGGCCAACCAAAAGACGACTGCGGACAGACTAAATAGTCTACAAAGGACTGCCAACTTAATGGCAACTGGAGCTATGCGCTGTTAATGCACTTCTATGCCTAACGCCCCTTGATCTCTATCTAGACAAGGAGGCGAGGGCTAGTTTGTATAGGATTAACGCCCAGGGCGGTCTGAGCTTGCTCTCCTACAGATTGAGATCCATGCTCTACTCAATTAAGGAATCACCGGTCTTATGCATGACCTCAGATATCATGCGTCCACTACATACTTTTGATAAAAAGTATATTGTGGAACTACCCTCCAGAGCAGATTGGCTGAATGGCCAAGTTATCTGTGAGGTCGGTAGCCTCATATCATATACCGATGGGTCTAAAATGGGCCTCGACGTAGGCTTTGGAATTTACGGGGAACGCCCGAAATTCAAAATTAGCGTGATTTTGGGTAGATACACCTCTATCTTCCAGGCAGAAATTTTTGCCGTACTTCGGTGTACGGAAATCAATCTGCAAAAACACTACGTCAACCATATAATTTACATAAACTCTGATAGTCAAGCAGCACTGCTAGCGCTGAGGTCAAACTTAGTGAACTCGAAGCTAGTTGGAAACTGCATGAACCGTTTAAACGCCCTGGGATGTAACAACGGGTCACGAGGGTTTTGTAGGCAAAGAATTTGCCGACAAACTTGTACGGGGGGCTCAAAGTGCACACAATTTGGACCTGAGCCATTTTGTGGAATCTCAAGAAGCCTAGCCCGATTGACCCTTGAAACTCTTTATCACAATAAATCACTTAAGATATGGTCCGACACACCAGGCTTAAAATATTCTAAAACCTTAATCCGGGCTTTTGATCGTAAATTTGCTTTAGAAGCCCTGGGATTAAGTATAAATAAATTGCGCATTCTGGCAAGAGCCCTAATTGGACACTGTTGTCTTAAAAAGCACATGTCCATCATGGGACTAAGCAACTCAAGGATGTGTCGGTTCTGTTCCATAACGGAAGAAATGCCTCTATACATCCTAACTGATTGCGGATCCTTAATGCGCAAACGTAACACTCATCTGGGAAACTATGTACTCCGCCCAGATGAAGTGAAATTGCTCACGGCCAAGCAACTCCTTCTATTCATTGAAGACATAGGGCTTAGCCGTGAACGATAGTCATAGCAGCGATCACAATAGATATTCTAGGTCGCAGTGATACTAATCTCTTTCCCTAGACCTGCATAGCTGCTCGCAATTAAAAAAAGGGTTTGTGTCACTGACGTTGAGTAAATGCATTTTCGATCATGTTTGTCTCACCCACCAACAAGTTGCTTTCAATCATTCAAAGGTGGTAAAGTTACAGAGATGTATTACTATGTTGTTATATAAAACATCATGGTGGTTAGACAGTCTGCAACCCCGTAATGAAGGGATCCGACTTAGGCAAAGCTACTTAGGTGTGAGTCAAACCAAAACGCAGAGAGGGCCATTGAGAATAGCGTCCCACCAAACAACCATCGCAGAGACGCAATGCTGCGGAACGCAACAAGCATCAATACGACTATCGTCGGCTTACACCATCCCAAGGTCCCTCATACATCCCAGCAGACATCATCACCCGCATACCTCCATCAACCAGAACCACAAGAATGCGTTGAATGTGGCGCAGCACACCCGCAGACCCATCACAAGACGCAATATACTATGATAGTAGCACGCTACTATAGTATTTTGACCTTCTATAGTATTTTGTATCTTAGACCTTACTATCATAAGTCATTAATATATAGGACTTCAACCTAAAACCCTACTATTGTAATGCAAATTCATCGTGGAGATCTTCTATAGTATTGCTTTTGTATCATAGACTTTACTATTATATGTCTTTAATATATGGGACTTCAACCCATAACTCTAGTATCATAATGCTTAGGCATCATGGAGACCTTCTATAATAATGCTTTAGTATAATAGAGCTTACTATCATAAGTCCCTTATATAGGACTGGTCATTGTGCTACAGTACTTCAAGCAGTCGGGCACCCGACTACCCCATATATATATATATATATATATATATATATATATATATATAAGATAGATAACTTTTTTACCAATTATTTATAAATGTTATCTATCTTAATGTTTATATTTTCGACTTGTATTACAATTAATTATCATGTTTTTAATATTTTTACAAGTTTTTAATAAATTTATTTATTTTGAAAGACAATACTTTGCCTTCAATTTACTATATTATTTGTCTAATGTCTGAAATGTGTTTATCTTAACATTATGCTTATTACTGTAATTTTATTGTTTAATATGTATCTTTCAAGACTATTTTTGATGCCCCCTTATATAGAAATTGATTATTAATTATTAATAATAATTATGAGCCATCACAACATCATAGTGGCAACAAGGTCACGCGTCTATGCGACTTCTATTGTCTTATTATTACGATTTCGGTGTATGGTAATTTTACACTGACTAGACTTAGTTTTTCTATATAATTTTAAATTTTGAATAGTCCTTCTAAAGATATTATCTAAATTTAATAATATTATTTATCTATTAAACCGTAATGGAATAAAAATGATATACGGAAATACATGAGGTTTTAAAATATTTTTAAAATATAATTAACTTAGCTTTAGCAATGGCATATGTTGTACATTCACGAAACCACATTATTTCGAACAGGACGTTCAATAGAATATTGTCGGTTAAGTATTTTACACACATAGTTACTAATGACTATATTAATTGCGGTATAGCTGTAGATTTACTGTTTCATTATAATTTTAAAACGTAGCTGGTTGGAAATTTACCTAAACGTACCATTTTAATAAGGTTGTGTTTTACTGGAAAATAATACATATTTCATTGGTATTTTTATGAAGAAAATAATCTATATAATTAAATACTTTACTATGAGATATAAGGCAACAAATTAAAAGTTCGCAAAAGCAACAACGATATCATTTAACGGTTTTCTTTCTTGAACAAATTAGAGACCTCATTGTTACTGTCCAAGTTTATGTTCTCCTCGTTTAATAATAATGAAGAACCTCTTAGCGAGCCATGGTAAATGCCACTTAAATAAAAACTAGGTAAAGAAAGTACGTAAGCATCTTAATGCTGGTAATAGGTATTAAGCAGATTAGTTATTTGAGGGTAAATTTTTTTTTGTTTGAATAGTCTTGAATTTATATGAGATTTTGAAAGCCTTTTGATTTTCTAATAGAAATATTAAATTAAAAAAGTTAAATGGAATACTTATAATACATTAATACACGTGGTGAAAAAATTCGTGCTATATTATGGTTTTAGTACGAAGGGGTTGGCTCGAAAAGGGAAAGCAGCATTTATTTGATGAGTATAGAGAATTGGCGTCCCTTTTCACTGGAAACGAGGCATTTCATTTAAGTCCTTTCAGGTTGATAACACATCTTCATTTTGATTATGAATAGAGGATAGATGTAGATGTCTATGGGCCGAATCTGTATCGAAGATTGAGTAATAATAATTATATAATAATTTATAAAGTGAAGCTAAACTACAACGCAACGTAAATTATTCGAAGTTTAATCTGAAAATGTTGGTATTTTGAAACTAGCATCTTAAAACTAATACCATAACCGGTACCGTAACGAAGAGTGAATCCTTCATTCGAATCTAAATTCCGTAACATAATTTGGACCGCTTTACAATCCTGCTGTAGTCTATCACAAAACACCAACTGAGCACTTTTTGTAGCAAGTAAACTTCGATATTTTTCTGTTATTATAATGGAACTAGAATCGAATCCAACGTAAGTAACTTGCTAGATTTCATTGAGTGACAGCGATAAAATAATATCTTTGTTAAAATAAACTTAACGACACCGATACAATATATTAAAGTTCACTGCTGAACATAGGCCTGCCCCATAGGTTACCTCAAAAATTGCCTCACTCATTTGCCACAGTTCTCACGCTTAGCAAGCGAGTTAGCACCCGCAGCTTATTTTTATTTTTAGTCGTTATAAGGAACACGATACTGCCCATCACTTTATTGGTTTCTCTCAAACTAGAAGTAACACTGCACGTCTTTGCAGTAATAAAATTCTTTGTACAACATGAACGAAGTAACTGTATAAAAATGAAGCTAAACTGCCAATAAACGACGTAGAACCTGAATTATTTCCGTATTTTGGCAACAGTATCTTAAAAGTGATAATTTATCCGGAACCAGAACGGATCTACAATGAAGAGTAGAAACTTCTAAGAACAAGTGAGGAACCGAATCGAAATTTGGAAACGGTTTTCAAACTTTGCTTGCAGTTTTTTTTTTTCTTATAAACATCTGAGATGTCAGCTGCTTAAATATATTTGCGCGGATGTAGGCACACCGATGCAAATGTATGGCATATGAGTGCTTACCTACAAACGGGCACTTCTACATTAACTATAGTCGGAGCGTCGATCAGTAATGCCTGGACTTTTTGTAGCCGATCGGTCAATATATAATTTCTATACAATGTCATCCTCTCAGTGAGAGTTTGGAGCTCTGCCCACACTTTTTTGTATTTTCTACCGTCATAATGATAGAATATCCTTAATTTAGAAGGGTACTAAAATAAGAAGGGCATTATACCGTTTACTTTTATTTTGGTATACTGTGAGAGCGGAGTATTTCACATAGATACGTGTTTACGATGTATTTGCAGTATAATGGTACAACCACAGAATTAATGAATGAAGAAACAGATGTTATTTTTGGCGCCTCGCTTTAAAATAGAGCCCAATATTTGAGTAAAAAAACTATTTAAAAGTAAAAGTTTTTAAACTTGTTTATTTATTTTATAGTGACAATTAGCATACATTTACAGATATAAACTGAAAAAATATTTTAACATTGTTAATAAATATTACAAATGTTGTTAGCACTTATATGTATACGTAATATTAGAAGCAAAATAAAACCATAAAACGAAAACGAACGATCTACACCTACAGCATCAGTATCATTTTTATAAATCTTGATAAGTAATAAAATAAAAAGTTTAAGGTAAATAATTCTGTATATTACATTATGAGTTCACACATTCACAAATTTGAGGTTTTGTTAATAATAATGAGGAGTGTTAAGCATCTTAATAGTTTTCTTGAATATTCTTTGTACTTTCGATTTTAAAATTCCAATGCATTTTTCTTCTGTAAGGTTTTATTTTAATACTAGTAGAACGAGTATACTTTACTGTTGTATGAAATAAATTTCATTAAAGATGATTTTAATTAGGGATCCCAAGATCATTAAAGTCAGTTTACATATTTTTAATCCTGTGTCGATTGTATCTAATATTTTATTCCATTTTTTTTTTAGTTTATAAATATTAACCTTCTCCATTTGTAAAGTAGGATGTATCATGTAATCAATTTATTTATTTACTTCAAAATTTTGGTTTTTTGTTTTAATTTTTGTTTTGAATTGACCATGAAAATTGGTATTAATAATTAGATTTTAGCGAATTTTAAAATCAAAAGATAGAATGGACAGAATGTTTGAGATTTTTTTATTTAATTTTTCTTCAGCATTCGCCTAGTACATCACTCACCTTAGATTTGCCGACGATATAGTCCTAATGGCAGAATCGCTGGAGGACCTGAGCATTATGCTCAGTAACTTTAATAGTGCCTCTCAACGGATAGATCTTAAGATGAACATGGACAAAACGAAGATCATGTGTAACGTCCATGTCACACCTATGCAGGTAGTTGTTGGGAGCACTAAGTACGGAGTAGTAGACAATTATGTTTACTTGTGACAAATAGTGCGAGTGCTAGGTAAGTCCAACTTCGGCCGAGAGGTCAATCGACGGATTAAGCCCGGCTGGGCAGCGTTCGAGAAATTACGTCACATCTTCTCGTCAGCAATACCTCAAAGCCTCCTGAAAACGAGACTGAACAACCATTGCGTGTTGCCAGTGATGACTTATGGAACTGAGACGTGGTCCTTCACTGCTAGCCGTATGATGATGCTCAAGGTCGCTCAGCGAGCTATGGACAGGTCTATGGTCGGGGTTTCTCTGCGTGATAAACTTAGAAATGAGGTTATCCGCAGTAGAACCGGAGTAACCGATATAGCCCAACGGATTAGTAACTGTGGCAATGGGCTGGCCATATAGCTCGAAGTACCGACAACCGTTTTGGAAAAAATGTTCTCGGGTGGCAGCCCCGTACCGGTAGCCGAGGTGTAGGGTGACCCCCCGCTAGATGGAGTTACAACCTGGTAAGTTATGCAGGAAGCCGATGGATGCAGGTGGCTCAGGAGCGTGCTTTGTGGCATTCCTTGGGGGAGGCCTATGTTCAGCAGTGGACTTGTTAAAGACTGTAATGATGATGATGATGATTCGCCTATATCACTTATTCTGAATTTTCTGTGCAAATGTGGGTAAACTTTGCGAAATACCCCTGTATATACAATTTTATAAGAATTATTTTAAAGATATACAAATCAATTTAATACAAGAAGAGATAATTACTTTGTGAAGAGATTTTATGTCTGACAAATAAAATTTTCGACTTACCTATTCAGAAAACAGAGAAATCCACCAGTGCTTTAGCGAAAATAATATAGGCAATTACATTTCAAAAAGTAATTTGAAACGTTCTAATACGACACAAAATGATGTAATTATTTACTCGTAACATTGTGGACGAGATGTAATTATATTTAATTGTGGCTACAGAAATAGCAATAAGCCGCATTGGACCAAACCAACATATAAAATACAATAAATATGTTATATTGTTCTAATTATTTCAAAATACCTCTTCAGGTTTATACATTACTGGTGTCATATTATATCTCATTTTATATTAATGTGAAAAGATTTATCAAAATGATGATGATTACATTGGCTGCCCTAAAAGTATCGGGAATGGAATATTTCCACTGTTCCTGTCATATTAAAATCTTTTTAATCGAAAAGTCCTTGGTTTCAAAAATCGAATACCATTTATTTATTTAAAAAAAGGATTCTTGGTCTTGTCACAAGGTTTTGTCAAACTTGTTTAGTTGTTGAGAAAATAGAATTGTCTCGAGAAAATTCAAGTCGGTGATTTATTATGACTTTCGAAGTGGTTTAACACAAAAACAGTGTGCTGACCGGAATTTCAAGGTAGACGTGTCAAGCTCAGTGATGATCTCCGTCAAGGTCGTCCAAAAACTGCAGTCACCCAAGAAAACGTTGATGCTGTGCGTAAGCTGATTGAGGAAGATCGACATGTGACATACCACGAAATTCAGGCAACTTTAGACATTGGCATTAGTTAAATACAAATAATCTTGCATGAACAATTAGGTGTAAAATAGTTCTTTCCCGATGGATACCGCATTCGCTCTGTGAAGAGCAAAAAGCGGCTCGCGTTACTTGGTGCGTCAGAACTCTCGAAAGATTCCACGCAAGATCCTCAAATGCTGTATACAACATCGTATCAGGTAACGAATCCTGGATATATGCGTACGAATCCGAAACACAAACCCAGTCACAAGTTTGGGTGTTCGAAAATGAGTTAAAGCAAACAAAAATTGTTCGTTCACGGAGTGTTGCAAAAAAAATGGTGGCCACGTTTGTCTCCAAAACCGGCCATGTTACGACTATTCCTCTTGAGGGACAAAGAACAGTTAATGCAAAACGGTATGCTAGCATTTGTTTGCCACAGGTCGTTTCTGAACTACGTAAAGAGAACTGCAGCCACCGCATCATCCTCCATCACGACAATGCGAGTTCTCACACCGCACACAGAACAAAAGAGTTTGTATAGCAAGAAAACATAGAATTATTAGAACATCCGCCGTACAACCCCGACCCAAACCCTAATGAGATTTTCATCACCTGAAGAAGCTGTGGACGCCTACAAAACGGCCATTTTCGAATGGAATGGTTGTTTCAATGATTGGTACCATCGTATGGAAAAATGTGTCAAATTTCGCGGAGAATACTTCGAACAGCAATAAATACATTTTTAAATAGTAATGTTGTGTCACTTCCTTGATTCCCGAAATTTTCAGTGCCGCCCTTAGTGTGAAAAGATTTATAAGACACTCTACCAGTTTAAACAAAAAAATATTTAGAGTTATTTGTCCTCCTCTTGTGTTCATATCTACAAGTGAAGTGTTTACGTCACTTTTCTTGTAGATATGAACGGCTCTCAAATAAGAAAGCATATAAATTTCATTTTATATTTTGTAAAATAATAAAGTTAAGCCTGTACACATCACTAGGAACAGTCGTCCTTTCATTTCTGAGACGGTTTTTAGGTTAAGGGTGTGTCCGACGCGCTACCCCAATGCTTTTCGTTGGTGAATTGTACATGTCTTCGAAATTTTTAGTTATAATAAAAGATAAACAAGTTTACGGACAATGTTTTTCTTCAGCGCCGCGCACGTGATAAATAAGCACTTAAAATTGCAATTGAAAATTT
Organism: Parnassius smintheus behrii; assembly: GCA_036936625.1. Lineage (NCBI taxonomy): Eukaryota > Metazoa > Arthropoda > Insecta > Lepidoptera > Papilionidae > Parnassius > Parnassius smintheus. Next base: position 25,765,679 of record JAUPFT010000012.1, read on the forward strand.
AAGTGGTGCAGTTGGAGATCGGCCTCAGGTTTCTTACGATGTGTAAAATTATTAGTAATGAATTTTACTTAGCCACACCGCAGGCGGTTTGGGTAGTTAGTGGATAAGGATAAGCGGAATTTTAACGCCGGAACTGTACGGTAATATTAAACGGACACAAATATCTGAAGGATTTTTGTCTAATTATCATTTTCATACATAATTCACAACTTTTTCAAAAATTTTATGAACAAACAAGAGCATATCAATTATTCCCGTCGTATACATTTGATTGATGGCACGAACTCGTTACTTCGGAATGAATCGATAATTATTATTTGTCGAGTAACTAACTAGGTTTGATGAAGTGAAAATTTTATATTTTAAAATATTATATAATTAATTATTAAAAACAAAAACGTAACTGTCACCATCATCATCATCATTACAGCCCTTCACAAGTCCACTTCTGAACATAGGCCTCCCCCAAGGTATGCCACAAAGCACGGTCCTGAGCCACCTGCATCAATCGACTTCCTGCATGTCTTACCAGGTCGTCACTCCATCTAGTGGGGGGTCGCCTTACACTTCGCCTACCGGTACGAGGCTGCCACTCGAGAACCTTTTTTCCCCAGCGGTTGTCGGTTCTTCGAGCTATATGGCCAGCCCATTGCCACTTCAGCTTACTAATCCATTGGGCTATGTCGGTCACTCTGGTTCTACTGCGGATATCCTCATTTATAAGTTTATTACACAGAGAAACTCCGAGCACAGCCCTCTCCATAGCTCGTTGAGCGATTTTGAACGTCCTCATACGGCCAACAGTGAAGGACCACGTCTCGGTTCCGTAGGTCATCACTGGCAACACGCACTGGTTGTGCAGCTTAGTTTTCAAGTTTTGAGGTATACCTGACGAGTAAATGTGTCGTAATTTCCCGAACGCTGCCCAGACGAGTTGAATCCGCCGATTGACCTCTCGGTCGAAGTTGGGCTTACCTAGTCGGACTATTTGTCCCAGGTAAACGTACTCATCAACAACTTCGAGCTTAGTGCTCCCAACAACTACCGGCATAGGTGTGACATGGACATTAAACATGATCTTTGTTTTGTCCATGTTCATCTTAAGATCTATCCGTTGGGAGGCACTATTGAGGTCATTGAGCATAGTGCTTAAGTTCTCCAGCAATTCTGCCACAAAGACTATATCGTCAGCAAATCGAAAGTGAGTGATGTACTCGCCATTGATGTTAATACCGTATCCTTTCCAGTCCAGTAGCTTGAAAACGTCTTCCAATGCAGCGGTGAAGAATTTCGGGCAAAAAACAACACCTTGTCTTACACCTCTCTGCAATTGGATAGGTTTCGTACTCTGGTTCTGTACTCGGATAGCCATCGCAACCCTACTGTACAAACACTTCAGCACTTCGATATACAGACAGTCAACTTGGCACCGCTGAAGAGACTGTAGCACTGCCCAAATTTCGACGGAATCAAAGGCTTTCTCATAGTCCACATACGCCAGGCAAAGTGGCAAATTGTACTCTTTGGACTTCTGTACAATTTGGCGAAGGGTGGTCTATGATACTAAAGCCTTTTCGGAAACCGCCTTTTTGGGAGGATGGAAGTCGTCGAGTCTGTGTGCGAGACGATTCGTTATGACTCTCGAAAACAGCACGTAGACGCGGCTCAGAAGGGATATCGGTCTGTAGTTTTTCAAGAAGGCATTGTCACCTTTCTTGAAGAACAAAACCACCGCACTTCTGCTCCACGCCTTCGGAGTAGTGCTACCATTGACGACGGAATTAAAGAGCCTCTGAAGGACTTCAAGTAAGAAAGAAGAAAGAAAGGTTTATTCTCCAAAATGGCGCCATCACAGATAACATAAAAAACACATAATTTACAAATAATATTGGCTATACAATACAAATTAAAATATACTAAATATTACAAACTATACAATACCTATACTAGTATGTGTCAAGGCGTCATCTGGGAACAGGAGCACACTCAGCATAATGCCATGAATTTTTTTCCATGGCGCTGATTTTCAGTGTGTCCAACCAGTGACTTACCGAAATCAGTGCTATATGTATACTCATTTTATTATGTTTTAAACAGAATTATGATGACAGAATTATGCACAACAAGGGGGAAAGAGACAGTAACTATTTTAAGTGAGAGGGAGAGAGTAGCGTTCAAGGTCGAATGCCACTTCGACACAGCACGTCCCGTTTATGTTGCTTTCAGATGCTCTTAGAACGTCTATACGAACACTACAAAAGGGGAGATTATTAAAATACTATATAGGGCTATATACTACACTATGTAATTATTGAAGAATATAAAAGTATATAAGAAGACAAAAGCCGCATTCAAGAGGACGATTTTAATGCTCCGTTGTTAATAATCTACGACGATGAGGTACGTAATCGTGCAAAGCGTTATAAACTTTGATCAAAGTCAATCTGACTTTGCAGTAATTGTGTTCTATATTTATTTTTAAATGTGTGTACTGCTTTCAGATTTCGCAAAGGAGGCGGTATATCGTTCCAGCACTTGGATGCGGCGTATTTGAAACTTCCTCGGAAAGCGTGAGTGCGGTGACGAGGCACGACGAGAGTATTCCCTCTGATGCGCGTATTATAAGTTTTTACATCACGTGACCATATGAGTTTGTCATCAAGATAAGTACCGGTTTTCCACCCGCTTTCAGAACCTCCGCTGTAATTCCATCCCCGCCCGGGGACTTGCCGTTTTTAAGGTGGTGGAGAGCCATTCTAATCTCGCTTAGACTAACCTCCGGGATATCATCGGAATAGTGTCAGATAAGACTTGCTCTTGGATCGTTACTCACACTTGCGTGTGGCTCCAACGAGGATATTGTTACGAGCTTGAGGTTCGTGACAATAAAAATTGCCGATAGAATTACCAAAGTTAACACTTTAATTCACTTACACTAATTAGACCTGAAACACTAATAATTAATCAAACTGATTCACTTTATTCCGCTCCGAAGCTTAGCTTGTCTCGCCAAATTTAATACTTCCCCGATCGCATCTTGCAGCGCCTATAAATACAAATTAGCACCGAAACATCCAGAATATTCAAGTAAACACGCGCAAGGGGTCGAAAGTTCGAGTGGCAGCTTCTAGAAGCTTAGTTCTTCGTTTCGAGACTAGATGGCGCTGTCGGTTGAAAGATTAGTGATGTCATTTTCTGGACAGCTCCCCTCACTCTCGTCCCCGACACTAGATGGCGCTAGTGTCGGGTACATGACGTCAACTTAGGTGCGTAACACTGCCCCCTCCTGAGACATGCTCGTCCCGAGCATTATCGGCCCCATAATAACACGCCGGGTGACCCACATGGGCGATCTTAGGAGTCCCTCTCGCGCTTTTCTTTAACGGCACCGCAATGCCAAGGGCTGTCCTATCCCATGGTGCACCAACATTGTACAATTTCGATGATCCTCTACTACGTGTCTGAGGTCCCTTCACGGCCGCACAACTTGTACATGTACGACTCCAATCCTCGACATCGTCACGATAATGGACCCAGTAAAACTGTTCTCGGACCTTCAGTAGAGTTCATTTAACTCCCAGATGGACTCTTGAACGACCATTATGGCACAGCTGTAGAACATTCGGCACTTTTGCCTTAGGGACAACCATTTGCAAACGACAGCTGTCTCCTCGACCATTGTCCCATTTACGGCAAAGGAATAAATCCTGAATCAGCAAGCCGTCCCACTAGGCCCAATAGCCTCTAGTGGTCGAACTCATCGCTGAAACGGTGCTCCACTTAGGCTTGGTAGCACGGGCCTTCATCCATTCCAGAATCGGCTTGATGTCCAGATCTTCCCGCTGTGCATGTCGTAGGCTGTCCTTCCACTCGTTGCTGAGGTGGTCTATCCTGAGCATCCTCACGGATACCACTTCCTCACTCTTTTGCCTAGTACAATGTTTCCAATCCTCAGGACAAGGTCTTCTTGACAATGCATCTACGATGCCATGAGATTTCTCGCTGCGATGTCTGATAGTAAAGTCGTATCCCGGCTGCTGTTGGGCGGTGATGTTAGCCGCACTTCCCTTCTGAGATCGTTCACCTTCCCTTTCTACGGTTTGCTTAGAGCAGCTGGATCGAAGATGGCCCCTTTCCCCACAGCCATAGCACCTAGGGCTATATCCTTTATTGTGGTCGCGAACCGTAACTGCTGCAACCTCCCTAGCGCGAGGGAAACGACGATCCTGCCACCGCCAGGCGGTGCCTTTAGCTGCACTACCCTCTCGAGATCGATCAACTCTCCTTTCTACAGTTCGCTTAGGGCAGCTGGAGCGAAGATGGCCCCTTTCCCCACAGCCATAGCACCTAGGGCTGTACCCCTTGTTGCAGTCGCGACCTGTAGCTGCTGCAACCTTCAATGGTTCCCTTCAATGAGCGCAGGTACAGACCGGTATGCTTTTCGCACCAGCTTCTCTACCTCTAGAGCCCACTGCTGCAGGTTTTCATTGATGCTCTGCACGCGATCTTTAAGCTGCACACGAAAGACGTGTTCCAGGTGAGCTTCGCCATATCTCGCCTCCAATGCCTCAAGGAGCTGCTCATAAGTCACTTCCTCACCGAGAGCTTCCAGAACAGTTAAGGCCTGATCGCGCAGGCCTAGTGGGGGAGCAGTCATGCCCTGACTATTATTCCAGCCGTTCGCCTTCATAACGGCTTCAAACTGGATTTTGTAAGCTGACCAGGAAGAAGTCCCGTCGAACGGTGGCACTTTAAACCCACGTAGCGAAGGTATTGTAGCTACTACGGGAGCTGTGTAACAGCCAGACTAATCAACCCTAAACGGGAATAAATAATATATACTCTGCTGCTACCATAACGCGGAAGGCGAAGATAAAAAACATTTATTTCCTAACTATCCTTGGCTACTGAGATACTGCGGACTGCATATAGATAATTTGACGTTCTTATAAAGAAACAAGAAGCAGCCACAAATATCATTCAGCGCCACATTGCCTTCACACACCGTTATCGTTATCGTCGTTATCCGTCGACCAATTGTGAGCCGTTTCTTCAACGCCGCAGCTCGTTTCTTCTTGCTGTTCCGGAACTGTATTCCACGCCACCGCTGCTCACCGACTACGCGCGCGCACCGATCTGCATGTCTTTTATAGCACGGTCCAGCGACGTAGCTTCATGAACAACACACAAGTCTCACGCCGGGAAACGAAACGTACGTAATAGTTGTATATTTTGGTTAATTTTCATTGGTCATAATATAAGCATTATAATTGGCTAGGTAAAATTAAAATTTTACCATTGGTAAACCAAAAACGATCGCATCTTGCAGCGCCTATAAATACAAATTAGCACCGAAACATCCAGAATATTCAAGTAAACACGCGCAAGGGGTCGAAAGTTCGAGTGGCAGCTTCTAGAAGCTTAGTTCTCCGTTTCGAGACTAGATGGCGCTGTCGGTTGAAAGATTAGTGATGTCATTTTCTGGACAGCTCCCCTCGCTCTTGTCCCCGAGACTAGATGGCGCTAGTGTCGGGTACATGACGTCAACTTAGGCGCGTAACAATATGTACAGCTTCCCATAGAACCTCTCAATCTCACTCAGAATCTCAGGTGGCCCGGAAACGATGCTGCCGCACTCAGTTTTCACCTTTGACAATTGGCTCTTATGGGCAGACAGATCTCTGGCAAGGACTTTGGAGCCCTGGTTCAGCTCGATCGCGTCTTCAATACGAGCAGTATTAAAGTTACGTAAGTCTCGCCGCATGCATTTTGAGATCTGTCTGTGCAGTTTCCTGTATGCTGTCAAATATGTTGACGATTGCAGCCTCAATTCCCGTCTAACAGCCATGAGATTAAGAGTGTGATCGGAGATTTTCTGTGTTCTTCTGCAGCGGGTCTTGCAGAACTTAGCTCCGACCTCATGGACAGTTTATACGAGCTTGTCATTCATATCGTCTACTGCATTGTAACCTTCTAGGTACTGAAAGCGGTACCTAGAAGGTTAGGTAGCTCGAGCTGAAATGTTTCGGGGTTCTGGATCAGAGCACGAGGGGGACGGAGCGTTGACATCATTAGAAGAGACCTCTCCAACTTAACGTTTAGGTTCAGTGTGCCTCTAACCATTCGGTGATCACTGCCAATTTTCACCCTTGCGATCACTGAGACATCACTGAACAGTTGGCGTTTGGTCGTCATAATGAAGTCAATCTCATTTTTGTCGAACCGTCGGGGCTCGACCAGGTCCACTTCCTGTGGGGCCGCTTCTGGAATAAAGAGTTCGTCATAAAGAGTCCCTCTTTCTCCATAAAATCGGCCAGCTGCTGGCCTCTACGGTTCCATTGCCTTACTCCAAATTCCCCCAACTTCAGCTCACCGCTTTCTCTTATGCTGGGCATTTTGCGTTAAAATCTCCCATCAACGCCTTGCATTAAGTTTTGGAGGAATACATGGCTCTATAAATAACCTCATACATTTCATCCACCTCCTCATCGGGATGTGGCGAGGTTGGTGCGTAAACCTGTATGATCTTCAGCGAATAACGTTTGGTGATTCTGAGTATTAGGTACGCGACCCTCGTCGACACACTCCCAATCTTTACAACGTTGTTGACGAGAGTCTTGTGGACGATAAATCCGACACCTCTTTGGGACAGATGGCCCTCCCGGTGATAGAACAAGTTGCCGGACTCAAGGATTACCGTGTCCTCCCCCTCTCTTCGGACCTCGGATAATCCAATAATATGCCAGCGCAACTTGTCTACCTCTTCTTCCAACTCCAGTATCTTTTCGTCAATTCTCAGGGTGCGTGCGTTGTATGTTGTTAGGTGGCAACCGAACCTCCACCGGAGATTCTTAGCACCCCCTGCCCCGCCGTTACGATGGTCGCCATCGTAGCCAGGAATAGCGGGGCCGCCGGGGACTGGGGGCCGTTTGTTTGCGTTTTTGCTCATGGAGGGATATTTGCCGTAGTTGCCTCGCTTGGTGAGCGGGTTGGCAACCGCAGTTTTTTTTATTATATTGTTGTTGTTATTAGGAAGATGCTGCTGCACATCTCCTGCCTGTTTTCCTCTGTTGCCTCTTACGGGACCCACGGGAAGATATGGGGTAATGGATATTCTCAACCGCCACTACACGGCAACTGTAGTAGAAAATTATTATGTTTTGCGGGCACCATATTGGTGTTTAACTACTTCTACCCTGATTCCAATAAAGGTTGAATAAATTTATAGTTGGCAACTGCAACAACAACAACACTTATATCACCAGAAATAGAGAAATAGCCAGTAATTTTATGTTCACTTACTGTATTTTGTAACATAAAGTCACTACTGAGATATATATACATTTTACAATAATTTTGGGGGTAATCTTCTATCATTTACGTTCAAAAGCTGGGTACAGATCTCGGGACTCAGCCACTGATGATAGGGACCAGGGCGTTAGTATGGTTAATCGATAGAAATTGATTTCCAGCTGGCGCGCTCTTGGAAATGCTTATATCCAGCAGTAGACTTAAGAAAGTCGTCGACGTGTTATGTATGCTGGGAGCAGATTCATTTCATTTCTGAAAAAGTTATACAGCTACAAATATTCCGCAGCACTGTTCTTCTGCGAACCGACGGTTTTCATATACTATATTCCTTTTAAACATTTCACACATGTCACTCGTTTCTCTGTATTTTTCCGCGCAATATTTTCTTTCACTTACACTTGATAAGAAATTCGATTAGAATTTTCAGGTAAATGTGAAGCATTATACGCTATTTTATGAATTATTTAAAAATTAATTATGTTAATAGATAGAATCAGGCGTTACCTTGCGGAAATCCAATACAATAAATTCATTGGTGTCTTTATAGTAGTAATGTTATTGAATAAATTCTAAAATAATATATTAAATTACTCGGATCTATCTAATACTTGTTTTAGTTCCTCTTTCCTAAGTTTTTAGTTGTATTCTCATGCAATCATAAACTGTGCAACACTAGTCTCTGATTGTAGGTATAAAAGCTTTCCATTATGCCCTCATGTTCCCTTCTTGTCTTATTAAGTAAAAAACAGACATTTCTAACCTACTAACCTACCTCTATAACTAACCTCTTAAATGTTATTGATTTTATTTGAGCATTTCAATGTTTGGTATGTTTAACGTGAAGGTAAAGTATTTTTTTTGTACAATTTCCTCTCCAATTGTTTTGTAAACAGTTTACTTGATAGACAATCACTGAATAAGTTAAAATATTATCGTGTCTTAAACAAAAGATTGGTGAAGATGATTTAGTTAATGCCTTGGAATTAAGACTCATCTTTTCTGAAACAATATTTCAACGAATACGTAAAAATACACTAAAACCGGTTTTTACTAATGCATAAAACTAAATTTGAAATTAAATTAGTTTTATCTGAGGTCGCCAATCTGTATAATTCGATATTGTAGAGAATACGTAGGTATTGTGTAAATCAGGCAATGCGTAAAATGTTATTTATTTCATACTTTACCTTGGCGTTTTATACAACACCAAATGTTTAACCGGCAATGTATTGAATATGAGGTAACAGAATATCAAGAGTCGAGTTCCCAGTTTTTCTTAAGATACTAACTTTGTTAATGAAGTCCCCAGTCAAGAAATAACTAAATCTTTGCTTAGATTTAGTCATTTCTTTCACCTTTTTTTCCGTGAGGGACTCCTCATGAAAGCATTTGGCTGCAGAGGCACCCGAACAGTTATGCCCGACACCTAACAGCTTAAACCCCACGGTGGTCTCCATCAACATGTAGGAGGGGTCCCGGGATCTCCGTTCGGAGTGCAACCGGGGCCCTCACTCGCTTTGCTTTATTGCAAGCACGTCCCGGGGGCAGTACTTCCTGCCACCAGCACCCTCGCAGAGCTATCACGATTTTGGAACCACTTCCGAGCCATCATCCTACTCGAGGTCCTGGCCCTCGTTTCTGGTAGGAGATCACCATCTTGAGGTGGTGCCGTGATGAGCGCCTTGATGGCGTCGTCTACAAGTGGGATCAGTCTCAATCGGATCACGCTCAGCAGCCTCCTTCTGGAGCAATACGGCCTTATAGAAGGTGACTACAACCCTCCACACCGAATCTCCACTCAGAATCGCGGACACGACTGCAGACAGGAAGAGGTTCCGACCAATCCGTTTGGAAAGGATTATCCGCCCTCGTTCCCACGCTGGGCAAATCGCAAGCGTATGGGACGCGGAATCCTGGTCCAGCTCATCGCAGTGAAAGCAGTGCCGTCGCTGAACTTAACCTAAACATCTTTCACATGGAGAAATACTCACACACACCTGACTCGCGGGGGCCTGGAGGGGCTGTCGTCACATCGACTAAAAACCCCATTGTGTTCTACCTTATTAGTATTGGCCACATGAACGCTTTCGTACACATCTGCGGCCCCACCAGTACCGACCACCCCATGGCAGCTGCTGCTCGGGGACGGAGTTCTCCTCACCATTTTCTTTCTCAGGCAAGGCGCACCAATTACACAAAGCACGCCTTTCTCTACGGTGAAGGTCGTGGCGGTAGTAAGATATAAATGAAGATTCCACCAAGGTAACGGAGTGTAGGGAGAGCGGCGCCTCGCAATACCGTCACTCCTCTCTCCCCGTGATCAACACTTGTTTAGCGGCGGATTCAGAGACTAGATCTGCCGCTGAGGTTAGGAAAGCGGGTGCTTCAAGCGCTCTTATTTCATATCGGGCTTGGAGGGTCCGTTATGCAGGTGGAATATTCCTTTATATCTTACTTCCTCTACGGCTTCCACTGCGGAGAAAGGCGCGCCTTGTGTTCTTGGTGCGCCTTGCCTGAGAAAGAGGATGGGCAGAAGAAGTCCTCCCCTGGGAAGGTCTGCCTTGGGGCAGTCGGTGCTGGTGCCCTAACTCACCCAAAAAGTTGTCCTAAAATCCCTAAGGTGCCAAAACATGGGTGATGTTGTGACCAATACACGGCTGCAGCGGTAGGGGTATAGGACACCCCTCTTTCCACGGCCCACCAACACACATCTGAAGCGGGCTTACCAAGCCCACCTCGATTCGGCCCTACACCGCGATCCAGCCAAGTGAGTTGCTTTATGTTCACCAAATACTAAGCCCTCCAACGACAACGCGAGACCCGTTCGAGGGAAACCTTACCTAACCTAGCGAAACCAGGATAGGTTAGGTCAGGTAACCTTATCATAAATGCTTGGAGCTGCTTTTTATAATTTCACTGGATATAGTGGGAGCCGTGTCGAAAACGCGTGATGGGCAGCATTAAAACTACAACTAGCCGAGAAGAATAGCCCCAAATCCCTTACGATATGGCTGGCTCTTACCTTAAAGATTGAAAAATCTTAGTAGACTACGCCAGAGAAAACAGGGAGAAGGAAACTACAAAAGGCTGTGAATCTATTGATGGACCAACATTTTGGAACGTTATCCTAGACCCATTGCTGCACCAACTTTCTTACGAAGGGGTATATTGTCAGGCATTTCCAAATGACGTTATCTATTTATTTCAAAATTGAATAACAAAAATTAAAACGAACCGAGTTACTACAAAACATAACGCAAATAAGGATCCTAACTAAGACTATCACGCCATAAATATTAAAAACAGGCTATAACTTAACCTTAAGGAAGATCTTTGGGAAAGATCATTTTTTTTGTTAGCTTTGTCACGTAATTTATATTATTTTATACTCAATAGACGGGGTTTTATATACAATACAGAAGGGAACGTTACAATATGATCCGGTCAAATCTTTTTATTTTTTAATTGTATAAAAATACCTATGTCAAACGTGTATTTTAATTACTGATTTTTAAAAGCAGTAATAACTTATAAAGTTTTTGCATCAGACGGAAACCAGAGAAGATAACTTTTTTCATTATGTTAATTTCTTCTCAGCATTCATCAAATTCCACTAGGGACGACATTTAAGGCATTAATAAATCTACCACGATTATCTTACATATTGCGGAAAACGTAACTGAACAAATACAATACTGAAGCTTTAAATTTGTATGACACTATTGTATGATACTGCTATAAAATAAGCACAAAATATAAAGATCTTTAAAACTCACTGAAGAGATCTGAGAGTGTCCTAGCACGAATTTGCCAATCATTTTCATACCTATCTTAAAATATTAAATCGTTATTAGTCTCTATTGTCTTTGTATGTTATATTATTTTAAATAAAATTGTTTAATAAGGCATATTTTTGTGATTTGAACTGGCATAGGTAATTTAAACAGTTAAGGCGGTTTAAATCTTTGGGGATTTGACTTTTCTTTCCCAAAATATCGCCTCTTAAAATTATATAAATATGCACGTATGTATTTATAATTATAAATACTAACCAACATTATATAATATACTCTTGATTATATTAAACGGTAATGACTTAATAACAGTATTTACTTTATCTGCTACTAGCAACTAAACGATTACAAATATTTTTCAGGACCTGTAAATACGAGTAGCTTTTAAATATCCACGTAAAATATGCTGTAGTTTTAGCTCACAAAAATCCTTTAAAAAATATATAATCCTAATTATTCATCAGGGCAAAGTGTCTTTGAATAGTAAGAAAATAACAACACATGCGCATCATGCTTCTGAAGGTCACAATATGAAATGATGCTTTGGAAACAAAATGCCATCGCGAGAGAGAAATAACCAAACTAATTGGTGCACGCAGTGTTGCGACTCAGCACCGGCGAATACGCACGAATAACTACAGTTGCCTAATTAAATTCATCGCAATTTTTAAATGCATTCCGCATTAATTTAATTAGTCATAGTGGCTCAGTAAATTTAAAAGACGGTGCGCAAGCAACCCGAATTCGATCCGCGTCCAGGCACAGAAATTGTTAACTGTTAGTGCTCATTTACCACAACATGATCGGCAAATTAGGAAACTATCATGAAAAAAACCTGCATATATCTGAAAATTAAAAGGTTTCGACAATATGTATATAGTCTGCTAACACGCAGTGGAGCAGCGCGGCGGCTTATCCTTTCCATAGCCCTCTCAGCATGAGAATTAATTTTAGTTTATTTATTAAATTTGGAACTTTAGTTATTCACGGGGGGGGGGGGGGTTAGTTATAAAGTGTTGTGCAAGGTTATGAGTGTATAAGTTAATTATTTTTGAGGTATGGGATATTCGAAACTGGCTTGAAATACACTGTCAGTGCGTTGCCTTTTTCGTTTCCGAACATGGCTTATACACTGCCGTATGTCGAGAATAATGGTATTATGAGATTCTTCTATTTTAAAAAAAATAACGGTTGCTATTCCTTATGAATAGAAACCGTTCTTATTATTATTATTCCAATGAATAGAAACCGGTCTTTTCATATTACTATACTACTATTTCATTTCCTTTGTTGTTTGTGCTGTTAACCAAGAGACTTTTACAACTTCATCGACTTAAACTGCTTGGTAATCTATCAGTAGACTATTTGGTTTGGTACCAGTTTTACACCTATTTCTGCTTTGGTGTAAATCAATGGTTATGTTTAGTCACTCATTTTTAAGAGTGATAATATCTCAGTATATGCATTTTTTGTTTGTTTTTTTATAGAAAAGGGGCAAACTAGCATGAGCGCACCTGTTGATAAGTGACTACCGCCGCCTATGAACTACCGCAACACCAGGGGAATTACAGGAGCGTTGCCAAACTTTTAGAAAGGAGTAAGCTCTTTTCTTCAAGGTCCATGAGTCGACTTGGTCCGGAAAAATCGCCGGTTGTAAACAATGCCACTGAGAAGTTACAGGAGGAAGTAAACTCCTAGTAAAAGTACAGTGGTGAACCGCGAAATTTAACCTAACCGAGTTTTAATAATAATTTTATTGATACTGTGCAAATATATACAGCGCGTAAATGAACTAATTCTTTACGAAAACCGATACAAAAATGTACTACAAAAACATTTCTCCATATATATATAGGTTATATTTTAATGTAGGTATTTTAAATTCTTGCTCTCACTATCACAACCACTATTATGTTAACTTTTATTTGAATAGATTTGATGCGATTGGGAATGATATTTTACTCGACGGAAAAGACGTATTCGTCGTTAAAATTTTAACCTATCTGAATTCAAAATTAAATAATTTGAAATATTTAAACATACATATTTAATGTTTTTATGTTGCTTTTTATCTTTTGAATACAGAATTAAACGTTGTTTATTAAAAATGTAGATTTGATAACAAACAAACGACGTGTATAAATCATTAAATATAATCGTCAACCAACAAAGTCGTCATTATATTCACGTTTGTTATACGTAGTGCTTATATACTAGTTGACTATAATTAAAATAGGTTTATAGGCACAGCTCTACATTTAGTTTCAGAAAACGATTAAGCTTATACCGAATAAAGATCACACAAATATTTTATATTATATTTTATTTTATTTGAAACAATAATTTTCTCTACTTGACATTTTAAGGAAAGCAAATAGTATAATCAGCAAAAAGGCAAGTTATTGACCTATTTTTTAAAACCGCAATACCACCATCACCGAAAGCCACAACGATCGTGTGTACTAAACGTGGTAGAGCCATGCTTCAGTTATATAAGTAGTATATATAGTTTTAGCACGAATTGGTTTGCTCGACCGGGGAAGGACCACGCTCTCACAGAATACCAGCGCAAAATAGTAGTTTAATGCTGCTCGTATGGTGAGCGTAGAGAACCAAAGACCCTTTTTAATGGAAACGAGGCATTCCATCTTAGTTCTCATGGGTGACAAAACATCTGCATTTTGATTCGTATTCGAGAATGGATGTCATGTCTGTGGGTCGCAGCCACCACTTACCATCAGGTAGACTGAGTGCTCGTTTATCACCCTATCTTATAAAAAAATCTGGAAAAAAACTATTAATTTATTTTAAATGAAAAATTTACGTTACTAATATTATCCTTACAATTCTCCTTAGGTCTCTTATTAGAATTCTCAAAGGTCTTCAAGGAATTCTTACAATTGAAATTGGCGTTTCGTACTGGAGGAATATAATTTTTTTGTAAAATATATGTTTTTAATCAAAGTGTAACGGTGCATCCGTTGTTATCTATGCACCTTTGCCATCTCATAGGTAGTTCATTGATCCCTTTACTAAAAAAACTATAGGGACTCAATAATATAGGAGAATCAATAAACTCTTTGAAGGCGGTTTGGACTGCCGCGTCGGAGTTAAATTTTATTCCTTGTAAGAAGTTACCCAAATTCCGGAAAAAAACAGTAATCTGTTGGAGCAAGGTCCGGGGAGTACTGTGGATGTCGGAGACATTCTAATTGTAGCTCATTTAACTTAGTGATTGTTTGTTGTGCAGTGTGTGGTCTTGCGTTGTCGTGAACCAGCAGTGGCCTTGAGCGATTGACCAATCTTGGTTGCTTAGCAGCTAGTTCTTCCTTGATGTTTTGCTGTTGCTAATAATAGATATCTGCCGTAATCGTTCGGCCAGATTTTAGAAAGCTGTAATGAACAACACCGGCGCAAGTCCACCAAACACTCACAATTAATTTTTCTAAATCAATTTTTGTTTGGGGCAGGATTTAGCTGGGTCTCCAGGGTTCAGCCATTGCTACGAGTGTTTCCGATAATCGTATAGTATCCATTTTTCATCACAAGTAATGAATCGATTTGAAATCCGTTCATATGTCAGTTTAACAAAGTAACACAGCAGTCGACGCGTGTTTTCAAGTTCGATTCACTCATTTCATGAGGTACCCTTCGTTTCAAGTTTTTTTACATACCCGATTTGCTTCAAGTGGATTAATACAGTTTTATCACTTACCCCAAAGCCTGCACTTATCTCTGAAGTGATTTATGATGGATCCGCTTTCACAATAGCTTTTAATTCTTCATTTTTCACTTTGGTCTACAGCCGTCCACGGGGTTGGTTCCAAAGGTCGAAATTTCCAGAACGAAAACGTTGAACCCAAAAACGTACCGTGCTTTCTGTTGCGACACCAGCGCCGTACACATCATAAATCCTTCGAGCTGTTTCTGCAGCACTGGTGCCACGGTAGAACTCGATATTTTTTTGTTTTCCATTGTGCGGTAATAAGCGACGCCAAAGAAAAAAATAATGAGGAAAACACAAATGAATGAATGTTTTCAAAATTCAAATGTACCAGTTAAATGAATTTATAAATTTGAATTTGGAATTCTTAACCAAAGATGAGATATTTCAGATCAAAATGGTCAGTACGACAAAATGCTAATTTCATATGTAAGGATCCAATAATATGCAACATTCATTATTATCCATTGGACTAATTACAGCTGATCAATTTCACCACCTCGCGTACCATTATAGGAATCGGTGTTCTTTTGCGAGGATTTGTGGTTTATCAAATCTGATGTAATGGTGGGGACGATCTTGAACATGTTCACAGACTGCAGACTTCCCGGAGCGTCGGTGTTTCATGTCAGCTATATGTTCTCTCACGTGAGTTTTTATAGATCTAACAAAAGTCAAACAAAATCATCATAAAGGTCATCACAGTGCTCACAGCGTTCGTGATTTTAGGGCAATAATTCCTTTAACAATTTTTCCCCTCAGAACTTGCGCATTATTTCTACGAACTGTACTAAAATCTGAATTCAATTTACTAAGTTCATTTAAATGCGCTAAGACTATCTCTTTCTCTTCTTGTAACTATAAGAGATTTTCTTAATTTTATTTCATAGAGTCTAAAAGTTGTTAGTGTCACGATTTGCATCTTTATTGAAATAAGTACGCTTTTTAAGCTGGTCAAACGGTAACGCTAACGAGTTTAATTTCGCGGTCTTATTTTTCAAGATGGATCATATAGATACACATTATCTTACCTCCAAACAACGCAAACATTTAACTGGAGTTATATCTTTGTTACACTGAGTAACTATATCGTTTATCGTTTCACACTATTTAGCGATTATTCTGATAAACCAGTTTGTGTTCTAGTATAATTGCAACTGATATAAATTTCAATAATAAATTTCTACTGTTGAAATGAATTGAAATAAAATTTACCATGCTTTCCGCTCATATTGTCATTATACCATTAAGTCTTCAAATCTATAATATACTCTATACTAAATTTTTAAGAAGTAAACGTAATAAACAAGAACACAGTCCACCCAAAGGTATATGGATGTTATCATTCACAAACACCTATATCTATCCTCGATTAATAAATAAAACACGGATACATTGTGTCACAGTAAAAAGGTACTCTGAATTTCGTCAGTCACATTTTTGACATTGCAAAACATAGCAGCTTTATTCTACTGCTGCATTCATGCTGCAGTCATAATACACTGCAGTCTAGCTCTATCTTTACTTTGATACAATATTATAAATAACAAACATCAGATATACAAAATATTTAAAAAAAATAATAAACTGTAGAAAATGCCAATGAGAAGAAATACAAGTTTCCGCCAATTATAAGCTTCAAAAATGCATCTATATATAATAATAAAAATGAAAAAACTATGCAATTGAGCGTTGCAAGAGAAAACTAGCAAATTGGAAATTTGTGACGCAACAAAAGCGAATACGAGCGAATTATTTCAAATCAGATTCAGGTAGAACTTGTTAGAAAATTTCCAATGTTATATTAAATAATTTTTGTTTTCACATTTCTTTGATAATATAAGTTAAAGTTAAAGTAACAGCCTATATACGTCCTACTACTGGACACAGGTCTCCCCTCATTTCTAAAAGGGTTTTAGGGCAAGGAAGTGTCCGCCGCATTAACTCACTACGTGTTAGTCACATCTGTACAAAATATTTTTTTCTTATTTCGAACACATGCAGGTTTCCACACGATGTTTTCCTTCACCACACTAAAATAAGTAAATCAGCTCTAAAAATTGCAATTAACAATTTCATTGGTGTCGGCGGGGATCGAATCCGGGTTGCTTGCATACTATGAAGTTTGTGAGCTACCACAGCTTTCTTTGATACCTCAACCCCTTAAATTAGGGAATTAAAGTGTATATGGGGCTTTCGTCAAAAAATATTGTCATGACCATCTTACAACTTACAGATAAAAAATATTGTCTTATGCAACTTACAGAAATATGTGATATTCCAAATAAAACATTTTCACATAAAATGTTGCCAAGACGAGACTACATGGCTCGCACTATCAAAAATTTATCAGATCTCATGTAGAGCCAAGCTTCTTACTTTACACGCCTTAACTCTATGAGCTCTAATTTCACAAACTCTACACCTTAGTCAAAACATTAAGTGGCTTGGGCGTTTCTTCACTACCGGCTACTGGTGCTGTAGATAATGACAGCTGGTGAAGTGGACTACTGCTGCTGACGATACTGCCACCTGCATCTTCATTTCGGCCCCGTCGTGGGAGAGCATAGATGCATGCATGATTTATATTTTTCTTCAATAGAATATTGTATAACAGATAAGAAACGAACAATGAATAAATTCTTCACCTTTCACCCATGTGACGATGTGATGATGTGCTAAACGCCTAAACCACATATTTTGACTAAGGTGTAAAGCTGTGGAGTTTGTGAACTTACGGCCCGTAGAGTTTAGGGCCTGTACTACCTCAAATGGCTTAGCAAGATCCTCTGTTATGCCGAAAATACTGCAGCATTTTTTTTGAAGTAAATATATAGTGAAGTTGAGGATTAATTTTAAGTACTATGTTAGACAAAAACACGACCCCATATTGATAGAAAAAAATTCAAATTACCTCCAAACCGAACTAAACCGCTGGTATCCAAAAAATACTTCAAATTAGATAATGAAACTTTGCATACTAACTGAACTAACTATAAAGCAGGGCTTACGTTTTTTTACTTTTTTAATTATCATTATTTTCACCGTAAAAAGAAATTACCTTAGCTATCGTCATTTCAAAGTTTGTTCCCTACCGCCCGACACCGCCGCTCACTCACGCTTCAGCTTTCGAACGGGAGAGCTGTGTCGCTTACGCTCAGAACACACATTACGCAACCGGACGACGTAAAATTAAAATATTGAAATAGATACTTATATTTATAGTGTTGGCGCAATGGGAAATAAGCGTAATAAAAATATGATGCGGTTGGGTTGACTCCTGCACTGAATCCCGCACGGAACAAGTATATGTATGACCTACAAGTAATTGTTCCGGATCTGGATGTTTGTCCTTGTGCAATTTATATTTCTAAACTGCCTCCATGATACAGGAGATAATCCTAGTGTGGAGGTAACGTTTTAAAAAAATAACTTATCCGACTATAGTGCTACCTACTACATAAGTACATAAAAATTTAGAACCTATTGAGTACTGACGTACCTCGATAGTTTAGCTTTAGCTAAATTGTGAGTACGTGAGTATCTTCTACCTATCTAAACATGTAACAGATAAATGTTATTAGTACACGTCGCTACATAATTGTCAAATTAAAATTCCAGTATAGGCTGATCTCTCAGCTTATACTGGAATTCCCTCTTATATTGGAAGGATCCGCCCATTGTTGGTTTAATATTAAGCTTGAGTTTAATAGTTTTTACGCATGTAATTATGTTGGTAGTAGGTCTATGCAAGTACCTACATGTACGAGTACATACCTATAAGAAATTTTGAAAACTGATTTTAAACCACTTCATAAATTTTACTGCTACAAAAAACTATTCAAGCACGAATTACCATTGAACTGAAATTCTGTAGTGTACATTGGCTTGGTATAGCGTTGCCAGGCGTGCGGATAAAGCGTCCGGCTGAATCAATTGTGCTTTTTGATTGCGTGCCTGGCCAAATTAGACGGTGTCAAGCCTCTCCGGCTTTTGTTAGGCTTTTTATATTTGACCATTTTTTACATTTTTCATGTTCTTAAACACATATTATTGCAATTATTGAAATTAATATTGTAATGAATATTGAATGATTAATAATAAAGAACACTGATTCATTCAATTTTATTTTCATTTCATTCGAATTTAAGATTTTATGGTAAAAATATAAGCATTGTTTTACTTTAAAAATTATATTATCGTGTTACACTAAGACTGAATAATTGAGGTTGTTCTGCCTTTTTACTAAAATGTCCGGCTAAGCTGGATGGTCTGTCCGGCTGTTCGGTTTAAAGACCTGGCAACCCTAGCGTGGTAGTAAGTTTACGCTTTGCATTTTACAATCTTACAAACTATACATATATATATATATATATATATATATATATATATATATATATATCTTAAAATTACAATATAATTTTATTTTAAGAATATGCCGTTAGTATTTATTATATATACTAACGGCATTATTACACATTAACGAAATTAAATTTGCGACATATAATTTTATGTTCATATAATGACAAGTTAATATTAAATTATGACTGAAAATTTCATTACTTGGTGTACGTCCGACAATAGTTTATTTTACTCTAACAAAATCGCTTTGACCTCGTGTTCCCGCGTGACCGCGAGCCGTAATGTGCGATTGATAGGCGCGGGGAAGTGGGGGCGAAATTATAATTTGAGCTGGTGTAGTATAGGCCGTTAAGGGGTGTAGAATTAGGAGCTTTACTCTACATGACATATAATAGATTTTTAACAGTGCGAGCTGTGTGGTCTCCCCTTGTCAACATTTTACGTGGAATTTCACACCTTTCAGTAATATATATATATATATATATATATATATATATATATATATATATATATATATATATATATATACATATATATATAATCTATCTGTAAGTTGTGAGATGCTCATGACAATATTTTTTGACGCCATATACACTTTTATTCCCTAATTTAAGGGGTTGAGGGACGTTTTATTTAACCGGATACACGTATTTTTTAATTTGTAATAAGAATTAAGAAAAGATCTTTTACAATTTTCAGATCTCTAGCATTAAATTTAATTTTGAATAGGAAAACCCATTTTGTACCTTTCATCCCTTAATTTAAAGGTTGGGATTATTTATTAAAAATTCTGAAATGTGTACTTTATAATTATTACTTATAACAAGGAGTACCAATGAGTCCTGATATCAATTTTCAGACCTCAAGCATTAAAATTTGCGGAAGTCTCATACAAACTTCCATCCCCTAGTTTAAGGGGTTGGGGCTAAAAGTTTCAATTTTAGAATTTTTTGTTGTGCTTGTACTAATACTATCTTAAGCAAATTTCAGCTTTCTAGGACTTCAGTAAGCACCCTGAGAATTGTTTGATTATTAGTGAGTGAGTCAGTAACGAAATCGTTTTTTTTTTGAATATCAATAAAATCTAAAGTAAAAATCTATGCAATTAAAGCTTAATTTGTTTAATAAGTCTATAATCTACATAAGTCTTTAAATCTATATTGACATCATATCCCGCGAATTTTGTTTAGCTGGTTAAATCCAAACCCAAGTTTTAGGGTTCAAAAAAAACGACGAAGCGCTTCGAGAAAAGGTAGATAGTACTTCGTTTTGGTACAACCGTACCCCCGATTAGTCCTTCATTGAAAATATTGTATAATAGTAAAATTTGAAATGTTTGTTGCTAAACATAGGCCCACAGATGCGTTGCCTCATAGAGGTCATATTAGGCTCTTACGGCACCCACGAGACGATATCTGATAGTAAGTATTTTTATACCGCTGCTGCGTGGTCAGTATCAATATTTTTATAATAATTAATTGTTTATATATTGTATTTGTTTATATATTGTATATTTGTTTATAGAACAAACAGGCTTCAACTCCCAATTGTTGTAAATCATCTTTGACTTAAAATATTCGAGAGCTAATAATAAACTATGTTGGATACCTCCCTTAGTATTGAATAAGGGATATTTAGTAATGAACGAATAATGAATAAACTATAAAATTAGTTTAACATAGAGATTTTACGTAACGTTATCTTAACGTGTATTGCCTTAATACTTGAGTTTTAGGTACGTATATCAAAGGAACGGATTATAACGAGCACGGGTCTAGCTGAAGTAGTGATATCAAATATTTTCACATTTGAAGGTTCGGTTTTCCCTTCAAATATTCTATAGAAAGCTGATAGTGTTGTTACCCGATAAATTGTTCTCCTGAAATATCTTATACTTTTAATTTTTGCAATTTTATCAAAGTCAAAAAATTAATTAGATTTTCTCTCTATTTAAAGCTAGCTGTGGTACTGAAGAAATCACAGTACCTACTAAACTTATAATTAACGACTTGTTTATATTTTAACCCTTCAAGCGCCATAAAAATCCTATGCAGTCGCATGCGCTCGGCAAATCCCAAGCGGTCGCATGCCCCCGCACCCACCCACAGCACTTAAAACCATTAAAACTTATATTTAGAGACTACTATTCTATGAAGAAGTTTGGCAATATAAAATCTTTACAAAATTCTCTACCTTGTGGTGGAAATAAAAGTCAGTTTTTACTTGATTACAAAAAAAATTTATTGTATTTAAATAACCAAAAAAAAAAACATACCAAGCGAATGTTGGCAGCGTGAAAATCACAACTATTTCAATATATATTACTCGAAATTATTTAAACGTTACTTAAAAAGATAAAGTATATTTACACAAAAATTTTATAACAATTTGATAATAAAACACTATACTATAACACTAATAAAACACTAGAAAAATCAATAAATCAACACAAATACATTTTCGAGAAAATGGCGTATGAAATGAACGTAGATTATAAATAAATATACACAAAGTAACATCTTTTTTATTGCACTAGAGTATAGAAAATTTCATAATTATTATATAATGTCAAACTTCTTCATGGAAAAGTTGTCTCTACATATAAGTTTTTATGAGTTAAAGTTCTGTGGGTGGGTGTGACCTCATGAGACCATATGAGATAGATAGATGAGAGAAATATGGCCGCGGTCTCATGAGGCTGCTGGGGGCTTAAGAGTTTAAATGAGTTTTAATTTGCATAATCCGAAGATTTGTTCGTCTTTTGTAACGTTGCACGTACATGTATGCATAATTATAATTAAACGGTTTATTAAAATTAAATAAACATTTAATAAACTAAATAAAAATAAAATAAAAGTTATTAACAAAAATAATTCTATAATTAACTTAGGTATCCTGTTAATAAAACAAATCAGTAAACTAAAAGAACGAATTAAATAATAAATCAAATATTAAAATATTGTATTTCGAACAAACGCCCTGACGCTTCGTTACTCTATGCGCTTTGCAACTCTCGCGTCAGAGTTTTACCCGGCCGGTATTATTCCACGGCGTCGCGCTCCCGATCATTCTCCGCCCGAGCGCCCTGGGAGGCGCACACTACCACTGCAGCCGCGTTCACAAGCTCTGCTTTGTGTCCTCGTACGCGCTTGCAAATTTTAATCCCATTTTGGAAAAAGTTTAAAATAATATAATAATTCCGGCACTGTGGCCGTATAGTTTTTTTCGTTAATTCTCGTCACCGAGACCTCCGTATCGTCTTGCACCCCGTAAGGGTAAGTGTTGAAACGTTACCTAGTTTTAAGTAGTGAAAGTGTTTTATAGGTAGTGTAATTTGATCATGCCAGGCTATTTGCTTTTAGCTATTTAATTGCCACGTTATTAGTGTTATTTGCATGTAAGTAATGTATGTAGCCGCTGTGCGCGTTGGAAAAAGTACCGTTACAAAATGGCGTCTCATACATTTCGCACCGCGATCAAATATCGCAAGTCACCATCTTGTTTCAACCAATGCACAGCCTAAATTAGTTATCCTGGTACATTTAAACAGTATTTTACACTTGCCGTAATTTTAATTCATGTGTATTTTAATTTGCGCCTCACCGCTATGACGCTTGCCTTCCATTCCGCCTTGTAACTCCGTTCTGATTATGAACACCCGCCAGCTACTCTCTGTGCTCCCATCTACTGCTAGCCTGTGATATACCGGGGGTTCATAATCGGCGGCATTTTATTACCTGGACCTAAATGTGGACGACGTTGTTTCCAGGGTGCAATTTTACGACTACAACCGTGGCGGTCGTCCTTTATTAAGAGGGCCTAGGCCTCCCCTCGACGCCACCACCGTCACAGCCAGCTGCCCACGGCGCTCCCCGTGAACAGCCCAACCCCCCGGCCCTGCTCGACCACCTCGCGGCCACATAGGGGAGTACCTGACCCCGCCAGTGAAGCCAGACGGGCATTTTTTTAAAATTATGAACCACGCCCACGACCTTTCTTTTACCAATATATAAATTTTTTTTGACTGGTTGTTGTCTTATTTTAAATACGAAACGTATCACTTTAAAACACTGAGCAGGTGAAATGCTAAACGTAGCTCACTGCACTACTCATGCTGCTCTCCATAACCAGTCTTTGGTTCAGCAGTTAAGGATGTCTTTCCGCCAAAGGCTCGTCATTCCATCAGTTTAACAGTTGACACACCTCTTTATTATTATAAGCCAGTGCTTGACTAGAAAACACACTACACTCATAAACAGATTAAGCATTAAAGATGTTAAAAATGTACTATCTAAAATGCACGTCGTTATGGCCCTGAGTTACCCCGACAAGAGATCGATTGAGCTAGGGCCCATCAGTAACCCAATTCGACGAGTAACAAAGGGGAGGGTCCAAATGGCCTATGGATAATTAATTTATAACGGCTGCTATAAACAAGCACAAACTTACCGAATTACAGGTGTAGGGTCAATTACAAGGCGCCGTCAGGGGTAAGTAAATGATATGTGTAAGCGGTGTGTGAGAAGTGTGTAATGTAACCTGACGTCACCGATATAATCAGATAGCAGAACCACATGCACTGCCTGGCTCCTCTTGTGCAATCACTCCAGAGGGCGTTAGCCGCTATCGGAACTCAAGTCAAACGTCACTTAGCACAAATATAATCGGAGAGAACGCTATCTCCTCCGGATCACAAAGTTTAGCGTTTCACACGAAAGCAAAATTTCTTCGTACAATTTAACTAATTTATTTTAACTTTAATTAACTACACAAGCCACTCGTCGACGTAAATTAATAGCAATCGAAGTTAAAATAGTCAATCAAAACTCAAAAGCCTCGTTGTCACGTATATTAACGACAAATTACAACACCAGGGAGGCCGTCGTTATTCGACGCGGCAATTATTGTCAAACTAGAGACCTCTAGCGACACGGTCACCGCGTACTATCGAATGTTCTAGGCTAATCTCGCGACCCCCACCGGCACGGCCTCAACGCTCAAAGATTCCTGCACTGCTCCTCCAAAAACCACAGCAGGTCCCTGTAGGGCGGATTATAGGAGGCGCCGTCCCCGCCGTAACTCTCCTCAAAATGGATCCGAAGATCAAGAGGCAGGCGGGACAGCACAATGTGGAGCAACAAAAAGGACCATTCGTCTACCGGTAAATCCAGCCACCTCAAAGAATTACAGGCCACCAAGACTGGATTTACGATGTCCGGACGTAGTCTGGCCCGGTCCTTAAGAAGCGGGAGGTGTAGCAGCTGCTTGACGTATTCGTCCACAATTCGCCATACTTTGCGGCGTACCTTCCGGCGAGGAGGCCCCGAGCGGTCTGGTAGGTGTCGTCCGACAATTTCAGATGGCCGACGACGCCCAGGACCTCCCCCTCCAGTAAGGCCGGGAGGTAAGCCATCTTCAAGCTTGGTGTCAAGTCCCTCCGGGCGTCCACTAGGCTATCAAATAGTCCAACAAAGGTCAGCCAGTTGGAGAGGACCCCGGAGAATCTTGGCAGGTTCAGAGTTGGGAGTCGTCCCAACAGCTCCGGCTGAGTCGGTTGCTTCCGAGGGGAATCGAGCAGGCCACCCAGCTGAGCTTCACGCGCTTCATGAGCATACTTGGCCCCCGCTTTGATCAAGTCATCCGTAAGCGAAAAAATTGCTCGTAGTCCGCGAGGCAGGAGTCTAGGACTCCCTGTTCCGCTCCCGAGGCCAAAAGCTCAGTGAAAGTCTCCTCCACTACGGCCCTTTGGGCCATGACCTGCTCGAGCCGCTTCTCTAAACTATAAACCCGATCGGGTCGCCCTATCAAGGTGTGGGCGTTCGCGGCCCAGCGCAGCTCCGCCTGCAAGCGAAGCGCCGGTGGCTTGTGCGATGGCATCACTACTCAATACAATTACTATTAATTAAATCAAACAAAATTACACTACACCGCAAGTACTCACTACAGTCGGTCAACAAAGATGCCACGGAGGTGACCGACCCTTCGACAATTTAATCTATAATACAAATACAAATACTAAATACAATTACCTGACGCGTAGGTACCTAACTATAAACTACACTCCATTTGCGCAGCCTAACGACGTGGTTCGAACCACCCGTTCCGTTCCGTCCCGTTCGAACCAACCGATCCGCTAACAAAACAACAAAAAAATTTTTATTGTATTACGGCCGGGCGTGATTGTCGAAACAATCAACCACGCTCTGCTACCAGCAATGTTACGGCCCTGAGTTATCCCGAAAAAAAGTCGATTGAGCTAGGGACCATCAGTAACCCAATTGGACGAGTAACAAAGGGGAGGGCCTAAATGGCCTATGGTTAATTAATTTATAACGGCTGCTACAAACAAGCACAAACTTACCGAATTACAGGTGTAGGGTCGATCACAAGGCGCCGTCAGTGGCAAGTAAATGATATGTGTAAGAGGTGTGTGAGAAGTGTGTAATGTAACCTGACGTCACCGATATAATCAGATAGCACAACCACATGCGCTGCCTGGCTCCTCTTGTGCAATCACTCCAGAGGGCGTTAGCCGCTATCGGAACTCAAGTCCAACGTCACTTAGCACAAATATAATCGGAGAGAACGCTATCTCCTCCGGATCACAAAGTTTAGCGTTCCACACGAAAGCAAAATTCCTTCGTACAATTTAACTAATTTATTTTAACTTTATTTAACTACACAAGCCACTCGTCGACGCAAATTAATAGCAATTGAAGTTAAAATAGTCAATCAAAACTCCAAGGCCGTCGTTATTCGACGCGGCAATTATTGTTAAACTTGCGACCTTTTATCGACACGGCTCGCTCACTAAGAAACTTTTAGAATCGTAGGCGCAGCCGTCCGCCGCACAAATCAGTCCCCCTGGCCTCCCCGTCAAACCGGTTCCCCGCTCGAGACGTGTACCCTGCAAGTTGCAAATTGTTACAATTATGCCTAAACACACGTAATAGTTTAATGGCAATAGCTAATTAAGTTTGAACATCTTTAATATGATGGATTTTCGCAATGTATTGCCTGATCAAATAAATTTGATTAAGCATTTTCCTAAATTTCGAAAGTTATGTGTGGTTATTGCAAACAGAGTGAACTCCTCGCTTTTTTTATATGACATTCAGCGATAAAGAAATTAAAACTAGAAAAAAGCCCAGGGTTTGATATCATCACCAACGAAGCCTTAAAATATGGCAGCAGGTTTCTAGCTACACCA
The DNA here is from genome assembly GCA_036936625.1 of Parnassius smintheus behrii. NCBI lineage: Eukaryota > Metazoa > Arthropoda > Insecta > Lepidoptera > Papilionidae > Parnassius > Parnassius smintheus. Next base: position 25,792,080 of record JAUPFT010000012.1, read on the forward strand.
CTTGCAAATATGTTTAACATGATACTAGAGCCTGCAAATACACCTTGGCAATGGTCAAAATCTGATATAATACTTCTATATAAAAAAGAGGATCCAAACGACAACGGAAACTACAGGCCCATTAGTCTTCTACCAACTCTATATAAACTATTCTCTTCGGTTATAGAATGTAGAATAAGCAAAACTTTGGAAAGAAAACGACATGTAGAGCAAGCTAACTTCCGGAAATATTTTTCAATGGTAGACCATATAGACACCCAAGAATGTCATCGAAAAATACCAAGAAAATAAACGACCACTTTAGATAGCCTTTATCGACTACCAAAAAGCATTTGACACAATCTCACACTCGAGCATCTGGGAAGTCTTAAAACACAAAAAGTAGGAAAAGAGTACATTGAAGTAATCAAAAAAAATATACAGAGCAAGCACAAACAGAGTCAAACTGGAATCAACTGGTCCAAGCTTTCCCATCAAAAGGGGAGTCAGACAAGGAGATCATTTGTCTCCAAAAAATTTTATAGCAGTACTGGAATGTGTCATACGTCAATTGAAATGGAAGTCATGTGGCCTAAATATCAAAGGTAAATACTTGAGTTACTTAAGATTCGCAGATGACCTGGTTTTATTGGCATCTTAGAATACATAATAGACACTCTCCACACAGGAAGCATAAAAGTAGGCTTAGAAATATATTTATCAAAAACAAAAATCATGACATATAGTTCAAGAGAAAACGTTATTACTGAAAATAAACCGCTAGGTAGTGTGGAATGTCTACCACGAAAAGCAAATGGGGTTTAAATACAATAACAACGAGCTAGAAGTAGAACGAAGCTCAAAAATAAATTGGAATAAATTCTGGTCATATAAAAAAATATTAAAGAGTAGCATGTCGGTAGAGTTAAAAAAGAAAATTATGGATTCGTGTATACTTCCCTGCTTAACATACCCTTGCCAGTCATGGAAATTTATTAGAAAAGTTAAAAACAAAATAATAACATTCCAGAGAAGCATGGAGTGTAGTATGCTAAAAATAAGAAAAATATCCTCTCAACTGCGGATGTCCAAGACTTGGACACGAAAATATCTTCGTTGACTGCGGGCGTCCAAGTGTTAGACATTTTTTACCCGCTTTTTTAATGAAGAAACAAAGCATTATGTGCTATTTCTAACTCATTCTACCATATGTCAATGTGTATAGGATAAAAAAGGCTAGCATAAAAACCTCACAGCTTTATACACTTTAGAAGTATATTTTATTTAAATCATTCTTAAATGTCGTCCGTTCCTGAGTCAGCCATGATTGACGCGCGCAAACAACGAAGTTGTTTGTAATTATTTTGTATTAATTTATATTTATTGTGTGGTGAATTGTGTTAAAACAATGGCTGGGTAAGTAACCTTCTTATTTGTAATCTCATTTTGTGTTTTATCTTATTAAGTACGTGTAAAATCGTTTTTTAATATGTATGAAGCAAACTGCTATCTTAGAACTAACATGCTGGTTATATTATACTTAGTTATACTAATTACTTTAAAACCTTATTAAATATATGTACTCGTTTATAGGAAATTTCATAGAGAATTCAGAAATGTATACATATTATAGTATTCAATATACCAAAATCAAGATATTTGCGTTTAAACGGATTGGGCCCAATCAACCGTCCATTTTATTAAACAGCTCCGCAGTCAACGGAGTATTACGGTTAGAGTCTCCGCAGCTGAAAGGATATATGAAGTATAACATACAAAAATAAGAAATATCACAAATGCTATTGATGCTCTGAGTTATGCTCAAAAGTTAAAATTTTGATGGACCGGCCATGTAGCACGTCTAGAAGATAAGAGGTGGACTTCCATCGTAACCACATGGAACGCACTGACATGCATCGGGAAGATGACATTAAAAAAGATCGCGGGACCACATCATCATCATCATCTTTACAGGCCTTTACAAGTCCACTGCTGAACATAGGCCTCTCCCAAGGTATGCCACAAAGCACGGTCCTGTGCCACCTGCACCCATCGACTTCCTACATGTCTTACCAGGTCGTCACTCCATCTAGAAGGGGGTCGCCCTACACTTCGTCTACCGGTACGAGGCTGCCACTCGAGAACCTTTTTTCTCCAACGGTTGTTGGTTCTCGAGCTGTATGGCCGGCCCATTGCCACTTCAGCTTACTAATCCGTAAGGCTATGTCGGTCACTCTGGTTCTACTGCGGATATCCTCATTTCTAATTTATCACGCAGAGAAACTCCGAGCAAAGCCCTCTCCATAGCTTGCTGAGTGACTTTGAGCATATATAGCCAGCAGTGTAGGACCACGTCTCAGTTCCATATGTCATCACTGGCAACACGCACTGGTTGTACAACTTAGTTTTCAGGTTGTGAGGTATACCTGACGAAAAGATGTGTCGTAATATCCCGAACGCTGCCGCCGAATCCGTCGATTGACCTCTCGGTCGAAATTAGACTTACCTAGTCGGACTATTTGTCCCAGGTAAGCGGACCCGTAAACAACTTCGAGCACAGTGCTCCCAACAACTACCGGCATAGGTTTGACATGGACATTCGACATGATCTTTGTTTTGTCCATGTTCGTCTTAAGACCTATCCGTTGGGAGGCACTATTTAGGTCATTGAGCATAGTGCTTAAGTACTCCAGCGATTCTGCCATAAGAACTATATCGTCGGCAAATCGAAGGTGAGTGGTGTACTCGGCATTGATGTTAATACCGTATCCTTTCCAGTCCAGTAGCTTGAAAACGTCTTCCAATGCAGGGGTGAAGTGTTTCCCGGAAATAACGTCACCCTGTCTTACAACTTTCTGTAGTTGGTTTCATACTCTGGTTCTGTACTCGGATAGCAATCATAGCCCTACTGTACAAACACTTCAGCACTTCAATATACCGTCAGTTAACTTGGCACCGCTGAAGAGACTGTAGCACCGCCCAAATTTCGACGGAATCAAAGGCTTTCTCATAGTCCACATACACCAGGCAAAGTGGCAGATTGTACTCTTCGGACTTCTGTACAATTTGCCGAAGGGTATGTTCGAGGTCTATGGTACTAAAGCCTTTTCGGAAACCGGCTTGTTCGGGAGGCTGGAAGTCGTTGAGTCTGCGTGCGAGACGATTCGTAATGACTCTCGAAAACAGCACGTAGGCTCGGCCCAGAAGGGATGCCTATCTGTAGTTCTTCAAGAGTGAGTGGTCACCTTTCTTGAAGAACAAGACCACCGTACTTCTGCTCCACGCCTCCGGAGTAGTGCCACCATGGAGGACGGAATTAAAGAGCCTCTGAAGGACTTTAAGTATCGGTTTTCCACCCGTTTTCAGAAACTCCGCTGTAATTTCATCCCCGTCCGGGGATTTGCCATTTTTAAAGTGCTGGAGAGCCATTCTAATCTCGCTCAGACTGATGTCTGGGATATCATCGGAATAGTGTCGGACAAAACTTGCTCTTGGATTACTCACACTTGCATGTGGCTCAAACGATGATGATATAGCTGCCCATAGAACCTCTCAATCTCACTCAGAATCTCAGATTTCCCGGAAACGATGCTGCCACACTCAGTCTCCAGCTTTGAGAGTTAGCTCTTACTGGCAGACAGATCTCTGGCAAAGACTTTGGAGCCCTAGTTCCGCTCGATTGCTTCTTCAATACGAGCAGTATTAAAGTTGCGTAAGTCTTGTCGCATGCATTTGGAGATCTGTCTGTTCAGTTGCCTGTATGCTGTCAAATCTTTTGACGATTGCAGCCTCAACTCCCGTCTAACAGCCATGAGATTAAGAGTGTGATCAGAGAGTTTTTGGGTTCTTCTGCGGCGGTTCTTGCAGAACGCAGCTCCGACCGCATGGAAAGTTTCCACGAGCTTGTCATTCATATCGTCCACTGCATTGCAATCTTCTAGGCACTGAAAGTGGTTACGTGACTCGAGCTGAAAGGTTTCGGGATTCTGGATTAGAGCACGAGGGGTACGGAGGGTTGACTTCATAAGACGAGACCTCTCCAACTTAATGTGTACGTTCTGCGGGCCTCTAATCATTCGGTGATCGCTTCCAGTTTTCACCCTTGCGATCACTGAGACATCACTGAACAGTTGGCGTCTGGTCGTCATAATGAAGTCATTCTTATTTTTTGTCTTACCATGGGGCTCGACCAGGTCCACTTCCTATGAGAATCCCTCTTTCTCCATAAAGTCGGCCAGCTGCTGGCCCCTAGGGTTCCGTTGCCTTATTCCAAATTTCCCTAACTAGAGCTCACCGCTTTCTCTTGTGCCTAGTTTTGCGTTGAAGTCTCCTATCAACACCATGTAGTGGGTTTTGGAGGAATGCATGGCTCTAGAAATATCCTCATACATTTTCTCCACCCACTCATCGGGATGTGCTGAGGTTGGTGCGTAAATCTGTATCACCTGCAGCCAATACCGTTTGGTAATTCTGAGTATCAGGTACGCGACGCTCGTCGACACACTGTTGACGAAATACTTGTGGACGATAAATCCGACACCTCCATGGGACTGATGGTCGCCCTCCTGGTGATTGAACAAGTTGCCGGACTCAAGGATTACCGTGTCCTCCCCCTCTCTTCGGACCTCGAATAACCCAATAATATGCCAGCTCAACTTGTCTACCTCTTCTTCCAACTCCAGTGTCTTCTCGTCAGTCCTCAGGGTGCGCTCGTTATATGTTGCCAGGTAGAGTCATCGTAGGTGGCAACCGAACCTCCACCGGAGATTCGGGTGGCCCCGCCGTTACCATGGTTGTCACCGTTGCCAGGAATAGCGGGACTGCCGGGGACTGGAGGCCGTTTGTTTGCGTCGTTACTCATGGTGGGATATTTGCCATAGTTGCCACGCTTGGCGATTGGGTTGGCAACCGCAGTTTTTTATTATATCATTGCTGTTATCAGGAAGATGCTACTGCCTATCTCCTGCCTGTCTCCCTATGTCGCCTCTTACGACATCCACGGGAAGATATGGAGTAGTGGATATTCTCAACCGCCACTACACGGCGGGACCAAAAATAGAGAACCAGGAAAGCGTTTCGGGTGCATACATTTCATGGGCAAACCCGACATTTTGTGGGCAAACCAGACTCGCAGTCAAAGGCCGAGCTGTTAAATTATATTAAAGTTATAAACAAACTAATAGTAATTACTACTGACGTTTAAATTCTGGGGATTACAGCGCGTACAAAGCTTTCGTCTCAACGAAGCGATTGACTGCCAATCAGTATTCAGTAATTGGTGAAACATGGCAAAACAATGGCATGCATGTAATTTGAGTCAGATTGAGAGGGACGATCGTGTCGTTTCCGAAATAAAAATGACAAATGCACCAAAATTATTTTTATATATCTCGTTAATTACAAATTTAAAATTCCTTTATTAAAAGTGACAGTACACAATCAGGGGAGGTGAAGTTATTTTAAACATACCGTCATTTTTACTCAATTGACTATTTTCATTTAACATGAAATTTTATCAGTATCTAGAGTATACTCGTATAAATACACAGAACAAAAACTCAATTATTCGCTCTTTACAATTATGGACCTGTTTTCATTTTTTGTAATTTTTCAATTATTATGAATATCCGTAGGTGGATCGAATTCTTATCTAATTAATATAAAATATAACTAACATTTTTAAAAACGATGACGATGATGATGACGTGGACGTCGACGACGACGATGACGATGACGATGATCATGAAGATGATGATGACGATGACATGATGATCTCAAACATTTCACTACATTCTTAAGTGGCGCCGTAGTTCAAGTTTGATTCTTCTTTGCGTGACTTTGCTTTATGTGCAGCTTGATGCTGCTGTAGTGTAGTATAGATTTTCGTATTTCGTAGACCTTTTTCTGCTGGAAATAAGTCCTTCCATCTTAATCCTCAGGGATGACAAAGTATTTGCATTTTCGTTCTAATATGAGTATAGATTTAGATGTCTATGGTCCACAGCATCCTCTGCCATCAGGTATTTAGCATTCTATTACAAAAACCTATATAGAATACATAATAATAATAGGATATAAAACACAGCCGCTTATACTGACTGTCCATACTATGAGAATTTGTGAACTGTACGGTGGTAAAGAATACAACCAAGCTACATATTATAGTAGAGTACACTTTTACTAAGAAAACATTTTAATTTTATAACTGTAATAGCATTGTGCAAGTTACAACCCATCATCTGCAACGGATGATGATCTGACTGGGCGCTTGTACTCCTCTCCCGCCTAGGAGTCCGGGTAATCCAGTCCAGTTGTTCTAGGAGTCTGAGTAGGTCCCACTCTCTTACCTATTCTTGCCGCCAAATAGCAGTGCTTTTGTAATTTACGTTTGCGCTAATTTTATAGTCGATAACTTTCCTAAAAATAATAATAAAAACATTTGTACTCTTCGGAGTTAGTGATTGTTTTTTTTTAATTTCTTATTAAAAAAATAACAATCGAAAATACTTTGAAAAGCTAAGTAAATAAAATAATACTCAGTGGAATACAAAAAAATCTTTATTTATTCCGTTTAAAATTTAAAAAGTTCCAGTAATATTGCATTTTCAAACTCTTGCGGACATCAAAATAAAAACTTATCACAATATCTTTTCATTTAAATTTATTCATACATTATAGCCTATGAAAAGCCCAATGTTGAACACAGCCCTCTTACATAGATTTCCTCGTAGTGGGGAATGTGCCATAGTCGCCGCGCTTGGCTTTCCTATTATTTGTTTATAGTTAAATTGTTTTTCTATTGTTACCAGAAAGATTCTGCTGCTCTTCTTCTGTTTCAACGATATGGTATAGTGGAACAAATATATCTTTACTTTAACTTTTATTTATTATTTATTTGTATTACTCAAGAATATATAAAAAATACCCATTATTTTACAATTTAAATAAGATAACGTTAAAAAATAGAATATTTAGAAACGCAGAATAAATATAGAATTATATTAATAGCACTCGTAGTTTATTTTTTCGCAGCCGACACAAATGCACAGCTACCTAGCCATTATTTCTTTTCTTGTCATTGTTTGATAAACCGTGCTCTTGTTCTTTTCTTATGCAAAAGTTAAAGTATTAAATAACGATTCAACAATTTTGGCCTTTCTCCAGCAAAGAGCGGCGCTTGGTATATATTTTCTTCAAAACATTATAAAATGATATATTTCAACGATGGTATATTTAATCATATTTTATTTTATCAAATATAACTAACTTATTCGTTTAGCCAATAATTTATTATTATAGTAGTCGTGAATATCCACGAAATAAATTGTAAGTATCAAATAACGTGCGAGGTAACGTTATTGCAAACATGGTGAGCACTTCGCTTCCCCCAAATGACATTCATTGAATTTCATAAAAGACGGCACACGGCAGTCAGTTGGACTCTACTGCCTGCGCCCATCTGTGAGTTAGGTAGACCAGAAGATCATCAGCATTGGCGATCACTAATCGGCTCGTGATCCTCAAGGTACCTCATGAGCTGGCAGTTAACAATAGAATCCATTGTTTTGGAGAACAAGGAGGTGATGGTGATAGGCCGGTAGTTGGACGGGTCTGAGCGGTCGCTTTTTTAGGAATGGGGTGGACGAAAGCCGTCCTCCATGATTTTGGGGCTACGCCTAGGGAGTAGGAGTAATGGAAAAGACGCATTAAAACCGGTGCCAACTCTTGAGCTCACGTCCTCAGCACAATTGGGGGGATTCCGTCAGGCCCACTCGACTTGTAGATGTCCAGGGAGAGGAGTGCTTTGCGAACCAAGCGCTGTGTGAACTGCATCTCCGGCATGGAGCACTCACACCGCGGGATGGTCGGCGGCGCACTCCTCCCGTCGTCGAGAGTCGAGTTGGACGCAAAGAAAGAGCCTAGCAGATCGGCTTTCTCCTTTGCGGTATGAGCCTTAAGGCTTACAGAAATTCCCCTGGACAGTCTTGGCGAGAGACCAGAATGCCCCGTGCATTTCTTCTTCTCCTCTTGCATTCCAGAAGGAAGGCGAACTAGTTTATCGCCAATTCTGCCCATGTAATCTGACTTTGCCTTGGCAATGACTCTTTTGAAGGACCTGAGGCAGAATTATACTTCTTTTTTAGAACGCTGCTATTTACATCCCGGGACGCTGATGCGTCAGCCCAGGCTTGGTAGCACTCCTGCTTATAGCATTTTACAGGAGCGACCAAACCATGGCTGAGAATTGCCCCCAGTGGGCGCCACAGATGAAGGAATAAAAGTTCCATACCCTAAAGTACCACATCAGCGACAGAATCCGCAACAACGTTGGGATCGTCCGGCGAGAAGCAAACCCGCCTCCAAGTGTAGGATGTAAAGAAAGACCGCATCCCATCCCAATCGGCTGCAACCACGGCCAAAGAATGCAACTGCGATTTCAGCGTGAGTGGCACCACACTCGAAACAAGACAATGATCCGAGGAGCCTTCAGGGGTACCCGATATCCGTCCAGTTGAGAGGTCAGTAGAAGGTCCAACAGGGAAGGTACATGATCCTCCACATCTGAAATACGCGTAGGCAAAGTAACCACTTGTGTCAGACCATATGCCAAGGCAAAATCGTGTACAGATCTCTCCGCATGACCAGTTAAACGTGAAACAAGCCATTCGGCGTGATGGGCGTTAAAGTCGCCGAGGATCACGATCTCTGCGGAGGGGATCTGCTGTAGCAACGAATCTGTAGCCATTTGGACGTGGTCGAAGAGGACCTATAGAGGAACCCGTAGACGCGCGGATGGTCGTCGCTGTCTACGCGTACCCAAAGGATGGACAGGTCCGAACCTTCAAAACTGCCGAGGCGTCGAGAACAGATGTCCTCTCTGACGTAAATGCAAATTCCAGCCCGAGGCACAAAGGAGTGTTCCAGTTTGTACCCAGGGTATCTCTATTACCCGAGACATCAGTCGGAGAAGGCACCTGCGTCTCGGTCAGAAAGAGCAGAGCTGGCCTCGCCGTCTCGAGATGGTAGTGGACGGCGTTTAGGTTAGAGTGAAGTCCCCTGATATTGCATAAATTCACGGATAGCGTGGCAGGGGTCGCCTTGGTCTTGTTGCTCCGTTTCCCCGATTAGTTGTAGTCTTGAGCGGAATTTTGCAACCCCGCAGAATACGCGGGGCAGCCTGAGCACCCGCGCTGAGGAGTGGAGAAACATGGTCGTGGATGCTCAGCGAGGTATTCCCCAGGGGTGCTGGTAAAATTGACCATATTTCCCAATTTCGCTCACGTCTCAAGTGGTTACCTATCCAATTTCACCGAAACATGCATATTCTTTCTATTCTATACTGTGTCTTATTTGACCCTTTTACTCCTCTTTATCTAAAGGAGAAGTTTAGTTTTGTTGGGCTTCCAGAGTAACTTTTACGTTCTTCAAGAAAACTTATTTTATGGGACCAACTCACAATACATCTTTCTTTAATAAATCTTTTACTGTCCAGTCTATTAAGCTCTGGAATGCCCTACCTTTGTATATACGCAAAGCACAAACTATTGTAGTCTTTAAGCGACTTCTTAAAGAGAATTACTTATCTCAATCGTTCGAAAATCATTAGGATAAGTGATGATGTAGTTTTTGTACTTATTTGTTTATGTTATTGTTTGTGGAATATATTTGAGGATATATATATATATATATATATATATATATATATATATATATATATGTGTGTGTGTGTGTGTGTGTGTGTTTATTTATATACGTATGCATATGTGTATCATATTTTTTAATGTATTAGTTATTTATACGTTATTTTATTGCATTTATTGATATTATATTAGGTATATTTATATTGCACCACCTACCTAGTATTCACTGTTTTATTCCTTTACACCTTTGGTTGCCTGGAAGAGATCGCTATGTAACGATAAGGCCGCCAAATAGTACATGTAATCTGCTCTCTGTTATGTTCTTTGTAAATTTGTTTGTGGTGTACAATAAAGTATATTCATTCATATTCATACCATCCTGGGGTAGTCTATCATCATTTAATTCCGCTACCATGTTAATGGGGGGGGGGATTTGGGCCTCTGGCCACCTGCACTCACCAGACGAAACGCGGAAGCAGAGCATCCTACTTCACACCAGTATTCTGTGAGATAGTGGTACCACCCCGGTTTGAGCCGGCCCATACGTGCAACAGCAAAGCTACCGCGTGGCTCTACCACTGTTGAATAACCAGTAACAAACCCATTTACGGTAATAATAATAAGAATATGTAGGCGTAGGGAAGTGTGGACCCCCATCGCCCGCTGACGTAACGGTTACGTGACAAAACCACTACGTGAGCGCAGTCAGTCAGCACCTTGCCAAAATGTGTTAGTGCCGTGCCTTGGCATAAGTTGAAGGTGCAAAAGCCCGCTTATGCACAAGGCCTCATCATGAAACGGCGCCGTGTCTGGGCGTCTCTCGTGAATGGCGCCCATTAACATGGATGATGGAATTCGATAGAACGCGTAAAGAGCCGCTGCCTGGGGGTCGCTGGGGCGTGTCTAGAGCTGGCGCGCATGCGATTTGCCAGCCGAGCGGGAGGTGCTGCTCGACCACCTAGTAGCCCCTCGCATCCATCATCCCCACCAGCGGGCTTGGTGACGGCAGCGTCTTCGCGGGCCCAGCAATCGGAAACCGCCACTTGTGGAATACGCTGCATGCGTTGGACAATCTCAATGAACAGCAACGCATTGCCGGCGTATTATAGGGCGATAGGGGGAGAAATTGGAGGTTTTGCGTATCGGGCAAGGATGCATCGACTTTCTGCTCAGCTGGAGCCATTTGTAACTGTCGCCGAACAAAACCTGGCGGACCGAGTTTGGTATATCTTGCGCTCAAATATATTTGATGGCGCCGAACTCGAACGGCTACGTCAAATTCAAACCAAATGAAAATTCTACGGCTGAGGATGCGGTGCCACAAGTTGCAAAACAACCCGCACACGTAGATAACGCCGTGAATATCCCAGTGGTGGCAGATTTAAATATAATATATATAATATAATATCCCACAACTATCACACAAAGCCATCTAGTCCCAAGCTAAGCAGAGTTTGTGTTATGGGTACTAGACAACTGATAAATATACTTATATATTTCTAAATACATAAATATTCATGATTAAAACTACTTTTACGGATTTTATCGCGTTTATTTTTACTTTTTATTTTTAAATCCCGACGTTTCGGGCGCTTTCCAGCACCCATGGTCACGGGGGACTGTGATGACTGACGTCCCGATGTCATTCTTAAACCCGGAGTACCTTCAGCTTTTTTAATTATTGTTTATGGTCCGATCTATGCAAAATGAACTGACTATGTCTTGAGGTCTTGCAGTGGTATGCTTGGGTTTAGTTTTAATTTTATTGATTATAGGATCCCAAGCAGGTGGTAGTACCCAGCCTCCTTCTCTATTGAAATTAGGATGTTTTTTAATTTCAATAGCCTCACGTATCATCCTTGGTAGGAATCGGTGTTCTTTCGCGAGGATTTGTGGTCTATCAAATCTGATGTAATGGTTGGGGCCTTTTAGGATATGATCACAAACTGCAGACTTCCCGGAACGTTGATGCTTCACATCAGCTATATGTTCTTTTACGCGGGTCCTAATTGATCTTTTGGTTTGTCCTATATAAGAGAGACCACATTCACAATCAAGCTTGTACACTCCTGCATCTTGTAGAGGAATATGACACTTGACGGAGGGTAGGAACTGACTAATCTTCTTCGGCGGCTTGTGGAATGTTCTAATAGAAGCTCGCTTCAAGATATAGCCAATCTTGTCTGTGACACCTCTGACATATGGTAGTACAGCAGGCACACGCTCGACTGTGGCCGGCTTCACTCGGTCACTGTGACGTAGGCGCGGGACCCGAAGCTTGTCGTGCAGAACTTGCTTGAAGTGCTGAAGCTCGGCGGCCAGGTGTTTGCTGTCACAGATCTCTCGTGCTTTCTGTAACAAAGATTTGCCCACGGTAGCTAACTGTGAAGGATGGATAAAAATAAAAAGTAAAAATAAACGCGATAAAATCCGTAAAAGTAGTTTTAATCATGTGTAGTGTTCGCGTAAATATAAGAAATCATTATGTTAACCAGTACGGACTGGAAATAGCAAATAAAATACGCCGATTAGAAGATCTAAAGACTAAGCGCGCAAGATACATAACAGCTTTCAATTTCTTGAAGAGATGCAGAGATCATAATCTCATTCCTACGTGTGTCAAGATATCCACTAAAAAAGACATTCGAGGAAGCGCTAAGATCTTAAATCGGGCTAGTAAAAAGTTGTTAACAACGGTGATTCAGCAAAAACGTACCGATCTATATTTCATAAACAAAACCATAGACAATTCGTCCAGTGAATTAAAGACAGTTTTATCGACATTTGATTATAAAAATTGCATGGAAACTTTAGATAAACGCGAAACAACTAAATACAATGAATGCAAAAATAAACATATTGATAAATACCATAAATTAACAACTAAATCAAATGTCCAACATACGAAATCGTTGACCACAGACACGGATCATAAACAACGCGCTGTCTACAACTTATCAAAACAAACACTGGACGACGCCACAATAAAAGTTTTAGACAAAGGTATTAATTTCGCAATAACACCGCGAAAAATACCGTATGAGGACATTATCTGTAGTGTTGAGGACTGTCTGTATAAAAATAATATTGGTAATGAAGATTTAGAGGCCATACGTCAAGACATCTGGTCTATGTTACGTCGAAGTTCAGCGCCGAAATTAAATCTCCCCAAAAATGAATTTAACGCGTTGAAAAACTTACGCAACAGACCAGAGCTTACGATTCTCCGCGCAGATAAAGGTAATTCTACGGTTATAATGGATACGTCAGATTACAATTTTAAAATACAACAACTTTTGTCGGATGAAACTACTTATCGAAAGGTCAAAACAGACCCTACAACTAATACGCTTAAAACAACTAGCGATCTAATTAAGAAATACTCCGAAAAATTGAATCTGGACGTTAATTCGATAATACCTTCATGTGCCAAACCACCGAAGTTGTATGGGTTACCAAAGATACACAAACCGAATGCTCCTTTACGTCCAATAGTGAGTCAGATTGATTCGCCAACTTACAGATTGGCTCAATACTTAGCTAAAATATTATCACCACTCAGAGGACACACATGAGCACACACTAAGGATTCATACCATTTTGTCAGTGAGATAAAAGACCTACATCTTACTGACAATGAAACCATGGTCAGTTTTGATGTTCAGTCTCTATTTACATCCCTACCTGTTGAAGACTGCATCTCAATTATAACTAGGAAACTAGAGGAAAATAACATGCCAGCGGAATATGCAGTATTACTAAGACATTGCCTTACATCTGGCTATCTATTGTGGAAGGAAGAGTTTTACAAGCAAGTAGATGGTGTGGCGATGGGCTCACCTGTATCTCCCATTGTCGCCGATATATTCATGGAAGACTTTGAGGAGAAAGCCCTCCTTACTGCACCTGTTACACCAAGGATCTACAAGCGGTACGTAGACGATACTTTCACAATTTTACCATCAGACAAAGTAACTGCATTTTTAGAACATCTTAATTCCATAAACTCTAAAATTCAATTTACTATGGAGTTAGAGGCAAATAATTCCTTACCTTTCCTAGATGTGTTAGTCATCCGAAATCCTAATAACACCATTGGTCACACTGTGTATAGGAAAAAGACCCATACATACCGATATTTAAACGGTGAATCTCACCACCATCTTTCACAGTTAGCTACCGTGGGTAAATCTTTGTTACAGAGAGCACGAGAGATCTGTGACAGCAAACACCTGGCCGCCGAGCTTCAGCACGTCAAGCAAGTTCTGCACGACAACAAGCTTCGGGTCCCGCGCCTACGTCACAGTGACCGAGTGAAGCCGGCCACAGTCGAGCGTGTGCCTGCTGTACTACCATATGTCAGAGGTGTCACAGACAAGATTGGCTATATCTTGAAGCGAGCTTCTATTAGAACATTCTACAAGCCGCCGAAGAAGATTAGTCTGTTCCTACCATCCGTCAAGTGTCATATTCCTCTACAAGATGCAGGAGTGTACAAGCTTGATTGTGAATGTGGTCTCTCTTATATAGGACAAACCAAAAGATCAATTAGGACCCGCGTAAAAGAACATATAGCTGATGTGAAGCATCAACGTTCCGGGAAGTCTGCAGATTGTGATCATATCCTAAACGGCCCCAACCATTACATCAGATTTGATAGACCACAAATCCTCGCGAAAGAACACCGATTCCTACCAAGGATGATACGTGAGGCTATTGAAATTAAAAAACATCCTAATTTCAATAGAGAAGGAGGCTGGGTACTACCACCTGCTTGGGATCCTATAATCAATAAAATTAAAACTAAACCCAAGCATACCACTGCAAGACCTCAAGACATAGTCAGTTCATTTTGCATAGATCGGACCATAAACAATAATTAAAAAAGCTGAAGGTACTCCGGGTTTAACATTGACATCGGGACGTCAGTCATCTCAATCCCCCGTGACCATGGGTGCTGGAAAGCGCCCGAAACGTCGGGATTTAAAAATAAAAAGTAAAAATAAACGCGATAAAATCCGTAAAAGTAGTTTTAATTATGTGTAGTGTTCGCGTAAATATAAGAAATCATTATACATAAATATTATACATAAATTACACCAAGACACAGAACAAATGATCGTGCTCATCACACAAACATTTGTCCTGGGTGGGAATCGAACCCACGACCTCCGGCATAGCAGTCAGGGTCACTAACCACTAGACCAACAGGCCCGTCGTAAGTGATGATGGAACATTCGCCCAGAAACTAGAAATAGATCAAATGAGGAGTACATTGGAAGAGGCGATTGTGGAAATGCGCAGTACGCCACTCGAAAATCGACCGGTCCGATACGGACTCAATTCTTTTCGGCGCCGCTCTGGCAGTCTGCCGTATCATAGGCGCCATGGTTTCCACGGCTGGACGCGCTACTGGCCAAAGTAGTGCTATCCCAGCATGGAGAAGAAGAATTGAGGAGCGTATCGCAAAGGTTAGAGCTCTCATCGGCAGACTGATATGCTTCAGATCAGGCAATAACAGGCCAAGAATTGTGAGCACCGTCAGGATGGCATTTGCTGGGACAAATGCCAGTTTGTCCCAGCCGAATATGATGCAAAAACTGACGGAGCGCATAGATGATCTGAAGCAGAGAATCGCTGCTTGGGAAAAGCGGATTCGGCGACATACTGAGAGGTCGAATCGGTTCATATAGAATCGTCTCTTCCAGAGTGATCAGAAGAGACTATATGAATCATTGGAGCGACCTGAGCGAATGAGGCTGACACTGTAACATTCTGGCGCGGCCTGTGGTCGGAGCCCGTAAACCACAGCGAGGGCTCTTGGACGGAAGTTGTGGCAATTCAGTGTGCAATTATAACGTCCATGGACCCCGTCATTATAATGCCGGATGACGTAGCTGAGGTGGTCCGTAGGGCCCCGAATTGGAAAAGTCCGGGACTCAACGGGCTGCATCACTACTGGCTGAAGGGGTTTGTGGTGTATAAAACTGTGCTCGCCCGACAGTTCCAAGAGGCTCTCAACCAGAAGTCGCTCCCGAGCCTCTTCACTACTTTGATCACTCATTTGGTTTCTAAAGACCAGGATACCACAGCCCCGAGCAAA
The DNA here is from genome assembly GCA_036936625.1 of Parnassius smintheus behrii. Lineage (NCBI taxonomy): Eukaryota > Metazoa > Arthropoda > Insecta > Lepidoptera > Papilionidae > Parnassius > Parnassius smintheus. Next base: position 25,807,803 of record JAUPFT010000012.1, read on the forward strand.
TATCGCCCCATCACGTTTCTATTGACCATATACAAGACACTAACATCCATTTTGAGCGCGAGAATCACTCGTCACCGGGACTCAAATCAGGTGATATCGCGCGCTCAAAATGGATCTCGGGGCGGTGGTCGTGGAACCAAGGAACCACTCCTCATTGACGCGGTCATTGGCAAAGTGGTGAAACGCAACCGTCTGAACTTCTCCGCTGCCTGGATAGACTACAGAAAGGCATTCCCCATACACGGCTAAAGAGGGTCCTTGAGCTGTACAAGATTGACTGTACAGTCAGAGACTTCTTAGAGCAGTGTATGGGGCTGTGGAGTACGATCCTTTGTCATCGGGGCAAGCGGATGATGCCTGCGGAAAGCCACATAAGGATAAGAAGGAGTATCTTCCAGGGCGATTGTCTGAGTCCAATCTGGTTCTGCCTCTCTATGAACCCTCTCAGTACTTTACTGTAGGGCTTCGGGAGGGGTTTTCAGCTTCGGAAAGAAAGTACAAATGTAACCCACCTTTTTTTAAATGGGTGACCTCAAGTTATTCGCCTCCAGTCGCTCCCATCATGTGGAATTGCTAAACATCACTTGTGAATTTAGTATTATTTTATTAATAATATTATTTTATTATTTCGACTTCACAAATAATTATATAAAATTATTTGTGAAGTCGAAAATAAAACACACACACACGTGTGTGTGTGTGTGTTTTATTTTCGACTTAATGTATGTAATACATACATTAAGTAGAAAATTTTATAATTTGTATAAATATGTAACAACGCGTCGTAATTTTATAATAATGTTTACAAGTATTGCTCCATATCATGATATGACTTATTTAGCAGGAAAGAGCGGACAGCACTTGTTACAATCGCAATACTAAACAACACGTCTTACATCTCTAAAGATTCCCGAAGCCACCGGTCATTTATATTCTGACAAAAATAATGGTAGAACATAAGGTTTTTGGAACTATTAATGTAAATAAAACTAATTATGTATGCGAGTTATTACTATAGTTGACCATGTAGCGACGGTGTGACCAGGAGATTGGCCGCACGTCTTCTTAATAACGACTAAAAATAAAAAACTGTGGTAATCAACCCACTGCCAAGCTTGGCTACTACGGCATATATCCCCCTTATGTGGCTATCTGTGGAGGAGGCTTATGTTCAGCAGTGGACTTTAATAAGACTGTAATGGTAACGGTAACAATATGCGGGTTAGATGTTATGACTGTTTCGTTTGTCTAGTAGCCGAAACCAGAGGAACGTGTGGCCCCGGTTTTGAATCTCAGGTGGGACTACCACAGACTATTAACGCTGTTGTTTTACGAAACTGCTGCTTCAATTACTGACAAGCAACAAAATAACCTCTATTTCTTTTATAAAATTTCCAAGCAAATATATCATATATATATATATATATATATATATATATATATATATATATATATATATATATATATATATATATATATATATATATATATATAGTTAGTAACTTTTTACTTCGTAAACTTTATTGATTGATTTTATTTTGTTGCTGGCCCTTTATGACATAGAAAGTGCACAAATAATTACTAATTAACTACTTCGTACAGCTTATCGATCGATTTTATTTCTATTACGGACCAACAACAAAATATCTGCTATTTTTTTCTTAAATTTTTAAGTAAGCATAGCATATACACAAATATTTGCTAACTAATTAGTTGGTTCAGCTCATAGATCGGTTTTATTCTATTACTGGCTCTTTACGATTCTCTGGTTCCATTACCGTCCAGCAACAAAATACCTTCCGTTTTTTATAATATTTTTCTAATCTCCTTTTAAATTTAGCATGTACACAAATAATTACCTAATAATTTCTAGGTGCAGCTCATAGATCGGTTTTATTTTGTTGCTGGCTTATAATTTGTAACTTATTACTTGATGCAGCAATTTGACCGATTTTAGCAGCAAAATACTCGTTTATTTGGAACTTCAGAACTATTATTATAACATAACTCGATTTCTGGCATTTTTTATATTATTATTGCATTATATTTCAGCAACTAATTAGCAACAAATTAGCTGACTTTTCACTGATATCTTTATAAAGCTCAGATTAAGCTTCGATGAACCTACGTTGCGTTATAATTTAGCTTCACTTTTTTATATTATTGCTCCTGACTCTTCGATAGACATCCAGCCCATAGACATCTACATCTGTCCTCTATTAGTAATTAAAATGAAGATGCATTGTCAACCCTGAGGACTTAAAAGGTACTCTTCGTTCCAGTGTAAAAGGTCGCCGATTCTTTAATCTAACGATATTAAAACTGCTTTCCTTTGTTAAGCCGACCCATTCGTGCTAAAACCATAATATAGCACGATTTCTTTACCAGGTGCACTAATGTATTATAAGCATTCTATTTTACTGTTTTTTTTATTTAGTGTTCGTATTATAGAAAACTAAAAAAACTTTAAAAATCTCTTATACATTTGTGACTAATCAAACAAAAATCCTACTTAACTCTCAGATAACTAATCTGCCTATACCTATCACTAGCTTCAAGATGCTTACGAACCTTTTCGTTCTTATATAAGTGACATTTACGATGGCTCAGTAACAACGTTAAGGGGTCCTTCATTATTATTAAACGAGGAGAAAGTAAACTTGGACAGTAAAAGTGAGGTCTCTAATTTATTACAATTAGTTCAGGAAAGAAAACCGTTAAATGATTATTTTGTTGCTTTTGCGAACTTTTGTGAAATTACGAAAATTCCATGTTACAACTTCAAATAAAAATAAGAATCAATATCATTATCATCATCCTTATAACCTCTCAGAAGTCCATTACTTAACGTAGTCCTCCCTCAAAAAAACACAAAAATAAGAATAAAATCAATAAAATAAAAATAGCTCTTTTTTTGCGCCTGAAGCAATTAAAGGGCTACCCTGTACGTAGGGAGGCGGAAAATGCATTACGCATACTGCGCCCTCCTTTCTGCCAAGGAGGGTCGCGTTTGTATACGGCTTCGAGATCTCTAGTCAGATCGTTAAGCCAATTCCTAAAAGGTTGGGTTTAGTGGGTAAAAGTCGCCACATAACCACGCAGCCGGCTGCGTGGTATGCTATGAGCATTACCAACCTCCCTCCCCCGCTTTCCGGAGGGTTGCCCAAATTTGCTTCGGGCGCAAAAAAAAATTACGTATACCACGATAGCCTGTCTATCGTGGTTATGAGGGACTCACTGGCCTACCGGGGACCCTAAGTGATACCCTCTAAAAACCGCCTTTGGGGACAGGCAGCCGGCTGATTAAGCTGTATTGTGCCTTATCGTGAGCGACCCTCTTTTGGGAAAAGAGGGCGCAGGCGGCTAAGAGCCGCTGAGGGAGTGCCTACGAAGGCAAATTAATATTTGATAATACAATAATTTAATTTAATTAGAGTTGGCCTGAGCCGCCAGGAGGCAGTTCAGGTCGTTTGTCAGTTTATTAGGCGGGTCCGAGAGAGAGTTTCTCGGCCTGCGGACTCGATAGCGAGAGGGGGGTGGGGCTGCATAAGTAGCTGCCTCACGAATTAATTGGTTTGGGTGCGACTCTGAGGCTTTGAAGAAGTTCTCAGAGAGTTTTTTAAGAAATTGTTGAATTGTTGGGAGCTCTAAGTCCCGATGAAGGTCGGCATTACGGACGTACCATGGTGCGTTTGCAGCTCGACGGCAGAAAAGGTTTTGAACTATTTGGAGTTCATTAATAATATTAGGGTTTGCGTGGGCAAAGACGGGGCCCGCGTATGACATGACTGGTCGTATACAGACTTTGTAAAGGGTACGCTTGTTTCTGAGGGACATTTTACTGTGTCGGCCCAACATACTGTTGAGCCTACTCAGATAGAACCGTGCGTGACGGGTTACTCTTTTGACGTGGGGCCTGAAAGTGAGCCCTGTGTCTAGAGTGACACCTAAATATTTGGCGGTCGTATGCCAGGGGACAGGGGTCCCTATCATACGTATTGGTGGAGTGTTTTTGAGACGGCGTCGTTTATAATCGAAGTGAACGGCGGAGCTCTTCTCCGGGTTCACATCGATGCGCCATTTTTTGAACAAAGCTCCTAGGTCATCAACTGACTTTTGGATCTTGTTTCGTATGAAGGGCAGTGAGACACCTTTGCAGTAGATAACAGTGTCGTCTGCGAAGAGGGAGAGCTAGACGAGAGAGAGAGCAGGATGTACAGCAGAGGAGCAAGTACTGAGCCCTGAGGGACACCAGCCTTGATAGTTCGCTGTGAGGATAGCGTGCCTTCGTGTCTAAAACGAAAGGTACGATGCTTTAAGTAGGAGGCCACGAGACGTACTAGACGATCAGGGAGACCTATTTTGTAGAGCTTGTAGATGAGGCCTGTGTGCCAGACTCTATCGAAAGCTTTAGCTATATCGAAAAAGACCGCGATGGTCTTATGACGACGAGGATAGAAACCGCTGAGGATATATTCCACAATGCGGTGAACTTGTTGGGGATACGAGTGTTTGGCTCGGAAACCGAATTGATGGGGAATGATAAGAGGGTCACCGTCTGTGGGAAACAGATAGCGCCTCATACGCGTTTGGATGACTCTTTCGAAGAGCTTGCCCATTTCCTTGAGGAGGCTAATGGGGCGATGACTGGAGGGTAGGTTGAGAGGCTTGCCTGGCTTGGGAATTCCAATCACAGTTGCCTCTTTCCACGTAGTGGGAAAGTAACTTAGGTTGAAGCAGGCCTTGAAGATAATAGATAAAAAGGTTAACACCTGCTCAGGAAAGTGTTTTAGGGCTTGGTTGGAGATGCCATCCGCGCCCGGAGCCTTTTTAGGCTTAAGTCCTTTGATGAGGGATGAAATCTCATCATTGGACACAGAGATAGGTTCGGAGGCCGTAGGGGGTGAGTTCCGGCGGCGGACCTCATCCTCCACTGCCTGGACGTGTGAGGGGTCGACGGGTTGAGAACTGGGAGAGCAATGAGCGGCAATGCTATCTGCAAAGCACTCAGCCTTTTCCTCGTCCTCGAAGGCAACCATGCCGTCGGGACGGGAGAGAGGGGGAGTGTGGGTGATAGCGTCTATGCGGAGGGCTCTGGCCATCTGATAGTACGCTGTATGAGATGGAGAGATATTCTCTATGAGTTCACTCTTTTCGAGGTCTCGAAATACAGAGAGGCGGAAGCGGAGTTCTCGTTAAAGACGATTGGCCGCGCGGCTATATTCGGGGGTGGGATATTTTGCTGCTCTCCGGAAAGCAGCTTTTTTGGCTTTTAATAGGTTGCTAATATGTAGGGGAAGCCCACTATTGTTAGCAACCGGGACGACCCTTTCGTTCTCCTTAAGGGAGGATTTAATAAGGGTGGAGAGTGAATCGACCGCGGTGTCGATTTTTTCGGGACTGTCTAAGTCCGACGGTAGAGTGATGGTAGAGTCCTGTGAGTCCAGAGCTTTAGCTAGGGACTCCTTGAATCCCTTCCAGTTAGTGAAGGTTTTCGTATGTGTTGGGGGAGGTGGCTGATGGCCAAGAATGAGGGAGACCGGTCGGTGATCGGATCCTAGATCGTCTAGAGTCTCGATTGCTCTGTGGTTGAGAGAAACTCCTTGGAGTAACGCAAAATCTAGTACATCGGGGGCGTGATCGGTGTTATCGGGAAAGTGAGTAACACCGAGGGGACTATGGACGGTAATATCAAGAGACTGCGTGATATCGAGCAGTATCTTGCCACTGTGGGACGTAGTACGGCATGTCCATTCAGTATGCTTAGAGTTAAAATCTCCAAACATAATGACTGAATTTCCTAAAGATAGAATGGCCTCAAAATCTTTTTTGGGGGGCTGGGTTCCTGAAGGGATGTAACAGGAGGCTATGAGTATGGACTGATGTCCAGTCATAGCTAGCCTGCATATCGTGGCTTCCATGTTGTAAGCTGCGGAGTAGAAATGGGCGAGCAATGAAGTGTCTTCTTGTAATAGATGGCCGTTCCGCCGCCTCGACGGTCGGGTCTGTCGTTACGAAGAAGAGAAAAGTTTTTAATAGAAAGGCCTTTAGCGTCCTTGGATTTGAGGTTAGTTTCCTGTAGGAGGAGGAAATCGACTTCACGATTCCGAAGAAAGAGCTTAAATGAATGTGAATATTAAATGATACAAGCGATAAACCCTTAGGTTTGATACGACCGTGAGATCTTGGTAGAGTAATTTGCTCAGTCATTTAAGCTAAGTTAATTAAGTTAACTTAACTTACAACGCTAGCAGAAGATTGTTGTGTTCTGCAAGAACGAGGAGACGTTCTTGGGGGACTTCGCCACGCGCAGTTTGCGTGCTACTATGGTGACCTCCCTAACATCAATATTCCTAATAGCGGAATATAGAGTGTTGTAATCGTCAGGTGTGGGCTCTGCCTCGTGGGCGTAGGAGGTTAACCGCGGTGAGTCTGCCTTTTTGGGGCCCCAGGGAAAGACTGGAGGCTGCAGGGGCCTGGAGAAGCCCGGAGGGGGCCGAATTATGCCCTGAGGGGGCCTAGGGGGACCCTGAGAGGGTCGAAAGAAGCCCTGGATAGGCTGAGAAGGGCCCTGACGGGGCCATTGTTGGAGGGCCGGGAATGAGCGGTCATTGACTGGCGGTGGAGCTTGCCTACTAGGGCGAGGTTGAGGTGCACGAGGGCAACCCTTATAATTGGCCGGGTGTCCTGTCTGCTTGCACAGTACACATGCGGGCGGGGATTCGGCGTCTTTGGGCCGGGGACACTCTTTTGTGTTGTGTGGTTCTAGGCACTTTACGCACCTGGGTGGGGCGGAGCAGTTGGCCGCCGCATGGCCATAAAGTTGGCAGCGGTGGCACTGCGCCGGGAAACCGGGCCTATGTTCGGAAAACGGGGCTCTACCTTCGCCCTCGACAGGCCACACACTGTGCGTACCTGCCGGAAGATGGCTTTAGCCTCCGGCACGTTCGATAGTATTACTAAGGCAAGGTTGTATCTCTTGCCCGTTCTGTTGTGCATTTTGTGCACTGCTTCTACGGGGAAACCTTGGGACTTAAGGTCCTCAAGGATTTCCTCGTTAGAGAACTCGAAGGGGACGCCTCGGATGACGGCCCTGACTTTACGCTCTTCAGGGAGAGCGTACGTGTGGTAAGAGACTCTCTCGGCTGTGAATAGCCGGGTGATTTGACGGAAATCCTCGATCGAGCTTGGGATGATTTTGATCGCCTCCCCGAGGTTGACGGCATGATCATACTTAATACCTGCGTCGTAGCGGGTTTTGGATAACTGGGTGAATTTTGCCTTGTCTCTTAGGAAGACAGGGGCGGGACTTGCTTCTTAGCAAGGACTGGAGCACAACGAGAGGCTGGTTTGGACGGTGTGGGGATGTCTAGTGACATCAGTGGGAAGGCGGCAGCGTCGAGGGCTGCGGAGGTTGTAGGAGCGGCAGGGGCCGCGGAAATAGGGGGGGGACGTTTTAACGCGGCGCGCTTACCGTTGCGCTTGGAGGTGACGGTGGTGAAAGTGGACTCCCCGGTTCCGTCGGAGTCAGAGGACTCCGATGAACCGGAGCCTCAGGTAGTGGCAGGCCTCTTCCGGGAGGTCGGCGCCGAGGACTCGAAGCATGCGTACTCCATTTCTAAGGGGGCAGATTCAAGGGGGGCAAAGGAGTTCCTCGTTTCGAGGTATGACGCTAGTACTGGCGGCGGATGGTGTGCCTGAGGGGCAGGGAGGGGAGCCTGGGCGGCGATGGTGGCGATGGCGGCGAGGACCGTCTCATTGCCATTTAACCCATATTGGGTAATGAGGACGGCTAGGGACTCAGTGAAGCTGGAGGCCATTTTAGTTCAGAAGAGCTAAGCTCGGTAACGTTGAGGATGGGTCCCTGTTCTACCGAGAACAGGGACTTGGACGCGACACGTAATACGAGACAATACACGTAATAATAATATGCACGAACAACAGTAAAAAAAAAAGAAAAAAAAAAGAAAAATTGAAAAATGATAAATGAAAATGACAAATGAAAATAATAAATGAAAATGAAAAGTGAAAATTGAAAATGAAAATGAAAAGCGGAAGTCAGTCAAACCTCCCTGCCCGAAGACAGGGGGGCAAGAGCTGTAGCGAGAAAGTGACTCACCAGCCTCGACGCTGTTCAGCGTGAGCAGGACAGCGGAGGCGCGTGAGAGCGAGACAGCACTACCGTACTGTACGGGAGCGCGGACCACCAGGAGGCGACCGTCCGAGAACGATGCCGCCGGCGGACTGAGCACTGCGTCGGCGCTGTACAGCGCGAGCGGGACAGCGGAGGCGCGAGAGCGGGAGAGCACTACCGTACAGGAACGAAAACGCGGACTACCTGGATGCTACCGCTCGGAAGCGATGCCACAGGCGGAATGTGAAATAGCTCTTTTGAATATCGCGAGTTATAAATGAAAAATCTAATGTTTCTTTATTATTCGTGAGAGACCTAATGTATATGTTGTAAATAGTGAACTTAAATATTTAATATGATATATTAAAAAATATAATACATCTTTTGTTCTAGAAATAAATGCGCGGAAATAGTTTATAGGTGTTCAACAGGTTTTCAAGTTTTACTAAGTATCGGAAAGTGGCATTCAAACTGTCGGAACGTGAATATTTTATACCACGACCCGTATCACGGAACTTCGGCTTTGAGTTTTAATTCTCCAGTGGAAGACAATTCAATTATGTATGTGTCGATATACATATATCGATTTTCTAGAACACAATATATTATGGATAGGATTTTATTCAGCTCCCGGATGCACTCTATTCACTCACTCTCATATTTCGGTGAGAAGGCCGAATCCGACATGAACAAAGATCAGGCGCAGAACTAACGACTTATGTGCTTTCCGGAGCGCGGGTGTGAAATATCGCCAACTCCCTGAGACTGTGCTCATTCTGAGAATTTCTTGATAGAAAAACTCAATAACAGGTTTTTGGCCCGACCCAGGATTTGAATGCAGGACGTCATGTTCGGCAGTCGCGTTTTTGTCATCTTGAATAATGGGGCATACATTACAGGGCATATTGTAAAACGCTAATAGAATTGCATGAGTGGTGAAGGCACATCTTGAGGATTCATTTGTGATCTTAATGACAGTCAAATTTCGTTTTCTTTTACGACGATTAAGATTCGTGATTACCCCACGCACGATTCTTAATTACCATATGCGCTGCGGGTAATGATGGACACAGTGGTTTGTATTTGTTTGTGTAAAAATTATCCTATTTTAAATATTTACCTTTCCTGATGAAAAAAAAATATGAAAGAAAAGATTTAGCAAAACCTTAGTAAACAGCATAGGCTCTCCTGTAAATTTTTGAAATTACTCAACTCTTCCCTACAATAAAAAGGTTAGGGTAGCAACTACATAAATATACAGCTGGTAGATTATTTTATAAGGGCACTAGACGGCATGACGTGCCGCTGAATTTAATCTACGCAATTATCACCCCGTGGTTATGGAAAAATGAAGCAGAAAATAGGCTTCTTAATAACAACGAAATAGCTTCTTCTTAATAACAACACAAAATAATAAAAACTGAGGTTACCAAGCTGCTTGATAATCAAATATGACAAATATACCAAACATGAGGCAACAATTTCGATAAGCTGTAATTGACAGAATGAGGAATCTATCTTGAAATAAAAATGAATACATTTTTATTCACGTACATAAGTAATTTACATATATTATTAAGAAGTATAATTCCGCCTCCATCCATCAACAGAGTCCATGTGAGTCAACAGAGTCATTGCTAAGTCAAGGTCTGAACACATCGGCAGAATCAACGAGAAGCCAGTCCGCCTTCCTTCGGGAACCCGTGCGTTCTGGTCTCTCGCCAAAGTTGTCCAAGGGAAGTTCCGTCAATTATTCCCTCCATCTCTGCACAGAATGGATGACTCACTGGACCATGCCGCAAAGGAAAAAGACGATCTGTTAGGTAATCTCTTTGCGTCCAACTCGACTCTCGATGACACTGCCGACCATCCCGCGGTGTGAGTGATCCATGCCGGATTTGCGGCTTACACAACGCTCGTTTCACAAAGCACTCTTCTCCCTGGACGTCAGTAAGCCGAGTGGACCTGTAGAAGACCTTCCTATTGTGCTCAAGACGTGTGCTCCGGAGTTGGCACCGGTTTTAACGTGTCTTTTCCGGTACTCTTACTCCCAGGGCTTAGTCCCGAATTCATGGAAGACAGCATTGGTCCACCCGATTCCCAAAAAATGTGACCGCTCAGACCCGTCCAACTACAGGCCTATCGCCATAACCACCTTGTTTTCCAAAATAATGTAGTCCATTATAAACTGCCAGCTCATGAGGTGTCTCGAGGACCACTAGCCGATAGTGACCGCTTATACGGTTTTCGTCGTGGTCAATCGGCTGATCTTCTTGTCTACCTGACTCATAGATAGGCGGAGGCAATAGAGTCCAAAGCACTGGCCGTTGGACATAGCGAAGGCCATAAATTTGCCCGTTAACCGCTAAAAAGAACCCCTTTGTCGTATCTCCTCAGTTTCAAGGCATTCCCCTTGTTACCTCAGCCAGTATCGGAATGCTTGGCGTCGACATATCGCGTGACGTGCAGTTTCGTGGTCACTAGGAAGAGAAGGTCAAATTTACCTCTAAAAAGCTTGGCGTGCTCAGCAGATCGGGACAGTATTTCATGACGGCACACCGCCTGCAACATTACAAGGCGCAGGTTCAGCCGCACATGGAATACTGTTCCCATCTCTGGGCTGGGGCTCTCCAGTACCAGCTCGTTCCACTTGACCGCATCCACCGCAGAGCGGCTCTAATCGTCGACGACCGAGTGCTTTCCGGTCGGCTCTATTCACTGACACTGCGAAGAGATTATGCATCTCTTTGCATATTTTATCGCATCTATCACGGGGAGTGCTTTGAGGAATTGTTCGGATTAATTCCAGCCGCCAAATTTTATGAACGAACTACGCGGCAAACCTCCCGATACGATCCTAACCATCTGGATGCTTGGCGGTTCACCACTGTACGTTTCACTAGGAGTTTTCTTCCGCGTAGGACCTCTCTGTTGAATAATTTACCACCGGCAATTTTTCCAGACCGATATGACCTGATGACCTTTAAGAAAAGAGCTTACTCCTTTCTAAAGGGTCGGCAACGCACCTGCAATTCCCCTGGTGTTGCGGTTGTTCATGGGCTGCGGTAGTCATTTAACATCAGGTAAACCGTATCCTGTTTTGCTAAAAATGATGATGACGAATAGACGATGGTTAAGTATAAGTATAATATAGTAATCCATATTCGGAAGACAACAATATTTTGAGGACTTTTCGCAATCCACAATAATTTGTTTAAATATTAATTTCTGAAGTTATTTTTCAAATAATAGGATACTCGAGAAATACAAAAAAAAATTGAGTCAACTGTTGCAGGTTATTACAAAAATTTGAGCTATTCTGAGAAAAGTTCCTTTCCAACTTTGGTCATAAAGGAAACACTGTCATTTTGCACAGTTTTAGTTTTACATCTTTACAAATATAATAAAAATAAATTCCATAAGTATACAAATAGAACATTTTAAAACTGTATCGAAGATATTATAAATCTACGCTAATGTTTGTCCCGTATTCACCTTAAATATAACGATAACGATGAAACAATAGTGAGTTAGTGTGCACCTGTGAAGGCTTCTGACAAAAATAAGGTTGGTTTGCTTATCATTTTTACCCATATCATTTATGCGATTACGAGAAATATATATAATACTACACATGTCGAGCCTGGATATTTTATATTATATTCCAAATACTTAAAACCTTTTTAAACTTTATTATTAGTTACAACTCTTATTATCGTTCAGATCTTACATTGGATATCTCTTTCGTTATAATGTAATAAAAAATAGTTTACCATTTTTACCAAGTTGTTTTGTTTTAGCTAGCAATAATTATTTGAAAAGTAATTCGTTGCATTAGACTTATATAGGTTGCTTCAATGGTTGATTTTTGTTACCATTAAATTTCTTTTTTAGTATTAATAGAAAAAAATTCAATAGAACATAAACATTTGAAAATCTTATACTTTCTTATACACGCTTTCGTTATAACATATTTTCAAATCCTTAGAGCTAATAACGTAACGTAGCAGTAGGGTGACGAAGCTCAAATGCGGTTGGACTTTTATAAGCTGTAATGAATAAATGAAAATTTCACATTTTAGCAAATAAAGAATGTATTGATGGATTTGTTTTTAAAAATTCAAACATTAAAAATTCAAACGAGACCAAATAAAACGGCTCAAAGCTTGCTTTCAGGTTTCAATTATTCCCTATACATGGTCATTAAATTGTTTAACTGTAAGCGAAACCGCAGCAAAAAGCTATTTATGTAATAAATATGTCCACTTACTTACGTTGAAGCTGTGTAGCGGAACCTCTACCACTCCGAGACCTTAGATCTATCCTCTAGTGCAACAAAAAGTCAAGTTATCTTATGGATATTTATTTATAATCTACATTCATTTCGTACGCCATTTTCGCGTGAATGTTATTTTGTTGATTTTTGGATTTTTCTAGTGTTTTATTAGTGTTTTAGTATACGTTTTATTATAAAATTGTAATGAAGTTTTTTGTGTGAATATAATTTATCTTTTTACGTAAATAATTACGAGTAATATATATTGAAATAATTGTGATTATCACGCTGCCGACATTCGCTTGGTATGTTTGGTTTTTGTTATCAAAATACAATAGTCTTTTTATAATGAAGTAAAACCCCACTTTTGTATGGAGAATTTTTTATAGATTTTATAATGCCAAACTTCTTTATAGAAAAGTGGTCTCTAAATATAAGTTTTAATGGTTTTAAGTGCTGCGGGTGGGTGCGGTCGCATTCGACCGCTCGGGATTTGCCGGGCGCATGCGACTGCATGGACTTTTTGTTGGGATTGAGGGGTTAAACCCTCTTTTCATCATAATTTTCATGATTATAGCCCATCACCATTTCACTGCTGAGCATAGGCGTCTCCCAAGGAATGCCGCAAAGAAAGATCCAGAACCACCTGCATTCATTGACTTTCTGATTATTTTGCTAAGGTGTTACTCAATCTAGTTAGGGGCCACCCTACACTTTACTTACCGGCATGAAGCCGCCACTTGAGGACCTTTCTTTCCCATCGGTTGTCGGTTCTTCGAGCTACGAGTATATACCCGGTTTTTTGCCATTTTAGCTCACTGATCCGTTGGGCTACGTCAGTTACTCTGGCTCTAATATGGATATCCCCATTTTAAAGTTATCACGTAAATAAATCCAAGTATTACCATCTCCATAGCTTTCTGACATGAATTGAGCTTTCTCATACAGCCAGCAGTAAAAATCACATCTCATATCTATAATGTTTTTTAAATTAAACGTGACGAGAAGATGTGTCGTAATATCCCTAACGGCTGCCAAGACTGGAGTTGGATTCACAAAATGATTATATAATTTACTTTAAAGCGGAATAAAGTATAATCTTAATCATTTATTTTAAAACAAACTACTATTTAACCTAAAAAAATTGTGAAAAATATTTCGTGTCAGAATAAAACTGAATGAAACTTCAACTTGGGGGATAAGTTGCTCGCGTCCGTAGGCTTTGACCACCTAATCCTAGGCCCACCCTACACGTGCCTCCGGGTGGTGCTAAATGAACGACAAGCCGATAGCACAGACTCGGCTCCTCGCCGTGGTAGCGGCGTTAAATATACCACCCCATTCGCACCATGAGGAATCAAATTAAAGAAATGGCCCCGAGTTCCCGGCGCCCCTTTAATGGGGCAGGGGTGCGAAGAATCTCCGGGAGGAAAACCGGCGACGAGGTTCGCCACCCATCACGTTCTGTCTCCCGGAGGGGCGAAAAGTGGATTGCAGAGGCCCGTCTGGCTACGTTGAATGTATGTGGAGCAATGAATGATAAAATGGATGAAGCATGCGAGGTGATGTACGATATAGGAATAGATTTGTTATGTGTAAATGAGACGAAACGGAAGGGGAAGGATGTCACTACACATGGCATGTATACCGCATACTGGTCTGGTGTAGACGAGCTCGAGCGGGCACTCCAGGGAGTAGGTATCATCCTATCAGAAAGAATGGTGCAATGTGTGAAAGAGTATGAATGTGTAAGCCCAAGACTGCTATGGATACGATTGGAAGTGGGCTTAAAGAAGTTGTTTGTGCTAGGGGTCTACGCTCCAGACATGTCTAAGCCCACTCATATCCGAGAGCAGTTTTGGGAAATGGTAAGGATGGTATTAATCAAATGTAAGGGAAATGAAAATGTTGTTATGCTAGGAGATGTTAATGGAAGAGATGGATGAGGAGGCTTGGTTATGAAAGGATATTGGGAACGTTTGGTGATGAAAGTATAAATGAGAATGGTGAAAGCCTCCTCACTCTATGTATGGAAAAGAATCTTTTTGTGACAAACACTTTCTTTCGCCACAAGAGGATTCACATGTATACTTGGGAAAGAGGTGATGATAGAAGCATGATAAATTTCATAATTGTGGATGGGAGATTGAGGGGCGCAGTGGTGGATACAAGAGGGTCAAACGTAGGAACGGATCATTTTTTGGTTTTATGCCGAATTAATGGTCTATTCAGGCGGTGGCGCCATCGGTCATCTGTGTCTACCACTGCGTTACAGCGTATTAGAACAGAAAGATTACAAGATGAAGGTGAGAAAAACAAGTTCAAATGTAGACTGGAAGAAAACGTAAGTGGTTTGGATGAATTATGTATGAATGAGTTAGACTTGGAGAATGTATGGCAAAATGTTAAGAAAGGTTTAGTAGATGCAGCTACCGAAGTATGTGGTGTTAGTAAAAGAAAGAATGAAAGAAAAAATAATACGTTATGGTGGGATGATGAGATACGTACGGAAGTTGAAGCAAAGAAGAGAGCATGGCTAGATTTACTAGCAACTAAGGCTGGTAATTCCAGCGGTACGAATGATGATTTTGAAAGAAAAAAGGCAGTCTTTAGACATCTAAATAAAAGAGTAAAAGAAGTAGTTGAAAGGAAAAAGCAAGAAAGAACGGATAAGAATGATAGAAGAATATCGGATAACTTCCAGGCAAATATTAGAATGTTCTGAAAACTCGTAAGAACTGCCAGGGGACGTTCAAAACAGCCTATAATGAATGCTATAAGAGATGAGAATGGCTATATTCTGAATGATGAAATTTTGAGTTTAAAGAGATGGAAGGAATATTTTGAAAGCATGTTTATGAGTGAGAAGACAACGTATGAACTGAATGCAATAGGAACTCCGAAAGAAGAGGAAGGAGGTAGCGAGATAAGTATAGATGAGATAATGAAAGCAATGAAAAGCATGAAAGCAGGTAAGGCTGCCGGATATGATAGAGTTTCACTCGAAGTGCTAGGGGCTGGAGAGGAAGTGGTGGCAGGCCTGTTGCACACCTTGTTTAATTTATGCTGGTAACTGAAGCGGGTACCGGGAGACTGGTGCAAAGCCGTGATAGTCCCAGTATATAAGGGAAAAGGGTCGCAGCAGGACTGTAAAAACTACCGCGGTATCAGCCTTCTTAGCATCGTGGAAAAACTGTATGCCAAGGTACTAATTGAAAGGGTCATGAAAGAAACCGATGGAAAAGTTTGGGATGTGCAAGCGGGATTTAGAAAGGGAATGGGATGTACAGATCAAGTCTTTTCCATGCGCATGATCGCGGAGAAGTTTTTGGCCAAAATCCAAAAGGTTTTCTGTGCGTTCATGGACTTGGAGAAGGCCTATGACAGAGTGGATAGGAATGTGCTATGGCAAACACTGAACTCATTTGGGTTGAGCGCTGGCTTGATGTTGGCATTGGAGTCTCTTTATAGGGACTCTAGTGCTTGTGTTAGGATCAACGGGGTCTACTCGGACTGGTTTGGCATCCATAAAGGTGTCAGACGGGGCTGTGTGGCATCCCCGTGGTTGTTCAACCTATTTATGGACAGTTGTTTGCAAAATTTGAAAGTTGAAGAATGCGGATTAAGAATGGGTGAGTTAACCATCAAACGCCTTTTGTACGCCGATGATCAAGTTATTCTTGCGTCGTCGGCGGCTGAGTTTCAAATGATGGCTACATTAATGAACAGATCATTAAAGGAAAGGGGTATGAAAGTGAACGCAAGTAAGACGAAAATTATGGTTTTTGAAACAGATGAAAGTAAAACGATATGTGAAATAAGAATAGATGGGGAGTTGATCGAGCAAGTAGATGAATTTGTATATTTGGGTTGCGTATTTAGCAGGGATGGGAGACATGATAAGGATATTGAACGACGAGTGAACGCAGGAAACAGAGTAAATGGGGCCCTACACTCTATTGTGAAGAGTCAAAACGTGTCAAAAAAGGCACGTATGGCAATTCACAATGCTGTGTTGGTCCCTACTTTAACGTATGGTAGTGAAAGTTGGGTGTGGCAAAAGAAGCACGAGAGTAGAATAAATGCAGTAGAAATGCGGTTGTTAAGGAGTATGTTAGGGCTGAATCTGAATGACAGAGTGAAAAATTGTGTGATAAGAGAAGAGTGTGGTTTTCAAGATGATGCTGTGACCAGGATTAAGAAAGGAATACTTCGGTGGTTTGGTCATGTGGAAAGAATGGATGAGGAAAGAGTGACAAAGAAAATTTATGGTGCAGAAATGAATGGCAGAATCGGAAAGGGACGTCCTAGGCGAAAATTTATCGACCAAATTGGCGATTTATTGAAAACAGGCCAAATTAGGAGTACCCTTAACCGACGAGCATTCATGCTTAGATGTATGGATGTGAAGGAGGCGAGAGAGGTGTGTCAGGATCGTGCCAAATGGAAGTCTGTAGTCTCTGCCTACCCCTCTGGGTGACAGGCGTGAGTGTTTATGTTTATGTATGTTTATGAAACTTCAATTTCTAAAAGGTAATACAATCTATTAAAATGCTTTTATATTGGTTAAGTAATAGGTACCCCATATCATCCCGTGGATGTTACTAGAAATGACTTGAAAAGAACAAGTAGATGGGCAGCAGCGTCTTCCTAAAGACAACTAAGAAGCGATAAAGCTGCGGTTGACGTAACTATATCTGTGATATATATATATATGTATATATATATATATGTATTACGAGGGGTGATCCAAAAGTAATAATAATGAAAATAAAACACGGTAATTAAAGTTAAAATAATAATTTATTTTCCTACATAGTCTCCTAACACATCAATACATTTAGTCCATCTTTTTTCTAAACCTAGGATTCCCTTTAAAAAAATTCTTTGTCTTGACCCTCCCAGAACGCTTCAACAGCGGCCATTACTTCGCTATCGTCTTCGAATTTCTTCCCTCGGGGGCGTTTCTTGAGCAGAGGAAAGAGGTAGAAGTCACTAGGAGCTAGATCTGGCGAAATGGGAGGGTGTTCGAGCAGTTGGAATCCCGTTTCTTTAATGGCAGCCATCGCAACTGCGGCTTTGTGAGCCGGTGCGCTGTCTTGGTGAAACAGCACTCCAGCTCACAGTTTGCCGCGTCTTTTTCCTTAATGGTCTCCCGTAATCTTCTTATTTCGTCTGCGTAGTAAGAGCCCGCAATAGTGGCTCCCTTTTCCAAATATTCCAGCATAATTATGGCTTGAGCGTCCTAAAAAACAGATGCCATAACCTTTCCCGCCGAACTTGAAACTTTGAATTTCTTTGGCGTCGGTGAGGAGGCTCGCTTCCAAGTCATCGATCGTTGTTTCGTTTCAGGATCAAAATGGTGGAGCCAGGTCTCGTTCATAGTCACAAAACGGAACAAAAAAATTTCTTGATCTGCTTGGAACTTTTCGAGATTGACCCTCGAAATGTCAACTTGATTATTCTTTTGCTCGTCGGTTAACATTCTGGGAACCCAAGGGCAGAGACCTTTTCATATGCAACTCGTTCGCAAGGATTCTTTGAACGCTGCCACATGAGATCCCTGTGACCTCAGCTACATGCGTGATGGTCACTCTTCGATCTGCCAAAACAACATCTTCGACTTTTTTCAGTGAGGAACGTGGATGGGCGTCCTTCGCGATTTCATCTTCAGTGGATGTTCTGCCCAGTTTAAACACCTTGGCCCAGCGTGCAACTGTAGAATATGGAGGAGCAGAGTCTCCCAATGTTTCCACTAAGTCACTGTGTATGTCTTTTGAAGACATTGTTTTCAGACAGAGGTACTTGATGACAGCTCTAATTTCGTTTTTTTCCATCTTGATGTTATCTCTTTGACAGTTCGTATTCAAATGAATGTATCTCCCGGAAATCGTGATCTATTTATATGATTTTTTTAGGCGGACGTAGTGAGTATGTAAGCAAGCAAAAAATATTTTTTTTGGATTTTTATGCGGACCTAAAGTAACCGATTATCATTACTTTTGGACCACCCCTCGTATATATATATATATATATATATATATATATCCCATTGGAAGAGATTTCCGGACAATAAAAATTCAAGTATTTCACTTTGTCCTAACAGAAGGACAGTTTGTGGGAAAAGTAGAATAAAAATAAAGGTCGTTGAGATAATATGTCATCACAATTATTCATAATAGTTACCATACTTTAAAAAAACTAAGCAAAGGTAAATTTTTACGGACTCAAGACGATGGATATGTCAGTGTCTTATTACGTAACCTTATTGAGAAACATATTATTATATGATTATTTAATTTAAATGTAGAAATAAAAGACAGACTCTCGACAAAACTGAAAAGCGACCTCCTGTTATATCAGAAAAAGCGTTGGAGGATAAAGAAATAGCTCTTTGTGCCTTTCTAGATATTGAGGGCGCCTTTGATAGTAGCCCCACATCACTGCTATTTGGGGGCCTGACATCTAAAAATGTTAATCCCACAACCATCACATGAGTGAAGTCGATGATCTCAAACAGAAAGACAAAAATAGCGCTGTTTCAAACTTCGATTGAGGTTGCAACTACAATAGGCTGCCCATAAGGAAGTGTTTTGTCAACCCGTTTTTGGACACTTGCTGTTGACCAACTATTGTACAAAATGGTAGACCTACGTATTGACACACTCGGTTATGCTGATGACATTGTGATCATTGCGAGGGGCTTTTGCCAAAGTTCTTTATCGTCAATCATACAAAGAGTCGCGTTTCTACTGCTGGTCAGTGCAGTCGCTTCATAATTTTGTGGCGGCTCTAATGCCGAACCTACAATATTTTCGCAGTGTAAGCATACCAACTGCGCGAAAATAATTCGAAATGGCGTGTCAACCTAAACGATCAGATACCGTCGTAGTGAACGAGTTCCTGGCCTTTGTTCAACAAAAAATTGGACGTCATGACCCAGGTGTCCCTGGAGCAGATACTGATGACCAGCTTCACCGAGGACGAGATTATCCAAGCGAAGAAGGCGTTAGCAGATTCCGCCGTGACCCAAATCCATCTTATCACAGAGTCATAGAGATGGACGCGGTAAGAAAGACCTGCAAGACATCTTCAGACTGTTCAATGAGACTGATCCTGATGAGATCCCAACTTTAGTCACGCGTGATCTCAACAAGCTGCCTCCCGTGACGTTCGATCACGTAGACGGGAACAGATTGTTGAAAGACATCACCACGCTGAAAGCCGAAGTCACCGACCTCCGTTTCAAATTTGAAGAATCGGAACGAGCCGCAACAGAGCTAAAGAACGAAGTCACTATGTTGCGCAACATAATTGCAACATCTGCGAATTCACCGCCGTCGCAGAATGTAAATACGACGCGCGGTAATCGTAATAGTAGTTATATTTCACCGATGATTGCGACTCCGTCACGCGATATCGTCTGTCAGTGGGTTGATGACCATGAAACTAGGGCGACCTCGGTCGTCATTGCATCACCACCAGCCACCAGCCCTTGACTGAACCCTTGAGTACTCCTCCGCCGAAGCCAACCTGTCAACAAGGAAAGACGTTTGCGGATGTTGCTCGTAAATCTTCGCAACCCTCATGTGGTCGAAAACAAAAGAATGTGGATGTAAAATCAGTTCCTGTGGTGACCCAAACCAAGAGAGAGAATGACGGGTTTACTCTTGTTGAGAAGAGACGTCGGTCGAGACCCGTCTGTAATCAGCGTGGGACTGCCAAGATAAACGCAGGTACAACTCTGCGTATTGTGGAGCCCACCATACAGCTCTACATCTCCCGTTTGGACAAAAGTACGTCGGGAGAAGACGTCCTGCGTTTCGTGGAAGAACGAAGCCGATGCCGCATAGAGGATCCAATCTCTTTACATTTGCAGCGTCTGGAGTCTAAGAGGTCCAGGAACTTCAAATCCTACGTACTCCAGGTTCCTGCAAAATACAAAGAGACATTCCTTGCTCCCGATTTCTGGCCCTCTGGGGTAAAGTTTCGCAGATACAGGGACGCGACAAAAAAGAAAGTTCCCTAAATAGTGTAATATTTATATTTTATATATATTTTTAGGTTACGGTATATATTGCTATGGGCCAATGTTCTTAATTTTTAAATCCTTGATGCCTGGAGTAAAGTTATTGTATTGTTTTGTTGTAAAGAGCCCTCAACACCATAAATAACTGGTGTAGGGATAACAGTTTAACAGTTAATGCTGATAAAACTATTATAATACCCTTTACCAAAAAGAGATGGTTGAACAAATTACATACATAAACACTCCCGCCTGTCACCCAGAGGGGTAGGCAGAGACTACAGACTTCCACTTGGCACGATCCTGACACACCTCTCTTGCCTCCTTCACATCCATACAACTACGCATACACGCTCGTCCGTTAAGGGTACTCCTAATTTGGTCCGTTTTCAATAAATCGCCAATGTGGTCGATAAATTTTCGCCTAGGACGTCCCTTTCCGACTCTGCCATTCACTTCTGCACCATAAATTTTCTTTGTCACTCTTTCCTCATTCATTATTTCCACATGACCAAACCACCGAAATATTCCTTTCTTAATCCTGGTCATCTTGCAAACCACACTCTTATCTTATTACACAATTTTTTACCCTGTCATTCAGACTCAGCCCTAACATACTCCTTAACGACCGCATTTCTACTGCGTTTATTCTACTCTCGTGCTTCTTCTGCCGCACCCAACTTTCAATACCATACGTTAAAGTAGGGACCAACACAGCATTGTGAATTGCCATACGTGCCTTTTTCGACACATTTTGACTCTTCACAATAGAGTGCAAGGCCCCATTTACTCTATTTCCCGCATTCACTCGTCGTTCTATATCTTTGTCATATCTCCCATCCCTGCTAAATACGCAGCCAAAATATACAAACTCATCTACTTGCTCGATCAACTCCCCATCTATTCTTATTTCACAAATCGTTTTACTTTCTTCTCTTTCAAAAACCATAACCTTCGTCTTACTTGCGTTCACTTTCATACCCCTTTCTTTTAATGATCCGTTCATTAATGTAACCATCATTTGCAACTCGGCCGCCGACGATGCAAGAATAACTTGATCATCGGCGTACGAAAGGCATTTGACGGTTAACTCACCCATTCTTAATCCGCATTCTTCAACTTTCAAATTTTGCAAACAACTGTCCATAAATAGGTTGAACAGCCACGGGGAAGCCACACAGCCCTGTTTGACACCGAGTAGACCTCGTTGATCCTAACACAAGCACTAGAGTCTCTATAAAGAGACTCCAATGCCTGTATCAAGCCAGCGCTCAACCCAAATGAGTTCAGTGTTTGCCATAGCAAATCCCTATCCACTCTGTCATAGGCCTTTTCCAAGTCCATGAACGCATAAAAATCCTTTTGGTTTTTGGCCAAAAACTTCTCCGCGATCATGCGCATGGAAAAGACTTGATCTGTACATCCCATTCCCTTTCTAAATCTCGCTTGCACATCCCAAATTTTTGAAAATTTGGAAACTATGTACTCCACCCAGAAGAAGTGAAATTGCTCACGGCTAAGCAACTCCTTCTATTAATGGAAGACAGAGGGGTTAGCAGTGAACTATAGCCATAGCAGCGATCACAATAGATGTTTTTGGTCGCAGTGATACTGGTCTCTTTCCTGCTAGACCTGCATAGCTGCTCGCAAATAATAAATAAACTATTGAAGAGCTATCCAGTTTGTAGCTGATAAAATAATTATTTTCTGCTTTTTGTGAAGTGAACGTTAATCTTGTCACAACCTTATTATTAGCTACCATAACGTGTGTCTACACTCGTAAAATGAACTTTAAATTAAAGACATAACATAAAACTTTCCTCCTTCTTGTTTATCGTGCTGCGTTTTAATACTTCTGATGATACGATTGTCGTAAACATTAACTTCAAACTGGACTGTATAACGTTACTATTAATGTTTGTACCAGATTTTCAATTATCATTAAGACCATAATTTAAAATCATTACTCTGAGGCTTAGTAGCTCAAGAGGACAGTATTCGTGCGCTTGCCGTAAGTTTGATAGTATGTGGATCCTCCCCAACACTAATTAAATTGTTAATTGCAATTTAAGAGCTCGTTTACCATGTTCTCGTTGATGAAAGGTCAAAGAAATAAAATCAGCTGAAGCGAACAGATAGGGGTAGTGAAAATTATTTAAACTATAATTGGTCGTACAATGGTCTGAATTCAACCGTGCTTTACTTAATTTTTAAGTTTGTATATTAAGCGAGCTTTATTTCGAAATTAGGCTATGATTCTTGATTTTTTAAGTTTGTATATTTATTAAGCTGTATTTCACTTTCAACTCGCAGTATATTATGTAATATGTATTATCTATGCTTTCAACTACAAAACAATTTAACAGATAACACAGATCTGATAAACAAAATGTAAAATAAACACTTTTTGCTTTGGCATAGACTCCACAGGCTATTGCAAAAGGCACATTAGAAATAACACGCTCCTTCCGTCAATCTGTTAGTAATCATGTTTGGGTGCCCGAACCTAATACTGTTGTCAACAACATTTTAAAATTATTTGGTTGGTTGCTTCCTACTTGTGCAACAGTAGACTGTAACCATAGACCATAATAATAACCATAGAGATGTGTTTGACAATTGAACTTATTGACATAGGCAGCATGAACGTAAATAATGAATGGTTTATTTAATGTAATTTTACAAATATACTTCTGCACTCCTTCTCTATTTAAGGTTTGCGAAATCTTATACCGTGTGCGCATTTAGTTTAAAAAGAGGGTACAAATTTATCCTTTCACGTATTAATATATAGATATGCAAAACATTTACACTTAGCTTAATTTTTTTACCACTGATTCCGAAATGCTTTATTACTAATAGGACGCTAGTACAACTCATGTTAAATTACTATAACGTACTCCGTTTTCCGTTTGACAATTGTTTTTTTTTTGTATTTGACGTTTTCCAAAACTCGTTTTCATTTTAATATACAAGTAATATTATTTCTAATATTATAAAATAAAATAGAATTTTTTTATTCGGCATAGAATACAAATAATATTTATTAAAAGTCATTTATGCTTTTGCTACTTACTTGAAAAGTCTCTACCCTGGGAAGAACTAGCTAGAAACCCAGCGGGATAATTAAATTTAAATAAACATTATTTTACAATGTATTAAAATTAAATTAAGTAACAGCATGATATAGATCATTTCATTCTCAAAGTGTCATGTGTTTCTATTAATATTCCCATTTACCTTTTCATACAACTTTAAAAATAAATATTGATGGAGGCCTTGCATTTTTAGTGATTTATTTTCTTTTATATACATGTAGTTCGTTTATTTCTGCATTGAAGTAGGTTCGTTTGAGTATGTTATTTAGCTGAGCAGGGATCACAGTTAACTTCCAAAATTCTATGAATGTGTTTATGCGTTCTAAATTAAAATAAATATAAGTACTTTGAAAAAAAAAAAAACGACTTCATTAATTTTTGTACAAATTTCCGCATATGGTAACAAAATACTGTTTTTTAAAGGATAGGGTGACAAACGAGTACACAGTCCACCTGATAGTAAGTGGTTGCTGTAATCCATAGACATCTACATCTGTCCTCGACTACGAAACAAAATGCAGATGCGTTTTCACCTTTGAGGACTAAGATGGAACGCCTCGTTTCCAGTAAAAAGGGTCTCCGGGTCTCTACACTCACCATACGAAACACAGCAGCATTAAGCTACTATTTTACGCTGGTATTCTGTGAGAGCGTAGTCATTTACCGATCGAGCCGATCCATTTGTGCTACAACTATACTACTGTTACGAGCTTAGCGTTACAGTAAAAACTGCCGATTGAATTACCAAAATTGACACTTTAATTACCAAACACCACTTAAAACTAATACACTCTAATAATTTATCATACTTAACACTTTAGTTTACTTTATTTCATTCCTAAGTCTACACTTGTATCGCCATTTCAATACTGACCCAGTTCCGGTCCTAGACAGCTTTATAGGCTATATATTTTTTTAATAGGCCTTTCCCCCGAAACATCTAGAATGTTCCAGCAAATACCGGTTCTGACTGACCAGATAACTAATAGCCCCTGTATAGTCTTGAAAATAGTTCGGGTACCGTGGGTAGAGGATATTTTTCTATCAATAGCTGTTTGTTAATAGTAACTGAATAGTCAGCGCACAATCTAACTGAATCGTTGTGTTTTAGCACGGGAACAATATTTGACGCATACTCAGAGTGTCTATTTGAAATTGTATTTTTTCCCGTAAATTGAAACTATTTCTGTCATAGGTTCCCTACGGTTTGAGCGTATTTTAAACAATGAATTATCGTCGTTGTCCTCGCTCACATCTCCTGTAAACACGTATTTAACCTTATTACACATTTTACGTAAATTACCCTTGGTGTTGCACTTTTTGCATTTATAGCTTGCAAACTGACGTCATCCCAGATTCATGATTGTTACGACCGCATACTGTACACTTTATTTTAACGACACTAGTGGGTTTAGCACTGTTTTCTTGTTTAACAATCTTAAACACCAACTGCCCAAGGCCAGCCGTAGTAGTGGCCGCGTCCACGCCCTCGCAACGCACGCTCTCCACCAGCTCCACTGCCCTGGCCAGGCTTAGCTTTTCGATGTCCTGCACGTGCAGCTTCTCTCGTTCATAGCCTGCTACCATGCCCATCACAAACCGATCACATAACGCTACCTCGACGTTACTAAATCTACAATGTGCTCTAAATACTCGTAGCCTTGACGCCCACTGCGTATAAGTCTCGCCTGGTTGCTGCACAGCCGCGTAAAAATTGCAACGCTTACTGAAGCCGCATATCTTTGGAAGAAAGTGCTCATCCAATAACTGCACTATCTCATCATACAGTACTTCCTGTATATCATTTGGTAGTGCCAGATCTGCTGCCATCTTATAAGTACCATCGATTAGTATGCAGAGCAGGATTGCCCGTCTCTTGGCCCCAGCTGCATCATTCTTCGGGACGATGACGTTCGCAATAAACCATTGCGTAATTCGCCCTTTATACGACTTCCACGTTGTGATAAATGTAGACAAAATGCCAAAACTATTCATTTTCCGATTATAAAATTAATATGTGGGTATAACTCGTCACCACTGTTATAATCGTGGTACGGGAGAAAAGTGAAACACAAAAAAGCTATTTACACACTCCTCCATTAACTTTGTAGACACATACCTTGGGTGCAGCCATGCACACATACATATCATTAGCGTGGATACCTAGGACCTCATGATCAGCAACCGGTTTTACGCCCACCAAACCAACGAGACATTTTTTTTTATTTATTTATTTATTAGGAAGCCAACATGATATTGTACAATAAAAAATGTTTACAAATTTTATAGATTAATCTGAAGTTTAGTACATATCATACTTATAGGCTAACTTAACATGTTAAAGTAAAATAATAAGTAATTCACATTATTATTGAAAAAGGAAGAAAGGATAACAAAATAACCTATTGTAATGCATCAAACAAAGAAAAAAAAACAAAAACTTTTTTTACAATAACTCATGAGGTTATCTTAATTTTGTTATAAAAATGTTTTTTAATTATATTTTTAAAAGTGGTATAAGAATCGTTGAATATGTCAAGATCGACTAATTTAGAAATTACATTATAAGTTTTTAAGGTTCTATTAATTGGAGCTGATAGTCCGACATTTGTTCTACAATACCTAGTTTTGAATAAACTATAATTTCTTATTCTAGAATTAGGTCTAGGAATAACATATGATATTTTACCTAAAAGATTATTCGAGCTAATTTTATTGTTAACGATTTTGTGTAGCAAGCACATGTCCATAAGCGCTCGAAATCATATTACAATTATCTAGTCTTTCAATGTAAGTTAATTGCCTGTGTATTTTGTTATTATTTAAATAAAGGTACTTAAGGAATTTCTTTTGCACTCGTTCTAACCTAAATAGGTTAGAACGAGTGCAAAAGAAATTCCTTAAGTACCTTTATTTAATGTGTTTGATAATGTGGATTCCAGACAGAAGAACAATATTCAAGATTACTAAGAATAAATGAGTTAAAAAGAATTACTTTGGATTTTTTATTTTTAAAAGTTTTAGTTACCCGTTTAATTAATCCTAAAAATTTCAATGATTTTTTTATAACTTGATCCATATGCATAGTGGAACTTAATTTACAATCAATTAAAATACCTGAATCACGAATAACATTTGTCTTTTTTATGACAAAATCATTAATATTATATTCATTAAAAATTGGATGGATTTTTTTATTAAAAGATATTTGGTAACATTTTTCACGATTAAGGATTACATTATTAAGCTCGCACCAGGAGACCAGCCTATTAATATCATTTTGTAGTAAGTTTCCATCATTAACGGTTTTTATTTCTTTATACAATTTTAAATCATCTGCAAAGAGGAGTACATTATTCAGGAACAATTATACAGTAGTATTACACAGTATTCAGGAAACAATTTACTACATCATTTATAAAAATATTGAACAGAGTTGGCCCCAAGTGTGAGCCCTGTGGCACACCCATTTTAAAAAGGAGCTGTGGAATCTATAACATTCAAGCTATTTTATATTCTATTAGTATGGAATGATTCACGACGTCAAACGCTTTTGAGAAGTCTGTATAAATTGCATCAACTTGAAGGTTATTGTCCACAGACACACATAAATTATCAATATATTCACAAAGATTTGACGCTGTGGACCTTCCTCTCAAAAATCCATGCTGCCCATCAGTTAGTATAGATTTCATGTGCCAATTTATAATTGGACAGATAATAGCCTCAAACACCTTTGGGAATACGGTTAGTATTGATATGGGCCTGTATTTTGTTATATCGGTCCTATCTCCGCTTTTAAAAACAGGCACAACTCTAGCTTCCTTTCAAGCGCTTGGGAAAAAACCCTCTTTCAAGGAAGCATTATGTATGATACTAAAATGGCGCGCTAGGGCTGCTGCACATTTCCTAGTAAAGAAAGGCGGTATATTGTCGGGACCAGCGCTTTTATTGCTGTCAAGTTTCTTAAGCTTTGATTCTACTTTCTCTACACTTATATGTATATTAGATAAAATTTTATTAACACCAACGCATTCAATGTTAGGAATCTTATTCTCTTTGCTTATAGGATAATCGGAGTATATACTTGAGAAATGTTTTGCAAAACTATTACATATGTCTGTACCATTGGAAAAAATTTGTGCATTTAATGTCATATAGGAAGGATATTCACTTTTATTATTTCTAATCTCTTTTAAATATGACCAAAAATATTTTGGATTACTAATTATATTTTCTTCTACATTTTTAATGTGATTTTTATAGCATGAGTGTATTAAGGTTTCACATCTTTTACGCAGTAATTTAAACGATATTTCATCAAGAGGGTTTTAATACTTATTATATAAGTTTCTGTATTTATTTTTTTCTTTTAATCTTTTTATTAAGTCTTTTGAAAACCAACGCGGATATTTACCATTTCCTCTCTTATATTTCCTAATATGCCGACCTATAATCTCGCGGAGCTTGCAATAAAAGACTTTTAGCATTTCATCAACATCACCACATGTAATAAAAATTTCATTCCAAGATATTTTTTCTATCTCCTCGATAATAACGCTGTAATCTGCATTATAAAAATTCATTCTTTCATTTATGTTTGTTTCTAGGTGTGAAACTGGAGTAAAATTTATAATGATTTCTAGGGGTAGGTGATGTCTGTCTATATGGCTTAAGGGATAAGGGCTTTCTTTAACTTCGTTGATTATAAATGTACTTTATTACTTAATATTAGGTCAAGTGTTTTGTTAAAAGGATTTCGGACTTGATTAAACTGGTAAACACGATTTTCAGCTATGAAATCTATAAAATATTCGTTCATCTTGCCACTATTACTAACAGGAATAAGATATTTTTGACTAGTTTGTTCAGTCCACATTATATTGGATAAGTTAAAATCTCCTATTAATATTGTATTAGTTTGCTCAACTGATACACGGGAAACATTATCACAGAAGCTTTTAAAACACTCATAATTTAATGGTGACGGCAAATAAACACCGCAAATCGATAGAGTAAAATTTGGGTTACCTGCTTTAAAATCAATGTTAATCCACATATCCTCGTAGTCGCTTTCCCATTTCATAACTCTATAACTATTAAGTTTTTTTGAAACTGCAATAAGTACGCCACCACCGTCATGCTTGGTACGCAAAATAGAAGATTCTCTGTCACGTCGAAAAACCACGTATCGTTTATCTATAATTTCATTATTTAATATACTTTCACATAGCCAAGTTTCAGTTAACACAATAATGTCAAATTCCGAATTTAAAATAGCACTATATACCTCATGAGTTTTGGTTTTAAGACCTCTAATGTTTTGATAAAAGACACTAATAAAGTTCATCAACTAAACAAAAGTGTAACTGAGTTAAAAATATATTATATGTTTTAAATTTCTAAACAAAAAAAAATATATGGTATGGTTTTAAGAAATTTCCTTAAGGAACTCTAAGTTCTTAACAAGAATTACATCACTGGACGACGCTTTTCTTAAGTAGATGTTACCATTCAGCGACGAATTTATACGATTTCTCTTTGGCAAATTGACGAGCAGCTGCGTGTAATGCCTTGGCTTCCGGGGTAAGATGTTCACACACGAAGACAGGCATTTTTTCACCTGCTATTCCCAAATGTGAAGAGTTCAGTTTATCAGACGGATGGGTTTTATTGTAATTTATTACATTAGCAAAGAATTTATTTCTCAATAGGGGTGTTGCAAACTTCGCCAAAACAGTTCGTGGACGATTGTTCTCCTTATTCCACTTCGCAATCCGGGTGCATTTAACTATATGGCCAACTTCACACACACACACACACACACACACACACACACACAACTACATAGCTACCTATAGTTTTTCCTATTTGTTGTAAAGTGTTAACTAAGTTTTCACCACGGTTTTCTGGTATGCAATGAAATTCTAAATTATTTACTCTTGTTTCTTTTTCCATAATAGTCAATCTGGAATTTATTTTTATTTGATTTTCGCGAAGCTTAGTATTTTCATTTTTAAGGGACGATATTTCCTGCATAGCCTCTTCTAATTTTTTTTGTTGCTTATCGTACATAGATTGTAATATATCCATTTTATTTTTAATTTCCTGTATACCACTTACTTCCAGCCTAATAGCTTTGAGGTCTGGGCGCACTGAATTTTCTAATATATTACTTATTTCGTCTCGTATCAAGGATATTATGGTATGATTTACAGGTGTCTGAGTTTGTGTAGGAGAAGAATATACTTCATCATTTTTTGTAATTGGAGAGGCCATAAGGCCTTCAGTTTGGTTACGGCTCTGGCAAAATAAGCATTTAAATGACTTCACACTTAGGGATGTCTTCTTAAATGACGTACTGGTAAAACCAACACATTGATAGTGAAACAAGGCCGGACAGGCTGTGCATTTAATCTTATCTTTTTGAAGAAGGGTCGTATTACATGAATTGCAAGACATGTTACTTGTAAATAAAAGTATTAATTATATAACTTTCAATGTTGAAGATTAATCGGATATAATTTGTTTAATTTGTATTCAATATAATTTAATAGTGGGTATCTTCGCTTACTTCTCTGCCCATCCAACGCACTTTGCGTAAATATACAGCTGCTATGGTCGCACAAAAAAGGTCTTAAGCGCCGTGCATGTGAAGGCGCTTACGCGTTCATGTTAACACAGCGAAAGAACACTTATCAAATTCTTGGAGAAAAAATGTTCGCACATCTATAATTGTTCTGATTTATAACTTCACTATTTTATTGTACCAAAATAGTTAAAATCCATGGCTTAACTTAAAACACTTTCCCTCAGCTAATTTAACTCTTATTTTTCAACATCTTTTTTTAACGCGTGCGTTACGTTGCGAACGACCTACGCGTGACGATTATATTACAAAACTAATTATTAATATAGTAATTATTAATATAAAACAAGACTAATCATTAATATATTAGTATTTTGCCTATTTTGATTATTTTTGCCTCAAAATAATATATTATTTTATTATTTCGAGTAGTTATCATGCTGCCGCCCATCTTCTGTTTTGAGTTTGCCTCCGTCACCTCTTACGATATTAACGGGACGATATGTGGTAGTGGATATTATTACTTCGGTAATACATGGTAGTGTTCGAAGTATTGGAATTATTATATATTCCAAGTGGTACCTAAAATATGCTTTTTTTTGACATTATTGACACCAATTTTATACTATAGTATTCTACGTTAACTGATTTGGTGTTATATATATATATATATATATATATATATATATATTGCATGTTTTTTTAAAGCCTAAATATTGTTATAGTGAAAACTTTCAAAATATTCATTTTGACATATGTAGTTAAGCATCCAGGGCATAAAAAATTTACGAAAATTCAAATAGTACTGTATGTGTGTAACGTGGTAGAGCCATGCTGCAGTTATATTAGTAGTATAGTTGTAGCACGAATGGGTTGGCTCGACCGGGGAAGGACCACGCTCTCACAGAATACCAGCGTGAAATAGTAGCTTAATGCTGCTGTATTTCGTATGGTGAGTGTAGAGAACCGGAGACCCTTTTTACTGGAAACGAGGCATTCGATCTTAGTCCTCACGGGTGACAACGCATCTGCATTTTGATTCGTAATCGAGGATAGATGTGGATGTCTATGGGCCACAGCAACCACTTACCATCAGGTGGACTGTGTGCTCGTTTGTCACCCTATCCTAAAAAAAAAAAAAAAAAAGTACTATTTTTTACGAATTTTATCGCGTATATTAACTTTTAATATACCCGACGTTTCGAGCGCTTTACAGCACTTATGGTCACGGAGGGGACTGAGATGTTCAATATACAGTCGTCATAGTTAACCGCGGTTACCGCAGATTAAAATAATTAATTTTTGTTCAGATCTACGCAGTATGAACTCAAATATCTTGAAGTCTTGCAGTTGTAAACTTGGGTTGGGGTTTAATTTTATTAATTTTCGACCGACGTTTCGAGCACTTTACAGCACCCATTATCACGGGGGAGGGGGGGAGGGATCGAAATGTTCAACGTCTAGATGTCATAGTTAACCGCGGTAATCACAGTATGAATGCAATTGCATTGGGATTTAATTTTATAAATTATAGGATCCCAAGCAGACGGTAGCACCCAGCCATCTTCTCTATTGAAATTAGGATGTTTTTGATTTCAATAGCCTCACAAATCATCCTTGGAAGGAATCGGTGTTCTTTAGTGAGGATTTGTCGTTTATCGAATCTGATGTAGTGACAGGGGTGATCTTGTACGTGTTCACAGACTGCAGACTTCGCGGAGCGTCGTTTCTTCACATCAAGTATATGTTCCTTAACGCTGGTTTTAATTGATATTTTAGTTTGTCCTCACTTAATTTTTCATCAGATTTGATAGACCACAAATCCTCGCTAAAGCACACCGATTCCTTCAAAGGATGATTCGCGAGGCTATTGATATCAAAAAACATCCTAATTTCAACAGAGAAGTTGGCTGGGTGCTACCATCTGCTTGGGATCCTATAATTTATAAAATTAAATCCCAATGCAATTGCATTCATACTGTGATTACGCGGTTAACTATGACATCTAGACGTTGAACATCTCGATCCCTCCCCCCCCCCCCCGTGATAATGGGTGCTGTAAAGTGCTCGAAACGTCGGGTATATAAAAAGTTAATATACGCGTTAAACTCCGTAAAAACTATTTTTATTTAAATGTGTAGTGTTCGCGTAAATATAAGAAATCAATGTACGAAAACATGAGTAACCAACTATTTTGAAATAATATGTTTTTAAGCACATTTTAAAATAGTATAACTTATTATTATATTTGATGTAGATAAAGATTATTGTTTTTATTATGCAAACAGATTAAATTTTAATTAAGCAACATAATTTTCAATATTGAAACTAAAACTAAACTTAGCCAATGGAAATTAATAAAAATTAATATTGCATTAGTGACGAATTATATCAACAACAAGAGAACGCAAGAGCCAGAGTAGCTCCTGAGATAAGTCATCATCATCATGATTAAAGCCCTTCACAGGTCTACTGCTGAACATAGGCCTCCCCCAAACTATGCCACAAAGCACGGTCCTGAGCCACCTGCATTCATCGACTTCCTGCATGTCTTACCAGTTCGTCACTCCATCTAGTGGGGGGTCGCCCTACACTTCGCCCACCAGTACGAGGCTGCTACTCTAGAACCTTTTTTCCCCAACGGTTGTCGGTTCTTCGAGCTATACGGTCGGCCCATTGCCACTTCAACTTACTAATCCGTTGGGCTATATCGTTCACTCTAGTTCTACTGCGGATATCCTCATTTCTAAGTTTATCACGCAAAGAAACCCCGAGTATAGCCCTCTCTATAGTTCGCTGAGCGACCTTGAGCGTCTTCATACGGCCAGCAGTGAAGGAACACGTCTCCTTTCCTTAGGTCATCACTGGCAACATGCACTGGTTGTAAAGTCTCGTTGTCAGGTTTTGAGGTATAGCTGAGGCGAATATAGTGAACGCTTCGATATACTGACAGTCTACTTGGCACCGCTGAAAGAACTGTAGCAACACCCAAATTTCGACGGAATCAAAGGCTTTTTCGAAGTCTACATACCCCAGCAAAGTGGCAGATTGTACTCTTCGGACTTCTGTACAATATGCCGAAGGAAATGTGTGTGGTCTATCATGCTAAAGCCTTTTCGGAAACCGGCTTGTTCGGGAGGCTGGAAGCCATCGAGTCTGCGTGCGAGACGACTCGTAATGACTCTTGAGAACAGCACGTAGACACGGCTCAGAAGGGATATCGGTCTGTAGTTCTTCAGGAGAGTGATGTCACCTTTCTCGAAAACAAGATCACCGCAATTCTACTCCACACCTCAGGAGTAGTGCCACCATGGAGGACGGAATTGAAGAGCTTCTGAAGAATTTCAAGTACCGGTTTTCCACCCACTCTCAGAAGCTTCGCTGTAATTCTATCCTTGCGCGGGGACTTGCCGTTTTTAAGGTGGTGGAGAGCTATTCTAGCCTCGCTCAGACTGACGCCCGGGATATCATCGGAATGGTGTCGGATAAGACTTGCTCTTGGATCGTTACTCACACTTGCTCCTCTATAGGTCCCATAGCGGTAATGCCGAAACAGACCGACTCTTCGACCACGTCCAAATGGCTGCAGATTCGTTGCTACAGCAGATCCCCTCCGCAGAGATCGTGATCCTCGGCGACTTTAACGCCCATCACGCCGAATGGCTTGGATCACGTTTAACCGATCATGCGGGGAGATCTGTTCATGATTTTGCCTTGGCATATGGTCTGACACAACTGGTTACTTCGCCTACGCGGATTCCAGATGTGGAGGATCATGCACCTTCCCTGTTGGACCTTCTACCTCTCACCCGGACGGATATCAGATTTCCGTCGACGCCCCTTTAGGCTCCTCGGGCCATTGTCTGGTCCGGAGTGTTGTGCCACTCACGCTGAAATCGCGGTTGCATTCTGCAGGCTGCCGCCGTGTTTGGCACTATAGGTCAGCCGATTGGGATGGGATGCGGTCTTTCTTTGCATCCTACCCTTGGGGGCGGGTTTGCTTCTCGCCGGATGATCCCAACGTTGTTGCGGATTCTGTTACTGATGTGGTACTTCAGGGTATGGAACTTTTTATTCCATCCTCTGTGGTGCCCATTGGAGGCAAGTCTCAGCCATGGTTTGGTCGCTACTGTAAAATAGCATCATGCTATAAGCAGGAGTGCTACCAAGCCTGGGTTGATGCATCAGCGTTCCGGGATGTAAACACCAGCGCTCTAAAAAAGAAGTATAATTCCGCCTCTAGGTCCTTCAAAATAGTCATTGCCAAGGCAAAGTCAGAGCACATAGGCAGAATTGGCTAGAAACTAGTTCGCCTTCCTTCTGGAACCCGTGCATTCTGGTCTCTCGCCAAGGCTGTCCAGGGGAATTTCTGTCAGCCATCTCTTCCATCTCTGCACAGGGAGGACGACTCACTGGCCCATACTGCAAAGGAGAAAGCCGATCTTATAGGCTCTATCTTTGCGTCTAACTCGACTCTCGATGACGGGGGGAGTACGCCGCCGACCATCCCGCGGTGTGAGTGCTCCATGCCGGAAGTGCAGTTCACACAGCGCTCGGTTCGCAAAGCACTCCTCTCCCTGGACATCTACAAGTCGAGTGGGCCTGACGGAATCCCCCCAATTGTGCTGAGGACGTGTGCTCCAGAGTTGGCACCGGTTTTAACGCGTCTTTTCCGGTACTCCTACTCCCTAGGCGTAGTCCCAAAATCATGGAAGACGGCTTTCGTCCACCCGATCCCTAAAAAAGGCGACCGCTCAGACCCGTCCAACTACCGGCCAATCGCCATCACCTCCTTGTTCTCCAAAACAATGGAGTCCATTGTAAACTGCCAGCTCATGAGGTACCTTGAGGATCACCAGCTGATTAGTGACCGCCAATACGGTTTTCGCCGTGGTCGGTCTGCTGGTGATCTTCTGGTCTACCTCACTCACAGATGGGCGGAGGCAGTAGAGTTCAAGGGGGAGGCATTGGCCGTTAGTTTGGACATTGCGAAGGCCTTCGATCGGGTTTGGCACAAAGCGCTTCTTTCGAAGCTCCCTTCCTATGGGCTTCCCGAGAAATTGTGCGATTGGATCACCAGCTTTCTTGCAGATCGGAGCATCAAGGTCGTTGTAGACGGTGCAAGCTCCGATTGCAAGCCTATTAATGCTGGTGTTCCACAGGGCTGCGTGCTATCGCCAACGCTGTTTCTTCTGCATATCAATGATATGTTGCATACCCGTAACATTCATTGCTATGCAGATGACAGCACTAGTGATGCTCTTTACACCGGCCGAGCCAATATTTCTCGGGAAAACGTCTCCGAGTGCCGGGACAAACTTGTGTCAGAAGTCGAGTCTTTGCTGAACAGAGTCTCGGATTGGGGACGACTAAATCTAGTCCAGTTTAACCCCCAGAAGACACAAGTTTGCGCGTTAACCGCTAAAAAGAACCCCTTTGTCGTATCCCCTTAGTTTCAAGGCACTCCCCTTGTTGCCTCAGCCAGTATCGGAATCCTCGGCGTCTACATATCGAGTGACGTGCAGTTTCGTGGTCACTTGGAAGGGAAGGCCAAATTAGCCTCTAAAAAGCTTGGCGTGCTCAGCAGAGCGGGACAGTATTTCATGCCGGCACACCGCCTGCAACTTTACAAGGCGCAGGTTCGGCCGCACATGGAATACTGTTCCCATCTCTGGGCTGGGGCTCCCCAGTACCAGCTCCTTCCACTTGGCCGCATCCAGCGCAGAGCGGCTCGAATCGTCGACGACCGAGTGCTTTCCGATCGGCTCGACTCACTGGTGCTGCGAAGAGATGTTGCATCTCTTTGCGTATTTTATCGCATCTATCACGGGGAGTCTCTGAGGAATTGTTCGGATTAATCCCAGCTGCCAAATTTCGTGAACGCACTACATGGCAAACGTCCCGATACCATCCACACCATCTGGATGCTTGGCGGTCCACCACTGTACGTTTCACAAGGAGTTTTCTTCCACGTACAACCTCTCTGTGGAATAGTTTACCACCGGCGATTTTTCCGGACCGATACGACCTGGGGACCTTCAAGAAAAGAGCTTACTCCTTTCTAAAGGGCCGCAACGCACCCGCAATTCTCCTGGTGTTGCGGTTGATCATGGGCGGCGGTAGTCACTTAACATCAGGTGAGCCGCATGCTCGTTTGCCCCCTCTTCTATAAAAAAAAAAAACTTGCGTGTGGCTCCAACGATGATGTGTACAGCTGCCCATAGAACCTCTCAATCTCACTCAGAATCTCAGGTATCCCGGAAACGATGTTGCCACACTCAGTCTTCAGCTTTGACAGTTGGCTCTTTCTGGCAGACAGATCTCTGGCAAAGACTTTGGAGCCCTGGTTCCGCTCGATCGCTTCTTTAATACGAGAAATATTAAAGTTGCGTAAGTCTCGCCGCATGCATTTGGAGGTCTGCCTGTTCAGTAGCCTGTATGCTGTCAAATCTGTTGACGATTGCAGCCTCATCTCCCGTCTACAACCTTTAAAAGGTTGCAATTTACTTATAAACTTCATACACGAAACAGCCGTGGTAAATATATCTGTATCTCCCTCTAACTCGTACAACATTGTTTTAATATCAATAACCTACTCATCTTGGTATGGAATTGTCGCTATTGAAGTACAAAATGTGCCTTTTTTTGCCTGTTTCGGGTCATCTTAAGTGGCCCACATTATTGTCGAGCTTGTGGTGTAAAAGAAATGTACGCAGAGTTGTGTTTATTATTTATTGTAATGTGTATTTATCTTATTGTAAATAAAATAAATATTTATTGAAATTATTGTTTTTTTTTTCTTTTAGATTTTTTATTCACCAAACTGGAAAAAATCGCTTTTAGCATTTTTACCATGAAATTTCGAAAATATAAAAAGGTGAATGTACAAATTTACACATTTTCTATTAGCTTACTTAACAATCATTCCAACAACATATTATTTTATTGAGTTTCCATTCATAATTATTAAGATATTGCCATTTTAATGACACGCGCCACGTATGCAATAGATCACTCGTTTAGGGTTGGACAGTATGCGCCAAAGCGACCATTTGGGCCGGGACAGCTAAGAGGATTTGGAACTGACATATGGAATCAAAATTGACATCACACAACAACAACATCACTACGTTCATTAAAGACTTTACAAAGCCTTGCGACTGGTGAATGCGCACCGAAAACAGTTCTACGACGTGGTGGGTAAAGAAGTGTAATTGGTTTGCTTGAAATTCTTATTGGAGTATGAAATTTAAATCAATTCATTCGTATTGCCTCACAAAACTATGAGTTCACTAGAACACTGTCATAAAACCATTTCAAATAAAGTTAAAGATAAACATCCAAATTTAGCAAAGTTTTTTATTGCTATCAAAAAAGCGCCCAGTTTTTTGCTAACACATCTGTAGTAACAAAGAAATTTAGAAAACGATTGCAAATGTACAATAAAAGATACAGACATATACAATTACGTCTACTCAATAATGAATAAATAATGAAGGCAAAAACTTATATTGTAACAAGCTTAGGGTTCGTGACAATTGAAAACTGCCGATTGAATTACCTAAATTGACTATTTAATTACTGAACACCAATTACAACTTAAATCACACTAATAATTAATCACACTGATCACTTTGGTTCGCAGTTATATCGCTTCGAAATATTCGCTTGTATTGCCAATTCAATACTGACTCAGTCACGGCTTTACCTGTCCTATATAGGCCCTCTTCTACTAAAACATCTAGAATGTTTGAGTATATACCGGACCCAACTGACTAGGTGTAGAAAGCTCCATTATGGAATTCTCTAGAAGTATTAGTTCCGCTACTTAATACAAGATGGCACTAGTGCCGTTCACCAGACGTTTATTATGGCACACAACACTGACTCTCCCAGGACATGCTCGTCCTGAACATTATCGGCCACATAATAACGCGTTAGTCGATCCACATGAAAGATCTTAGAGGTACTGCTAAGCCTTGCACATTTCTGTATCCGGTAGGTTACGTCATTGATCCTCGTACGGTCCATCCCATTTAGCTTGAAACTTAGGAGATTTCCCTTTGCTGCGGACTGTATTGAGCAACCACACTAGTGAACCTCAGTCGAACCCTTTGTTCATTTTGCCGTCCACCACTTCCTTACCCTCTTGCTTAGTACAACGTTATGTATATGTAAATAGTACATTTATTTATTATCATATAATATATAATGAAGAGAATCAGGCGTTTCTTTGCAAAAATTCTTCATATGCAAGATGTTAAGAATTAATTAGCTAAGATCGTCGTAATAAAATAAAATTTTATGTCGAGAACATCTCCTGCCCTTTCTCAATTGCGTGTAATATATACCCTTCACCTCTAATGCCAGCACCACTACTCCCAGAACCACAGCAATCATAATATAACATTGTGACTGCAACGTCAAATGACTATTTTCTATCTTATACGTATTAGTCTATGCTACCTACTTTATTTTTCTTATCATCAACGCGTTAACTGACCACAGTAAAACAAAGACCCCTTATAAAGCCATAGCCAAACATAATCGTAACGTAAGGTAGATAGGTGTACGATTATAATACTATTTAATTAAGATATTTTGGCCGGTCTCATACATTTGGAATTCCGTTTCGGAATTCCGTTTCTGAATTCCGATTCGGGATTCTGAACGCAGCTATTCCATATAAAATCAAGGTCCCGACCAAACGGGATTCCATATGAATGTAGCCAACCTGTTCGTTCCGTTTCGGAATTCCGTATGTAATAAGTATGTGGCGGGCCTTAACAAACTTAACCTCACATTGAATATTCTACTTTTATCGGAGATCAACAGTAAACTCAAATTAAATATTGAAGCATTTTTAACTCCAAACATAACTAAACGCAAATTAATCTGCAGTGTACCAATTGTGCTGCGAACGAGTTTAGTTCTAATACATTCGTCGTCATAATACTGATTAGTTATGTATGATAACATTGCACCTTATTACACAAAACCTCGCTGACAACTAGTCACGAGCGAGCACAATGGCGTCAAAAAAGCGTTTTAAGCGAAATATATGATGCATTGCAATTAAACTTAAAAACGACCGGGAAACAAGGTCAACTTTATACTGTGCGTCGTGAGTCACACCAGTCCTGAGAACAGAATTAGCTGATCAATGGTAGAGCGTAGTCCGTGGTTAATTCCGCTGAAACTTTCAACCTTTCATATTTTATTTATTCAACTTATTCGACACCGATTAGACGATTTGAAAACCCTGGAATTCTCCCGAAAGTATATAAAAATGATCCTCAAAAAATATTTTTTATTTAGCATCTTTTTATGGCATTATATAATTATTTTTCAATTATTACTTCGTGAAGTTTAAAAACTAAATGATTGAGAACGTGAGTAGATATTTTTGACAAGAACATTAATACAAAGGTGTCATATATACGTTCTTAAATCAACTAAAAATGTGCCGAGTGCCGAGTCGTCTAACTCCTGAATACACTATATTGTATTCAGGAGTTGGACGACTCGGCACTTTCTTTAACAAAGACGCGTAGCTATCAAATGCACTCCCTTTTGTCTAAATTCTGCTATCATTAATCTCTTTCAAGATCACACTTATACATAGTTGTTTATTTGACATATCTACTTAGTTATAGCAGCTGACAAGTCGTAGTATTTATGTAAATGCTTGATTTCATTCCATGATTCTATTATCGGTAGAAGTATAACTGATATTTTGTTTGTATTTTAAGTACTCTCAACAACTTGAGGATAAGACGGACTTGTTCACGCTTAACGCAATGGATTCTTACAAGCTACAATTACCCTTTAAAAGTTAAACTGTGTAGTTTTTGTATACTTTCTGGTATTTTTTAATTCTTACATCTGTTTATTTGAATTTTTATCCAAAGTGAAACACATGGTAACTCAGTCTTAAAAATTGCCCTCAACATTGATGCTGGTGCCGCGGTATGAAAGTAAGCAAAAGTTTCTTCAACTACTCTAGCTTTTTTCACCAGCTGCTAGCTAGTTTATTCCTGAGAGTACTTATGCCAGCAGTGTATTCATACATATAAAATAAACTAATTAAAAACATTACGGTTTTAAATGGTTTATTTTATAACAAAATATTCATATATGTCTTTTCTACATTTTAATTAGGTTTTATTGAATATTATATATATTTACAATTCTTACGATTTTTAAAGTAATTAATATTTTACATAAGTACAAGTAAATTTCCCATGAATAAGTAACCCATGAACTAAAAGTTATGTGTGGAAAGTGATTCCGCTTGATTTATTGTTTTTGTGGCCTTGAATCGCATCTTTTACTTCGCATTTACGCATTTTTTGTCGCGGATTGTTCGGTTCAACTCTGTCAGCGTCACATTGAATATGTGCAGTGGCAACGCTTTGGCGCGGTAATTACTAATCTAGTGTAATATATATCAACGATGATAATAATCAGTTGCGTAAGCAGAAAAACAAG
Source organism: Parnassius smintheus behrii (assembly GCA_036936625.1). Taxonomy (NCBI): domain Eukaryota; kingdom Metazoa; phylum Arthropoda; class Insecta; order Lepidoptera; family Papilionidae; genus Parnassius; species Parnassius smintheus. Next base: position 25,848,417 of record JAUPFT010000012.1, read on the forward strand.
TTGAGCATCCGCTCTCACACGTTTTTTATGGTTATAAATTGGCTTCCAGAATAGTTTCTGATAGTAAGGAGGGTTTCTTACCAAGTATTTTTTGTTTAAATATATAATAGCCAGCACCAGATTTCAATATATATTAAATACTAGTTAGGTAAAAGAAGGTACATTATGTAAATTACAAATATGGTACATGTAAATGATAAAGGTATTGTAATTACAGCTATGGGGCGGAGACCTGGTGGCCTGAAATACAGGCGTAAAGCCCAGCTTAGGCACCAGTCTCACACAGTATAACATTAAGGTGTAATATTCTAATATTATGTACAATAATTCTGTAATATTGTGGTGAGAAAATAAATCATTTATTATTATTATTATTATTATAATGGTTTCTAACAATATTGTTCTCGGCGGTAGGTGAAGAAAAAGTTATCACATACGTAAAATTTTAATTTGTATTTTAAATTAACCAATACAATATTCTACATAATTTGTGACATGTTTCAGTGCTAACTAACACCATTTTCTTGGTAATCACATTTGTAAAACTGTGTATATGTGAATTCATTCCATATAAATACACCACCTGCTTGCATAACACTCAAGAATTCGTATATCTTGACACAACACAATGTCTAAACTCGATGAGATTAGAATTGCACAGAACAGTTTGGAGGAATTATTTTCAAAAAGGATGGCCAAACTGGAAGCACAGTTATATATGGGGGAACTCACTCTTGCTTTTGCTTTTGCTTGGTATGCTCCGTAAGCAAATCAATGAGTGCTCCCATATAGTTGACGCTATTGAGGCCAGACACTGACTCTCTCGAGAGGCTCTCCTTTTCTTGGGTGTTGTTGACGAGGAGAAGGAGGACTACAAGGCTACAGTACTAAGTATAATTCACAAAATGGAGTTGAAAGACATCACGGCATCTTGTAGTAGTGTTAGCCACAAAATTGGAGTAGGCACCAAAAATCCTCTTCGGCCAACACTAGTACGATTTGTTAGCGTAGACTTCACTTTTTTTGGTCATCAGTCATCAGAAGGGTGAAGGACTAGACTGAAAGGTTAACCAGTTTCAGTAAAGGAGTTCATGACAAAGTCTCGGCAAACTATTTTTGGCAAAACCCGTCAGCATTTTGGCATGCGCGCATGCCGAACCCAAGATGGAGTAATTGTGGTAAAAGTTGCAGATAGATCCTGGCATAAAGTCCCTACGTTAGATGAGCTGATTACTTTTACGCTAAAACACCCTAAGGCGGCTGCTGAATCCTCAACTGAAATCCTCACAAAAATCTTTAAAAAACAAATATTATCCTAGTTATTCATCAGGGCAAAAGGTCTTTGAATGAACATACTATTACAGAAAGTTTCTTTGTTTTAATTACTTATTGTTCACAATATGCTTTTGAAGTACAAGTAAAACAAATAGTACTTGGAATAAGGGCTTTAATTTATAATTATAACACCTTTGCAGAAAATTTGGGAAAACACTTTTCTTATATTCACTTTCAAATTAGTATCACGTATCACGTAGTGGCTAATTTATCACTCAATCAGATTGGAGATATGTGACTTCCGCATTACGGTTGCCCTGCACATTTCAGGAGAAGTGTTATACTATGGGTGGAGCCAAGTGATAGACGCATGAGCATTGTTTGCGATTTATTGTGAGCGATTGATTGTGAGCGTTCCATTTATTTTTTTAGGAATTCTGATAATAACCTACATTGTTATAATTTTTTGGATAGCTGAAAAAACATAGATATTTTAAGCACATCTGCAACATACCTGCTATAGATTTTTTTAAATACTCCTCAAAGAAAAAAAAACTTTGTACAAATTTATTTCTTTTTTCAACTATCAATCGTCTACTACGACGCAGATTGTTTATTTATCGAAGATCTTGGTATTTAAAATAATAAATCAACTTACCTACTATACAAAAATTATAAGAAAAATAAAACAAGATGCACGAATTATAAAAAAAATGTGTACAATAGACAAAAAATTGTCAATTTTTATAAAAATTTTAAATATCCAAATCCTAATATAAATATATATATATATATATATATATATATATTATGGTGTTTTATAGTCGGAACAGTCGGAATAATGCACTACAACCCCCTAAAGGATCTAGGTTAACTTAACTTGTAACCCTGTACATAATGATAAATTGGCATCATTTTTTTTGTGTGTGATACTATTGAGGATCGCTAAAATTTCTAGTGGGCCCAAAAATGATTGTCTCCAATAATAAATTTCCACTGTTGAAATGAATTGAAATAAAATTTGCCATGCTTTCCGCTTATATTGTCATTATACGATTAAGACTTAAAATCCATTATATACTCTATGCTAAAAATTTTAAAGAAGGAAACGTAATAAGCACACAGTCCTAATAGTGTGTTGATGTTATCGTCCACAAACACCCACATCTATTTTCGATTAAGAAATAAAGCATGGATACATTGTATTTTCGGCTGTCACCAAGCGAAACACAACAGCATTATTCTACTAATAAATAATACACTGCAGCCTAGCTCTGTGCTCACTTTGATACAATATTATAAATAACGAACATCAGGTTTACAAAATATTTAATTATATAATTTAAAAAAATATTAAACTGTAAAAAGTTCAATTAAGTAGAAATGGAAGTTTCCGCTTCAAAAAGGCAAATCTGTATATGACAACAAAAATAAAAAAAATATGCAATTAGCATTGCAAGAGAAAACTAGCTAATGAATTGGAGAGTTATGATACAACAAAGGCGAATACGAACTAATTATTTCAATCGACTTATCAGATTCAGACAGAACTCGTTAGAGAATTTCCAAAGTTCATTATATTAAATAGTTTTTGTTTACACGCTTCTTTGATAATATTAGTTAAAGTAACGGACTCAAAACGTCCCACACAGACCTTCTCTCATTTCTAAAAGGGTTTTAGGGTAAAGAAGGTCTGCCGCGCTGCCCCATTGCGTGTTGGTAACATGTCTTCGAAATGTGTAGATATGTATATATAAAGCCACGCTGCAGCTATATTATGGTTGTAGCACGAATGGGTCGGCTCGACCGGGGAAAGACCACGCTTTCACAGAATACCAGCTTAATACTGCTGTGTTTCGTATGGTGAGTTTAGAAATCTGGAGACACTTTTTAAATGGAAATGAGGCATTCCATCTTAGCCCTCAGGGATGACAAAGCATCTGCGTTTTGATTCTTAATCGAGGATAAATGTAGATATCTATGGGCCAGCATCTACTTACCATCAGGCGGAAACTATTGTGCTCTTTTGTCACCCTTATTCTATAAAAAAATCTTATATCTCAGACATGCAGGTGTCCCCACGATGTTTCCCTTCACCGTCAAGTAAAGTGTAAATGAGGGCTTAAAATTGCAATTAACAATTTCGTTGGTGTCGGCCTGGATCGAACCCGTGTTGCTCGCATACTAGGCATGAGTCGGATATATCAAAACGAATCTAAAATCCGATTTGAAACACAAATCGATTCGTATAGATTGCTCAAACTAGAAAATCCGATTTCAAAAATCGACCTAACTAGCTAAACTCTTACGATCTGTACAACCAAACCAATCCAAATCGTAAAAAAAATCGACAATGTCCAAATCTAAACGCAAACTGTTGCGTAGAAATCCAAATCCGTTTTTTCAGTGTCTCTCTCGATGACGTGAAGTTTAAGATTCAGATTTCGGTTTGTCGGCTATGGAATATCGAAATCTTTCTTTTTTTTTGGCGGTAGGCGTGAAATAAAGTGCACATTGCTCTAAGTAACAAAATAGTTTTTTATTGATATTTTAAGTAATTTACAGTTTCCTAGTTTACAGTTTTTACTATTTTTGTGTATTTAAATACATACATTGTGGGTTTAACTCCTCTTAATGGTTAAACTGTGATAAAGTTACATCACCCTACCACCGGTAACTTTCAACTCTCACAACACACCAGAAGATAAGTTTTCAAGAAAATGTCCACTATTGCCGAGTTAGCAAACATCCAAAAGGCTGCGTTAACTTCTCTCAATCAACGTATGGCGGAATTTGAAGCACTTATAAAAAAATCTGCCACCACGGCTCCTGACATGAAATCTCTCTCAAGCGACTTTCAAGCGTTTAAAGATAATGTTTGGCAAATCATGTCACTACTACACCAGAAGATCAATGAGGTTAGTCAAACTGTTGACAATATTGAGATGCGGCATCGGAGAAAATATTTGCTGCTAAATGGAGTTCCGGAATCATCTGATGAAAACATCTTAAATAAAGTTGTAACTGTCCTGCAGGATAAGCTTCAACTACAGGAATTTTCTTCAAGCTCCATTACGGCTTGCCATCGTCTAGGTGCAGTATCGGAAGCTCGTGTAAGACCAGTTCTGATTCGGTTTAGTGATCAGTCCATTAAGTCAACCATTTGGGCCAAAAAGACTATGTTAAAAGGCACTTCATATGTGCTGTCCGAGTTTCTTACACGTCAGCGTCAAGGCTTATTCATTGCTGCACGTAAGCACTTTGGTATTAGACAAGTTTGGTCACTCGATGGTAATATACACGTCAAGTTGCCTTGTGGTAAGCGCCACCGGCTGACGGACACCAAGGACCTCGATGAGCTCATTACACAGTATGAACTGCCTGCTGCATCGGATCGACCATCTGATTCTACGCTGAAGAAAGTGTCACCAAATGTTAACAGTGGTAGGGCACCAAAGTCGACGGTGAGGTCCAAGCGCATAATTCGCAACAAATAACTCTCATCGACTTCACTTTATTCTCATGTTGGATTTAATTTGTAAGCCGTCATGTATATTTGTTATTTGTCTTGTTATTATTGATAACAACTGGGTATATTTGCTACGATACTGTAATAATGGTAGTATAATAACTTTTGTTTTGTTTTGTTTACCTACATATTAAGTAATATTTTTTATTTTATTTTTTAATTAACTGGCTTTATGGCTCTGGGTTCTAGCCTTTCTAAGCGTAAGTAACATTTTGCTGAACTAAGACCATAGATAACATATTATAACTATAGTATAATAACAGACATTTTAACAGATGTCAGATGACATAGACAGATGGTTATGTTGTTGGCTTCGGTTGCATGGCTGTTTGCCATACTAATTACATTAGCATTACTATTGACAGAATAAGTACACAAGTTATATTTGATTCAACTTTATTTTAGTTATATGTAATAGTCTATCCTAATTACTCATTACTTTGTTTTTTATTATATTTTTTTTAGTTGTTTACTTTTAAATGCCTCGTTCGTTTATTGATTTTCCTTTTCTTTTTATATTTTGTTTTCTTTTACTTTCCTGGTGTTATTTTTAATATTGTAAACAGTTAGCCGGAGGGTGATGTATGGAGATATACATCTATATTTAGTAATTTTTTGTTATATTCAGTTATATTTATTTGATATGATTTTATTATTTTAAATACTTATTTATATTTAGTATTATTTTATTATATAATATTATTTATTTTATTATTTTAAGCAATTTTGTTTAATGTCAGATGATGAATCTTTTTATTCCACTTGCAACAGCTCCTCTTCCCTTTCACTTGTTGATGCTTCGGATGAGCCCGCCATGCTACGTACGCTAATATACGACGAATCTCAAAAATTGTTAAACTGTTTTCACATTTGCCATTTAAATGCACAAAGTATTCCTCAACATCATACGGAGCTCCTGGATACTTTCTCTTCTAATGCAGTTCATGCTATACTCATATCCGAAAGCTGGCTCAAGCCTGAACTCTCTTCCACGTCTTATAGTCTTCCAGGTTATATTTTACTCCGTAATGACCGCACTGGTAAAAGAGGCGGAGGTGTTGCTATCTATCTGCGTAGTAATTTACCTTATAAAATATTAAACACATCTCCTGCTCTATATTCCGGTTCAATGGAATACATTTTTGTTGAAGTTAATGTCAAGAGTGTTAAAGTGTTTCTTGGAGTTGTCTACTGTCCATCTCAAGTGGACTATTTCTCCGATTTGGAAGTAAATTTATTGCCTTACAGTTCTGCCTACACACATCACATTATCATGGGAGACTTTAACACCGACCTATCTGGGGTTTCTCGTAAATCTTCGAAACTGAGGTCGACCATGTTGTCGCATAATTTCACTATTTTGCCTTTAAATGCAACACATCACAACTTCCACTCTGCTGACACCTGGATTGACCTTATTGCCGTCTCCTCCGTTGATCACGTTGTCAATTATAGACAATTCCCTGCTTCTGGATTTTCACGGCATGACCTGCTTTATCTGTCATATAAATTAAAGTCCCCCAAGCCTTTACCTGTGTCCATCACTATTCGTAGTCTTGCTAGAATAGATATGGACAAGCTTAAATGTGATGCAGATGCTATTAACTGGTCATCTGTATATACTGCTTCCACAGTTGATGAAAAAGTCGACTTCTTTAACAGCAACATATTAGGACTGTATAATAAACATGCTCCTAAGCGTGTTGTTCGACTGAAGCGTCCTCCTGTTCCATGGATCACGGTTGGGGTAAGATTGGCTATGGCTAAACGCGATAGAACTTTCCGTGCTTTCAAGAAGAATCGCACTGACGTAAAGTGGCAAGCATATAAAGCTGCAAGAAATCGATGCAATCAGATGGTGAGAGCTGCTAAACGCCGATATATCCACGAACAACTAAATTCATCTTCGGCTGATATATGGAAGTTTCTGAATACGCTTGGATATGGAAAATCGCAATTTGACTATAAGAGCGTCACCTTTTCTCCTGACGATTCTAATCGTCATTTTCTGTCTTCTCAAAGTTTCTGATGATTCTAGAGCTAATGCCATCTCTTTTATATCTTCCATGCCTCCTTATTCTCATGAAACTTTCACTTTTACTCCTGTAGACGAAGACGAGGTACGCAAAGCACTTTCCTCTATTAAATCGAAAGCCGTTGGATGTGATGACGTGAGTAGGGTAATGGTTTTGCATGTGCTGGATTCTGTTTTACCCGTGATAACTCATATAATTGACTTTTCGCTGATGAATGGTGCTTTTCCAACTCTCTGGCGTAAAGCCTTTATTATTCCCATCCCAAAAGCTACTGAATGCAGCTCTTTATCTAATTTCAGACCAATTTCTATTCTGCCTTTTCTTTCTAAAGTTCTGGAAGCTGTCGCTCATAAAGAGATTTTTGCTTTTGTTTTCTCAATGAATATTCTTTCCCCTTATCAGTCTGGTTTCCGCCCGGGTCATTCTACTACTACTGCTCTTCTCAAGGTTACGGAAGATATTCGTGAGTGGATGGAAAAATCAAAACTGACCGTTCTCATCTTAATTGATTTTTCTAATGCTTTTAATTCTGTCGATCATGGTATCCTGTTGGCTCTTCTTTCTCATTTGAATATCTCGTGTTCAGCTCAGGAATGGTTCTCAACATATCTTCGGGGGCGCCAACAGGCTTTGCGTACTGGTCATATACTATCTGACTGGCGTGATGTGTCAATTGGCGTCCCTCAAGGCGGTATTATCTCTCCTCTTCTGTTTTCCATTTTTATAAATCTCATCACACTAAATCTCAAGAGCTCTTACCATTTGTATGCTGATGATCTGCAGTTATATGCGCAAGTGGAGCCTTCAAATATCCTAAGTGCTACCTCACTGTTAAATGATGATTTAAAATATATCTCAGAATGGTCTACTGTATATGGCATAAACGTGAACCCGTCTAAATGCCAAACGATAATCTTAGGTAGCTCAAGATTATTATCTTAACTGGATATTGCCACCCTACCATCAATTATGTTTAATAATAATGTCATACCATTCTCTACTAGCGTAAAGAACCTTGGTCTGTACATCGATGGTTGCTTAACATGGAACAAACATATACAGGAGGTGAGTCGCAAAACTACTGGAACTTTGCGATCTCTATATCGATTTAAAAACTTTCTTCCCACCAATACCAAGATTTTACTTGTCCAATCACTTATTGTACCGATTATTGATTATGTCGATGTGTGTTGCTCAGACCTGTCTCAACTTCATCTTAATACATTGGATCGTCTGCTTAACAACTGCATCAGATACATTTATGGTCTTCGTAATACGACCATGTATCTTCCTTTCGTACACAGTTAAACTGGTTGCCTATCCGTCAGCGCAGATATGTTAGAATACTCTGCACCCTTTTCTCAATTTTGAACGATCCATGTGCTCCCGAGTATCTGAAATCTAAATTTCAATACATGGGAGATTCTCATAATTGTTCTCTCCGTTCCTCGGCCAATCTTAAGTTACTCACTCCTTTACACCGTACTGGTTATTTATCTCACTCTTTCGCCCTCGTGGCCATCAGACTCTGGAACGACATCCCTCTTGACATTAAAAAAGCTCCCAACAAATTCGTCTTTAAAAATCAAGTCCGTAAGTGTATGATTAAATCGTTGCAAGTTTGAATTGACTAAGCTCTCTTTTTCGTATATATTTCATATTTGTTCTGACATATATAATATTTATACGAACCTATTGTGTATGTATATATATATATATATATATATATATATATATATATATATAAATATATATTTATGTATTTATGTGTATACAGTGTATGTATGTATGTATGTATATATATTTTATTATATATTATATATGTATATATATATGTATATATATAATATCTATGTATTGTTTATTACATATATTATTATTTCTTTTATCCTCTCTATTTGATTATTGCTGCACCGCCTCCATAATGTCTATCTCTGTTTAGCCTAATGGTTGACTGGGAGAGAATGCCCTATGGCATTACGTCCGCCATATGTACCTTTTTTGTGCATGAAAGTATAAATAAATAAATAAATAAATCTATTACACATTGAGATATGGGATCAATATTATCCTTACTGCTTAGTACGTAAAGTCTATATTGGCTTTGCGAGATTATGCGTTGCTGAATTTTTGGTTCAGTGTGCGATCAATATCATTCTTACTGTTAAGTCGTTTAAGACTATATTTGCGAGATTGTGTGATGATTTATTTTTGTTTTTAGTTAAGTGTTTGCTTACTTAAAATAATTTTTTGTTTTCATGTTGTTATGTTTTAGACTTTAGACGTAAATTTAATCATGGTGACAACTGCTCAAATGCCTGTCAGTCTTAACAGTGTATTGTATTATATTATTTACTGATATTTATTGCCTTAATACCTTTTTGTTTAGTAAATATATGAAAAAGTTTATAAAAATGTTTAAAAATCAGGAGTGAATTGTGTGTGAGTGTACGTTTTAAGTGAGTAAGTTATTGATCATAAAATAATTTATCCGCATTTGTCGGAAATATATCGCTCAAAATGCAATATTGTGGCTACATCCGTTCCGTGCGAACGATTTTTTTCAAAGACGCAATTAATAATAAATGAAAAGAGGTGTCGTCTAAAGTCATCAAAAGTGGAGCAAATTGCGTTTTTAAGCGCAAATCTTAATCCAAACAGATTCTGAAATAAAAACTTAAAAAAATAAAAAAGCGAAAAGAAACAAAAAAAATATAATAAGAAATCATTGTAAATATACCAATTTTTAAATGCGCCGGGAAAGTTCTAATTTCATACAAAATTTTTCTGCTAGTCCTAAGTCTAGATTAAATCATGATAATCTCGCAAATCTGTTTCTGTATTAGATTTGCACTTGTCGTTTTGTAAAACCTAAACTTATAAAACGAAATCTAAGTACGCAAACGAATTGGCGTGGCTAAGCGATGCTGAAATCGGATTTTTAAAAACGGATTTTGAAATCGATTTTGAAATCTGAAATCGAATAAACATCGGTTTGCGTTCAAATCCAAAAACACCCATGCCTATCGCATACTGTGAAGTTTGTGAGCTACCACGGCCCTTTTTGATAACAAACTTCTCTATATTTAAATCCCACTTGAATAATTTTCATGTAAAATATTCCCAAGACGAGACTCGCACTTTCAAAAATTTATCAGATCTAATGTAGAAGCTTCTCAACTCTACCCGCCCTATCTTAACAAGCCTTAACTTCGCAAACTACACCTTAGTAAAAACATGTAGCTTTAAATGTATACTTCTCAAATCATTCTTCGGAGGAATTGTTTTTCTTAAGCAATTATTTGTGGTCTATCAAATCTAATGTAATGACTATTGATTTGGTGCTTCCATCTGCTTGGGATCCTATAACTAATAAAATTAAATCCTAACCCAAGCTTACAACTGCAAGACTTCAAGAAACTATAAGTACAATCTGCGTAGATCAAAAAAAAATTATTTTATTCTGGAGGTAAGTCTGGAGATAAGTTGCTTATGCCATAACATTTTGACGAAAGCCTTTACACTTTCGGCTCAGACACACTTTTGTCCCCTAATTTAAGAGATTGAGCGATGTTTTTTAGTTTGTAAAAAAGTCTGTGTACCTACTTGAATAATTTTCAGATCTTAAGCATTGAATTAACTTTGTACAGGAAAACCTTCCATCCCATAATTTAAAGTATGGTGAGTGATTTACTAAAAATCCTGACATTATCATTTTATTATAATTATTTATAGCAAGGAATAACAAGGAGTGTTTATATCAATTTTCAGACCTCTTGCATCGAAATTTGCGGAAATCTCATACAAACTTCCATCCCCTAGTTTAAAAGTAGGGCTTAAAAGTTCCAAATTTTAGAATTTTTTATTGTTTGTATACAACTTAAAATACTAACTTCCATACCTAATTTCAGCTTTCTAGAACTTAAGAAAGTACCCTCAGAATGTTGATGGTCATCAGTGAGTGAGTCAGTGACGAAATCGGTTTTTTTTAGATATCAATAAAATCTAAGCTATAAAAAATATTCAATTGAAACTTTATATATTTTATATGTCGATCATTGACATCATATCGCAAAAATGTTGCTTATCTGGTATAATCCAAATGCAAGTTATGAGGGTTAAAAAAACGGCAAAGCGTTTCTAGAAAAGAGAGATAGTGCTTCGTTTTGGTTTGGTTATCTCGTCTTGGCTGGGACACTACCGTGCCTTAGTCTTTTATTTAAAGTATGGTATAATACTAAAATGTGAACTACTGCCTCATAGAGAGCATATTTGCCCATAATAATAAACTATGGGGAAGGCCTACGAATAATAAATAAACTTTAAAATTACTTCAAATTTATAAAGAGATTTTACACAGCGTTTTCTTAACATGTAGTGCCTTAATACTTGAGTTTTAGGTATGTACATCAAAGGAAAGGACTATAACGAGCACGGGTTTAGCTGAAGTAGTGATATCGAATATTTTCGCATTTGAAAGTTTTATTTTCCTCTCAACTTTTCTATAGAAACCTAATAGTGTTGTTACCAGATAAATTGTATTATATTTTTAGTAGGTAGTATAAGAGCCTCTCCATGTTTTTGAAACGTTTGACGCTAGTGTCACCCTTTCAAAATTTGTTATTCATTAAGTGAGACGAATACCTATAAAACTTATTATCCTGATAAATAATAATAACGTATTTTAGTTAAGAGAAGTAGCCAGGAGTCTTTACCATCCACTTCGCAAGGACAAAAAGGAAATATACCTAAATGTATGAAATACTTTTGCAAATCAGTATGGACACCTATTCAAAGTCGTTCTTGGGAAACTAATTATATTCATTGGACATCATAGAACAATTCAGAAAACGCCACCCAAAATGGTTCAACATGACCGGGAGGGAAAAGAAAAACCATATAATGATTTCTTATATTTACGCGAACACTACACATGATTAAAACTACTTTTACGGATTTTATCGCGTTTTTTTTTTTTTTTTTTTTTTTTTTTTAATTCCCGACGTTTCGGGCGCTTTCCAGCACCCATGGTCACGGAGGACTGAGATGACTGACGTCCCGATGTCATTGTTAAACCCGGAGTACCTTCAGCTTTTTTAATTATTGTTTATGGTCCGATCTATGCAAAATGAACTAACTCTGTCTTGAGGTCTTGCAGTGGTATGCTTGGGTTTAGATTTAATTTTATTGATTATAGGATCCCAAGCAGGTGGTAGTACCCAGCCTCCTTCTCTATTGAAATTAGGATGTTTTTTAATTTCAATAGCCTCACGTATCATCCTTGGTAGGAATCGGTGTTCTTTCGCGAGGATTTGTGGTCTATCAAATCTGATGTAATGGTTGGGGCCGTCTAGGATATGATCACAAACTGCTGACTTGAAGTCTGCAGACTTGAAGTTTGCAGCAGTAGTGTTCGCGTAAATATAAGTCAGCAGTTTGTGATCATATCCTAGACGGCCCCAACCATTACATCAGATTTGATAGACCACAAATCCTCGCGAAAGAACACCGATTCCTACCAAGGATGATACGTGAGGCTATTGAAATTAAAAAACATCCTAATTTCAATAGAGAAGGAGGCTGGGTACTACCACCTGCTTGGGATCCTATAATCAATAAAATTAAATCTAAACCCAAGCATACCACTGCAAGACCTCAAGACAGAGTTAGTTCATTTTGCATAGATCGGACCATAAACAATAATTAAAAAAGCTGAAGGTACTCCGGGTTTAACAATGACATCGGGACGTCAGTCATCTCAGTCCCCCGTGACCATGGGTGCTGGAAAGCGCCCGAAACGTCGGGAATTAAAAATAAAAAGTAAAAATAAACGCGATAAAATCCGTAAAAGTAGTTTTAATCATGAAAAACCATATGTTACATGTCATGGTATGCATGCTACACACCCGACAATTTCCTCTGTTTCTTCCATAGCAGGGTCTAACACTAGTAGTGAAACAACAGAAGATGACGCTGCTATGGAAGAATAAAATTATCCCGAACCAAAATCGCTTCTACTTTTAATTTTTGCAATTTTCTCAAAGTTAAAAAATCAATTAGATTCCCTCCTTATAGAAGGCTAGCTTTGGTATTGAAGAAATCACAGTACCTACCTACAAAATTTATAAATAGCAGTTTGTTTTAAATGAGTTTTAAATTGCATAATTCGAAAGATTTTCTCGCCTTTAAAACACTGAACAGGTGAAATGCTGAACGTACCTCTCTGCACTACTAACGCTGTTCTCCATAACCAGCCTTTTTTCAGCAGTTAAGGATGTCAGCAGAACAGTTGAGGTTGACACTTCTTTAGTATTATAAGCCAGTGCTTGACTAGAAAACACACTACACTCCGAAACAGATTAAGCATTAAAGATGTTAAAAAATTACTTTGTAAATACCGTGTAATAATGTAATGGCAACAGTTAATTAAGTTGTGAACATTTTAATATGATGGATTTTTGCAATGTAACGCCTGATTAAATAAATTAGAATGAGCAATTTCTTAAATTTCGTACATTATGTGTAGTTATTGCAAACAGGGTGAACCCCTCGCTTCTCTTATATGACATTTATTGAATTCCAGACAAATTAGACTATTGTCTTGTCACACCTGAATACTGAGATGGAATGTTTTGTTTCCAATAAAAAGGGTCGCCGGTTCTCTACACGTACCATACGAAGTACTGTAGCATTGAGCTTTGGTTTTACGGTGATATTCTGTATGAGCGTGGTCCTACCCGGTCGAGCTGACTCATTCGTGCTACGGTCATAATATAACTGCAGCTATATTGTGCAGCTTTATTTAATTATTTAAAAAAATACGTTACACTTAACGTACACGTATCACATTGAAATAATACTAGTTTTAACGGAATTTATCGCGTATATTTAACTTTTTTACCCGACGTTTCGAGAGCTTTACAGCACCCATGGTCACGGGAAGGACTGAGATGTTCAACGTCCAGTTGTCATAGTTAACCGCGGTTACCATAGATTAAAATTTTAACTTTTGTTCCGATCTACACTTAATCTATGGTAACCGCGGTTAACTATGACAGCTGGACGTTGAACATCTCAGTCCTTCCCGTGACCATGGGTGCTGTAAAGCTCTCGAAACGTCGGGTAAAAAAGTTAAATATACGCGATAAATTCCGTTAAAACTAGTATTATTTCAATGTGTAGTGTTCGCGTAAATATAAGAAATCATTATGTGCACGTATCACATTACGTAGGATACGTAGATGCGATTTTTTCTGAACCAGGAAGGCGTTTCAGATGCATAAATTTTATGGGCAAACACCCAGACCCGTAAAAATTATCGGTAGGCTATATACAAAATATATGTTTCGTACGAGGGTCGAAACCGCGACCCGCAGTCAAGGGCTTAGCTACTGAGCTGTTGAATTATATTAAAGTTATAAACAAACTAATGGTAATTACACCTGATGGCAAGTGATTAAACAAAAGAAGGCTTCTGGTGCGTTTAAATTTTGTGGATAAAGTGCTTATAAAGCTTTCATCTCAACGAATCGATTGACTGCCAATCAGTATTCAGTGATTGGTGAAACAGGCCGAAACAATTGCATGCATGTAATTTGAGTCAGATTGAGTTGGACGATCGTGTCGTTTTCGAAAGAAAAAAGACAAACGCACCAAAACTATTTCAGTTCTTCTCGTTAATTACAAATTTAAAAATCCTTTGTTAAAAATGACAGCAGACAAACAATGAGGGCTACTAATCTTCCACTCACCATATGTCGCTGGCGTGGACTGAGGTAAAGGTATATTATACAAAACGTCATTATTACACAATTGACAATTTGCGTTTTTCATAAAGGTTTATCGGTCTCTAGAGTATATAAATACACAAAGCAAAAACTCAATTGTTTGTTCTTTACAATTATTCATTGTTTTCAATTTTTCCACTTTTGTGAATATTCGTAGCTGGTTTACCCATTTCTTATCTAATTAATATAAAATATAACTAACATTTAAAAATAAATATTAGCCATTACATTTTCGTAACAAATAACTTTGCTCACTATGAAATTTCTCAAATATTTCACCTCATTCCGAAGTGGCGCCGTAGTTCAAGTTTGATTATCCTTTGCGTGACTTTGCTTTATGTGTAACATAATGCTGCTGTAGTATAGTATAGAGATCTACAAGCTACAACGCATCATCTGCAACGGATGATGATCGTACTAGGCACTTGTACTCCTTTCCTGCCTAGGAGTCCGGGTAATCCAGTCTAGTTGTTCTAGGAGTCTGAGTAGGTCCCACTCTCTTACCTATTCTTGCCGCCAAATAGCAGTGCTTTTGTAATTTACATTTGCGCAATCTTTACAGTCAATGACTTTCTATAAAATAGTAATAAAAACATTTTTACTCATCGCAGTTTGTGTTTTTTAATTTCTTATTTAAAAAAGAACAATCGAAAATACTTTGAAAACCTAAGTAAATAAAATAATAGTCTCAGTGGAAGAGCAATAGAAAAATTCTTTATTTATTTTTTTAAAATTTAAAAAAGTTTTAGCAAGTGATGAAAGAAAGCGTTTTTAAACTCTTGCGTTTTTATCAAACCAAAAAAAATAAGGAATGTACACAAAATAAAATACAAAAGAAGCTTTGAGATCTTTAACTATATATTTTCATTTAAATTCGTTCATAAATTACAGCCTATGGAAAGTTCGCTGTTGAACATGACCTGTCCCATTGACTGTGCCATTGAGTATGCCATAGTTGCCGCGCTTGACAGACGGGTTGGCAGGCGCCGGTTTTGAATTACTTGTATTAGATAGTTGTTCTATTGTTACCAGAAAGACGCTGTTGCTCTTCTCCTATTACGACAGTATGGGGTAGTGGAGCAAATATATCTTTTTTTTTTGCTCCACTACCCGATACCTTTTTTTAACCTCCTAACCTTTGTACCCTTGCATTTTGTTTAGTTGGTTAGTAGCTGGCCGGTGTCTTCCTCCACCCCATCCGCACGCACTGAAACGGGGTAAGGAAGCTAGAATATTTGGCGTCATTTTTGCGGCCAACAAGAAACCCGGCCCGCCTAGAAAATGATAAAAGGACGTCCGCCTCCGGCGCTTGCTCTTTTACATCGCAGTTAACTCTAGATGTGATTGCACCTGTGGCAGTCGGCCACAGAACAATCTAATAGTAACCTCTTAGGAAGAAACCCACCCCGCTCATGTTCACAAGCCAAGCAAGTAAATTGCCCAAAGCCGGCCACGTACCACATCTGACATTTTGTTTTAGTTATAAGAACCCACGCATATACAGTCCACATATAGTTAATCTCCCGGGACTTTACCGCTGCACCATTTTCTGGTTCCTCCGCCCGGATTTTAAATTAGCACCCTACGGCATCTTTTCCATTACACGGTTGTTCAAACGTACGGTGTGTAAGCCGTACGGTTGAAAAAACGTGCTAGCTTGTACATGATACGGCAAAATCACCGCGCGAGACATTGGTAAGTACTGGCTAGTAGCGCTTTTTACTCGGGCTGTGTAGGACGTGCTGCGTCATGAATTTTCTTACGAAAAAAAAGATTATAGTTGCTTATTACATATATAGGAAAAAGAAAATAGAAAAAAAAAGGGAAGTAAGGTTTTGGATACATCCGATTTTAGAAAAAAGGGAGGAATATGGCGCGTTTCATACACTTGTCAAGAATCAATTGAGAGAAGATGAAGACAAGTTTTACAATTATTTTAGAATGCAGAAAACTACATTCGACAACTTGCTCCAAAAATTATCCCAGGAACTAAAACATCAAGATACTTTTATGCGAGAGAGTATATCGCCCGCAGAAAGATTGGCTGTAATTCTGAGGTAAGTAGGTACAAAATTAAATGATATATTTTAGTTTAAAATTGTTTATTGCACACAAACAAAATTATTACATGTAATTGAATTTTAATAATTATTAATTTAAGAACAAGTAAATCAAAAAATACACTACGCTGAAAATGCTACTCAAGTGCGGTACTAAAATCGAATTCGTCTTCAATAGAAACTTGAGAATCTGCCGAGATACTTTCCGCATTTACACTATGTACAGATAATTGTGATTCGGGTCGGTAGTGGATTGGCTCTAAACCAGAACCGTGTCCAAAATCATGAGAAGACGTCTGTGGACGACTTATTCCATAGCTCGATCTAGCAGCTGTAGAATATCCATATGTTGACGATTGCGCATTTGAGGATGCTGTACCACTTAAATATCCTTGATGGCCTTGATCCCATTGGTTTCTTGATGTAGGTATAT
Organism: Parnassius smintheus behrii; assembly: GCA_036936625.1. Classification (NCBI taxonomy): domain Eukaryota; kingdom Metazoa; phylum Arthropoda; class Insecta; order Lepidoptera; family Papilionidae; genus Parnassius; species Parnassius smintheus. The sequence goes on from JAUPFT010000012.1 coordinate 25,865,537, forward strand.
ACTGAGTACACTGTCTTTGTTGAATATTTTTAATTATTGAAATTACTTGAAACTGAAAGTCTATCATATTTTCATCACTGAACTTGTCAACTGTATCAGCGATTCCCATAAAAAAGTTCATACTACGGCTTTTCTTTTTCTCATCTCGTTCTGCTGAATCCATAAACTTCATAAACCTAATGTCAACTTCACTTAGTTCATTTTTTCTTTTTTTTTTTAGCCCTTTGCGTCTCACTCCGTTCAGTGTATCCCGAGCTTGATTGATTCGGGACTGCACTATCAAAATTTTCATTACTGAGGCTAGAATCATGAACATGTTCAGTCATGTTAGAATCGGTCTTGCGATGCTCAACATTTTTTTTTAGGAACATCATTTCATCATAGAACATATATTTTCTTATTTTTTTTGCTGAAGAACCAGACTTACATTCATTAATTTTTTTGTCATATTTTATCCAGCTATCTTTCATATTGGTCCACTTCTTCATCACCATTTGCCCTGAAAATAAATAAATAATAATTATTAAATTCAAAATTTATGAAAACCCCCGACCTAAACTGAATCGACCCCGACCTAAAATGGGGTTTTAGTATTTGAACCTGAACCGTTTTGTTTTATATTTCAGGTATCTAGCAACAGGAGATACCTTTACTGACCTATACTACAGCTATAGAATTGGAATAAAAACCATAAGTTGCATCGTACGTGAAGTATGCCACTACATTTGGTTAGAACTGTATAAAGAATATATGAAAATGCCATCTAAAGAAGACTGGCTACACATTGCAAGCAAATTTCAAGAATCTTCCAACTTCCCGCTGTGCTTAGGAGCGGTCGATGGAAAACACATCAGACTTATTAAGCCAATTGATAGTGGCTCGATGTTTTTAAATTACAAACATTTTTTTTCTATAGTTTTGATGGCAGTAGTAGATAGCGATTACAACTTTATATTTGTTGACGTTGGCGCCTACGGAAAGGAGTGTGATTCCAGTGTGTTTAAAGAGACTCCATTTTGGAAAAATTTAACAAACAACGGATTAAATCTACCCGATGCAACACGTTTGCCTGGAATTGACTACGATTTGCCATATGTGTTCGTTGCGGACGAAGCCTTTGCTTTGCATTATCACTTGCTTCGTCCATTTGGTGGTCATCAGCTTGATCAATTAAAACGTACATTTAACTACAGACTCACAAGAGCGCGAAGATTTGTTGAATGTGCGTTTGGCATTTTATCCAATAAATGGCGAATTTTTCACCGGCCAATGAATGTGTCCATCGATTTGGCAGTTGATATTGTGAAAACATGTTGTGTTTTGCAAAATTTTATACATAAGCAGGAAAACTTTCAGTTTCACAATGCGAGTGAAAATGAGTCCACCCTTGATTCAGAATCGGAACTAATCCAGTTACCTATCACGAATGCAGTTCGCGGAAGTTTGGCGGCTAATGAAGTTCGCAACAGATTTGCACAATATTTTGTATCTAACGAAGGTCGCCTCTCCTATCAAAACAACTATGCATAAGTAAAAAGTTAATAATTAAATATCTGTAACTTACCAAACTTGTTTTTCTCATCACCACTTAAATCTTCAAATGTGGGCTGGAAATGAATAAATATTTCTTTCCAGGAATCATATTTAAGCCGCTTATTTTTATAATCGTCGATGGTCTTATCCCATATTACAGGCCTTTCTTGAATCAACGTAATTAATAATTCTTGATTTATGTTCATTTTATAATAAAATCGCGAAACAGCGTATATAAGCGGTCACGAATCCGTGCGTACGTCCGGCACCGTCGACACACCCCGATAGACTGCCATACAACACTGGTGAAAATCACGCCGTGCGTAGACGCGGCGCGCCGAGGGGCAGTCACGGCGCACGCGGCCGCGGCGCCGTGCCTTGGCGCCACCGTGCATGTCGACAAGCTCATATAGTGATCCATACCACACTGACGACCGTGCCTACACGCGGCGAATTAACCGTAGATTTTCACGGCGAGAAACCGTGTAATGGAAAAGAGGCCTACCGCTCCACCAATTACATTAAAAAAAACAGAATATTTAGAAACGCAGAATAAATAAAGAATTATATTAATAACAGTCGTAGTCTGTTTTTTTCTCAGCCGCAACTAATGCTCGACTACCAAGCCATTGCTCCTTCTTTTGTCATTGTTTGATAAATCGTAGTCTAGTTCTTTTCTTATGCAAAAGTTTAAGTATTAAATAACGATTCAACGATCTTGGTATTTTTCCAGCGAAGAGCGGCGCTTGATATAAATTTTATTCAAAACATTATAAAACATAAATATATTTCAACGATGGTATGGCTTTAATCAATCATATTTTATTTAATTAAATATTACTAACTTACTTGTTTAGCCGGTCTGAGGTGCAGGTGCGGATGACCTTCATCCATCAATTCCCTGCGTGTCTTTTTTATAGAATAAGGATGACAAACGAGCAACAGCCTACCTGATGTAAAGTTGATGCTGGTGCTCATAGACATCTATATTTAACTTCGATCCCCCCTGAGGACAGGATGGAATGCTTCCAATTAAAGAAAGGCATCCGGTTCTCTACACTCACCATACGAAACACAGCAGCATTGAGCTACTATTTTCCTTCGATGTTCTGTTGGAGCGTGGTTCTTCCCCTGCCAAGCCGCCCGTTTGTGCTACAATTATAATATAGCTGCATCATGGCTCTTCCACTTCTAAAAACGTCATACGAGGTTGTCACTCCATTCAGTGTGTGGCCGAAGCGCCAGTACCATTCCATAACCTTTATTTTCCATCGTTGGTCGATTCGTCAAGCTACATGGCCGCCTTGTTGCTATTTCAGCGTACTGATCCGTGGGGCTATGTCGTTTACTTTGATTCTACTGCGGACATCGAACAAAGTTTATCACGCAGAGAAACTTCAAGCATAGCACTCTTAGATAGTTGTGGTTCATTCATTAAATTTACTATCACGTTGATACTTTTGTTCTTTTACGTAAATATTACGTGTATACTATGTGTATGTTAGAGTATTTTAGCTATGCGTGATTATTTCACGCATATTGAATTATTGAAATATATTTCACGATCTGTAAAGGAGAAAATATTGTAGCAAATTTCAATTATACTATACACATAACTTTTATATAATTCCCGTCGACCACTGCTAATGTCTGAAGAAACTAATATTTTGGTAATATTTTAATTATTTTTATTTCGTGTTATAAATGGGCCCAGGGTAATTCGTGTTTTATAGGGGCAAAAAACAAAGCATTGTATTAGATAAAAAGAATTGTATAAGGGTCAGAAAATAAAAGGATCTATGTAAATTGATACTGAAGCAATAAATTGATTGCTACGTTGTCATTTTCTCTTTTTTTGAGCCTAAAAATAGTTGCTAAAGATGAAATTAAAAAAATTAAAAGAGCAATGTCTCAATGCTGTGACTATTCTAGTATGAAACACATAGATTATTTCCTCCTTACTAAAGGGAAAATACCAGAAAAAAAACGGACAAGTACAAGTCTGATCGTGCGTACAAGAGTTTTTCCTCAAACTCGTATGTGCTCGTTGATAGTTTTTCCAATCTGGAAATGAAGTCTTGATTTTTTCTGAATATGCGTTAAGTCTTTTCCTAATATGTTTTAAGTTTCTCGCTCAATTTTTATAACTTTAACGGAGTTGGCATTTACAGGATCGGTGTGCTCTATCTTCGGCGTTAATAAGGTGGGATTGAAGGACAGACTTAGCAAATAAATGTTCTCTTATAAATCGATATACGTCACAGACAATTCTCCAGCAAATTGCAATCGCAAAAAAATATTTTTGTGATAACGCTATAAATTAACGATTTTCGGACTATTCCCTCGATTTGTGCTGTGACATCTTGCTTTTTGATAAATTTTATGATTCTAGTTCAACGGAAAGTAGAAGGTAAGCAGGTAGGTTAGGCGCCATTCATTAGTAAGGGTCTCGAGGGGAGTGAGGTTAAAAAATCTCTTCGTGCATCCTTGGGGGGAAAAAGTAAAGTCTAAATTTAATATTAGAAACGTATTTTCGTTTCGGATGCCGAATGGTTTTCTTCATTCTATCGCGTAAAGTTTAATTTACATCTTATTTTACAAATTATTATTATTTATTATTAAAATTTTTAAATCTTAAATGTGTTCATTTTTATCCATTTGAAATATTATAAGTCAAAAATGAATAATAATTAATAATACATAACATATTTGATGTTTGTGTTTCACGAAAATTGGTATATATAATGTTTTTGTATCGTTTGGTTAAAAGTAGGGTGTAACAAGTGAACGGAGTAGAAGCCTATGGCACTGATATTTTACATTATCATATTTTGAAATTGATCTAACAATAAATATAAGCAATTGGGTGGGTATTAAAACAATAAAAAAAAAAGAGCCGAACAAAATTTTATATTTTTGATTTTATATTTGCTTTCTTTTCAATCAAACGCAGCAATTAATAAATTTAATTGCATGCGCTAAAATAAAAAAACGTTTCGGAACAAATCCTATGATATTAACTGGCAAGACAACTTCTGCGGGGTGCAGCTAGTTGTAGTATATTCTTCCCGCGTGTTCATTTTATTTTAACTATTAGGAATATACAAAATTATTCTTTTATTTTCAAGCAATAATAGCATTGAATGATTTAAAAAATATTTATGTATATGAGTATTTTATTTCCTTATTCATTTAAAACTATACTCAAACAAATCACAGCAGTCACATTTATTGCACTAGGCATTCCTGAAAAATTGATACCTACAACATTCTATTCTTAAAAGATATTGATATCGATTATTTAGAGTTGGTAATCATTTACAGTTTTATATAAAATAATCCTGGAATAATTAGAAACAGAGAAAACACAGAATTTATCAGTCTTTTCATATTGCTAGTTTCTAGAGATAAATTTATATAAATTTAAGACGCTAGATTAAAAACACATTTTTAATCACTTTTACTACGACTAGATGAATTTCATTAAGATTCATTTAAAACTGGCATATAATTGTTTTCAAAGTATTATTTCTTAGTAGATTGTTTAACTAATTTATGTATGTTCATTTTAAGATAATTTTATAATTTACTTTTAATCATAATAATGATATTCCAAAGACTAATTACTATCTTACTAGTTGTCTAATATTTATATAATAGTAATCTATTAATGATATCAATAAAAGAGTATAACGTTAATATTCTGTAAAAAAATAAAAATCTTGGTTTTCCGTCAAACTGTTAGTGTAACGTCCTTTTCTAACAAAATTTTACTTTTCTGAAAAACGAGATAGAATCTTACGTAAGAAGATGGAGGGTGGGGGGAGGGGTTCGATTAATCTTATATGAACAACTTACATGGGGAAAGGGGGCGTCTAAAATCACCAAAATCATCATTACGTAACTAAGCCAACTACAGCATTTGACTTATTTGCGAGTATTAAAATACGTCTAATTAGTGGCCATATTTTTATTTCGTTGACTCAGAAGCTTAAGGGTCCCGTTTTCTTTCGAGGTACGAAACCACAATAATAGTAAATTTCCAAAAAGAAATGTCCCTATTTTATAATAATTTATATTTTTAATTCCGTCGAAAACTATAAAAGTAATATTATTAAATTATTATTATTATGGACCATTAAAGCCCTACAAACATTAAGCAAACGTTAGGAGTAAATTTTTCTTAAGATGCTTTATAACAATCTTATTTTATTTAAATAAAATCATACTATTCGTGCATATCCACAAACTAAATTGTTTAATATCGAATAAGGTGCGAGGTAAGGTTATTGCAAATAGGGTGAGCACTTCGCTTCCCCCAAATGACATTCATTGAATTTCATAAGAGACGGCATACGGCAGTCAAGTCGTCAATTAAGCGACCGCCATCGTAGCTCCCACACGTGCACAAAACCGCCACTCTGTTAAATTAACGTTGTAGCCGCGTTAATTATTACTGCACATAATTTTACGCCAACAGTCTCTGAACTAATTACAGAAAAATACTAGTACGAATTACTTCCGTTTCTGTACCAGCCAGCTTAGTTTCGTTGGTTTTAAACACTAATTTTGCAATGGATTAGTGCATTAGTGTAATTTTAGTGTTAATACAATTAAAAAATATAATTTTATTAGATATAACATTTAATATTCAGCATGCACTACCTTAACGATTTTGTCAGTACTCACCGTTTCGGGTAGACGAATTTGTGAATGAGGAGGCGCATCCCTCGCCCTCGCACTAGTAAAGCTTGGTTGGCAGTGGATGATTCGGGTTTAATAGTTCCGAAACAACAATCATGGTCGCAGAGGCTTTATTAGTAGAGTGAATCAGAGGATTCAACTGCACATATCATATCAAAATAAATAATTTTATTATAATGTTGATAACTTTATAAAGTGACATTATACGAGTATACACGCAACAACCTATTGAATGTATTTTATTCTAACATTTCGAATTAAGTTAACCCACAGCAGGTTACAGGTGAACAATCAATCCTGATTGGCAATAGCCCCTGGGATTTAGGTGATCGCTATCGTGATGTTTCTAAATGTTTTCATACTAATTGTAAAAAATAATATATATATATATATATATATATATATATATATATATATATATATATATATATATATATATATATATATATATATTGTAATTTTTTTAAAGTCGCGCTGGGACTCTTACTGGTTCTATCCAGGACAAAAGGTTTTCCGAACCAGCGGGAAGACTGAAAAATGTCTTTCAATAGGAATAACAAGTAAGCTATATTGAATAAAAATGATTATATTCTATTTAATTTTATTCTAAACGGTCATGTCCCAGAGTATGTCAGCGAACTTTCCAACTTCACATGTCTTCAAAGTATTTAATTTCTCATACAATCAAGTTTTTTTACAACTCTAATAGAGTTTTAATACAGGAACCTACTCAAACCATTATCACAGATTGCACTCGGTCGTATGGTCCTTCAATACAGTTGTAAAGTTACACATTATGGTTGGCTTCGTTTCAGTTTTCGTTTTAACGTTTTGTTTCATTGGATTGTATAAATGTTTCAGTCTTGATTAAAACACCGTGTTTTTCTTTACTAATATCTTATTTTATCTTACAAAACCTAACTTTAATGAGAAAACATTACGGAATTGCCGCTTCGTAAATGAGTTTCATTTACGAGAGTAATAATTGTCCTCCAGATCGGATTTTGGTCACGGTGCACAGTTTCAACGGTGAACAGCCATCAGTACAGAACACGACTATGTCGCTTAAATGTATACCCAAGCACAGGTGCACTTTCTATTTCCTCACTCTCATAGTCCGATGGGATATTAAACCAACACGACCGCAAAGAGATCTGCCGCAGGACCAACGGCTTTACGTGCATTCCGAAACACGGGTGTGACACCGCTACCTTCCTGACTCCGGGCAGCTACTAAAAATTTCTTAACGAAAAACTTAATATCTGATTATTTTTAATATACCCACTTTTATTTAATTAAACTCAAATATATAATATATAATCTTAATTAAAACTCAATAACCGATTTTTTATGTAAAAAACAAATATAACCGTAGGTAGATGTAATTGGAGGTTTTAACAGTGGTAGAGCCATGCGGCAGCATTGGGACTTTGCCGTGCCGTATAGTGGCGGTTGAGAATATCTACTACCCCATATCTTCCCGTGGGTGTCGTAAGAGGCGACAGAGGGAGACGGAAAGGAGATGGGCAGCAGCATCTTCCAAATTACAACAATATTATAATAAAAAAACTGCGGTTGCCAAAGCGCTCGCCAAGCGTGGCAACTACGGCAAATATCCCCCCATGAATAACGACGCAAACAAACGGCCCCCAGTCCCCGGCTGCCCCGCTATTCCTGGCTACGGTGGCGACCATGGTAACGGCGGGGCAGGGGGTGCTAAGAATTTTCGGTGGAGGTTCGGTTGCCACCTATGACGACTCGACCTGGCAACATATAACACACGCACCCTGAGGACTGACGAGAAGATACTAGAGTTGGAAGAAGAGGTAGACAAGTTGCGCTGGCATATTATTGGGTTATCCGAGGTCCGAAGAGAAGGGCAGGACACGGTAATCCTCGAGTCCGGCAACTTGTTCTATCACCGGGAGGGCGACCATCTGTCCCAAGGTGGTGTCGGATTTATCGTCCACAAGTCTCTCGTCAACAACGTTGTAAAGATTGGGAGTGTGTCGACGAGGGTCGCGTACCTGATACTCAGAATCACCAAACGGTATTCGCTGAAGGTCATACAGGTTAACGCACCAACCTCGGCACATCCCGATGAGGAGGTGGAGGAAATTTATGAGGATATTTCCAGAGCCATACATTCCTCCACAACCCACTACACAGTGTTGATGGGAGACTTCAACGCAAAACTAGGCACAAGAGAAAGCGGTGAGCTGAAGGTAGGAAAATTTGGAGTAGGGCAACGGAACCGAAGGGACCAGCAGCTGGCCGACTTTATGGAGAAAGAGGGACTCTTTATGATGAACTCTTTCTTCCAGAAGCGGCCCCACAGGAAGTGGACCTGGTCGAGCCCCGACGGTTCGACAAAAAATGAGATTAACTTCATTATGACGACCAGACGCCAACTGTTCAGTGATGTCTCAGTGATTGCAAGGGTGAAAACTGGCAGCGATCACCGAATGATTAGAGGCACACTGAACCTAAACTTTAAGTTGGAGAGGTCTCGTCTAATGAAGTCAACGCTCCGTTCCCCTCGTGCTTTAATCCAGAATCCCGAAACCTTTCAGCTCGAGTTACGTAACCGCTTTCAGTGCCTAGAAGATTGCAATGCAGTGGACGATATGTTTGACAAGCTCGTGGAAACCGTCCATGCGGTCGGAGCTAATTTCTGCAAGACCGGCCGCAGAAGAACACAAAAGCTCTCCGATCACACTCTTAATCTCATGGCTGTTAGACGCGAGATGAGGCTGCAATCGTCGACAGATTTGACAGCATACAGGCAACTGAACAGACAGATCTCCAAATGTATGCGGCGAGATTTATGCAAATTTAATACTGCTCGTATTGAAGAAGCGATTGAGCGGAACCGGGGCTCCAAAATCTTTGCCAGAGATCTGTCTGCCAGTAAGAGCCAACTGTCAAAGCTGAAGACTGAGTGTGGCAGTATCGTTTCCGGGACACCTGTGATTCTGAGTGAGATTGAGAGGTTCTATGGGCAGCTGTACACATCATCGTTGGAGCCACACGCAAGTGTGAGTAACGATCCAAGAGCGGGTCTTATCCGCAACTATTCCGATGATATCCCGGACGTCAGTCTGAGCGAGATTAGAATGGCTCTCCAGCATCTTAAAAACGGCAAGTCCCCGGACGAGGATGTAATTACAGCGGAGCTTCTGAAGGCGGGTGGAAAACCGGTACTTAAAGTCCTTCAGAGGCTCTTTAATTCCGTCCTCCATGGTGGCACTACTCGGAAGGCGTGGAGCAGAAGTGCGGTGGTCTTGTTCTTCAAGAAAGGTGACAACGCCCTCTTGAAGAACTACAGACCGATATCCCTTCTGAGCCGCGTTTACGTACTGTTTTCGAGAGTCATTACGAATCGTCTCGCACGCAGACTCGACGACTTTCAGCCTCCCGAACAAGCCGGTTTCCGAAAAGGCTTTAGTACCGTAGACCACATACATACCCTTCGGCAAATTCTACAGAAGTCCGAAGAGTACAATCTGCCACTTTGCCTGGCGTATGTGGACTATGAGAAAGCCTTTGATTCCGTCGAAATTTGGGCGGTGCTACAGTCTCTTCAGCGGTGCCAAGTTGACTGTCGGTATATCGAAGTGCTGAAGTATTTGTACAGTAGGGCTACGATGGCTATTCGAGTACAGAACCAGAGTACGAAACCTATCCAACTGCAGAGAGGTGTAATACAGGGTGACGTTATATCCCCGAAACTCTTCACCGCTGCATTGGGAGATGTTTTCAAGCTACTGGACTGGAAAGGACACGGTATTAATATCAATGGCGAGTACATCACTCACCTTCGATTTGCCGACGATATAGTACTTATGGCAGAATCGCTGGAGGACTTAAGCACTATGCTCAATGACCTCAATAGTGCCTCCCAACGGATAGGTCTTAAGATGAACATGGACAAAACAAAGATCATGTTTAATGTCCATGTACGGCATAGGATTGCCGGTAGTTGTTGGGAGCACTAAGCTCGAAGTTGTTGACGAGTACGTTTACCTGGGACAAATAGTCCGACTAGGTAAGTCCAACTTCGATCGAGAGGTCAATCGACGGATTCAACTCGGCTGGGGCAGCGTTCTGGAAATTACAACGCATTTTCTCGTCAGGTATACCTCAAAACCTGAAAACTAAGTTGCACAACCAGTGCGTGTTGCCATTGATGACATATGGAACTGAGACGTGGTCCTTCACTGCTGGCCGTATGAGGACGCTCAAAGTCGCTCAGCGAGCTATGGAGAGGGCTATGCAAGGAGTTTCTCTGCGTGATAAACTTAGAAATGAGGATATCCGCAGTAGAACCAGAGTGACCGACATAGCCCAACGGATTAGTAAGCTGAAGTGGCAATGGACCGGACGATATAGCTCGAAGAACCGACAACCGTTGGGGAAAAAAGGTTCTCCAGTGGCAGCCTCGTACCGGTAGACGAAGTGTAGGGCGACCCCCCACTAGATGGAGTGACGACCTGGTAAGACATGCAGGAAGTCGATGGATGCAGGTGGCTCAAGACCGTGCTTTGTGGCATACCTTGGGAGAGACCTATGTTCAGCAGTGGACTTGTAAAGGGCTGTAATGATGATGATGTTGAGGGGACTTTACTCTAACCTAAACGCCGTCCACTACCATCTAGAGACGGCGAGGCCGGCTCTGCTCTTTCTGACCGAGGCGCAGGTGTCCTCTCCGGCTGATGTCTCGTATCTCTCCTACCCGGGGTACAAACTGGAACACTCCTTTGTCCCTCGGGCTGGAGTTTGCGTTTACGTCAGAGAGGACATCTGTTCTCGACGCCTCAGCAGTCTTAAAGGTTCGGACTTGTCCATTCTTTAGCCACGCGTAAACAGCAATGACCATTCGCGCATCTACAGGTGCCTCTATAGGTCCCATAGCGGTAATGCCGAAACAGACCGACTCTTCGACCACGTCCAAATGGCTACAGATTCGTTACTACAGCAGATCCCCTCCACAGAGATCGTGATCCTCGGCGACTTTAACGACCATCACGCAGAATGGCTTGGTTCACGCTTAGCCGATCATGCGGGGGATCTGTTCATGATTTTGCCTTGGCATATGGTCTGACATAACTGGTTACTTTACCTACGCGGATTCCAGATGTGGAGGATCATGCACCTTCCCTGTTGGACCTTCTATTGACCTCTTACCCATTCATCATTATCTTGTCCGGAGTGTGGTGCCACTCACGCTGAAATCGCAGTTACATTCTCCAGGCTGCCGCCGTGTTTGGCACTATAGGTCAACCGATTGGGATGGGATGCGGTCTTTCTTTGCATCCTACCCTAGGAGCGGGTTCGCTTCTCACCGGACGATCCCAACGTTGTTGCGGATTCTGTCGGTGATGTCGTACCTCAGGGTACGTAACTTTTTATTCCTTCATCTATGGTGCCCATTGGAGGCAAATCTCAGCCATGGTTTGGTCGCTCCTGTAAAATAGCATCATGCTGTAAGCAGAAGTGCTACCAAGCATTGGACTGACGCATCTACGTCCCGGGATGTAAACACCAGCACTCTAGAAAAGAGGTATAACTCCGCCTCTAGGTCCTTCAAAAGAGTCGTTGCCACGGCAAAGTCAGAGCACATAGGCAGAATTGCCGAGAAATTAGTTCACCTTCCTTCTGGAACCTGTGCATTCTGGTCTTTCGCCAAGGCTGTCCAGGGGAATTTCTGTCAGCCATCTCTTACATCTCCGCACAGGGAGGACGACTCACTGGTCCATATCACAAAGGAGAAAGCCGATCTACTAGGCTCTTTGTTTGCGTCCAACTCAACTCTCTGTGACGGGGGGAGTACGCCGCCGACCTTCCCGCGGTGTTAGTGCTCAATGCCAGAAGTGCAGTTTACACAGCTTTCTTGTAGATCTGAGCATCAAGGTCGTTGTAGACACCGTCTAAGCAAGCTCCGGTTACAAGCCTATTAATATGTAAGTAGTAAGTCTTATATTGCTGGTGTTCCACAAGGCAGCATGCTATCACCAACGCTGTTTCTTCTGCATATCAATGATATGTTGCAAGCCCGTAACATTCATTGCTATGCAGATGACAGCACTGGTGACGGTCTGTACACCACCATTGCCAATATTTCTTGGGAAAACATCTCCAAGTACCGGGACAAACTTGTGTCTGAAGTCGAGTCTTTTTTGAACAGAGTCTCGGATTGAGGGCGACTAAATCTAGTCCAGTTGAACCCCCAGAAGACACAAGTTTGCGCGTTAACTGCAAAAAATCACCCTTTTATCGTATCTCCCCAGTTTTAAGGCACTTCCCTTGTTGCCTCAGCCAGTATCGGCTTAATTGGCCTCTAAAAAGCTTGGCGTGCTCAGCAGAGCGGGACAGTATTTCAAGCCGGCACACCGCCTGCAACTTTACAAAGTGCAGGTTCGGCCGCACATGGAATACTGTTCCCATCTCTGGGCTTGGGCTCCCCAGTACCTGCTCCTTCCACTTGACCGCATCCAGTGCAGAGCGGCTCGAATCGTCGACGACCGAGTGCTTTCCGATCGGCTCGATTCACTGGCACTGCGAAGAGATGTTGCATCTCTTTGCATTTTCTTTCGCATATACCATGGAGAGTGCTCTGAGGAATTGTTCGGATTAATTCCAGCCACCAAATTTCGTGAACGCAAAATGCGGCAAACGTCCCGATACCATCCACACCATCTGGATGCTTGGCGGTCCACCACTGTACGTTTCACAAGGAGTTTTCTTCCGCGTGCGACCTCTCTGTGGAATATTTTACCACCGGCGATTTTTCCGGACCGATACGACTTGGGGATCTTTAAGAATTGAGCTTACTGTTTCTAAAAGGCCGGCAACGCACCTGCAATACCCCTGTTGTTGCGGTTAATCATGGATGGCGTTAATCACTTAACATCAGGTTAGCCGCATGCTCGTTTGCCCCCTCTTCTATAAAAAAGTTGAGAGAGGGAAATAAAGCAGGAGATGGACAACAGCGTCTTCCTGATTCCAACTCAAAACAATAAAAACACTGCTCTTGCCAACTGCCATATGAAGTCTATGAGGAGGCATATGATACAGTGGACTTAGGCTGTAATGAATGAATGAGTTGCGTAGTGATTCCCACCGGATAACAGTTTGCACCAGAGCTACACAATAGCATCGCTACCAAATTTTTATAAGATTTTGTTGTAATTTTCTTCGGTGAAAATCTATTCTAAGCTCTGGTTGAAATGAGGACAAGTTTCAGTATCCTAAATCGGTGTAAATGGGATTAATTCTAAACGAACTTAACAATATCAGTAACCGAAGATTGTATGGAACAAAGAAATATTGTGGACGCAAGATGTTATAAAAATCCTCATCAGATCTATACAGCACCGATGGCAAGAAATGAGAAGGCCGGTTATGTAATTACTTATTTTCTAAAGGTGTATTATAATATGGCAAATCCTCCCTGCAACGGTAAACGGTAATTCGTAGAATTAGAAAACATTCGAGTGGACGTCTTTTTATATATTTTTAATATTATTATTAAAAATTCAAATTATGAAGGCATTAAAAAAATTATAAAGGTGACGTCCGAAGGGATATGCTGATGCAGTTTGAATTAAACAATATGTCACTTCAACTATGTAATGCTTCAGCGAAAACTATGACAAGAACGAAAGAATTTTGCTGTCGCAAACGTCTATATTGAATCTTCGCTACGTATTCCTGGTTCATATTATATTCAAGGAAGTTTTCTTTTTCCTTTGCAATCCCTATTATTATATACTAGTAAACATTTCAAATTTTTCATATGCAACTAAAAATGACTTTTAGCCATACTCAGTAAGTTTTGGCATCAGACTTTGTGTCATAAATGTTTTAATAACGATCTTTCTACAAATTATAATCGTTTTGTGAAAACGGAACTTTTTAACTCAATAAGAACAGGCGTTATTGAGCTCCACTTTATTGCGAAGACTTCTTTGAGATATAAATCTTTTCACGAGCAGCTCAATTAAAAGAATATAAAAAATGAATAAAAAAGTAATAAATTTGCTGGTGACTCTAGCTTTGGAAAGTTTTCTATTGCTCATAATTTTGTTATAATTTACTCCAATTCAGCTCGTTAATATTTTTATTGATTCTAAAGTTTTAACTTATTTTACTATATTCTTCTTATCCAAAAGTAATGAAATAGACACAAAGACTTGCTTCACGTATGAAACGATTAGGTACACTTACACAAAATATACAAGGGTTATATGTACTATAAAAAATTATGTATACATTTTGATATCTATCTATATATTTCATTTATTTTACTACTTACATATGTTAATACAATAGGTCATTAATAATGCCATTAATAATACCGTTATTAGTGAAATAAAAATTGATCACCCCCTGTGAATTTTTTCGTCATTTAACTATACAGAAATTATTTTAGTTTATGCATCTCCTAAAAATCTTGCCCCTCTGTAACTTTTATGGCTGATGCCTAAATATGGTCTCATTTTAATACCTTGTTATTTATTTCTAGTTAAGTATATTAAAACCTAGCTGTTGTAGAAAATTACGAACAAATAAATGTAAGGTCACTGACTTTAAAAAAACAGACCCCGAAGTATAGACTATTCGAAATCTGGACCTATAACTTACGACTGTATGCGGAAAGCAATGAACCTTGAACAGGGGAACTTAAATAACTCGTTGTAATATACAACGAGTTATTATACGATAGAAAATCAGTGTTCATTTTGACTGAATTTACTCTATCGTAACTGCTGGTATAAATAATAGAATTCTGTGTTACATTTTCAATTGGATTTAAATAAAAGTAAGAAATGTAGTCTAATCTAGTTCTATGTAATTTATTACGTAATAAAACTGTAGCCAATTTTTTTGAATTTTGGTCTGTGCATTTGTGATCGCAGGTCTTTACAAAGGCCAAACTTTTTGATGTGCCTAATTTTCAGCGATGTATTGAAATAAACTTGGGTTAACATTTATCGTTTAAAGCAAAGCAAAGGGGGTCATTGTAGAAGCGTGCTCGTCGCGACCCCTGCCAGCCCTTTTCAGCTGCAATTCTACACAGCTGCGCACCCATGCGAACGAGGGTTAGGGCGTCCCCCCAAGGCGACGCACACCAGCTCGTCCCCGTTGGTGTGGAATGCAGCGCGCAAAGCGGCGATGGGGACCGCCACCCGTCACGCACAGCCCGACACGGCGGAAGGTGGAGGACGGAGTGCAGAGTTGGCACGTGGAATGTTAGAGGAGGCATGAGAGATAAGACGAATGAGTTGATCGAAATAATGAAAGAAAGAGAATTAGATGTCGTGTGTATGTCGGAGACCAAACGGAAAGGCAGTGGTATTGAAGAGCTCCCTGGCGGGACGTTAGCTATATGGTCCGGAGTCCCGGAAAGCGAGAACGCCTGCCAAGGAGTGGGAGTGCTGTTGTCGTCCCGGTTGGTCGATCTTATGACTGAATACAAGGTTGTGAACTCAAGACTTCTCTGGGTTCGCTTCAAAATGGGACTGACGAAGTTATTCCTTTTGGCTGTTTATGCGCCGGTAGCTTCGTCGTCCAGGGCTGAGCTGGAGGAGTTTTGGGAGAATGTAAGAGAAGTTCTAGATTTGGTTAAGGGAAACGAAAGAACTGTTGTATGTGGTGATTTGAATGGATGGGTAGGCATCGCTCGACCAGGATACGAGTCGGTGCTTGGAAAGTTTGGAGATAAAAGGGTTAATGATGCTGGCAAGCTTATACTGGCTGTATGCAAGGAAAAGTGTCTTCTTGTGACAAACACTATGTTTAATCACAGGAAGATCCATATGTACACTAGAGAAAGAAAGAATGAGAGAAGTATGATTGATTTGTTCCTGGTGGATGACCGACTGCGAAAACAGGTGATGGATACACGAGTGTTCAGGGGTGCTGACCTGGGAACGGATCATTATCTAGTAATTACTAGATTTAGGGGTTTGTTCGCGGGTTGGCGCCACCGGACGGCAGTAACAGAACCACAGTCGGTCTGTCGCATCCAAAGCTGGAAGCTTCAGGAAGCGGATACTAGGGACAAATATCACACGAGGGTAGCCGAAAAGCTTGACACCATCGATGGCAGGAAAGAATGTGTGGAGAGAATATGGCAGAACCTTAGGGATGGAATGGTAAGTGCAGCGGAAGAAGTATGTGGTACGACAAAAAGAGGTAGTAGTAAAAGAAGAGATGCATGGTGGAATGACGAAGTGAAAGAAGCTGTAAAAAAGAAGAAAAAAGCATGGTTAGACTACTTAGCCTCTAGTAACGATGAGCATATGAGAGAGAAGATGAAAGAAAGATATAAGCTGCAGAAAGTTCATGCGAAAACATTGATTGAGGAAGTACGTGAAAGGTGTAGAATAGAAGCGGACGAGAGGTTGTCGCACAACTTTAGGGAAAACTCCAAACTCTTCTGGAAAGAGGTTGGAAGGTCCCGGAGTGGTGCGACAGCTTTAAGAATGAACAAACAAAACAAACAAAGAAAGTGCTTTCGAGAACCAATGACGTCCTCTCAGAAAAATCGGACGTCATGCAGCGATGGAGTGAATTTTATAGAGAATTGTATGCGTGTCATGATCTTAGTGAAGGATCCGGGGGTGACGCCGTGACTGGCACGCCAGACACGGACCTCGATGACACTGAGGTCATCAGCATGAAAGAGATTGAACGTGCGATTCGAAGTTTGAAATGTGGTAAGGCTGCGGGACTAGACAGAGTTACTGCTGAAATGGTCAAGTACGGTGGGCCTCGCGTCTGGGACAGCTTTCATCTGCTGTGCAATTTGTGCTGGCGGACGGGAGATGTCCCAGATGATTGGCGATCCGCGGTCATTGTGCCTTTATATAAAGGTAAAGGTTCACATTTTGACTGCGGGAGCTATCGGGCGATCAGCTTGACCAGTTTAGCAAGTAAAGTTTATTCGAAGGTTTTGACACGCAGGATGCAAGAGAAATCGGAAAGATTCTTATGGGAGGCACAATGCGGATTTAGACCTGGAAGAGGATGCACGGATCAAATGTTTTCTCTCCGCATGATCACGGAGAAGCTTCTGAGTGTTAACCAGAGGATTTTCTGTGCTTTTGTGGATCTGGAGAAAGCATTTGATAAGGTTATAAGGAAGAAAATGTGGGAACTGTTGCCGGGATATGGTGTGGATGGTCGATTGTTAAGGGCTGTGCAGTCACTCTACTATGACTGTAAAGCCTGTGTGCGGGTAGGGCATGACCTGTCACCCATGTTTAGCGTCCAAGCGGGCGTAAAACAGGGTTGTGTCATGTCTTCCTGGCTGTTCATACTGTATCTCGACAGCTGTTTACAGAAGCTGAAAGATAGCTGTTTGGGTGTGAAATTGGGTGACATAAAAGTTAATTGTCTGCTGTATGCTGATGATGCAGTGCTTATTGCACCATCAGAAGCAGAACTGCAGGCATTAGTCACGTGTATGAAAGAGGAATGTGAAATTAAAGGTCTCCGTTTGAATGCTAATAAAACTAAGGTTCTGGTATTTGAAAAGGACGAAGAGAGAACGAAATGTGAAATATGGGTAAATCAGGAATGTCTAGAACAGGTAAATGAAATTGTATACTTGGGGAGTGCTTTCAGCCGGGATGGAAGATGTGATTTAGATGTGGATAGGCGTGTCGCTGCCGGAAACAAAGTCAATGGTGCCCTGAATGCATTAATAAAAAGGCAAGGCGTGGTGAAGAGTGCACGCCTTGCAATACATAACGCAGTGTTGGTACCGACTTTGTTATATGGCAGCGAAACCTGGGTATGCCAGAAGAAGCATAAAAGCAAGTTGAATGCAGTGGAGATGCGATCTCTTCGTAAAATGTGTGGCGTTACCATAGCCGACCGAAAGTGAAACGAAGAGATTCGCAATATGGCAGGATTGAAAGATGACCTTATCACAAAAATTGATAGGGGCGTACTCCAATGGTTTGGACACGTTGAACGAATGAGTGAAGACCGAATGGTGAAGAAAATATATAGAGCGAAAGTAAATATTAAAAGGTGTCGAGGTAGACCGAGACTAACTTTCGAAGACCATGTGAGCAAATTGCTCGAAGAGGGGAGGGTCAAGAGTACTCGGATACCTATACGTGCATGTATGAAGAAGTTAATGAACCTGAAAGAAGCGAAAGAGGTATGTAAGGATCGTGACACTTGGCGATCTGTTCTCTCTGGCTACCCCGTTAGGGATTGTGCGTGACGATAAATAAAAAAATAAATAAATAAATAAGTTTAAAGCAAAGTAAATACCACCAAAAACACTTTCATGTAAAATGTTTCCAACACAAGACCATATGGCTCTCACTGAAAACAAAGAGAAAAAAATATTTACAATATACGTATATACCTTTGTTTGTATTATATATCAATTATCATTTTTCTTTTTAGGTTTTCTTCAATAGAACTAATGTATAACAGAAAAGTAACGAACAGTGAATACATTTTTCCTCTTACATCCATGTGACGGTAGAGAAACGGCCAAGCCACATATTTTAACTAAGCTGTAGAGTTTTTGAAGTTAGGGCCTGTCGAGTTAGGGCATGTAGAGTTAGAAGCTCGGCTCTATATAAGATCTGATGACTTTTTGGCAGTGCGAGCCAAAAGGTCATCAGATAGCGATATGGTGTCGTCTTGGCAACATTTTACATAAAAATGTTTTTGGTGGGATTTCACTTCTTTCTGTAAATTGCTTATGAAATTTTTTGTATTTTGTTAATTTTTTCTTTTTTTTTTTTGAAGTGAAAACTTTTTCAGCGGCGTTGCACACTTTTTTTAATGGGTAAAAAATGTTAAACACGCGTCAGAACACGTGACCTGATCGAAAATTCGTAAGACGGATGGAGAGTAGACAGGCGGCGCGGCGTAGGAGAAGATAAACTTTTTAATGTAATATAAATTGTCATGTTTGTGTACGATAGCGCAATAAATAAATATTGTATTCTACCCTATAAATAGTAATACTTTTATACTGATAATTAAAGCAATTCGTGCAAAATTATTCCCTAACCATTCCAAAATATCAAAAATGCACAACGTTAATATTATTCAAGTTTTCACTTCTGCCGGCACTCCCGGAGTGCAACCCGTCGTTTTTTATGTGTATTAATGGCACATTAGAGCTGCCTTTTTCATAGCCCACTTTGTGTTTTTTCTTTGTTGGTTTATTGTTTATAATAAGCGATAGATCAGGCCAATACTTGGCTCTTAGGTGATTATATTCGACTATGGCTGATTTTGCTGGCTGTGCTTTAATACTAGTGTTGCATGTCATTATTAATACCTGATACATTACAGGTACTCACTAGCGCCATCTAGTGTCGAGTAGAAGAACTATAAAGAGAGAAGAGATATTTCTAGAAAATTCTATACTAGATTTTTGTACACCTAGTCAATCGGTACCGGTATGTACTCGAACATTCTAGATGTTTCAGTAACGCGAAAGTAACTGCGAACTTAAGTGATCAGTGTGATTTATTATTAGTGTTTTAAGTTGTAATTAGTAGTCGCTGTCAAGATTTGATGAGATGTCAATTTTGGTAATTCAATCGGCAGTTTTTATTGTCACGAACCCCAAGCTCATAACAACTGGTGTCAGAAGTAGGATAAAATCATGCCAATTTTACAAAGTCAACGCCAGCAGGAGGCGGACCAGAGACGATTTGGTGGAAGTGGGTTTTCGATGCTTGAGAAGTATCTTTTCTTTTGCTATATCCCAATATAGCATCTCAGCGTCAGGCAACCAACCACTTAACTCAAAAATCGAAGCCATTAAAAAACATTGCCTACCTACGTACGTCAGCTACGATGTTTCTTAGGCGTGGTCAATTTTTACAGATGTTTTTTGCCACGTGCGGGGGAAAAGCAAGCTCCGCTTAACAATTTATTGAAAGGCGTATTGAAAAATAATCACCCAATTACATTATTAGGCGAATCTTTATAAGCTTTCGAGACCTGCAAAGAAAGTCTTTCTGACGCTGCATTGTTAGCTCATCCTGATTGACAGGTGAACCATTAAGGCTGCCTGGAGAATTCTTTGAGCCTCAAGACAACAAAGAAGCAGATATGATCGAGTTCATATCCCGCTTACGTATTTTCGCTCAAAAATTACACCCAGTGCCAGCGTCTCGCCATAATAGTGATAAAGTTTTTATTTTTAAAGACCTAGCTAACTGTGGACACGTCTTCCTGCGGGAGGATGCATCTCTTGAATCCCTTCAGCCTGCATATAGTGGACCACACAAAGTGTTAGCTAAGACAGACAAAACATTTAACATATTAATTAACGGCAAATCATCCATCGTGTCAGTTGACCGACTTAAACCAGCCTATATATTGTGTGAATCCCCGAATCAAGATCATGTCCAAAGTTATTCGAACAACTTGAACGAATATACGACATTGACTGATTTTTATCGCCCTTAACCAGGTCTCTGGAGAAGGGTGATGTAGGGGAATCTCGTACATTTCACACGAACATACATTCATACACTCACACAAACACGCATTTACACTATAGGTACACACTTCTTATCTGCTGTCGATTCCGCGCAGCGCCGTTGAAACAAGATCTTATTTATTTCCATTGGCGCTACTACCCTTTATGGGTTTGGTCTCCTCCACAATCCTCCCCCAGTTGTCACGCAGCCTGGCTACCTTCTTTCAGCTGGTAAACTTTCCCATCTTCTTGAAGTCTTCTTCCACACAGTCACTTCAAGGCCTGCCTCTCGGTCTCTTTTCTTGTGGCGTCCACTTTGTCATTATTTTTACGGCTCTTGTGTCCGGCATTCTTTCAAGGTGACCCACCCACCTCAGTCGCTGCGACTTACAGTACCTGACGATGTTCTCGTGCCCGATAATTGCGCACAGTTCATGGTTCATGCGTTGACGATAGATACCGTCACGCTCTTTTATGGGGCCATAGATTTTTCTCAGCACTTTCTTTTCGAACACTTCAAGCTTCAGTTCGTCTCTCGGGGTTAAAGTCCAGGTTTTACAGGCGTAAGTCACAACAGGCCTGATGATGGTGAGTTTCGATTTCACACTAAGCAGCTTAGAACCCAGGAGTTTGACACACACGTAATAGAATTTGTGCCCAGCAAGTATTGTTGTTTAGTTGTTGCAAGGTGCTCAGTCTTGGATAGGTTTACACGCAGTCCAAAAGATGCGGCTTCGGTCCCATTAAAAAGGTTAAATCAAATATTTAAAAAAAACGTATTTTTAAAAATATAAGACATAAAATTATATTTTCTTTTCTCATTTATCAACATAAATAATCAAAAACCTCTAGCAACTAATAAAAATTAACAAAAAAAAACCAACCTTACTTCAAACATGTGGACTCTTTGAGATCGTTACTTATTATTATCCAAGAAATCAGATCAGAAATAAATAAAAGGAAACATTAATAAGAATCGGAATCAGAAGTTGAATTTAATTCATTGCTAATTTCGGACAGACTTTGGAAAAATTTTTGTGACATTGATCTTTTTTTGGCACGTGGAAACTTATCTTAAAATGTTCGTTAGCGATATCGCGATATTGCCGTTCCGTACTAGCTTTTGAAGAGTATGCGAGTGTGTTATGGTTTAACTCATTATATAAATCAAATAAGCGATGAAAATTCGGGTCTCCGTCTAAGTAAAGTATTACTTCTACTGCGGGTGTAATGGGATTCTACAGGCTGAAGTGATTTTATGTGATCGCATACACTTTTGATAACATCCTCTGTTATTACTTTACGATAGTTAGGATGACGTCCTCGCATGTCGGCTTCTATCAAACCACTTATATTGTTTCTTTTTTCCGGGGATGTGTATACAAATTGTTCACTAATTGAAAAAGTATTCAGAAACATTTTCTTACACAAAGTTAAATAGTTTTCTTAATTGTCTACATCTGCCCTTGATAGCCTATAAATTAAAGTGAAATTGCGTCTAGATTGTGTGTCAGTAAATACCCTGCGTTTTTTTTTCGTTTTGCAACCAAATTTGAAATGAAAGCACATTGCTTTTCACGATAACCTAAGCCCCACAAAGTATTAAAAATCTTTTTTTTTTGTTGAAAATTTCAGTCCGCAGTTTGTATAACACACAGGACCCACAGATTTGCTGTTTCTTACACGACTCTTATACTCCTTGCCCATGTTTCTTAGAATTTTTCTTTTGTTGTCCTTCCATTCCATAACATGTCAACGTCTGATATTTCCCTTATCTTTCCTTGGCTTGAAAACCTATTTTCTAGAAGCTTGTGGTGTTGCTTCTGAGTAAGAAGAGAGAGGAGTATTTGCTTGAGGGGTATATGCTAAGTCGATGATATTGGAAGCAACCGACTGTAGATGTAAAATAACTTTTTCAACAAACCGGGGACAGAAATGGTTATCACAATCAAACTCTACATGATTTAAGCTACAATCGGGAGGTGGATGGTGTGTGATATTTTCTTCAGCCGGAGAATCGTCAGAAAAACCTGAAATTAAAAAAAAGTCAAGACTATTTTAAAATATCGTGCAAAAGAACACATAGCTAATAAAACATTAGATTAATATTGTGTGGCGATATTTCGATACTGTTGCAAGTACTAAAATATCGAGAAAAAATCAAAATAATAATAAATGATAAATATCTATAATATCATTCTAATTAGTATATAAATAATGTCCTTGTGCAATTTATGTTTGTAAACTTCCCCCACGATATAGGAGAAAATCCTAGTGTAGGGGTAACGTTTTTTTTTAAATAAGAACAATATCATTCTTATGTTAGTAACCATGAAAGATTAAGGACATTTATGGTAATAAAACATTTTAAATTAACTAGCGTTTTCAAATGATAGAAATAAACAAGTTTAAGCTGGTATTAATTTTTTACAACTAACAGATCATTGTAGTTTGCTTAATATTACTGTTACTTACTTTGTTTGGTAATAAGTGAATTATTACGACTTTGACATATTATTTCCTCTTCTTTGATTTATTTCAGAAATATCTGCATCAGAAGGAAGCGGCGAATCCGTAAAAAAACAATCTAATTTATTATTTTAGCTTTTTTCTAAAAGTATAGTGATGTAAGTTATTTTTCATATCAAAGTTAAATATTGTAAGTGTAGCATAATATAGATTTATCAAAAGTAACTCCGATGTGAAATATCGTAAGTACAAAATACTATTAATTTTTTTATAATTTTCCGCATTGCATCGTAAGTTTTATTTACGACAGTTTAAAAATATTTAAATGCAAAGTAAACTATAGTAAGTTCTACTTACGATATTTTACTGCGGGTATTGCACGGTACAATAAGTAATAGTTATTTTATATTTATTTCTTGTTTATTTAGTATTAAAACTTAATATTTACCTTCTTTCCGAATAGAATCATCAACCATAGGTTCGTAGCAACGCACAAAATCATCGCGAATTGAATTATTAGCAGCCACCATATTTTGCGAATCAGACACAACGTCTTTAATAATCGCATCAATCATTAGTTTCGACCTAGATGACATACTTGAATATTACAGCTGTCACTGCACATAAAATACATAAATAAATGCAAGTTTTTTTAATAATGGCGTCAACGGCAGCGGGCGTGCTCCGCCCGCCCCCACGTAATCTGTCGCTACTGCTAGTTACTACATACTCGCCACGGCTCGCGATCCCTCTTCGAACCACTCCCACTTCCCCTCCCCCCCAGCCTAGACGACACCAGCGGAGGCCGTCGGACCGAGGCGAAATCTGCGCTTGGGGTCTTCGTCACTCTCACCGGTGGCGTTCCAGCCTCACCCTCAGAGGTGGAGGGCTGAGGGGATTTGGGGTTGGGGTTGGGGCGGTTCGGGCTCCATTTCCGTGTCAGAGCCTCCCATGACTTTAAAAATTATCATCTTAAAGCCAAGGATGACTCTGCCGCCTGCCTTCCGAAAAGCCTCCGCCGACGGGTCGTCCAGAGAAAAGGTTACTAGGATCCCATTCTCCTCGTCCCTACGGTGGAGGATTCTCCAGAGCTCAGTATGGAGCCCTTCATTTTGTGCCCTCAACAGCACAGCTGCCTCCTCTAGAGAGTCGGCTTCGCTGCGGGGCAAGTAGGTAATGCCCAGCGTAGGCTTAGGCAGTTCGCCCTCGGGTATTACCGAGAGCTCTACCTCCGGCCAGGGCTTTAGTTTTCCGATTTCACCCACAATCCAGTCCTGGCTTGCCTTATTCAGGCACGTTACCAGAATCCAACCTGGCTTGTGTGTGAAACCGGAAAATTTTGGGCCCATTCCCGGTTGCGACCCACAGGCCGTGTTAGCGATGGCTTTTGTTAGTGCCGGGTGGACCAGCCGCATCTGCTCCACACTCATAGGATTCGAATTGCGAATTCCTATACGCGCGGAGCCAGCTACGGCACTGAAGCTGAGCTTCTTCTCCTCCGTTGCCAGCTTCACAGTCTTCCTGGGCTGGTCTTTGGGGGACTCTTCCTCAGACCGACTGCGTTTTTTCGCCTTCGGAACTGGGGGGGCTTGGGCAGAGGAATTTCGTCCCAAGGCTTCTGGCAGAGAGAGAGGGCCTCTTCGGCTCCAATCTCAGCTGCTATCAGCCTTCGTTACCTTTTCCTCGCAGCCGCACTAAGTTTATAAGGCCTAGCGAACTTTTTCTTTTCCCTCCCTGGTTCGTTTCCGATTGTTGTTCGGCTGCAAACGTGCCCTCCACTTCACGGCTCGTCCCAGGTTGGGGCGCACTGTTGCAGGGTGTTGGTGAGGCTAAAAGAGCCTCTTCCAAACCTGCAGCTAATTCCGTTAAAGGAGACTTCTCACTGTCTTTAACAAAATGTCGGTTTTCATCCATTTTGTTCCCACGAGTAGCTAGGGAAATACTTGGTCATCCCCGGCAGAGCCCCGCCTGCCGAGGGAAGGGCTAAAATACTACAGGAATCGCCCTGGTCTCGGGTAGGCACCGTTTGCGACTGGACTCCCTCCAGCCACGCATCCATCGGCATGGTACGCTTGACACCTTGGATTGGGTTGGGATAGGAAAAGGGGTAGGGATAAAAGAAAAGAAAAAGAGGATCGTCCGAGTGTTTCTGTTCTGTCTGTTTCCTATTAAACCAGACCAAATAACAGGTGGCAACCACGTGAAGGAGAACTCCTCAGACTTGCCCTGGGGATCAACACGACCTGCGCTCTCCCCCAGAGCCATACGCCAAACTGCTCGCCGGACAGGAGAGCAGAATAGGTGTTTATCTAGTCCTATTTATAATATCAAAAAGTTAGGAGTAGACTAACCCCCGCCCTAGTGAGCACCTTGCAAATTAGTCACTCCAGAGAATAAAATACAAGCCAGCGTAAAAGAGAACGTGGATATCCCAATATCAACAAGAGTATATTCAAAATTAGTCCTTGATTTTTATGTATGATGATAGTGTTACGCGCCTAAGTTGACGTCGGGTACCTGACACTAGGGCCATCTAGTGTCGGGGACCAGAGGGAGGAGGGCTTCCTAGAAAATGTCAATCTTGAACTTTCCACCAACAGCGCCATCTAGTATCGAACAGAAGAATTAAGCGTTCTAGAAACCCCCACACTCGACACACTTTCTGCGTCTGGTCGGTTGGCGCCCCTATTTACTGAAATATTCTGGATGTTTCGATGTAGAAGGTGTATTTAAAGCCGCTGCAAGACGCGATCGGGGCAGTATTGAATTTGGCGAGACAAGCGAAGCTTCGGAGCGAAATAAAGTGAATCAGTGTGATTAATTATTAGCGTCTTTTAAGTTTTGGTAATTCAATTGGCAGTTTTTATTGTCACGAACCTCAAGCTCGTAACAATTGGTGTCAGGAGTGGGATAAAATCATGCTGATTTTACCTAAGGAGGAAACGGAGGGTGTCCGTACCCAAAGTCAACGCCAGCAGGAGACGGACCAGAGAAGGTTTGGTGGTGCAACGCTGAAGACGTCGGGGGGCCAACTGCCAGCCCCGGAGGCTGGCCCGTCAGCAGCTCCTACACCTGCAGCACCTGGCTTAGGTGCTCCCATGATGATGCTGCAGGAATAGGCCCGCCGACAGGAGGAACAGGCCCGTTGATTTAAAGAGCAGCAGAAGGAACAGTCCCGCAAGCAGGCGGAACAAGTACGTCGATTAGAAGAGCAGCTGCAGCGCGGACGAGACGAACAGGTTCGTCTGTTGAAAGAGCAGCAAGTGGAACAGGCCTGCTGACAGAAGGAATAGGCTCGCCGACAGGAGGAACAGGACCGCTGACGGAAGGAACGGATCCGTCAGTTGGAAGAGCAGCTGCAGCGCGGACAGGAGGAACAGGCTCGTCGGTTGGAATATGAGCAGGCGGAACAGGCTCGTCAGTCGGAAGAGCAGATGCTCCCCATGAAGGGCCTTCACGCTACCTTTGGGAAAGAGATAAGGGAGGTGAAGGATAGGGTTGCTCAACATGACAACCGCCTGTCGGAAGCTGAAACCCAAATCGCAGAACATGAAACCCGAATCAACCATGTGAACAATTGGATTGACAACGTGATGGCTGACGTGAAGAAAACGCTGAACGACCTCAAACGATATACGGCTTCCGTAGTAGCTACAACACCTTCGCTACGTGGATTCAAAGTGCCGCCGTTCGACGGGACTTCTTCCTGGTAGGCCTACAAAATCTGGTTTGAGGCCGTCATGGAGGCGAACGGCTGGAATAAAAGCCAGGCCATGACTTTTTTTATAGGAAAAGGGTGACAAGCGAGCACACAGTCCACCTGATGGTAAGTGGTTGCTGTGGCCCATAGACATCTACATCTATCCTCGTTTGGATAGAGGATAGAAACGAGGATAGAAGTAGTTTCAGTAAAAAGGGTCTCCGGTTCTCGACACTCACCATACGAAACACAGCAGCATCAAGCTGCTGTTTGACGCTGGTATTTTGTGAGAGCGTGGTCCTTCACCGGTCGAGCCGACCCATTCGTGCTACAACTATACAATTAATATAGCTGCAGCAAGGCTCTACCACGTAAACTGCTCTCACCCTAGGCCTGCGCAACCAAGCCTTAACTGTGTTGGAAGCTCTCGGTAAGAAAGTGACCTACGAGCAGTTCGTTGAGGCATTGGAGGCGAGATATGGCGACGCTCACCTGGAACACGTCTTTCGTACGCAGTTTAAAGATCGCGTGCAACGCAGCAACGAAAGCCTGCAGCAGTGGGCGCTTGAGATGGAGAAGATGGTTCGAAAAGCATACCAGTCTGTACCTGCGCTCATTGAAGGGAACCTGGTGCAGACATTCATCGACGGCATCCACGACCTTGAAGTCAGAGCTGCTGTGAGGCTCGGGCACCACGAGACACTTAGGGACGCCTTAGTCCATGCACTGGAGATGGAAGCCGTGCGGCAGGATCATCGTTCCCATCGCGTCAGGGAAGTCGCAGTAGCTACAGTTCGCGACCGCAATAAAGGATACAGCCCTAGGTGCTATGGCTGTGGGGAAAGTGGCCATCTTCGATCCAGCTGCCCTAAGCGTACTGTAAAAAGGCAAGGTGATCGATCTTGAGAGGGTAGTGCAACTAACTGCACCACCTGGCGGTGGCAGGATCATCTTTCCCCTCACGTTAGGGAGGGTGCAGCAGTTTCGGTTCGTGACCACATTAAAAATTACTGCTCAAGGTGCTACGGCTGTGGGTAAAAGGGGCTATCTTCGATCCAGCTACCCTAAGCGATCTGTAAAAAGGGAAGGTGATTGATCTCGAGAGAGTTGTGCGGCTAACAGCACCACCCAGCAGCAGGAATACGACTTTGTGATTGAACACCGCAGCGGGAAATCACATGGCAACGCAGATGCATTGTCAAGGAGACCTTGTTCTGGAGATTGCAAGCACTGTACTAGGCAAGAGAGTAAGGAAGAGGTATCCGTGAGGATGCTCAGGACAGACCACCTCAGCAACGAGTGGAAGGATAGCTTACAACATGCGCAGCAGGAAGATCTGGACATCAAGCCTATTCCGGAATGGATGAAGGCCCGTGCTACCAAGCCTAAGTGGAGCGACGTCTCAGCGATGAGTTCGACCACTAAAAGCTATTGGGCCCAATAGGACAGCTTGCTGATTCAGGATGGAGTCCTGTGCCGTAAATGGGAAAATGGTCGAGTAAACAGCTGTTGTTTGCAAATGGTAGATCCTAAAGTTAAAGTGCCGGATGTTCTGCAGCTGTACCATAATGGTTGTTCAGGAGTCCATCAGGGAGTTAAACGAACTCCACTGAAGATCCGAGAACAGTTTTACTGGGTCCATTATCGTGACGATGTCGAGGATTGGTGTCGCACATGTACAAATTGTGCGGCTGTGAAGGGACCTCAGACTCGTAGTGGAGGAGCATCGAAATTGTACAATGTTGGTGCACCATGGGAGAGGACAGCCCTTGACGTTGCGGAGCCGTTTCGTAAAGGTGCAAGAGGTACTCCTAAGATCGTCCATGTGGCGACGTCCGCTGGCGCGTTATTATCTAGAGTCGGGGACCAGAGCGAGGAGGGCTTTCTAGAAAATGTCAATTTTGAACTTTCCACCAACAACGCCATCTAGTATCGAATAGCAGAATTAAGCTTTCTAAAAACCCCACACTTGAACTTTCTGCGTCTGGTCGGTCGGCGGTCGAATATTCTGGATGTTTCAGTGTAAAAGGTGTATTTAAAGCCGCTGCAAGACGCGATCGGGGCAGTATTGAATTTGGCGAGACAAGGGAATCTTCGGAGTGAAATAATGTGAATCAGTGTGATTAATTATCAGTGTCTTGTGTCAGTTCAGTTTTAATTGGTGTTCGGTACTAAAAGTGTAAATTTTGGTAATTCAATCGGCAGTTTTTATTGTCACGAACCTCAAGCTCGTAACAATTGGTGTCAGAATTGGGATAAAATCATGCTGATTTTACCTAAGGAGGAAACGGAGGGTGTCCGTACCCGAAGTCAACGCCAGCAGGAGGTATAAAGGTTTAACGCTAGGTTAGATACCAAATTTCAGCTTTCTAGGACCTCAGCAAGTACCCTTAGAGTTTTGATGATCATCAATGAGCAGTCAGTGACGAAATCGTTTTTTTTTTTAGATATCAATAAAATCTAAATTGTAAGAGCTTTGCAATTGAAACTGTATATGTTTAATAAGTCCACTATTGAAACATATTCTACGAATGTTGTTTAGCTGATATAATCAAAACCCAAGTTATGAGGGTTCAAAAAAAGCGACGAAGCGCTTCGAGAAAAAGTAGGTAGAGCTCCGTTTTGGTTTGGTTGGCTTGTTTTGGCGTCTGGTTGTTTCGATTTACATCCCGTATATGCCCCACTGCTGTTTATAGGTCTCCTCTCATTTCTAAAAAGGTTTTAGGGAAAGAAAAGTCCACCGCGCTGCCTCTAAACGTGTTGGTGGACTTCACATGTCTTCAAAATATTTTCAATAATTTCTCAGACATGCCGGTTTCTCCACGCCAAGGAAGTCATAAATCGGCATTTAAAATTGCAATTTCATTATTTCTGATGGGAATTGAACTCGGGTCACTTGCGTATATTAAAGTGCCTTTCGCGTACGCTCAACGTGACGTCTACAAAATACGGAAGAAAAAAGCAGATTTGTCGCATTTTAGCAAATTATGAAATCTGCATGCCTAAATCCCCGATAGCTATATGTCATTTCTTATTTTCATCCGGGACTTCATGCATGGGCAGTCGTCATTGGAGTTAGGTTTTTTTTTACAAGGAATAAGAGTGACAAACGAGCATACAGTCCACCTGATGGTAAGTGGATGCTGTGGCCCATAAACATCTACATTTATCCTCTGTTAAGAATCAAAACGCAGATGCGTTGTCACCCCTGAGGACTAAGATAAAATGCTTCGTTTCAAGTAAAAAAGGGTCTCCGGATCTCTACACTTGTCATACGAAACGCAGCAATATTAAGCTGCTATTTTACGCTGATATCCTGTGAGAGCGTGGTCCTTCCCCGGTGGAGCCGACCCATTAGCGCTACAACCGTAATATAGTTACAGCGTGGCTCTACCACATATGAAATAAAACGCTTAAATATACAAGGTAATT
Source organism: Parnassius smintheus behrii (assembly GCA_036936625.1). Lineage (NCBI taxonomy): Eukaryota > Metazoa > Arthropoda > Insecta > Lepidoptera > Papilionidae > Parnassius > Parnassius smintheus. The sequence continues at coordinate 25,895,854 of JAUPFT010000012.1, forward strand.
CTATAATAATACAAGACCTATCCATTCTAAGGCATCTATCTCGATATTTTACCATAAAACTATTGATATAATTCATATTTTAAACATTATAATATGATGTGAGCTTAATATATAACTTGAATTCTTTGGTTTTTAAATTGAATTATTTCAGAAATATTGTATATCGCTTTTAATAAAATAACCACGAACCTATTTGTCGCATTAAAAATTAATGGACCTTCGAACCTCAACATAGTATAAATTAGACCCGTGATTAAATGTATTGTGGGTTTTTAAATGGTAGCTATAAAAGTGAATAATTGCATTTAGTGTGCAAACTTGCATTGCCACCACTGCAGTTTTCGGATTTAGCGCTTTAGGGACAAATTTAAATTTATTGCTGCATAATTTTTTGAAATGTGCACTTTGCGTTAACGTTCAAGTGGTACCTGAGAGTACAGTGTGATACACAGGATTTTAAAATTTAAATTTGCGCATAAATTTTAATATTTTTAACACTCTTGTGTGGCTCGGAAACTTAAGGTCAGCAATTTGTTATAGGAGATATAAATGAGAACGAGAAACGAAGAGAACATTTTATCTAGCGTAATAGTTATCTTTAACTGACTTCAAAAGGAAGGAGGTATTCAATTCGACTGTATGTTTTTTTGTGTGTTACCTCAGTACTTTTTTCTAGGTGAACCGATTTTAATAATTCTTTTTTATTCGAAAGCTGTGCACGTGCAGATCGTGATCAATCCATGCCAAGCGTTGCGATATAAACAAATTCTCCTAACAGAAGATGCTTATACTAAGTAGTGGACTGTTACGGTTAAAGAAATAAAAGTGATATTCCTGTTAATAGAGCAGAACTTGAAGGAGATTGAGGAATCAGTGTCCTTAAGAGAATTCCTACTAAAGATGATACGCAAGGCTTAAAAACATCCTAATATCAATAGAGAAGATGGATGGGTGCTTCAATTTAATTTGATTATTAACAAAATTAAATCCAAACCAAAACAAACCACTGCAAAACTTCAAGAAACTGTTAGCTCGTTCTGCGTAAACCAAACCAAAAATTAATATTCAAAAAACTGAAGCTAGCTGGTCTAACTATGACATCAGAACGTCAAACATCTCAGACCCCCTTGACCATGGGTGCAATGAAGCACCCGAAACGTCGAGATTTAGGAGTATATTAGTAAATCGCGACAAAATCCGTAAAAATAATTTTATTCAATGTGTAATGTCAGCGTAAATATAACAAATCACGGATGTAGATGTTTAAGTTTACCCTAAAACCGTCTTTACTTCAAAAAAAAACTAAAATTGTCGCTTAATTTAGCTTACACAACAGATGCTTGAACTATAAAACATAATCAGGATGCAACCTTCCCCAAGGAACATCCTCTTACAAATTAACGACGTGTTAAACAGCTAAGACAAAGCGCCCTAAGGCGCTTCCTCCGTCGACGACAAGCGAGCAAGTATCAGATGCACCGCAAGTCGTTGTCTGCTCTCAAATAAGTAATTAAAGAAAAAGTAAGTAAAAAGTAATTAAAGAATTTAAGATAAAAACATGCTGTAAATTATATAATTTTATATAATTTGTTTAATTATTAAATATTACATCATATTGTGACGGCACAATATTATTATTAATAATTAAATTCAATATAAAGGGGCGTCAAAAATAGTTTTAAAAGATATATATATATATTAAGCAATTAAGTTAAATTAATAAACATAAAGTTATTATATTTCAGAAATTATCCCAATAACATAGCAAATTAAAGGCAAAATTATTGTTTCTCGTAATAAGTAAATTTATTATAATAACTTGTAAAAATATTTAAAATAAGATAAATAATAGAAATACAAGTCAAAAAATATTATAAAATTAAGTTAAATAACGTTTATAAGATAATTAGAAAATTTGTTAAAAATTGTTTAAGTCATGGGAGGTGTTCGTGTATAAAAGAAAATTTTTCTAAGTTGTGGAAGGAGTTCACGTATAAATGAAATTTTCTAAGTTGTCGAAGGAGTTCATGTATTAAAGAAAATTTTCCTAAGTTATGGAAGGTGTTCACGTATAGACGTTTTATATGGATGAGGTGCCGGAGATACATACCTGCAGTTGTACATATAATGGGGTGGTCGGGAGTCCTACTGTAGCCTGAGCCGTACTGCCTGAAGTACTGTAGCACAATGACTAGTCCTATATTAGGGACTTATGATATTAAACTCAATGATACAAAAGCAATACTATAGAAGGTCTCCATGATGAATTTGCATTACAATAGTAGGGTCGTGGGTTCGAACCCTATATATGAATGACTTATGAAAGTAAGGTCTATGATTCAAAAGCAATACTATAGAAGGTCTCTGTGATTAATATGCATTACAATAGTAGGGTCGTGGGTTCGAACCCTATATATGAATGACTTATGAAAGTAAGGTCTATGATTCAAAAGCAATACTATAGAAGGTCTCTGTGATTAATATGCATTACAATAGTAGGGTCGTGGGTTCGAACCCTATATATGAATGACTTATGAAAGTAAGGTCTATGATTCAAAAGCAATACTATAGAAGGTCTCTGTGATTAATATGCATTACAATAGTAGGGTCGTGTATTCGAATCCTATATATGAATGACTTATGAAAGTAAGGTCTATGATTCAAAAGCAATACTATAGAAGGTCTCTATGATTAATATGCATTACAATAGTAGGGTCATGGGTTCGAATCCTATATATACATGACTTATGAAAGTAAGGTCTATGATACAAAAGCAATATTATAGGAGGTCTCCTTGATGCATAAGCATTGTATGGGGTGGTCGGGTGACTGACTGCTCCTAGTACTGTAGCAAAATGACTAGTCCTTATTAGGGACTTGAAAAGGAATATTATGGTGGCGTGTGTACTGCTTCACGAGCAATTGGTCCGAGGTAAACTTGGACTTGCTAACCGATGTGTCCTAGACATATCTAGACGCATTCCTGATGTTCTGGTCGATGGAGGTATACAATTAACATCTTAGTGTCGGTGGTAAGCGGGTTCGTTGTAGCAATACGGCTTTCCCGTGGACATCGCACACCCATACCGTTTGTGGGCAACGTCGTTGCGCATAGCGATGTGTCGTCTATCTTTCGGATGGGGATGATGAGTGTGTTTGGTAGCACTTTTAAGTGTAACAGGCATACTCAGCTTCATGTCTTAGTGCATTAGCGCTATGATACGTGGAGTTCTGTTCATTGGCGTCTTAGTAGCGTGCTACTATGATACGTTGGTGATATTTTTTATATAACAACAATACCAACTTTGTTACCAAAGTCGATAGGGATCATGTTGGGTGTGTTGTGAGGGGGCGCCATCCGTATGATAGTTGTATTGATGCTTACTGCTACTGGCGGTATTGCGTCTTGTGATGGATACACGGGTGTGCTGCGCCTGATTCGACGCTTTCTGTGGTTCTGGTCGATGGAGGTATACGGGTGGTGATGTCTGCTGGGATGTATGGGGGACCTTGGAATGGTGTAAGCCCGACGATAGTCGTATTGATGCTTGTTGCGTTCTGCAGCATTGCGTCTCTGCGATGGTTGTTTGGTGGGACGCTATTCTCAATGGCGCTCTCTGCGTCTTGGTTTGACTCACACCTAAGTAGCTTTGCCCAAGTCGGGTCCCTTCATTGCGGGGCTGCAGACTGTCTGCCCTCCAAGATGTTTTATATAACAATATAATATTATATCTCTGTAACTTTCCCACCTTTGAATGATTGAAGGCAACTTGTTGGTGGGTGAGACAAACATGATCGAAAATGCATTTACTCAACGTCAGTGACACAAACCCTTTCTGATGGCGAATTATTACTCTTATCTTATAACTGCCTTTTGGCTATATCTGCCGTTGTATTGGTTGGTGGAGCATATGTGTCGACCTCATGCGGGTGGTAGCTGGCGGGAGGATCTGAGGAGACTCTCAAGGCTGCGTCCGAAAGCCGCACAACGTGGGACCCCATTCCCTTGAGGTGAACGGTAGACTCATGACACGCTCTGCGGCTAGTAGCCGTGCTGATCATGCAATTGGTGGTGATGCCATACACTTACATCACGTCTGCAGGAGCGGCGGTCTGGCAGGTGGTGGCGCTCACGGAGGGTTTACGGCCAGTGTGCCTATTTGCCTAAACCGTGTGACGTACATTCACTGTGGCTGGATTCGTTCGTATTCTGTATGGCGTTTACACGCATTGACATGCGCGACTTCGGTCGATGTTTGTGCTTACGCACTAACAAGGGGCCAAGCCTCTTTTACTGGTTCGCCAGTTATTTTGCTGTGGACTACGGTCTAGTTCCCGAATTAGCGTTCCCTTCGGGGGGAGTGCATCAAAATGGTTGGTGCTCACCGTGCACGGCGTGTGTGGGGCCGTGTACCTCCCCTACATTTTTTTAAATAAATGTAGGAGAGCGAAGCCCTTGTATCGGGTATTTTTGTATAAATATATTGTGAGCCTTTTCCAAGCGGGAAGGGATAAATAATAATAAATTAATAATGTCAACCTGATACAAGTGGAAAAAGACGTTTTATGTTCTTAACCTTTTTCGAGCCCTGTCTTCGTGAACGGGGTTCACTTAGCTTATAAGGCACTACCAACAGCTTTCAATTGCCCTAGTGAATATTCATTCTTCCAAAAAACACCTAAAAGAACTAAGTTACTAAACAAACACAACGTAAATAAGGGTCCTAACTAAGACGATCACGCCAAAATATTATAAACGGCCTATTATTAAACCTTTAGAAAGATCATTTAGAAAGATCTAAATATATTTTATTAATCCTGGTCTCATATATATAATGTTATTGAAAAGGGGATAATTTTTAATATTATAAAATTTTTTTTATATAGAGGGGGGGGGGAATCGTTACAATATCCTTCGTAAACTCTAGTATGTCAGTTTACTTAAATCCAACTTTGAAAGAATTTAGTGTTCAGTGATTATATTGTGTAATTTTTACGTTAATTTTTCTACATTAACCTGCCAACCATTTGTAAACTATTTACTTCTCTAATGATTTCTTATATTTATTTACTTCTCTATTTTTCCCCAACTTAAAAACTTAAATTCCTCAAGGCATAAACCATTGTAACTTTAATGTATTTTTAATTCATAAATAAAAATATTTAGCACAATTAAAGCAGTTCAATCGCAAGAAAACTTCGATGTGATACATTTTTTCGAGGCACGGCACGGATAAAATATAAAATTTTCAAGTTCTTGAGCGACGCTTTCACAATTTATAATCACATGTACATATAGACTAGGAAACCTTTTCGAATCATTCCATATCAATTTGTTTTCTAATTTACTGAAGTCTAGACGAATGAAATAAAAAACACGTGACCTTTTGTACTTCTATTTTATTGTAGGTTTTCGCTAAACATTTATGGAAATGCTATTCTATATACAATATTTTAATAAGTGAAAACGCTGCTAAACATATTATATCATACATTTTTGCAAACCTAACACGGGAAAACATTTAATACCTTACATACACACTTAGTAACTAAACTGAAACCCATCTGACAGCCCTCTGTGAGTACATTCTGCGAGACATGTGCCTCCAATTTGTGATTGCTACAAAACATTATCTCGAGCACATAGTTCGAGTGCATCATATGGTTCCCTGCGTATTTAAACGGGGCATCGATAGCTTCTAGTGGACGCTTTCCAATGCAACCCTCGTCAATACGACACGACGCTTCACCTCAAAAACTTTTCTTCTCCAGTCTACATATATCAGCTGTTCGAGCTTTTTGGCTAGCCCACTGCCGCTAATTGATCCATTAGGTTAGCTTCTCTTCTTTTCTTTCCTTTTGTAACGTCGGCACTAGATGGTAAATCACACTGTTTCAGCGTTACAAAAACCTATTTACCCTTGTCTTAAAGAAAGCCCCATTGTACAATATGCTGAAAACTATTTGACTCAATTGCGCAAAGCTTAAAGACATTACTTTGTTTCATAAAGGGCTGATTTCTGATGAATGGAGAATCAGATAAAAGTTTTCCATCAAATAAATTATAATCTGATTGTATGTAAAAGTGAAATATTTTGTTCATGCATTTGCAATTTTTATTGTTTATGTTATAACTATTATCAAATGATTATACATTTTACTGGTACTTTGGAAATATCCCGTCGGCCTCTCAACGCTCGCAAAAATAGTTCTTTTTTGATATTTTAAGGTTAAGCTCGGGTGACCTTGGCCACCCTAAAGCTGCGTAAATTATCATGATGCATTATTTATTTATTTTTACAAAATATAGTTATTAAATAACATCCGACAGTACAAATAAACTTACAAAAGTTTTTCCATGTACCGCCGATTCGTAACTTCGACCATGTTCAATCGGTTCGCGTAGCGACAACTTACATAATACATGGTGTGACAATATTTTGACAATATTTTTTTTAACTATATGTGTACTACAGGAAAGGACAGTTAGTGAGTTTGATAAATAATATTAGTAATCGAGATATTTATGTTACGATTTTGTGTATCTATGTATATATTTATTAGTAGATTTGTATTTATGTATATTAAGTGTTTTAGTGTAGTTTTTTTAGTATAAATTATTAGCAGGTGTCGTTATCAATTTGTCTATAAAATACTGTTTGAGCTTATATTTAATATTTTTCTTAGTTAGTTCATTTTTTATTGCTTTTGGAATTTGGTTCAAAATAGCGGGAACTTGATATTGTAACCTAAATTTTCCATACATATTTTTATATTTTGGTATTTCTTACTTGCTATAATTTTCAAGCAGTAGTTGGTATTTCACCCTGTCGTGTACTGGTAGTATATTGCAATGATGAAAGAGACCATAGGGATTTTTTTTTAATTTATCTTTGATTTTGAGAGGGATGATACATTTAAGAATGCGCAATTGTAGCTCGTATATTTTTTCAAGGTGGGTTTTATACGTGCGTCCATAACTGCTTAACCCATACGAAACTATTGATTCGCCGAGTGCTTTATATAGTAACATTAGCATGTGGTAAGGTACTTTACTCTTGAAGAGGTAAAATTTTGCTAAGATTGCTCGTAGCTTATCACATACAGATTCAATGTGATAAGTCCATTTCATACGGTCATCGATTATTAAACCTAAATATCTACATTTGTCTACCACTTCAATCTGGGGACATTAACAAATTATAACAACGAATTAAATAGGTACATTAAAATCTTTATTTCCTATTTTCCATGCATAGGGATGAAAATTTTACTTTAAATTTGGCACTGCGCCACCAATTATGTAGGGCATATTTAACAAAGAAGAATAATTTAAAATGTTACGAAATTTATAATAACTTATTTAGTGAAAAAATATTACGCATCGATAGAATCTTCCCGCTTTTTGGTACGGGTTAAAAACTCAGAATAAAACTCATGAAACGTTTTATTAAATAAAGATGCAATAAATATTTACATTACGGTAGCTTTATAAAGCTACCTTATTATACCAGTTCTAAAGAAGAATATTTATTTATTGGATAACTTGTAATTATTCCCCTAGCTGGTTTGTAATATATTTTTATTTAAGTTTTATAATATTACGTAAAATACGTCAAAACTTTAATATTGAATTCATTATTAACGATCAAATCAAACGAAAATTATAACTATATATTATAAACTTATAAACTTTGCCAAGTTCCTAGTCGTTAGCAATTTTCATTATGTTTTATATTCGCATCTATTAAACGTTTTTATTAATTTTTAAGTTATTAACCCACTTCGACAAAAGTGATAATGTATTAACTACGAGTAAATAAACAAAATACATATAAATTACTACTACGCTACTCTGGAGGTGAGTCAATCTGGAGTGAGTAGCGTAAATTTTCATTGAAAAGAAAATGTTTAAAAATATTATAAATATCATGCTATAAAGATTTTTAAACTAAATTAATGGTTTGTTGATTAAATACGAATAAAAATTTTAGAACGAAATATCTTAAGTTTTTCTCCTCTCAGGCCCCGTTGTATTGGGTCAAGTTAGTCAGACCTATGGTCAAGCCAAGGGCAATATTTTTTAATGAAGGTAAATATAACGTAGAGTTCTTGGCTAATTACTGTACAATGTTCTTATTATTGTATGAAAGTCAAGTGAGCGGTAGAGAAGCGACGATGGCAAGACGTTGTTGGTAAATAAAATATTTTGAGAATTTATCAATTACTCGTACCGTGTAGTGTATGAATATCCATGTCATTCCGTGGGTGTCGACTATATTTGGGGAAAAGTGTTATTTTTAAATAACCGTGACTGTCGTTTCAGTTCCATAAAAATAACAGTGAAAGGTAACTCTGGCTTCGTCACTTCGATTACTCATTAGAAATGGATAAAAACGTTATTTTCTTAGCAAAACAACGGTTTTGTCCATTGCAATAACCGTAAGTTACCGTCGTTCCGGTTACAAAAAGTCACAGTGAAAAATCATCGTGTCTTTGTCACGTTGATTACGTTCGATACCTACTTGGAACATTAGAACGACTTATAACGTGACTACATATGCATTTTAAATTTATTAGGTTTTATTTCAACGGTCAATTTTTTATTACCTTCCTTACCTAGGCTTCGTGGCTATGTTATGAGTACCATTCTAATTATTATTTTTGAACTATAAGAATTTAATCTTACCTGGCCGATCAGTTGGTGTACCGTTCCAGTACATGTACCTTGTTACACAGTTACAAGGTACGCTTGGTTCCTTTTGTTTGGTTAAATCAGTGACAGAAGTAACGGAGAAAATATAGCGGTGGCGCGAAGGAAAAGTGTTATTTTGCACGTTATAACATCACGTAACAAAATAGTTCAAAATATTCTATATTTTAAACAGTATATTATAACATATATTGTAAACAAAAATAGACTCGTCAATGCAGTAACAACGTCTTGCGAATTTATCTGTGAAATATATAACTATCACAATTATTTCTATTATTGACACACCAGTCACTCACAGAACATGTAACGATTTTGAAAAGCTATTAATTACAAAAATTAACCACTGTTATACGCTAAAAATTATCAAATATCTAGGAGCTTACTTCTTGCGTTCCGACTTATGCTGACCTGTCATTCAAAATCGATTACAGAGTCATGAGATTTCCTATCCTTTTCTATGTCGTATTTTAACCATATGGCATTTTCTTTTCCCTTGCGTACTATGGCCGTCTACATATTCTAATTTTACGATAATTACATAATGTAGTTTACTTTTTCAAATACAAACATATTTTTTGTGTATTTTGTTATGATTTGATTAGTACACTGACCTCTATTTATTAGTTCGCTGGACTGGCTACGCCCTACAAAACGTTTGTGCATATTTGAAGCACCTCCATCGAGTGTACCGGGAACTAAATTTGACATAATTTGTAAATTACCGCTGTTTTGCTCAAAACGTCGAAAAGTATTTTAAAGCGTTTAACGAGAAAAAGCGTGCGTTGTGTACTCCGTATATTGTATTGTCAGTAATAGGTATAATAAAATTTTTTTAGTAACAATATAAAATTTTACAAATCACGCATACTATATGCGTGATTTGTAAAATTAGTTACCAGAAAGGAAGTGTGGTAACATTCCACAAGTAAGGGGATTTACAGTCTATATTAAAGTAATAATATTATTTGATAATATGGGTTCTTAAAATCTATCTATCTTCCTAAATGTTATTCCTAATATGTTTAGCTTTAAATTACCTATTTTTGATAAACAATAAAATTCAATAGGGTTGAAGAGTTTCTTGTCGTTAATACTTATCGATGTTTTTTCTACCTATATCAGTTTACAACAATGGAAGTCGCTGACAACAGATAATCATCAAATATTTATTAATTTACAAGTCGACTAACTCTATACTAAAACTGTGACTCAAAAGCATAAAACTTGTGAATTGGCCTCCGAAGCAAATTGATGTTTCCTAGTACGACGACTAAATGAATGGGCAACAATAAATTCTTTAAAAAATTATACTTTTTTTAATTTGTTGTTTACTTCCGTTTTTATACTCATTGGAACTTTTTAAACTTCTCTAGTGAATACCATACATAGCCAATGGTAAAACCCAGAACAACACCCGTTCTATAATTACGAAGAAAAACGTAGACTGATTAACGCAGCATCGATTTTGTTTTATATGAGGTATAAGTAAGTTTTTGTCTGAAGTTTATTTGGTGAAAGGTAATCGATACATTTATTTATTACATGGCGTTATATTAAAATGAAACGTAAATAGAATGATATGCTTGGAAATAGAATTACTATTGATATATGTCACATCGTCGTGTCTCCGTTATTAGTTACGTGGACTCTCACTAATGATTTTCACCATTTTGGTGCTGATACCAAAATGGTGAAAATCAAATTGCTTGAAAACATTTGATAATGACTTTGATCAAACAGCCCATAGCCACTACGATTATATGACATGTAAATAATCGAAGCATAGCCTATAAGTAGTATTATAAAAACCAATAATTTAAAATAATTGGAATAAATCATGATACCGTAGCGTAATGAACATAAAAATATCGTACTTTACAAACGAAACCGTGCTCTTGACTAGTAACAAAGACTTTTAAATCACTAGATATTAACCTTACTTTATTTATTAGAATTTATGACGTTATTTGAAAGTAAAATGGATGTAAATCAACTTCAACCGTTTTGATTAAATACATCTGCGAAATGGTGGAATGGTGCGAATGGGTCTGCTTAACTGGATAAGTATAACTATTCAAAGTATACTTGAATAAAATAGCAGCATAATGCTGCTGTGTTTCGTGTAATGAGTGAAACAGAACCGGAAATATACTTCACTGGTAACAAGACATTCCATTTTAGTCGTCAGAATTGACAATGCATATTTCCATTTTAATTCTTAAACGGTGATGAAAATTCAACATGGCTACTTCTTCGAGATTACTTAACCGAACTAGCAATTTTTATAGGAAATATATGAGTTTACTATTATTTTGGTTCGATATAAGTTTCCACTTGATCCAAAGTAAGCTTTATTTACTATAAATAATTTCACTATAGTTAAGGGCTGTGTGACATTTGTTTTAGTTCTCGATGGTGACAAACGCATACAGATGCGCTACAGAGCTTCCTTTGTTTAAATCCATAAATTTGTTATTGCGTTTGTCACTTCAATTTTGTAAAAAAAAAACACAAAGAGAAAAGCAAAAAACTGTCTTTTAAATATTAAAGGTGGTAGAATGAATTACATACCGCAAAAAGCAAACAGAATACAGCTAATTCTGAGAAAGTGAATCGCGAACAAATTAGTTGTTTACGAAATTCGGAGAGTACTCATAGTTTACAAAACCATCAAATTATATTTGCGAAGCCCATAAATAATTCTAAAATACATATTTTGAATAATCACAAACTTGTAATTAAGCTATTCTTGGTTATGTTAATAGCGGAAATATAACAGCATAATATAATAGTTGAAGAAGGATTGACGTAATATCTACCACGTGTAGAGCTGTGCTGCAGTTATATTAGTAGTATAGTTGTAGCACGAATGGGTCAGCTCGACCGGGGAAGGACCACGCTCTCACAGAATACCAGTGTAAAATAGTAGCTTAATGCTGCTGTGTTTCGGTATGGTGAGTGTAGAGAACCGGAGACCCATTTTACTGGAAACGAGGCATTTCATCTTAGTCCTCACGGTTGACAACGCATCTGCATTTTGATTCGTAATCGAGGATAGATGTCGATGTCTATGGGACACAGCAACCATTTAACATCAGATGGACTGTGTGCTAGTTTGTCAACCTATCCTATAAAAAAAACGTAAAATTTAGGCAAGCGAAATTTGAGTGACAGTTACAAAGAAATGAGGTATAAATGTAAGGTCAGAAATGAGGTATAAAATTTTGTGCAAGGTGATAAAATCATCACATCAACTATTTACATCGAGGGTCACCTGTATAGCCTTGCTTGGGTTGGTTAAAGGCATTCATCGTCTACAGTAATTATTTACTGTCGCCGGACAGCGAGAAACATTAATTCAAAACGACTTGCGACCTCAGCTCTTAACTATAAAACAAGTTATTAAGATGAGATATAGATTGCTTCAGGGGGGTGGTCATATTTGCTATAGTTGCCACTTAGTCAAGTGCCAACAGTTTTTTTACTTGTTACTAGAAAGGAGAAGTTCAGTAGCATATAACTCACTATAAAAAATTTCCACAAGGGAAGCTTACTGATTAAGCTAACATGCCAAACAGTATCAAATTCCTTTATAACGGCCCACGAAATAACGATGGCCTCACCAAAATTCTCAAGAGCTATTTATTTTATACACCGTCAACCGTATAATCGATTATGGAAATAATTAAATCTGTTGAAATTGTTATTGGACGGCGGCACAAAGACGTCTTTCCGATTTTGTCGGCTACTTCTCTGTTTTGAATCAACCTTAAATAGAGTTACCTGCATTTGTATTAAAATTTATTATTTAAAAAGATGACTCATGATGTCCAGCGGTAATTTCCTTGTCTATAAACTACAAAATGATCACTTTCATGAAGTTTGCCCAGTCCTACCCAATGCTAACATTTATAGACATAAATTACTGATATTGTACCCCGGGTTGTTGTGAATTTTGGAATTTCTTTGGCACCTACATCCAAGAAAATTGTGCATTATATATTATTAATCTTAGAACATTATATTATACCTTGCTTTAATAATTAATATAATTTTAATTTATTAAAAAAAAGTTTTCCCCACACTAGGATTTTGTCCTGTATCGTGGAGGCAGTTTACAAACATAAATTGCATAAGGACTGACCGTAAAAATAATAGTTACATGCGGGATTCGAACCCGTGGCCCCTAGCGCAGCAACTCATTGCTAAGCAACTGCACCATGGAACCTTCATAAAATAAGTCAATAATAATTATACTCAAGCTTTTATGGTAGTTTTAATCGACCATGAGAACAATATCATAAAAAATTAATACGCGTTTATCCGACGCAAACAGTTTGTACAAGAACGATACAACCTTCCCTAGAGAACGTCGTCTTTCAAACTAACGATGTGTTAAACAGCTAAGACAAAGCACGCGCTTCCTCCGTCGACGATAAGCGAGCACCTATCAGACGTACCGCACTTCTTTTTATATCTTGAGCTTATATAAATCGCACTAAGTATCTCACTTAACATTCTGCTTTCACCACAGTGAAAAATCACATTGAAAGAATACTTTATTATGAGATAATAGATATTATCCTAACATATTTAACACAATCCTGAGTATGGACCTTTCCTATTATAAGAGAGATTTGTAATAATTCTCAGGCTTAATTGAGGATCGCAGTTTGTTCTTCGCTATTTTTGGTGAATTTTTTTTAATATTATTAATATAAAAACCAACTTTCACCCTCTATAGCTTTTTCTTATTAAAGCACGTTTCGCCAGTTAAAGTCCTATTTTGCACACAGGATAAAGAATCCAACAAGGAGCGCCACAAAGCACTAGCTTAAGCCACCTGCAGCCATTGACTTCCTGTATCTCTTACCAGGTCTTTACTCCATCCAGTGGAAAAAGGCCACTCTACACTTCACTTGCCCGTACGAGGCTGCACTCAAGAAACTTTCTTTTTCATCGCTTGCCAGATATTCGATCTATATGGCTGGCTCGTTGCTTCTTCAGCTAACTGATCCGTTTAACTATTTTGATTACTCTGGTTAAACTGATAGCCTCATTACATAGTCTATCACGCAGAGAAACTCAGAGCCCTCTCCACTATTAATAATGTCCTCCAGACCGAATTTTGGTAACGGTGGCCTACCTCAACGAGGCTAGCCATCGGCGCAGGACAGGATTATTGTGCGCAAGCACAGGTGCACTCTCTATTCTTTCAATCTCATAATCTGATAGGACAGTAAACCGATACAGCAAAACCAATGGCTTTACATGCTTGCCGGGGCACGGGCGTGAGACACCGCCAACTTCCTGACTCCGGGCAGAAAATTATTGACGGAAAACTCAGTAATCGTTATATTTCATCATTATAACTTTTAGAACTATATAATATACAACCACCTCCACTTCAGACTCATCAGCACGTAAACAGTCAACTACTAGGCATGAAATTATCTCCTCGTAGTAGTAAATTTATTATTGACTAATAAATAACATATGAAAAACTTTATAAACTAACTGTGTTATACGCTATTGTAATAAAAATCAAACGTAAGTACGTATTTGTAAAAAAATTTAAAAAATCTTCCAATTTCGATTTGTTGCACTGTGCTCCAGGGTGCATGCTACTCCATTGTTCGATTGGACAGCACAATCCGCAGTTTTACAAATTTCCACTTTCGCACACTGACATTCTAATTGCTTGTTTTTTGTTTCCAGTGTATTTTTTGACTATTTTAAAAAAAAAAAAAATATATATAGTGCTATTTTCGTCGCCCCTTGTGTATCATAAAAGTAATTTCAAAAGCGAGGACTCAGACAACAGTAGCAATGGTAGCCTTTTTACCTTTTTATAGAAGTAAGAATGAAATATTAAGTAATATTAAGATAATTAACAAAATCGGGCGTTACTTTGCGGAAATCCATTATATGTAATAAAGATGTAAAAAATTATTTAGCTAAGATTCGTGTTATATAATATAATTGTGTCTGACCTATTTTGAAGAGCCTTACAACTTATCTGGCTTACACAAAAGATGCTTGAACTACAAAACATAATCAGGACACAACCTTCCGGAGAATATCCTCTTTCAAACTAACGACTTGTTAAATAGCTACAACAAAACACGCGTTTCCTCCGTAGATGACAGACGAGCAGCTTTTAGATGCACCGCACTCCTTTGTCTGCCCTGAGCTCACGTAGATTACATTAAGAGTCCTTACACCTACCTGCTAACATTTAACTAGTACAGTGAGAAAAAATCAAGATATAAACATGTTAATGATTTCATATATTTACGCGAACACTATACATTGATTAAAGGTCTTCGCACATTATAACAACTCCACGCCAACGCGGCAGCAACTCTACTCACACTCTCGATGAGTAGTCAACTAGTTGATCCACCCAATGGTCACTAGTGGACAACGCGGTGTCAAGGAGTGGGCAACGCGGTGCCAACGAGTGGGTTATTCAACAGACAACTCGTCTAACCTCAGTTTTCGGTTAAATTTTGTCCAAAGAAGTCGTGTTGCTTATGAAATGTCGAACTTTACATTCAGTGAACTGGCGATTATAGCTATTATATTTGATAATGAAAATGAACGAAACAGCAGGAAAAGAAGATATTGGGTACATGATTTGTTGCGACAAAGGAAATCAGAAGGGGAATATTGGAATATCCGGAAACGTCTGCTAGATGACGAAGAAAAATTCTATATCTATTTCCGTATGCCGAGATACTTGTTTTATTATATACTTAATATTATTGAGGACGACATCTACAAAAGAAACACGCGATTTAGAGAAGCTGTATCACCGGAAGAAAAGCTGGCAGTGACATTAAGGTAAGCAATAAGAAACTTTTTTATAATTTATATGTATTTATTTATATATCAAGTTAAAGGATAAATCAAAGCAAAGCAATTTTACTTTAATTGTGTTAAGAAGAACCATCAACCCTCGATTCTTCCATAGGCGTTGTATTTTGCTGTTGGGTGCTAGCGGTGCTACTACCGGTAGTACCTGCATTTAGGTTTTGAGTTGTGTAGCCAGAAGTTCCTGGTGCAAAAAAATCATCATAGTAACAGTTTCGATTATTTTGCAGTTCTTGTATTTCAGCTTCCGAAACTAAATTAAAAATTCTTGACTTTAAAAGTGCTTGATTATAGGTAGATAATTTTTTTACTGTGCTAGAAATACTTAAAAAAAATTTATCCATTTCGTCATTCTGCTTTCCATCTTCATCGTTTTTTTTTTTTAATAAATATTCCATTAAAACCGCCGATGCACTTGTTTCTTGCAATTTCTTTCGTTTTGTCGTTTTTGGAATGTCAGGAAACACTGATCTAGATGAATCGTACATAGACACCGAAGATTCAGGACGCTCCGAGATAATTGACGAGTCTTGAGATTCTTCATTATTAGTCACATTGGCAAGAATTTCCGCAGCAGATAAGCTATTTTCATCATCACCATCATCTGTGTTGTCCACTGACGTCACTGTAGACCGTTCTTTATAATGTGGTAATAAAAAAGACATTTCAGTTTCATATTGCCATTTTTTATTAGTATTAGCACTCTGACCACTTTTAGTTGCTTTCTTTTTAATGGCTCTTCTATGATATTCCCTTAAGTTTTGCCATATCTTCTTACATTCTGACGCTGTAACAAAATAATATAAATATAAAGAAAAATTGGTTGTTTCAGGTACTTGATTAGTGGCTGTTCATTTAGGACTATGAGTTCAAGCTTTCGGTTAGGCGAAAGTACCATCCGGTCGATATTAAAAGATGTGTGCAATGCGATTATAAATACAATGAAGGGGAAGTTCATGCCCACACCTACTACCGAAGACTGGAAAAGAATCGCAGATGGTTTCAATAAAAAATGGAATTTTCCAAACTGTATAGGTGCCATCGACGGCAAACATGTAAACATAATTGCTCCTCCTAGCAGCGGCTCGCTATTTTTTAATTATAAAAAACACTTCTCTATCGTCCTCATGGCTGTCGTCGATGATAAATACAGATTTATAGCTGTCGATATAGGGGCCTATGGCAAGAATAGTGATGGCGGAATTTTGGCATCGTCAAGATTAGGAAGAGCGATTGAAATGAATACATTTAATATTCCAACTGACACACCATTACCTGGTACTGAAATAATAATGCCACATGTTTTTGTAGCCGACGAAGCGTTTCCTTTAAAAAGGAATTTATTGCGACCATATCCACGTTCAAGTGGCATTTCAGAAAAGGAAAGAATATACAATAATCGCTTATCGCGAGCTCGCAGAGTAGTTGAAAACGCGTTCGGCATCTTATATCAAAAATTTGGAATTTATAATAAGAATTTGCATTTACACCCAAAATATGTTGATATTGTGGTCTTTGCGACGTGTATTTTACACAATGTCATGCGGTGTTATAATATAACATCCGATGATGAAGTCAACACAAGGCAGAGTTCGGCCAATAATGATGATGAACAGAGATTACTAAGTAATCTAAGTACAATTCCAGAAGATATAAGTGAATCTTCGGCATCTGCTTTTGAAACTCGTGATAAGTTTGCAACTTATTTTCAATCTCCCGAAGGACGAGTTCCGTGGCAGCATTTAATATAGATCATGTATAATTAATATGTAATAATCGTAAGAAGTTGGTTATAATATTATTGGCTTATTAAGAATATTAAACAAGTTTCTATACTAAGCTGGGATTTTATTACTGATTACCTATATTAAATAAACGTAAGGCACTTTATTATAACATACAGAAACCCAAACTAAAAAAAAAATATATATGACGTAGATTTAATATTTTATATCAGTAAATTCTGGGATTTTATATTACTGTATGTGAAAAAACTAATTTTTACGATAAACCAAGATTTTTCGAGTGTCCAAGTAGAAAATCGTAGGTACTGTTAACTGTACAATAACATACCTACTTTTTGGATGTAACAGGTTGAATTAAATTTTCTCAACAATGTACTTTAATGAAATGACTTATAAGTTTTAACATTATTATTAATATCTATTAGAATCACACATATTTATTTGTTCGATAGCTGAATTTCTGTAGATTATGGCAAAATCAATAACTCAAAAAAAAAAATTCTTACCTGGTTGCGACAATACAATAGCGATTTCATTCCATGCCTTTTCCTTCTTATGTACGTCACTATATTTCGGATCACGAAGGTCGTATAGTAGCGGATATTTTCGCACTTCTTCTATCAACTTTTCTTTCAGCATGATTTTCGAAAAATTATCACCGTGTACCGCCAACGTGCACTCCGTCCTTCGATTCTATAGTGAATGATGGCGGGTTGGCGGGCGGGGGGAAGGCACGGGGCGGACGGGTGGGCTGGCAAATGGTTGCCCGTCACGCGTCAGTCGCAAACGCATAGTCGTTACGTGGACAACGTTTGGTCGTTGCGTGGACGACGTATGGTCATTGCGTGACAAACGTGTCGGGGTTGACCTCTAGTGTACGATGCGTAGGCCACTCGTTGTACACTACTTTATAATCATTTTTTGAAATTGAACCTTGAACATATGATACAGGGCTTAAATTTCAATGTCTAGCATAGAGTCGAGTCGCCGGTGAGTTGTTATAATGTGCGAAAACCTTTAAACTACTTTTACGGATTTTATCGCGTTTTTTTATATTAATTTTAATACCCGACGTTTCGGGTGCTTTCCAGCACCCATGTTCACGGGGGACTGACATGACTGACGTCCCGATGTCAAAGTTAACCCGGAGTACCTTCAGCTTTTTAATTAATATCTTTGGTCCGATCTACGCAAAATGAACTAACCGTATTTTGAAGTCTTGCAGTGGTACGCTTGGGTTTAGTTTTAATTTTATTAATTATAGGATCCCAAGCAGCTGGTAGTACCCAGCCTCCTCCTCTATTGAAATTAGGATGTTTTTTAATTTCAATAGCCTCACGTATCATCCTTGGTAGGAATCGATGTTCTTTTGCGAGGATTTGTGGTCTATCAAATCTGATGTAATGGTTGAGGCCATCTAGAATATGATCGCAAACTGCAGACTTCCCGGAACGTTGATGCTTCACGTCAGCTATGTGTTATTTTACGCGGGTTCTAATTGATCTGACCGAGTGAAGCCGACCACAGTCGAGCGTGTGCCTGCTATAATACCATATGTCAGAGGTGTCACAGACAAGATTGGCTACATATTGAAGCGAGCTTCTATTAGAACATTCTACAAGCCGCCGAAGAAAATTAGTCAGTTCTTACCATCCGTCAAGTGTCATATTCCTCTACAAGATGCAGGAGTGTACAAGCTTGATTGTGATTGTAGTCTCTCATATATAGGACAAACAAAAAGATCAATTAGAACCCGCGTAAAAGAACACATAGCTGACGTGATGCATCGACTACAAGGAGATTTGATTTGAGATTTGGAGATTTGATAGACCAATATGATACGTGAGGCTATTGAATTTAAAAAATCATCCAAATTTCAATAGAGAAGGAGGTAAAATTAAAACTAAACCCAAGCATAGCAAGACTTCAAAATACAGTTAGTTTATTCTGCGTAGATCGGACCAAAGACAATAATTAAAAAGCTGAAGGTACTCCGGGTTAACTTTGACATCGGGACGTCAGTCACCTCAGTCCCCCGTGACCATGGGTGCTGGAAAGCATCCGAAACGTCGGGTATTAAAATTAATATAAATAAAACGCGATAAAATCCGTAAAAGTTGTTTTAATCGATGTATAGTGTTCGCGTAAATATAAGAAATCATTATGTAAACCAGTACGGACTGGAAATAGCAAATAAAATACGCCGATTATAAGATCTAAAGACCAAGCGCGCAGGATACATAACAGCTTTAAATTTCTTGAAGAGATGTAGAGATCATAATCTCATTCCTAGGTGTGTCAAGATATCTACTAAAAAAGACATTCGAGGAAGCGCTAAGATCTTAAATCAGGCGAGTAAAAAGTTATTAATAACGGTGATTCAGCAAAAACGTACCGATCTATGTTTCATAAACAAAACCATAGACAATTCATCCGGTGAATTAAAGACAGTTTTATCGACATTTGATTATAAGAATTGCATGTAAACTTTAGATAAACGTGAAATAACTAAATACAACGAATGCAAAAATAAACATATTGATAAATACCAAAAATTAACAACTAAATCAAATGTCCAACATCAATGGCAACGTAAGAACGAAACGACCACAGACACGAATAGTAAACAAGGCGTGGTCTATAACCCGTCAAAACAAACTCTGGACGACGCCACATTAAAAGTTTTAGGAAGAGGTTTTAATTACGCAATTACACCGCGAGGAATCCCGTATGAAGACGTAATCTGTAGTGTTGAGGATTGTCTGTATAAAAATAATATTGGTAATGAAGATTTAGAGGTCATACGCCGAGACATTTCGTCTATGTTACGTCGAAGTACAGCGCCGAAATTAAATCTTCCCAAAATGAATTTAACGCGTTAAAAACCTTACGCAACAGACCAGAGTTTACGATTCTCCGCGCAGATAAAGGAAATGCTACGATTGTAATGGATACGTCGGATTACAATTTTAAAATACAAAAACTTTTGTCGGATGAAAATACATACCGTAAGGTCAAAACAGACCCTACAACTAATACGCTTGCAATATACGCAAGTTGTATGGGTTACCAAAAATACACAAACCTAACGCTCCATTACGTCCAATAGTGAGTCAAATCGATTCGCCAACTTACAGAATGGCTCAACACTTAGCCAAAATATTATCACCACTCAGAGGACACACAAGAGCACATACTAAGGATTCATAGCATTTTGTCAGTGAGATAAAAGACCTACGTCTTGCTGACAATGAAACCATGGTCAGTTTTGATGTTCAGTCTCTATTTACATGCCTACCTGTTGAAGACTGCATCTCAATTATAACTAGAAAACTAGATGAAAATAACATACCACCAGAATATGAAGTACTACTAAGACATTGCCTTACATCTGGCTATCTATTTTGGAAGGAAGAGTTTTACAAGCAAGTAGATGGTGTTGCGATGGGCTCACCTGTATCTCCCATTGTCGCCGATATATTCATGTAAGACTTTGAGGAGAAAGCCCTCCTTACTGCACCTGTTAACCCAAGGTTCTACAAGCGGTACGTAGACGATACTTTCACAATTTTACCATCGGACACAGTAACTGCATTTTGACAACATCTTAATTCCATAAACCCTAAAATTCAATTCACTATGGAGTTAGAGGCAAATAATTCCTTAGCTTTCCTAGATGTGTTAGTCATCCGAAATCCTAACAACACCATAGGTCATACTGTGTATAGAAAAAAGACTCATACAAACCGATACTTAAATGGTGAATCTCACCATCATCTTTCACAGTTAGCTACCGTGGGCAAATCTTTGTTTCAGAGAGCACGAGGGATCTGTGACAGCAAACACCTGGCCGCCGAGCTTCAGCACGTCAAGCAGGTTCTGCACGACAACAAGCTTCAGGTTCCGCGCCTCCGTCACAGTGACTGAGTGAAGCCGGCCACAGTCGAGCGTGTGTCTGCTATACCATATGTCAGAGGTGTCACAGACAAGATTGGCTTGATTCAAGATGTTGAAGCGAGCTTCTATTAGAACATTCTACAAGTCGCCGAAGAAGATTAGTCAGTTCTTACCATCCGTCAAGTGTCATATTCCTCTACAAGATGCAGGAGTGTACAAGCTTGATTATGATTGTGGTCTCTCATATATAGGGCAAACAAAGAGATCAATTAGAACCCGCGTAAAAGAACACGTAGCTGACGTTCCGGGAAGTCTGCAGTTTGCGATTATATTCTAGATGGCCCCAACCATTACATCAGATTTGATAGACCAAATATCCTCGCGAAAAAACATCGATTCCTACCAAGGATGATACGTGAGGCTATTGAAATTAAAAAACATCCTAATTTCAATAGAGAAGGAGGCTGGGTACTACCACCTGCTTGGGATCCTATAATTAATAAAATTAAAACTAAACCCAAGCATACCACTGCAAGACTTCAAAATACAGTTAGTTCATTCTGCGTAGATCAGACCAAAGACAATAATTAAAAAGCTGAAAGTACTCCGGGTTAACTTCGACATCGGGACGTCAGTCACCTCAGACCCCGTGACCATGGGTGCTGGAAAGCACCCGAAACGTCGGGTAATAAAATTAATATAAATAAAACGCGATAAAATCCGTAAAAGAATAAAAATATGCTGTAAATTACATTATGATTAAAATTGTAACCTACTAAATTATTAAATATCATAATACACTAACACTATTGTTATTTAGCTTAACCCAACCTTCGAAATAATACAGTGATATATAGTCATTTAAACTTTAACTTTATTTCGCTAACCTATAAACTATTTACTTCTCTATTTTTCCCAGGGTTAACTTGCAAAAAAAATGCCACTTGGTATTGGGCATTGTAAAGAAAAGCTTTAATGTATTTTTCAATATATAAATTTAAAAAATTGACACAATTAAAATGAAAATAATTATATCCAAAAAGTTTTTTTTTATATCTTCGCTACGTACAACAATTATATATTTAATCAGCAATTTAATCGCAGGAAAACTTAAATACATAGTGTGTATAGTAGTAGTAGTGATACATTTGTTCGAGACACGTCAAACAATAAAATATAAAATTTTCATGTTCTTGGGCAACGCTTTAGCAAGTTACAAGTACATGTATATAGACTAGGAAACCTATTCGAATCATTCCATTTCAATTTATTTTCTAATTTGTTCAAGTCTAGACGAATGAAATAAAACCTTACCATACTTCGATTTCACTGCAAATTTTCACTAAACAAAAATATAATAATTAAGTAAAGTAAGTAAAGTAAAGTAGTTGATAAATATATATCATACATGTTGAAAACAAATAAAAATTTAACACGTCCACAGTAATTTGTGTTACAAATATAAATTTAACACTTGCATACAAATTTTACCGTCGTAACCGTCACAGTTCAGTACAAGTCCATAGCGGAACATAGGCCACTCACTTGTGATTACCATAAGGCATTATCTCGAACATGTAGGTCGACTGTGTCCACCGATTACCTGTGTAATTAAATTGGGCGTTGCTCCTTCTAGTGACGGGTCGTCAAAGCTATCCTTGTAAATACGATACAACGCTTCCATTTAAGAAATTTTCTTCCCTGTTGGATATCAGCTCTTCGAGCTGGCCGATCCATTGCCGGCAATTTACCCACTAGATAACTTATACTAGCTTCTTTCGTTCTTTTCTTTCTCTACTTATTATAAAGTCGGTCCTATAATATGGTAAATCGCACTGTTTAAGCGGTACAAAGCACATTCACCTTAGCCTGAAGGAGGCCACTTGGTACAATGTGCTGCCAAATATTTCATTAAATTACAGTAAGCGTTACGAGAAACGAACAAACCGTTTAGTTCGAATGTGTAAAATGTCGTTCTTACAGAATGTGTTCTCACAGAGACATTTGGTAATACTTAAAGTAAAAGGTTGATACCCCACACCCACCCTTAGACAGTAAAGGAGCCTAAACCCTACTACCTAGCAAAGATCAAAAGGTATAACTTTATCTTATTAAGGCACTGACCCCTATACTTGTATATAGAGGTCAGTGTATTAAGGGCTGATTTCTTATCATTATTAGATTAAAATCGTCAATAAAATAAATTATAAACTGACTGAATATAAAAGTGAAACAATTGAAATATTTTATTGACACAACTGAACTCCTGATTTGATTATTTTGTATTTTTTATGTTTAAAACAACGTTTATCTGATGATTAATAATTAGAATTTTTATAAAAAAAAACTGAATCAAATGAACTGAGAAACACCTATTTCTACATAATAGTTTCTGAAGAAGATGCTAACACATAGTTATCGAATTATCGATGATATACGAACAGAGAACGTATTTTTTTACGAATAAGGTTGACAAACGAGCATACAGTCCACTTGATGGTTAGGGGATGCTATTTTTAATCGAAAATATATATATATATATATATATATATATATATATATATATATATATATATATATATATATATATATATATTCGATTAAAAATCAAATTTAGATGCATTAACACCCCTGAGGGCCAAGATAGAATGTCTCGTTTCCAGTAAATATAACACGTATGAACGTATTTGTTCTGGAAATTATATTAATTTTTGAAGCCAATTATACATTTCTTTAAATTTTACTGGAAATTATATTTAACGCTTGTGCGTGATTAAAAGGGTATGACAAGTTCAAGGTAAACACTATAATGTCGTTGAAATAAGTAAATCAAATTTTTATCTCTATTTTCCACCCAAAGGGAAGAAATTTTATCTTTTAACTCATATGAGACCACCGCTGAAAATATCCTTTTTAATAAAATAGAGTAACTTAATGCGGCGCAACCGATTTCTAATAGCCTATTTTTTAATAAAAAAAACCATAGTATGCGTCGACAGAACATTCTCCTCTTTTGTACTGGGTTAAAAAATCTGCCTTGACATTCATAAAATATTTTATTAAATAAAATTGCAATAATTATTCACATTACGGAAGCTTTATAAAGCTAAAATAACGTCCTCAGAAAAATATTTATTTATTCCATGACTAAGTACAAATGTATTTCTCTAGCCGATTTGTAATATCTTTTATTTCAATATTGTAATACAACTGTAAATACGTCGAAACTTTAATATCAAATTCATTATTAACGATCTAACCAAAGGAAAATTAATATCTATTTTATAATCTTTGCCAAGTTCCCAGTCGTTAGCAATTTTATTCTGTTTTATATTCGCAGCAATTAAATTTTTCTTATGTCGTTTTTAATTATTGTATTACTTCGACAAAAGTGATAGTGTGTTAATTACATAAATGAAACACATAGCTACTATGGATAACAGTCCATGAGCAACTTATGTGCATATGACTTCAAGTAATTACCAGGGTAGCAGAAGTTTTTATTAAAAAAATATGTTTTAAAAATATTATACAAACTATTTAAGTCTTTCGTTCTAAAGTTTTAGATTAATTTTTTAAGTTTTTCTTTCTACAGTTTTAAGGTTTCATTTTTATACTTTCGTTTTATTACATACGGTTAAACCTAGTTAACTTTTCTTGTTTTCTAAAGAGTAAATAATTTTAATAACTTTTCGAACTTTTACTAACAATTACTATATTGGGCTAAAGAGCTAAAGAGCTTTTGACTTAGTGAAGCATAAAAAAGCATAGTGTTCTAAATACAAACATATTTTTTCGCGTATTATGTTATGATTTGGTAATGAATTTAATCAAATCTTGGATCAAATAGCCTATATAGCCTCTTTGATTCATCTTGTAAATAAACAAAGGATAGCCTATAAGTAAGAGAAAAATGATTAATTTAATGTAATTTAAAAAATTCTAGTTACCGTATCGCAAATAAATTTGTTGTGTTCTCTGTTGACGAAGTAATCTGTCAGAAACTGTTAAATACCTTAAATACATCCACACTTTAAGGAATAATGTACCTCGTAGCATAACAATAATCAAATTGAGGGTTATAATAATTAAATAATTAGGGGTCATTGTAGAAGCGTGCTCGTCGCGACCCCTGCCAGCCCTTTTCATGGCTGCTATTCTACACAGCTGCGCACCCATGCGAACGAGGATTAGGGCGTCCCCCCAAGGCGACGCACACCAGCTCGTCCCCGTTGGCGCCTCCGGACGGCAGTAACAGAACCACAGTCGGTCTGTAGCATCCGAAGCTGGAAGCTTCAGGAAGCAGATACTAGGGACAAATATCACACGAGGGTAGCCGGAAAGCTTGACACCATCGATGGCAGGAAAGAATGTGTGAAGAGAACATGGCAGAACCTTATGGATGGAATGGTAAGTGCAGCGGAAGAAGTATGTGGTACGACAAAAAGAGGTAGTAGTAAAAGAAGAGATGCATGGTGGAATGATGAAGTGAAAGAAGCTGTAAAAAAGAAGAAAAAAGCATGGTTAGACTACTTGGCCTCTAGTAACGATGAGCATATGAGAGAGAAGATGAAAGAAAGATATAAGCTGCAGAAAGTTCATGCGAAAACATTGATTGAGGAAGTACGTGAAAGGTGTAGAATAGAAGCGGACGAGAGGTTGTCGCACAACTTTAGGGAAAACTCCAAACTCTTCTGGAAAGAGGTTGGAAGGTCCCGGAGTGGTGCGACAGCTTTAAGAATGAACAAAGTGCTTTCGAGAACCAATGACGTCCTCTCAGAAAAATCGGACGTCATGCAGCGATGGAGTGAATTTTATAGAGAATTGTATGCGTGTCATGATCTTAGTGAAGGATCCGGGGGTGACGCCGTGACTGGCACGCCAGACACGGACCTCGATGATACTGAGGTCATCAGCATGAAAGAGATTGAACGTGCGATTCGAAGTTTGAAATGTGGTAAGGCTGCGGGACTAGACAGAGTTACTGCTGAAATGGTCAAATACGGTGGGCCTCGCGTCTGGGACAGCTTTCATCTGCTGTGCAATTTGTGCTGGCGGACGGGAGATGTCCCGGATGATTGGCGATCCGCGGTCATTGTGCCTTTATATAAAGGTAAAGGTTCACATTTTGACTGCGGGTGCTATCGGGCGATCAGCTTGACCAGTTTAGCAAGTAAAGTTTATTCGAAGGTTTTGACACGCAGGATGCAAGAGAAATCGGAAAGATTCTTATGGGAGGCACAATGCGGATTTAGACCTGGAAGAGGATGCACGGATCAAATGTTTTCTCTCCGCATGATCACGGAGAAGCTTCTGAGTGTTAACCAGAGGATTTTCTGTGCTTTTGTGGATCTGGAGAAAGCATTTGATAAGGTTATAAGGAAGAAAATGTGGGAACTGTTGCCGGGATATGGTGTGGATGGTCGATTGTTAAGGGCTGTGCAGTCACTTTACTATGACTGTAAAGCCTGTGTGCGGGTAGGGCATGACCTGTCACCCATGTTTAGCGTCCAAGCGGGCGTAAAACAGGGTTGTGTCATGTCTTCCTGGCTGTTCATACTGTATCTCGACAGCTGTTTACAGAAGCTGAAAGATAGCTGTTTGGGTGTGAAATTGGGTGACATAAAAGTTAATTGACTGCTGTATGCTGATGATGCAGTGCTTATTGCACCATCAGAAGCAGAACTGCAGGCATTAGTCACGTGTATGAAAGAGGAATGTGAAATTAAAGGTCTCCGTTTGAATGCTAATAAAACTAAGGTTCTGGTATTTGAAAAGGACGAAGAGAGAACGAAATGTGAAATATGGGTAAATCAGGAATGTCTAGAACAGGTAAATGAAATTATATACTTGGGGAGTGCTTTCAGCCGGGATGGAAGATGTGATTTAGATGTGGATAGGCGTGTCGCTACCGGAAACAAAGTCAATGGTGCCCTGAATGCATTAATAAAAAGGCAAGGCGTGGTGAAGAGTGCACGCCTTGCAATACATAACGCAGTGTTGGTACCGACTTTGTTATATGGCAGCGAAACCTGGGTATGCCAGAAGAAGCATAAAAGCAAGTTGAATGCAGTGAAGATGCGATCTCTTCGTAAAATGTGTGGCGTTAGCATGGCCGACCGAAAGCGAAACGATGAGATTCGCAATATGGCAGGATTGAAAGATGACCTTATCACAAAAATTGATAGGGGCGTACTCCAATGATTTGGGCACGTTGAACGAATGAGTGAAGACCGAATGGTGAAGAAAATATGTAGAGCGAAAGTTAATATTAAAAGGTGTCGAGGTAGACCGAGACTAACTTTCGAAGACCATGTGAGCAAATTGCTCGAAGAGGGGAGGGTCAAGAGTACTCGGATACCTAGACGTGCATGTATGAAGAAGTTAATGAACCTGAAAGAAGCGAAAGAGGTATGTAAGGATCGTGACACTTGGCGAACTGTTCTCTCTGGCTACCCCGTTAGGGATTGTGCGTGACGATAAGTAAGTAAGTATAATAATTAAAGTTAAAAATAAAGCAATAAAAACAAAAAAAGGGTTTTATAAATGAAATTGTGCCTTGCACAAAGGCTTTCAAAACACTAAATATTATCCTCACATCATTTATCCCACGTTAAGACGTTATTTAGGAGTGTAATAGATGTCAATTAATATCATTCGTTTTTGATTAAATAAATTTTATCTTGTAGAGCTACAGCTGTTTATATGCAGCTCGAATAATTCGGCCTCACAAAGGTAGAATATAGCTCTCAAACAACACTAACATGAAAAAGTAACATAATACTGCTGTTTGTATTGTGTGTACACAGAACTGGAAATCTGTTTCACTGGCAACGAGGCATTTCATCTTAGTCCTCCCTTAGGGTTGACAATGCATAATTCCATTTTAATTCTTAAGCGATGATAGATGTAGGTGTCTATGGCCTACAGCTTTCATATATCATAAAGTGGACTGTATAGTCGTTTAACACACTTAATTCTGTAAAATAAATAAAACCTGCGCTTGTATTTGTGTACGCACTTCAAAACTTCTTTAGGACATAACATTCTTCTTTTATATTAGATACTTTACATAGTAGTAATAATAATATAGTATACTCATGCAGCCCGGCGGTGAAACATTACAAAAAAACGTGACTTGTTTTTAATACCGTACTAAACTTCTCCACTACTACGTCAATAAAGAAGTTTCACTTCAAAATTGCCAAAACTGCAACACAGTGTTAATAAATTAACAGTCTCGAAACGGTTTAAAAATGAGTATGGTTTAGACTACTTCAAAGAGGTTGATGCGCCGTAGAGCATCTGTTGTTTAGTACCATCGGGTGGTTTGTTATTTTGTTTGTCACTTCATATGTATAACAAAATATAACGTCTTTTCTACAATCGATGATATAGATAGATGAGTCCCATATAGATGATGTAAACTTAGGCAAATATATCGTATACGAGGGTGGATTGAAAAGTACTCGGCCTAACCAAGAAAATAAACACATACTAAATCAGTTATATTTTTATTTTTCTACATAATCACCATCAAGTTCAGTACATTTTTGCCACGTCCCCTTCCAAGCATTTAGACCGTTGAAAAAAAATGATTCTTCCTTAGAGTCAAAATATGCGTCTACAGCTGCTTTGACCTCGTCGTTTGTCGAAAATCTTTGACCTCCCAAGTGCTTTTTTAGGTTAGGGATCAGAAAGAAGTCTGATGGTGCCAGATCAGGTGAATACGGCGGATGCGGTAACAGTTCAAAGCCACAGTTGTGAATTTCAGCCATTGACTGTACTGACGTGTGAACACGGGCGTTATCTTGATGAAACAGGACTTTTCTTCTGAGCATTCTTCGACGTTTTTCTTTTATTTCCTCTCGTAAACGACGTAGTAAGGTGCAGTAGTAATCAGAGTTTATAGTCTGACCCCTTTCAAGATAATCAATCATAATCACACCTTTCGAGTCCCAGAATACTGAAGCCATCACCTTATTTGCCGACAAAATCGACTTAGCCTTTTTAGGGGGTGGTGAACCAGGTCTTCTCCACCATTTTGATTGTTGTTTTATTTCCGGTGTACAGTAATGAACCCATGTTTCGTCCATAGTAACAAAACGATTCAAAAAATCATCTGCATCGGCTTCAAATAACTCCAAACAGTCACGGGAAATAGTCAATCGCGTCCTTTTTTGTTCAACTGAAAGCGGTCGCGGAACCCACCTCGCAGACACCTTGTGGAAACCCAACTCGTTGACAATGATGTTTTGAGTTCATTCATAAGAGATGCCTATAATCTCGGCTATCTCTCTAATTTTTAATCTGCGGTCTCCCATTATTAAATCAAGTACTTTTTTAATATTTTCGTCAGTAGTTGACGTCGAAGGCCTTCCAGAGCGGGGTTCATCTTTCACAATCTCTCTACCACGCTTAAATTCTGCTATCCATTTTTTGACGGATGAATATGACAGAGCATAATTGCCTAATGTACTGACCATGTCATCATGGATGGCTTTTGATGATAGCCCCTTCTTATGAAGGTACTTAATGACGGCACGCTGCTCGATTTGCTCCATTCGCGGAAATTATGTCCGATTACTTTGTTAATAAATTTATAAAATCACAACTAATTATCGCACACGTTTTGAACTTCACACAATGAACTAGTCTGAACTGAACTAAATAATGTGGGTAGATTTGATTTTTAGAATTGAATGGATCTGTGTTAGGCCGAGTACTTTTCAATCCACCTAGGTATAATATTGGCATCACGATGATAAAAGTCCCCGACCGTTATTAAATGATATTCCATTTTCTATATTAGAATTATCTAGAACTTGCAGTTACTGCACGCAGGATGAACCCTTCATTTCTCTCTAATGGCATAAACCGAATTCCAAAGGAAGCGATTGTCGAGTCGTCAATTAAACGATTAACATCGGAGCTCCCACACGTATAGTAGGGTGGAGCGCCTTTGTATGAAAAATATTTTTTTCTTATTTTAAATTCTATTAGCGCGGGATTAGTGCATTATGATTAAAGTAAATTTACTCTTTTTTTTCAGCTCAATTGAATAACATATTCTGCTTCCGCAGGGGCCTTAAAGTTTAATGTTTTATTCAAAAAGTTTAGTATGTTTGGGCGAAGCTTAACAATGAATATGAGTTAACTAGAGATTATAAATTAAATATAATTTTTACACGTGGTAGAGCCATGCTGCAGTTATATTTGTAGTATGGTTGTAGCACGAATGGGTCGGCTCGACCGAGGAAAGACCGCGCTTTCACAGAATACCAGCGTAAAATAGCAGCGTAATGCTGCTGTGTTTCATATGGTGAATGTAGAGAGCCGGATAATTTTTTTATTGGACCCGAGGCATTCCATCTGAGTCCTTACGGGTGACAACGCATCTACATTTTGATTCGTAATCGTGGATAGATGTAGATGTATATGGGCCACAGCAACCACTTACCATCAGGTGGACTGTGTGCTCGTTTGTCACCCTATCCTATAAAAAAACCAATAATATTGTTACGAGCTTGAGGTTCGTGACAATAAAAACTGCCGCTGGAATTACCAAAATTAACTTTTTAATTCACTTTACACTAATTAAAGCTTAGAAAACTAATAATTAACCACACTGATTCACTTTATTTCGCTCCGAAGCTTCACTTGTCTCCCCAAATCTAATACTTCCCCGATCGCACCTTTCAGCGCCTATAAATACACATTAGCACCGAAACATCCAGAACATTCAAGTAAATACGCACAAGACGTCGAAAGTTCGAGTGTCGGCTTCTAGAAGCGTATTCCTTCGTTTCGACACTGGATGGTGCCGTCGGTTGAAAGATTAGTGATGTCATTTTCTGGAAAGTCCCCCTCGCTCTCGTCCCTGACACAACACGACGTCAACTTAGGCGCGCAACAATATAATCAGAATACCAATAAAGTAGTGCAATAAAAAGTGAAACAAAATTCAATCATATGTTTTAAAAATCAAATCGTCAGTTCTCCTTAAAATCTCTCTTTGTTTAGAATTTTGGCACTTTTTTACTGGAATTTATGGCACCCAATCGTGATGAATTCTTACACTGAGAAATGACCTCGTCTGTCGTCACATTTTCCTGATTCAGGAGCCGGGTTCTCGGTCTTTGTAGCCTTTTATAAGGAGTCAGAATTTACTTTAGTCCCATCACAACTTATTGCTAAAAGATGTTTAAGGAAGTACTTTGCTTTGCTAAGAACCCTGTAATTGCTGATCCTACTGCTTTCGCCGGACTAGTGCTAGGTAATAGATAACCCATGTAGAGAGAACCCAGTTCATGAATCAGGGAAATGTGCTCTTTAACAATCATTATTCTCTTATATTTATTACCTTTTCCCGAATATTGTCTAATCTTTATGAATACAGCTTCTCAATAGACTCAAACAATTTTTAATCTTTATGAATAGAGCTTCTCAATAAACTTGAGCAATTTTTTACATTTTAACTGGCAGGCGTCAACATTTGTATAACTCGTGTTCTAGTTACGGTCGGAATAGACACAGTTTGCCAGATATTTTCAACAATAGGTGCCACAATATCTCCTATTTTTGAAAATATTGGCTCTTTCAGTTTTAAGTTGCAACTTTAGTTGATATCTGGTCCACTCGTAATACTTAATCACATCCTCATACGTTGGTAAAGTGATCTCTTTAATATCTTGGATATCACCAAAAAAGGGACGCTTGAATGCACTAAAGGTTCTTTCCATGCTTCAAACAACCAAGAAATATTGTAGAAAAGATAAAAGCGCGACCTTTAAGATTAAAAAGCAATAGTATACTGGCAGTGACACGATAAATGCGCGACAAATTATCTCCCGCACGTGCGTCAAAATTGCTTTCCGCACGCACCAGGTCATTAGACCTTGATTTGAAGTAAGTTTACGTAAAAACTTAATCTTCTTTTGATTTATAATCAAAATAAACTATATTATAAATTAAAAATTAAAATAAAATGTTACAATTTATTTAATAATAGCATATTTACATAGCGTCAATCCTGGGTCGAATGGAATCGATCCAAATAACATTTTGCATGAGTTAATTTGATTCCTAAAGGCACCTTTTGCGCATTATTAGATCATTATAAGGTAAAAAAAATTTGCTCCACCCTAACGTACAGTAAACCGTCACTTCACTGAATAAAGTTGCTATATGCGATGGTTTATAATATATACAAGTTATTGTTTATAATATAAACAATAACTTGTTTTAAAACGATTTCTTGTATTTAGTGTTATCCCTCATAATTTTCTGTTACTTTTAAAATAGAATCAGCTATTGGTACAATTGGGTTCAAAACAGCGAAACCCATGATGAGGGTGGAATTACAGCAAAACATGAAAGCGGATGGAAAACTTACGTCCGTCAGAAACTCTTCAATTTAGTCCCAGAGACTAGACTTCGTAATACAGGTATCCGCAATAGAAACAATGAAGTTGGTGGTAATCATCATTATTATCATTACAGCCCTTCACAAGTCCGCGGCTGAACATACATGCCACAAAGCACGATTCTGAGCCACTTGCATCCATCGACTTCCTGCATGTCTTACCAGGTCGGTACTCCATTTAGAGAGGAGTCGCTCTACGTTACGCCTACCGGTACGAGGGTAGTCTCGAAACTTTTTCCCCGTTGGTTGTCTGTTCTTCGAGCTATATGGCCAGCTCATAATAATAAATAATAATAAAAATCGGCGTAGGAAAGTGACGATCCCATCGCCCGCTGACTTTACGGTTATGTGACAAAACTGCTACGTCAGCGCAGTCAGTCAGCACCTTGCTAAGAGGGGTGAGCGCCGTGCCTCGGCAAAAATTGAAGGTACAAAGGCCCGCTTGTGCATATGGCCTCACCATGAAATGGCGCCAGGTCTGGGCGTCTCCCTTTAAATAACGCCCGCTATGGATGATGGAATACAAAAGAACGCGCAAAGGGCCGCTGCCTGGAGGTCGCCAGGGTGCTTCTGGAGCTGGCGCTGGACGCGACAGCATATTGACCGACAGCCGAGCGCGAGGTAATGCACGACCACCCAGCAGCCACTCGGATCCATCATCCCCACCAGCTTACTTGGTGTCGGCAGGGTCTTCGCAGGCCCGCAGCCACTTCACTACTGGGATCACTCATTTGGTTCCTAAAGACCAGGGTACCACAGACCCGAGCAAATACCGACAATATACAAGATATTAACATCCATTTTGAGCGGACTCTGAGCTGGACTCAAATCAGGTGATGTCGCGCGCTCAAAATTGATGTCGGGGCGGTGGTCGTGGAACCAAGAAACCACTTCTCATTAAAGCGATCACTGGCAAAGTGGTGAAACGCAACCGTAGGAACTTCTCCGCTGCCTGGATATACTACAGAAAGGCATTCGACTCGGTACAAGATTGACTATACAGTTAGAGACTTCCTCGAGTAGTGTATGGGGCAGTGAAGTACGATCCTTTGTCATCTGGACGAGCGGATGACGTCTGCGGAAAGCCACGTAAGGATAATAAGGGGTATCTTCCGGGGCGATCGTCTGAGTCTAATTTGGTTCCGCCTTTCTTTGTACTCTCGGTACTTTACTGAAGGGCTCCGGGAGGGGTATTCAGCTTCGGAAAGGAGGTACAAAAGTGACCCACCTTTTCTATATGGATGACCTCAAGTTGTTCGCCTGCAATCCCTCCCATCTTGTGGAATTGCTAACATCACTTGTGATTTTAGCAATTCTATTAGAACGGAGCTGGGAATAGATAAGTGTGCGGTCCTCCATGTTGAAAGGGGAAGGGTTTCTAACTCTGAGGGCATAGATTTATCTATGTCCGTCAACTTAAAGGCCCTTTCCGAGATTGAAACTTACCTACCAATACTTGGGTATGTCACAGAACATCAGTATCGATGAGGCCTGTATGAGGCAGTCAGCTTGCGACGTGTTTTGTGTACGCTTGACCAAGTTGCTTAACAGCCTTTTGTTTGGTGTCAATAGGACACACGCATATAATAGTTCGGTCATGCCTGCCCTCATGTATACCTTTGGCATACTCAGGTGAACTCAGACTGAACTTAACGCCCTGGATAGAAAAGCCCACACTACTATGACGTCCCATAGGGTGCATCATCCGAAATCGATGGTAATGAGCAGTAGCGAAGCCTCCATAGAAGCCGAAAAGCCGGGCTTGCCTTATCAAACAGAATCAATCAATAATATCAATCAATAATATCAACTAATAAAATAACTCGTAAACAGTTTCAAAATATTTCAAATTTCCCGCGCACTCCACTGTTCGACACAACATGTCGATCGATGACCTCGAATTGCCTTAGCGATACTGCTGCTGTCATAAAAAATGAGTTTTAATAGAGCGATTAGTTGTCTTCCTCGCCCGTGTGGATTTTTTACGGGGCTTTCGAGAAGACGATCGGTCTCTTTCTAACCTATGGCAAAATATTCTATAATGAAATATAACTACGACTGTATATATTATAGCAATTAGTATAGTGATTTAAAGCCAGGCTTTAGGAATGAATTTATCAAAAGCGGAGGCGCGCGGGCAATACGTTTGCAAGTTCATTTCACATTAAATGTTTATTTACTCTGTGTATTTAGCTTAAGCGATTTAATATTGCGAGTTCAAAATTTATGTATTCTTTTAAAGATTTTTAGTGAAAATGGAGGATAATAATGTTCCTTGTGATGAATTGTGAAAGTGTGTTAAAATGCTTATCGGAGAGGAAAAGTAAAAATCTTTAAACTTTGTTGAGATAACACACAAGGTCAAAAGTATATTTCAGACTTATCAATTATCGCAATTAAAAAACGGTAATTGGTACAATCAAAACGTTCAGCAACATTTCGCGTGGACGTAATTAAATCTTTCCTTAAGAAAGCGAGACGATTCCACTTATCTATTATCTATTAGAATGTAATTTGTTTTTTTTTTTCATTTTGTACATAATTTGTTTGTACTTTGTTTATGTTTTACTTTTGTTCATGTATTGTTTTGGATGTAAATATTTTTTTCTTTCGCTTAAACAAACCCAAACGGCTTTCTTCAAAGCCACCGAAGCTATGCGATCGCTCATATGTAATACAATCTATCTAGCAGTAGTATACCTTCTATGTGCTTTATTAAACACGTCCTTGACAGCACTGAATATGAAACTGCAGCCTGGAGACAGATCAAGATTGGTGTATTTTTATAAAACTGCTAAAAAACAACAATATATATTTTTATAAATTTATAACTTGGGCTTGCCCTAGTTTGGAGCTCTAGCTTCGCCACTGGTAATGAGGCTGTACTTGCCGCGAAAATATGGTTGGCGTGGCTTTTTGAGCACGCTCACCATGCATAATCGCGAAGTGTGCAGCCTCCGTAATAACTCGCTGGCGAGATCGGGTGATTAATTCTATAAAGACGTCATTTCTGGTGATAAAGGACTTACCCCCTATCGTTAGCCAACGAGCAATGGCAAGACCCGGCAGTGCAGAGCATTTCCGATCGGGAGACCGTATGGAAGGAGAAGGAGCTCCACGGGAGGTTCTACAAGGCTCTAGATGAGCATTACGTAGACATAGTAGCCTCCCTCTACTGGCTACACTTTGGTGACCTTTTCGGAAAACTAAGGGTTGTCTGTGCAATACAAGATCAGGTTATTAAGACCAACAACTATCAGAAATACATCCTAAAAGATGGCACCGTCGACATCCCGGTGAGTCACCTAGGCATGTCATCATAGGCATGTCACGGTTGTTCGGCGCTTTCTAACTCTGAGCTCTTGCACAGGCCCAACCTAGTAGCCAGAATTCTTCACCAGGAGCTTGCTCTGCAAAACGGTCTCGTGGACCGGAAACAGCCGTATTACAAGTACTTGCTGGAATCCGTGCCCGAAAATGGGCCGGGCCATCATCACAAACAGGACTATTCTTGCGAGTAAGCCTGATATTGTTCTGATGGACCAGGCACGATTAAGGATATTATTGGTCGACATTACCATTCCGTATTACGAGAACCTCGTGAAAGCTGAAACAGATAAGCAAACAATATATCTGGACCTAACTCACGAGGTGACCGACATGTGGGGTGGTCTGCCGACCGAAATTATTCCTGTAATCGTTTCTGCAAACGGGCTAATCCCAGTCAGCATTTCGGGTCATCTGAGGTGGCTGGGACTCCGTGACGGACAGCTCCAGGTTCAAATGTAAAAAGCGATGCTCCTCCATACCGCCCGCATCGTCCGCCGATTTCTTTCCCTTTCCCCCTAATCTTCGGCCGTTTGGTCTCCCCTGCCGAGGGCCTCCATCTGGTTTATCTCCATCCAGCTTATCTAAGAAAATAGTAGGGTTTGACGAGGGAGTTCTATAAATACATATTACAATCAATCTGTGTACAGGAATTTCAATTCCACAAGCTTCAAATGTATTTGGTGTTGCATAATATTGTAATTTATTAATTTATCTATATTTTTCAATTTATAAAAATACCGTAATTCAAACATTATTTTCAAAGATTATGTCAAACTCTCAAAATGACTCTCAAAAACAGCACGTAGATGCGGCTCAGAAGGGAATTTGGTCTGTAGTTCTTCAAAAGAGCGTAGTTGCCTTTCTTGAAGAACAAGAATACCGCACTTCTGCGCCGCGCCTCCGGAGTAGTGCCACCATGGAAGACAGTATTGAAGAGCTTCTGAAGGACAAGGACAGACCGCGAACTCAAAAAGGTCGTGGGTTCGAATCCGCCATTCGACTACTGGCGTGAATCACTAGTAACACAAACAATTTAAGCTTACCACGAGTGGTTAAGAGGAATATTAGTAATGTTTATAGCATTGTTAATATTCTTTTTTTTTAAATCAAGACATATAATTATGTGTCACTGTTTATGAAAAATCGGCAAAACTTTGCCTAGCAATAGGGTTGTCAATTATTAGTTTGGTAATAAAACTAGTGACATTTCGCGGTATTGTATGCGCAAGCGTAAACGTAGTTAGTCCGTTAATAGGTTATTGCCTATAAAAATAATAAGTTTACTGTATTTTTACCCTAAAACCCTGACAGATTTCCCATAAAAGGACATAATGTTCAAAATGTCTGCTTAACCTTGCCTACCTTCTTAATAAAAAAAATTAAAAGTTTTACACTTTATGACATAGGTTGGTTATAACAAACCAATACTTTATGGGAGCTTGCTCTGCAAAACGGTCTCGTGGACCGGAAACAGCCGTATTACAAGTACTTGCCGGAATCCGTGCCCGAAAATGGGCCGGGCCATCATCACAAACAGGACTATTCTTGCGAGTAAGCCTGATATTGTTCTGATGGACCAGGCACGATTAAGGATATTATTGGTCGACATTACCATTCCGTATTACGAGAACCTCGTGAAAGCTGAAACAGATAAGCAAACAATATATCTGGACCTAACTCACGAGGTGACCGACATGTGGGGTGGTCTGCCGACCGAAATTATTCCTGTAATCGTTTCTGCAAACGGGCTAATCCCAGTCAGCATTTCGGGTCATCTGAGGTGGCTGGGACTCCGTGACGGACAGCTCCAGGTTCAAATGTAAAAAGCGATGCTCCTCCATACCGCCCGCATCGTCCGCCGATTTCTTTCCCTTTCCCCCTAATCTTCGGCCGTTTGGTCTCCCCTGCCGAGGGCCTCCATCTGGTTGGGTTTTTATTTATTTATATATTATTTATTTATTTATGTTAGTATATGAAATATGTATTCAGGTATATTTATCATTTCCTTTTATATATTTATTCAGCCCAACCAGATCAGATTACACTATTAATACCCGATAATAATAATAATAATCTTTATTTGCAAGGATATGGTTGTACACCATTGTGTTCGAGTATAATTTGTTCCACATATTCTATCAGTGGTGTGCAAATATTAATGTGCAATATTTATATCCTGTTTACTAATTAAATAAATAAAATTTTCATTTATTTATTTATTTATATATTTGCATAAAACATGGACAGATAAGGATGGTACAATTCTTAAAGCACAACATGTTTGCTATGTGATTGTGATAGCATGCAAATTTACATAAATAGCACATATACAAATGAAATTTTCTAATCATAATACAAAACAATTAGACATATAAAATAATAAATAAACAAAGATTATCAATTCATTAAAAAATATATATCATT
Organism: Parnassius smintheus behrii; assembly: GCA_036936625.1. Taxonomy (NCBI): domain Eukaryota; kingdom Metazoa; phylum Arthropoda; class Insecta; order Lepidoptera; family Papilionidae; genus Parnassius; species Parnassius smintheus. The sequence continues at coordinate 25,934,267 of JAUPFT010000012.1, forward strand.
TACATTTAACAAATAGGTCTCTAATGTCATAAAATTGATTTTCATTGAGATAAGTCAATAATTTTTTTTAAATATATTATTATTATTCGATTTGATTTCATTTGGTATTTTATTATAGATTCGAATACACATGGTTAAACAGCTTTTGCTATATTTGTTTGATCGCGGTACATCATCTAATACAAGTCTATTTGCATTTCTTTTTAGTCTTATATTCATATCAGATGCCTTTGTAAACAGATTATTATGTTTATGTACGAAATTACAAACTTCGTAGATATACAGAGATGGTAGTGGCAACAAACCTAGGCTCCTAAATATTGGTTTGCAGGATTTATCCGGTGCGATTCCAGCAATAGCTCTAATGCATTTCTTTTGTGCAGTAAATAATCTCTGTTTATCTGTACCATTGCCCCATATTACAACACCATAACGTAGTAAAGATTCTATGTAAGCGTGATACGTTAGAACAGCAGTTTTTTTGTCTGTAACATTTTTTACTTTATTAAGTGCATAAACAAATTGGTTGATTCTACTGCATAGTTGATGTATGTGACCTCCCCAGCTTAAATCTTGATCGATTATTACTCCTAGGAATTTGGTTTGTGTTACTTCGTTTAATTTATCGATATTAAGATTAAAATTGTATTTTGTATGTTTTGATTTATTAAATTGAATGTAAGTTGATTTATTAAGATTAATTTTTAAATTGTTTTTGTCTAGCCATTTAATAATTGTATCAATTGTGTTGTTAATGTCGATTTCATGATTACGTATTGAATTGTTTTGCTTCTTATTAGTGCTTACAATTATTGAAATATCGTCCGCGAATAAAATACATTTATGACTGATGATTAGAGTTATATCATTTAAATAAAGAAGAAACAATATTGGACCCAGCACGCTGCCTTGAGGAATGCCATGTTTGTTCTCTTTATAAGAAGATGAGAAGGACAGCATTTCCTCTCCTACAATCTTTTTTATTACGACACATTGTCTACGGTTAGCTAAATAGGAAGATATCCACTTTAGTGGAAGTCCTCTGACACCGACCATTTCCAGTTTTCGTAATAGTATGCTGTGCGCAACGAGATCGAAGGCTTTCGATAAATCAAGAAATAATGCTGTGGTTAAAAAATTATTATTTATTTTTGTTAAGATTGAACTAATGAGCTTAAATGTGGCTAATGTTGTAGATTTTTGTTTCTGAAAGCCATATTGGTCATTCTTTATTAAATTGAATTTCTTGCAAAAATCTAGTAATCTTTTGTACATACATTTTTCTAGTATTTTTGACAATATTGGTATTAATGTAATTGGACGATAATTGGTAATATCATTTCTCTTACCCTTTTTAAATAATGGCTTTACAATCGACAATTTTAATGTTTCTGGAAAAGTACCACATGAAAATGACAAGTTAATTAAATATGTTAAAATAGAGACTAATTCATTTACAGACTTCTTAATTATTTTCGTATTAATACCGTCATATCCTTCCGAGTTAGTGTTATTAAGAGATAGGATTTCTTTTTTAACCTCTTCTTCTGTCATGGGCTTAACAAACATTGAGTTAGGTAGTGATTTTTCAATACTAGTATAGCTGTTTGGTTTATTCATTATTGTCAAATTATTAGGGAAATCAGTAAAATAATTATTGAAAATCGAAGCTATGTCAGTAGGATTTTTAATCAGTTCATTATTTATTTTTAAATCCGTAACGCCATGGTCGAAGTTTGAATTTGAGATTGCATTTCTTATCACAGACCATGTAGCTTTACATTTATTTTTGCTTTTGTGTATGAATTTTATAGTAGAATTTCTTTTCGATCTTTGAATACATTTTTTCAAAATCTTTGAATATGTGATGTAACTTTTCTTATTTAATTCTGATTTATTCCTTTAGTATCTATATCGGAGTAATCTTTTAGTTTTACAACTTCTTTTTAAACCTCGACTTATCCAATTGTTTGTAGTATTATTATTATTTATCATTATTCTAATAAGTGGAAAACATAAATTATAAATTAAACATAGAAATTCATGAAATGTATTAAACGCGTTATTTATATCAGTCTGTAAGTATATATCAGACCAAGATATATTCATAAGACATTCCCTAAATTTCCGTATGTTCTCAGCGCAATAGTCTTTTTTGTAAATAAAATATGCCGTGGTCTTTAGGGTTTTTCTTTTTATGGGGATTTCCAGTAGTTGCGCTGTTTCATGGTCAGACTGGTATAGAGGTAGAATGGTAGCCGTTGCGTCTGTGATGTTGTTTAAAATATGGTCTATACAGGAGTTTTTCCGGGTCGGTACCTTAATGTGAATGCTTAGATTGTAGTTGTGACATAGATCTTGAAAAAAATTAGTAATATTTCCCTGTTTTAAAGTATTAATATTAAAGTCACCAGTTACAACTAGCTTAATGTTTGGCTTATGACTGCTAAGTAAGTCATATAAAAGTTTGTCCAGCTTATCTAAGAAAATAGTAGGGTTTGACGTGGGAGTTCTATAAATACATATTACAATCAATCTGTGTACAGGAATTTCAATTCCACAAGCTTCAAATGTATTTGGTGTTGCATAATATTGTAATTTATTAATTTATCTATATTTTTCAATGTATAAAAATACCGTAATTCAAACATTATTTTCAAAGATTATGTCAAACTCTCAAAATGACTCTCAAAAACAGCACGTAGATGCGGCTCAGAAGGGAATTCGGTCTGTAGTTCTTCAAAAGAGCGTAGTTGCCTTTCTTGAAGAACAAGAATACCGCACTTCTGCGCCGCGCCTCCGGAGTAGTGCCACCATGGAAGACAGTATTGAAGAGCTTCTGAAGGACAAGGACAGACCGCGAACTCAAAAAGGTCGTGGGTTCGAATCCGCCATTCGACTACTGGCGTGAATCACTAGTAACACAAACAATTTAAGCTTACCACGAGTGGTTAAGAGGAATATTAGTAATGTTTATAGCATTGTTAATATTCTTTTTTTTTAAATCAAGACATATAATTATGTGTCACTGTTTATGAAAAATCGGCAAAACTTTGCCTAGCAATAGGGTTGTCAATTATTAGTTTGGTAATAAAACTAGTGACATTTCGCGGTATTGTATGCGCAAGCGTAAACGTAGTTAGTCCGTTAATAGGTTATTACCTATAAAAATAATAAGTTTACTGTATTTTTACCCTAAAACCCTGACAGATTTCCCATAAAAGGACATAATGTTCAAAATGTCTGCTTAACCTTGCCTACCTTCTTAATAAAAAAAATTAAAAGTTTTACACTTTATGACATAGGTTGGTTATAACAAACCAATACTTTATGGGAGCTTGCTCTGCAAAACGGTCTCGTGGACCGGAAACAGCCGTATTACAAGTACTTGCCGGAATCCGTGCCCGAAAATGGGCCGGGCCATCATCACAAACAGGACTATTCTTGCGAGTAAGCCTGATATTGTTCTGATGGACCAGGCACGATTAAGGATATTATTGGTCGACATTACCATTCCGTATTACGAGAACCTCGTGAAAGCTGAAACAGATAAGCAAACAATATATCTGGACCTAACTCACGAGGTGACCGACATGTGGGGTGGTCTGCCGACCGAAATTATTCCTGTAATCGTTTCTGCAAACGGGCTAATCCCAGTCAGCATTTCGGGTCATCTGAGGTGGCTGGGACTCCGTGACGGACAGCTCCAGGTTCAAATGTAAAAAGCGATGCTCCTCCATACCGCCCGCATCGTCCGCCGATTTCTTTCCCTTTCCCCCTAATCTTCGGCCGTTTGGTCTCCCCTGCCGAGGGCCTCCATCTGGTTGGGTTTTTATTTATTTATATATTATTTATTTATTTATGTTAGTATATGAAATATGTATTCAGGTATATTTATCATTTCCTTTTATATATTTATTCAGCCCAACCAGATCAGATTACACTATTAATACCCGATAATAATAATAATAATCTTTATTTGCAAGGATATGGTTGTACACCATTGTGTTCGAGTATAATTTGTTCCACATATTCTATCAGTGGTGTGCAAATATTAATGTGCAATATTTATATCCTGTTTACTAATTAAATAAATAAAATTTTCATTTATTTATTTATTTATATATTTGCATAAAACATGGACAGATAAGGATGGTACAATTCTTAAAGCACAACATGTTTGCTATGTGATTGTGATAGCATGCAAATTTACATAAATAGCACATATACAAATGAAATTTTCTAATCATAATACAAAACAATTAGACATATAAAATAATAAATAAATAAAGATTATCAATTCATTAAAAAATATATATCATTTACATTTAACAAATAGGTCTCTAATGTCATAAAATTGATTTTCATTGAGATAAGTCAATAATTTTTTTTTAAATATATTATTATTATTCGATTTGATTTCATTTGGTATTTTATTATAGATTCGAATACACATGGTTAAACAGCTTTTGCTATATTTGTTTGATCGCGGTACATCATCTAATACAAGTCTATTTGCATTTCTTTTTAGTCTTATATTCATATCAGATGCCTTTGTAAACAGATTATTATGTTTATGTACGAAATTACAAACTTCGTAGATATACAGAGATGGTAGTGGCAACAAACCTAGGCTCCTAAATATTGGTTTGCAGGATTTATCCGGTGCGATTCCAGCAATAGCTCTAATGCATTTCTTTTGTGCAGTAAATAATCTCTGTTTATCTGTACCATTGCCCCATATTACAACACCATAACGTAGTAAAGATTCTATGTAAGCGTGATACGTTAGAACAGCAGTTTTTTTGTCTGTAACATTTTTTACTTTATTAAGTGCATAAACAAATTGGTTGATTCTACTGCATAGTTGATGTATGTGACCTCCCCAGCTTAAATCTTGATCGATTATTACTCCTAGGAATTTGGTTTGTGTTACTTCGTTTAATTTATCGATATTAAGATTAAAATTGTATTTTGTATGTTTTGATTTATTAAATTGAATGTAAGTTGATTTATTAAGATTAATTTTTAAATTGTTTTTGTCTAGCCATTTAATAATTGTATCAATTGTGTTGTTAATGTCGATTTCATGATTACGTATTGAATTGTTTTGCTTCTTATTAGTGCTTACAATTATTGAAATATCGTCCGCGAATAAAATACATTTATGACTGGTGATTAGAGTTATATCATTTAAATAAAGAAGAAACAATATTGGACCCAGCACGCTGCCTTGAGGAATGCCATGTTTGTTCTCTTTATAAGAAGATGAGAAGGACAGCATTTCCTCTCCTACAATCTTTTTTATTACGACACATTGTCTACGGTTAGCTAAATAGGAAGATATCCACTTTAGTGGAAGTCCTCTGACACCGACCATTTCCAGTTTTCGTAATAGTATGCTGTGCGCAACGAGATCGAAGGCTTTCGATAAATCAAGAAATAATGCTGTGGTTAAAAAATTATTATTTATTTTTGTTAAGATTGAACTAATGAGCTTAAATGTGGCTAATGTTGTAGATTTTTGTTTCTGAAAGCCATATTGGTCATTCTTTATTAAATTGAATTTCTTGCAAAAATCTAGTAATCTTTTGTACATACATTTTTCTAGTATTTTTGACAATATTGGTATTAATGTAATTGGACGATAATTGGTAATATCATTTCTCTTACCCTTTTTAAATAATGGCTTTACAATCGACAATTTTAATGTTTCTGGAAAAGTACCACATGAAAATGACAAGTTAATTAAATATGTTAAAATAGAGACTAATTCATTTACAGACTTCTTAATTATTTTCGTATTAATACCGTCATATCCTTCCGAGTTAGTGTTATTAAGAGATAGGATTTCTTTTTTAACCTCTTCTTCTGTCATGGGCTTAACAAACATTGAGTTAGGTAGTGATTTTTCAATACTAGTATAGCTGTTTGGTTTATTCATTATTGTCAAATTATTAGGGAAATCAGTAAAATAATTATTGAAAATCGAAGCTATGTCAGTAGGATTTTTAATCAGTTCATTATTTATTTTTAAATCCGTAACGCCATGGTCGAAGTTTGAATTTGAGATTGCATTTCTTATCACAGACCATGTAGCTTTACATTTATTTTTGCTTTTGTGTATGAATTTTATAGTAGAATTTCTTTTCGATCTTTGAATACATTTTTTCAAAATCTTTGAATATGTGATGTAACTTTTCTTATTTAATTCTGATTTATTCCTGTAGTATCTATATCGGAGTAATCTTTTAGTTTTACAACTTCTTTTTAAACCTCGACTTATCCAATTGTTTGTAGTATTATTATTATTTATCATTATTCTAATAAGTGGAAAACATAAATTATAAATTAAACATAGAAATTCATGAAATGTATTAAACGCGTTATTTATATCAGTCTGTAAGTATATATCAGACCAAGATATATTCATAAGACATTCCCTAAATTTCCGTATGTTCTCAGCGCAATAGTCTTTTTTGTAAATAAAATATGCCGTGGTCTTTAGGGTTTTTCTTTTTATGGGGATTTCCAGTAGTTGCGCTGTTTCATGGTCAGACAGGTATAGAGGTAGAATGGTAGCCGTTGCGTCTGTGATGTTGCTTAAAATATGGTCTATACAGGAGTTTTTCCGGGTCGGTACCTTAATGTGAATGCTTAGATTGTAGTTGTGACATAGATCTTGAAAAAAATTAGTAATATTTCCCTGTTTTAAAGTATTAATATTAAAGTCACCAGTTACAACTAGCTTAATGTTTGGCTTATGACTGCTAAGTAAGTCATATAAAAGTTTGTCCAGCTTATCTAAGAAAATAGTAGGGTTTGACGAGGGAGTTCTATAAATACATATTACAATCAATCTGTGTACAGGAATTTCAATTCCACAAGCTTCAAATGTATTTGGTGTTGCATAATATTGTAATTTATTAATTTATCTATATTTTTCAATTTATAAAAATACCGTAATTCAAACATTATTTTCAAAGATTATGTCAAACTCTCAAAATGACTCTCAAAAACAGCACGTAGATGCGGCTCAGAAGGGAATTCGGTCTGTAGTTCTTCAAAAGAGCGTAGTTGCCTTTCTTGAAGAACAAGAATACCGCACTTCTGCGCCGCGCCTCCGGAGTAGTGCCACCATGGAAGACAGTATTGAAGAGCTTCTGAAGGACAAGGACAGACCGCGAACTCAAAAAGGTCGTGGGTTCGAATCCGCCATTCGACTACTGGCGTGAATCACTAGTAACACAAACAATTTAAGCTTACCACGAGTGGTTAAGAGGAATATTAGTAATGTTTATAGCATTGTTAATATTCTTTTTTTTTAAATCAAGACATATAATTATGTGTCACTGTTTATGAAAAATCGGCAAAACTTTGCCTAGCAATAGGGTTGTCAATTATTAGTTTGGTAATAAAACTAGTGACATTTCGCGGTATTGTATGCGCAAGCGTAAACGTAGTTAGTCCGTTAATAGGTTATTACCTATAAAAATAATAAGTTTACTGTATTTTTACCCTAAAACCCTGACAGATTTCCCATAAAAGGACATAATGTTCAAAATGTCTGCTTAACCTTGCCTACCTTCTTAATAAAAAAAATTAAAAGTTTTACACTTTATGACATAGGTTGGTTATAACAAACCAATACTTTATGGGAGCTTGCTCTGCAAAACGGTCTCGTGGACCGGAAACAGCCGTATTACAAGTACTTGCCGGAATCCGTGCCCGAAAATGGGCCGGGCCATCATCACAAACAGGACTATTCTTGCGAGTAAGCCTGATATTGTTCTGATGGACCAGGCACGATTAAGGATATTATTGGTCGACATTACCATTCCGTATTACGAGAACCTCGTGAAAGCTGAAACAGATAAGCAAACAATATATCTGGACCTAACTCACGAGGTGACCGACATGTGGGGTGGTCTGCCGACCGAAATTATTCCTGTAATCGTTTCTGCAAACGGGCTAATCCCAGTCAGCATTTCGGGTCATCTGAGGTGGCTGGGACTCCGTGACGGACAGCTCCAGGTTCAAATGTAAAAGCGATGCTCCTCCATACCGCCCGCATCGTCCGCCGATTTCTTTCCCTTTCCCCCTAATCTTCGGCCGTTTGGTCTCCCCTGCCGAGGGCCTCCATCTGGTTGGGTTTTTATTTATTTATATATTATTTATTTATTTATGTTAGTATATGAAATATGTATTCAGGTATATTTATCATTTCCTTTTATATATTTATTCAGCCCAACCAGATCAGATTACACTATTAATACCCGATAATAATAATAATAATCTTTATTTGCAAGGATATGGTTGTACACCATTGTGTTCGAGTATAATTTGTTCCACATATTCTATCAGTGGTGTGCAAATATTAATGTGCAATATTTATATCCTGTTTACTAATTAAATAAATAAAATTTTCATTTATTTATTTATTTATATATTTGCATAAAACATGGACAGATAAGGATGGTACAATTCTTAAAGCACAACATGTTTGCTATGTGATTGTGATAGCATGCAAATTTACATAAATAGCACATATACAAATGAAATTTTCTAATCATAATACAAAACAATTAGACATATAAAATAATAAATAAACAAAGATTATCAATTCATTAAAAAATATATGTCATTTACATTTAACAAATAGGTCTCTAATGTCATAAAATTGATTTTCATTGAGATAAGTCAATAATTTTTTTTTAAATATATTATTATTATTCGATTTGATTTCATTTGGTATTTTATTATAGATTCGAATACACATGGTTAAACAGCTTTTGCTATATTTGTTTGATCGCGGTACATCATCTAATACAAGTCTATTTGCATTTCTTTTTAGTCTTATATTCATATCAGATGCCTTTGTAAACAGATTATTATGTTTATGTACGAAATTACAAACTTCGTAGATATACAGAGATGGTAGTGGCAACAAACCTAGGCTCCTAAATATTGGTTTGCAGGATTTATCCGGTGCGATTCCAGCAATAGCTCTAATGCATTTCTTTTGTGCAGTAAATAATCTCTGTTTATCTGTACCATTGCCCCATATTACAACACCATAACGTAGTAAAGATTCTATGTAAGCGTGATACGTTAGAACAGCAGTTTTTTTGTCTGTAACATTTTTTACTTTATTAAGTGCATAAACAAATTGGTTGATTCTACTGCATAGTTGATGTATGTGACCTCCCCAGCTTAAATCTTGATCGATTATTACTCCTAGGAATTTGGTTTGTGTTACTTCGTTTAATTTATCGATATTAAGATTAAAATTGTATTTTGTATGTTTTGATTTATTAAATTGAATGTAAGTTGATTTATTAAGATTAATTTTTAAATTGTTTTTGTCTAGCCATTTAATAATTGTATCAATTGTGTTGTTAATGTCGATTTCATGATTACGTATTGAATTGTTTTGCTTCTTATTAGTGCTTACAATTATTGAAATATCGTCCGCGAATAAAATACATTTATGACTGGTGATTAGAGTTATATCATTTAAATAAAGAAGAAACAATATTGGACCCAGCACGCTGCCTTGAGGAATGCCATGTTTGTTCTCTTTATAAGAAGATGAGAAGGACAGCATTTCCTCTCCTACAATCTTTTTTATTACGACACATTGTCTACGGTTAGCTAAATAGGAAGATATCCACTTTAGTGGAAGTCCTCTGACACCGACCATTTCCAGTTTTCGTAATAGTATGCTGTGCGCAACGAGATCGAAGGCTTTCGATAAATCAAGAAATAATGCTGTGGTTAAAAAATTATTATTTATTTTTGTTAAGATTGAACTAATGAGCTTAAATGTGGCTAATGTTGTAGATTTTTGTTTCTGAAAGCCATATTGGTCATTCTTTATTAAATTGAATTTCTTGCAAAAATCTAGTAATCTTTTGTACATACATTTTTCTAGTATTTTTGACAATATTGGTATTAATGTAATTGGACGATAATTGGTAATATCATTTCTCTTACCCTTTTTAAATAATGGCTTTACAATCGACAATTTTAATGTTTCTGGAAAAGTACCACATGAAAATGACAAGTTAATTAAATATGTTAAAATAGAGACTAATTCATTTACAGACTTCTTAATTATTTTCGTATTAATACCGTCATATCCTTCCGAGTTAGTGTTATTAAGAGATAGGATTTCTTTTTTAACCTCTTCTTCTGTCATGGGCTTAACAAACATTGAGTTGGTAGTGATTTTTCAATACTAGTATAGCTGTTTGGTTTATTCATTATTGTCAAATTATTAGGGAAATCAGTAAAATAATTATTGAAAATCGAAGCTATGTCAGTAGGATTTTTAATCAGTTCATTATTTATTTTTAAATCCGTAACGCCATGGTCGAAGTTTGAATTTGAGATTGCATTTCTTATCACAGACCATGTAGCTTTACATTTATTTTTGCTTTTGTGTATGAATTTTATAGTAGAATTTCTTTTCGATCTTTGAATACATTTTTTCAAAATCTTTGAATATGTGATGTAACTTTTCTTATTTAATTCTGATTTATTCCTGTAGTATCTATATCGGAGTAATCTTTTAGTTTTACAACTTCTTTTTAAACCTCGACTTATCCAATTGTTTGTAGTATTATTATTATTTATCATTATTCTAATAAGTGGAAAACATAAATTATAAATTAAACATAGAAATTCATGAAATGTATTAAACGCGTTATTTATATCAGTCTGTAAGTATATATCAGACCAAGATATATTCATAAGACATTCCCTAAATTTCCGTATGTTCTCAGCGCAATAGTCTTTTTTGTAAATAAAATATGCCGTGGTCTTTAGGGTTTTTCTTTTTATGGGGATTTCCAGTAGTTGCGCTGTTTCATGGTCAGACAGGTATAGAGGTAGAATGGTAGCCGTTGCGTCTGTGATGTTGCTTAAAATATGGTCTATACAGGAGTTTTTCCGGGTCGGTACCTTAATGTGAATGCTTAGATTGTAGTTGTGACATAGATCTTGAAAAAAATTAGTAATATTTCCCTGTTTTAAAGTATTAATATTAAAGTCACCAGTTACAACTAGCTTAATGTTTGGCTTATGACTGCTAAGTAAGTCATATAAAAGTTTGTCCAGCTTATCTAAGAAAATAGTAGGGTTTGACGAGGGAGTTCTATAAATACATATTACAATCAATCTGTGTACAGGAATTTCAATTCCACAAGCTTCAAATGTATTTGGTGTTGCATAATATTGTAATTTATTAATTTATCTATATTTTTCAATTTATAAAAATACCGTAATTCAAACATTATTTTCAAAGATTATGTCAAACTCTCAAAATGACTCTCAAAAACAGCACGTAGATGCGGCTCAGAAGGGAATTCGGTCTGTAGTTCTTCAAAAGAGCGTAGTTGCCTTTCTTGAAGAACAAGAATACCGCACTTCTGCGCCGCGCCTCCGGAGTAGTGCCACCATGGAAGACAGTATTGAAGAGCTTCTGAAGGACAAGGACAGACCGCGAACTCAAAAAGGTCGTGGGTTCGAATCCGCCATTCGACTACTGGCGTGAATCACTAGTAACACAAACAATTTAAGCTTACCACGAGTGGTTAAGAGGAATATTAGTAATGTTTATAGCATTGTTAATATTCTTTTTTTTTAAATCAAGACATATAATTATGTGTCACTGTTTATGAAAAATCGGCAAAACTTTGCCTAGCAATAGGGTTGTCAATTATTAGTTTGGTAATAAAACTAGTGACATTTCGCGGTATTGTATGCGCAAGCGTAAACGTAGTTAGTCCGTTAATAGGTTATTACCTATAAAAATAATAAGTTTACTGTATTTTTACCCTAAAACCCTGACAGATTTCCCATAAAAGGACATAATGTTCAAAATGTCTGCTTAACCTTGCCTACCTTCTTAATAAAAAAAATTAAAGGTTTTACACTTTATGACATAGGTTGGTTATAACAAACCAATACTTTATGGGAGCTTGCTCTGCAAAACGGTCTCGTGGACCGGAAACAGCCGTATTACAAGTACTTGCCGGAATCCGTGCCCGAAAATGGGCCGGGCCATCATCACAAACAGGACTATTCTTGCGAGTAAGCCTGATATTGTTCTGATGGACCAGGCACGATTAAGGATATTATTGGTCGACATTACCATTCCGTATTACGAGAACCTCGTGAAAGCTGAAACAGATAAGCAAACAATATATCTGGACCTAACTCACGAGGTGACCGACATGTGGGGTGGTCTGCCGACCGAAATTATTCCTGTAATCGTTTCTGCAAACGGGCTAATCCCAGTCAGCATTTCGGGTCATCTGAGGTGGCTGGGACTCCGTGACGGACAGCTCCAGGTTCAAATGTAAAAAGCGATGCTCCTCCATACCGCCCGCATCGTTCGTCGATTTCTTTCCCTTTCCCCCTAATCTTCGGCCGTTTGGTCTCCCCTGCCGAGGGCCTCCATCTGGTTGGGTTTTTATTTATTTATATATTATTTATTTATTTATGTTAGTATATGAAATATGTATTCAGGTATATTTATCATTTCCTTTTATATATTTATTCAGCCCAACCAGATCAGATTACACTATTAATACCCGATAATAATAATAATAATCTTTATTTGCAAGGATATGGTTGTACACCATTGTGTTCGAGTATAATTTGTTCCACATATTCTATCAGTGGTGTGCAAATATTAATGTGCAATATTTATATCCTGTTTACTAATTAAATAAATAAAATTTTCATTTATTTATTTATTTATATATTTGCATAAAACATGGACAGATAAGGATGGTACAATTCTTAAAGCACAACATGTTTGCTATGTGATTGTGATAGCATGCAAATTTACATAAATAGCACATATACAAATGAAATTTTCTAATCATAATACAAAACAATTAGACATATAAAATAATAAATAAATAAAGATTATCAATTCATTAAAAAATATATATCATTTACATTTAACAAATAGGTCTCTAATGTCATAAAATTGATTTTCATTGAGATAAGTCAATAATTTTTTTAAATATATTATTATTATTCGATTTGATTTCATTTGGTATTTTATTATAGATTCGAATACACATGGTTAAACAGCTTTTGCTATATTTGTTTGATCGCGGTACATCATCTAATACAAGTCTATTTGCATTTCTTTTTAGTCTTATATTCATATCAGATGCCTTTGTAAACAGATTATTATGTTTATGTACGAAATTACAAACTTCGTAGATATACAGAGATGGTAGTGGCAACAAACCTAGGCTCCTAAATATTGGTTTGCAGGATTTATCCGGTGCGATTCCAGCAATAGCTCTAATGCATTTCTTTTGTGCAGTAAATAATCTCTGTTTATCTGTACCATTGCCCCATATTACAACACCATAACGTAGTAAAGATTCTATGTAAGCGTGATACGTTAGAACAGCAGTTTTTTTGTCTGTAACATTTTTTACTTTATTAAGTGCATAAACAAATTGGTTGATTCTACTGCATAGTTGATGTATGTGACCTCCCCAGCTTAAATCTTGATCGATTATTACTCCTAGGAATTTGGTTTGTGTTACTTCGTTTAATTTATCGATATTAAGATTAAAATTGTATTTTGTATGTTTTGATTTATTAAATTGAATGTAAGTTGATTTATTAAGATTAATTTTTAAATTGTTTTTGTCTAGCCATTTAATAATTGTATCAATTGTGTTGTTAATGTCGATTTCATGATTACGTATTGAATTGTTTTGCTTCTTATTAGTGCTTACAATTATTGAAATATCGTCCGCGAATAAAATACATTTATGACTGGTGATTAGAGTTATATCATTTAAATAAAGAAGAAACAATATTGGACCCAGCACGCTGCCTTGAGGAATGCCATGTTTGTTCTCTTTATAAGAAGATGAGAAGGACAGCATTTCCTCTCCTACAATCTTTTTTATTACGACACATTGTCTACGGTTAGCTAAATAGGAAGATATCCACTTTAGTGGAAGTCCTCTGACACCGACCATTTCCAGTTTTCGTAATAGTATGCTGTGCGCAACGAGATCGAAGGCTTTCGATAAATCAAGAAATAATGCTGTGGTTAAAAAATTATTATTTATTTTTGTTAAGATTGAACTAATGAGCTTAAATGTGGCTAATGTTGTAGATTTTTGTTTCTGAAAGCCATATTGGTCATTCTTTATTAAATTGAATTTCTTGCAAAAATCTAGTAATCTTTTGTACATACATTTTTCTAGTATTTTTGACAATATTGGTATTAATGTAATTGGACGATAATTGGTAATATCATTTCTCTTACCCTTTTTAAATAATGGCTTTACAATCGACAATTTTAATGTTTCTGGAAAAGTACCACATGAAAATGACAAGTTAATTAAATATGTTAAAATAGAGACTAATTCATTTACAGACTTCTTAATTATTTTCGTATTAATACCGTCATATCCTTCCGAGTTAGTGTTATTAAGAGATAGGATTTCTTTTTTAACCTCTTCTTCTGTCATGGGCTTAACAAACATTGAGTTAGGTAGTGATTTTTCAATACTAGTATAGCTGTTTGGTTTATTCATTATTGTCAAATTATTAGGGAAATCAGTAAAATAATTATTGAAAATCGAAGCTATGTCAGTAGGATTTTTAATCAGTTCATTATTTATTTTTAAATCCGTAACGCCATGGTCGAAGTTTGAATTTGAGATTGCATTTCTTATCACAGACCATGTAGCTTTACATTTATTTTTGCTTTTGTGTATGAATTTTATAGTAGAATTTCTTTTCGATCTTTGAATACATTTTTTCAAAATCTTTGAATATGTGATGTAACTTTTCTTATTTAATTCTGATTTATTCCTGTAGTATCTATATCGGAGTAATCTTTTAGTTTTACAACTTCTTTTTAAACCTCGACTTATCCAATTGTTTGTAGTATTATTATTATTTATCATTATTCTAATAAGTGGAAAACATAAATTATAAATTAAACATAGAAATTCATGAAATGTATTAAACGCGTTATTTATATCAGTCTGTAAGTATATATCAGACCAAGATATATTCATAAGACATTCCCTAAATTTCCGTATGTTCTCAGCGCAATAGTCTTTTTTGTAAATAAAATATGCCGTGGTCTTTAGGGTTTTTCTTTTTATGGGGATTTCCAGTAGTTGCGCTGTTTCATGGTCAGACAGGTATAGAGGTAGAATGGTAGCCGTTGCGTCTGTGATGTTGCTTAAAATATGGTCTATACAGGAGTTTTTCCGGGTCGGTACCTTAATGTGAATGCTTAGATTGTAGTTGTGACATAGATCTTGAAAAAAATTAGTAATATTTCCCTGTTTTAAAGTATTAATATTAAAGTCACCAGTTACAACTAGCTTAATGTTTGGCTTATGACTGCTAAGTAAGTCATATAAAAGTTTGTCCAGCTTATCTAAGAAAATAGTAGGGTTTGACGAGGGAGTTCTATAAATACATATTACAATCAATCTGTGTACAGGAATTTCAATTCCACAAGCTTCAAATGTATTTGGTGTTGCATAATATTGTAATTTATTAATTTATCTATATTTTTCAATTTATAAAAATACCGTAATTCAAACATTATTTTCAAAGATTATGTCAAACTCTCAAAATGACTCTCAAAAACAGCACGTAGATGCGGCTCAGAAGGGAATTCGGTCTGTAGTTCTTCAAAAGAGCGTAGTTGCCTTTCTTGAAGAACAAGAATACCGCACTTCTGCGCCGCGCCTCCGGAGTAGTGCCACCATGGAAGACAGTATTGAAGAGCTTCTGAAGGACAAGGACAGACCGCGAACTCAAAAAGGTCGTGGGTTCGAATCCGCCATTCGACTACTGGCGTGAATCACTAGTAACACAAACAATTTAAGCTTACCACGAGTGGTTAAGAGGAATATTAGTAATGTTTATAGCATTGTTAATATTCTTTTTTTTTAAATCAAGACATATAATTATGTGTCACTGTTTATGAAAAATCGGCAAAACTTTGCCTAGCAATAGGGTTGTCAATTATTAGTTTGGTAATAAAACTAGTGACATTTCGCGGTATTGTATGCGCAAGCGTAAACGTAGTTAGTCCGTTAATAGGTTATTACCTATAAAAATAATAAGTTTACTGTATTTTTACCCTAAAACCCTGACAGATTTCCCATAAAAGGACATAATGTTCAAAATGTCTGCTTAACCTTGCCTACCTTCTTAATAAAAAAAATTAAAAGTTTTACACTTTATGACATAGGTTGGTTATAACAAACCAATACTTTATGGGAGCGGAATCTGTTTATTTGGAAACGGATTTTTAACTGTGATATTTTTGCTTAGGCGAAGTGAAGGAGATGCCATTAACATAATTACATAATTACTATTTTGAAGCTTAATTCTTTGAAAATATGAGGTTTAAACCGTAATTGATTATTTTGCCAGGAGCATGAAGTTCAGATTTGAATTTTTTCTTTTTATAATGATATATAACTTTTTCTATGAATGTGGAGAAATATCACAAAATCCTCTAAATTTGTGCAAAGTTAGGGAATTTTACGGTTATTTGAAAGTAAAAATAAATGTCAATTAACTTCAACCGTTTTTGATTAATTACATCTTCCGTGGCAGAGATGGTGCAGCTGTACTTTAGATGCGGCGCGAATGGGTCTGCTTTACCGGAAAGATATAACTATTCAAAGTATACTCGCATAAAATAGGAGTATAACGCTGTTGCGTTTCGTACGATGAGTGAACAGAACCGGAAATATACTTCACTGGTAACAAGACATTCCATCTTAGTCCTCAGAATTGACCATTTTAATTCTTAAATGATGATGAAAATTAAACATGGCTACTTCTTCGAGATTACTTAACCGAATTAGCAATTTTTTATATAAAATACATGAGTTTACTATTATTGTGGTTCGATATGAGTTTCTACTTGATCCAAAGTAAGCTTCATTTACTATAAACAGTTTAACTATAGTAACGGGCTGTGTGACATTTCATTTTAGTTCCCGATGGTGACAACTCGTACATATATTTGTTATTGCGTTTGTCACTTCCATTTTATTAAAAAAAAACAATATCACCCACTATAAAAAATTTCCACAAAGGAAGTTTACCAATTAAGCTAGCATTCCAAACGGTATCAAATTCCTTTATGACGGCCCACGAAATAACATGACCTCACCAAAATTCTCAAGAGCTATTTATTTAATACACCCTCAACCGTATAATCGATTATGGAAATAATTAAATCTGTTGAAATTGTTATTGGACGGCGGCACAAAGACGTCTTTCCGATTTTGCCGGCTTCTTCCTTGTTTTGAATCAACCTAAAAAATTTACTTGTTTGTATTCTTTTTTGTATTAAAATTTGCTATTTAAAAAGATGATTTATGATTTGCAGCGATAATTTCCTTATCTATAAAATACAAAATGATCACTTTCATGGAGTGTGCCCAGTCCTACCCAATGCTAACATTTATAAACATAAATTACTGATATTGTACCCTGCGTTGTTGTGACTTTTCGCATGTCTTTGGCACCTACATCCAAGAAAATAGTGCATTATATATTGTTAAGCTTAGAACAATGTAGTATACCTTGCTTTAATAATTTATTTAATTTTAATTTCTTTTAAAAATGTTTTTCTTTTCACTAGGATATTGTCCTCTATCGTGGAGGTAGATTACAAACATAAATTGCATAAGGACTTACATCCAGACCCGGAGCAATAACTTGTAAGCCGTAAAAATAATAGTTACATGCGGGATTCGAACCCGTGGCCCCTAGCGCAGCAACTCATTGCTAAGCGACTGCACCACGGAACCTTCATAAAATAAGTCAATAATAATTATACCCAAGCTTTTATGGTAGTTTTAATCGACCATGAGAACAATATCATAAAAAAATAATACGCGTTTATCCGGCGTAAACAGTTTGTATAAGAACGACACAACCTTCCCTAGGGAACGTCGTCTTTCAAACTAACGATGTGTTAAACAGCTAAGACAAAGCACGTGCTTCCTCCGTCGACGACATGCGAGCACCTATCAGATGTACCGCAGTCTTTTTTATATCTTGAGCTTATATAAATCACACTAAGTATCTCATTTAACATTCTGCTTCTACCATACTGAAAAATTACAATGAAAGAACACTATATTATGAGATAATAAATATTATGCTAACATATTCAACACAATCCCATGTATGGGCCTTTCTTATTATAAGAGAGATTTGCCCTAATTCTCACGTTTAATTGACAATCGCAGTTTGTTCTTCGCTATTTTTGGTGTTTTTTTGGAGATACAATTATGGCACAAATTAAGTTTTCAAAATGGTGAGCGTTACTTATCTTTTTATTTTTTTTTAAATAAACGACATTTAGTAAAAGTAAAAGTAAAAATTATTTATCAACACTTAAATATAAAATTCTATACAACATTTGAAATTCATTCAACTACTCTTTTCTTGCTGATGTGAAGTCAAGGAAATTAAGGGAAAAAATTTTGTTCCAATTCGAGCTCATATTTAATTTCGTCGTGGATGTTTTTTCTTTTTTGCTATGGAACATGTAAATATAATCAATATAAATGCGTAAAACGTTATGTTCGTCTAAATTACTAGGAAAGAGAATTTCTTTATAATCCTTATCTTTCTTTACAATATACGATGATTTACAATTACATAAATAAATAGTGTTTCAATTGCACGGAAACTTTGCTGCGATACTTTCAGCTTGGCATTGTCATTGAATAAGATATGCAATTTTCAAGATTTTTAACGACGTTTCGCAAGCTAAAGAAAAGTTACAAACTTGGAAGCCTCTTCGAAGCTTTCAAACAGTTTGTTTTCTAATTGGATATTTATTTTTGTCCAAATTTTTAAGTAGATAGTGAAATAGTTTTTGAATTGAATAGAAAGCAATTCACAAAATTGTTTTGCTTAGGGTTATCAAACAAAATCAAAAATTTAATTACTTATGTGTTGTTGTCTGAACACTTTAACTGTGATGAAACACGAGTCAAAAGAGGAATATTAACTTACATATTTAGTACAAAATAAATAATCAACTAAACAGTTTCAAGATAAATTTTTCATGTTTTACCAATCCGTATATCACTCGTGTATTAGAAAAATAATTAAGATCTAGACAATTTTTTCCTGACTAATCAAAAATAATGATAATCGTGTATGTATTTACAGTATATATGTACTTAAGTATGTCTATTAGTTTTGCACGCTTTGACTCGTTAGATTCGTCTCAGTTGTGGAAGTCAATGACAAGTTATGGTATTGGAATTTGTTCGTTTGCAATCATTCATGTACGAAAAATCCAAGGCTTTTTGCATATCAGTATTTTCAATAGATTTTTTACGCTGGCGGAGCTTTTATTCATTACTGTTTTAACAATCTAGATTGTTTCCTATTGCATATTAGTAAGTTACTCAGTTGGAAATCAAATTAAATTCGTCGCTCGGATAGATATAAAATAATAATTATTATTAATGTTTAAGATAAAGTCCGGTGTTGCTTACAGGATAAAGTGATCCTTTACAAGGAACGCCACAACGCACGGGCTTAATCCACCTGCAGCCATTGACTTCCTGTATCTCTTACCAGGTCAATTTACACTTTTTGTTACACTTAACTTAACGGTACGAGTCTGCACTCAAGAAACTTTCTTCTTCATCGCTTGGCAGATCTTCGATCTATATGGCTGGCTCGTTGCTTCTTCAGCTAATGAATCCGTTGAGCTATTTCGATTACTCTGGTTATACTGATATCCTCATTACATAGTCTATCACGCAGATAAACTTCGAGCCCTCTCCATTATTACTAATATCCTCCACACCAAATTTTGGTAACGGCAGCCTACCTCAACGAGGCTAGACATCGGCGCAGGACAGGATTATAGTGCCCAAGTGTATGCGCAAGCACAGGTGCACTCTCTATTCTTTCACTCTCATAATCTGATAGGACAGTAAACCGACACGACCGGAGAGATAAGGCACAGGATCAACGGCTTTACGTGCTAGCCGAGGCAAAGGGGTGAGACACCTCCAACTTCCTGATTCCGGGCAGAGAATTATAGACGGAAAAACTCAGTAATCGCTTTATTTCACCATTATAACTTTTAGAACTATGTAATATACAATCTCCTCTACCTTAGACTCATCAGCACGTAAACAGTCCACTACTGGGCATGACATCTGCTCGTAATAGTAAGTTGATTATTGATTAATAAACTAACGGTGCTATACGCTATTGTAATAAAAATCAAACGTTAGTACGTATTTGTAAAGAATTTTTTAAAAAAAATTCCAATTTCAATTTCTTTGTTGCACTGTGCTGTATATATTCTTTGACTGTGCTCCAGGGTGCATGCTACTCCATTGTTCGATTGGACAGCACAATCCGCAGTTTTACAAATTTCCACTTTCGCACACTGACATTCTAATTGCTTGTTTTTTTTTCAGTATATTTTTTTGATATTTTAAATGTTCAACTTTTTACAACGTTTTTCATTGTCAGTTGCTTAAAACAATTTTTTGTTGCAAATTTATCAAAAAGATGCTATTAAATAGTGCCATTTTCGTCGCCCCTTGTGTATCATAAAATTAATTTCAAAAGCGAGGACTCCGGCAACAGTAGCAATGGCAGTCATTTTACTTTTTTGTAGAAGTAAGAATGATATATTAAGTAATACTAAGATAATTAATAAAATCAGGCTTTACTTTGCGACAATCCATTTTATGTAATAAAGATGTAAAAAATTAATTAGCTAAGATTCGTGTTATATAATAAACTTATATCTTACCTATTTTGGAGAGCCTTACTTATCTGGCTTACACAAAAGATGCTTGAACTATAAATCATAATCAGAACACAACTTTCCAAAGAACATCCTCCATCAAACTAACGACTTGTTAAATAGTTACAACAAAGCACGCGCTTCCTCCGTCGATGACAGACGAGTAGCTTTTAGATGCACCGCACTCCTTTGTCTGCCCTGAGTTCACGTAGATCACATTAAGAGTCCTTACTACTACTACTACTACTACTACCTGCTAACATTTAGCTAGAACAGTGAGAAAAAATTAAAGTAATAAAAATTAGGATAAAAATGTGCTGTAAATTGCATTATGATTACACCTGTAACCTACTAAATTATTAAATATTACATCGTCCCTCGTTAACAATTTTATGTTATTTAACCTAAGCCCAACCTTCGAAATAATATAGCGATATATAGTCATTTAAACGTTAACTTTATTACGTTAACCTGTAAACTATTTGCTTCTCTATATTTCCCAGGGTTAACTTGCAAAAAAAATGCCACTTGGTATTGGACATTGTAATTCTTAGCTTTGATATGTTTTCCCATAAATAAATAAAAAAATTGACACAATTATTCCATCCAACAAGTTCTTTTTTTTCATATCTTCGCTACGTACAACAATTATATATTTAAGCAGCAGTTTAATCGCAGGAAAACTTAAATACATTGTGCGTATTTTTTATAGGATAGGGTAACAAATGAGCACACAGTCCACCTGATGGTAAGTGGTTGCTGCGGCCCATAGGCATCTACATCTATCCTCGATTACAAATCAAAATGCAGATGCGTTGTCACCCGTCAGGACTAAGATGGAATGCCTCGTTTCCTGTAAAAAGGGTCTCCGGTTCTCTACACTCACCATACGAAACACAGCAGCATTAAGCTACTATTTCACTCTGGTATTCTGTGAGAGCGTGGTCCTTCCCCGGTCGAGCCGACCCATCCGTGCTACAATCATACTACTAATATAACTGCAGCATGGCTCTACCGCTCAAAATATAGTACAGAGTGTAGTAGTAGTGATGCATTTGTTCGAAGCACGGCAATCAGTAAAATATAAAATATTCAAGTTCTCGAATGACGCTTTAGCAAGTTATAAGTACATCTATATAGACTAGGAAACCTTTTCAAATCATTCCATTTCAATTTATTTTTCTAATTTATTAAAGTCTAGACGAACGACATAAAACCACGTGACTTCGTAAAAATGTAAGGTTAAACCGTTTTTCATACTTCGATTTCACAACACATATTCACTAAACAAAAATATAATAATTAAGTAAATAATAGTTGATAAATATATAACATACATATTACAAACCTAACACAAATAAAAATTTACCACATTCATACAAATTTTACCGTCGTAACCGTCACAGCTCAATCACAGGTCCATAGCTGAACGTAGGCCTCTCACTTGTGATTACCATAAAGCATTATCTTAAACATCTAGGTCGACTGTGCCCATCGATTTCCTGCGTATTTAAACTGGGCGTTGCTCCTTCCAGTGATAGGTCGCCAAAGCTATCCTTGTCAATACGATACTACACTTACACTTAAGCAATTTTCTTCCCCATTGGATATGAGCTCTTCGAGCTTTAAGGTGCTAATTTATACACCAGATAATTTATGCTGGCTTCTTTTGTCTTTTTTTTCTTTCTCTACCTTTTATAAAGTCGGTAAAATATTTTAAATCGCACTGTTCAAGCGTTACAAAAGCCTTATTACCTTAGCCTTAAAGACGACCATATAGTACAAAGTGCTGCCAAATATTTCATTAAATTACTGTATACATTACGAAAAACGAAGCAGACCGGTTAGTTTGAACACGTGAAATGTCGACAACTACATCCCTCACACACTCAAGATTGTGATCTTACAGAGAGACTTGGTAATACTTAAAGTAAGAGGTTAAAACCAACCCACGCGCACCCATAGACATAAAAGAAGCCCAACCCTACTACCTAGCAAAGATCAAAGGTATAACTTTATCTTATTAAGGGCTGATTTCTAATTATTACATGATAAATAAATTATATACTGACTGAATATAAAAGTAAAATAATTGAAATATTTTATTAATACAACTGTAGTTTTGACTTGTTTATTTTGTATTTTTTATGTTTAAAATAACGTTTATCTGATGATTAATAATTAGATTTATTATAAAAAACAAACCTGGGTTGAATAAACTAAAAAAAACCTACTTCTGCATAATTATTTCTGAAGAAGATGCTAAAATATAGTTTTCGAATTATCGATATTATACGAATAAAGAGAGAGAGAGAGAGAGAGAGATGAGAGTATTTTTAACGAATCAGGGTGACAAACGAGCACATAATCTACTTGATTGTAAGTGGATACTGCGACCATACACATCTATCCTAGATTAAAAATCAAATGCAGATGTTTTAACACCCCTGAGGGTCAAGATGGAATGTCCCGTTTCCAGTAAATATAACTTGTATGAACGTATTTTATTTGGAAAAGCCAGTTTTACATTTTTTTAATATTCGATTATTTATCAATTGTGTGGGGTTAAAATAATATGTGTACAAGTTTAAGGTAAACACTATAATGTGATTAAAATAGGTAAATTAAAATCTTTATATCCTATTTTCCATCATTAGGTAAGAAATTTTATCTTTAAATTCATATGAAACCAACGCTGAAAATATCCTTTTTAATAAAAAAAATATATATAATATTAATTTATTGCGGTGCAACCGTTTACTAGACATAGTATGCGTCGTCAGAACATTCTCGTTTTTTGTACTGGGATAAAATATTTGCCCTGAAATTCATAAAATATTTTATTAAATAAAATTGCAATAATTATTCACATTACGGAAGCTTTATAAAGCTAAAATAACCAATTAACTCACAAGAAAAATATTTATTCATTGACTATAAATTCATTTCTCTTCTTCTTAAGGTGCCGTCTCCTTGCGAAGGTTGGCAATCATTAGGGCGATTTCAACTTTTGTAAATCTCTAAATAGTAATCTTGTGCTCCTTCAGAACCACTGGCGCAAGTTCTTCAGCCACGATATCCTTCTGCGGCCAGGCCTCCTTCTGCCTGCCACTTTCACCTGAATGATAAGTTGAATAAGTTCATATTTTTTGGTGTTACGCATCACGTGCCCAAAATATTCCAATTTCCTCCTCTTTATGGTTGTAAGTATCTTTGTGACCTTCCTCACTCTTTTTAGCACGGTGGTGTTTCGTACGCGGTCTCTCCAAGAAATTCTTAGCATACGTCTGTACACCCACATCTCGAACGCTTCCAGTTTTTTAGACATAGTTTCTGTCAGCGTCCAAGCTTCTACACCATAGAGAAGTACAGAAAAGACATAGCACCGCGCTATGCGTGTTCGAAGAGTAATAAATACTTAGGTTCCGGTCACAAAGAACTTTTTTCATTCTAGAAAAGGCGTTGCGTGTCTGCTCTATGCTGCATCGTATTTCGAGGCTGTGATCTCCTGTTTCGTCAACCGTTGTGCCTAGATATTTGAATATTGTGACCCGTTCAAGACCCTGACCATTTAGGGATAACGACGTGATAACCTCAGGTGTTCGGCTTATTACCATGTACTTCGTCTTATTGGTATTGATGTTAATACCGAATTCAACACTAACGGAAGCCACTGAATCTACTAACCTTTGAAGACCTGCAAGTCTATCGGAGATTAATATCGTGTCGTCTGCGTACCTAATGTTGTTCAACAATTTGCCATTAATTGATATGCCGTCTGGACTGTTATCTAATGCCTCTGAAAATATGGCTTCGGCATACAAATTAAACAGAAAGGGTGACAAAATACATCCTTTTCGTACGCCTCTTTCTATGTCAATGTATGACGATGATTTCCCGTTGACCCTTTTATTTGCACGCTGGTTCCAGTATAAGTTTTTATGAATCGGCGGTCGTTGAAGTCTAAGCCAATTTTCTGAAGTATTTCAATCAACTTGCCATGTTGAACGCAGTCGAAAGCTTTTTCATAGTCAATAAAGCAGACAAACAGATCTTTATTCATATCCCAACATCTTTGTACCAGTACTTGATAGCCAAAAAGTGCGTCTCTAGTTCGCAAACCGCTTTTAAAACCAAAATGAGTATATGATAGTACGGACTCACATTTTGAGTAAATTCTGTTATGGATTATTTTTAAGAACAACTTCAAAATATGACTCATGAGCGAAATGGTACGATAATCACTGCATTTTTTAGGATTCCTGAGCTTAGGTGAGGTGACGAATGTCGATTTAAGCCAGTCGGATGGAATCTTGTCGGAGTTGTAAATAGCGTTGAAGAGGCTAACAAGATAATCCAGATTATACTCTTCAATCACTTTAATTAGCTCGACTGGTATGTCATCGGGACCAACAACTTTCCTTGTTCACAACTTTCCTTCTTGTAATGGCAAGTTCTGTGTCTTCGCAAATGAAATCAACAGAATCAGACTGAGTGTCACAAAAGATTTCGGTTACATATTGCTCCCAAGTTATCAACATGTCATCTGCGTAAGAGACTTGCCATCTTTATTAAGAAGAGTTGTTTGTGTTCGTCCTTGTTGTATAGGGTATATAACCTCTTTAATCTTTTCATGCATATTAAAATAGTCAAACTTTTTATCCGATTCTTCAATTCAGAACAAAGATCATCATACCACTTTTCTTTTGCCTGTTTTATTTTCTTCCGTATCGAAAGCTGTATTGAATCATACTTTTTTTTCAATTTATTTTGACATCTTAAATCCAATAAATTTAAGATTTCGTCAGTAATCCACTCAGTTTTCCTATATCGCGGTTTTGACGCTAAGATCTTATCACTTGCATCCATAATTAATGTTTTAGAATTGTGCCATGCTTGCTCCGTATTTGAGAAAAAAAGATTATCATTCTTGTGCTTTAGCCTAATCATTTCGTCATTAATGGCTAGGCGAAGTTGTTTTTCAGATTCAGGGTTTTTCAATTTATCCAGGTCCATTCTTGTAGTTTTTGTTGGCTGTTGTATTTTCTTTATCCGAACTTAATAACGGCCACAATAGGGATGTGATCGGATTCAATATCGGCTCCGGGATATGTCTTAGCAGATTTAATGCAATTTCTATGCCTTCTGTTAATCAACGAGATATCTACTTGATTACTTGCAACCTTCACGGGACTATCAGCTAGTGAACGCCATGTATAAAGTCTTCTAGGTGGTAGTGGTGGTAGTTAGTTCTCTAGCCGGTTTCTAACATCTTTTATTTCAGTATTGTAATACAAGTTAAAATACATTGAAACTTTAATATCAAATTCAATAATAACGATCTAACCAAAGAAAAATTTATAACCATTTTACTAACTTTGCCAAGTTCCCAGTTGTTAATAATTTTCATTCTGTTTTATATTCACATCTATTAAAACTTTCTTGTCTTTTTTTACTATTAACAAACTTGGACAAGAGTAATAATGTGTTATTTCCGTAAATAAGACACTTAGCTACTGTGGATACCAGTCCATGAGCAACTTATATGCAACATATGTGCATATGACTCCAAGACCATATGTATTACATATGTATTACCAATGTTGCGTAATTTTTTATTAAAAAGGAAATGTTTTGAAATATTATAAATATCAAACTATAAAGATAAGTACCACACTTGCGGACTGATTAAAAGAAATTGATTTTTATTTCTAAACTTTTAAGATGTTTTTTTGTTGTTTTGCTTTATTACATAAGGTTACTGTTGTTATTTTTTTCTTGTTTTCTAAGCAGTAATCAATTTTTATAACTATTCAAACTTTTACTAATTATAACTATATTGAGTGGCCTGAAGAGCTGGTGACATATTGAAACATGAAAAGTAATATTAATCTCATATTTTTTTATATAGAAGAGGGGACAAACGAGCATGCGGCTCACCTGATGTTAAGTGACTACCGCCGCCCATGATCTACCGCAACACCAGGGGAATTGCAGGTGCATTGCCGGCCCTTTGGAAAGGAGTAAGCTCTTTTCTTGAAGGTCCCCAGGTCGTATCGGTCCGGAAAAATCGCCGGTGGTAATCTATTCCACAGAGAGGTTGTACGCGGAAGAAAACTCCTTTTGAAACGAACAATGGTGGACCGCCAAGCGTTCAGATGGTGTGGATGATATCGGGACGTTTGCCGCGTAACCGAACAATTCCTCAGAGCACTCTCCATGGTATATGCGAAAGAAAATGCAAAGAGATGCAACATCTCTTCCCAGCGCCAGTGAATCGAGCCGATCGGAAAGCACACGGTTGTCGATGTTTCGAGCAGCTCTGCGCTGGATGCGGTCAAGTGGAAGGAGCTGGTACTGGGGAGCCCCAGCCCAGGGATGGGAACAGTATTCCATGTGCGGCCGAACCTGCGCCTTGTAAAGTTGCAGGCGGTGTGCCGGCATGAAATACTGTCCCGCCCTTCTGAGCACGCCAAGCTTTTTAGAGGCCAATTTGGCCTTCTCTTCCAAGTGACCACGAAACTGCACGTCATTCTAGACTAGATTTAGTCGCCCCCAATCCGAGACTCTGTTCAGCAAAGACTCGAGTTTTTCCCGGTACTTCAGACACAAGTTTTTCCCGGTACTCGGAGACGCTTTCCCGAGAAATATTGGCACGGCCGATGTACAGAGCATCACCAGTGCTATCATCTGCATAGCAATGAATGTTACGGGTTTGCAACATATCACTGATATGCAGAAGGAACAGCGTTGGCGATAGCACGCAGCCTTGTAGAACACCAGAATTAATAGGCTTGTAATCGGAGCTTGCACCGTCTACAACGACCTTGATGCTCCGATCTGCAAGAAAGCTGGTGATCTAATCGCAAAATTTCTCGGGAAGCCATTAGGAAGGGAGCTTCGAAAGAAGCGCTTTGTGCCAAACCCAATCGGACCCTTGGACTTTATTGCCTCCGCCCATCTGTGAGTTAGGTAGACTAGAAGATCACCAGCTGATCAACCGCGGCGAAAACCGTATTGGCGATCACTAATTAGCTGGTGATCTTCAAGGTACCTCATGAGCTGGCAGTTAACAATAGACTCCATTGTTTTGGAGAACACGGAGGTGATGGCTATAGGCCGGTAGTTGGACGGGTCTGAGCGGTCGCCTTTTTTAGGGATCGGGTGGACAAAAGCCGTCTTTCATGATTTTGAGACTACGCCTAGGGAGTAAGAGTACCAGAAAAGACGCGTTAAGACCGATGCCAACTCTGGATTCCGTCAGGCCCACTCGACTTGTAGATGTCCAGGGAGGGGATTGCTTTGCGAGCCGAGCGCTGTGTGAACTGCACTTCCGGCATGGAGCACTCACACCACGGGATGGTCGTCAGCGTACTCCCCCCGTCATCGAGAGTCGAGTTGGATGCAAAGAAAGAGCCCAGCAGATCGGCTTTCTCCTTTGCAGTATGGGCCAATGACTCGTCCTCCCTGTGCAGAGATGGAAGAGATGGCTGACAGAAATTATACTGGACAGCCTTGGCGAGAGACCAGAATGCACAGGTTCCAGAAGGAAGGCGAACTAGTTTCTCGCCAATTCTGCCTATGTGTCTTACTTTGCCTTGGCAATGACTCTTTTGAAGGACCTAGAGGCGGAATTATAATTCTTGTTTAGAGCCCAGCGCTGTTTACATCCCGGGACGTTGATGCGTCAGCCCAGGCTTGGTATAAAATATAAAATAAAAAATAAAATATAAAAAAAATAATTTCACAATAGTTACGGGCTGTGTGACGTTTCATTTTAGTTCTCGATGGTGACAACGCATACAGATGCACCGCAGAGCATCTTTTGTTTAAAGTACCATCCGGTGGTTTGTTATTTCGTTCGTTACTTCATTTTTATAAATTAAAGAAAAAGGGAAAACGAAAACACTCAAAGCTATCTTCTAAGTAAAAAGTAAAGTAAAGTTACATCCTATATACGTCCCACTGCTGGGCTCAGGCCTCCCCTCATTTCTGAGAGGATTTTAAGGCAAGGAAGGTTTGTCCGCCGCGCAGCCTCAATGCGTGTTGGCGAACTTCACATGTATTCGAAATATTTTTTTCTTATTCCTCGCACATGCAGGTTTCCTCACGATGTTTTCCTACACCGCCGAATACGTGGTAAATCAGCATTTAAAATTGCTATTAACAATTTCGTTGGTGCCGGCGGGGATCGAACCTGGGTTACTCGCGTTCTGTTATATTTACAGAGAGCGTTAACCATCTCAGCTACCACGGCTCTTCTAAGTAATAGAAGGTAATATTAGAATGAATAATATGCCCCAAAAAGCAGAGAGAATATAAGTATTTTTGCAAAAGCCAATCGCGAATCAATTTAGTTGTTTACGAAATTTGCAGAGTAGTTTACATAACCATCAAATCATATTTGCGAAGCCCATAAAATGTAAAACATATTTTTGAATAAACACGAACTTGTAATTAAAGCTTTTCTCGCTTATGTAAAGAGCGGAAATATAACAGCATAGTTAAAGATGGATAGAAGTAAAATTTAGGCAAGCGCAACTTGAGTGACAGTGGGCATGTGCAAGGAAGAAATCGATAATTAACATTAACGAACATAATTTATTTGCCTATAAGATTTTTAAGAGTGTAAAAAATTTTGTTCCAGACGATAAAATCATCATACTGAGTGGCAACTACTGCATCGAGGGGCATCTGTGCAGCCTTTCTTTGTTTGGTTGGGTAAAGCTATTCATCGATTACTGACTATTTACCCCAGCAGGATTACAACCTCGTTCTTCAATATAATTTTTGTTTTATTTACAATTTCGTAATAATATGACGAGTTAATTCAAAAACAAGAACAACGTTTAAGATAATTTAATTTTTGCGACATTTTTCTTTGCACTATAAACCTGGAAAAAGATACAAGACTATCATCAAACATTAAAACTTGGTAAAAATATAACGTATTTTGTACAATCGATGATATAGATAGATGAGTACCATATAGATGATGTAAGCTTAAGCAATTGTATCGTATAATATTGGCATCATGATTATAAAAGTCCCCGACTGTTGTTAAATGGTAGTTCATTTTTTTTATTTTAGAAATATCTAGAACTTACGGTTACTGCATGGAGGATGAACCTTTCATTTCCCTCTAATGGCATAAACCGAATTTCACTGGAAGCAATCGTCGAGTCGTCAATTAAACGACTACCATCGCAGCTCCCACATATTAAGTAAACCGTCACTTCACTGAATAAAGTTGCTATATGCGATGGTTTATAATATAAACAAGGTATTGATCATTATATAAACAATTACTTGTTTTAAAACAATCTCCTGCATCTAGTTTATGCCTCAAAATTTTCTGTTACTTTTAAAATAGAAGCAGCAAACCCCTGATGAGGATGGAATTACAGTGGAACATGAAATCAGACAGAAAACTTACGTCCGTCAAAAACTCAGAGACTAGAGTTCGTAATGCAGTTATCCGCAATAGAATTAGTGAAGTGGTAATTGGCCAGCAATATATCTCGAAGAACCGACAATCAATGAAGAAGAAACGTTCTAGAGCGGCAGTCTCGTATTGCTGAGCGAAGTGAAGTTCAGCCCCTTGCTAGATAGAGTGACGACAGGTTCCCTGACCCATCTATACCATATGTAGAAGTCGACCAGGACCGTACTTTGTAATCCTTGAAACAGACTTTTGATAGGCTATAATGATGATAAAGTTAGAGAGTATTATGCTTCTGTTTTTAGGTGCATACAATAACGAAAATATTCTGGGTTGTCCAATAGTTTCGAAATATTACCTTTTTTATTTACTACATAAAAATACAAGAGGTTGCAGCCTTGCAGCATGTAGTACTTCCACAAAAGTACAGGGCAGTTTGCAAGCGAATACATCATCTACTAACATCCTACGTACCTACTGTAACATTGTTATTGCAACCTTAAAGGGGCATGCCCAGTCTTCATAGACACTTCGGCCATGAGTGCCCACATATAAAAGCATATAGATATGATAATATGCAATTAAAACAATGAAATGGTAAAGGAATTGCTTTAAAAAAAGTCGGGGTTTTGAAAATATTTGAAGTTTTTATTTTCACAAATGCAGTTTTTTTAACAACTATTTTTATCGATTTTATCGCGTTTTATTTCTTTGATTTTTAATTCCAGACATTTCGGGTGCTTTCCAGCACCCATGGTTACGGCAGACTGAGGTGACCGACGTCCCAATGTCAGTGTTAAACCCGGAGTACCTTCAGATTTTTAATTTTTATTTATTGTCCGATCTACAGAATGAACTTACTGTGTCTAGAAGTCTTGCAGTGGTATGCTTGGGTTTTTAATTTCATTAATTACCAGGGTCCTAAGCAGGTGGTAGTAGCAAGCATCCTTCCTAAAAAAGAATTTATATATTAGATATTATATAGAATTTATATAATAAAATACACTTTACGACTAATAGTGATGACTTGCAATTCTAGCCCTAAGTAAAGATCAGCTAGGGCTTAACTTTATTCCTTCCATAATGCTGCTCCTCTGGTTATTACAGAGTTCTATCCGGTAGCAACCATTAAATCTTATATGCTCACCATAATAGTAGCGAGCTTGCTTTAATTGGTATGTGACACAAGCAATTAATATTAAGTCGCTGTAAGTTAAAACAGGAAATTCCCTAACATTTTAAAGTCTACATTTATATTTCTAAAGTCTGCCTGCCCTAGCTCTATTTAGATTGTTTTCCCTAGCATACTCAGAAAAATCATTATTTGTCTCCATATTTTGATGAACTATTTCAAGTATTTGAGCCGCATCATCCCTGTCCCTTATTTTTGTGTGGAATTTATTAACTATAGCAGAAGCCACAGCAGTCTATCATCAAATGTGTAGAAGCCCTGTTAAAGTAATTTTGATGAAATATTTTAAATTCAGTTTTAAAAATGCCATTCACCACCTCTACTACCCATATCGACACATAGTCACGGCTCTGGATTTATTAGCATATCTTGTCATTAACTGAAATTCACCATCTGCTGGAGACATTTCTGCGACCCTTAGACATCCACATCTATCCTCGATTACAAATCAAAATGCAGATGCGTTGTCACCCGTGAGGACTAAATCATTTTCTCGTTTCCAGTAAAAAGGGTCTCCGGTTCTCTACACTCACCATACAAAACACAGCAGCATTAAGCTACTATTTCACGCTGGTATTCTGTGAGAGGGTGCTCCTTCCCCGGTCGAGCCGACCCATTCATGCTACAACTATACTTCTAATATAACTGCAGCATGGCTCTACCAAGTATAACACACATACATAGTACTTGTCACTATGTATGTTTGTTATCGCAAAATGTAGTTAATCACAAAAGAGACATACTTGCAATGCTGATGGAACTGTTACAACATGGTAAAAAACATTGTGCTTTTATATAATTAGTTAGCAGTACACTGTGTGATGTATGATCTAAGCTTTGTTGTTCTGGGTGCAATACATTACTCACTTCAGATTGCAACGAGGATGGACTAGATGATTCAGATGGTTCCCGTTCTGCAGTTGAACATGATGCTGTTCTATCAGTTCATTGCCAGCAATTATGATATACACGGCATGACAACTGAAATAATGTAAAATACAAAAAATGAAGTCAAAGTGAAAAAATAAAAATAAAATAGATTTATTTCAAACTCAAATATAAATAAAATATTTATCAAGTTAAATGTTACTGCACAAGGACGGATTTAATGCCCTATATTATTTAATAATTAAGGACTGACAGACTACCAGCAGTCCAAAAACAATGAAAAATCAACTGTCTCCTTTCTTGGTAGTTGATAAAACTGGTTAATCTCATAAATAAGCTAGTATGTTTGTCAGATACAGCTAGGGCAGATGTGAAAAAATAAAACAAGTTCTTGAGTTGATATACAATCAGTGTAAAAACATGTATAATTATCAGATATATGGATCACATTTAATAAATTGAAATGTTAAACATGTTAAACACTTACCTCACGTAGCGCAAATAATTCCTCACGTGGAAAATCGAAGACAAACAATGTGTGTGATCTTATTCTCATAAGTGTCAGTGCCACAGCTGATGTATAGATGTTCAAGACGAACTATTGGTGCATTTTGCGAGTGCCACACTACACGTTCACTGTACTCGAAACTTGTACCTAATAAAGAAGCTACAATTATTATATTGATATTATTCAAGTAAACTCAGTTATAAAGCATTTCTTAGAGGAAGACATACCACATCGTGATATGTACCAACTATTTACCTGCTGTGTTCGAACCAATTGTTGAGAGATCAACAATTGCATTTTACTTTTATAACAAAACAATAACATGATAACAACACGTAATTTAATTCTTGTGACATAACAGTGACAGCGGCCTACCTGTCGGATACGATGTTGCCACTTAACGGTCATAAAATCTATGGAATGATATCGATTTTTATTCGATTAATAATATCATAAAAAGAATAATCTTTGACGCGTTTTAAGTTCTGCACGCTTTTTAAAATATAATTTCCTTTATTTATTGAAACTCTATTTCAAATGTATTTTTAAGAACAGTTAGCTTGTGCTGTATTGTTTTGTTATGCTTTAGAGAATTCGTGGTAAATCAGCTGGAAATTAACTTCTTGAATTATCATAACATGATTCCATTTTAAATGTTATGTTAAAAACAGATAAGAATAACAGTTAACTTGTGCAGTAGCGTTTTGTTATACTCTAAAGAATTCTTGGTAAATCAGCTAGTAATTCGCTTGTTTAATTATCATAACTATAAATGTGAAGGTTGTCAATGAATTCAACCGAGCCTATAACAACGGTTGTTTTAGTTTTTAATGGTTGACTGCCGCTTTTGATGACTTGAAATTAATAAAAACCTATTTTGCGCAATAAGTTTTTTCTCTTTGGTAATGAATAAACCACAGAAACCCCTTTAATGTATAATAGTCCTTTTTTTGATACAAGTAGCACATTTTAAGGAACCGCAAAAACAACTTTGTTATTTATACAAACACTATGAAAAACAAAATAATTTGTTGCTGGCGATAATGACAGTGGTATTTTGACTCGATTTAAAATATATGCTTGTTACTACTGAACTCTTCATGGGCCTGCGAGTCCGACTCGCACTGAACCACTTTTTTTCAACATTTAGTTTTATTCTAATAAATAGTTTTTTCGTTTAAGCGGAGCTCTTTTACTTTAGGTTTATTACCTCTTTATCTACAATAATCAATCTGAGTAAGTACAGTGTGTAAATACGATTCTTAAATTGTAAAAATAATAATTGGATTTGAACATCTTAGGTAGGTATTTAGTTTTATTTATTTAGAAAATATTAATCTCGCAATTATTTATTGTAATAATATAATTTATCACACAGCTAACGCCCTCATTAGCAATGTAATGGTGAAAGAATTTTCAAAATCGGTCTAGTAATTTTTGAGATTAGCCAAAAAACGTATTCATTGAAAGTAGCGCCCTCAATAATAAAATTAACCCTATATTAGATATCTAAAATTATACATAACAATCTAGTGGTGAAAGAATTCTTAAAGTTGGTCAAGTACTTTACGAGTTAAGCGAATAAAATATTCTTTGATAGTAGCTCCCTCAATAATAAAATGCATCCTACGTTTTAAGCACCATAGCAAAAAACGATTCAACATAGCCTAATCCGCACACACAGTAAAAACATAACCATCCTTTTTCGTCTGTAGTCGGTAAACATTTGGTTAATAACGGTTGCGTATCGACTGCTTTGGATAAATATCCATTGTCAACGGTTATTTTAAACCTATATCATAACATCGTAATAATTATCGAAAGATCATATAAGCATTGTAATAATGACACCATAAGTAATCGATTGAAAAGGGGAATCGATTTTTTAATGATTTTTGTGATTGGCAACATTTTTTATTTTATTCACTGACTAATGAATTACGTATTTACCTAATTTTATTTTTATCTTTTCGGTACTTTTAATTTGTGCAAAAATATTCCCATTGTTTTAGGATAAATGAATACCGCGATTAATAACCATAAATAAAGATATATTTTTTTAACAAATGCACATTGTTGGGCGTTCGATGGCCTAATATGGGCATCCCCCTTTACACATACATAACATAATAAAGGTATGTGAGACAACAAGCATGTTTGAGAAAAAAAAATTTTTATAACCATATCAGAAATGAAGGGATGAACAATCTCTGTAAATTTACTTTATTTTGCTTTTTATTACTTAATACGTGGTTAAAATTCAGCACAGGTTTTTCCTTTTATATAAACAATGAAAGACGTTTCGATAATCTTGTGAACAAACCTTTGACTATGGTGTAGCGATTTGCGGTTTTGTTTTGGACCGGCATCGAGTATAAATGTGTATGGATGACAATAATTGTTATGAGTCTTTAAGAAATAGTAGAATACCCTAAAATAAGTGTACGATTTTCTAATTATAAGCATATTCGATGTTGAAAGTTAAGTGCTTAATTGTGATAGCCGCAATAATTTGTCCCCAAGGAGACAAATATTTCATGCAATTTCTTTTATATAAAACAAAAAAATTTAAAATCACCGGTTAGTAGCAGCTTAAAAGCAATGAACGGAACTTGGATCAGTCGGCACCGTCTTCTTGATAACAATTTAATTATAAAACCGCGGTCGTCAACCAGCCTGCAAATCGTGGCAACTGTAACAAATATGATCCGTATGAGGCAATCAATCAGACATGTGTCTATCATTCATTTCTCGTGACCAAATCACTTTAGTACGTTTCGTCACGCGTACTTGTACATTCGGATCGATCACTCAAATGGATCATTTCGGGCTCCAGTACCCTACACTAAAAACAATTCATTCGGGATTCGGTCGGTTTTCGACTTATTCCAGATGTGCAGGATCATGCACCTTCTCTGTTGGATCTTCTGCTGACCTCTCACCCGGACGGATATCAGATTTCCGTCGACGCCTTTAGGCTCTTTGGATCATTGTCTCGTCCGCAGTGTGGTGCCACTCACGCTGAAATCGCAGTTGCATTCTGCAGGCTGCCGCCGTGTTATAGGTCACACACACTATAGGTCAGCCGATTGGGATGGGATGCGGTCTTTCCTTGCATCCTACCCTTGGGGGCGGGTTTGCTTCTCGCCGGACGATCCCATGGTTGTTGCGGATTCTACCGCTGATGTGGTACTTCAGGATATGGATCTTTTTATTCCTTCCTCTGTGGTGCCCATTGGAGGCAAATCTCAGCCATGGTTTGGTCGCTCCTGTAAAATAGCATCATGCTATATGCAGGAGTGCTACCAAGCCTGGGCTGACGCATCAACGTCCGGGGATATAAACACCAGCGCTCTATAAAAGAATTATAATTCCGCCTCTAGAACATTCAAAAGAGTCATTGCCAAGGCAAAGTCAGAGCACATAAGCAGAATGGGCGAGAAACTATTTCGCCTTCCTTCTGGAACCCGTGCATTCTGGTCTCTCGCCAAGGCTGTCCAAGGGAATTTCTGTCAGCCATCTCTTCCATCTCTGCAGAGGGAGGACGACTCACTGGCCCATACCGCAAAGGAGAAAGTCGATCTGATAGGCTCTTTCTTTGCATCCAACTCGACTCTCGATGACGGGGGAAGTACGCCGCCGACCATCCCGCTGTGTGAGTGCTCCATGCCGGAAGTGCAAATCACACAGCGCTCGGTTCGCAAAGCACTCATCTCCCTGAACATCCACAAGTCAAGTGGGCCTGACGGAATACCCCCACTTGTGCTGAAGACGTGTGTTCCTGAGTTGGTACCGGTTTTAACGCGTCTTTTCGGTACTCCTACTCCCTAGGCGTAGTCTCAAAATCATGGAAGACGGCTTTTGTTCACCCCATCTCTAAAAAAGGCGACCGATCAGCCCCGTCCAACTACCGGCCTATCGCCATCACCTCCTTGATCTCCAAAACAATGGAGTCCATTGTTAACTGCCAGCTCACGAAATACCTTGAGGATCACCAGCTGATTAGTGATCGCCAATACGGTTGTCGCCGTGGTTGGTTAGCTGGTGATCTTCTGGTCTACCTAACTCACAGATGTGCGGAGGCAGTAAAGTCCAAGGGGGAGGCATTGGGCGTTAGTTTGGACATTGCGAAGGCTTTCGATCGGGTTTGGCGCAAAGCGCTTCTTTCGAAGCTCCCTTCCTACGGACTTCCCGAGGAATTGTGCGATTGGATCACCAGCTTTCCTGCTGATCGGAGCATCAAGGTCGTTGTAGACGGTGCAAGCTCTGATTCCCAGCCTATTAATGCTGGTGTTCCACAAGGCTGCATGCTATAGCCAACGCTGTTTCTTCTGCATTGCAATGATATGTTGCAAACCCGTAACATTCATTGCTATGCAGATGACAGCACTGGTGACGTTCTTTACACCGGCCGAGCCAATATTTCTCGGGAAAACGTCTCCGAGTACCGGGACAAACTTGTGTCTAAAGTCGAGTCTTTGCTGAACAGAGTCGTGGATTGGGGGCGACTAAATCTAGTCCAGTTTAACCCCCAGAAGACACAAGTTTGCGCGTTAACCGCTAAAAGAACCTTTTTGTCGTATCTCCTCAGTTTCAAGGCACTCCCCTTGTTTCCTCAGCCAGTATCGGAATACTCGGCGTTGACATATCGAATGACGTGCAGTTTCGTGGTCACTTGGAAGAGAAGGCCAAATTGGCCTCTAAAAAGCTTAGCGTGCTCAGAAGAGCGGGACAGTATTTCATGCCGGCACACCGCCTGCAACTTTACAAGGCGCAGGTTCGGCCACACATGGAATACTGTTCCCATCTCTGGACTGGGGCTCCCCAGTACCAGCTCCTTCTACTTGACCGCATCCAGTGCAGAGCAGCACGAATCGTCGACGACCGAGCGCTTTCCGATTGACTCGATTCTCTGGTGCTGCGAAGAGATGTTGCATCTCTTTGCATTTTCTTTCGCATATACCTTGGGGAGTGCACTGAGGAATTGTTCGGATTAATCCCATCCCCTAAATATCGTGAACGCACTACGCGGCAAACGTCCCGATACCATCCACACCATCTGGATGCCTGACGGTCCACCATTGTACGTTTCAAAAGGAGTTTTCTTCCACGTACAACCTCTCTGTGGAATAGTTTACCACCGGCGATTTTTCCGGACCGATACGACCTGAGGACCTTCAAGAAAAGAGCATACTCCTTTCTAAAGGGCCGGCAACGCACCTGCAATTCCCCTGGTGTTGCGGTTGATCATGGGCGGCGGTAGTCACTTAACATCAGGTGAGCCGCATGCTCGTTTGCCCCCTCTTCAATAAAAAGAAAATAACAATTCACACCAATCACGAGTTAAAAAATTTTGTCAATTGTTTCACATTGGTTGTACCGGAACATTCAAAAACAGATGAATGAACCATCAATACTTTTAAAGCGTACCTGCTCAAACGAACGAATCATTCATGATTGATACATGACTACAATCAATACATTATGTTTAGCAATGAATATATTCCTCCATAAGTATCAAACTCCCTTGTAGCGGCCCACGAAATAACGATGGCTGCGTCATCAGTTCTCAAGTGCTGTTTATTCAATAAACAACCGTATAATCGATTATGAAGATAATTAAATCCGCTGAAATCGTTATTGGACAGTGGCACGAATAGCTCTTTCCGTTTTTTCGGCTAGTATTATGTTTTCAAACGAACCAAAAAAAAATTACTTTATTTTTTTGGTTTTATATTTATAATTTTTCCTTTCTTTTCTTTATATTTTCTCTGGTATTAGCGAAATATGCTAACATCTTTTGGAATAAAAGCATTTTCATGTTTCATACAACCGCATGGGTATTATAAGAATTGAATTGAAGGGAACGCAAAGAAAGCCATCCTCTAAGTGCCATTTCACCTGCCAAGCACAGCGACTGATCAATACTTCCCTCATAAGGAAAGCCCTGATGGCTCAGAGGTTAAGCGCTTGCCTTAAATTGAGCCCTACGGATACAAAAAAAATGAAGTAGAAGCAGTGAAGAAAAATATCTTGAGCAAAGCCGCATGCCTGAGATATTTTTTTATAGAATAAGGGTAACAAACGAGCACACAGCCCACTTAATGGTAAGTGGATGCTGTGACCCATAGACATCTACATTTATCCATTGAGTTATACAAAACTAGAGGAGCAAACCACATTACCGCGCGTCGAAAAAGGTGGAACCACTATCCACCGCGACGACGTAGGTTTGAAATTACTAAACATTTTAAATAAACTTATATATGTTTCACTTACAAAAGTTACGAAAACAATACTGTCGCTAACATTAGATAAAGAGAGACACACCAAACATGCAATGGTGGGTTGGTTTGGCTTACTTTATTTAATTTAGCCCATAATGCGCAATAAAAAGAGCTTTTTAAGCTGCAGTCAATTGTTTTTATTTCAAAAAAGTATATTTTCTTATCAGGTGAATGGAAGTTAGCATAACTGGTGAAATAAAACATAAACACTCAACCCTGTCACCGAGAGGGATAGGCAGAGACTACAGACCTTCATTTAGCGCGATCCTGACATACCTCTCTCGCCTCTTCCACATCCATATACCTACGCATACATGCTCGTCGGTTAAGGGTACTCTTAATTTGGCCCATTTTTAATATTTCGCCAATTTGGTCGACAGACTTTCGCCTAGTACGTCCCTTTCCGACTCTTCCATTCACTTCTGCAATATATATTTGCTTTGTCATCATCATTCATCATTACAGCCCTTCACAAGTCCACTGCTGAATATAGGCCTCCCCCAAGTTATCTCACAAAGCACGGTCCTGAGCCACCTGCATCCATCGACTTCCTGCATATCTTACCAGGTCGTCACTCCATCTAGTGGGGGGTCGCCCTACACTACGCCTACCGATACGAGGCTGACACTCGAGAACCTTTCTTCCCCATCGGTTATCGGTTCTTCGAGCTATATGGCCGGCCCATTGCCACTTCAGCTTACTAATCCGTTGGGCTATGGTGGTCACTCTGGTTCTACTGCGGATATCCTCATTTCTGAGTCTATCACGCAGAGAAACTCCGAGCATAGCCCTCTACATAGCTCGCTGAGCGACCTTGAGCGTCCTCATACGGCCAGCAGTGAAGGACCACGTCTCAGATCCGTAAGTCATCACTGGCAATTGATGACTTACGGATTACTATTATTATTATTTTCAATCACTTGCTTTGTCAGTCTTTCCTCAATTATTCTTTCTACATGACCAAACCACTGAAGCATTACCTTCTTAGTTCTGGTCACCGCATCATCTTGCAAACCACACTCTTCTTTTATCACACAGTTTCTCACCCTGTCACTCAGATTCAGCCCTAACATACTCCTTAGTGACTGCATTTCTACTGCATTTATTCTACTCTCGTGCTTTTTCTGCCACACCCAACTTTCACTACCATACGTTAAAGTAGGGACTAATACTGCATTGTGAATTGCCATACGTGCCTTTTTCACAATAGAGTGTAGAGCCCCTTTAGAGAGAGTTTACTTTATTTCCTGCATTCACTCGTCGTTTAATATCCTTATCATATCATAAATAATATATATTTTTATAAGTATTTTTATTGTACTAATAAATCAAACAATATAAAATAGGTAATCTACATCTACACTAATATTATAAACAGGAAAAATGTGTTTGTTTGTATTGAATAGGCTCCAAAACTACTGGACCGATTTGAAAAACTCTTTCACCAATGGAGTTCTACATTAGCCCTGATGAACATAGGCTATAGTATATTTTCAAAAAGTTAGGGACCCGTATAAAAACTTCGTTAATGTAACTCACGGCGTGAAAAAAATACCAAAAGAATCCTTATATCGCATAGGCTGCGGAAACTATTGACAATTGAGCAAAATGATGTACTACAGTTTTATAGAGGATGTCATTATCTACAAAAAAGTCCTGGGTACCATATGTCTAACCATTACAGTTATGTCAAAATAACTACAAATTAAATTATGCAATAGTAACGCTGAAAAATCCTTATATCGCATACGCTGCGGAAAATATTAACAATAGAGTAAAGTAATGTACTACAGTTTTATAGAAGAAATCAATATCTACAAAAAAATCTGCGATACCATATGTCTAACTATTACAGTTATGTCACAATAACTACTTTTTCATGGTAAAATATGCAAAGCCCCCCGAGTATGTGCAATGGAATGAGGCTACTTATTAAGTGAAGGAAAATTTAACTGTAGCGACCATCATCACCGGCCTATCAGCTGGTCAACTACCTCATATACCGAGGATATTTTGCTGCCACAAAATAAAACAACATAAAATATAGTTTACTGGGAAGCTCTGAACTAATAAATTTGTTTTGTAGATATTATCTTTCGTCAAATAATATAATAATATTTCTAATAAAAATAAAATAATCAAAATTAAAAAGAATAAAAAGTAAGTAAAAAATATTAACAAAAAAATCGTTATAATAATACCTTATAATACAAAGAAGAAGAAAGATTTTTTTGATTGTTTGTTTGTTTGTACCAAATAAGCTCTAAAACTGCTAGACCGATTTTAATAATTTTTTACCAAAAGAAAGCTAAACTATCGCAAGTAACATAGGTTATAATTTATTCTCAAAAATTGGAGATGTTTAAGAAAATTGTAACCCAAAGTAGCAAAATTTTGCCAATAAAATTCATTCTTTGGCGTGCGCTGAGAAAACTTGATGATACATAGAAATTATGTGCTACATGATTAAAGTACTCATTAATACCTTCAAAAAAGTCCGCTTAAGGAATATATCTAACTATCATAATTAAGTCACAATAGTAGCTTTATGTTCTAAAATTTAATTAGATCACCGGCCGGAACAAAAGTCGGTTACAGTCGTGTCGTAGTGTTAATTCTTATTCAAATAAGTAGTTTTATCATAATGAAAGAGTTAAGAAATAATTTGTACCTCTTTTTAAAGAGCATATTCTATTCTTTACTATAGTCATATATATTTTGGCGGTAAAGTTGAAAATTTTAATATATCTAAATTTTGAGCAAAAAAATCGATTAAAGATAAGAAATGTTCATATTATGTTGTGGCAGATTGCGCAAAAACTATATATGATATCCCTTTCGTATATATAAAAGGTTGATTGAAATCATGGATCATTTCGTACCTCCACACTTTTCATGTACCGTGTACAGTTATCTTTATAACTGACAAAAAACGCGTTTTGCAGCTTTTATTGGGGCATTCATCCGGGAGGGGGAGCGTGAGTGGATAAAATTTAACTTTGCTGTATAACAAACATATGCTGATAGAATGAAAGTACTACATTATGATTTCTTATATTTACGCGAACACTACACATTGAAATAATACTAGTTTTTACGGAATTTATCGCGTATATTTAACTTTTTAATACCCGACGTTTCGAGAGCTTTACAGCACCCATGGTCACGGGAAGGACTGAGATGTTTAACGTCCAGATGTCATAGTTAACCGCGGTTACCATAGATTAAAATTTAACTTTTGTTCCGATCTACACAGTATGAACTTTTGGTATCATGAAGTCTTGCAGTTGTATGCTTGGGTTGGGATTTAATTTTATTTATTATAGGATCCCAAGCAGATGGTAGCACCCAGCCATCTTCTCTATTGAAATTAGGATGTTTTTTGATTTCAATAGCCTCGCGAATCATCCTTGGAAGGAATCGGTGTTCTTTAGCGAGGATTTGTGGTCTATCAAATCTGATGTAGTGACGGGGGCGATCCTGTACATGTTCACAGACTGCAGACTTCCCGGAGCGTCGATTCATCACATCAGCTATATGTTCTTTGACGCGGGTTTTAATTGATCTTTTAGTTTGTCCTATGTAGGAGAGACCACATTCACAATCAAGCTTGTACACTCCTGCATCTTGCAGAGGGACGTTACACTTGACTGATGGTAAAAACTGACCAATCTTCTTCGGTGGCTTGAAGTATATTTTGATGGAAGCGCGCTTCAATTTGTAGCCAATCTTGTCAGTGACTACTCTAACATATGGCAGTACAGCAGGTACACGCTCGACTGTGGCCGGCTTCACTCGTTCTCTGTGACGTAGGCGCGGGACCCGAAGCTTGTTGTCATGCAAAACTTGCTTGACGTGTTGGAGCTCGGCAGCCAGGTGTTTACTGTCACAGATCCCTCGTGCTCTCTGAAACAAAGATTTACCCACGGTAGCTAACTGTGAAAGATGGTGGTGAGAATCACCGTTTAAATATCTATCTGTATGGGTCTTTTTTCTATACACAGTATGGCTCAAGGTGTTATCAGGATTCCGAATTACTAACACATCTAGAAAAGCTAAGGAATTGTTTGCCTCTAACTCCATTGTGAAAATTCAGTTCAGTCGAGCGTGTACCTGCTGTACTGCCATATGTTAGAGGAGTCACTGACAAGATTGGCTACATCTTGAAGCGCGCTTCCATCAAAATATACTTCAAGCCGCCGAAGAAGATTGGTCAGTTTTTACCATCAGTCAAGTGTAACGTCCCTCTGCAAGATGCAGGAGTGTACAAGCTTGATTGTGAATGTGGTCTCTCCTACATAGGACA
Source organism: Parnassius smintheus behrii (assembly GCA_036936625.1). NCBI lineage: Eukaryota > Metazoa > Arthropoda > Insecta > Lepidoptera > Papilionidae > Parnassius > Parnassius smintheus. The sequence continues at coordinate 25,977,729 of JAUPFT010000012.1, forward strand.
AACTAAAAGATCAATTAAAACCCGCGGCAAAGAACATATAGCTGATGTGATGAATCGACGCTCCGGGAAGTCTGCAGTCTGTGAACATGTACAGGATCGCCCCCGTCATTACATCAGATTTGATAGACCACAAATCCTCGCTAAAGAACACCGATTCCTTCCAAGGATGATTCGCGAGGCTATTGAAATCAAAAAATATCCTAATTTCAATAGAGAAGATGGCTGGGTGCTACCATCTGCTTGGGATCCTATAATAAATAAAATTAAATCCCAACCCAAGCATACAACTGCAAGACTTCATGATACCATAAGTTCATACTGTGTAGATCGGAACAAAAGTTAAATTTTAATCTATGGTAACCGCGGTTAACTATGACATCTGGACGTTAAACATCTCAGTCCTTCCCGTGACCATGGGTGCTGCAAAGCTCTCGAAACGTCGGGTATTAAAAAGTTAAATATACGCGATAAATTCCGTAAAAACTAGTATTATTTCAACAGTACTACATTAATTTGGTCAATTTTTTAGCCAAAATAATTGAACTAAATGAGCGAGGTGTCATGTCATGTCGCGCGGCGCAGACACGCCTCTCAGATCACGCCATGATATACGCGGGTGAAACCGTGGGGCACAGCTATATAAAATATTTTTGAAACAAAAACAATTTTTATAATTTTTGTGTCTGTCTTTCTGTTTGTTCCGGACAATTTCCGAAATAGCTGTACCAATTTTGTCAGGACTTTCACTGGCAGATAACTGATGTGATAAGGAGTAACTTAGTCTTATTTTTATTTTAGAAAAAGAATAGGCTTCATTCGCAAAAAAATTAAATACATGGAATTCAATCGTAATAAATTTCACGCGAACAAAGTCGCGGGGAACAGCTAGAAAAATATAATTAATATCAAATATAAAATTTATATAAAAGTAAAATTATAATCAATATAATATTTATTTATTTATTTATTTATTTGCTTCTTAGTATGTATGTTACATGATATACTGTTAAATACTATGCATACACACTAAGTCTCTAATGGAGACATGCAAATTTATTTATTCTTAGAAATTATATTTATACAAAATCAACACATCGAAGTCAATCATTATTAAATCATTAAATTAGCAACAACAAACAATCCATCCAATTATATTCTAAAGATATCAAAAGTACAACTAAAATAAAAAAAATAAAAAAAAAATTATAATTAACAAATAAAGTAAATTAAATTAAACAATATTATATACCATGTCAGTTAATAACAAAAAAATGTCAATTATGAGCTATAGTCCTATAAAAGTTTTCATCAGTAATTTAAAAGCTCGTTTACGGAGTAAAATGTTTTTTGAAGAAGCCACTGGTATAATTTTTTTTGAAATGTTTTTATAGGAAGATCTTTGATTATGTTTGGTATTTTATTATATATTGTTTTACCCATCCAGTAACAATTTTTGCTAAAGCATTTACTTTTCGGTATTTCGCTAATTACTATCCGATCTGGGTATCTCGTGTTCATGGATACCACTTCTTTGTTAAGTTTATAAAAACTTTTCCCGTGTTGTTTTACAAATTTAGCAACTTCTAATATATACAAACAAGGCACGGGTAAGATTCCCAGTGTCTTAAATAGAGGTCGACATGAAACATCTGGGCCCACACCATGAATGGCACGAACACATTTTTTTTGTGCAATAAAAACTTTATTAATCTCTGCAGTGTTGCCCCAAATTATAATTCCGTAGCGGATAATCGACTCAATATATGCAAAATAAGTCATAATTGCAGTTTGTTTTGTTGCCACTTTTGTTAGTCTATAAAGCGCATACGTGAACCTGTTTATTTTATTACATATTTTACAAACTTGTTCTTTCCACTTTAATTCTTTGTCAATAATTATACCTAGGAATGTCATATTAGTTGCACTACAAAGAGTTTGTCCATTATAATTAATATTTATTAAATTATTATTTATATTATTGAAATTTATATATTGAGTTTTACTTAAGTTTATTGTTAAATTATTATTACTTAGCCATTTAGTTACGTCAGATATTGTTTGATTAATGTCAAAATTATGTTTTGTTAGTGACATATTTTTATTTGTTGTGACTATTACTGCGACGTCATCTGCGAATAAAATACTTCTATATTTAGTAATTTCAGGTAAGTCGTTTAAATATATCAAAAATAAAAGTGGACCTAGTACACTACCCTGAGGTACCCCAAACGCATTTTTTCTAAATTTGGATCTATAACTTTGACTTACATGTCTATTGTCAAGTTTTAGCACCTCAACACATTGATGCCTGTTTTGTATGAATGACTTAATCCAGTGATATGCTTGGCCTCTAATTCCGTTTTGATCTAATTTGAACAAAAGCTGATCGTGTGATACGAAGTCAAAAGCTTTTGACATGTCAAAGAAGATGGCCGTAGTAAATAGTCCGTCATTAGTATTTTGTAAAATATTTTTTATTAAATTAAAAGCGGCCAGTGTCGTGGATTTTGATTTTTGAAATCCATACTGAGTTGGATTTATTCTATTAAACTTATTTAGGAAAGTCATGACCTTCTTGTGCATGACCTTTTCAAAAATTTTTGATAATATAGGTACCAATGTCACTGGACGGTAATTTTCCATTAGTGTTTTTTCTTCTTTTTTATATAATGGTTTTACAATAGACGTTTTTAATTTTTCTGGAAAGGTGCCAGATTCCATTGATAAATTAACTAAATAGGCTAATACTTTACTAATTTGATTTTTGCACGCTTTGATAACATTTGTACATATGCCATCATAACCTTCTGAATTTGTATTATTTAATGTCATTATAATTTTACTTATATCATATTCATCGACCGGTGTTAAATAAATTGAATTTTGAAGTTTATTTTTTGTATTACTGTTATTATTAATTTAAAATAGGTAATAGAATATATTTAATAGATCGTTCGTGAATAAACTAAAATAAGAATAATTAATTATTTTGTATGAAAGTTAAAACGTAGTTTTTATTATAATTTCCTAAATATTTAAAATCCGAGGTAACAAATTAACTTAGAAGAGCTTAGCCGTGAACTATAGCCATAGCAGCGATCTTATAGGTCGCAGTGATACTGGTCTCTTTCCCTAGACCAGCATAGCTGCTCGCATATAAAAAAATTAACTTACTTCATTAATTATACAGTCTCTAGTTAATGTAGGATAATCACAAAGGCGGAAAAGTGGCAACATTTAATCTTAATCACAATATTCGATAATTTATTTAATTATTTTAGGTTTTTACGTTTATATGAAAACATGAACTAAAACTCCTGTGTGGAAAATGATTCCCCTTGATTTATTACATTTTTGTGACCTTAAATCGCTTTCTTTTACTACGCATTTACCCGGTTTTTCGTTCGGCTCAACTCTGTCGGCGTCACATTGAACACTGAACTGACGTTATCTGGCTTTTTGGCGCCAAAGCGTTGCCACTGCACAAATGGCTGCGGCCATACGCTTTGGCGCGGTAATTACTAATCTAGTTTAATATATAAATTAATGCATTTATCCTTGTTTAAGAATCAAAATGCAGATGCGTTGTCACACGTGAGGACTAAGATGCAATGCCTCGTTTCCAGTAAAAAGGGTCTCTGGTTCTCTACATTTGCCGTACAAAATAACAGCTTTAAGCTGCTAATTTACGCTGGTATATTGGGAGCGTTTGGTCGGGTACCCCGGTCGAACCGACCCATTTGTGTTTACGGTCATATAATATTGGATACCAGCATGGGGTTCGTGGTAATAAAAATTGCCATTTGAATTACCAATATTGACACTTTAATTATCGAACATCAATTACAACTTAAACACACAAATAATAAAACACAATTCGCTATTATATCGCTTCGAAGTATTCGTTTGCATTGCCAATTCAATACTGTCTCGGTCGCGGTCCTTACTGGCCATTTATAGGGCCTTTTCTACTAAAATATCAAGAATGTTTGAGCACATACCGGTCCCGACCGACTAGGTGTAGAATGTTCCAGTATGGAATTCTCTAGAAAGCTCTCCTAGTTCTGCTACTCGATACTAGATAGCGCTAGTGGCATTATTTATAGCGGGAAATTATATAGTTGCAGCGTGACTCTACCACGTAGATGGTACCACGTAAGATGTTCAAACATCTGTATGAGTCGTATATTCAGTATACTTTTATAACATAAGGGCTGTACTGATGATGATGATGATGATGAAGATTCGTTTAAAGGTTTCATATCTTAAAATCATACCTAACCCAAACAATTAAACAACAGTGTCTGCACTACTGCGTTCCGGTCAGAAGGGTTTAGTGGCCAGTTTAATTACAGGCTGTTGGGCATTCCATGTTAATCCTCAGCGGTGACAACGCATCTTTAGCCTTCTTTGTTTGAACTTGGTTGCTGGTGTGTATGTACAATAGCCACTTAACATCAACTGAACATAAATTTATCATTTAAGTTTTATAAAAAACTGACTATAGAATTAATAATTTCGTGAGCAAATTCAGATTGTTACCGCCGCAAGGAAACTCCTTTGAGTTAATTTAAATGATTATATTTCTGCCAAAATCCACTTGTATATGTGGACTGTATGTTATACGTTAGTCACTTTTGTGGTATAATAATTGTGCAACTTTTAATATGTATAGATATATAAGCCTGAGATTTAAGAAAAATAAAATAACAGTATAATATAATTAAAGATACGAAACATGATAATTGCAGAGAATTTCTTATAATTGCAAAACGTTCATTTTCATAGTGTGTCCAATCCTGCCTGGGTTTTTTGTGATTTTTCCTGCGTCTTTGACACCAACATCCAAGTAAATTGTACATTTTATCCATTTAAACTTAAAACACTACACTAAGCCCGCTCAGATAAGCTTATTATACTAAGGTTTTTACTTGACCATGAGAACAATGCTGAAATCAAAATATTCAGGCGTAAACAGTTTGTGTATGAATGCTGCAACCTTCCCTAGATAACATCATCTTTCATACTAATGACGTTGTAAACAGCTAAGACAAAGCACGCGCTTCATCCGTTGACGACTGGCGAGCAATTATCAGATGTACCGTACTCCTTTGTCTACCTTTTGCTTATATAAATCACACATATTATCGCACTTAACTTCTTATATACTCATCGAAAAATTTAGAGTAACTTAAAAAGAAGGTTTCATTTCTAATGTTATAATTATCGTGCGCACTGGCCACAAATATTAAAATTTTTGAGATGTTCCTTTTTTTCGAATTTCATTTAATTCAATTTATATAAATATTGAGTAATATTGCATTTTTTCCTAAGGTGAAAAATGTTGCCAACTTTTGAATTTTAGTTAAAATTTAGATTTTATTTAAATTTTTACCTCAACTGACTTCTTTATCGTGTTAAGTATGAATCATTACTGGTAATAAATTAAGAATACCATATAACACCACTAAAGTTGCTAGGGCTGTTTACTTTAATTGAAACCAGTAAATAAATTGAAGTCGGAAAATGTCCGGGAGAGAGGCACACTCATGGAAAAAGCCATATGGTGTAAGGTCAGTTATGGTCTGGGGAGATTTTTCTATGAAGATGCATAACTCCGCGTCACGTCATTGAGAATGGGTCACTAATAGCGGTACGATAGGTAACCGAGATTTTTGAAGAAATTATAGAGCCATAAAATCCTATATAGGAGATAGATTTGTTTTTATGCATGATAATGCACGCCCCCATACTACCGTCGTAGTTGTCGAATACCATCGAGACATTACATTGAAATCAATGCTATGGAGTGGCCGGCACGCTTGCACGACTTAAAACCCATAGAGCATTTATAGAATAAGCTTTGAAGACTAATAAGGAACAGAAATCCTGCCCCCGCTACTTTAAGAGATCTTAAGGCATTACAGGAAGAATGGAATGCAATCTTCAAGATTTTATCAATAACTTGATTAGGAGAAGTTCTTTACAAAGTACAATAATTTACAATTACATAATTAAATAGTGTTTCAATCGCAGATAAACTTTGCTGCGATACTTCTTCCTTGTCATTGTTATTGAATAAAATATGCAATTTTCAAGATTTTGAGCGACGCTTTCGCAATCTAAGGAAAAGATACAAACTTTGAAGCGTCTTCGAAACTTTCGAACAGTTTGTATTCAATTATATATATATTTTTGTTCATTAAATTAGTAAAACTTGAATAGAAGCTATTTTGCAAAACCGATTTGCAAAGGTTACTATTGTTTATTTATTTATATGCGTTGTTATCGGAGCACTTTAATTATAACTAAAAACGAGTCAAAAGCAGAAAATTAACATAAAGTAGAAAATAAAGAATGAATACTCAATTCTCACAGAATACCAGCATGAAATGGAAACTTAAGGCTTTTGTTTTGTATGGTAAGTCTGAAGAACCAGAGACTCTTTTTTGGAGGAAAAGAGGCATTCCATCTATACCCTGTGAGGTGACATCGCATCTGATCAATAGATGTAGAAAGTTCGATGTTTGGATACCACAAGTACAGAAACTGAAAGAAACTAAATTGCGATTATCTATTAAAACGTAATGTAAATGAACCATTTTTAAGAAGATTGATCACTGTTGATACAAAGTGGATCACCTAGGACAATAACGTGCGAAAAATATCATGGTCAAAGGGTAATCAAGCTCCACAGACTGTAGCGAAACCCGGATAAATACGCAATAAGGTGATGTTGTGTGTACGGTTGCATTGGAATTTTTTGAATTGGAATTTATCATGGTAACTCACACACACACACACACATATACACACACACACACACACACATATATATATATGTATATATATATATATATATATATATATATATATATATATATATGTGTGTGTGTGTGTGTGTGTGTGTGTGTGTGTGTGTGTGTGTGTGTGCGTGCGTGCGTGTATGCGTGCGTGCGTGCGTGCGTGCGTGCGTGCGTGCGTGCGTGCGTGCGTGCGTGCGTGCGTGCGTGCGTGCGTGCGTGCGTGCGTGCGTCCGTGCGTGCGTGCGTGCGTGCGTGCGTGCGTGCGTGCGTGCGTGCGTGCGTGCGAGCGTGCGTGCGTGCGTGCGTGCGTGCGTGTGTGCGTGCGTGCGTGCGTGCGTGCGTGCGAGCGTACGTGCGTGCGTGCGTGCGTGCGTGCGTGCGTGCGTGCGTGCGAGCGTGCGTGCGTGCGTGCGTGCGTGCGTGCGTGCGTGCGTGCGTGCGTGCGTGCGTGCGTGCGTGCGTGCGTGCGTGCGTGCGTGCGTGCGTGCGTGCGTGCGTGCGTGCGTGCGTGCGTGCGTGCGTGCGTGCGTACGTGCGTGCGAGCGTGCGTGCGTGCGTGCGTGCGTGCGTGCGTGCGTGCGAGCGTGCGTGCGTGTGTGCGTGCGTGTGTGCGTGCGTGCGTGTGTGTGTGCGTGCGTGCGTACGTGAGTGTGTGTGTGTGCGTGCGTGTGTGTGTGTATGTGTGTGTGTGTGTGTGTGCGTGTGTGTGTGTGTGTGTGTGTGTGTGTGTGTGTGTGTGTGTGTGTGTGTGTGACCACAGTAATCTAAATAAAGTAAATACAGGGTTTTGGTGGTCGGGTGCACAAATTTGAAGGGGTGATATACTAGACCATTTAGAACTTAAAAATTAAGAACATTGGCCCACAGCAATATACACCTTCATCTAAAACTACATATAAAATATAAACATAACACTATTTAGGGAACTTTCTTCTTTGGTGCGGAGGAGTGGAAAGACAATGTCGTACTAGCCCTATATGTTGACGACAGTGCGTACTTCACGTCATCTCGTCGCGTAGAACTCACGGCAAGGAAGCTGCAGAGACTGCTGGACTTGTTGCCCGATTAGCTGGACAGATGGAAGATGGCGGTCAACGTCGGAAAGACCGCCACCTTCGCAACCAGACTGAGACGCACTCTACCAACCTCGCGACTCCGTGGGCAGGACGTAGGTTGGAAAGGTACTGTCACCTACCTAGGATGCCAGATAGATCGCTCGTTGCGTATGACCCCTATGGTCAACCACATAGTGGTTCAGGCCAGAGTCGCACGAGCGAAGCTATATCCAATACTGGCATCCACACTCCCGTTAAAGACCAAAACAACCATTTACAAAACCTACGTTCGCTCACTCACGGTTGACTTACGCAGCGCCAGCCTGATACAAGAGGCTGCAAGCCTAGCAAAATCTAGCGATCCGGGCGATCGTGGGAGCAGGCCGCTATGTCAGAAATGACCTGATAGCCAGGGACCTTAAAATGGAATCCATCCACGAAAACGAACAAAAGCAATACTATAGAAGGTCTCCATGATGAATTTGCGTTACAATAGTAGGGTCGTGGGTTCGAGTCCTATACAATATGTAACAAAAACCCTGTGGTTCCCGTTAAGTGCGTTATCAGAATCAGTATTCATACGTATCGAAATAACTTTACTTCAGAAAACTCGACATAAAAATAATCCTGTGAGCCTTCTACGAGAATGCTATGTATAAACTGTAACATATGTTACCGTCCGATACGCTTCAGCGTTATCGGACCCTTCATCTTGATATCAGAGTCATCTCACTAATTAGCACTTGGATATCTCCAGTAATAGTAAGTATAATAAATTTCCTAATGATTTAGTATTCAGTCAACAGATGCTAATTTTATAAAAAGGATTAATATTCAAAAGTGTTAAAGTATATATTTGCAAGTTACATCAAAGTATGTCAGGCAAATCAGACTCCAGGCGTCGGTCGGACAGCTATATATAGTTTGACATCAAACTCTAGAAGTCTGATGAACTGACAGGGGGTATAAATAGGTGGTTTAGTTACTTAGAGATTTTACCCATGATTAGCTAAAGTGTTATTTAAGACAGTTGTCTAAAATAAAACATGTAAAACTACAAATTAAATGTACTTATTTCCATTTTGTGCTCTAAAATCTCATAATTGGTTTATTTTTCAGATTACGGAAGAAGATTACATTTGTGAAGCGTACTTTGATGTATCCATGCAGACTATTAATGCTCAGATTCATGGAAACAATGATTGTAATCCATCTGCTGGTTCATCTCGCCGTGGTTATACTCAAGTATGCCCTGTTTGTGGTCGATCATTACTCAATCGTCAAAGTGACCATATTTACAAAGAAAACCCATCAAACCTCACACTAAGAATGATCAACTTAATTCGAACTACTGTAGCACCTCGTCAGGTTTGTATTTAAATATTCAAACTCATTTTAAACTGCATGCAAATTTTCTTTAAACATCACATTCTAATCCATGACATTACTAGGTATGTCACTGCATTTATTACAAATATGTTGTTTTTTTGTTGACAGATATCACAATATGATCGTGTATGACTTGCCTGTTGATTGAGGTTTAAAACTCAAGCTCTTTTAACTCAACAACAGGATGAAAGAAGAGGCTTAGAAGGTGATAAAACTCTTCACGGTCAAACAATTGAACAAGAAGTGGAACAGCCTGTTGTTGCAGTTCATGTTCTACAATTACAAACTCCCCCGTTACTTGGAAATACAGATGAAAGGGAATCGTCTGTAGAATCAGTTGCAACTCCAGAGGTTCATTCACAACAATCTCAAACCCAACAATCAAGTGACATTACATTACATAATTATAAACATGCTCCCCATGCAGCATCTCATTGTGCATTTAATGGGTGTGAAAAAGAAAATCTGCATACTGTGTCAGATGCACTGCGGGCTACCATTTTTGCAATTACAATTTTTATATTCCCAAACTTACAAGGGTATGCACAGACCATTTACATGGAAAAAGTTGGAGTTCCCTTTATGCCAGTGAAAATAGCATGAGTGATTTCACTGTTGAACAAGTTGAAAACGTTTTTTCCTTTGTTCAAAAATACAAGCATTTTCTCGATTTTTCAGGCATAGAATCATTACAAGAAATTGATGACAATTTATCATTGAGTTATAATGTACTACGTACTAGAGAAGCTATTCCAAACAAAAATTGTGCGCTACTCTATGTCTTCGCGCATGCGCGGTAATAGTAGAGTCGCGCATGCGCAGTTGGTATAAACGCGCATTGCGCTTGCGCGGTCAGTTTTTGTTATTATAGATTATACGTAAGTAGAATGGTCAGTATGTAATAATTGTTTATTTATATTGTATTGTTAATTATATCGAGTACAATTTTTTAAATTGTTTTTTATTTTGTATATGTGCTAATTTAATATAATATTACATAATATTATGTCAGAATTACATTTAAATGATATTTTTATCTGAATATTTAAAAAGGTATCTATGTCAAATATAAAAAAACGTACTAAATGTATGTTTAACAAAACTTATTAACATAAAATTTAAATAACAAATATATTTATTTAAATTAGAATCATAAATGTTGTAAATAATCGTTCATAAATGCTGGGCACGCGAGAGTTAAAAATGGACGAATTTATTCCACTTTGACTTTGAAGTGGAAACCTAAAAATAAAATAAAAGAATAATAAGCAGATTTAAACATGAAAAATTTAGCTTAATTATAATAACTTATATGTTTCTACAAAAAAAAATGTGTAGTATAATAATATATTCGTCCTAAACTTAAGTACCCACAAAAATGTCGCATCTGAACCTATTAATTTCATAATCTATATTCAATGATACGAGATGGCGTCTTAGTAATAATTTGTTTTATTATTAATTTATAATACTTTTTTATTGAATAAGTATCTTATTAACCGATGTAAAGTAATTCCTTGGTTTTTACTGACATTTCTTGAATTATTTGTGCAATATCTAAGTACACAAGACGGCATATTTTTATCAAGAGATTTTTTTTAAATCAACACAACACGTGACAACTCTACAAGCGCCTAGGGAGTGACTGATTAAAGTGCAGTGCATGCACCGCAGTTGAGTGGAACAGGGTAGCTGAATGCAGTGTCTCCTATAGTACGTAGTACATAATAGCTCAATGCAATTTATTTAGATTTTGGATTGGCTTGCAAAATCTGAATTCCTTAATTTGTTAGAAGACCTTCCCCGACCCATTGCTGGAAGTTCCTCGTACTACACTAGAGAGGTTAATGCAAACAGCACGAGAGGTACTGCAGGATTTTGTTCCATGTAACCTCGGAATAAACCACTTGCCGAGAGAACAATTAATTGAACACAATCTCATCATTCCGAATGGAATTAACAATGAAAATAACGAACAATGTATTGTGATGTGTAATGGAACATACATTTTTTTAAATAAAAGTTGCAATTATATGTTTCAAAAAGACACATATTCTTTACATAAATATAGAAATCTGTTAAAGCCATTTTTAATAGTTGCCTGTGACGGTTAGATTTATGGCCCATACAAAGCTACCACATCCGATACCGAAATAATGTCTTCATTGTTCAGCAACGAAAATTCCCCACTGAGACAATACTTTCAAGATAATGACATATTTATTTTAAACATGGGATTCAGAGATAGCAGAGTCACTTTTGGAAGGCGAACACCAGTTAATCACCACCCAAGCAAATAGAAGTAGATGTGTAACTTTTTGCAGATGGGTGGTGGAGTCTGTAAATGGATATTTTAAAAGAGATCTTAGAAACCTTAATGGTTTGACAATTTTGATAAAACTTTTTAATAAAAGTTTAATAAATAAGTTTCATGTTCGTCCCTTGCCCTTGAAAAATAACTTAATTAATATAGTTACAGAATATAATTTAAATCGCCGAGCATCCTTTTTTTCAAAGCATTATAGCTGATACTGCTAATATTGAGTTTCAACGTCTAGAATTCAATGAATTAGTATCATTCTTACTATATACTATTATTATTGGGAATGTACCAAATTCGCCAAGCGCGTTCATATTATGGTGAACACATACGTTTCCGTGGCGGATAAAGGATAGAAGTTTGTCAAGACACTAATAATATACCTGAGTTAGACAGTGGGGAAAATTCACTTATAAAAAGGAAAATAAAATCAAGACATAATATCTCAAAACGTCAGTACTATGTGTACATTTTGATTATTTGCAATCTGATGTTAATGGACGAGAAGGCATTGTAGAGTATTGCTGCGACTGCATTGTAGGACGTCGCACTGTAGGTTGTTGTGCGCATATTATGACAATGGTGTGGTACTTGGGTTGGGCCAGGCATGAAACCAACATAGAGTCTCCAGCGGCATTTTTAGATGAAGTAGTGACACGAGGACAATGAATAAATAAAAATAAATCAAATCGTGTTTTTTATTTAATTTCCCTGTTCTCGCCAAAGCATGTAGAAAAGGTAGCTCTTTTCGTTATCTATTAATGTTGCGATGGCCCAGAGGTTACACCTTGCCTGTCATAGAAGAAGTTGTGTGTTCAAATTCGGGCAAGTTCGGTTTATCTTCTACATTGGGGCACATTTCTACATTGAGCCCAGCAGTGGGGCAGTATTACGCTTATATTAGGTATTATTTACTCGTCTTTCTCTGTTCATCAGACTTTTAGAGTTCGATGGCTGAAAGCGTCGCCTGTCAAGACGACTCCTTGAGTCATAATTAAATGAACTATAGCTATATTGTTCTAATTTTCACAAAGTATAGTGCGTGTTGTATTTAAAACTCAACATCTTCGAGATATTACGAAAATATAACTGCTATTTGTGACCGCGTACAGATGGTAATATTACATTTAATCGTAGACTGGTATATATAGTGATCTGTGACATTAAAGAGGGATTTATTTCTGAGTGATTGTAACTCTCTGAGCGACTATGAAACAATGGGTGCGTTTGGCAGAAAAAAGCGCTAGCAAGCGCTTGTAAGCAAAATGGCGATCGTAAGCGGTAAGCGCTGTCAAATCGTAAGTAGCTGTTTTCCTCTAGGACACGATGTTAGTTTTAACAGGGGAACCTAACCTAATTTAAATATATGTTTGTGAAGCATTCATTCAAAAAAAAACTGCGGTTGCCAACCCGCTCGCCAAGCGTGGCAACTATGGCAATATACCCCCCCATGAACAATTACACAAATAGACGGCCCCCAGTCCCCGGCGGCCCCGCTATTCCTGGCTACGGTGGCGACCACGGTAACGGCGGGGCAGGGGGTGCTAAGAATCTCCGGTGGAGGTTCGGTTGCCACCTACGACGACTCGACCTGGCAACATTTAACGCACGCACTCTGAGGACTGACGAGAAGAACCTGGAGCTGGAAGAAGAGATAGACAAGTTGCGCTGGAATATTATAGGATTATCCGAGGTCCGAAGAGAGGGGGAGGACACGGTGATTCTCGAATCCGGCAACTTGTTCTATCACCGGGAGGGCGACCATCTGTCCCAAGGAGGTGTCGGATTTATCGTCCACAAGTCTCTCGTCAACAACGTTGTAAAGATTGGGAGTGTGTCGACGAGGGTCGCGTACCTGATACTCAGAATCACCAAACGGTATTCGCTGAAGGTCATACAGGTTTACGCACCAACCTCGGCACATCCCGATGAGGAGGTGGAGGAAATGTATGAGGATATTTCCAAAGCCATGCATTCCTCCAAAACTCAATACACGGTGTTGATGGGAGACTTCAACGCAAAACTAGGCACAAGAGAAAACGGTGAGCTGAAGTTAGGGAAATTTGGAGTAGGGCAACGGAAACGAAGGGGCCAGCAGCTGGCCGACTTTATGGAGAAAGAGGGACTCTTTATGATGACCTCTTTCTTCCAGAAGCGGCCCCACAGGAAGTGGACCTGGTCGAGCCCCGACGGTTCGACAAAAAATGAGATTGACTTCATTATGACGACCAGACGCCAACTGTTCAGTGATGTCTCAGTGATCGCAAGGGTGAAAACCGGCAGCGATCACCGAATGGTTAGAGGCACACTGAACCTAAACGTGAAGTTGGAGAGGTCTCGTCTAATGAAGTCAACGCTCCGTCCCCCTCGTGCTCTAATCCAGAATCCCGAAAACTTTCAGCTCGAGTTACGTAACCGCTTTCAGTGCCTAGAAGATTGCAATTCAGTGGACGATATGAATGACAAGCTCGTGGAAACTGTCCATGCGGTCGGAGCTAAGTTCTGCAAGACCCGCCGCAGAAGAACACAAAAACTCTCCGATCACACTCTTAATCTCATGGCTGGTCAACAGATTTGACAGCATACAAGCAACTGAACAGACAGATCTCCAAATGCATGCGGCGAGACTTACGCAACTTTAATACTACTCGTATTAAAGAAGCGATCGAGCGGAACCAGGGCTCCAAAGTCTTTGCCAGAGATCTGTCTGCCAGTAAGAGCCAACTGTCGAAGCTGAAGACTGAGTGTGGCAGCATCGTTTCTGGGACACCTGAGATTTTGAGTGAGATTGAGAGGTTCTATGGGCAGCTGTACACATCATCGTTGGAGCCACACGCAAGTGTGAGTAACGATCCAAGAGCAAGTCTTATCCGACACTATTCCGATGATATCCCGGACGTCAGTCTGAGCGAGATTAGAATGGCTCTCCAGCACCATAAAAACGGCAGGGCCCCAGGCGAGGATGGAATTACAGCGGAGCTTCTGAAAGCGGGTGGACCACCGGTACTTGAAGTCCTTCAGAAGCTCTTCAATTCCGTCCTCCATGGTGGCACTACTCCAGAGGCGTGGAGCAGAAGTGCGGTGGTCTTGTTCTTTAAGAAAGGCGACAACGCTCTCTTAAAGAACTACAGACCGATTTCCCTTCTGAGCCGCGTCTACGTGCTATTTTCGAGAGTCATTACGAATCGTCTCGCACGCAGACTCGACGACTTCCAGCCTCCCGAACAAGCCGGTTTCCGAAAAGGCTTCAGTACCATAGACCACATACATACCCTGCGGCAGATTGTACAGAAGACTGAAGAGTACAATCTGCCACTTTGCCTGGCGTATGTGGACTATGAGAAAGCCTTTGATTGCGTCGAAATTTGGGCGGTGCTACAGTCCCTTCAGCGGTGCCAAGTTTACTGTCGGTATATCGAAGTGCTGAAGTGTTTGTACAGTAGGGCTACGATGGCTATCCGAGTACAGAATCAGAGCTCGAAACCTATCCAACTGCAGAGAGGTGTAAGACAGGGTGACGTTATATCCCCGAAACTCTTCACCGCTGCATTGGAAGACGTTTTTAACCCTTTAATGCGCAGAAAAATAAAAGTTATGTAAACATGTTTTTTTCTGTTTAATTGCATTAATGTTGACTAATTATAGCCAAAAAAAATAGAAATTATTATTATTATTGTATACTTTATCAAATATCGTATGTTAAAAATACTCAACATTGCGCGACATATTGGAACATTACCTAATAAATTGAGCGTTGAGTATTTTCAACATTGCCCTTGTAAAGGTAGTTTACTAATATATTAAAATAAAAGAACAAACTATAGAGAAAATCAAATAAAGTTTTATTTCTTATTAATTAATCATAGAATAAGTTGGCTAGACACAGCCTTAGTAGAAAAAATCAAATTCACATATTATTACTTAACATGGTAATTATAAAAACAGTTTCTCTTACTAACTAGACACAGCCTGAGGATACATTTTGAGCAAGTAATATTTGTGTACCCATTTTTACAGTATTTGCACCGTCCATACGACACAAACATGGGTAAATGTCCATTGTTGTCATATCGTACAGCATCAGTCGGTCTTGGAGCAGCTGGAGTAATTATTTTTTTAGGAGGATCGTTTTCCTGACTCACTGTCACCCTCGTTCTGTTTTTATGTAAAAGCTCAGATACTATCTGTATCCGAAATTTTTTGAGAGGTAAACGGTCTTTAGGATCAGCATGATCTCTCCTATGTAATAACCAAGCATTGTTGACGCAAATATCCAGAGATTGTGAAAACATGGTCATGTACCACCTCTTAGTTTTAAAGTTTGAACGGTATAGAGCGATAAGCATGTCCGCCAAGTCTACGCCCCCCATATGGGCATTATATTGCTTCACAATCTGAGGACAATTGACCTCCACCCTAGATTCTGTATCTTTGGAATACCTTTGAATCTTTCCCATTGGATGGGAATCGACGAATGAACTAGCCAATGTCACCGGCTTATTGTCATACCATCTGACAACAGCAAGTTTCGTGTCATTGCAGACGATCTGGGAGCTTGCACCCCGTCCTTTTTTTGCGAGAACTTTATCTGCTAGTAGTTTATTTTGACAACCTCTCAAACGATTACTTTTTATGGTACCAAGACTAAAAATACCGTATTCTTGACGCAAATGGTGAATTAGCTCCAATGACGTAAAGAAATTGTCAAAATATACGACTGCAGGTTTATCCTCAATGGTCTTGCAAAGTGCTAGCACAACTTTTGCTCCAAGACCGAGGCTCTCCTCGTATTCAGTAAAAGAATGATTTCTAAACGTGTCTTCTCCACCATAAGGAATGAAATCATACACTAAACCAGAGACGCCTGCTCGAACGAATAACTTCATCCCCCATTTTTTTGGTTTTTTAGGTAGATATTGGCGCCTACTTCCCGCTCTTGTCCCTTTGTATGGGACCATCATTTCGTCGACGCTGTAGCGTTGTTCCTCCTTCATTTTTAAGCAATTAAGCCTAATTTTTTCAATAATTGGTCGAACTTTGTAGTAACGGTCGTCGTTAATGTTGCTGTTGTCGGCGAAATGTAAATATTTCCTTATTTTCTCATACTTTTTTAAAGGCATGATATCAGCGACAGCTGGATATCGCAAAAATCGACTCCAATAATCTCTGTAAGAGGGCATTTTCACTACCCCCATAATGAGTGTAATCGCTATGAAATCTTTCACATCATCGTTTGTTATATTTATAGATCTCGAATCGGTTTGAACTGAATATAAGTTTGTCTGTTCTACTATTAATTCGAATATGTCATTTGAAAAAAAGTCAGTGAAATAATCTAAGATTGAATGATGTGGATCGGGTGAGAAATCGTGTTTCGGTGGTTCAAATATAGCTGCGTACTGTAGTTTTCCTGCTCTGAATTTGAATGATAGAGGTTTTCTTACAAACTTCTTTACTTTTTTTGCCGCTGGGTGTTTAGGTTTTGTGTTCTGTCGTCGCTTTGAACGTGTATTAGGTGCTGCTGGAGACATGTTAGGTGATAATACTGATGAGACCGAATTCAGTGTGAATGGGAGCGGCTGATTTGACGGGCCTGGTGAAAACATTTGGTTAATTAAAGGAGACAAGGGAATTGTTGGTATGTGGAGTATGGAATCATTCATTATATCTTGTGGCATCGACGCAGACGAAATCGGAGTTTGGACTTCAGAACATGGTACTTCAGGTATGTTGCAATCATTTTGTTGAGGCGGAGTTGGCGATGGAGGCGTCGTCGGACGAGAATTTTCTTTGGAATTGGGTAAGTATGACTTGCTTTCATTTTGTAGCTGTAGTGGCCTAGGTGATGGCGTCGCAGGAATCTCATCTTCGGAATGTGAATCTAAGCTTAAGTCATCAATTTCAGAGGGATAAGAACGTGGTTCAGATGATTCGTAGTTGTGTTCTGAGTCAGATGATTGTTGTTTTTTCGGTTTTGTGTAATTATTGATTATAACTTCATCTTCAGATGTGCTGCTGTCATCGGACGGTGCTTTTGCGGGAGGTACAAGCGCCATAATTTTTTGCGTGCGTTGCCATTTAAGCATTTTCTGAAGCAAAATAACACAAAAAACGTAGGGCATCCAAAACCAAAGCGAAAAATGAACAATAATAGGGTCTCAGATAAGAGGGGAATAAATGTTAGTACACGCGCAATGTTGAATATACTCATCATGTTAAGTTATAGGACAAAACCTAAAGCATTTCGCAATGTTGAAAATACTCAACATAGAAAAAATCAGGTGAATAATAGTAACATTCGCATTGTTGAGTATATTCAACATTCAACTTGAAAACCATCAAACACATACTAAACCACAATATTTTCAGGCTTTTTTTCATTACGTGCATAAAATAATAATTTAAAATTGAAATGCAAGGCAATAATAGGTATCAATATGATTTAAATTGCTAATAATAAATTTTATTTACCTTAGGTCCAAACGGTGCAGATGAACGTGATGCCATTTTGCCGCCACTGTCAAAATCTGACGTTTGTGACACACAACTTTCTTTTTACGAGTTGCGTTTCGTTTCACCTTTTTTTCAAAGTAAAAATATTTTTTCTACGCGTTCAAGTTTTCATACAGGATTTATTTATTTCGAATGTTGAGTATTCTCAACTTTACGAATTAAAGGGTTAAGCTACTGGACTGGAAAGGATACGGTATTGACATCAATGGCGAGTACATCACTCACCTTCGATTTGCCGACGATATAGTCCTTATGGCAGAATCGCTGGAGGACTTAAGCACTATGCTCAATGACCTCAATAGTGCCTCCCAACGGATAGGTCTTAAGATGAACATGGACAAAACAAAGATCATGTTCAATGTCCATGTCACACCTATGCCGGTAGTTGTTGGGAGCACTATGCTCGAAGTTGTTGACGAGTACGTTTACCTGGGACAAATAGTCCGACTAGGTAAGTCCAACTTCGACCGAGAGGTCAATCGACGGATTCAACTCGGCTGGGCAGCGTTCGGGAAATTACGACATATATTCTCGTCAGGTATACCTCAATCTCTAAAAACTAGATTGTACAACCTGTGCGTGTTGCCAGTGATGACTTACGGATCTGAGACGTGGTCCCTCACTGCTGGCCGTATGAGGACGCTCAAGGTCGCTCAGCGAGCTATGGAGAGGGCTATGCTCGGAGTTTCTCTGCGTGATAGACTCAGAAATGAGGATATCCGCAGTAAAACCAGAGTGACTGACATAGCCCAACGGATTAGTAAGCTGAAGTGGCAATGGGCCGGCCATATAGCTCGAAGAACCGATAACCGATGGGGAAGAAAGGTTCTTAAGTGGCAGCCTCGTACCGGTAGGCGTAGTGTAGGGCGACCCCCCACTGGATGGAGTGATGACCTGGTAAGACATGCAGGAAGTCGATGGATGCAGGTGGCTCAGGACCGTGCTTTGTGGCATTACTTGGGGGAGGCCTATGTTCAGCAGTGGACTTGTGAAGGGCTGTAATGATGATGATGATGATGAAGTATTCATATTAAAAACTTACCAATCATGAATTTTTAATAATATGTATATGTCTATTCATGTCATTATATTACTTAAAACTAATATTGCACAAAACAACTTATAAACTCTACTTCAAAACAAACAAATTATATAAGCAAAATGGCGAATTGTGTCAGCGCTACTGAAGTAGCAATCGTGTCCTGGCCGAAAACTATTTTAGCGCTAGTAAGCGCTTGCTAGCGCTTTTTTCTGCCAAACGCACCCAATTTGATTATAATTAACGTATAGTTTTTGATGTTGTGACAGCTGTCAAATAAGGTTTGATCTGAGAAACTTATTTAATTAATAGCATTTTTTCCTGGCCTCTAAATGAAAAGGTGATAAGTTATTATGTTATTATAGACAATAATTGATTTTATGTAGCAGTACTTGTAGGTAGACGTGCCCTGTAAAACGAATCAAGTGACAGGTCAATCAATGTATGGAAGGTGGGCTTGCTTATTTAAGAAATCATTGTGGTAGTAGACATTAATTTATTAAGCCTAAAAATAAAATGCTTTCATTTGATTGTAATATATATATATATATATATATATATATATATATATATATATATATATATATATATATATATATATATATATATATATATATATATATATATATATATATATATATATATACCACCATTATGTGCTCGACGGTGAAAAAAAGAATCTTTAGTAAATATTCGAGAAATAAAATTTTTGTACATAATATGAAATCCGCCAACAGACTAATTACTCCATACAATACCCTCTCAGTCACTCGCGAGCTCTCGTACAGCGTAGTTTAACTATGTACGGATAAATTTACCCTCAATATTTAATAAGTTAGAATGTCTAAATGCGACAATTGTGATAAGTTCATAACAAAAAGTCACCTAGGCTTGAGTGCAACAAATGTGGAAAAATAGTACACGCCAGTCATTTATGCACAGGCTTATCTTCGAAGCAGCTATCAGCTCTGCGCAATGCTGAAAACCTGGAGTGGACATGTGAGGATTGTCGTAAAGAATCGCCTCATCGTAAGTCTTTCATAATTCCGGAGGACGATGACGATCAGTATCTGATGGGATTCAGCTGGGTGAAAGCGGTTCGACAGCGATGAGTAAATTACTTTGTGATATCTCACTTGAGGTAAAGAAAGCAGTGAAGATGGAACTGGCTTCTGTGAACGAATCGTTAAGCTCATGGTGTATAAAAATGGATACTATAAATGCTACACTGGAAATTCTAACTGAGAAAGTTAAAGACTTGGAGAAGAAAAACATGTACTTGACAAATCAAAATACCCACTTGGAATTAAAAGTTAATGCTATGGAATAACAAATCAGAAATATGGAAGAAAAACAGTTGGATAATCTACTGGAAATAACAGGAATTCCCGAAGATAAGGACGAAAACTTTCAAGTAAACTAGCCTCGAAACTACACATAGAGAAACGTCAAGTGTCAATGGTGAAGAGACTAAAAGGCAGTGACGGTAAAGAAGGTGTGATCCAGGTAGTTTGCAACAAGAGGAGCAGGTCGACCAGTGGATCCGCGCTGCACGAACGAAAACAATTGCTTTGGGAGATATAACTCCAAATGCCCCTAATCCTGAAGTAGCCAAGAGAAGAGTGTTACTTCGGCGTGCACGGACCAAAGCAAATAAAACACTTCTGTGGCAAGCTAAACAAACCTTGAAGGAAACTTACAAATATATTTAGTTCCAGGGTGGTAAAGTTTTGGCCCGTAAATATGATAATGACAAGCCCGTTATCATAAGAAGCTCATGTGATATTGATAAGTTGTCTACTCAAAAATATCGATAGCAGTTTTACACAACGCAACAGTTCCTTCACAGGAAATACAAGAATTGTTTGACTGTGCTAACATAAACGAGTTTAGTAAATATCTACCACATAATATACAACAACTAAATATTGTCCACATAAATTTGCGATCAATAGTTAAAAAATTTTGTCTGGTTTTACAATTCATTCGTTCGTCTAAAAATGATGTCGACGTTATTATATTAACAGAGGTAGGAATTTCCAAAATCAGTAATCTTGTTCAATTATTTAATATTCATGGCTATGAAATGTACTATAAGCTTCGTGAACAGCGAAGAGGTGGTGGCATTGTTATGTATATAAAAAGTACCCACAAGTTTCAAATTCTAAATAATATATCACTAAACCATTGTGAATCTTTAATAGGTAAATTATCTACGTCACATCAATACACGGCACTTATTTGTTCATTGTATAGACCACCCAAAGAAAGCAAACACTTTTTTATCAAAGAATTGAAAAGACTGTTGTGTAAGGACGTTTTAAATGCTCGGATTTATACTTACTGGGTGATATAAATATCGACTTAAAGTCACATGATAACATACGAGAATACTATATCAGTTGCATGGCCGAATGTGGACTAGCGAGTGCAATATCAGATTATACTAGAATCGAAAACCGAAAAGATATTATTACGCGGAGTTGCATTGATCATATTTTTGCAAGAACGCGCTCGCTAGACCTTTATTTGGCCGCACTCGGTACTGTAATGGCGGACCATCGTATGGTTGTGTTGTCGTGCATAGGCAGCGGAGTTGCAAACATTATAGGGGGTGGTGCAAAAGTTAAACAACTAATTGATTATGATATATTAAAACTAAATAATAATAAGTGACCATGGGCGCTGTAAAGCACCCGAAACGTCGGGATAATAATAAAAATAAATTAAAAGTAATTAAACGCGATAAAATCCGTAAATAATAGTTTTATTCAATGTGTAGTGTTCGCGTAAATTTAAGAAATCATTATATTAAAACTAAAGTTAAATGAAATTGATTGGAATGTTGTCGATACGATGTTATGTCCGATAGAGATTTATAATTATATCAAAATAAATTCAAAATATGTTACGAACTATCAAAATATACACAAAAAATAAATTTAAATATCAAAAGAAACAAAGAATTATGAGTAAATAATAAAATTAATAACATGTGCCGAAAAAGAGATTTACTAAAAAGTAAGCGAAACAAAACTCAAAAATTTAATAAAACAAATATTTTAATGATTTAATTAATAATAATAAAATGAATAAAAAGAAAATATGGGATATATTAAATACGCTTACTGGTAGAGTTTGTAAGTCAGTAGATGAAGCTGTGACCAAAGCATTCAAGAAAAACAATCTAACCTTAAAAAATATAGCCAACAATTTTGCTAAAGAATTCTGCGAAAACGTCAAGAAAATTTTGCCTAGATGCAGCAAAAAACTTATGTCAGAATCGGAGTACATATTTCCTGAAAACAAATCTATGTTATTTAAAAAAAACCTACTAAGCGCGATATAATAACTGTTATAAAAAGTTTAAATGCAAATAAATCGGCTGGTAATGATGGAATCCGATGTTTTGACGTTAAGATGCTGAGTGAGAAGATTGCTAATATTGTATTTAAGCTGATAAACACTAGCATAGCAGTAGGAAAACATCCACAAGAATTGAAAACTGGCACCGTAAGACCAATTTATAAAAACGGATCACATAGTGAGTATGATAGCTATAGGCCTATAACAATACTGTCAGTCATAGATAAGGTAGTTGAAAAATATGTGGCTCAGCAAGTTCACAATGTTTATACTAGAAACGATATATTATCAAATGCCCAATACGGCTTTCAATCTAAGAAATCCACTACTATATTGCTGTCTAAATTCACGGACGAAATAAACCAACACCTGAATGATAAAAAACATGTCATATTATTATTCATTGACTTTAGTAAGGCATTTGATATACTTAGGCACGATATTCTTATAAAAAAAACTTGACAATACAGGTATCCGCGGTCCATTATTACAATGGTGCCAAGATTATCTCAACGATAGAAAATACCGGGTTAAGATTGGCAATGATTTCAGTGACAAAATATTTGTAACTACTGGAACAGCACAAGGCTCCGTGCTCGGACCCTTGCATTATCTAGCATACGTGAATGATATGGAAAATGTTATAAAACATTGTTCCATTTATCAATACGCGGACGATACATGTCTTATAGCAGTCGATAAAGATCTAGATAAGGCCGAACACCTTTTACAAATCGACTTCAATAACTTATGTAAATGGTCTCATGATGTTGGTTTAGTACTGAATGCTAGTAAAACTAAAATTATTCATATTCGATCTAACTCCCTACGCAATTTTGATAAGAAAATCGAAGTAATTGCGCATAGTCATCAGTGCTTGCATGATTTTCAAACAAATAGGACCGGGTGCAAATGTGAATTGTTAGAGCAGGTTCCCCGTTACAAATATTTAGGACTAGTAGTCGATAACAGATTTAACTGTGGTTATCACATTGACACAATATGTGAAAAACTGAGAGCAATGCTAGCCAAATTTGCTATCTTGAAATACAAAGTACCATTTAAAATATTACTAAATTTATATAATGCACTCGCAGAGTCAATCATTTCATATAGGATCACTAGCTATGGTAGGACGTTTAAAACATATTTGGACAAAATATACAGCCTACAACTTCGGCATTTAAAAATAATAATACCTGATAAAATTAAAAAAATCTATCTGCTTCGGAGACAATGTATTAGCTTTATTTAAATATTGTGAGATATTGCCTGTTCATATTAAAATAAAAATGTGGCTATTAATTGAACAATTTACGAACAAAGAAATACAAATAAAAGTGAATCATAAAACAATGACACGGAAAGTAACTCAATCGAAACTAGAATTACCAAGAGTTAGAAATTATTACGGAAAACGAACTAACGCGTATTTAATACCAACCCTTGTTAATGATATACCTACTAAAATCAGATTAGGAATAACGGACAAAAACTATAAAAATAAATATAAGCAATACTTTAATTCTTTACTTTAATAACAAGTTGTCTAATTTTAATGAAATCAAACCAAACGTAATATCATATCGATAATCGAAACATCCTGTCTATAACACACTCCAGTAACATCAGCCGGCCGGCCGCCTGCTTCGCCGAGCTGCTTATCTATAACCGGTTCCTTTATGTCCACTTGTATGTAAACAATGTACCTATACTTCATACTGTTAATACTATATTTGATGTTCTTATTAAATAATAATACGTATAAACTAATGTCAACACATTGCTCAAAAGTGTCTCAACATCCAGACAAACCCGTAAGGGTTTTTTGTGATGTTCAAATTGTGATTTTTTGTATTTTTTCTTATATTAAACAAATTCAAAAAAAAATGAGAGGCGGCAGCAATGGGATGTATGATGGCTATAACTTTAATGTCTGATATTAATAAAAAGAGATATAATGGAGTTAGGTCATTTTTTAATCGTTAGCATTAGTTATTATTTTTATCTTCCTTTTTGCCAAACTTTAATAATTTACTACAAGGCTTAGGTTATTTCCATTATAACAAGTATGTGAAATATTGAAAAAAAACATTTAGGCCAGTCCCCTAATAAGTACCTTTTTTAAAAAGAATATAATCGAAATTTTGTTAAATTAATGGTTAAATTTATAAATCACAGCCTAAATATTAAATTCTATAAATTATATAAATAGTACCTATATTCAATATAAATGCGTTA
The DNA here is from genome assembly GCA_036936625.1 of Parnassius smintheus behrii. Taxonomy (NCBI): domain Eukaryota; kingdom Metazoa; phylum Arthropoda; class Insecta; order Lepidoptera; family Papilionidae; genus Parnassius; species Parnassius smintheus. Next base: position 26,002,458 of record JAUPFT010000012.1, read on the forward strand.
AAAGTTATACTCGCTTAAATTACTAAGAAAGAGAATTTCTTAACATTTCTTATCTTTCCTTACAAAGGACGATAATTTACAATTAATAATTAAATGGTGTTTCAATCTCAGAGAAACTTGCTGCGACACTTTTTGCTTGACATTGTCATTGAATAAAATATGCAGTTTTCGGATTTCGCAAGATTGAAGACTGTCGCGAGCTAAAGAAAAGTTACAAACTTCGAAGACTGTTTGAAACTTTAAGTTTGTGTTCTTTTATTATTATTATTTTGATATAATATATAACAATATAATAAAAAAATGATATGCTTGATCATAGTTGAAAAAGTCCCACAGTTAGTAAAACGTTCTATAATAGAATTACACAGTAGTCCCCGCCTAATACTTTCTATCGGTCGAAAGTTTGATCGCATTGGGCTGCTAGTGCGCACACTGAGCCAACAAAACGGTTGGGTTGAACATGGCTGCGCAGACTAGCCAACCAACAGTCGGCCGATTGATACATTTGCTGGAGTTGGTGAAGAGTTCAGACTACGCGTGGAATGGTGCCCACAAATATTTATTTATTTAGATAGATAGATAGGTAAACCATCAACAATCAAAATACTACATATTTAGATAAAGAATATGGTCTTTACAGGTGTATACATCATTATAAGAGAAAAAAAACTAAACAACATATAAACTCTAAAACAAAAAGAAATTAAAGTAACCAATCTAAGTAAAAGCACCACTCCAGTAATAATTACAAAAGAAATCGAGGTTATTGGGTGCATGCCATCTAAAGAAATGGATTATTACAAGGAAAGTTTTACACGATTCTTTGTAAATTACTACATTTACCGAAAACTTATAAGATTAATTGGATCTTCAATTACGAAGAAGAATACATATTTAGGAGTTTCTATAACCGCAAAGGAGAAATTGAGCGTTACGATATGGTAAGTAAAACAGTTTTATTTCTGTTTCAGAAATTAACTTTTATTAGGCTTTTATTAACTAAAATCACATTTGGAAGTATTCTGACAGCTTCAAATTACTTACGTAACAATTTATTATTAATTATTTAAGCATTGTACGAAATTATAATTTATAAATCTTACAATTGTGAGTCATCTGTAGAATTAGAAATATAAGATTACACAGTATAATTGGAGTTGCCTGGCGATTGAACGTACTGATCGGCAGATGGTATAGAACTGGCTACGGTCTTAAATGTTTGCAATTGTTGATACACAGGAAAAGAGTGCGAGTACGTAGGTTGTTGCAATACGTTGTAGCTGTGTTGTTGTACGCTTGATTGAGAAGTAGCCTTAATACGCCTGGCTTGTCTTATTTGTTTAAAAATTGAAAGAATAGCAATCTTAGCATCAAGTTTTTCTTCTGCGGTTAAATCCTTTAATGAGGGTACAAGAGATAAAGCAAAGTTTAAATCTTCATCTATCGTATTTTCCTTGTTCAGTGTTTTTAGTAATGCTTTTTCAACATACGTTTGAATCGGCGGTGCATTAGTTTTTTTTTGTTTCCAGTAATAACTTTAGAAGTCGTAGGAGCAGCTTCTTCATCATCCTCATCATCTTCACCCTCTGGTACTGGGCAGCCTTCCAATAGTCCCTTTTTCATACATGGAAGTAAAAATAGTAACTGTTTAAAGTATACATATTTACACCTCTTAGTTGCAGCTTGTCCTGATTTCGTACTTTTTTGGTAGTTTAGTTCCCGACGAAAACAAGATCGTAAATTCGCCCATTTTTTTTTGAACATCTTGACCTGAAAATTATTAACTTCTATTCAATATCTTACACATATCTGGCAACTGGAGCTAGCTTCAATGCGTTCTCTTTTAATTATCTAATTGGAGCTTCTACAATACGAGACGTTATAAAAACTACATGGGAGCAAATATGAAACATACTCCAACCATTGTATAACAAAACAAACAAGAAGATGACTGAATTAAAATTGCTGAAGAGTTCAACGGTCGCACAAATTTTCCAAACATCATTGTAGCGATAGATGGCAATCACATACGGATGATAAAGCTAGAACATTTCAGATCGTCATATTTTAACTACAAAAAGTTCTTTTCTTGCGTTTTAATGGTCTGGACGGATGCCGATTACAAATTTGTTAAATTGATGTTGGTTTTTATGGAAACATCAAATGATTCAAAAATATTTAAAACATCTGAAATAGGGAAACGATTATCCGAGAAACGGCTAAATATTCCTGCTGGAAGGCATTTACCTAACGATGAAGACGGAAGCAGTATGCTATTCTCTGTGGTAGGCGATGAAGCGTTTAGGCTCGGCAATCATATTTTACGCGCTCTTATTCAAAAAGAAATTTAAACTACAACATGTGAATTTTCAACTATAGACATACCTACTAGAGCTCAACGCATGGTTGAATGTACTTTTAGCATTCTTGCTAAAAAGCGGCGTATTTTTCACCGCCCAATTGATGGTCATCTTAATTTTTGTATTCGAACTATTAAAGCTTGTTGTGTACTTAACAATTATATCCGAACTAAAGATGGTATTAAATTCACAGACACTCTGTACAGTTTTCCTCTGAAATAGCATGGATAATGTACAGTAGTACATGTCGTTATATTTCATTTCTCCGGCGGCCGCTAGTGCCTGTCAATATAACAAAGTGGTTTTACTAATTAAGTTATTAATAAGAAATAAAAATGATTGATGTCTACATTGTTTTATTTTATCATCGGCGTTAAGCTGATTCCAATTAGGAACAACTGCTTCACAGACTTCTTCTCATAATTTTTTCTTCACGTTAACATCTTAGTACCCTTTTAAGTTCTTTTTGTAGATAGCTAGTCTTTTTTCAATTTCCTGAAATAGGTTTTGAAATATACGTTTCGACAAGCAGCGACGAATTCGAATCCATGATGCACGCTCACCCACGCACACGATCTTTCCCGCATCCAACGCGGAGCGAACTGAAGCTATCGGCCGCGTCGTCCGATGGAATAATCGGCGAATGTGCGGGCGGGGAAGAGCGCCGTACTGATCAAGTGGTCGGCTGATAGTTCGCCGATAGTTTAGTTTGAAGGCAATTGTGTAGCCCATTAAACTTTTTTATCAGCCGATACTGAATCGCTGTAAAGTGTGCATTTGCATACCTTTTCATACTGATTAAGAAGCCGACCCAACTATCGGCCGATAGAAGGTCTGTAGTCTGCGGAGACTCTACTATACTTCTGAAAATGATTTCACTGTATGTGTGGAAAGGAAAATTTTTGTGGCGAACCCTTTTTTTCGTCATGATAAGATCCACATGTATACATGGGAAAGAGGTGATGATAGTTTTCATAATTGCGGATAAAATAATGAGGAGCGCAGTAGTAGAAGATTAAACATAAAGACGGATCATTACTTGGCGAATTAATGGCCCCTTCAGACGTTGGTGGCATCGGACATCTGTTTCTACCACTGCGTTACAGTGTATAAGAATAGAGATGTTATAAGATAGAGGAGTGAAAGAGAAGTATATATGCAGACTGAGGAAAAATGTTAGTTGTTTGAATGAATTGTGTATAAATTATCTAGACTTGGAGAATATGTGGCATAATGTTAAGGGCAGGGGTTAGTCTACTCTTAACTTCTTGACTTTATCAGTAGAACTTGGTTAACACCTATTCTGCTCTCATATCTAGCGAGCAGTTTGGCGAATAGCTCTGGGGGAGAGCGCAGGTTGTGTTGAACCCCAGGACAGGTCTGAGGAGTTCTTTCTTTACGCGGTTGCCACCTGTTATGTGGTCCACCTCAATAGAAAACAGACAGAACAGAAACACTCGGATGATCTTCTTTTTGTTTTTTTTATCCAACCCCCTTTTTCTTATCCTAACCCAAGCTGTCAAGCATACCGTGCCGATGGATGACTAGCTGGAGGGAGTCCAGTCGCAAACGGTGCCTACCCGAGACCGGTCTCCTCTAATAGAACTATCTGTAGGTTTGAAAGAGTATCTTCTAACCTCATCAATACCTTGTAACACTAAACCCTAACTTGGGATGAGCCGTGAAGTGGAGGACACGTCTACAGCCGAACCACAATCGGAAACGAACCAGGAAGGGGAATAGAAAATGTTCGCTAGGCCTTATTAGCTATTAAGCTTAGTAGGGCAGTAAGTAAAAGGTATCTAAGGCTGATAGCAGCTGAGATAGGAGCCGAAGAAACTCTCTCTCACTGCCAGAAGCCCTAGGATGAAATTCTTCTGCCCAAACCTCTCCCAGTTCCGAAGGCGAAAAAACGCAGTCAGTTTGAGGAAGAGTCCACCAAAGACCACCAGACAACGCAGGAGAAAAAACTTAGCTTCAGTGCCTAAGCTGACTCTGTGTGTCTAGGAATTCGCAGTTGCGATTTGGATTCTATAAGTGTGGAGCAGATGCGGCTGCTTCACCGGGCACTAACACAGGCCATCGTTTAAACGGCTTGTGGGGCGCAGCCGCGAATGGGAGAAAAAATTTCGGGTTTCACTTACAAGCCAGGTTGACTTCTGGTAACGTGCCTGAATAAGGCAAGCCAGGAATGGATTGTAGGTGAAATTGAAAACTGAAACCCTGACAGAGCTCTCGATAATACTCGAAGGCGAACTGCCTAAGCCTCAGCCGGGCATTACCTATTTGCCCCTCAGCAAAGCTCTCTCCAGAGGAGGTGGCTGTGCTGTTGAGGGCACAAAGTGAAGGGCTCCATAATGGTATGTCCAAGCTCTGGAGAAAGTCAGGGGAGGCTCTGACGCGGCAATGTAGCCCGAACCACCTCAACTCTAATCTCCCCAGCCCTCTACCTCTCAGGGTGAGACTGGAACGCTATCAGTGACAGTGACGAAGACTCAGGGCACTGATCTCGGCTCGGTCCGACGGCCTCCGCTGGTATCGTTCAGGCGATACCGATACTGCTCTCCCCCCCGCAGCCCCACCTGCAACCGCATCGCTTAAGTTCTCCGTATTATGATATCTCATTATAGGCGTCAGCCATGAAGATCTTGACAACAACAACACAACTTGAACACCGCGGGGCGAAAAGCTAGTCATTAGTATAGTATTAAGATTATATAATATACATCCTCCCTCTCTTTAGCCTTATCAGCACGTAAACAGTTCCCTACTGGAAATGAACCTCTGCTCCCTTTCGTAGTAGAAATAGAATTTACTATTGACTTATTCTATAACCAATAAAAAACGTTATTAATTAACTGTGTTATGCACTACATCAATAAAAAAACTTAAGCGTAGATACACGTTTAAAAAAATCTTTCCAATTTCGATTTCTTTGTTACACTTTGCTCTAGAGCGCATGCTACTCCATTGTTAGATTGGACAGCACAATCCGCAGTTTTACAAATTTCCACTTTCGTACACTGGCATCCTAATTGCTTGGTTATTTTTTTCCAGTATATTGTTTGACTATTTTAAATGTTTAACAATTTTAAAAACGTGCTCCTTTTACCCGTTGTTTATGGAAAGTTTTATGTCCACAGCAATTATATTGGAAAGGTTTGATGCGATTAAACAGTGCCATTTAACTCACCTCTTGGGTTCGTAGAAGATACTTTAAGGCGAGGATTGAGGTCATAGTAACAGTGACGAAGATATACTAAAATATTCAGACTTGAGATATTCTATTTTTTTTTGTAGAAATAAGGGAAACAAACGACCACCCAACCCAATGGCCAAATGACATGTAAATCATTTAGAATAAAACTCTTTAACGATTTTATTGCGTTTAATTTTACCAGTAAAAAGGTTCTAGGAACCTACTCTACATATGAAACACAGCTTTTATGATGGTATTCGGTAAAAACCTGATCCTTCCACGATCGAGCCCACCAGTACTGCAGCGACAATACAAATGCAGCATAACTCTAGCTAAACCTAATTTGAATTGAAACTCGACAACTGGCGTATAAACAGGAGATTGTCCTAACAAACTTACTTATATTAGTTCATTAGGGACAAAACGACTATTACTTTATAATAATTCCTTGTACATTCATTTAGGCTTTAATAACACTATACCGTAGAAATTAGTAGAAATAAGGGATTGTATTAAAATGTCATGAGGCAGACAAAGGAGCGGCTAATGATACCGATATAGCTTCCACGTAAAAGCGTAGGCCATTTTCTTCAAATATTACACCGTATAGGCGTGGAATGTAAAAGCTTTTTCTCGTTTTAATAATAGATGTGAATAAATAAATAAATAATTTTGAGTAAAACTATGTAGTTATAACACGTACTAAGATTTCCTCCAGGTTTCTTGCTGGTTCTTCCCAGAAAGAAGGTTTTGTCTCAATGATGAAATAAAAATTACTTACACCAGGTAACTTTTATTTATAAATTGCATATAAATAAACTAATAAATGGATAGGGAGCTGTTACCATGGACGTTAAGCTGCATTTTTACGCTGGTATTTTGTGAGAGGGTGGTCCTTCCCCGGTCGAGCTGACCCATTTGTGCTACAACTATACTATAAGCATAGCTGCAGCACGGCTTTAACACGTTTAAATGCATTTTTTTAAAAATCGAAATTAAAATCTTTGTGAAATACCACTCTCTACAAATCTGCTTGGAAAATAAGTTCTTCAGTTACCATCCTCTAATTTTAGCTGTTATAACTTAATATGATCATAGTATCAAGAAGACACCTTCTAAGTTTACGTATTGTGACGGGCAACTACGAGTACCTAACACTATATTTTGTGTGGCCCTAAAAGAACTTGGCTGGTTTTTTACGAACTTTCTTTTCAGGAAATTTTAGTTATAACCTTAGTTTCGCTTATCCATTTCTAATCTAATTAATATGAAATAACTGTTATTCCAGAAAGAAACATTGCTTTTTACGCCCTTCTAACAAGTAAAATTTGATGAAATGTGTTAAATATTGTTATTCATTACTTCATTTTCATTAACCTTTTTCTAGGGAACGATTAGTATAATACAGTGTTAAGTTGAAATTAACAAATACTTAGCTCAACGCTCCCTTGGAAGTATCAAAAATCAAACTTCTAATTAAAGTATTTAAAAGATACGGTCATTTATGTTACATACATTTTAATAATCACTAGCTTGCCAGGCAGACGTTGTTTTGCCCTTTTCGACAAACCTTTGCCATTTCCTATTAAAAATCCTTAAATTCGCAAAAAATAATTTGTGGGTCACTCATGGGCAAAAAAAAACTATCCCATCTCTCAAGATGGACCAAACCGCACACGGTGTGAAAATTTGATTAAAATCGGTTAAGTAATTTAGCAGTTCATCGCGGACAAACAACATGACACGAAATTTATATATATTAAGATTAAAATAATGTCACTCATCGAATACTTCCAGTTGACCTAGAATTTGCAAGAATATACACTTACAATATCACACAAATATATCACATAAAAAAATCTGACTACAAACTTACATTTTCAGTTAGAGCATTGACCGTGATTTATATTTTACATGAAACTTATTACGTATATTCAACTAAAGATTCCTAATTGGTAGATAAAATGATCGCAAAGAAAAAAAACACAAAACAATTATTTCAATCAAAATTACCCAAAAGAATTGCGTAAATTGTACTTTTCTCTGCTTTATATTACTGTGATAAAGACAGGTAAGAGTATGTAATTTATCTCATCATTCCTGATGAGATGCAAACATGGGTAGAAAGTTCGAAAAAAAAGTCATTCCCTTTTTTTCAGTGAAGAGCGGGCAAACAAAAGGGCGTTTGCCCATGAACAACCGCAACACCAGGAAAATTGCGGGTGCGTTGCCCGCCTTTTAAAAAGGAGTAAGCTCTTTTCTTGAAGGTCCCTAAGTCGTATCGATCCTTAAAAATCGCCGGTGGTAAACAATTCCACAGAGAAGTTGTACGTGGAAGAAAACTCCTGGTGAAACGTACAGTGGTGGACCGCCAAGCATCCAGATGCTGAGGATAGTATATAGAAATTTGACGCGATGTGTATAAACTTCAAAAATATTGTGCGAAATGTTTTCTTATATTTACGCAAACACTCCACATTGAATAAAACTACTTTTACGGATACTATCGCGTTTAATTAACTAAATTTTAGTACCTGATTTAGTACTGGGGACTGAGGTGATTGACGTCCCGTGTTGGTTATTTTTCTTCTTCCATTATAACTTTACATATATATATATATATATATATATATATATATATATATATATATATATATATATATATATATATGTATATATATATATATATATATATATATATATATATATATATATATACAACATGTAACATAATTAACGAACTTTGAGAAAGTAGTTTCTTCAGAATCGTTTACTGAATCGATTCCTATCATTTTAATATAGGTAATTTTTTATCCCAAAAATAATCAAAACTAACTAAACTTAAGGAAATAAGACTTTTAAGAGTGCAGTTTTATTTGTATTATTACTAATTCTGTTATTCAATAAAAATAAAGAAAAATGAATTTTATTTCAAGCACGTTTAAGTCTTTGCGTTCGTGGATTTGTACTGTGACCACAACATTCTTCCGGAATTAGTATAACTAATTTGATAAATAATCAGTGCATAAAAATGTTTAACTAAAAATTCAGTGTATGTATTATGATTATAACATAATATACTAATTGGGGTGTCTGAGGGTAGCGTTAATTACGTTACATATTGTGTGTGTTTGTCTATATATATATATATATATATACACGTAGCCGTGGTAGCTCAGATGGTTATCGCTCGCTGTAAATTTCACAATACGCGGGCAAACCGGGTTCGATCCCCGCCGGCACCAATGAAATTGTTAATTGCAATTTTAAGTGCTGATTAACCACGTGCTCGGCGGTGAAGGAAAACATCGTAAGGAAACCTGCATGTCTGAGAAATAAGAAAAAAAAAATATTTCGAAGACATGTGAAGTTCACCAACACGTATTAGGGCAAGGTCTGCTGTAATAGTCATTGAAACTAAAATAAAAAAAGTTAAAGCGACAGTAGCCCAATGGCAGGGCGCGGACCGCGGACTCAAAAAGGTCGTGGGTTCGATTCCGCCATTCAACTACTGTCGTAAACCAGTCGTAACACAAGCAATTTAAGTTTACCACGAGTGGTTAAGGGGAATACTAGTACCTTGATCTCTCATAAAAAAAAAGGAAAACCCGTGTGTAACTTAAGCTATTAAGATAGACGTTATTGTAATTATCAATTCCCAAAAACTGCGGTGACGAGAGATGAAATTAGGAGTTTATTTAATAATATTTTACTTAATACTGTAAGATTGTTGCCGTGTAGTGGCGGTTAAGAATATCCACTACCCCATATATTCCCGTGGGTGTCGTAAGAGGCGACAGAGGGAGACAGGCAGGAGATGGGCAGCAGCATCTTCCTGATAGCAGCAACTGTACGACAAAAAAACTGCGGTTGCCAACCCGCTCGCCTAGCGTGGCAACTATGGCAATATACCCCCCATGAACAATTACGCAAATAGACGGCCCCAAGTCCCCGGCGGCCCCGCTATTCCCGGCTACGGTGGCGACCATGGTAACGGCGGGGCAGGGGGTGCTAAGAATCTCTGGTGGAGGTTCGGTTGCCACCTACGACGACTCGACCTGGCAACATTTAACGCACGCACCCCGAGGACTGACGAGAAGATCTTGGAGCTGGAAGAAGAGATAGACAAGTTGCGCCGGAATATTATAGGATTATCCGAGGTCCGAAGAGATGGGGAGGACACGGTGATTCTCGAATCCGGCAACTTGTTCTATCATCGGGAGGGCGACCATATGTCCCAAGGAGGTGTCGGATTTATCGTCCACAAGTATCTCGTCAACAACGTTGTAAAGATTGGGAGTGTGTTAACGAGGGTCGCGTACCTGATACTCAGAATCACCAAACGGTATTCGCTAAAGTTCATACAGGTTTACGCACCAACATCGGCACATCCCGATGAGGAGGTGGAGGAAATGTATGAGGATATTTCCAAAGCCATGCATTCCTCCAAAACCCACTACACGGTGTTGATGGGAGACTTCAACGCAAAACTAGGCACAAGAGAAAACGGTGAGCTGAAGTTTGGGAAATTTGGAGTAGGGCAACGGAACCGAAGGGGCCAGCAGCTGGCCGATTTTATGGAGAAAGAGGGACTCTTTACGATGAACTCTTTCTTCCAGAAGCGGCCCCACAGGAAGTGGACCTGATCGAGCCCCGACGGTTCGACAAAAAATGAGATTGACATCATTACGATGACCAGACGCCAACTGTTCAGTGATGTCTCAGTGATCGCAAGGGTGAAAACTGGGAGCGATCACCGAATGGTTAGAGGCACACTGAACCTAAACGTTAAGTTGGAGAGGTCTCGTCTATTGAAGTCAACGCTCCGTCCCCCTCGTCCTCTAATCCAGAATCCCGAAAACTTTCAGCTCTAGTTACGTAACCGCTTTCAGTGCCTACAAGATTGCAATGCAGTGGACGATATCAAAGACAAGCTCGCGGAAACTGTCCATGCGGTCGAAACTAAGTTCTGCAAGACCCGCCGCAGAAGAACACAAAAACTCTCCAATCACACTCTTAATCTCATGGCTGTTAGACGGGAGATGAGGCTGCAATCGTCAATAGATTTGACAGCATACAGGCAACTGAACAGCCAGATCTCCAAATGCATGCGGCGAGACTTACGCAACTTTAATACTGCTCGTGTTAAAGAAGCGATCGAGCGGAACCGGGGCTCCAAAGTCTTTGCCAGAGATCTGTCTGTCAGTAAGAGCCAACTGTCAAAGCTGAAGGCAGCATCGTTTCCGGGACATCTGAGATTTTGAGTGAGATTGAGAGGTTCTATGGGCAACTGTACACATCATCGTTGGAGCCACACGCAAGTGTGAGTAACGATCCAAGAGCAAGTCTTATCCGACACTATTCCGATGATATCCCGGACGTCAGTCTGAGCGAGATTAGAATGGCTCTCCACCACCTTAAAAACGGCAAGGCCCCGGGCGAGGATGGAATTACAGCGGAGCTTCTGAAAGCGGGTGGAACACCGGTACTTGAAGTCCTTCAGAATCTCTTCAATTCCGTCTGCCATGGTGGCACTACTCCGGAGGCGTGGAGCAGAAGCGCGGTAGTTTTGTTCTTTAAGAAAGGCGACAACGCTCTCTTGAAGAACTATAGACCGATTTCCCTTCTGAGCCGCGTCTACATGCTATTTTCGAGCTTCCAGCCTCCCGAACAAGCCGGTTTCCGAAAAGGCTTCAGTACCATAGACCACATACATACCCTGCGGTAGATTGTACAGAAGACTGAAGAGTACAATCTGCCACTTTGCCTGGCGTATGTGGACTATGAGAAAGCCTTTGATTCCGTCGAAATTTGGGCGGTGCTACAGTCCCTTCAGCGGTGCCAAGTTGACTGTCGGTATATCGAAGTGCAGAAGTGTTTGTACAGTAGGGCTACGATGGCTATCCGAGTACAGAACCAGAGCTCGAAACCTATCCAACTGCAGAGAGGTGTAATACAGGGTGACGTTATATCCCCGAAACTCTTCACCGCTGCATTGGGAGACGTTTTCAAGCTACTGGACTGGAAAGGATACGGTATTAATATCAATGGCGAGTACATCACTCACCTTCGATTTGCCGACGATATTTTTGATTCTGCCTGAGCCGCCATGAGGCAGTCCAGGTCAGCCGAAAGCTTGTTGGGGGGGTCCGAGAGAGAGTTTCTCAGCATGCGAACTCTATAGCGAGAGGGAAGTGGGGCTCCTGCATAGGAAGCTTAAATTAGGGGAGGCCTAAATATAGTCCTTATGGCAGAATCGCTGGAGGAATTAAGCTTTAGTACGTTTACTGGGACAAATAGTCCGACTAGATAAGTCCAACTTCGACCGAGAGGTCAATCGACGGATTCAACCCGGCTGGGCAGCGTTCGGGAAATTACGACATATCTTCTCGTCAGGTATACCTCAATCTCTAAAAACTAGATTGTACAACCAGTGCGTGTTGCTAGTGATGACCCACGGATCTGAGACGTGGTCCTTCACTGCTTGCCGTATGAGGACGCTCAAGGTCGCTCAGCGAGCTATGGAGAGGGCTATGCTCGGAGTTTCTCTACGTGATAGACTCAGAAATGAGGATATCCGCAGTAAAACCAGAGTGGCCGACATAGCCCAACGGATTAGTAAGCTGAAGTGGCAATGGGACCGGCCATATAGCTCGAAGAACCGATAACCGATGGGGAAGAAAGGTTCTTGAGTGGCAGCCTCGTACCGTTAGGCGTAGTGTAGGGCAAACCCCCGCTAGATGGAGTGACGACCTGGTAAGATATGCAGGAAGTCGATGGATGCAGGTGGTTTAGGACCGTGCTTTGTGGTATTACTTGGGGGTGGCTTATGTTCAGCAGTGGACTTGTGAAGGGCTGTAATGATGATGATGATGATGATGTAAGATTAAGTTAAACACTTTTCGCCATTACACGTAATAAACATTCATTCTCTTTTCAATTTACTATCATACCGTCAATTATTATCTATCTCGCTTGTACACTAATTTAATTATTTCTTTTTTTTTTTGCGCCCGGAATCAAAGCAAAGGGCTGTCCTCCGGGAAGCGGGGGAGGGAGGTGATGAATGCTCTAAGCATACCACGCAGCTGGCTACGTGGTTTTGTGGGACTCACTGTACACCTAAGTGCTGACTCACTAAACACCACCTGAGACCGACTTTGGCCTGAAGGGCCTTTTTTCCGTTTCGGAAGCGACCCCTCTTTGGGGAAAAAGGGCGCAGGAGGCAAGTAACCGTTGAGAGTACGCCTAACTATAGCAGCTTATGAATTGGAGGAAGATTCTGTCTGAGCCGCCATGAGGCAGTCCAGGTCAGCCGAAAGCTTGTTGGGGGGGGTCCGAGAGAGAGTTTCTCAGCATGCGAACTCTATAGCGAGAGGGAAGTGGGGCTGCTGCATAGGAAGCTGCCACACGAATGAGATAAATTGAGGAAACTAAGGTTTTTAAGTTCTCAGAGAGTGATTTTAGGAATTGTTGGATTGTAGGGAGCTTTAAGTCTCAGTGAAGGTTGGCGTTACGGACGAACCAGAGTGCGTTCATAGCCTGACGACAGAGAGGGTTTTGAACTATTTGAAGTTCGTTTAGTATGTTAGGTTTAGAATGAGCAGAAATGGGGGCTGCGTATGTCATAACTGGTCGTATACAGACCTTATAAAGGGTTCGCTTATTTTAAATTATTTTATTCTATCTTTCTCTTTTGCACCTATATTAATTTTTGTGCCTTTTGTGACGAATATTAACTTTTATGACGAACTTATGACAACCACTGGATGAAGTGGGTTAGTTGATTCTCTAACGCCGCAACCATGAGGCATTTTATTTAGGGGAGGCCTAAATACAGGTGTGGACTTATAAGGGCCTGTAAATTTTTAATATATCTTATTGCTGCAACTACAGACTGTAACATCAAAAGTGCAAGACGTCTAATAATGCCACGCTAAACGCCTTATCGCCTGATAGTACTGACGATTAAACAAATCTACCCGACTTCTAAGTGGCCCATATTCAGCTTTGGACTATGTACTATTGATTAAAAAGAAGAAACATTATAAATTACTTACAAACATTAATAGTTTTCAGTTTTATCTATCTATCTACATAAAATACAGAAAATGTTTCTACCATTTCCACATACCATTTTAGACTTTGACACCATCCAACCAATGTGCTGCAAACCGGTTTCATTAGAAATGCAGTAATGCGATTCAAATGCCGGGTATCCGGTATCCGCCAGTACTTAATAGTATGGGTAACAAATACTCAACTTTATGGCGTGAAAAAGGCATACACTCGTGTTGTAGTTAAAAAAAATTAAGTTATATTAATATTTTTGTTAAAATTTTAGTCATCGTCCGTAAATTAGTTTGGCTTTCATGTAGAACGCGTATGGTCCCTATCCTTCGTAAATGAATAAATAGTGAGCACCAACTAACAAGCTTTCATCGGTAGCTATATATTATAGACTTTAAATAAAGCAAAAGTAAATGCCCCAATACTTAGAAAAAAAAACCATTTAGAAATGTTTCTGAAGTAAAGTATGAAGCAAAAAAGCGTCACATTTGATGAAGAAAGTCAAAGCACTTTTATTATAATATATTGGTCTCATATCTTTCGCTAAACGCTATGTTATATAAGTGATATAACTTCTTGTTCCACCCTATGTCGTAAGTGCAATAAACTTCCAATACGATTTCATTATTTTCCGATATTCTCTCCGCTAAGCTTCAGTGAACTAAGTTTAGTGGGGAGTGGAGATATGAGCGGCGTACAGTGAACAACCCTTGTTCTCACAGCGCAGTTATATTTTTTTCTTAACAGGCGTCTAATACTTAACACACACAGTCTTATTACAAAACTTTTTTTATTGATACTTTCAGGTTTAGAGGAGGGTATTTATCACAAAATAAATCCCTTAACCGCTGCGCCACAGTCTTCCCAAAATTTGACATTTGTTGCCAAATTATTATACTTTACATTTTATTTCGCATAATTTCCAAGTACTGTTTTTTAAGACAGAACCTAATTTAAACTTAAAACTATTGATGAACTGCTTTTTGTTATAAGATGGATAATAACTTATTTTTTTTATATTTTTCTTTATCACCTGTCACTTTTTTGTAATCTTCTAATCATAATTCGACTCACCAACACAGTAGCTGGCTGCGGTTCTGTAGGCCGCGGGTTCTAATACCATTATTTCGTGAATATACGAGAACATTAATTGTTGCAAAATTATTAATGCCTTTAAGAACATAATTCTTTCACACTATCTTTTGTTTGAGTATGTTTTATTTTTAAATTCAAGTGACAAACGGGCTGTGGAGAGTAACCAAAAGGTAAGTTACTAATACAGCTTTTGGACACCTGTACCCAACTTCAAACGAAAAAGGTTACAGATACGTTACCACATCTAAGGACTTAGATGGTATACGTCACAGACCCCCTATTGCCGAAATACTCAAACGCTGCTCAATTTTAAGATTCCGTTAAGTCTCGTTCTGTCTCTATCACTTTAAGTCAAAGTATTACACCACGAGACTGATATATTAAAATTAAGAAGTGTTTGAATATTTGGCCATATACTCTTCAGACCAGAACACATCATATATAATATATGATGTGTTCTGTATATCTATATAATATATAATATGGACATCTAGATACAAAATAAGTCCTACTACCTAGTAGACTCCATAAAGTGGAGTCCATATGCTTTATTTTACGTACGTATATTTTTTGACATTAAGGAAAGGAACAAGAAGATTATGTGTATGTTCCAAAATAGAACCCAGTGTACTGTCCAATACAAATGACGTCATGAATCGACGCTATACTGGTGATTCGTTATAAACATAGGACAGTATATAACGTCATACATGTGCGCCAAATCGGAAAATTGTTGGCGATTATTTTGTCATTTTGTGCTCCAAAAATCATTATATCCTCCTAATGGAGATACCAGCAATTAGTTTATAATTTTTTGTATTAAAATAAATAAAAACAAATTCTGGCATGCTTCATTCAGCGCACACACAATTAAAAATTGTTTTATTATGGCCGGATATCCGACACAATATGGCGGCGGCACGCCAGTACACTAAAGTGTCATTTAATGACATCATTTGTATTCGGCAATATACTGAAAACGTTTCGGAACATACCCTATATTACCTTGCGTTCGCAAGAACATTCAACTTGCACGTTTTGTTGTTGCTTGCGTTTGCACACCACCAACACGACAAATTTTAAGATTTGTTGTTTTCTGCGTTCCCACTGAATAAAAACTTAAAACTTATTTATAAAAAATAATTTTTCTTTGTTCATATTTTATGAGCAGCCATAACATCAGATTGGGCGTAAACTTTGTCAACTTATTGCTTGCATTTGCGCGAAGGTTATAGGGATAGTACAACTAACTTTCAGTAGGTGGCGCGCGTATCGTACCCACAAATTTGTTTTAAAAATCCGCCCCGCCTTTTTGCGAGTGATTTCTGTATCTCGACAGCAGCGCCAACTACCGGGTTTAACGGAGCTTTTAAGCCAACCAGTGACCTACTCAAGTACACAACAAAATTCATCAAAATCGGTCACGTATTATAAAATAACCAATAACTCTTCCAATTTTAAAAACAAATTTTCACATTTTTAATGCGGCAATAACGTGACGGGTACCAGCTTTATAGTACATATATTTTATATTAATGAATATATTTGACAATGGGTTTGTTAAGCTTTACGTTCGGACTGTTGCTTGATTTGTCTCGCAATTTGTTTCTACGCTTGTTTTTATGTTATGCAAAAATGTTGATAACGTCGATACATACAGATATTTTCAAATATATGATGTACGTGTAATACGATACTTTTTATTCCTCTATATTATATACAGAAATACTTTATGTTCTTCTTAGTTAACCCGTAACGCCTTTGCACGAATGATTACATCATCGCCGACTGCCGGGTCTAACGGACCTTTTAAACCATCCAGTGACCCACTCAAATACACACAAAATAATTCATCAATATCGTTCGAGCCAGTTTCGAGTTTTTGCGAGACTAATGGACAGCAATTGGTTTTTATTTATTTATTCACAAATTGCACTGCAACTGTGATAGGCTGTCACTGCCGTTTTTAAATTTGTAGATTTTTTTAATTCTCTTAAGTTTAAGGTTTTTAGTATATAAAGATTATTCACTTTCAATGAATTTATTATCACTCTTAAAATAAACAATATAACTCTTGCTTTCAAATGATCATCATCATTATCATTAATCACAGCACACAAGTCCACTGCTGAACGTAGGCCTCTCCCAAAGTATGCCACAAAGCACGGTCCGGAGCCACCTGCATCCATCGACTTACTGCATGTCTTACCAGGTTGTCACTCCGTCTAGTGGGGGGTCGCCCTACACTTCGCCTACCGATACGAGGCTGCCACTCGAGAACCTTTTTTCCCCAACGGTTGTTGGTTCTTCGAGCTACATGGGCGACCCATTGCCACTTCAGCTTACTAATCCGTTGGGTTATGTCGGTCACTCTGGTTCTACTGCGGGTTTCATCATTTCTAAGTTTATCATGCAGAGAAACCCCGAGCTTAGCCCTCTCCATAGCTCGCTGAGCGACCTTGAGCGTCCCCATACGGCCAGCAGTGAAGGACCACGTCTCAGATCCGTAAGTCATCACTGGCAACACGCACTGGTTGTACAATATAGTTTTCAGAGATTGAGGTATACCTGACGAGAAGATGTGTCGTAATTTCCTGAACGCTGCCCAGCCGAGTTGAAACCGTCGATTGACCTCTCGGTCGAAGTTGGACTTACCAAGTCGGACTATTTGTCCCAGGTAAACGTACTCGTTAATAACTTCGATTATAGTGCTCCCAACAACTATCGGCATAGGTGTGACATGGACATTAAACATGATCTTTGTTTTGTCCATGTTCATCTTAAGACCTATCTGTTGGGAGACACCATTGAGGTTATTGAGCATAGTGCTTAGGTCCTCCAGCGATTCTGCCATAAGGACTATATCGTCGGCAAATCGAAGGTGAGTGATGTACTCGCCATTGATGTTAATACCGTATCTTTTCAAGTGAGTAGCTTGAAAACGTCTTCCAGTGCAGCGGTGAAGAGTTTCGGGCATATAACGTCACCCCGTCTTACACCTCGCTGCAGTTGGATAGGTTTCGAACTCTGGTTCTGTACTCGGATAGCCATCGTAGCCTTACTGTATAAACACTTCAGCACTTGATATACCGACAGTCAACTTGGCACCGCTGAAGAGACTGTAGCAGCACCGCCCAAATTTCGACGGAATCAAAGGCTTTCTCATAGTCCACATACGCCAGGCAAAGTGGCAGATTGTACTCCTCGGACTTCTGTAGAATTTGCCAAAGGGTATGTATGTGGTACTAAAGCCTTCTCGGAAACCAGCTTGTTTGGGAAGCTGGAAGTCGTCGAGTCTACGTGCGAGACGATTCATTACGACTCTCGAAAAGGGATATCGGTCTGTAGTTCTTCAAGGGGGCGTTGTCACCTTTCTTGAAGAACAAGACTACCGCACTTCTGCTCCATGCCTTCGGAGTAGTGCCACCATGGAGGATGGAATTAAAGAGCCTCTGAAGGACTTCAAGTACCGGTTTTCCACCCGCTTTCAGAAGCTCCGCTGTAATTCCATCCTCGCCAGGGGACTTGCCGTTTTTAAGGTGCTGAAGAGCCATTCTAACCTTGCTCAGACTGACGTCCGGGATGTCATCGGAATAGTATTGGATAAGACTTGCTCTTGGATCGTTACTCACACTTGCGTGTGGCTACAACGATTATGTGTACAGCTGCCCATGGAACCTCTCAATCTCACTCAGAATCTCTAGTGTCGCGGAAACGATGCTGCCACACTCAGTCTTCAGCTTTGACAATTGGCTCTTACTGGCAGATAAATATCTGGCAAAGACTTTGGAGCACTGGTCCCGCTCGATCGCTTCTTCGATACGAGCAGTATTAAATGCATGACTCTAGAAATATCCTCATACATTTCCTCCACCTCCTCATCGGGATGTGTCGAGGTTGGTACGTAAACCTGTATGACCTTCAGCGGTTTGGTGATTCTGAGTACCAGGTACGTGACCCTCGTCGACACACTCCCCATCTTTACAACGTTGTTGACGAGAGACTTGTGGACGATAAATCCGACACCTCCCAACAGATGGTCGCCCTCCCGGTGATAGAACAATTTGTCGGACTCGAGGATTACCGTGTCCTCCTCCTCTCTTCGGACCTCGGATAATCCAATAATATGCCAGCGCAACTTGTTTACCTCTTCAACCCCAGTATCTTCTTGTCAGTCCTCAGGGTGCGTGCGTTATATGTTGCCAGGTCGAGTCGTCGTAGGTGGCGACCGAACCTCCACCGGAGATTCTTATCACCCCCATCCCCGCCGTTACCATGATCGCCACCGTAGCCGCGAATAGCGGGGCCGCCGGTGACTTTCAAATGATATTTCCATATTTTTTTCTACGGCAACAACGCGACGGGTACCAGCTATATAGTATATATATTTGTTATAGTAATGTACATGTTTGAAAATTGGTTTGTTAAACTTTACGTTCGGACTGTTGCTTGATTTGTTTTTATGTTATGCAAAAATGTTGATGAAAAAAACTTCAATATCATAGATGCCTTCAAATATGTAGATATACCCGTGTATTACAACACTTTTTATTCCTTTATATTGTTGTGTGAATAAGTCAACTAGCGCCATCTAGTGTCAGGAACGAGAGCGAGGGGAGCTCTGCAGAGAATGACATCACACTCTCAACCGACAGCGCCATCCGAAGAACTAAGTTTCTAGAAAATCTATACTCGCAAACTCGTCCCTTTGCGCGCATTTACCTGAAGATTCGGGATGTTTCTTTGCTAATTTAAATAAATAGGCGCTGCAAGATGCGATCGGGGCACAGAGTTGAACTCAGCGACACAAGCGAAGCTTCGGAGCGGAATTAAGTGAATTAGTGTGTTTAATTATTAGTGTTTTTAGTTTTAATTTGTGTAAAGTAAATTAAAGTGTTAATTTAGGTAATTTTATCGGCAATTTTTATTGTCACGAACCTCAAGCTCGTAACAATTGGTGTCAGAAGTGGGATAAAATAATGCCGATTTTACCCAAGGAGGAAACGGAGGGTGTCCGTACCCGAAGTCAACGCCAGCAGGAGACGGACCAGAGGAGATTTGGTGGTGCAACGCCGCAGATGTCTGAGGGCCAGCCGCCGGCCACGGAAGCCGGTCCGTCAGCAGCTTCTACGTCTGTGGCACCTGACTTAGGTGCTCTGATGGCCATGCTACAGGAGCAGCTGCAGCGCGGACGAGAGGAACAGGCCCGCCTGTTGAAAGAGCAGCAGGAGGAACAAACTCGCCGACACGAGGAACAGGCCCGCCGACAGGAGGAACAGATGCTCCTCATGAAGGACCTTCACGCTACCTTCGGGAAGGAGATAAAGGAGGTGAAGGATAGGGTTGCTCACCATGACAACCGCCTGTCGGAAGCTGAAAACCGAATCGAGAAAACTGAAACCCGAATCGACCAAGTAAACAATCGGGTTGACATCGTAATGGCTGACATGAAGAAATCACTGGACGAACTCAAACTTGGAGATGGAGCTACAGCTCCCGTAGTAGCTACAACACCTTCGCTACGCGGGTTCAAGGTGCCACCGTTCGACGGTACCTCTTCCTGGTCAGCCTACAAAATCCAGTTCGAGGCTGTTATGAAGGCGAAAGGCTGGAATAAAAGTCAGGCCATGACTGCTCTCACACTAGGCCTGCGCGACAAGGCCTTAACAGTTCTGGAAGCTCTCGGTGAGGAAGTGACTTATGAGCAACTCCTTGAGGCATTGGAGGCGAGATATGGCGACGCTCACCTGGAACACGTCTTTCGTGCGCAGCTTAAAGATCGTGGGCAGCGCATCCGCGAAAACCTGCAGCAGTGGGCTCTAGAAGTGGAGAAGCTGGTGCGAAAAGCATACCGGTCCGTACCTGCGCTCATTGAAGGGAACGTGGTGCAGACATTCATAGACGGCATCCGCGACCTGGAAGTCAGAGCTGCTGTGAGGCTCGGGCACCACGAGACGCTTAAGGACGCCTTGGCCCATGCACTGGAAGTGGAAGCCGTGCGGCAGGATCACCGTTCCCATCGCGTCAGGGAGGTTGCAGCAGCTATAGTTCGCGACCGCAACAAAGGATACAGCCCTAGGTGCTATGGCTGTGGGGGAAAAGGGCCATCTTCGATCCAGCTGCCCTAAGCGAACCCTAGAAAGGGAAGGTGAACGATCCCAGGAGGGTAGTGCGGCCAACAGCATCGCCCAGCAGCAGCAGGGAAACGAGTAAAAGCCAGAACTGCGGGGCGGGTGCTGGCTGATGTTAAAAGAGCCCCAAGGATCTCGATCTCACAAACCCATGATGGGAACAGTCTAATCATCAAGGGCGAGGTCAACGGAATGCCGTGTAAACTGACCATAGACACTGGAGCCTCTCGTACGGTTGTTAGTTCCCAACTTATAAGTCAGTTCCTTGGGGACTCCGCATACAACCGAGAACGCATTAATTTGATAACAGCCACCGGTCAGCGTATACCCGTCCGTGGAGAGAAGGAGATGGAGTTAAAGCTAGGCAACGTGATCTACCTGCATAATGTCATCGTGGCTGATATAATGGACGACTGCATCCGAGGCCTAGACTTTATGAGGAATAATTGTTGTGAGATCGACGTTAAGCAAGGTGTTTTGAAATGTGGACAGGAAGAACTTTTTATGGAAGGTGCGTTACCAGGGAACGTGTACAGCATTAAGAAGATTATTCTTCCGCCAAGATCGGAAACGATTGTTCCGGTTAGTCTTCCCCGAAACGCTGGGCAAGCTCACCGTTGTGTACTTGTGGAAAGGGTAAACAATGACCTTCCATGGAAAGTAGCTCGAACCTTGGTCAGGACCACTGACACCTCAGGAGTACGTGTGCTGAACCCTTGCGACCGGGACCAGATTATAGAAAAAGGCACACTAATTGGTACTTGTGAGGAAGTGGATTGGTTACGTCGGTGCCAATATATATCGAGTGGGACCCCCAGCAAGGATGCAGAAACAAGAGTGACCACACTTTTGGAAGACTGTCGCAGTGTTCTCTGCCCAAACGAATTGGTCAAGGCAAAGAAGTTGTTACTCAAGTACGCCGATGTATTCTCATCAAACGATGCTGACATAGGAAAGACTGGTTTAGTTCAACACAAAATAAACACAGTTGAGGAATTGCCTATCCGTCAGCGACCAAGAAGATTGCCGGTAGCACGTGAAAAGGAAGTGGAAACCATGATTGAAGGAATGGTGAAGGATGGTGTTATTGAACCTTCCTCTAGTCCATGGTGTTCACCAGTGGTGCTGGTGAAAAAGAAGGATGGCAGCATGCGGTTCTGTGTTGATTACCGCCGTCTGAACGACGTTACAAAGAAGGACAGCTATCCCTTGCCAAGAATTGATGACACGCTGGACATGCTTACAGGAGTAAAATGGTTTAGCACGCTGGATCTAAAAAGTGGCTACTGGCAAGTTGAAATTGACCCTAAGGACAAGGAGAAAACTGCGTTCTCGACGGGAAAGGGTCTGTGGCAATTCAAAGTAATGCCGTTTGGGTTGTGCAATGCTCCAGCAACGTTTGAAAGGCTGATGGAACTTGTACTTACCGGACTAATTGGCGATGCCTGTCTGGTCTACTTGGATGACATCATCATCATGGGCCGTACGTTTGAGGAACACCTTCAAAACCTGGAACGCGTGCTTATGAAGATTCAGAGTGCCAACCTCAAGTTGAGCCCGAAGAAATGTTCACTATTCCAACGGCAAGTTAACTTTTTGGTGTTTGTAGTATCGGAAGAAGGTATCCGCACAGATCCAGAGAAAATCGCCGCTGTCAAGGATTGGCCGGTTCCAAAAGACAAGACGCAGGTTAGAGCATTTTTGGGTTTGTGCTCCTATTATCGGTGATTCGTGAAGAACTTTGCAGATATAGCCAAACCTCTGCACAAGCTAACCGAGGAGAAGCGACATTTCTGCTGGGATGAAAGTTGCAATATCGCATTCCAGGAGCTCAAGGACCGTCTGTGCAAAACACCTATTTTGGGATACCCTGATGCAAGCAAAGAATTTATAGTTGACACAGACGCAAGTGATATAGGACTTGGCGGTGTGCTGTCTCAACGGAATGGTGACCAAGAGGTCGTGATAGCGTACTTCAGCAAGTCGTTGTCAAAACCGGAAAGGAACTATTGTGTCACAAGACGCGAATTGCTCGCTGTGGTAAAGTCGTTGCAGCATTTTAGCAAATATCTTCTGGGGCGAAAGTTTCACTTATGAACTGACCATGCTGCACTAAAATGGCTATTGCACTTTAAAAACCCAGAAGGACAAGTTGCGAGGTGGATCGAACTACTGCAGGAATACGAATTTGAGATCGAACATCGCAGCGGGAAATCTCATGGCAACGCAGATGCATTGTCAAGAAGACCTTGTCCTGAGGATTGCAAACATTGTACTAGGCAAGAGAGTAAGGAAGTGGTATCCGTGAGGATGCTCAGGGCAGACCACCTCAGCAACGAGTGGAAGGACAGCTTACTACATGCACAGCAGGAAGATCCGGACATCAAGCCGATCCTGGAATGGATAAAGGCCAGTGCTCCCAAGCCCAAGTGGAGTGACGTCTCGGCGATGAGTTCGACCACTAAAAGCTATTGGGCCCAGTGGGACAGCTTGCTGCTTCAGGATGGAATTCTGTGTCGTAAATGGTAAAACGTTCGGGGAGACAGCTGTCATTTGCAAATGGTTGTCCCTAAAGCTAAAGTACCGGATGTTCTACAGCTGTACCATAATGATTGTTCAGGAGGCCATCTGGGAGTTAAACGAACTCTACTGAAGATCCGAGAACGGTTTTACTGGGTCCACTGTCGAAACGATGTCGAGGACTGGTGTCGCAAATGTACAAGTTGTGCGGCTGTAAAGGGACCTCAGACTCGTAGTAGAGGTGCATTGAAGTTGTACAATGTTGGTGCACCATGGGAGAGAATAGCCATTTACGTGGCGGGGCCGTTTCCGGAGAGTGAAAGCGGTAACAAGTATTTCATGGTTTTGATGGATTACTTCACTAAGTGGCCAGAAGTCTTCGCCATTCCAAATCAAGAAGCTTCAACAGTTGCAGATAAACTAGTTCATGAAGTCTTCTGTCGTTTTGGAGTACCTTTAGAGATTCACAGCGATCAAGGAAGGAATTTTGAGTCTCAAATATTCCAGGAAACTTGCCGAGTTATGGGTACTCATAAAACAAGAACGACTTCTTATCACCCGCAATCTGATGGAATGGTGGAACGATTTAATCAGACATTGGAGAGGTACCTAACAAAAGTTGTAGAAAATCGGCAACGAGATTGGGACAAGCACATACAACCGTTTTTGTTGTCATATCGAAGTTCTGTTCACGAAAGCACAGCAGTGACACCAGCTTTCGCAAACTTTGGAAGAGAATTACGGCTGCCTGCAGACCTGATCACCGGGATACCACCTGATGCCCCACGTAGTATAACCGATTATGCAAATGACTTGCGGAACAAAATGAATGACATTTATGAGCACGTCAGACAATCGGGCCAGCAAATGTCTGAGAAAATGAAAACCCGGTATGACCGCAAAATGAACAATAAAGGGTTCAACGAAGGTTCATTAGTGTGATTGCACAATCCAGTCCGCAGCAAAGGGAAATCTCCTAAGCTTCAAGCTAAATGGGACGGCCCGTACCGGATTGTAACCAGGATCAACGATGTGACCTACCGGATACAGAAAGGCGCAAGAGGGACTCCTAAGATCGTCCATGTGGATCGCTTGGCGCGTTATTATGGGACCGATAATGCTCGGGTCGAGCATGTCTTAGGAGGGGGCAGTGTTGTGTGAATAAGTGAACTAGCGCCATCTAGTGTCAGCAACGAGAGCGAGGGGAGCTCTGCAGAGAATGACATCACACTCTCAACCGACAGCGCCATCCGAAGAACTAAGTTTCTAGAAAATCTATACTCGCAAACTCGTCCCTTTGCGCGCATTTGCCTGAAGATTCCGGATGTTTCTTTGCTAATTTAAATAAATAGGCGCTGCAAGATGCGATCGGGGCACAGAGTTGAACTCAGCGACACAAGCGAAGCTTCGGAGCGGAATTAAGTGAATTAGTGTGTTTAATTATTAGTGTTTTAACTTTAATTTGTGTAAAGTAAATTAAAGTGTTAATTTAGGTAATTTTATCGGCAATTTTTATTGTCACGAACCTCAAGCTCGTAACAATATTATATACAGAAATTCTTAACGTTCTTCTTAAATAACCCATAACAGTTCCTTAGCATGCGGAATGGACACAGCAATACCAGACTTCTCACAAATATTATCCTGGTACCCGTGTTTTACGTGCAGCGTAAACAAAATAAATATGCTGCTATTTATCTGAGAGAAAGATCTTTATGGCTTATAAGAATTGTCTGACCTTAATTATTGTTGCTTTTTGGGTGGTATAACCCACAAAAAGAATTAGAAGACAAATAATCGGTTCAGCACTGCAAAAATGTTGTTTTAAAACTGCAACTCAACAATTACATTGGTGAGGCGTGAATCGAACCCGGAGTCCTCGTTTACTGTATAATTTATGGCGAGCGCTTAACCCCTGAACTACTAAAGTGATTTTTTAAGATAAATATGCAATAAACTTAAACTAAATATATTTCATTACAATTTTGATAAGATAAAGGAAAATGTGTTTTGGTACCTATGTACAGTCAAAATACTGCAGCCCTTTACTATATTATCGGATTAGACTTTAAATTATTAACCTAAAAGACATGTTTCGATAAACCAGTGAATTAGGAAATTATTAATTAATAAATTATATTTATTTTATTATATGCTAATTTTATCATTATATCTAAATTTAAATTATTATAAAGTATGTTAATGAAAATTAGACAAATTTTAATATAATTAAAATTATTTATAAAAAAATATAATTTATAAACAATATAAATTTTAATTTTTTTGATTATTATTAAAAATTTATTATAAAAATTTATTTAAATACTTATCCCTTTTAATATTGAGGAAATTAATGAGATATTTATTACTATAAGGAATAATTAAGGCTTTTATTTTAATAGTGTTTTTTATTTTCATTATTTTATTGGTCCCAGTAGTTTTCTGTAGATTTCATTAATAATTTTAGCCAATGAGTTTTGTTCCCACTTTGTTCCTTACCATCAATGTTGTACATAATAAAATACATACATAAAAAAATATGACGGTAATATTTACACACATATTTTAATAGAATAAGGGTGACAAACGAGCACACAGTCCACCTGATGGTAAGTGGATGCCGTGGCCCGTAGACATCTACATCTGTTCTTGATTAAATATCAGCATGCAGATGCGTTGTCGCCCCTGAGGACTAAGATAAAATAGCCTTGATTCCAGTAAAAAGGGTCTCCGGTTTTCCACAATCGCCATACAAAATACAGCAGCATTGCTATTTTACGCTGGTGTTCTGTGAGGTATATATATATATATATATATATATATATATATATATATATATATATATATATATATATATATATATATATATATATATATATATATATATATATATATATATATCTTATAAATAAATACTGATGAATTTAATACGTAAGAGTATAATAATAGTTTGAACTATACGCTCTTGCTTATCTCTATTGTTATAACGAAGAAACATCTCTTAAAAAGGTAATTCTATAATCTTTATATTTAACAAATAGTATTTTATTTTATGTTAGCACAACATAAATACCAAAAATATCTTTAAAGTTATTTTTTTATTAAATAACAATCTGATAGTCTAACACAAATATAAACAAACGCAATCGTAACATCGAAAATAGACTACTCGAAGGTGTAAATATTTTCTAACAATGTCCGAGTCCGAGCAAAGTCATCTCCTTCAACAAATATGGCTCTGAAATTTCCAGAATTACAGATACTAGATGTACCATTAAATTATGAGAAGTATATTTATTTTTGTTTTTTATTAAATGATTTCTCATCTATTATCTGATAAAATTAAAGTCTGACATATTCAAATTCAAAGAAATAAAACATACATAGTGTAAACATAGATTATATCAGTTTTTAAGTAACCACTTCTGGCCTTGCTATATTTCTTTGGAAACCCTATTGGCTATCTGGACATCTGTAGCCATTGCACACTGTTTACATTTCATCTCTCAGAGCAACAAACGCTGTAGTCAGAAGGGGAATGCGCGCGCAACGATCTCAAATGCGATAGCTTTGAGGACTTCTTATCATGATCACACTCCTGACGCTTTGCTATTGAAAACTTACTTTTGCATACGCTTTTACCTGCAGCTTCTTACGTTTATTTTTAAATATTAAATAGTTATTAAGACCATTTTTGGTTATAAAACCGAAACAAGTCAAACGTAAATTATGCACGTGGTAGAGCCATGCTGCGGTTATATTTGATAGTATAGTTGTAGCACAAATGGATCGTTTTGACCGGGAAAGGATGACGGTCTCACAAAACACCAGTTTTGTGCTACTGTGTTTCTTATGGTGAGTGTACTGGAGTACTGGAGTAACTGAAGACCTTTTTTACTGGAAACGAGCATTCCATCTTATTCCTCACGAGATTTCCATCTTAGTGACAACGCGTCCACATATTGATTCGTAATCGAGGATAGATGTAAATGTGTATGGCCACAGAACCCACTTACCATAACGTAGATGCTCGTTTGTCAACTTATCCTATAAAAAAGGCCAGTCTCTTCATTTACGTGTTTAAACTTTACTCCTCCAATATCTTATCATTGGGCTATCAATGATTAGAAAATATATACTTTTCATTATATATTAAAACAAATGTATTTCCGCAGAAAAATATATTATAGAAAACCAAATTGTTTTTATCAAGTAACATAAAAGTTATTTTTATAGATTTTCATAAAATGTGTTTAATAAAATGCATTCGTTTAGTAAAATAAAATTTAAAAGAACTGATTCAAGTATATTAGCATATAATTTTAGTTGAAAAGTGGATTAGTTGGTATCGTTACATCAATGACAGTTTTATCTTCTTTACTTTCTTTGTTTTTGTTGTCTAAACCTGCTGTTGTCTGTCGCTTATCTGATGGTAAAATAGAAATTGATTTCATATTTTTATCATGATCATCCGAATTTTGACGGCCTCTTAAATATACGTGACGAGCACATTTACAATCAGACTCAATTTGCAATCGATTATTGGTGTTCTTATTAATACTTTGAGTGTTACAATCATGACAATATTTGATTCTATCTGTGTGATCCTGAGGAACTTCCTTTCTGTCATCTGACTTTTCTTCTAATGCGTTTTTTAAATATTGGTCCCAACCCTGATCGTCGTCGATATTTCCATCCATAACTTTCCCACCAATATCATCATCTAAAATAAATGTGCTGTCACGTTGTTCATGTTGATTAGCTGATTCGCTCTTAAAAAAAGTAAGTTTGGATTCATAGGGATGTGAATATTCCGTATTATATTTCTTTACCAAACTTTGTCTTAAGTCCAATGATATTTTTGAAATTGTGTTGTGATTATGCAAACGCAGTTGTGTACTTGGAGCTTCAGATGCTTGAGGTTCAGTTTCTTGTAATGCTTGCTTTACTTCCTCATCATTGTTATTCGACCGCAGCAATGGCGTTTTGAGTAGTTCCAAGTATTCGCGCTGTACATTTGAAACATTGTTTACGTCTTGAATTTTTGTTTCTGGTGTTTTATTCATTGTTATATACTTTTTATTATCTTGTCGGACATTGAATTTGTTGTTACATAAATTGGTAAATAATATACCCTGAGTTTTATCAAGTGCTTTGGAGATTCTATAACTATCTACGATTTCTTTTGCAGGGGTAACTAAGTTCATTGTTATAAACCTTTGACTTAATTCTTCAAAACCAGTATTATGTGAATGTGTAATTATAGACTTTGGTAAGTCATGCAGAATTTCATTGGGATTTTGCATTTGTGAATGAAATAAGTTAAGCATGGGTGTTTTAAACTTTTGGCGTATAAAGATAAACGATCTCTCGTTTATATTTTTCGGATTTGCTGCACCTTGGCTCAATATTTCCGATTCATCAATGCTATTTTTTGAATTCTCAAGATTTGAGGTTTGGTGAAAAAACTTTATATCTCCTCTTTCAGTTGGTCCCAAATTTGTTCCTTTTTGTGCCTTTTCTTGTTTTGTAATCTGCAACAAATGTTTAAAATGTTTTTATTTTTTTTAGTATTTATAAATCCAATATAACCGATACTACAATTCCCACAAGCGCTTAGTCATTGATTTTCAAACAATTTTTATTAGAAGTCTGTAATGTCTGTCTGAATGTCACTGGAGCAAGTATTATGAATATACGTAGAAGTAGCAGCTTAAAAAAAAATGCTATCTTCATAATATATTGTCAAAGTAACAATTCCTTCATATTTTTTTTAATTTTTAAATTTAGACCTCACCATAGATTACCTCATGGGGGGATATTTGCCATAGTTGCCAAGTTTGGCAGGCGGACTGGCAACCGCAATTTTTGTCGTTATGAGAATGACGCTGCTGTCCATCTCCCGATTTCTTTCCCTCTGTCGCCTCTTCGACACCCTCGGGGGTGATGTAGGGCAGTGGATATTCTTACACCGCCACTACACAGATCAACTTTATATAAATACCAAATTATTTACAAAATATCTTCCCTTTCCGCAAATATTAGAATGAAAATTAATACGATTTTTAATGTATTTTAAATAAAAATGATTAATTAAATTTTAATGATAAACTTAGAAATGAGGATATCCGCAGTAGAACCAGAGTGACCGATATAGTCCAACGGATTAGTAAGCTGACGTGGCAATGGGCCGGCCATATAGCTCGAATAACCGACAACCGTTGGGGATAAAAGGTTCTCGAGTGGCAGCCTCGTACCGGTAGGCGAAGTGTAGGGCGACCCACCACTAGATGAAGTGACGACCTGGTAAGACATGCAGGAAGTCGATGGATGCAGGTGGCTCAGGACCGTGCTTTGTGGCATACCTTGGGGGAGGGCTTTGTTCAGCAGTGGACTTGTGAAGGGATGTAATAATAATAATAAATAAAAGTCCCGTGCTACCTTTGTGTATCAGAATATAAAATATATTTTTACGTAAAAACTCAGGCTAACATATATAGATGGAGCACTGCTTACATTTCAAGGGATGCCAACGAACCATGCTCTGCTTTGTGTCAAGCTTCTTGACACGCAATCACGCACACATCTTTCTTCTTTCTTTCTTTATCATTCAGTAAAAGTTTACAGACGCACACACTCACCTAAAACCATATTAATGGTTGCAAATTATTTGTTCTTCGCAGCTGTCTAACGTGTTCTTAAAATAAGGTGAGCCTGGTTTTGGCTTGGTAGTTGCATCATTTGAAACATACGAAACGCTCTGTCTTTCTTGTTGGTCTAAGCGTAAAAAGTACAAACAGCTTACTTCCGATACTATTCGCACCTTATAGACTTAGGGTATGATGACATTTTCTGCTAATTGATGTTCAAATTTATCTTTTTTACATAGAAGAGAAGGCAAACAAGTATATGCTTTACCCAATGGTAACTAACCACCGTCTGACGCGTGTGGTTTCATCATAATCATCATTACAGCCGTTTACAAGTCTACTGCCGAACAAAGGTTTTCCTTAAAATTACACAATACCGCGAATTGTGCAATTTTTAAGGAAAGGCCTGAGCCACATGCATCTATCAAATTCCTGCCCTTACCAGGTTGTCACTCCATCTAGTGAGGGGCTGTCCTACACTTCGCTTACCGGTACCGGGGCTGCCACTCAAGAACGTTTCTTCCCCATCGGTTGCCGATTCAGATCGTACTAGATAGCTGAAGTGACTTTCGGCAAGCCATAATGCTCGTAAGACCGACAACTCTAAGGGTTCAAATGTTCTCGTGTGATAGTCTCGCACCGCACCAGTAAGCGGAATATTGGATAGCCTTCACTAGATGCAGTGTCATTCATGATGATGGACATGAACATGTGACATTGATGGACGGCTTATACGTGGTAGACCCATGCTGCAGTTATATTAGTAGTATAGTTGTAGCACGAATGGGTCGGCTCGACCGGGGAAGGACCACGCTCTCACAGAATACCAGCGTGAAATAGTAGCTTAATGCTGCTGTATTTCGTATGGTGAGTGTAGAGAACCGGAGACCCATTTCACTGGAAACGAGGCATTCCATCTTAGTCCTCACGGGTGACAACGCATCTGCATTTTGATTCGTAATCGAGGATAGATGTAGATGTCTATGGGCCACAGCAACCACTTACCATCAGGTGGACTGTGTGCTCGTTTGTCACCCTATCCTATAAAAAAATGGACGCGGATGGCCAAGGACCTTGTTTTGTGGTATTTCTTGAAGAATGCCTTATATGCTCTTTATAAAGTAGTCCCCTGCTTAAGTGAAGGCCTTTCAAGATGATATTAAAAACAAAACTTATTGTACGACAGTTATTAAATTTATCATTTCAATTTCAATAAAAAAATTAGTATTTTGGATACTAGATACTATTTACGTAAGAAACTATTTAAAAATTTAATACTTTTGACAAAATGTGTGATATCAAAAATTTTAACACGCTCAATAAATCTAAACACGCCCCTCCAAAAAAAAATTTACAGCGATTTGCGCCGGCTTTGCACGGGTTATTTCTAGATGCTGTCAACAGTACCACATACCGGGTCCAATTGAGGTATAAAACCATTCAGGAACCAATTCAAATGCACACACAAAAATTCATCAACATCGGTCAAGCCATTTTCGAGTTTCTGCGAGACGAACGCACAGCAGTAACTAATAACAACAGTAAAACGTTTGTAACCAACTTTCCTTTACACAAATTGAAAGCATTCTTATGAAGAAATGATGTTATAAATTAGATGACAATTTAAAAGTTAAGGAAGAATGCGTGGGTATAATGAGTAAGCAATTATTGCTTACTAATAATATTTATAAGGTTAAATTATAACTGTTAAAAGAATAACAGTCTACTTGTGAGTTTTTTGCCACTTTTTTTACAAATACAAGTCAAAGAAGTATTTTTAAGACCAGTTTTTAATACAAATATTTAGACCTTCGCTTTTAAATATATAATTTACTGCTCATATTAATATAATTTATAAAACCCGTACAATCACTATATAACTTACCTTAATAATGCTTGAGGGAACTATATATCCGGAAACAATTCCAATACAGAAGAAAAATGAAACTGCAACCTCATTTCTCATCTTCCAGTTGGTATCGTAAAATTGTTTAAAAATAGAAACTAAAAATATGTCTGCAACTTTTCAGAGCAATTTCTAAGCGTACTTTCAACCGAGTGATTGTTTGCAATAGTTTAAAACTGTACTGGTCTGAAAACATCATTACATCTTCAATCATAAACATAAAATTAGAACAATAGAAACAATAAACTGATGAGCTCATAATGCAGTAGTTGATAGCACGGAGAATAAATAAGGATTTTATTTGGTGAAATTTTGTCTGTAGTAAGAAAAATAGCCTGTATTTTGGTGTATAAACTTTTCTTCGATACACTTTCGTGGATTAGCAAACTTTGATTAGACTGTACCTCGTTCCATATAAAATAAATTGCAACACTGATTGAGTTCTCAGTTACATTACAAGGAATAAACCCTTAGAATTAAATTACTGTGCTTAGAAAACAAATATAAAAAAACACCAAAACATTAAGATAAGGCATAAAAGGATAAATGTTGATGTCTGTGGGCCACAGCTACACTTTCGTGGTAGAGCCATGCTGCAGCTATATTAATTGTATAGTTGTAGCACGAATGGGTCGGCTCGACCGGGGAAGGACCAAGGAATCACAGAATATCAGCGTCAAATAGCAGCTTAATGCTGCTGTGTTTCGTATGGTGAGTGTAGAGAACCGGAGACCCTTTTTACAGGAAAGGAGGCATTCCATCTTAATCCTCAAGGCTGACAACGTATCTGGATTTTGATTCGCAAACGAGGATAGATGTAGATGTCTATGGGTCACAGCAACCACTTACCATCAGGTGGACTGTGTGCTCGCTTGTCACCCTTTTCCTATAAAAATACTGCAATTACATACTGTCAGGTGGACTGTGTGTTCTTTGTCACCCTTATTCTATAACAAAAACGAGAACGAGCACTTCTTTTTCTTGTCGTTTTCACATCCACTTTTCGATTTTTTTCCTAATTACCAGTAATAACACGTCATTTCATTTACATACCTACTTTGAAGAACACCTCCCAAACGCCCTCAATTGCGCGCACGATCCACTTCACCATTCCCAACGCCACTACTCCCAACAATGTAGTGGACACTAGGAAAGATACAACACCGTCACGTACTTTGCACCTAAACGAGACATCAATAGGAGTGGAAACGATGGCTAAGAAATCCTAGAGGTACCCTTCAAAGTCAGTAAGGTACATCAATTTATTTTATTACGTAATAGTAACTAACTATTTTTAACATCTAATATAATTATGTCCTCCCGACTGAATTTCGATCACGGCGGCCTGCCTCAACGAAGACTAGCTATCGGCGCAGGACAGGATTATAGTGCCCGGGTGTATGTGCCAGCACAGGTGCACTCTCTTTTCCCTCACTCTCATAATCCGATGGGACAGTAAACCGACACGACAGGAGATCAGGCTCAGGACCGGCTTTACGTACTTTCCAAGGCATGGGGTTGAGACACCGTCACCTTCCTGAATCCGTGCAGCTACTGAGAATTTCTTGACGGAAAAATCAATAATTGATTTTTTGGCTGACCAGGGTTTCGAACCCAGGACCTCGTAATCAGCACTACTACAACCACTAGACCAAAGAGGCAGTCAACATGTAATATAATAGATCACATTTAAAACTCATTTTTGCTTTTTTAATATTGATATAGGTAATTTAATTTGGAATTAGTCATTATGTTTCTAGAAGAAAATATTTATGGTTATTCTTAAAAAAAGGGAAATCTGATAATATTTTATACCATATTCAACAGAAAACTGATAAGGGTCGGGTAAGTAATTTGATATGAACACGAGTGCAAATTATTCCCGAACCTCACGATCGTGAGAGCCTGATTATTGGAGATGAGCAAGTCTGTGCGTTTTGACACACTTGTCCTGGGTTCTTGATAGTATATGAAATGAAATATAATAGCATGTATTAGATTTGAGTATTCCTGTTGGAAATAGTTAATTTGAATGGCAGTACCATGGTCGGACTTCTACCAATTTCTTCCAGATCCTCCACAAATCCATTGCTGAACCTATCTTGGCATCCCCCAAGAAATGCCACAAAACTCTCCTAAGACTTCCTGCATGCCTTACCAAGCCCATCATCTCATTTAGTGGTGGGCCGCCCGGAACTTTGGTTATAAGTACGAGGCTGCTACTTGAAAGTCTTTGTTCCTTATCAGTTGTGTTTTTATGTTAACTACTGGGTGGTTGAAAAGAAACTCCTTATCTTTATTTCTTTTCAACCATGCTGTACATTGGGATATATCAGGCACTGTCTTTCAGATTAGTAAAATGTAAATAATTTTATCGCCTAATTAATAAAGTTGTGATAAATCTGAGAAAATGTAGCATTTTTTCCGAATTCTGACGCAAATACCTTCTGTGTACTAAATATCGGGAATTTGTCAATAAAACAAAAAATACAAATTATTCATCTAAATTTATTTTATCGCCTTCAAAGTAGGCCCCATCGCTTGCAATACAACATCTCCAACGCTTCACCCAGTCTTCCTTACATTTTTCATAGGCTATTTGCGGTATGGCCTTTAGCTCATTCAGCGAATTTTTTGTTACGGCTTCTATCGACTCAAAACGTTTTCCTCGAAGTGGTAATTTTAACTTGGGAAATAAAAAAAAGTCAGATGGAGCCATATCAGTTGAATACGGTGCTTGGTCGAGAACTTTTGTTGAATTTTTCGCTAAAAACTCTTTCACTATAATGGCTGTGTGTGATGGTGCATTATCATGGTGCAGCATCCATGAGTTGTGTTGCCACAAGTCTGGACGTTTTCGGCGGATACTCTCACGCAAACGCTTCATGACGCCTTAATAATATTCTTTATTCACTGTTTCTCCCTTTGGAAGGAATTCGGAGTGAACCACACCACGGTAGTCAAAAAAAACTGTCAGCATCACCTTGATTTTGGAGCGACTTTGCCGCGGTTTTTTGGGTTTCGGCTCGTTTTCGAGACGCCATTCTGAAGACTGTTGGCTTGTTTGCATGTCGTACTCATAAACCCATGTCTCGTCGCCAGTTATTATACGTTTCATAAAGGTCGGATCCGTAGAAGCTCGGGAAACCATGTCTTCAGCGACATGCTTTCGCTGCGCTCTTTGAACAAAATTGAGCTCTTTTGGAACTAGTCGAGCGACGCGTTTCATGCCTAAAATGTCAATGAGAATATTGTGGACGGACTTAGAAGATATGTTCACCTCACTAGCCAACTCTCTCAGACTCATACGTCGATTTTCGAGTACTAGCTTCTTGATTTTGTCGATGTTTTCTTTGGTCGTAGCGGTTGAAGGTCTACCAGAACGAGGCAAGTCTACTACTACTTCTCGGCCTTCTTTAAAAGCCTTATACCATTCATAAGCCCTTGTTTTTGATATACACGATTCGCCGTAGGTATTTCGCAACATTTTTAGTGATTCACCACATGAAATTTAAGGCACACTCTTTGTTCAACAATATTTTCCATTGTAAAAATCGCCGAGAACTCAAAACTATGACCAACAAAAAGTGTAGTTTAAAACAAATTAAATGACAGATCCCGCTCAAACTTTGCGCGCTAAATCAGTACAGTGCTACCAACATGCAGTAAAAAAATTAGAACGACCTCTTTTACGCGGGTCTATTTATTGACATATTCCCAATACTTTTTACACAGAGTAGTACTAGATTAAACTGAAAGTTATTTAGCAATAGTTGACTAAATTACTTTTGTAAATATTATAATAGCCTTTTTATTATAATAGCTTTGCGAAACCTAGACGGTTTTAGTTTATTTATAAAAAATCCAACTTATTTAAGACTACCTTTGTACCAGCGGCTTCGCTCGCTTCGGCTTCAATTTAGGAACATCATTATTTTATAGAATAAGGGTAACAAATAAGCACACAGTCCACTTGATGGTACGTGGATGCTGTGGCCTATAGACATACACATTTATCTTCAATTAAAAATCAAAATGCAGATGCGTTGCCAACCCTAAAGACTGAGATGGAATGCTTCGTATCCAGTAAAAAGATTCTCCGGTTCTCTACACTCACCATACGAAACACAGCTGCATTAAGCTGCTATTTTACGCTGGTATTCTGTGAGAGCGTGGTTCTACCCCGGTAGCGTTGACCTATTCGTGCTGCAACCACAATACAGCTGTAGCGTGGCTCTACCACGTAAAGAATCATCAGCATTGCTTCGTAACAAAATTAGCAAATATCACTTGTGGAGTGTGTGTCTGGGTATCGCTAGACTTTTATGTCTGTGTCTTAAGATCTGTCTGATGCAGGAATTTTCTCGGAGACTATTTGACGTAGATCAGTGAAATTCGCATAATTATGATTAACACAAGAGTACAGTTCTTAGACTGCAGCTATTATTATTATGGTTGTAGCACGAATGGGTCGGCTCGACCGGGGAAGGACCACGCTCTCACAGAATACCAGCGTAAAATAGCGGATTAATGCTGTTGTGTTTCGTATGGTGAGTGTAGAGAACCAGAGACCCGTTTTACTGGAATCGAGGCATTCTATTTTAGTACTCAAGGGTGACAACGCATCTGCATTTTGATTCTTAATCGAGGTTAAATATAGATTTCTATAGGCCACAGCATCCACTTACCATCAGGTGGACTGTGTGCTCGTTTGTTACCCTTATCCTATAAAAAAATGCGGAATTGTGTTGTGTCATACGTAACTAGGAATTTATATTCCGAATGTGAACTATACGTCTAGCTACTTTTATCACTTTATATTTTGGGAATGTAATCGTATAGTGGCGGTGTAAGAGTATACACTACCCCATATCATTTCGAACGTCAACAATTGTCCTTGGCACCCAGGGTTGACTGGCAGAGAATGCCACATGGCATTAAGTGGGCGGACTTGTAAAGGATGTACCCCTTTAGCTTAAGGTGTTACGTGTAAGTTTTTAAATAAATAAATAAATATCATGCCATGGGTGTCGTGAGAGGAAACAGAGGGGAATTGTACCAAGAGATATATAGCAGCATCTTCCTCATAACAACTGTATAAACAATACAGTTGTCAACCAACCGACACAAGCGTGACAACTGTGGCAAATTGGCAAATGCCCAGTCTATACAGCAATCCATGGGTAAGGCTATGTTCAGCTGTGGACTTACGATAGGCTGTAATGATACCGGTGATGATTTCTACTCATCTTCGCCGGCCTTAATATGTGAGGTGAAATGCAAACAAAAATGTAATATCTTTGAAAAAATAATGAAATAACAACTGCATAGGAAGCCGCATTGAAATACAAACACCTGACCTAACTCAATGCGGGATGACCAACTTTACATATAAAAATATTTTGCGAAATATTTTTTAACTTCTCAGACATTCAGAATTCCTCGCGATATTTCTCTTCACCGCCAAAAAGTTGAAATAACGCTTTCTTAAATATTTATGGTTTATTTTCTGAAGTGCTTGTTCATTTCAATATAATAATATGAGCTATGAAACCGGGTCTCTGATAAATTTCTTAAAAAGTCTAAATATATAAATTTGGAATATAAATATGAAAGCTGTCTCAATAATAAAAAACTATTATATAACATAAGAACTATTTTCTAGTAAAGTAGCAGCTTACATACTTTTCACCATTGTGCTCTGGATTGTTCCTATATTGTAAAATTTTACGAAAAGATACACGGCTTACGTATTTGTTAAAATACAATTCATAGAAACTGAAAAAAATCTTTTGCTAAAAAGGACTGAAAAGGGCCGCATTATATCTAGTAATTAGACATCCAACGTTGACACAAATTGTTCCATTAAAAAGAGATTAAAAATTTACAGTGTCTTAATTTTCCGTTGCCTATAATTATTTATTTTATAAAATAAGAATGACAAACGACCACATAGTCCACCTGATGCTAAGTGGATACTGTGGCCCATAGACTTCCTTCTTACATCTTCACTTGGTTAATAATCAAAATGCATTTGTCGCCCTTGAGTTTCCAGTAAAAAGGGTCTCCGGTTCTCTACACTCGCCATACGAAACACAGCAATATTAAACTGCTATTTTACGCTGGTATTCTGTGAGAACGTGATCCTCCCCCAATCGAACAGACCCAATGAAGCTATTTTTATTTTTATTCATTTGGTTTACTAACAGTCAACTTACCTATAACAATTTTAAATAACAGAAAATTTTCTTAAGCTAAATGTAGTGACTACATACTAGTACCTACACAGCATGCACTATAACTAAGCTATTTCGCGGTTTTTTTTAAATAAAAAAGAATATTAACAATGCTATAAACATTACTAATATTCCCCTTAACCACTCGTGGTAAGCTTAAATTGCTTGTGTTACGAGTGGTTCACGCCAGTAGTCGAATGGTGGATTCGAATCCACGACCTTTTTGAGTTCGCGGTACGCGCCCTGCCATTAGGCTACCGTCGCTTATTTAACGGTTTGACCGCTACCACAACTAAAAATTACTTGTAGGGTCACTCCCTATTCAAAAAAGATCAAAAAGCTTTTCAATTTCGGAAGTAATACAATTTACATCAAATCATCCAAGATGGTCATAGTCGGCTATCTATCTATATATCTACATCTATATCGCCCTGTACCCGCTTGACGGAGAGTTTCGAGACAGCGTGTATATTCCCGGCAGTGCAACCCTAACATAATATATAGAACGCACCCACCCGTAAACCACCACTGCCCTAAATTATACTGAAGGTTGCCCGCGTAATCCAGGAGTATGCGGAATGAAACTATGTGAGCCTATATGATTGTATGAATAATTGCAGCTATGACAACTTTCTTATATTTCCGAAAGCAGTAAACTTCGCAGGATAGTTAATTTTACATAAACATTCATAGAACGTAGACACAGACGTACGGTGACGGCACAAGAGAATTGTCCTATTTCGTCCCGCGGGTAACGCAAGCAGCGACTATGCGAAAGGCCAAAAAAATTATTTCCGATAGATTATCTCATTAACACTAGACTCAAAATACTCAGAACGGCCAAAGGAAGCAGTGCTAAAGGTTATATTGAACTGGTATTCCGATCAACAATCCTGACAGCCAAGCGTGACAATCATGTCTTGCAGCAAACTATTACGAGCTGCAGACGTGGAGAAGATAAAGACACAGAGGTACTTGTTCTTCAAACTTACTTATATAATAGTTGGTAACTGGCGTGGTAAGATTTAAGAAACACTCTGAAGCATAGTCTGAGACAGAGAAAGTTTCACAGCAAAATATGATCTGAAATACAGAACTTTTTACGTGGTTGAGCCAATCAGCAGTTATATTATAGTTGCAGCACGAATGGGTCGGCTCGATCGGGGAAGAACCACGCTCTCACTGAATACCAGCGTAAAATAGCAACGTAATACTTACTGCTGTGTTTTGTATGGTGAGTGTAGAGAACCGGAGACCCTTTTTACTGGATACGAAGCATTCCATCTTAGTCCTGAGGGGTGACAACGCATCCGTATTTTGACTCTTAACCGAGGATAAATGGAGATATATATGGGCCACAGCATCCACTTACCATTAGATGAACTGTGTGCCTGCTTGTTACCCTTCTTCAATAAAAAATAGAATTACTTGATAAAGATCTTAATTTAGCTACCTAAACAACATTCTAGTTGTTTTTTGCTTGTTAATTTGCCATTCCTTAGACCAATTTTTAAGTGCAAAATAATTAAACTTTAAGAAGTATAAGCTACTTTAAAAACTTTAAATATACATATTAATTTCTGCATAATAACTTCTGAAATCGACGCTTCACTCGTAACTAATAGATAATATGCCTGAGCACACAGTTTTACTTTTTATTAAATGTTTAATTTATTTTATAATTATCATTGTTAATCGTTACTAAAATTAAAGCATAATTAGGGATTTATTAAACTTTATAAGTACTTTACAAGGACAACAAGTTTTGTCGTATGTTTTAAAATTAAAATTGTCCAAAAACAGCTTTAAGTTCTAGAAGAAGAGCACTCAGATCGATTCCATTTTCAGAGAGAATCTTTGCTTCTTCAAGGAAAGTCTCATTCTCCCAGAGAGCCGCCCAAATTTGATTCCATTCGTCACTCATTAGATTATCCATTGCGACTTTAAATTCTTCATCTTCAGCTATTTTTTGTTCGTACAGTGCAGTCAACTTCTCTTTAGGAAAAACGG
Organism: Parnassius smintheus behrii; assembly: GCA_036936625.1. Taxonomy (NCBI): domain Eukaryota; kingdom Metazoa; phylum Arthropoda; class Insecta; order Lepidoptera; family Papilionidae; genus Parnassius; species Parnassius smintheus. The sequence continues at coordinate 26,042,635 of JAUPFT010000012.1, forward strand.
CGACACAGTCGTTAATGTACGCGGACATATCCCTGCCACTAAGTTCTTGGCGGCTTTCCTTTATAGGAGGATATTCAGTATCCTCTGAAATTAAAAATTATGTGTTCGTAAAAAGGGATATATTAAGTATTACTTACTCAAATAATTTTAAACATTACTAAAAATTAAAACATACTAAAAAAATATAAATATACGTGGTCTACCACTAGACTCAAGGCGTAGGCAAGGCGTACCGGTAGGCGTTGTGTAAGGCGACCCCCCACTAGATGGAGTGACGACCTGGTAAGATATGCAGGAAGTCGATGGATGCAGGTGGCTCAGGACCGTGCTTTGTGGCATTGCTTGGGGGAGGCCTATGTTCAGTAGTGGACTTGTGAAGGGCTGTAATGATGATGATGATGATGATCTTAGTTATCTCGGGAGACAACGCATTTACATTTTGATTATTAATCTAGAATAGACGTAGGTGTCTTTAACATACATCCCGCTAAGTAACTTAACTTCCATTATACTATTATTTTTTACCATTTATGTTAGATAATTTTTTTACGTTAGTCTATCCGTTATATTACGTTAGTCCACACCACTGTTGCGATATTTGACACATTTGGCGGGCGAATTGGCAAACGCAGTATCGTCGTTGTTTGTTTTAGCCAATTTTAGCAGAAAGATGTTTGTTTTAGCCAATTTTAGCAGAAAGATGTTTGTTTTAGCCAATTTTAGTAGAAAGACATAATTCATATCTCTGTGTCGCCTTTTGCGACACTTATGGAATGATTTTGGATAGTGGATAACAAAAAGAATCTTCCACAGAAAGCAATAAAAACTTTAAAAAGTTACGTTTTTATGATGTTTTTTTTTTTCATTTATCTGAACTTTTTTGGATAAGTGTATTGCTTGACAGCAAATGTCCTTGAATAGAATTTTTTAAAACATATACGAGATTATGCGCATGTGGGATCGCGCAAACTTTTAGTATGTTTTGCGGTTAAAGAACAGATCATTATTATCATCACTTTTTAACTATTACAATCCAGAACTTGACTACTATTCACTTGATGGTACGTGATAATGCAGCCGAACATAGTTAAGTGCAATAACTCAGCTTAAAACCTAAAGATATCCACATTACAACCAGATCATTACAACACTTTTTAGAAGTTATGGAATATATAGAACAAAGCATAACATAAAATACAATGAATAATTTTATGTGTGGTAGAGCCATGCTACAGCTATATTATAGTTGTAGCACGAATGGGTCGGCCCGACCGGGGCAGGAAGCACGCTCTCACAGAATACCAGCGTAAAATAACAGCGTAATGCTGCTGTGTTTTGTATGGTGAATGTAGAGAGCCGGATAACTTTTTTATTGGAAACGAGGCATTCCATCTTAGCCCTCAGAGGTCACAATGCATCGGCGTTTTGATTCCTAATCAAGAATAGATGTGGATGTCCATTGGCCACAACAGCCACTTACAATCAGTGCACTGTTGTACAGTTTGCACGTATGTCACGCTTATACTATAAAAATATATTCTTAAAACATCTAGAAATAGATTTTTGAAATATAACGAAATATTTCTGTGATGAGAAACATACCCATCATTGAGTGCAGTCGATCGATGAAGTACAAGACGTCAATATTGTCGTTTTCCAAAAAGTCGATAACCTGAATTATGAAAAAATAACCAATTTTTAACAATGGATAAAATAAATTACATAATATTAACATACAGCGCTTTTGTACATATCAAACAGAATATAAAACGGGCAGGAGACATTATAACTTCCTTTTTAGTTGTAAAACTTTTATAAAGACAATAAGAATTCACAATAAAAATAAAGGTTTTGAGGTGTATTACATACTCATTTTAATCACTAATTTGTCATAATTTTTTACAATCTTAAATATAAATAGTATAATATATTACTTTTATCTTATTAAATCCTTTATTTTTATACTATTAAAAAAATTCTATTTAATAATTAATCGATTTTTATATAACAAACTTAATATATAGAAAAAAATAATACTTACCGCTTTAATTTCAGGTAACGATTCCATTTCATAGACGAGGTTCTTGAAGTTAGAAGTTCTCATGTAGTCGAGAGACTTCCTAAACTCTTCGAATTCAATGTAATGGGCGAAAAGTTCACTGATTTCATGTCCAGCTTCATCCAGGATCAGGTCCAAAAAATCTTCAGCATGTTCGTGGAAAATCTTCCTCGCCTGTGGGGCCGAGAAGCTTAAAGAAAATATGCACACGAGAATAATAGCGACCTTCATGATTATTTGCTTGATGTATCTGATCAATGATGTTAAGAAAGAAAACTCATCGTATTTATAGCAAAAAAAATAATCTGATGTAGGTGATAAGATATGGAAAACCCTGTCATACACAGCATTTGAGATTAAAGGATAAACCTTATCTCTCGCATACATCTCTTGGATAATTTAGAATTGAATGATTCATCTCTTGGATAAGTTAGAATTTGCTGTGATTTTTATAACAGGAACAGGACTTAAACGTAAATCGCATAAATTACTTTACCAGATTCGTTAAAAAACATTAGCCCCTGAGCTTGAATTTTATATATCGTAGAGATTATATCTATATTGTAGCAAAACGCCATCGAGTGACTTTTGAAGACAAATTATAGTTCCATTTACATCCGGCAGGGTCCATATCAATATGTGTGTGTGTGTGTGTGTGTGTGTGTGTGTGTGTGTGTGTGTGTGTGTGTGTGTGTGTGTGTGTGTGTGTGTGTGTGTGTGTGTGTGTGTGTGTGTGTGTGTGTATGACTGAATTCCCCCTAAACGTCTGGACCTATTTTTATAATATTTTATGTATTTTTTATAATGTTATGATTCGAGAATAGTTGCTGATATTCACAACTGGACCCTCACCCGTGGGAAGCTGGTGCACATCGCTACTATCTATATATAATTTTTCTGTACATGTATTTTGTACACAACTCCTAAACGATCGGCCAGATTTATGTCGAATGATTTCCCTGGATAGTTTAAGTTCACAATTGGATCCGTAGGTGCCGCTGTTGACGAGATTCAGATATCAGCCGTGCACAGCTGGAACGGATCGCTAGTTCAAATTTTAAAAAAAATGTCTATAACGATACGAAAAAGTTTGTGCAAATAATTTTATAAAAGGGTATTTCGTGGTTTATATATACGCACAAAGCCTTCTCGGCTTATCGGTGGCTAGGTCGCTAAGTATGTACAATCTCTTTTTATATTATATTATATAGGTAAGTTTGCTTAAATTTGGCTGACGATCTAAGTTGGGTGCTACAAGTTAACGAGGTCAGAAAACGTATTTTAGCACAATGCATTCATTAAAGCTCTGGCAAAAATTTATTCCTCAGACGGCGAAGGTTACGCTAGTCAACTCTCTGTTGCTTTCTACTTTATTAAGGAGCTGCTTAGCTGTATAGCAAACGCTATATTTTTGGCCTGCGCAAGTTTGATCATATAATCACAATTTTGCTCAAGACTTAAGTGGTTCGACATCCGGTTTCGCCGGAACACACAACTTTTAGAAGTTGTAAGCCACTTTATATGGTGTTCTTCACCATTCTTCTTCTTCAGCTCATCTGAAAGAGCGCTTTTCATATTTAGGCTTATTCCGTTCGATGATCAACAAAACTCTTCTCTCGATGCATAAATCTACATACTACTTGGATTCCTTCAAGGCATCATCAATTACACTTTGGTATAGCCTTCCACGAGATTTAAAAGATGCTCCTTGAATAAATACATTTAAACGTAAGGTTGAGGCACGTTATTTAAATTTACTTGATTAATTTTATTGGTTTATGTATATATATATATATATATGTATATATATATATATATATATATATATATATATATATAATATGTGTATTATGTGTGTATAAGTGTATATATGTATAAACCTACATATTCATATTATAGAATACGTTTTGAATAGCATGTGTAAATAAGTTAGTTTTTCGTTAGGTCTAGGGAAAGAGACCAGTATCACTGCGACCTAAAAGATTTATTGTGATCGCTGCTATGGCTATAGTTCACTGCTAAGCCCTATGTTTCAATGAATAGAGAGTGGTGGCTTAGCTGTGACCAATTTCACTTCTTCTGGGCGGAGTACATTGTTTTCCAGATGAGTGCTACGTTTGTGCATTAAGAGTCAGCAATCGATTAGGATGTGCAGAGGGCATTTATTCTGTTATAGAGCTCTACTCAATAGCTCTCACCACACTAGCAAAAGTTAGCTGGCAGAGAATACCTTTTCGGCATTAAGTTCGCTTTTATACCAATTTTTTTGTATGACTGCAATAAAGAATTTTCTATCTATCTAAATTTTGTTATTAGAATAATCACATTTTGTTAATTGTATAGTGTAAGAGACTCGAAAAATGGATATTTTTTCTCTTTCTATTATTTTTATTTACTAAATACATCGTGTGACTTTAATATGACAGCTTAATATAATTTCAACATATACAGTTTTTATTATAACGTCCTCTTCAACCGAAAAATTACCTCAGTACGCCGGCACTGGCAATGGGTCGGCCTTAAAGCACGAAGAATTAATAACCGTGACTCTGTACCGTGGCTTGTGGCAGTATTTGCAGGAAGAAAAGCCTATACTTAGCGACAAACGTGATGCCTTTATATATGACGATGATGATGAGGATTGATAACAATTAACTAAGCAACTATATAAGATAGATTACAAAATATATTATAAACTATAAACTAATTTTATTTCAATAGTCCGTAAACGTCCCGTGCTGGACATGGGGCTCCTGCGTACTCGTCTTTAACATCTAGCGCAGAAATAATTGTACCACCATCCATTGAAAGCCATGAGATATTTTTGCTATTTCACATAATAGTCCCTTACGACACCAAAGGCACGATTCTTGGTGTTGTAATTTGTTGATGGATTTTCTTACACCGTCTCACATGACATAAATATCAGTATAAAGGTTTTTTATACAATAAGGATGGCAAAGGATCACACAGTCCACCTAGTGATAAGTTGCTGCCGAGGCTCATACACATGTAACAACTTTTTTTTTCATTTGCCACTGGTTCGCAAAATACCTCTGTCCTGGGAAGAACCAGCAAGAAACCCAGCGGGACTATTTTTTTTTAAATAACAGCTTACAATCATGTATGTTACAATTAACAACACAAAACAAATTAGAAATAGTTTGGTGACGATCACCCTTCTCAGGGGTAATTATCATCCATAAATTCCTTAATATTGTAATAACCCTTTTTATACAAATCTTGTTCGATAAAGTTTTTGAAATTTGTGTATGTCAAGTTTTGTATATTTCTGAGATTTTGATATAAAAGCGTATACATCGCCCTAAGAATAAATGACTGACTCGGTGGAGTCGAGTAACTAGTACTACAAACTTGTGTCCGTTCCTAGTATTTACGGAATGAATATCACTTATTTTTGCAAAACTACTTTTATTTTTGTGTAAGTACATTAAATTTTCATAAATGTACTGAAAGGCCAGGATTAATATTTTAATTTCCTTAAATTTACCCATTAAACAACCGAACATTACCGATATTCCCTTTATCCACTCCTGGTAAGCTTAAAACGCTTGTGTTAGGAGTGGTTCATAACCGTAGTTGACTAGCGGATTCGAACGCATGACGCATGATGATTTTGAGTTCGCAGTCCCTACCCTATCATTAAGTTATTGTCACTTGTAAACTTACCGTCTTTAGTTTATCATTCTGTGTGTTTTTATTGGTTAACACGATATATTTAATCTAATTTTTTTACGAAAAGGGACGGTAGTTTGCAGTAGTGAATCTATACCAACAGTGAGTAGATAAACATTACTATCAAGCGTGAAAGTAAAAAACATCGCATTCGTAAAATATTTACTCTTAAAATGTTAATGTTAAAAAAAATAAAATAAATGAGTGACCAAAATAATTTTTTTTTAAAAAGATACAATATCTGGGCTATCGGATCAGGCGAGCGCTGAGGGCTCTTTTATCGACGATTTCACGCATCTCAGATTATCGTATTATCAACATCGTGAGATATCTTTTGAGAGTATGACTCACTTTGAAGAATGCAATGAATACCAAAGTACAAGAGCAAAAATGATTCGCCGAAGAAAACGTGACGTCGGATACTATATTATTAGAATTAAGCGACAGGAAAGAAATCAATAAAAGGCAAAAGCTACGAAATTTGTATAAATCCCAAATTCCTGATCTGCCGTCATCCATCTTATACAGTTGCTTCAATTATAGCAGCAGGCTCAAACAAAATGTGTTCTGGCAACATGTATTTAAAGTATGAGAACGAAATAGATAAAAGCAGTATGTGTCAATCAAAGGATGGAGAACTCATGATCCAAAGCGCAGGTCAACTTTAAAACCGAATAAAGTTCCAAATCGTGATATATATTTTAATTTTTAATTATGTTTGATAGGAATATATATATATATATATATATATATATATATATATATCTTAAGAGTTTGTATTTTATATCTGTAATTTGACTACTACTACCTACACACTGTATAAAATAGTGCTCATCTTTGGAAAATGGTATTGAACACAATTACTCCAATTTTTGATCTTAGGTTTCCTTGAAAACATTGAGCAATAAGAAATCGATGTTCTTCCATCTGGTTTGTAATGGAAGTTTTCCTCAAAGACTATTTCATGTAGATGAACTAAGATAACGATTTTTTAATTTGATCATTAGTTTTGCTATGACTTACATAAACAATAAATTCAAACTTATTTATTTGTGAATAAGGGTACAATGAGACAGAATAAATCTTTGAAAAAATGACGTTCGCTAAATTCCCTTAGACATACAAATATTATAGTAACCTTTAAATCTACTACACTTCTACAGTTAAAAATGTGTCATTATATTATTTACATAATAAATTCACGTTATTATTTACCACCTCCTTTGAGTAATTATTTTAAAGGTCGCTGACTTATGTATAATATGTATCGCTGTAAACTTTAAAATCAATCATATGTAGCATCCTTTGAAAGAATGACGGGATGACATGGGGTAGAGAATCCACTTCCCCATAACCTCTGCCACAACCACAGGATGTGCGGTGACAAAGGGAAAAGAAACAGAAGATGGGCATCAGCATTTTCTTGATATCAACTACAAATAATATAAACTGCCGGACAGCCCACTTGTCAAGCGAACCATGGCAACATCTGATGAATCAATTTATGCGGGAATCTTATCCTATGTACCGCAGTGGAATTCTGCCATAGCCATAGCTATAGCATAATCCCATGAATGCAATCAGACACGACCGGAGAGAATTCAGGTGCAGAATCAACGGCTTTGCGTGCTTTTATATATATATATATATATATATATATATAACATGCAGGAAGTCGATGGATGCAGGTGGCTCAGGACCGTGCTTTGTGGCCTTACTTGGGGGAGGCCTATGTTCAGCAGTGGACTTGTGAAGGGCTGTAATGATGATGATGATATATATATTTGTTTTCTATTTTTTCCAGTGTTATTCTTACACACAGTACAATAAACAACCATTATTAATAATAGCACGTTTACGTTATACATTAAAATATTAGAACTTGCTACTAAAAAAAACAAACAACGTAAGTCGCACTGACCCCGAGGTTGTCCACTGGCTTTGCCAGCGTAACTGATTATTTTCGGTCTCGCCGCGTACGCGACAAGCGGCCAGTGGTCACGCGAACATGCCCCGCGAGCTTGTAGTAGTGCAACCGATTCGTGCGGTTGTATGAAGTTTTAACTCTGTTCCGTTTATCTGCTCATGTGGTGCGGATACGACGGTCCACTTGCTCCATAACTTTCTTAAAAATGACAGGACGCCAGTGCTCAGTGGAACGTATTACACTACACAGTGGAACGAATTTAATTATTAATAGTAATATTGTGCCGTCACAGTATGTAGACCATAATTTTAACTTTATGTACGGGATGTTAGATAGATGATGGTATCGTAGACCTTGAAATATTTGTGATGTTTCCCTTCGTCGCCTTTTGCAAGATTCCCGAAACTCTTACATCTCCCGTTATACGCTGAACAATCTGAAAAGGGCTTATTGCCTATGTAAACATTGTGAAAAATTCGACTTGAATAAAACTAATTGTATGGATTTCTCGTGTAAATGGATACCAGGGCTGGGATATTTAATCACACAAAAACAAGGATTGGGGCTTTGTTTATTTATCTTTGATATCAGCTAATTGCTGGATGTCTTAAAACGTCGGTATGACTAGACAATTTTTGTTATTTAAGTAGGTTCCTGGTTTTTGAGTAATTAAGTTAAGGAAGAAACAAAACGTAAAAACATAACGTTGTAGGTTACAATTCGTAATTTAAAAATATTTGCTCTAGTGTTAATCAATACTCAGGGATAAAACAGAGGAATGCGATGGTATGGTCTTAATATCAACCTGAAACTGCGATCAAGCTTTTAATCTCAGTTAGGTGGGTAATAAAACTGTAGTCTTAAACAAATATGACCGCGTACAGGCAACTGAACAGACAGATGGGCTCATATTGAAGAAGTGTGTACTACTTATTCAACTTTATAATTACCGACGTATCGAGTACTTTGCAACACCCATGATCGCATCAAGTCATAGTTAACTCGGGCTACCTTCAGTTTTTAATTATAAATGTTTTGTCTGATCTTAGTCTTGCAATATTATACTTGTGTTTGGATTTATTTTATTAATTATGGGATCCCAAGTAGATGGTGGCACCCCAATCATTTTCGATTAGGATGTTTTATTTTATTTTTTATTTCAATAGCTGCCCGAATCATGCTTAGAAATTGGTACCAAATTTGATATAATGGCGGAAATTAAAAATATCTTAAATATAATTAAATACCGTTTTCGTAAATTTTGTAGTATTATTATACAATGTGTATTTGCATAAATGTGAGAAATTATTAATATATATAAATAATAATAATAGAATTCAACCTAACTGTAATTACGCAAAGTTTCGAAATATCTTCTCGCTGGAGAGAATTTCATTGTTGAGTAGTCACAGCGCATCAAAAAAAGTGCCTGAGAGACAAAAACACATAATTACTGAAGCTAGTGATTTCCCACGGGAAGTGCCGAGTCGCTGCGCGAAGCCTAGTTCTCTCTTTCAAAAATATTTTATTGATATTTGTTACAAGCTCTTCCTACATTTACAATATTTAAAACTGGGTTCTTTCTATGATTTATTTCAGAGGTTTTGTAACTTTTACGTCCTACAACGCAACTTTTTTGCCGTTCAAAAAGATGACAATTTGCGCTTGGAACGAATAGTGTAATTTATAGTATTTGTTCAGCTTGATGGTACAGTGGTTCAATGACGTGATTTAAAAGTATACCAGCGTAAAATAGTTATATATAAATAGCTATATAGCACAGCTTAATACTGCTGTGTTTCGTATGGTGAGTATAGAGATCCAGAGGCCTCTTGTTACTGGAAACCAGACATTCCACCTGAGTCCTCAGGGTGACAACGTATCTGGGTTTTGATTTTTAATCGAAGATAAATGTAGATATATATGGGCTACAACATCCATTTACAATCAGGTGGAATGTGTGCTAGTTTGTTACCCTTATTCTATAAAAAAGTAGTAAAATCTTCCGTGATCTTAAAGTCATTATAGGAAATACTAGCGATCCCCTCCGTCTTTGCACGGGAGATTTTAGGACCTCGACTACATTTGCTTGTATTACGTATAAACCTTCCTCTTGAATCATTAATGAAAATCGCATCAATCTAAACGTACAGACGGCGGGATGCGACTTTGTTTTATGCTATATGTTGTAGGAAATATAATCCAATTTTTTATAACTTTATAGTGATTAGTTTTTTTTTAGGAGGCTTAACAAGCGGTGAAATGAATTTTTTTGTAGTTGAATTAAAATGTAGTCGAAACCAATTAAATACGCATTATTAAAAATAACTTAAAAATTACTGGTCATACCTTTATCAAATTTATATGGGACTATATGAGAAGCACCAAATTTCAAATATAAAAAATTACCTAAATCGTTTCACCTAGAAAAAATATGTTAACACACATAAAAACAGTGGAATTGACTACCTCCTCCTTTAAGAAATCGGTTAAAAAAATAAGAAAGTTTAAGCTTTTAATTTAGGTACTGATAAACATAGTTATCCCATTTTTAGCAATGTTCCGAGAATTTTCACAATGTTGTTTATACTACGGTTGGTGTAGATCACAAGTAAAAATTACGGTTATATTAGGTAGATAGTTGTGGACGTAATCGATTATGAATTAATCCATGATTTTTATGTCCGATTATGCAATAATATAATACAGATTTGAAAAATTGTGAAAGCTTTTTGTTATTCTAGGAGTAGTTTGGCAACTGCAAATGGATTCTGCCTACGTAAAGCAAGTCATCACATACTCTTCGTTTTTAATTTAAAAAATCATTAAATTGATCAAATACATAAGTTAAATAATTGTGTTTTGCATATACATTATTATTTTACAATAACCGGCCAAATTTACAGAGAAGTTTCAAAATAAGTAATATAGGTAAATAGTAAAGACAATTTATCAAAAAAAAATCTCAAATATTCTGTACTTTTTATCCTTTAAATTCAAAATGTGTGTTACTGCACTATTTTAACTGATTTTACTGCATACGCACACGGGTAATGATCGATCGGTAGGGTAAAACGTTGTTGACCGTTAATCACAATCAATTTGAGATAGTTTCAAATAAAAACAGAAGCCTTATATTCTCGTATTTTCAAAAATTGCAATAAAGATATGACATTGTTTATATAATCTAACTCAATTTTAAAATTAAACGATGTGATACAAAAACTATTTTCAAAAATATGAATTAAAATCACCTCTCTGTATTTTTAATTAGCATTAATAAATTATTGATTACGCGTAAGAGGATTTCATTAATTTAATTTAATTCGATTTCCGATTTATATATACTTTTATTTAAACCTTCACAATTGATTTAAAATTTTAAAATTGATAAAAAATTTTATTCGACAAAAGCCAACGCACCGTTTACAAGGACTTGAAAATAAAATCGTATATTAAGTATCTTTACCATATCCAAAGGAGAACAACAACAAACAACGATCATGAAATGCCTACTTCTGACCTGTTTCAGTTCACTCCTTATGGACCTTTTACGATCGTGAAAAACATTCTGTTATGTTGAAAATTTCTTCCGCCGGGAACACTATTTATAAGGTTCTAACTTCAAGCGAACTGTCAAAGAAGTAACCCGGGGGACAAAAGTTCAGAATGGCGCTAAACTTTCCTAACGTGTCTTTATTTCTGATTGTAACAAGACGCCGTTGCCCGTAATGATTTTCCTTTGTAACACCGCAGCGGAAATAAACTTCAATACGAAAACAAAATAATAAGAAGTCTTTTATGGACTAAATCTTATTTCTCGATATTGAGTGAATTTCTTGATAGAATAAAACATTTGTTCCTAAATAATTACAAGTATTCCTGGACGTATCACTCGCAATTAAAGACCCTATTTAATAAATAATTGGATTGGATTCTTTCACCCTTCTTACGAATTAGCGGTCGCAGGTTAAGGTTTTGCCATAATTTTTCTGATAAAATAATCATAACTTAAATTCCGGCATCTTGTCTAAGACGGAAACTAGAAACTTAAGTTAATTTTGGAAAAATACGGGAAATTTACTTAAGACCGGGTCAAAGATTACGGAGTGTGTGAGGCTTGACGGACACATTGGCAATTGCAAACTTGTTTAGAAATAAATTTCCTGTGTCAAGTTCAGGATATCGTACTTCTCTTAATCAATATCGTGTAGCAGATGGCAGGGACGTTCATGTATCTGAATAAATGAATTTTAATGCTCTGCACTACATGAAATCGGGCAAGGCGACAGGATATGACAACATAAGCTTGGAACATCTTCGGTTTGGACCGTGGGTAGTAGCGTTCCCTTCAGTATTTTTCAAAACCCGTCTAAAACTAGCATACGGTCGTGTAAAACGAGTAGTTTGACTAATAGTTGTAACTATAGACATATATCTGTAGCTACAACTTGTACTTAACTGTTTGATTTTCAAATATATTCGTATTAACGATGCCCAATTTGGATTTACAAAAGATAGTTCTACGGATTCGGCGATTTTTACTTTAAAGCAAACCGTTAGTTAGTATAATAAGCGGAAAACAAATATTTATGCATTTTTCTTGGAGCTCAGTAGGTCAATAGGACTTTTAGGAGTCAATTATGATATACATTGGAGGATATTACGAGACGCGGGAGTGCCGTCATTATGTATTAACATATTGATCGCATGATATAGTAGCCAAATTAATTAAGTGGCGTGATACATACTCTCAGGAATTTTTCCTACGATGCGGTGTTAGACAGGGAGGGCTAAATCACTTCTCCTCTTTGATCTATATATTAATCAGCTGTTCGAGGAGCTCAGGAGCACCAGACTGGGTTGCGACATTGGTTCTGAATGCTTTAATAACTTGAGTCATGCTGATGATACTGTGCTGCTGAGTCCCTCGATTGGTGTGACGCGTGCACTAGTCCAGATTTGTGAGCAATATTTCTTGGATCGTAACATATTGTACAACCAAGAAGTCTGTCTATTTGCTTTTTAAGAGTGGTAGGGTTCAACCTTATATCCCAGTGTATTTGTGTAATTCGCAATCGGAGTGGGTAAAGACGTTAAGATACTTGGGTCATATTTATTGGGTCATTATTACTCGGGATCTGTCTGATGGTTCTGAAATGGGCCGCAAACGGCGTTACCTGTCAATGGGTGCCAACATGATAGCTCGACGCCTTCAGATGTGTTCTTATGTCTCCAAACTGGCGTTGTTTTCAGCTTATTGTGAGCCACTTTACACTTCTTTACTGTGGTCGAATTACACTTAAGAGGAATATCGCAGGCTGAAAGTGCAGTATAAGGATGCGTTCCCCGTGTTGTTCTATCAACTGCGATACTGTCCCAGATGCTCGCAGAGACCTGTATTGCTGGTTTGGATGCTTTGTTCCGTCACCGTATCGCGTAATTTAGAAGTTCTGTTTTTGGGTCGCAAAATAATCTAATCATAATTATTTTTAACATTTGTGCATTAAATAAGAGTTTTAGTAGGTGGCCAAATTTATTAATACCAAAACCATTATATTTAATAATTAATTAATTAACCATTATTAAGCATTAATCTTTAATGTTTAATTCAAAAATTCAATTTTGTTATGGATCTTTCTTCTCTGTATCAAATAAATTATTTATTTATTTATTCAAGGGGAGGCCTATGTTTAACGTTAGACTTAAATAGGCTTTGATAATACAAAAAGATAAAATAAAAAGGTTCAAAAAAGGAAATCATAATGTATTTACCAACAGAAAGGAAAGACAGAACGCTGTCAAGTACCAACTTGAAATTTGATGAGACAGACCCTCGAAATTTTAAGAGGATACTAGTAAATAATAATAATGTCCTCTATTCCGAGTTAATGTCACGGCGGCCTGTCTCAACGGAGACTAGCCTCATCTGCACAAGATAGAATTATGGCTCCTGAGACTTTACCCAAATACACGTCTCTACACCCTCACTCTCATAGTACGATAGGACAGTAAACCGACAAAACAGAAAAGAGATCAGGCCAGGACGTACGGTTTTACGTGCTTTCGTAGGCACGAAGGTAAAACACAGCCAATTTTTGACTTCGGGCTGCTACTGTAAATTTTTAGTCAGAAAAACCCAATAAATGATTTTGACCCAACCCGGGATTTGAAACTGGGCACCTTAAGATCATCTGTCGCGTTTACGACCACTAGACCAATGAAGCGGTCAGGATACTCGTAAAAGAATTTCCTAGAAAGAAGATTATCCTGGCTGCAGCTTCAAACTACACTTATGATTACGTTTTTCTATCACATGTCTACCTGCAAACCATACCAGTAACTAACTACTATTAAGCACTATGCTCAATGACCTCAATAGTGCCTCCCAACGGATAGGTCTTAAGATGAACATGGACAAAACAAAGATCATGTTTAATGTCCATGTCACACCTATGCCGGTAGTTGTTGGGAGCACTATGCTCGAAGTTGTTGACGAGTACGTTTACCTGGGACAAATAGTCCGACTAGGTAAGTCCAACTTCGACCGAGAGGTCAATCGACGGATTCAACTCGGCTGGGCAGCGTTCGGGAAATTACGACATATCTTCTCGTCAGGTATACCTCAATCTCTAAAAACTAGATTGTACAACCAGTGCGTGTTGCCAGTGATGACTTACGGATCTGAGACGTGGTCCTTCACTGCTGGCCGTATGAGGACGCTCAAGGTCGCTCAGCGAGCTATGGAGAGGGCTATGCTCGGAGTTTCTCTGCGTGATAGACTCAGAAATGAGGATATCCGCAGTAAAACCAGAGTGACCGACATAGCCCAACGGATTAGTAAGCTGAAGTGGCAATGGGCCGGCCATATAGCTCGAAGAACCGATAACCGATGGGGAAGAAAGGTTCTCGAGTGGCAGCCTCGTACCGGTAGGCGTAGTGTAGGGCGACCCCCCACTAGATGGAGTGACGACCTGATAAGATATGCAGGAAGTCGATGGATGCAGGTGGCTCAGGACCGTGCTTTGTGGCATTACTTGGGGGAGGCCTATGTTCAGCAGTGGACTGGTGAAGGGCTGTAATGATGATGATGAACTACCAATGAATTCTTGCGGAGACAATCCTGGCTACACCACAAGATCATTATTACGGCTACCGGTTACCAAATCTAAACGTGCAAACCAAATTCCAAGCGACCGACTCCAGTAACTATAAAGAATTTCAGAAAAGACGATCTTGGGTGCAGCATAGATTACTCTTATGATATATTTTACCCAATCCAAACTGTAAACGAGTTTATTCAGGCAGAGATGATTCTTGGCGTAACAGTAGATCATTATTGTGGTTACGCATCTTATATAAGAAATCTATTCCACTAATAATTAATATTGTTGGGAGTATCCATCGAGTTCTTTCACAAATAGAATACATCAAAACATGAACTAAATGAACATAATAAGAGCATACGTTTCAATTTGGATTATATTCCAAAACATGTGCACACAACATGATTAAGGTAATTAGGTAAATGTAACTAATTTATTACACAAGTACATACGACATAGGGGTATTTGATGTGGAAAATTTGGAAAATCATTATTTATATAAACGTTAATTTTCTTCTTTTATTAATACACAGATTTATTTACAAAGTACATGTAAAAGGTATATTTTAAATTGGTTAGATGCTATCATTGTAGATGCGACACATTCTTACTAGGGGACTATAATAGGACCAATACCGAATAGAACTACAATAGGACTAGGTCAAAATTAACATAAGTCCAATCGTCGGTAAGTATACCGACTATTGGGCTTTGCGTTAATTTTGATAAATGAGAGGAATAAATAAAAATAAAGCTGACCATATCTTTAAACTTCGACGTTTGATGCTTTTTCAATCTACGTTTAGCCATATAATTAATGTAGGATTTCCACGATATCACAGCTTTAATAAAAAAATTTAGTAATGAAGGAATTTATATATTTTTCTTACAAGTACAAAAAATTGCATATTGTTAGCCAGGTTGGGTCAGGTTTTCCCACGGTCATGCCAATATGCGACGAAGGTGGAACACCATGGGATTTTAGTGGCTGTGAGTCAGACGTAACAAGTCCTTGCCCTGCGAGGCGGGTACGCGTAAGCATTTCCACATGTAAAACAAAAAAAATGTTTGGTTAGGTTTTCTTTAGGTTAGGTTAGGTTATTACTTTTTTACTCCAATAATTGTCCATTGATTGTCATTGCGTCGACACCCGCGTACGCGTACGTTTTTGTCAGAATAATTATTGTCAGCCGGTAAGATACATCACAAAATCAGCGCCTCTAACGGTGGATAATGTAACTATTTTACGATATGATCACTAATGTTGGACCATTTAGCAGTTCTTATCGTCAAACCCTGAATATTCATTGATCCAGATAATATCATGATGTGGTCAGCGGATATTTTCTATTTCATAAAATACAACAATTTCATGAAATGGTATACTACTTTATGAAATAATCAATTCTACGATCTGGCTACGACATATTATGCAATCTGTTGAACATTTTCGGTTTACCTTCAATTATAATCAAATGATTCAATATTACTATTCACGTTCATTAGATATTACTATTCAAATCGAAACGGTACGCTATCATGAGTGCAACCCTGTGGTCGTGCTGAGAAGAACCAACTTATTTTAGCCAGCTTGGTTAATTGGCTTCCCATGGCGAGCTGACCCCAACTATTTAACATCAATGTTAGTATCAATTTTCAAAATATAGCATTTCCATAAAGTTTGAAACTTTTAGAATTTTCCCTCATACTGAGGCGATCCCGACTACAACACTAATACGACTATTTTTATTGCCTTATACAGATTATAAAATAAAAATTATCTTTGTGTAAACCTTATTTAAATTAACATGTCTGTGTGAATTGTGAAGGGTGAAGTTAGTCACATTTAATTATTTTTAATTAACTAGCATCATACTGTCTATTTTTACCCGACTTCAAAAAAAGGTTTATACTTCATTGGCATATCGATACAAATAAATAAAATTGAAGTGTATGTTTGTCATGTCAAACAGCTTTTTACTAAATGCATACGAAAATATATACGGTAGTATATACGGTATAAGACATTTTTTAAAATTTTTGTCTGTCTGCTTGTCTGTTTGTTCTGGTTAATCGCCGAAACCGCTAAACCGATTTTGACGGGACATTCACTGGCAGATAGCTGATGTTATATGGAATAACTTAGGCTACTCTTATTTTAGAAAAAGAATAAGGTATCCATGAAAAAAAATCCATGAATATTCCACGCGGGCGAAGTCGCGGCGAACAGCTAGATTTTATTTAATATATCTAGTCAATATCACCATATCTAGTCATTTCTGAACCAATGTTGATGATTATTTTTTTATTAAATAGGTTGATGATGTTGTGACCAGGATTAAGAAAGGAATGCTTCAGTGGTTTGGTCATGTGGAAAGAATGAATGAGGAAAGAGTGACAAAGCAAATTTATAAGGCAGATGTGAACGGCCGAGTCGGGAAGGGACGCCCTAGGAAAAAGTTTATCGACCAAATTGGCGATTTGAAAATAGGCCACGTTAGAAGTACCCTTAACCGACGAGCATGTATGCGTAGATATAGGGATGTAAAGGAGGCGAAAGAGGTATGTCAGGATCGTGCCAAATGGAAGTCCGTAGTCTCTGCCTACCCCTCTGGGTGACAGGCGTGAGTGTTTATGTATGTATGTATGTATGTAAATAGGTTTAATACTTTAGAGTTGACGGACTTCTAAGAATTATAAAGTGGTAAAATTAAAAATTTTGTACAACCGACTTCAATACGACCGAATCAATGTATTCTAAGTCAATTAAATACGCATTCTTTAAGGATAACTCAGAGGCTACTGGTCAGATCTTGATCAAATTTATATGTGACCACACGAGAAGTACCAGCTTTCAAATAAAAAAAGATTCATCAAAATAACTTCACCCAGAAAAACGTTCGGAGGTAAACATCACGTATTAAACAAAACGTGCAGCCGAATTGAATACCTCCTCCTTTTTGAAGTCGGCTAAAATAAATATGTGTGTGTGTGTGTGTGTGTGTGTGTGTGTGCGCGTGTGTGTGTGTGTGTGTGTGTGTGTATGTGTGTATGTGTATCCCATATCATACAACGCTAGGTAAGCGGGCTGTTAAGCGCAGAGTTGAGTTGAACTTGAATTGTCAATGGTGCTTTTCAATAAGAGTCTATGACATTTGGGTTAAACGTTTTTGGATAGGTTTTCGACACTCTGTTGCCAGAACATCCTCGTTCAATCAGCATTTAACAGTTGATACATTCTCTATTACAGCCTTTTCGTATAATACACCCATTTATATTATGCCAAAACTTAACTCCGCTCTGGTTATATAAACGTGTTCATTCTTAAACCCAACTCAGCTACATAAACATTTTTACAACTTTATGAAAATAGAGCGAGCGTTCCGAAGCCAAATTATTCTTCTCGTACCGCTTAAATAAATCGCCTTACAAGCAGTAAGTCGGAAAATCGATATTCCTATCCCCAATAAAGGTGGAACAATCTCAACAATATCGACATCGTCCGATTACGGATTAGGCAACTCACCCGTACTCCCAGATTTACATAATAAGGATACGGCCTTTAAAAAAGATCGGCTTCCCGCGCTTATTAGCATATAGATTGTTTGCTATAAGGGAACACAATCAATCAAGCGAATTTAGACAGTAAATTTAACGAGTTTAATGTTTATAATCCTCTGTTTTGCTTTCCTTTTTAGGTTTTTCTTAATTGTTTTTCGGTATTTTGTGTATGCGATCAACATTATGATGTAATACAATATGGGTTGTTTATTTTTATTTTCTCGCATATAGTCGTACATTACGTGTAGTAAGAAATGTTTTATCTATTGTCTTTCTCGTACAATAGGAGCACTTTTTCTTTAAGCCTCCCCTACGTAGGACGGCGCTTTACGAAGACAAGGGAGGACTTGCATTGTTACGATTTTTCCTAAAAATAGCAGCTGTCATCCATGTTAGGATATTTCCACAAACATTGCGTTTGTATGTACTGAGGACAAAGCCTGGGAATATGTTAATTCAGTTACTAACTTGCACATACTCGTTTAATAACTCACTTGTGTATTCTTAAATCAATGCAGATTGCGCATAACCAATAATAGCACAGAATAAATAATAGTACTACATAGCATAACCCTTAACAGATGGTGTTAAACTATGAAGTTTCCGTGAGTTATAAAGCGATTATTTCTTTTTGTTTTGTAACCAATAATTTTTATTCAACATTTAATTCTTATTGAAAGTTATTTTTACTGATTACTGAAAGGGATTTTTTAAGGTAAATTTTACAATATGAAAGATTGTAGATACAAAATTTACATTATTTTACCACCTCATTCCCCGAGAATAATATCAATAAAATAACCCTTTCTAAACAGTTTTTGTTAAATTAAATATTTAAATGTGGTAGTAGAGAGAGACCATGCATGTTTCTTAGCACCCAGTCTTTTACCCAGTATTTTGTATATTACTAAGCTTCCTTACTAAGGCTATGGTATGGTATGAAATTGCCGTTTTAAACATAAGTCAATGAGTATGCTATAGTATGAAACAGCAGTTTCATACTATACCATACCCATTGACTTTTTGGTTCAAATTTCGTATGGAGGTTCTATACGTTAAGGGCCCATACTACCTCAACTCAAATTCTAATTTCGCCACCACTTCCCCGCGCGTCGAATGCTCTCTACCGAAATGTTTGTAATCACTAATACTGTAAGTAGATAGGTCGTTAGATACTAATTTCACTAGGTTTATCATATTTATGCATGTTTCTTTACGCCAACCCAGTCGCTTCTTATTTTTATTACGGTTATTTCCCATTTTAATTTTACATCGTCCTGTTGCGTAATGTGTCTTGTGATCGCAAATGACAAAGCTTTCCCGTTCGAAAGCCGAAATCAAAGATTACAATATATATTGGTCGGCGCCAGACTGAGTGGGAGTATCGGGTTCGGGCGGCGGGGAACAAATTTCAGGACACCGATAATTTAGATAATTTCTTTTTCCAGTGAAAATAATGGTTATTAAAAAATATAAACCCTACTTTACAGTAATTTCGGTTAGTATGCAAAGTTACATGATCCAATTTAAAGTATTTTGTGAATACCAGCGGTTTATTGTTTGGTTTGGAGGTAACTTTGGATTTTTTTCTATGGAGATAATTTTATGGGGTCGCGTTTTTGTCTAACATAGTACTTAACATTAATCCTCAACTTTACCATATATTTACTTCAATAATTTCGGCATAATGAAGGATCTTGCTAAGCCATTTGAGGTAGTATAGGCCCTTAAAAAATTACACAGCAAGTAATTAATTTTAAATTTTGAGCAGTATCTTTTGAGATATTAACGTTACGAGCTTGAGGTTCGTGACAATAAAAACTGCCGATTGAATTACAAAAATTTACACTTTTATTACCAAACACCAATTAAAACCTAAAAAACACTAATAATTAATGACACTGATTCACTTTATTTAGCTCCGAAGCTTCGCTTGTCTCGCCAAATTCAATACTGCCCCGATCGCGGCATGCTGCGGGTTTAAATACACTTTTACACCGAAACATCCAGAATATTCCCGTAAATACGGGCGCCGACCGACCAGAAGCAGAAAGTTCGAGTTCAAGTACTAGATGGCGCTGTTGGTCGAAAGTCAAGACTGACATTTTTAGGAAGCCCTCCTCGCTTCTTTCCCCGACACTAGATGGCGCTAGTGTCAGGTACCTGACGTCAACTTAGGCGCGCAACATTAACAAAATAAGATTCATTTAACCTCTAATATTAAATAAATGGAAATTAATCTTCACTCTGTCACTAAAGAACTGATGTAAATGAACACACATTCGAATTACATTACTATGGACGTTGATTAAAAACGCATTACCCAATCATGTCCTGGTTATTCTAGCATTCAAATTTAATATCGAATGATAGGATAAAAAAATGTTACATGAAATATACTAACGAAAATAATTTACATAGCAACATTTCTGTTATATTAACGAAAACTCTATAATGATGGATAAATACCTATGCAAAACATATTCTCAAACGCTAGAACTTAGGAAATTAAAATCACGCAGATGTCATTACATGGTATTGACTATTGACATAGGTCGTCCCCATAGACCACAGTCGTTACTCTGATGTCGCCCTCATAGTATGTTGGGGATATTGATTGTAAATGTTCATTCATATTGACCGACAAAATTGTATGTGTTTACTAGTCGTTCAGAGTTACGTATAGCCCTTACTATATATACTAACACATCACATTACGCATTATTAAAGATAACTCACAAACTACTGGCCAGATCTTGATTAAATATGGACCACACGAGAAGCACCAGCCTTCACATAAAACGAAAATCATCAAAATTGGTTCACCCATAGATAAGTTATGTAAGATACACATTAAAAAAACAAAGAGTCAAATTAAATACCTCCAACTTTTTGAAGTCGGTAACAAAAGCTAAAATGTATGCAGTTGTTCCGGATAACGTAATTTCCGCTGCCAAGAGTTGTAACTGACTTCCAAGATTGTCTTATAAAAGTTTGCGCGTAATAAAAATAAACCTAATATAAACTTATTCTTGGCAGGCAACAAAGGAGAGCCAAGTATGACATTTTTTAGTACAAACCCCGCAGCACACTTTAAAGAAAAGATAAAAAACATATTGAATAAAATAATACGGTTATCTTGAAGTGATGTGCGAGTCTTTGATCTCTCATGACCATAAATGCAAATTACACGAACCTAGAAAATTTGAAAATGTTATGACAGTTTAAAATCTTTAATAAAATGCGATGAAACCTGCTAAACTTGCACCATGGTGACTTTTTAGTGTAGTAAATAATCTATTCCAACAAGTTATTATAAAAAGAACATGTTACAATATATTATATAACATGTTTTTTTTTACATTCATTGGCACATCTTACTAAAATATAGTGAAATTTCTAAGAATTTCTACTGCTGTTCAAGCTTTGACCAGTAATTAAAAAAATATTGTTGCCCTTTCCAGTAAAAATAATGTTTTATTATTGTAGTATTTAACAGTCTTGTCGTTCGTCTTTATTTACGAAAATTAATTTCATTCTCCTTTTGGACAGAATCAGATTAGTAAAATATCATACTACAGTTAAGGTTACACTTAAAAAAGTATCTCTCATTAGGCAATTCATTGTTAAATTAAATCAAAAATCAAAGCAATAATTACGAGAGTTAAAGTTGTTCTTAATAATCAACCGACCTCAAAAAAGGAGGAGGTTATCAATTGGACTGTATTTTTTTATGTGTGTTATTTAAGAATTATTTTTTTATTCAAAAGCTTGTGTTTCTCATGTGGTATCATACAAATTTTATCAAGATCTAACTTGTAGTTTTTTAGTTATCCTTAATAATGCATAATTAATTGACTTCGACTAAAATTGTGCAAAATTTTTAATTTTACCACTCGAAGTAAAACTGAACTTATTTTAAATCATTCCATAAACTAATGACGATAATGAAACAAATTATATTTCACGATTTGTTGGTGTAATAATATAAATGTATTTTCCAATATATGGATTATCTGTAGACAGTCCGTGTCAGACCGGCTTCACCAGAAAATAAGTTGGGAGTAATAAAAGAAAACCTAATGTAAACTTTTGCTTGGCAGCCAACAAAGATGTTTAGTTACATGTAGGAACTTTCTTTAGAAGAGGAAAACTATTAGTTTTAAACATTACTTCAGTTTTTGCCTAATATTTTATCTCAATGACGTTTATCTAAGTTAATCTCCATCGGGAACTTTACACTTGAAACTGTTGAAGTAAATGCGTCAACTTCCAACAAATAGATTAGACAACATAAAACAGTCGGATAAACCGTATTAATTTTTATATTAATTTATACATTTTAACAAGATAGTAAGTACAGTATAGCACGTGACTAAATTATTTTAATTTCATATTATATATATATATATATATATATATATATATATATATATATATATATATATATATATATATATATATATATATATATATGTGTGTGATATGTGTGTGTGTATATGTATATGTATATGTATATAATTTAATAACTGCCTTATACTGAGCTCGAAAGTTGTTTACATGACATTAAGGCATAATGACTTTGCTTTTTAAAGTTTTGTCTGTCTGTCTGCCCACGCTGATCATCAGAATGGCTGAACCGTTTGTGACGAAACTTCACAAACAGATAGTGAGCAATGCCGGGAGTGCTCTAGGTTATATTATATCCAAAAAACTTGGAGATATTTTATCTGAGTGATAAAATTAATGCTTTTTGATGATTATCCTTAATCTGAATAACACCGCATACATAGATTCTACCCAGGCAAAGCCGTGGGGGTAAACAAATATAGTCACCACGCTTGACTGTAACTTTATAGGATAAGGGTGCACTCAGTCCATCCGATGGTAAGTGGTTACTGTGGCTCATAGACATCTACATCTATCCTTGAATTCAAATTTAAATGCAGATGCGTTGTCGCCCGCGAGAACTAAGATGGGATGCCTCGTCCCCAGTCAAAAGGGTCTCTGGTTCTCTACACTCACCATACGCTATTTTACGCTGGTATTCTGTGAGAGCGTGGTCCATCCCAGGTCCAGCCGACCAATTCGTGCCACAACTATACTACTTATTCAGCTGACTCTGAATAGTTATTATAGTTATTAATGGAATGTTTTTCTGTGGGCATGTTTTTCACGAGCAGGTTCCTGCTAACAGCGCCTTTTTTGGCTTGTTATCATATCATATCATGTTAAACCTCTCATCAAATCTATGATTTTTGGGAAAATAAGGAAATCACATGTTCCAATTTTTCAGAAGTCAAAAGTGACTTTGTTTTATTTTTTTATAGGATAGGGTGACAAACGAGCATACAGTCCACCTGATGGTAAGTGGTTGCTGTGGCTCATAGACATCTACATCTATCTTTGATTACGAATCAAAATGCAAATACGTTGTCACCCGTGAGGACTTAGATGGAATGCCTCGTTTCCAGTAAAAAGGGTCTCCGGTTCTCAACACTCACCATACGAAACACAGCAGCATTAAGCTACTATTTGACGCTGGTATTCTGTGAGAGCGTGGTCCTTCCCCGGTCGAGACGACCCATTCGTGCTCCAACTATAATACTATATAACTGCAGTATGGCTCTACCACGTAAAAATATCTCTTATACACAGTGTACGCCGTACGTGTAATTTATTATAATTTGTTAGTTGAATTTTCTTAACGGTATTTTGAAGACAAGTAGTGCAATATTGCGGAGAGACTTTTAAAATCATAAAAAAATCATCGCCCTAAAATCCATACCATTACAGTCACTTGCCTTAAAGCCTATCAACGGCCACTGCTGAAGATAGGCTTCCCCCTTTGATTTAGTGCCCCCCATAGATTTTCCCCTAAAATCTTTACACAAATGAAATGGTTTAGTAACATAGTTTCAGGTGAATAATATGTATAAGGTGCGTTAGGGTAATACCGGACGATTTTCGACTAGTTAAAAGAGTCGGGCAAAAACTTTATTTTCTCGACATCCATATACCTCAGATTTCTGAAACACGGCGCAAATAGTTAATTTTTACACGTAATTTAGCTACAACAAGCTTTTACTTTTCAAAACTCAACAGTTTCTGCTCAAAACGTGTGCGAAGACAAGGAATAATTTTTTATATAAATGATGAAGAATTGGCCATCAAGGGGAAGACCGGACGTCGCTAAAATTCGCAAATAAAATTGATAGGGAAAGACCAGACGGACGAAAAAAATACAAAAATTACCTTGTTTTATAAAATACTGCGCAGCACACGCCCTACTTTTAGGAGCGACTGGCTGAAACTTGGGGTCGGTGCAGAATAAAATGGAGTCTTGTACCTTATTGCTAGCCTTCAAAAATATAGCATAATTCACCGGAAATTTGAATTTTACGATCTTACCCGATCACCGATCTTACCCCAATGCACTATACGTAAAACAATGAATTATTACGGACCGATAAATAAATAAAGAACAAATATGTGTGCGATAGTGCTCGTCAAGATGTTGAGCGTGGTTCCGGAGTCATTTAGAACGAACGCAGCGGTCCGTCTCTCTTTTGTGTGGGTCTGAGAGATTATTAACGTTATTACGTACCGTATTCTACGTCTAGAATTACTTATAGCTTAAATATATTTTTAATTAAACTCGTATGGAAATATTATATGAAAAGAATACTTAATAAAATTCCAGTCTCGTCTTGTGAAATAACCACGGGCTTGCCGAATGATATCAAAATATGCAAAAGTTAGGTGTATATCATGGCAGATATAATATGAATGAGAATTTCCATTACTGATAGCTAGTGGGCGTACCGATCCTGCTATTTGAAATTTAATAAAGGATCTTTCGAGCCCACTCATATGCAACGGTATTCAATATCGTCAGCCAGTGTTGTTACCAGGTACCATCGAAAAAATTACCGCAAGGATATTATTGATTGCATGTTACATAAAACGTCAGATTATTTAGTCAGTTAACTTTAGAATCTTGCAAAAGATTTACGAAAAGGAATCACGTCTGACTATTATTTATAAAATGAAAATTTTTGGTAATTAGATGTGAGTGAGTTGAGAAGAATGATGCTCTAGCATTACTAGCACACACTGATTGAAAATGGATGTTGGGATTGAGAAACTTATTCTCAATTAAGAATCAAAAATTAAAATAGAGATAGAGAGAGGATATGTTGTCACCCCTAAGAACTATAACAAGTGGTAAAATTAAAAGTTTTGTACAACCTACTTCAATATAATTAAAATGAAAACATCAATTTATTCGAAGTCAATTAAATACTCATTAATGAGGATTACTCAAAAACTGCTGATCAGATCTTGATTAAATTTATATGGGACCACACGAGGAGCACGAGCTTTCAGATAAAAGAAGAGTCATCAAAACAGTCTAATAGAATACCTCCACCTATTTGAAGTCGGTAGAAAATGGAATGCTTCCATACCTAGCTAAGATTATGGTGAAGGTACAAAAATTCGTTGTATACGGAAACGTTAGAGAGACACGCCGAAATACTCACTCTTAGAACGGCTTTTTAGAATAATTATTTATGCATATGTTAGTCTGCGACTTGCAGGTCTCATATTTGTGTAGGATTTGTAACGAAAAAGGATGTGCTAAATACATTACTTGCCCAACATGCCGTAAAAAAGTTTTTGTGATTGTGTAGGCGATAGCGTGGATACCTATCACTTTTTTTACAATTTTTCATCTCAACCCATATTTTCGGCTGAAGGTAGTCCGAGTAGCTCTCTCTGCTCTTTGGACTCTGCTCACCCCTTCGGGGATTGAAGGCGTGACGCTATAAATGTATGTATTTATTTATGTGGACGCATACATACAAAGAGTATATAAATCACTAGGTTTTAATACATCTAAGGCTCAGTATGTTTAGCCTGCCTTGCGAAGCCTGGGCTGATCGCTAGTAATATATAATTTTAGTAAGTTGATTACATTGGTGAAAAGGTACTTATCTTACTGCTTATACTTTTATATACGTAATATTTTTGTTAATTATCGCATTCCTATATCAATAATGAAAACATGCGAAAATCATCGAGGCACTCGATTCGAAATTCGGAACCCTCATAACGTGAGTTCCACTCGCTCTTGTTTTGTTCATTTCTTTTTGTTATTTTGAGTAAATTATCGTCATCATCATCATTACAGCCCTTCACTCATCCACTGCTGAACATAGGCCTCCCCCAAGGAATGCCACAAAGCACGGTCCTGAGCCACCTGCATCCATCATGCATGTCTTACCAGGTCGTCACTTCATCTAGTGGGGGTTGCCCTACACTACGTCTAACGGTACGAGGCCACTCGAGAACCTTTTTTCTCATCGGTTGTCACTTTTTCGAGCCGTATTGCTATACTTATGTAAGCTTCACTTAAGCTTACTAATCCGTTGGGCTATGTCAGTAACTCTGGTTCTACTGCAAATATCCTCATTTCTAAGTTTACCACGCAGAGAAACACAGAGCATAGTCTCTCAATAGCTCGCATAGACCGTGAGCGTCCTAATACGGCCAACAGTGAAAGACCACGTCTCAGACTAAGATCCATAAGACATCACTGGCAACACGCGCTGATTATATAATCTAGTTTTCAGATTTTAAGGTAAGTAGTCTGTTAAGAAGACTTGAGTAAAAGTTAAAGCTAAAGTTACAACCTATATACGTCCCACTGCTGACTCACAGGCTCATTTCCGAAAGGGTTTTAGGACAAGGAATAGTCTGCTGCCCCAATGCGTGTTGGCAAACTTCACAAGTCTTTGAAAGAGTTTTGACTTCCAGCTAATAAAGTTGAAAATTTTCAAAAATAGGGAAGTTATTGTATATATAGATTTAGTGATAATATAAACTGATTCGCACCGGTAGATTTTGAGAAATCTCAAAAATAAAAATTTGAAAAACATTTTAATAACTTTTAAATGGCTTTACCAATCGATTTCCAAAACTAATCAGCTTTTAGCCTCAAAAAATGACGCCGAATGCCGTTAAGAAAACAAAAATCGGTTCATTTGTTCGTGAGATATCGGAGGAGAAAGAATTTGAAAAAAAAAACGTTTTTTTTTTTAACAAAACTTTGAGATTTCACTACATAATTTGGTGAAATTTGGAGCGCTTTGCATTTGAAATTAACGTGAAGTTCCAGGGATGGCCTGCAGGGTCAATTTATTTTACTATTTTGCATTACTTCATATCATGTCGCTCAGAGCCCTATGGAAGTCGATACACCATCAATAACACGTCTACCTTGTTAGGGTCTTACTTAATCGTAATGATTATAATATAACATTATTGTTCTCATGAATCTTTTAGAAAGGCTAAAAGATACGGCTTAGAGACCTACAAGAACAGAACCTCCACATTTCTTGTAGGTCTCTAAGCCGTGTCGGTCCGAAAAAACCTCAGATAGTAAACGATTTTACAAAGAGGTTGTACGAGGAAAAAAACTCTTAGCCCTTAAATGCATAAAGTTGTAAAACTGCAACATACCATTCAAACGACCATAAAATTATTAGTATGAGTTCATTGCATGCTGTTGCAGGATTATCACTATCATAGTTATATATTTAATCGAGTGGCAACACACTTTTTTTCTTCACGACTGTCAAATTTAAATTTGACATTGACAAATCAAAGCCGATCGTAATTTTGGAGCGGATGAAAATTGTGTACTTGCTTTGCAGTGTAATTATTTGATTTTCGAAGGTAAGTTCAAACAAAATTAGTTATTTTACGTAATAATTCATCTTCTTTTCAGTACAATTTATAAGTTATAAAAAAACTTTTGGTGTGTTCGGAAATTTTGTTTATTTTGTTGTTGTAAATCTGCAACAATATGCATTTACTAGAAAATGTCCCTGTTTAGATTCTAACTATCACTTTTATCGGTTTTCAGATGCCAAACTTGAATCAAAAGCAAATAGAAGAGTATTTAGCTCTAATAAATAATGGAGAGAGGTCGGAAGATGATCTTGAGGAGTCGGATACAGAAGGTCATGAGAAGTTTTGTGAAAATCGAGACGATTTGCTTCACGATCTTGAGAGTCCATTAGAAGAGGAAAATGATGACCCCGATAATGATCCATTCATGGCAGGAGACCCGCCATTGATAAATGAAGCTACAGCAATTGATCAAGTGCCACAGGTTCCATTCCCCTCAACAAGTCAAGCTAGTCGCCGAGCAACTATGAGAGGACTCGTATGGAAGGTAAAAAATTTGTTTTGAATTTTGACCAGACAGCTTTTCGTGGAGACGGATTAGTTACCTATCTTGCCAAACAAGGAATCTATAGCCTAGGTACTGTCCAATCTAACAGGCTAGTGAACTGCAAACTGCCGGACAAAAAAACAATGATGAAGAAATCTTCAAAAGAACTTATGAAGAGCAGATGACTGAATTTGACGGTATTGATTTGACAGCAGTTACTTGGAAGGACAATAAAGTTGTAACTTTTCTATCTTCGTATGTTGGAGCTGAACCTGTGGGCCAAGTAGAAAGATTTGACAAGGCAAATAAGACTAGAATTAAAATTTCATGCCCACATATAATAAAGGAATATAATGCCCATATGGGCGGAGTGGACCTAATGGATAGCTTTATTGGGAGGTACCGAATTGCAATGAGAAGCCGAAAGTGGTATCTTCGTATCTTTTACCACTTATTGGACATGACGGTAATAAATTCTTGGCTTGTGTATAAAGATTTAAAAACAACTGAAGCCAATTCATCAGTTCTAAACTTATGTCACTATAGACTGGAACTAGCTGAGGTATTAGCCAAAGTAAATAACTCATTTGAACTCTGCAACAAAAGAGGAAGGCCAAGTACCAGCAACAGTGTTGAAATGGAAATACAAGCAAAGAAAAGGAGAGGACCAGCTCAACATATTCCTCCTAAGGACATAAGAACTGATAATGTTGGTCACTGGCCTGGTAATTGTGTTCGCAGCAGATGCAAAATGCCTGGATGCAAGGGATACATGCAAACAAGGTGTGAGAAGTGTGGAGTAGCTCTTTGTCTTACCACGACCAAAAATTGTTTTAAAAATTTTCATATATAGTTATTGTCTAGTGAGTGCATGGTGTTGTAGTTCTGCAACATATGGTTTTTAATAAAAATAGCTATGAAAAAAATATTTACGATTTTTTTTATTATTTTTCCCTGAATCAGCATATTCATGGCTCCAAAATATATTTTTTCCCGGTCTAAAAATAAAATCATGCATTTAAGGGTTAGTAAAACGCACAGTGGTGGACCGCACAGCATTCAAATGGTATTGATGGTATCGTGAGTATTGACGCAAAGTGCGTTCGTATTTGGCAGCTGGAATTAACACAAACAATTTCTCAGGACACTCCCCGTTGTAAATGTGATACAAAATGAAAAGGGATGCAACATGGAGCTAATCAGAAAGAACTCGGGCGTTGACGATTCAAGCCGTTCTGCGCTGGATGCGGTCTAGTGGAAGGAACTACCACTGGGGTGCCCCGGCCCAGAGATTCAGTATTCAGGGAACAGTATTCCTTGTGAGGCCGAACTTGCGCCTTGTGAAGTGCTAAGCGGTGTGCTGGCATAAAATACTGTCCCGATCTGGTCAGCACAAGTAGTCTTGATTTGAAAACATAATTTAGCGGTTATTGATATCGTCGTGATTTAAAGCCAATGATGTTAATATTTTAACCGCAATTATAAAAAAACGTAATCAAGTATTTGGTGGCATCTATATAACAAGAATCATAGTGATTGCACAAAGAGCTTGGAGCTATCAGTCTCCATTTTGAATAAGATTCAAAAGCTAAGCATCAGATGTATGTGTGTGTATCGCATAAGTATCGGGAACATGAATGATTCGTCTCTCAAAAACCATAATATACTGGGGTAACCCTGTGCTGTTAGGTCCAGATGAGTTGTAATTGCTGTCACAGCCAGAATTCGAAGAAACCCTATAAGTAAACAAAAATATTAGCGCGAGAAATGAGATATTCTATTACGATTTGTTAAACAAGAACTGAAGCTAGATGCTTACCGTCAATACACAGGACATGCCCTTAATCAATTCCTGCAGTTGAGAGTGGATGGATCAAACTGCTGGCTGTCCCGATGCACTAATAAAAAATACAGAAAGGTGCTTAATACTAATGATTATTTATTTATGATTGAAGAGCACCACGGCAGGAAAAATGACAAGTACGTAGTAAAGTAGCCTTCAACGCCGCACCATGTTAAAAAAAAGTTGAAAGTGTCATCATCCTGCATCAATCCTGGTTTGGTGGTAGATGAGTCAAGAAGCTTAATTTTTATGAAAGAAGAGTAACACTTTCAGCCAAAGTTTACCCAGACACTATCTTGGATCACGTAGTAAACCCTTTCAGTGAAACACTTTTAAACTTGTATGGTGGACTTTGCAGCAAGACTCTGCTCCTGGTCACAAGGCAAGTACAACTCAAACCTGGCTGGAGAATAATTTTTCGGACTTCGTACGTGCTGTAGACTGGCCCTCGTCCAGTCATCAAAAAGTCAAAAAGAAACAAAACGAAACACAGTTGCGGAGCGATTCCCACGAGTAAATGCTTCCCACTAGTTACACAATCGCACAGGATCGAACAGGATTTTAATTAGCAGATTCGTCAGGACTATCATCTTTTTCATTATAACTATCAAATATATGCATTTAATTTATCAAGAATCTTCAGTTTTAATGTACGTAATAAACGAGCATACTGTCCACCTGATGGTAAGTGGTTGCTGTGGCCCATAGATATCTGTATCTATCCTCGATTACAAATCAAAATGCAGATGCGTTATCACCCGTGAGGACTAAGATGGACACTACACTCACCATACGAAACACAACAGCATTAAACTACTATTTCACGCTGGTATTCTGTGAGAGCGTAGTCCTTCCCCGGTCGAGCTGACCCATTCGTGCTACATCTATACTACTAATATAACTGCAGCATGGCTCTACCAGGTATAAAACTTCAACTTGAAAATTTACTTTCGTTATATTTTTAAAGTGGTCTCCACCGCTCACCTCGTAATTGATCCTTGATACCGTTTCAACTGTATATGCAAAAACATTGATTATATTTTCTCTTATTGTGTACGAATGTGTGTAATTACACGTCGGCGTCAAGATGTGAATGAGCGACATTTTAATTTTAGCTTTTGAATATTCGAAATGTATGTAGCTGCAGCAATGAAGCGATTCAACATGTTGTTCCGTTTTGGCGCACCGCTAAAGCTATGGACGAACAAACCGGTATATTGGAATTGCCGAATGTTTCGCAACGTGTTGGAAATTCATTGACTGTTTGTCGAGTCGCGACGTGACTGTGATATTGAAAGCGTAGTTAGCTTGACAGGAATCATTGTGAGATTGAAATCAAGCGTTGGATATTTGATTAAAAAGAGAAATTTAATTTTATCACCCTGCAAAATATTCCTTGTATTCGAATCATATAAAAATATTATATTACATTCCTAGAAAAGAATAACAGTATGGATTCCGTTTAATTGTAAAAAAGTTAAGTAGAAGAAAATTAATAATTTCTTATATTTACGAGAACACTATACACTGATTAAAACAACTTTCTTACGGATTTATCTTGTTTAATTTATTTTATTTTTAATTCCCGACGTTTCGGGTGCTTTCCAGCACCCATGGTGACGATGGACTGAGATGTCTGACGTCCCGATGTCAGTGTTAACTTGGGGTACCTTCAGCTTTTTAATTATTATATTTATGGTATGGTGATGAATGATGAAGGTACTTAATTTATTTTTTAATCAATAGAAATAAATAATTTTAGATTGGATAAATGCAAATATCTAGGGACCACAGCATCCACTTACAGATGAGGTGTGTGCTTATGTTTCACCCTTATTCTATTGTTACGATCTTAGGGTTCGTGACAATAAGAACTGCCGATAATAATTAATCAGTAATCACACTTAACACATAGTTCGCGATTATATCGCTTCGAAGTATTCGCTTGAATCGCGACCTCAATACTGACTCGGTCGCGATTTTTACTGGCCTTTTCCGCTGAAACATCTAGAATGTTCGAACACATACCGGTCCCAACCGACTAAGTGTAGAAAGTTCTTTCCTAGTTCTGACATTCGATACTAGATGGCGTTAGTGGGAAGGTTCTAGCATGGAAATTTCTAGAAAGCTCTCTTAGTTCTGCTACTCGATACTAGATGGCTCTGGTTGCATTAATTAATTTGCTTGCAGCACTATAATTTTTTTACTTACCATTAGGTGGAATTTGTGCTTGTTTGTCACCCTTACTCTAAATAAACTAAGTATATAAAAAAAATCCAATTATACAACCTGTTTTGAAAAATGACTTTCAAGAAGAATTATTTGCTATCTATAGTAATAAATTATTCTATTCTGTACTACAATAATTAATAATAATAATAATAATATTCCACAACTATCACACAACGCCATCTAGTCCCAAGCTAAGCAGAGCTTGTGTTATGGGTACTAGACAACTGATAAACATACTTATATATTTCTAAATACATAAATATTATAGATAAATTACACCCAATTAATTCGGGCTAAGTGGTGGACTCTGCACTAAAACGGGAGAAAACCTCTTATGCGCAGTAGTTGAATGTATGAAAAATGTTACTTTAAGTAAAACACAATAACATTAGAACCCGGTTCTCCAAATAAATCGCAGGGTGCAGATTTTCAATGCGATAATAGATTATTACTCTTATTATATTGTCAGGAAAAGGCAAGGTGTGTGTGTGTGTGTGTGTGTGTGTGTGTGTGCGTGCGTGCGTGCGTGTGTGTGTGTGTGTGTGTGTGTGCGTGTGTGTGTGTGTGTGTGCGTCTGTGTGTGCGTGTGTGTGCACGTGAGTGTGCGTGCGTGTTGTGTGTGTGTGTGCATGTGTGTGTGCGTGCGTGTGTGCGTGCGTGTGTGTGTGTGTGTGTGTGTGTGTGTGTGTGTGTATTTGAAACAGGTTCAACTCTTTCTCACCAAAATGTCTTCCACATCATCATCATAATTAGGAGTGGAGAGCCAGTCGGTCAGAGTTTTTCTACACTCAACATTGCATTTGCATGGGTTAAATTTTAAGTAAACGATTGATCTCGTTATAGGCATGAGGGGTTTGAGCTATATTTTGTCGATTAGCAAAAACAGTACGTGCAGGGTATGAGGGAGCCATGGTATCGCACCGTCTTTTCATAAGATTGGTATGATATCATGTCATGAGGTAACGTTTTTTGATTAACATATTATTGATTAATATTTAGTAACCACAAACTTAAACAAAAAAAACTTTTTTTCGTATTACATTTAAAAACTAAATTACTTAATCCTTTTTTTCAATGATAATAAGTAATTTATAAATTCTGCGATATGTCCAGGAAATAACCAACACTAATTTTATTATTGAGTAGACGTAATTGTATATCCTGTACAAAAAGTTTCTTTTAATGTACATTTGTAAACTTCAATGTTACTACAGATATTTTAGCAAAAAACTGGACGTGTTATGGGAAAAAACTTTATTAAATTTTGATGTCTGTCTTTAATTTCATTTGAAACAGTCTTATGCTAGGATTCTAATGAATTTGTAGTTCTGTGGGTACTACGAATAAATTCCGAACAGCTACGTAGTTTTCGTTCCTGAGCCATGTCTTTTCATAGTATGTCTCAAACGCCGTCATGTTATCATCATTATTCTAAAAAGATTTTACAAACAGCCATCATCATGTTTTTATAAACGACTGTAAACAGGAGAGGAAGATAATCAGAAGAAAAATATTATATGAATTCCGATTATCCACCCCATCTGGATAGAGGGACACGCGTTTCCGAGTATCTACCATAGTGTGGATTTCTTAGGGTGGAATAACGGAATAACCCAAGTAAATGTTTAAAATCATTAAGAAATCATCACCCTAAAATCTATACCATTTCAGTCACTTGCCTTAAAGCCTATCAACGGCCTCTACTGAACATAGCCGTCCTCCTTTGATTAGGTATCCTCATAGATTTTACTCTAAAATCTTTATACAAATGAAATGGCTTAATAACATAATTTGAGGTGCATAATTCGAGTATGTATGCGTACTGCAGTGAACTATTACGGTCTGATAAATAATAAAGAAGAAATATGTATGTTTTTTTGGTCTGAGCCATTAAGAGTGTTATTACGTTCTGTCTTCATAAAAAAAATTATTCTACGCCTGGAATTACTTATAGCTTAATAAGTATATTTTTAATTTTTTATATTATATGAAAGGAATACTATAAACTTAATAAAATTCTAGTCTCGTCTTATGAAATCACCGCAGGCTTGTCGAATGATATCAAAACATGCATACGTCACGTGTATATCATGGCAGATATAATGTAAAAATTTTCATTAGTGATAGCTAGAGGGCGTACCGCGCCCGCTATTTGAAATTTAATAAAGAATCTCTCGAGCGGTGCCCACTCATATGCAACGGTATTCAATATCGTCAGCCAGCAGATGATATGTTGTTACCAGGTACGATCGAAAAAATTAACGCAAGTATATTATTGATTGCTTGTTACATAAAACGTCAGATTAACGAAAATAAAACTAAACTTTAGGATCTTGCAGACGTTTTACTAAAAGGAATCAGGTTTGATTATTATTTCTAAAATGAAAATATTAAGTCATTAGATGTGAGTGTGTTGAGAAGAATGATTCTAAAGCACATAATGATAGAAAATGGATATTGAAGTCCATTAGACACATCCTTAATTACGAATCAAAAATTAAAATGCGGACAATATGGTGTCACCCCTAAGAACTATAACAAATGGTAAAACTAAATATTTTGTACAACCGACTTCAACATAAGTAAAATGAGAACATCATCAATGTATTCAAAATAAATTTAATACGTATTATTAAGGATAACTCAAAAACTACTGGTCAGATCTTGATTAAAATTATATGAGACCACACGAGTTTCATATAAAAAAAGAATCTTCAAAATCAAATCAGGTTCACCCAGAGAAAAGCTCTGAAGTAATACACATAAAAACATACAGTCGAATTTTATACCTCTCCCGTTTGAAGTCGGTAGAAAATTGAATGCTTCCATACCTAGCTAAAATAAGAATGTCGATATGGTTGGAATTAACGAGACAGTATTCGCTTAAGATTTTCAAACAGAAATAAGCATCGTTAATACCTACTCTCAAGTTTCTTCAAAAACCATCAAAGAAGATAAATTAATCAAAACATAAACAAAATTTTCGATAGTACGAGTACCGATCGCTACCCACGCTCGTTAGTATACCTTTGATCTTAAATTCCATAAAAAGTTTATCAAAAACTTGGTAGGAAATAAATTATGAAAAAAAAATTTGTCGTACTTATAATTATTTATTTTTAGTAACGTATATGTTCTAGTTGTATTTAAAGAAGAATGAAACGATATTTTTTACAATTTTCTTAAATTTTTTCTTCTTTTTGATGACAAAAAATGATAAATAAACATTCGTAGCGTATTCAGTGTATTTTTTTATAGAATAAGGGTGGCAACCGAGCACACAGTCCACCTGATTGTAAGTGGATGCTGTGGCCAATAGACATCTACATTTTATCCTCGATTAAGAATCAAATCGCTGATGCGTGAACACTAACACCCCTGAGCACTAAGATGGAATGCCTCGCTTCCAGTAAAAAACGGTATTCAGATCTCTACACTCACCATACGAAACATAGCAGTATTAAGCTACTGTATTACGCTGGTACTCTGTGAGAGCGCGGTCTTTCCCGGTCGAGTCGACCCATTCATGCTACAACCATAGTATAGCTGCAGCATGGCTGTACCACGTATTATATATAGCGTGTGCTCTCATCATCATATCAGTCCATAGAAGTGCTCTGCTGGACTCGCATTTGTCATTTGTCTTAATCGCAACCGTTGGCCGGTGGATTAACAAGCGTAAGTATTAGTAGACGTTTCGCACCTTGAACGCTGCTGATTTAATGTCAATAATATTACTACCTACGTAATAGAAAAAATAAATGAATTGTATAAACAATTAATACTGAAATTCATATTTAAAACCATATTTTAAAAGTAACATTAACACATACTATACAGTTTAACCGAAGCCAACAGTGAAACATTAATTTCGTATCAAAACAGCGCAACGGATCGTTCATATAGATGCAGGATACGATACACTGTAACGATTTTAACATGGAAGCGTGAAAACATAACCCATTTGCGTAAAGCAATCAACGCGTTGGTACCGTCGAAATTGTCGAACTAGTTCCGACTAAATCTAATTAGGCAATTGAAATCATTCGTTCGTGTTCGCTCGTGCAGCGTGGCAACGCCGCATCGCGTCAATTAGCTCGCTAGCTTCTCTCCTGCGACACCATTTTGCGTTGAATGCGTCATTTCCGACTAGGACTGACTAGAAATGTCTTTTGAAGCGTATGAATAGACGGGAATATTGCTTCTCATCAAACTTGTGTGGTTTAGATTTGAATATTTGTAAAACTTCTACTTTATATTCAAGTTATTTTGATTTTTGTAAAAATAATAAATATGAAGGAAACTCTTTTAATGAATACACGTCAGCTGGTGCAACCTTACAAAGTCCTATGATCAACAGTGGTGAAGCTAGTGATAATGATGAAATAATTATTTTTCATAAGCTAGTCAGGCTAGGCTAGTCAAGAGGACCACAATTCCATGTAATAAACGGTAAGCGGTGATACCTAGATCTAGATGGTAAACCGCATTGTCATAGTAACAAAAGCCTATTTCTTCTTACTTTAAAGGCACCTAGATTGTAATCGGACGAAAGAAATAAGGTATTCCACTTCTTTGCACAGTAGCTATCCCGGATATTTTACGTTATAAAAGTTATGTACCATACCTGAAAAGGAAAAAAAGGGATTAGGTACTTTGTTATCGATCTATCCATCTGTCTGTCTGTCAAGACTTTTTTCTCCGGTAAGAGTACAATTATCAAAATTAAATTATTATCACGGATTAAAAAATCAAGCTTCCAGGTGAACCCAATCAAAAAATAAATTAGTTTCATCATAATGATTTCTTAAATTTACGCGAACACTACACATTGAATAAAGCTATACGGATTTTATTGCGTTTAATAAACCTATTTTAGCACCCATGGTCACTTGGGAGTTAGATATTTGACGTCCCAGTGTCATAGTTAGCCCGGCTACCATCAGTTTCTAAATATTAAAAAATATTAAATGGTATCTTGAAATCTTGCAGTGGTATGCTTAGGTTTTGATTTTATTTTGTTAATTATAAAATCCCAAGCAGATGGCCACCCTCATCCATCTCCTCTATTAAAATAAGGATGTTTTTTTTTTAATTTCAAAAGCCTCACGTATCACCATGTTCACAGACTGCAGTCTTACGGGAAAGTGTTCAAGATCGACCCCACCATTACATCAGATTTAATTAACCACCAATCTTAGCAAAATATTCTACCGATTCCTAACTAGGATGATACGCGAGGCTATTGAAATTAAAAAAAACATTCTAATTTCAATAGAGAAGAAGACATAATTACAGCGTGAGCATGGACTTTGATGTAGTTAATATTGTCTGTGATGTGAGACTTATACAGGACAGGTTTTTGTAATAGGTTTTTGTCTGATATTTATTTTAAAATGAACAAAATATTTGTATACGTGAAGATAAAAATACGTCAATGCTTGCCACGGGTTGAATTTGTTACTTATTTTTAAGATATATGCAATAAAGCCTTTTAATGGTTTATTAGACATCAATATTCAGTAAACTGATACCGAAACTTCACTAATACGACAATTCTTTGGATGAGGAAACGTTATAGAGACAAGCCTATAGCGAAATACTCTTAGAACGGATTTTTAGAATAATTATTTACGCTTATGTTAGTCTGAGACTTGTAGGTCTTATATTTGTGTAGGATTTGTAACAAAAAAAGATGTGCTAAATACATTACTTGTTTAACATGCCGTAAAAAACAACTAATAAGATATTGAGCATGTGATTATGTAGGCGATGGGATAGACATCCATCTCTTTTTTTACAATTTTCCATCTCAACTCATATTTTTGGCTGAAGGTAGTCCGAATTGCTCTCTCTGCTCTTTGGACTCAGCCCACCCTTGGGAATTAAAAGCGTAAAGATATAAATAGATAGATAGATAGAAAATTCTTTATTGCACTCAAACAAAACAATTTGGTAAAAAGACGAACTTAATGCCGAAAAGGCATTCTCTGCCAGCTAACCTTTTGTAGTGTGGTGAGAGCTATGGGTAGAGCCGCGAGAGAAAGAAAAACTAACTTATTTATTCAAAACACATTATAAATTATTATGTATATGTTAGTCTATACATATATACACTTATACACATACATACATATATATAGATATACATACATACATATATATTTAAATAAAATATATACTAAACCAATAAAGCATACAATATAGTATACGAAATTATAATAAACATAATCAACAAAATTAATCAAGTAATTTTAAATAATATGTTAAATGTATTTATTGAAGGAGCATCTTTTAAATCTCGTGGAAGGTTATTCCAAAGTGTAATTGATGATACCGTGAAGGAATCCGAGTAGTATGTAGATTTATGCATCGGGATAATTAGAGTCACATTTATATAAATACATATATTATATAAATGTGACTCTTTTGAGTCACATTTTTATCTACATCATATCTAAGGCTTAGTATGCATTTAGCCTAGTACATCACACCTTACCGTGATGTAGACGTAGATGAGAAAGTTTTTTCCGGCACATAGTTTGTCCCTCAATCCGACTTACATTTTAGTTAGAGCATTGATCGGTGCTTACCTTGTCTAGCTTTATATAATATTTATAATTCTTCCGTCCGTGTGTATGTAACTAAACTCCTAAACGACTGTACCCATCTTTATCAAGTTTTGTAAATGTGATGCAGTTTATTCGAGAATGTTTTAGATTTACAATTGGACCCGTTAAATCACCCATGCAAAGCCTGGGCTGATCGTTAGTAATATATAATTTTAGTAAGTTGATTATAGTGGTAAAAAAGTAGGTACACTTAACTTACCGTTTACACTTTTATATACGTAATATCTTTTTTAATTTACCGAATTCCTACATCGATAATGAAAATCAACGAGTCCTTCGATTCGATATTCTGAAACCTCATAACGTGAGTTCTACTCGCTCTTTTGTGTATTTCGTTTTTATTCTCTTGAGTAAAATTTAGAGTTAAAGTTATAGCCTATATACCTCCCACTAATGGGCACAGGCCTGCGCTCATTTCTGAGAGGGTTTTAGGGCAAGGAATTGTCCGTCGCGCTGCCCCAATGCGTGTTGGCGAACTTCACATGTATTCGAAATATTTTTTCTTATTTTTCAGATATGCAGGTTTCCTCACGATGTTTTCCTTCACCGCTGAGCACGTGGTAAATCAGCACTTAAAATTGCAATTAACAATATGATTGGAGTGCCGGCAAGGATCGAACCCGGTTTGCTAGCGTACTGTGAAATTTACAACGAGCGCTAACCATCTCAGCTATCACGGGTTTTTTGAGTACGTCAATGGTTTATGCCATAATAAAGTTCTTCTTACTTCCTTTTTTTCCAATTACTTAGCTTTCAATTTTTTGTAGAAATTAAATAAATTTCATAACTAGTTGACTAGTAGCGTCTTTTAATACTAAGATAAAAAAGCAAATTTATCTGGATCCTACAACTACAACAGTAAAATCTATTTATATCTGTATAGCAAAATATGCTGGCGACTTTTAGTACTAAATTTATTACGTCATTTTATTAGGGTTCGGTAGCAAAAGGTAAAATGGAGTTTCTTTTATGGTAAAACTTCGATATCTGTTATAGCTTATAGCAGTTTATTCTAGAAATTCAGCACTGGAAGTTAAAGTTTCGTATTTATTATCTCTGATTACCTTTTTAATTAAAGAGAGAATTTCTATAAATTATATTGATTTTTAAATGTTTTTCAGACCTTATAATTCGATTACGAATGTCGAACATACGTTGTTACTTATCTAAACAGAAATAGAAACTTTTTTATTCAATGTAGATTATAAACATTACTTACTGAAAGTCACTTTTTCCATTTACCACTGGTTAACAAAAAAACCTCTGTCCTGGGAAGAAACACCAAGAAACCTAGCGGGACTAATTTTTTTTTTCAAATAATAGCTTACAATCATGTTTACAATTAACAACACATGAAAATTAGAAATAGCTCGGTAGCGATCACCCTTCCCTGGGGTTATTATCATCCATAAATTCCTTAATAAAACTTAATAAAACAACCCTTTTTATACAAACTTAGTTCAGAAAAACTTTTGAACTTTGCGTATGACATCGCTCCAAAAATGAATTACTGACTCGGTGGAGTCTAAGGCCAATATCACCCAATATTTTTATTTGCACGAAAACCATTAGATATATACCGAATCTTAAAATGGTTTAGTAATGATAACTCTAGTTCTTCTTATTAGTTTGTGTTTGTGGGTTTCATAGAACCGCACCTAATTTGTTTTGGTATCTTCTATAGTTTTAGATTACTTCATATTATGTAACTCAGGGCTCTATGGAGAACCATTGGTCGATACAACATCGATAACACGTTTGCCTTGTTGAGGTCTTACTTAATCGCAATGATTATAATATAACATTGTTGTTCTCATAAGTCTTCCAGAAAGGAGCGGGCTCTGTTCTTGTAGGTCTCTAAGCCGTATCGGTCCGAAAAAAATCGCCGGTGGTAAACAATTCCACAGAGAAGTTGCACGAGGAAGAAAACTCCTAGTAAAACGCACAGTAGTGGACCGCCAAACATCCAGAGGTGTAGATGGTATCGTGAGTTGTGACGCAATGTGCGTTCGTAAAATTTGGCGGCTGGAAGTAACCCGAACAATTCCTCAGAACCGGAATACCTTTAACCTACGAGCATGTATGCGTAGGTATATGAATGTATAGGAAGCGAGAGAGGTGTGTATGGATCGTGCCAAATGGAAGGCTGTAGTCTTTGCCTACCCCTCTGGGTGACAGGCGTGATTTTTTATGTTTAATTCCTCAGAACACTCCCCGTGGTAAATGCGATACAAAATGCAAAGGTATGCAACAAAGAGCTGATCAGAAAGAGCTCTGGCGTCGCTACCGCGGAGGTGCCCCGACACCGAGGTGGGAATAGTATTAGATTTGAGGCCAAACCTGTGCCTTGTGAAGTTACAAGCGGTGTTCCGGCATGAAATACTGTCCCGCTCTGGTCAGCACATGTTGTCTTGATTTGAAAACATAATTTTTCGGTTATCAATATCGTGGTGATTTAAATTTGATAATTATTTAATTTTCCATTTGTCGATTATGGAAAAAGGAAATTCACCTTCAACAAAAAAGTGGCATCTATATAACAAGAATTGCAGTGATTTCACAAAGAGTATGGAGCTGTCAGTCTCCATTTTGGAATAGATTCAAAAGCTAGGCATCAGTGTATGTGTGTATCGCATAAGTATCAGGCACACGAATGTTTCTTCTGTCGAACACCATAATATATTGGGGCGACCCTGTGCTGTTAAGACTATATAAGCTGTAAATGCTGTCAGAGCCAGAATTCGACGAAACCCTATAAGGAAACAAAAATATTAGCGCAAGAAAAGGATATTCTATTACGATTTGTTAAACAAGAACTGAAACTAGATGCTTACCGTCAATACACAGGACATGCCTTAAATCAATTCCTGCATTTGAGAGTGAATGGATCAAACTGCAAAGCTGCTTTTTACTAATGATTATTCATTTATGATTGAAGAGCACCACGACAGAAAAAATGACGAGGTACGTACAACTCTAAAGTAGCCTCGCACCTTGTCAAAAAAAGTTAAACGTGTAATCATCTTGCATCAATCCTGGTTTGGTGGTAGATGACTTACAGAGAAGTCAAGGAGGTCAATTTTCGTGAAAGAAAAGCCTTCAGCCAAAGTTTACGCATTGTGACACTGTCTTGAATTGTGTAGTAAATCCTTTCAGTGAAACACTTTTATAAATATATGGTAGAGTTTGCAGAAAAACTCTGCTCCTGGTCACAAGGCACGAATAAATCAAACCTGGTTCGAGAACAATCATTCGGACTTCACATGTGCTGTAGACTGGCCATCGACCAAACCAAAATAAGGAATAAAACGAAGTGTAAGTAAATGATCCCCACTAGAGTTACACAATCACACTACAGAAGGATTTCAAATAGCAGATTCATCAGGACTATCGTCTTTTTCATTATTACTTTCAAAGAAATGCATTCAATTTATCCAGAATCTTCAGTTTTAATATGAGTATACTGATACGCCCGGCTTCGCACGGGTGATATCTGTATCTCGACAACAGCACCCCCTTTTGGTTACCATTGCGAATCTAAACCATTCTCGGATCAAGTTAATACAAAATTTCATCACCATCGGTCGCGCCGTTTAGGAGTTCAGTCGCTGTTTCTGTCCTTTCATTTTCATTGAAAACAAATATTTGCATCCGTATTAGCAATCGCAAATACTTTTTTTGTCGGATCGGTTGACAAACGAGCACTCAGTCTACCTGATGGTAAGTGGTTGCTGTGGCCCATAGACATCTGCATCTATCCTCGATTACGTATTAAAATGCAGATCCTTTGTCACCCATGAGGACTATGGTGGAATACCTCGTTTCCAGTAAAAAGGGTATCCGGTTCTCAACACTCACCATACGAAAGAGTTAAACTAACTAAAGAACTAATTAAAGAAGCATTAAACTACTATTTCACGTTGGTATTCTGTGAGAGCGTGGTCCTTCCCCGATCGAGCCGACCCATTCGTGCTATAACTATACTACTACCTAATATAATTGCAGCATGGCTCTACCACGTATAAAACTTGAACTTGAAAATTTACTTTTGTTATATTATTAA
This sequence comes from Parnassius smintheus behrii, assembly GCA_036936625.1. Taxonomy (NCBI): domain Eukaryota; kingdom Metazoa; phylum Arthropoda; class Insecta; order Lepidoptera; family Papilionidae; genus Parnassius; species Parnassius smintheus. The sequence goes on from JAUPFT010000012.1 coordinate 26,085,997, forward strand.
AGTGGTCTCCACCCCTCACCTCGTAATTGATCCTCGATACCGTTTAAACTGTGTATGTAAAAACAATGATTATATTTTCTCTTGTTGTGTACGGATGTGTGTAATTACACGTCGGGGTGACGGTGTGAAGTGTGAACGAGCGACATTTTAATTTTAGCTTTCGAATAAGTATTCGAAATATAATATGTAGCTGCAGCGATAGAGCGATACAACATGTTGTTCCGTTTTGGCTTACCGCTAAAGCTATGGACGAACAAACTAGGATATTGGAATTGCTGAATGTTTTGCAATGTGTTGGAAATTCTTTGACTGTTTGTCGAGTCGCGACGTAACTGTGATATTTAAAGCGTAGTTAGCTTGACAGGAATCATTGTGAGTTCAAAATCAAACGTTGGACATTCGATTAAAGCGAGAAATTTAATTTTATCACCCTACAAAACATTCGTTGTATGGCAGTCGTATAAAAGGTATTATATGACATTCCTAGAAAAAAATAACGGTATGGATTCCGCTAAGCTGTAAAAAGTGAAATTAGACATAAATTATTTTGAATCGGATAAATGCAGATGTCTAAGGGCCACAGCATCCACTTACTATCAGGTGGGCTGTGTGCTTGTATTCCATCTTATTCTATAAAAATTTGTTCGTGGTAGAGCCATGCTGCTGCAGCTATAATAGTTGCAGTACGAATGGGTCGTCGGCTCGATCGCGGTAGGACCCCGCTCTCACAGAATATCAGCCTTAAATAGCAGCATAAGGCTGCTGCTGGTGTTTTGTACGGTGAGTGAGATGCGGAGACCCTTTTTACTGGAAACGAGGCATTCCATCTTAGTCCTCCGGGGTGACAACGCATCTGCATTTTGATCCGATGATAAATGTAGGTGCCTATGGGCAAAAGTAGCCACTTACTATCAGGTGGACTGTGGGCACGTTTGTCACCCTTAAAACAACACCTTTCATAAAAAAATTATATAAAGAAATCTAATTGTACAACCTGTTTTTGTTTTGTTTTTTCTTTGGTAAAAACGTTCAATTTGACTTTTAAAAAGTCTCGCTGGGTTTCTTGCTAAATCTTCTATAAAAAAATGACTTTGAAGAAGAATCATTTGCTATCTATATTAACAAATTATTCTATTCTATAATATAATCAATGCGACTAAGCGGCGGACTCTGCACTAAAAATGAGAGGGGGCCCCCTATGCGCAGTAGTTGAATGTAGGAAAATGTTACTTTAACTAAAACACGATACCATTAGAACCCGGATCTCCTAATGAATCGCAGGGTGCAAATTTTCAATGCGATAGTAGATTATTGCTGTTATTATATTGTCAGGAGCTTTTACGTGGTAAAGCCATGCTGCTGTTATATTAGTAGTACTTATAGTTGTAGCACGAAAGGGGAAGTACCACGCTCTCACAGAATATCAGCGTGAAATAGTAGCTTAACGCTGCTATGTTTCGTATGGTGAGTGTAGAGAACCGGAGACCTGTTTTACTGGAAAAGAGTGATTCCATTTTAGTCCTCTCGGGTGACAACGCATCTGCATTTGATTTGTAATCGAGGACAGATGTAGACTATGTCTATGGGCCGCAGCAACCACTTACCATCAGGTGGACTGTGTGCTTGTTTGTCACCCTATTCTATAAAAAAAGGAAAAAGGTTCATAATTCAACTGTACATTCTTATTTTCTTTATTATGTTACGCGATATCTTCGTCAATTGTGAACCAATTTAATAAAATTAAGCAGCCGTGGTAGTTCATGGAAGTAAGGGTTAGCCCGTGTTGGATCGAATGAAATTGTTAATTGCAATTTTAAGCACTGATGTGCATGTGCTGACTATATGTTCAGCGGTGAAGCGCTGAACATGTGGTCAATCAAAAACATGGTGAGGAAATCTGCTTATCTGTGAAATAAAAAAATATAATTGGAAAACAACAGCACATGAATGCTATTACGACTTTTGTTGCTTAATGTTTTGTCGATCAATACAACATTTTGACACATTTATGACAAAGGGATACGATTTCGATACTGCAAAACAAATATCGAATATCGATATTTAAAAATATCGGCGATATATTTAATATTTTTTACCCAACCTATTGTTTATTCTGTACCCAAACCTACTCTATCTATGTCTTAGTACCTACCTACTTCGGCAGATATTAGGCGGCTTTTACATTTTATTTAGAGTTACATTATATTGTTTTCAATATGTTGTTATTTTAAACCTAATCTTTACTTCCATGATAAATTGTTCAAGAAAACAATGCTTTTTTGCGAGGATCATCGTCGCAAAAACAAAAACCTCACAAGGTGACATTTATAACAAAGTGATAATTTGCTAATGTGAACGATCTCAGGAGGGTAGTGCGGCCAACAGCACCGCCCAGCAGCAGCAGGGAAACGAGTAAAAGCCAGAACTGCTGGGCGGGTGCTAGCTGATGTTAAAAGAGCCCCAAGGATCTCGATCTCACAAACCCATGATGGGAACAGTCTAATCATCAAGGGCGAGGTCAACGGAATGCCGTGTAAACTGACCATAGACACTGGAGCCTCTGGTACGGTTGTTAGTTCCCAACTTATAAGTCAGTTCCTTGGGGACTCCGCATATAACCGAGAACGCATTAATTTGGTAACAGCCACCGGTCAGCGTATACCCGTCCGTGGAGAGAAGGAGATGGAGTTGAAGCTAGGCAACGTGATCTACCTGCATAATGTCATCGTGGCTGATATAATGGACGACTGCATCCTAGGCCTAGACTTGAGGAATAACTGTTGTGAGATCGACGTTAAACAAGGTGTTTTGAAATGTAGACAGGAGGAACTTTTTATGGAAGGTGCGTTACCAGGGAACGTGTACAGCATTAAGAAGATTGTTCTTCCGCCGAAACCGGAAACGATTGTTCCGGTTAGTCTTCCTCGAAACGCTGGGCAAGCTCACCGTTGTGTACTTGTGGAAAGGGTAAACAATGACCTTCCATGGAAAGTAGCTCAAACCTTGGTCAGAACCACTGACATCTCAGGAGTACGTGTGCTGAACCTTTGTGACCGGGAACAGATTATAGAAAGAGGCACGCTGGTTGGTACTTGTGAGGAAGTGGATTGGTTACGTCGGTGCCAATATCTACCGAGTGAGATCCCCAGCAAGGATGCACAAACGAGAGTGACCTCACTTTTGGAAGATTGTCACAGCGTTCTCTCCCCGAACGAAATGGTCAAGGCGGAGAAGTTGTTACTCAAGTATGCCGATGTATCCTCATCAAACGATACTGACATAGGAAAGACTGGCTTAGTTCAACACAAAATAAACACAGGAGAAAAATTGCCTATCCGTCAGCGGCCAAGAAGATTGCCGGTAGCACGTGAAAAGGAAGTGGAAACTATGACTGAAGGAATGGTAAAGGATGGTGTTATTGAACCTTCCTCTAGTCCATGGTGTTCACCCGTGGTGCTGGTAAAGAAGAAGGATGGCAGCATGCGGTTTTGTGTTGACTACCGCCGTCTGAACGACGTTACGAAGAAGGACAGCTTTCCCTTGCCAAGAATTGATGACACGCTGGACATGCTTACGGGAGTAAAGTGGTTTAGCACGCTGGATCTAAAAAGTGGCTACTGGCAAGTTAAAATTGACCATAAGGACAAGGAGAAAACTGCGTTCTCGACGGGAAAGGGTCTGTGGCAATTTAAAGTAATGCCGTTTGGGTGGTGCAATGCTCCAACAACGTTTGAAAGGCTGATGGAACTTGTACTTACCGAGCTAATTGGCGATGCCTGTCTGGTCTACTTGGATGACATCATCATCGTAGGTCGTACGTTTGAGGAACACCTTCAAAACCTGGAACGCGTGCTCATGAAGATTCAGAGTGCCAACCTCAAGTTGAGTCCGAAGAAATGTTCACTATTCAAACGGCATGTTAACTTTTTGGGGTATGTAGTATCGGAAGAGGGCATCCGCACGGATCCAGAGAAAATCGCCGCTGTCAAGGATTGGCCGGTTCCAAAAGACAAGACGCAGGTTAGAGCATTTTTGGGTTTGTGCTCCTATTACCGGCGGTTTGTGAAGAACTTTGCAGATATAGCCAAACCTCTGCATAAGCTAACCGAGGAGAAGCGACTTTTCCGCTGGGATGAAAGTTGCAATATCGCATTCCAGGAGCTTAAGGACCGTCTGTGCAAAACACCTATTTTGGGATACCCTGATGCAAACAAAGAATTTATAGTTGACACAGACGCAAGTGATATAGGACTTGGCGGTGTGTTGTCTCAATGGAATGGTGACCAAGAGGTCGTGATAGCGTACTTCAGCAAGTCGTTATCAAAACCGGAAAGGAACTATTGTGTCACAAGACGCTAATTGCTAGCTGTGGTTAAAGTCGTTGCAACATTTTAGCAAATATTTTCTGGGACGAAAATTTCACTTACGAACTGACCATGCTGCACTAAAATGGCTATTGCATTTTAAAAACCCAGAAAGACAAGTTGCGAGGTGGATTGAACTACTGCAGGAATACGACTTTGAGATCGAATATCGCAGCGGGAAATCTCATGGCAACGCAGATGCATTGTCAAGAAGACCTTGTCCTGAAGATTGCAAACATTGTACTAGGCAAGAGAATAAGGAAGTGGTATCCGTGAGGATGCTCAGGGCAGACCACCTCAGCAACGAGTGGAAGGACAGCTTACTACATGCACAGCCGATGCCGTACATCAAGCCGATTCTCGAATGGATAAAGGCCAGTGCTCCCAAGCCAAAGTGGAGTGACGTCTCAGCGATGAGTTCGACCACTAAAAGCTATTGGGCCCAGTGGGACAGCTTGCTGCTTCAGGATGGAGTTCTGTGTCGTAAATGGGAAAATGTTCGGGGAGACAGCTGTCATTTGCAAATAGTTGTCCCTAAAACTAAAGTACCGGATGTTCTACAGCTGTACCATAATGATTGTTCAGGAGGCCATCTGGGAGTTAAACGAACTCTACTGAAGATCCGAGAACGGTTTTACTGGGTCCACTGTCGAAACGATGTCGAGGACTGGTGTCGCAAATGTACAAGTTGTGCGGCTGTAAAGGGACCTCAGACTCGTAGTTGATGTTCATTGAAGTTGTACAATGTTGGTGCACCATGGGAGAGAATAGCCATTGACGTGGCGGGACCGTTTCCGGAGAGTGAAAGCGGTAACAAGTATTTCATGGTTGTGATGAATTACTTCACTAAGTGGCCAGAAGTCTTTGCCATTCCAAATCAAGAAGCTTCAACAGTTGCGGATAAGCTAGTTCATGAAGTCTTCTGTCGTTTTGGAGTACCTTTAGAGATTCACAGCGATCAAGGAAGGAATTTTGAGTCTCAAATATTCCAGAAAACTTGCCGAGTTACGGGTACTCACAAAACAAGAACGACTTCTTATCACCCGCAATCTGATGGAATGGTAGAACGATTTAATCAGACATTGGAGAGGTACCTAGCAAAAGTTGTAGACAATCGGCAACGAGATTGGGACAAGCACATACAACCGTTTTTGTTGTCATATCGAAGCGCTGTTCACGAAAGTACAGCAGTGACACCAGCTTTCGCAAACTTTGGAAGAGAATTACGGCTGCCTGCAGACCTGATCACCGGGATACCACCTGATACCCCACGCAGTATAACCTATTATGCAAATGACTTGCGGAACAAAATGAATAACATTCATGAGCACGTCAGACAATCGGGCCAGCAAATGTCTGAGAAGATGAAAACCCGGTACGACCGCAAAATGAACAATAAAGGCTTCGACGAAGGTTCACTAGTGTGGCTGCACAATCCAGTCCGCAGCAAAGGGAAATCTCCTAAGCTTCAAGCTAAATGGGACGGCCCGTACCGGATTGTAACCAGGATCAACGATGTAACCTACCGTATACAGAAAGGCGCAAGAGGGACTCCTAAGGTCGTCCATGTGGATTGCCTGGCGCGTTATTATGGGGCCGATAATGCTCGGGACGAGCATGTCTTAGGAGGGTTGTTGCGCGGCTAAGTTGACATCTGGCACTAGCGCTATCTGGTGTCGGGTAACAGAGTGAAGAGAGAGCTTTCCAGAAAACGACATCAGTAATCTTTCAACCGACAGCGCCATCTAGTATCGAATTGAAGAACTAAGCTTTCTGGAAGCCCCCCAAACTCGAACTTTCTGCGCTTGGTCGGTTGGCGCGCGTATTTACTCGAATATTCTGGATGTTTTCGTGGAAGAGCCCTATATAAAGGCGCTGCAATACGCGATCGGGGAAGTATTGAATTTGGCGAGACAAGCGAAGCTTCGGAGGGGAATAAAGTGAATCAGTGTGATTAATTATTAGTGTTTTAAGTTTAATTAGTGTAAAGTGAATTAAAGTGTTAATTTTGGTAATTCTATCGGCAATTTTTATTGTCACGAACCTCAAGTTCGTAACAATATTTTTATCACTGACTAGCTGTGCCCGCGACTTGTTCGCATAGAATTTCTATTTTTTTTTTAAATTAATATAGTAGTTTTATTTCTTGGGACTTTTGATTATATTTTATAAACACATCACTGTTTCAACTCAAATAATAATAGTATTGATAAGTTTAGTATACGGAGTAATTTCATCACTAAACCGATTAAGTGCATAGAAGATTTCAACACGGAGGATGTCGTGTCCGTACAATATTATAATTAAATGAAACTATGTAACGTAGATATGTACGAACATAATATAAAAAAGAAACTAAAAATGGGTTAACAATTACTCCAATTTATAAAAAATAGGAAGGGAACGAAAGTTCGTTTGCTGCGTAGTAGCGGCGTACATGAATTCATCACTCCTGTACGTGCACCATCACACATCCTGGAGGTGCAGTAAGAGGCTACTATGGGACACGCCAGAAAAATGTAACGATTCGATTTCGATATACAGCGCTATAAACAAATCAGTTTCAGCCAGACATAAAATACCCAGACAACGTCGAAGAAGACTGATTCAAGGTGAATCAACTGGAGCGTGTTGGAATAGCCAGACAGATTCGTATCCAGATCAGAAAAGTATGATTCATGATCAATACTTCACCATCCTAGAGAATCTAGAGAAATTAGCACCGCAATTCAGAAACGGATTCATTTGTGCAACGCTATCTACTACGGTTGTCAGAAAACATAATTTTTTAGTTCAAGGAAAACATATTCTTTTTGTGTAGTCTGTCTTAAGGCCGAATACGAAGAGAACTGGCGAAAATTAATGTATTTCTTTTGACTAGAACTTTGACCTGAAGTAATTCTAAGCTTTAAAACATTTTTGTAGGTTTGTTCGGGTCCTTCGCAACCAGTTACCGTCGTTTTAAAATTTTAAAATAAATGAATATACCAACAAATAAAAAAATGTTAAGAAATGATATATAAAAATTATTGTTCTTCCAAAACTCTGTGAATTTTAATTTAAGAAAATTCTTTTACGTAAAAATGTTTGTATTGTGATTCCGAAGGTGCCTGCTGTCTTTACTTTCGATACAAAATATTATTTATTAACATAATTCGTTTTAATTAAAAACACCTAATAATAATATCGTATATTGCCAGATAAAAGTTTGCCGTAATAAATTACAGTCGATGTGTCTGTAGCGAAAATCGTTAATTTAGTGTTTTTATACGCGTTTAAGTGACTATAAATGTAAATATGGGTAGGAAAAGAAATAAATGTTACCTAAGTGGTAAAACAAAGAGAGTTTATCGCATGAACGCTGCTTGAATGTTGTATTTTGAGGTTAATACTTATAATTTTGTAAGGTAATTTTTTGTTTGAGGCTGCCTAATAGGTTGGCGCGTGGTTTGCTGCGAAACGAGCAAGGTCATTCGCATCGTATTCGCCCTGAGCGGGCGATAGTTAGGTATTTCAATTAGACTTGCTGACTGTTTGCGTCGTTACGCACACAGCCACAATTTCCATCGAGCCAGACTATTTGCAGGTAGCATGTCAAAAGTACGTAACTAAAGATTTGAAAAATTTAAGTTCTTGAGTTTTTGAAGTCTAATTTTTTTATAATTTATTTAGTTTATTTCTTATGATATTTAATATAAATAAAAGTATCTTTGAATTTATGTTCTTTTTATTTTCACATTAAACACATCTTAATACAATTTGAAACTAATACAAGTTAATAATGCTAACAAAAATGTTCGTTTTAATGCTTGCAATTTATACAATCCAAGTTTTTGGAACATTAAAAAAAACATTTACATAGTTGCAGAACAGTTTTGTTTCATTTTAATCATATAATGTGTTGCTATTCCATGGAATACCCGAAAAGCCTAATAAAAATCTTCATGATGTCCTTTACTCTTTAATATCCAATCAGTTAAAGTTAACAGACTTGAGCAAGGACAGTTTAAAAGTCTGTCATAGACTTGGATCAGCACAAGGGAAAACTCGGCCTGTCTTAGTTCGGTTTTACGAAACTGAGCATCGACAACTCGTTTGGGATAGTAAAACCAATCTGAAAAGCTCTGGCATCACTATTTCGGAGTTCTTAACTAAAACAAGACATCGGGTATTTACTGCAGCACGCAAACACTTCGGAATTAAACACTGTTGGTCATCCAATGGCAAAGTTTTAATCATCCTTCCTGACAAATCGAGACAAAAAATTGAAACTATGACTGAATTCAAACAACTATACGTTAAATATCCGTGTATAATTGCCGATTCAAATAAAACATCACTTTCACAAGAAACATCGTCATCGAAAAATAGCGTAAATGTTCCAAAGAAAACACGCCGACGTCAATAATTTTCAAGTTTACCATTCACATAAACTATCTTGCAAAAACAGCAGCATCTAAACTTTGTTTTATTTTTTTTCTCTTGGGCGGGTATGCATATTTTTTTTTAATAACAACTATTTGTTTACATCAAGTTATTGTGATCAATGTATCATATCTACGATCTGTTCTACATTTTCGTATATTGTTGAATGTAATATAGGATAATTAAGTACTTTAATTGACTTTCTTGATTTGTACTGTTCGTAATCAAAAATTTTAATGTTTTTTTTTTCTTTACACTTGATTTTCCTTTGAATTTCTTCTTTTTATTGTTTTTTTAATATTATTTTATTATTATTATTTTTTTACTTTTTAGTTAAATATATATATTTGTTATTTTACTTTATTATATTCGTTATTATCAACATAAACTATGAATAATCTATCAGACCTCAATCAAAGAATATATACACTACGCGAAAAGAAACGACACTTAAGCATGTGTGCACGTAAAATCACTTGCGGCTATGTGTGGGTGTCTGGATCTGTGCGGGGGCCTTGAGAGGAGCGCGGAGCGTGGAACGAGCAGTCGCCGACTGCCCTGGCCGAGGGCTAGTAGTAATACCGATATTTGTTAGTATTAGTTAATATGAATATATTTGTCAAGTGATATAATATTTCAATTAATATATGAATATTACTGATATCTTAATGTACATATTACTATTCTATTCATGTAGGTATTAAGTTTATGTTACCAAGTAACTTTATTAGTTTTTATAGCCGTGTACGCTAGGTTTATATGCTTTGATAAATATTAATGTTGTTATTAAATAAATGATATTATAGTATATGTATAAGTATTACTGAAAGTGATTTTAAGTGATTACAATTAAAATAAATTCCACTGCACAAAATAAGGGCACTTGTTTTGTTAGTTTAATTTTTAATAATGTTTTATGATACCTAAAAATATGTGAACTCATTTTAATGAAAGTCGATATGATCTTAACAAGAATTATGGGGAAATACCATGACAATAAAACTAATATATCGCCAATAATTTTATTATATTACATTAACAGAAATATACACTATTAAAAATACCACTAGAGAGTCAAGAAATTTTAGACATCTATAAAGAGTTTTTGTATTTGTTCATTGTTGTATTTATGGATTATTTCATTAGAAATAGAAATGACTTATCTCCTCAACACATAGGGAACAATTTGTTGGCCGCCATGTCCCAGGAAACCTGCATGCCTTTGGATTTTCTAAAAAAATATACATGCTACGAATTTTTGCAATTGTTAGAAATAATAATGAAAATTAAAAAATTAATCGAAAAATTCAAAAATATATAAGAGTAAATTATTTTTAAAGGATAGTAGGTAATACTGATTATTGCGTACCGAAATACTAAGTGTTGGTTAATTATTTAAGTTTACCATTAACTGTCGTGCATATTTGGTTTTGTCGGAAGTTTTAATATTCCTCATTTAATAAAAGTTGATTTAAAATTAAACGTATCCTTCACTACCCAAATACATAAGTTTACATAATATATAACACATACCTACTATGTATCTTCTTTGGTACAAGTCTATAATATTCCATTTCTTCACGCTTCGACTCAAGGTCACCAGCGCTTAAGCTCTCACGTACAGGGAGTGTCACCACTGTGCCTCAATGAAAGCGTTTTCTCTTGCTCGTCGTCTACCAGTTTTGTAAGCGTAGACACAGAATCTTCATCTGAACCTATTACTCTGCTCGATCACATTTCTTCTGTATTTTCTCAATACCCTGTAAACTTAAATATTGCCCACATCAATGCGCATGTGTTCCTGGCCACTATTCTGACCTTCTGGCATCCATTAGCAGTACTCATCTCGATGCTCTTTTGATTTCTGAAACTTTCCTTAAACCTACTCTTCCTTCCACTCTATACTTACTTCCTGGTTATGTATTAATACGCAATGACCGAGTGGGCAAGGGCGGTGGAGGTGTTTCTATTTATCTGCGTGCTGAAATACCTTTTAAGGTGATCAGTACATCTCCACAAATATATTCTAACTCTGCAGAACACCTGTTTTTGGAAATTACTCTTAATCACACACAAATATTACTAGGAGTTCTTTATAGTCCTAACCTTCATGTTAATTATTTTGACGCATTTGAAAAATTACTTAGCGAGTTCAATCTCTTATATAATCACGTTATCTTGATGGGCGATTTCAATACGTGCCTTATCAGAAATGACCACCGTGCGAATAAGCTGCAATCACTATTGTCCTCTTTTAATCTTCAGATCCTACCTCTTTCAGCCACTCACCACTTCCCAAACTGCACTCCATCTCTTCTCGACCTAATTATAGTCTCTTCTCCAAATAATGTTGCCAGTCATGGACAACTGACCGCTTCTTTCTCATACCATGACCTTATCTATTTGTCTTATCGTGTTCGACCTCCTAAACGTAAGTCAAACTTTCGACTCCTTCAAAGTTTCAGGAGCACTAACTTGGAGGCTTTAAGACATGACGCTAGTTTTATAAATTGGACGCCGGTATTTGTTAGCCAAACAGTAGATGACAAAGTAAACAGCTTTAACAATGTCATTCTTAACTTATATGATATTCATGCACCGGTTAAACGTGTTAAAATAAAACATAATCCTGCCCCTTGGATAACTTCGGCTTTAAAGGCGCTCATGGCACGTAGAGACAAGGCTAAAAGAAGATACAAGCGATTTCCGCTGGAGAGTAATTTAACAAATTATAAGAACCTACGCAACCGGTGCAACCGCTGGTGCAGAGATGCAAAAAGACGTTACTTTTATAATTCTCTAACTAAAAGGGATCCCGCAAAAGCATGGAGATTTCTTAAAACTGTTGGTGTTGGTAAGTCACGAACACTTTTAAGTGGAGATATAGACTTAAATATTCTTAACCAACATTTTTCTTGCCCTCCTGTCTCTATCTCTACGCGTGATAAAGCTGGGTCAATTTTAGAATTGGATAAGCACCCAGTTCTGCAGTGTGATACGTTTGATTTTGCTGTAGTCACTGAAGACGATATCAACCGATCAATTTTAGCTATATCATCAACGGCAACTGGAAATGACGGCATATGCTCCAATATGATAATACCTATCCTCTCTTTTCTTCTTCCTGTTCTTACACACATTTTTAATTTCTCTTTATCTTCCTGTTGTTTTCCATCGTCATGGAAATTAGCACATATTATCCCTATCCCTAAGATATCCAATCCTTCATCTCCCTCTCACTTTCGTCCTATTTCAATCTTGCCATTTCTTTCTAAAGTTCTTGAACACATTGTCCACAAGCAATTTTCAGCATTTCTCAACAGAAATATCTTATGTCCATATCAATCTGGTTTCCGACCCGGACATAGTACTACAACTGCCCTTCTTAAAGTTACTGACGATATCCGTTGGAATATGGACCATGGATACTTAACAGTTCTGGTTTTACTAGATTTCAGCAGTGCATTCAACTCTGTTGATTTTGATATCCTTATAAGCATCCTTAAGACGATTAATGTGTCCAAATCTGTTATTCAATGGTTTGACTCTTACCTTCGTGATCGGTCACAATGTGTTCGTTCAGGTGAAATACACTCCCAATGGTATAATGTAAATGCGGGAGTACCTCAAGGTGGAGTCCTCTCTCCTCTGCTTTTCGCCATTTTTATTAATTGTATCACCAAGGTCATATCAGCTAATTACCACCTTTATGCTGACGATTTGCAGTTATATCGTAATTTTGTGGCATCCGAAGCTAACATGGCGATTGAAGCTATGAATCACGACTTAAATAAGATTAGCAAATGGTCGAGATCATTTGGTCTCACATTAAACCCAACTAAATCCCAAGCCTTGATAATAGGTAAAATACATGCGCGTGGCACGCTTGATTTCTCCTCTCTCCAAACTCTACGAATCGATGGTGCCACTATTCCCTACTCAGATACTGCCAGGAACCTAGGTGTTATTTTCGACTGCAATTTGACTTGGGGCGCACATGTTACGGATGGAAGCAGGAAAATATTTCACGCCTTTCATTCTCTAAAACGCCTTCAAAGTTTTCTACCTTTGTCTACTAAGATATCTATAGTCCAGACTCTTATATTGCCAATTTTAGATTACGCTGATGTCTGCTATTTGGATGTTACCGAGGAGCAAATTAATAAACTCGAGCGCTTGCAAAATTTATGTATTCGATACATTTTTGGCTTATCGATCACGTCTCTGTTTACCGCAAGCAGCTTAAATGGCTCCCCATCCGCCTTCGCCGGAACACTCGAATCCTCTGTCTTCTTTTCAATATTCTACATAACCCTGATACTCCGCTATATCTAAAAAATCGCTTTACTTTTGTTCATCCTCCAGATGTTCCATGTAGATCCAATACTAGAACACTGTTAAGATTTCCGTCTTTCAATACAATGCTCTATTCTCATTCTTTTACTGTTAATGCAGTACGATTGTGGAATTCACTTCCCTTTAGGATTCGTGACGCTAAGTCGGTGTCTATGTTTAAAAGACTTGTTAAAGAGCATTATCATTCACACCATAATGATTAATTCGTGATGTGTAGATATTCATATATGTAATATTAAAAATATAATATATTGAATTATATTATCTTTTTTCTTATAATATATTATATTTGTATTTTATATTTATGTATATATATGTGTATGTATATGTATATATATGTATATAGATGTATGTGTATGTATTTACGTATGTGTATAATATATATGTAGGTTTTTAAATTTGTATTTTATTGTATATGTTAATAAAGTGCACACTTTGACTACTTCTATTTCCTTCAACTATCCTTCAATAGGCCTGTTGGAAGAAATTTCTTTATGGAATAAGCAGTGCCTTTGTACATAATTTTGTTTTTACCATTTTCCTATCAAAGTATGTGTGTACATAAACTGTTAAATAAATAAATAATATAATCTGTAGCAAAAGGAATAAGAACAATAAAAGAACATTTTCATTCTTAATATGTAGTTTTGACTAAATATATTATCTTTTATTTTCTCAGACTAAGCATTGTAAAATGCTCTTAAGTAAATACTCACATCCCACACTTACATCGAAAATAACTTATTTCACTATCTTTTTGCGTTTCGGTTTGTTATATACTGTCATTTTCTGTTTTGTTTCCTTTATATTTATTGCCACAAGGATATATTTCGGTTCTCGTATTTCCATTTGTCGGTCTAACCGGGAACCAATCATTTCTGGTAGTAAACAATTAAAATAAAACATTTTCAATTTATTCTCTATTTTACGCCAAAACTCTATATCTTCCTCTATGAATTCAATTTTCATGTCTACTTCAGCCAATTGGCTCTAGTACAAACTATACAATATTTGTTTTTGACCGACATGTAGAGATTTTTTTGTCCTGCCTGCTATATAACTGCCGCGCCTGATAAAGCATTATAATTTTTCCTATATGATCTTTTTGACCATCAGCAACCACAGTTATCAGCGGAACTTAATTTACATCTACTTCCCCATTGAGAACAGCTAGATTGTATTCTTCCTTCGCAGCTTCGCTCATGCATTTTTCTTTAGCAAGGTCCCGTAGTTAACATACGTTATTATGACATTTTATGTATAGCTTGTCTGACATACTGGGAATATTAAGGGAAGCAGACACTTGTTCTTAACCAAAAAACCTGTTCTTATTGACATAAAACTAGCCACGGCATCATCATTAAGATTTACATCAGCAGGGTTATCAGGTTTTTTACAGATTACTAATTGTAACTTTTTCCCACACATTCGACAACGAAGTAGAATTTTGATAGAAACCCTTTCCTGACCTCTTTAGTGAGTCTTAAATAACTGAAGTTACAACCTAGAGCAGAGTTGTGATTTGCTATTTCACGTATTTGGTCCTAAAGGTATTCAAAATCCACTATTCTGTTTCCTTGTACTTTGATATCCTCTTCACGTTCGGTTTCTTTTTCTAATATAAGTTCAGAATAGAACGCTCCTCATGTTGGGTTTCATTTTCTACTATAAGTTCTGAATGTTTCAAGGAATCCTGAAAATTATAAAACATAAACGTCAGCATTATTTAACATTTTCAAACTAAACGGCGTGTCTATGGTTTACACTATTGGCGATATAACATGGTGCGGATGAAATTATTAAACTCTAAAACCTTTGTAATCAATTTAAAATTGATATATAAAATGACATGAGAAACGTGTAGAACTTGTCGAAACCTCTTATCGCCATTAGTGTACTAGTTATAAACAAAAAACAAAATGACATGAGAAACGTGTAGAACTTGTAGAGACCTTTCATTTGAGACTAATCACGACTAATTCTTAGTAATGTTTCATAAATAATTTTTATATTAATTATTGTAACCATAAAGGATAATTTCACTTAACAGTGACTATCGTTTTGAAGTATTTTGCTCGATGGTTTCTTAAGTATAAATATATTATTATAGAACGTAATTTTACACACTAATAATTTTATTACTATTTCTGAGATTTTATGGCGCCGTTGAATTAGTTTGAACCGATTTTTTGAAAATCTTTTGATACAATTAACCGATTCTAATAAAACAAAGATTAAATGTAATGAAGACACACTTTATGATTTTCTTAGCGACTTAGCGATTTCATTAAAAATAAATATTTACTTAATACCGAATAAGTTCATAAGGAAACAGACAATTCTAAAAATTATGAAAATATTCTTATTTACTTATTTTCAGTGTTCTCAATGATTTTTGTCGCAAATATAATATATTGTATATATAGACACAGGTAATCACCATCTTTATAATAGGTATAAATTTAAAGAGAGATGGCGCTGTTAACATCAATTCTAAAAATAAAAGAAAATTTTTGACGCGATTGATACATTATATAAAACATATCAGGACTTTTAAATCAGTGCCTGCTAAACAAATCACTCCTACAGTAGCATAGGCAAAGAAGAAAGTTCGATCCTAGCCGAAACCAACGTAATGAGGGCAAATAATCTTACCGCTCACCAGATGTCGCTAGTGGACATTAAGGTGAAGTTTTTTACTACAAAATGTCATTTGATAATTTAGTTTTTAAAAGTTTATCAATTTCTAGAGTATTAAATTAATACAAAAAACTCTGTGGTTTTTTTTTTAAATTGTTTTCACATTGTGAATTTTTTCATTTTTCCATTTTAATGAATATCTGTGGTTTGGTTGATTTATTTTAATCTAATTAGTACAAAATATAACTATAATTTTCGAACATATTAACTTCCCGACTATGAAATCTGTCAAGTATTACACCTCATTTTAAATAGCGCCGCCCTGGTGGCACAAAAAGTCGTGGATGCCCTCACTGTTAATAATTATATCTTTTAAAATTTTATTTAGGTTACTCAACGGTAAAGAAAAACATTTTAAGCAATACTTCATCAAAATTTTATAAATAAATTAGTTTGTTATGAAGACTCATCTACAGGAAAGGAAAACACAACCTGCCTTTATGTATTACAGCACCACCATCTATCGATGACATTGGTTAACTATTGCACTTTAGATATTAAGGTTAATTATATTTTTTGTTTATATTTATTACGTTATTCTTTTTTATTTCTGTTTACTGCGTTTCGGATATAATTATACAGTTATGGAAAATTATTTTACATCATTTAATTATGATTTATAATATAAGATTAACATGCACTTCATGACTCAACTCCGCCATTGATCAAATTCGTACTTATAATCCGTATCCATACTTTAGAATATTAATCATAACTTTTGATAGAATAAACCGATTTTCATGAAACAAAGACTAAACTAAGCACAAAGATACGCTTAATAATTTCCTTGCTGATTATTTTGATATACCTAAATAAGTACTTTATACGTGATACGTTAACAAATAAACAGGCAGACAGACAGCCAGACAGACAATTTTAAAAATGATTGAAATGTATTCAGTTACTTATTTATAGTCCCTCTCAATCCATTTTGTTACAAAAATATAAAATGTACAGACGTCTGCAATTTACATTTTTATTATATGTATAGAATAGATAAGACATATAAAGTATTTAGATTAGGACAGTTTAATGCTAGAGTGAAAAAATGGTGTATAGATCAGACAAGGAAAAGTATAAATATTGGAAAGGGATGGCAATAGCCTCCTATGGGATCCAGGGGGTCGTATAAAATTGAGTTTGTCAATTAGTATAGGCAATAAGCAGAAACGAAAAACGCAAGTCCGAGCCGTATTTAAGAATATTAATTTAAATAATATTTTTTATTAAGCGTTTTAATACATGTAATAACGATTTACTAATGTTTTGGATAGATTTTGTATAAAAATAAGATAATGAAAATGTTAATAAAATTCCATTCTAGTAATAAAATAGTAAAATAATGAGAAAAATAAACATAAAAATTTTATGTTTTAATTCTACTTAAAAGTAATAACTATTGCATTAAACTGTTGTGTTTTATAAGATAGGCGAAAATATTAATGAAAACTGTGTTGTAAAGATTACACTTGGCATTTTAAGGTTTAAAACGGTAAGAAATTTCGTGTAAAATTGTGATATTATGTTTAAAATGTTATTAATGCTTTATGTAGTGTGAATGTTTAATTGTCTTTATGATGTGTTTGATTTGTGCTCTTTGTGTAATTCAGTTGTTTTGTGATATTGTCATGGATATAAAATCATGGGATAATATATAGAAATGTGATAGTAAAAATTATCGGTTCAATGGGGGGTTACCTGAGTAAGTTGCCCAATTTTCAATTCGTTCGGGACTACAGGCTACAGTTTCCAGTTATAAATCAAGAAAGAAAACGAGATTAGGAAAAGCAAAGTAAAGTTGTGAAACTACTGATAGTTCGTTATCACATTTCCAAGAGGCATTTACGAACAATTGCTGTTTTATTTCGTTAATGTCTATTCTAAAAGACGTTTGAACCGTGACCATTCTTTGGGGACCGTAATATTAGTCGTTAACCACTTTCTTTGGAAAAGGCGGTTAACGTTTTAATTCTAACGTCTTATCAGGTGTCTCGCCCACCGCGTTGATTCCTAAACCCAACGATGTGTGGTATATGAAAGAGTCCAGTAATTGTTTGATCACTGTGCGGGCGTGAGATGAAGAACGCGACGTTTCTTTTCAACAACGTTGTAAACTAGAGATTTGTGGACGATAAATACGATACCTCCTTGGGATAGATGGTCGCCCTCCCGGTGATAGAACAAGTTGCCCGATTCGCAAGATCACTGTGTCCTCGCCCACTCTTCGGCCCTCGGATAATCCTATAATATTCCAACGCAACTTGTCTATCTCTTCTTCCAGCTCCAGGATCTACTTGTCAGTGCTCAGGGAGCGTACGTTGTATGTTGCCATGTCGAGTAGTCTTAGGTGGCAGGCGAATCTCCACCGCAGATTCTTAGCACCCCCTGCCCCGCTGTTACCATGGTCGCTACCGTATACAGGAATAGCGGAACCGCCGGGGACTGGGGGCCGTTTTTTCGTAGCTCTCATCATGTCCCCTCTGTGGCATTTTACGACATCCGAGAATATCCACTACCCCATATCGGAAGATATGAGGTAGTGGATATTCTTAACCACCACTACACGGCATGCTATGCAATAGGTGGTAACACGAGGGCAGTTTGATAAGTCAGTGACTTTTTGTCAAAAAAAAAATTTCAGCGTTAAAGCGCTTTATTTCTCAACATAGTCTCCTTTTAACTCAATACATTTAGTTCACCGTTTCTCCAATCTTTTAATTCCTTCCAAATAATAGGTTTTCTCAAGGCCCTAAAAATAGGCGTTTGTTTCAGTGATGACCTCTCATTTCTTCAGGTTTGAAAACAGGAAATAATCACATAGGGCTAAATCTGGAGAACATTCTGGATGAGGTAGCAGTGAGGTGGTGACTACACACTTTTGCATCCGCGCATTGTCTTAATGAAACAGCAGTTTTTTCTTCGCCAAATGCGGTCGTTTTTGTTTCAAATCAATGTGGAATCTGTCCAAAAGCCCTGAATAATATTCGCCGCTGATCGTTTACCCTTTTTAAATTATTCGATGTGAATGACACCTCGTGCATCCCAGAAAACTGTGAGCATGACCTTAATGGCCGACAGAGCCCCCTTGGCCTTTTTTGGTACACTTTCACGCGTAGAAACCCACTGTCTTGATTGTTCCTTGGTCTCTGATGTGTTGTGATGGATCCATGTTTAGTCCACGGTTACGAAATGGCGTAAAAACTCTTTCGGATCAAACGGATAAACACTCCATTAAAATTATCACACTGTTGCGCTTATGGCAGTGTGAGCGATCGCAGCATCCATCGAGCGGATAGCTTTTTCATGTCCAAACATTCATTTTACATGAATTTTTGGACATGAAAATCCACTCAGTTTAAATGCCTATAGCCTCAGCCACCTCACGCACTTTTATTCTCAAATCGTCAAATACCATTCCATGGATTTTCTAGACGATTTATGGCGTGACGACCCCTTTGGGGCGACCTGAACGTTTGGCATCACTTGTGCTGGTGCGACCACAACGTAACTCAGTAAACCACTTTTTAACCATTGAAATTGATGGTGCATATTTCCCATAATATTTATAGAGCCGTTCCATGGTTTCGGTAATAAGATTTTTACGCAAAAAAATAATGCTTAATCGGTACACGAAATTCACGAGGTCGTCTGCTTTTAATGGTTGTCAAACACAAATGCAATAACGCGGCTTGCTCTAATTTTGATAGTAGTCTATTAATAGATGACAGTTGACAGGAGCAGTATGGCCATTAGAGTTACTGCGCGGGAAATTAAAAAAGTCACTGACTTATCGAACTGCTCTCGTAATATACTCTTTCAATTAAAAAACCGTTTAGTGAGGGTCTTCGCACCCATCCACCGTAAGTGCAAATCGCCAAGGTGGTAATGCCCGGCTGACGCATTCATGAAAAGATCTATATCTAACATCTATCTTCTATATAATATATAAAACAGAATAATATATAAAACAGGACGCCTCGAGTGACGGAGTCATCCATCAATGCACATTCCAAACCGCTTTATATAGGAATTTGATATTTAGACTGTAGCTGCCTTTTATGACGTAGGGCACCACAAAAAAAGGAATTTTGAAAATTTTACTCCCTAAGGGGGTGAAGCAAGGTGTTACAGTATTTAATGAAACTTTTTATTTCACTGTTCGATTGAATTGAAACGAATGTAAACTAAATAAATGAATACGATTTTCGCAATTTTTCCAAACAAACTTTTACGAGGCCAGAGGGTGTAAAAATCTGTATGGAGTAAAATGTTTACGGTTCTTTTTATTTAGAAACTGGTGCAACAAATTTTCAAAAATAACAAAATATCCATTTTTATTTACCCATAAAACTTTAAACCGAGTTCACTTTGTATGAAAGCAGCGCAAACGGAGGCGCCACCTAAACGTAGAACCCTAAAAAATCCATTAAAAATGGATTTTAGAAAATTTCTCCCCTAAAGGATTAAATAGGGGATTACAGTTTATATAAATTTATTTTATAAGGTTATTGACTCGAAACTTACTGAAAGTACTTTATAAACAAAATAAATGAGCATGTAGTTTATTCAACAAGAAAGGATTTTGGAAAATTCAAATCATTATAGGGTGAAATAGGGTGTTAAAGTTTGTACGAGAATTTTTATTTTATAGAGCGTTTTATATTTGTATAATGAAGACTTATTATACTTAAATGATTATTTTAAGAATAAGTTCACTATTGAAGGCCTAAGTTAAAACCTGCGATCATTTTTATTCCGAATTTCGAATTTGTAATTGTTAGCCTGAGCTCTCTATATTATGCGATCTCATAATAAGATTGGGTCATGACTATCTATAAGTTATAATTTGGACGCGGGTAACACCGCTAGGTAAAAAGCCTATTAAAAGGTTATTAAAAAGGAAAGTCAATTAACAATTAGTAGCGAACTAATGGCGGTTGGTGTCATACTCGTTCCGTAAATATTTACGAATAAATAATTGTTTTTCTAAGCCAAACACTAATGTGAGTACATGAGTGCATTCCGCGTTCGCAGCAGTAATAGTGACAGTGTTATACAAGTAAAAACTGTGTAATTCATTAAATATGACAGAAAAAGTGCAAGTTCGAAGTCAGTACTGACTAATGATTATTAAAGGACTAAGAGTAATAAACCAACAACATCGCAAAACAGGTTTTCATTAAACTATTTACAATATAATTTACAATATAATAATGATATAAAACAATGTCCCAAAGAATTTAGAACATATGTTGTGAATTTTAAGGTCAACAAATATTTCTATGTAAACAAAGAACAGCTGACTCATTTCACAGATCAACGTATAATCTCTAACAGATTATAATCTAATCTTCGTTTGAAAACGGCACAGATAATAAGTTTTAAATTGGATGCTAGTCTTTTGAGACTACTCTGCCTACTTTCTATACACAAACAAAAAATCTGGTTAAAAATATATTACATAAAATGGAGGAATATAACAATATAACATACCGTACCCAATACCGAAGAAATTCATTAACCGATGTAGACTCAGATAATTCGGCACTTTTTGATACAACTATTTCAAGTTTGCCTAACACTACGCTAAATCCTAGTCAAACCATACTTGAATTAAACGAAAAAATTACAAAATTGTCTGACGATTTGCAAATAGCACACCATGAGATTGAAAATCTGAATAGCGAGAATTTTCGTCTGAAATCAGATTTACAGAAATATTTGAAGATCGTAGAAACCTACAAAAGCTTAAACCTTACAGAGAAAACTTACACCGCGATCTGGACGAAAATGCAAACAAACCCGAAATATCGCTGTAACACCTGTAACAAAAAGCATACAGGAAATGGCACCTTCAGCACGAATTATGAATAATGAAGCGACAGTTAAATCAGCCGAAAATACACCTGAGGCCGAAAGGATTCCAGAGCTAGTAAACGAAGATTGTTCGACACAGAATCCGAAGACACAGCCGCAAACATCTAAACTGAATATGCCACTAAATGACACAAAATTGACTCCACTGAAAAAAACCTCAACACCAGAGAAGGAAATCGCACCTTTGAAGAAAGTTACTACAACGGATGTTCGTAAAGATATCAAACATAGAAAATTGTGTGTACTAAGTAACAGCACTCGAAGAGGCATACTACAGGCTATTGAAGAAAATTTTGCAAGTGACTTTATATACTGTAATTACTCTTCACCAAATTGTAATATAAAACAACTTTTAGCTGGTATAAAATCAAAATTAAGATATTTTAATATGAACGATTATTGTATAATTTTATTAGGGGAGACAGACTTTAAACGCAACGACAATTATATTAAGTTAGTAAAAGAAATTAACGATTGTTTAACACAGGTGACCCATACAAATATAATAATATGCACACCCACGTATATACGGGGGGCACCCATACATAACTTTAAGGTTGAAATGTTTAATAGTCTGCCCTGTATGGACCTACAATACCATAAATATGCATACTTTTTTGACTCCAACTATGAACTTACACTTGACATGTTTTCATACAAATCAGGCAAAATAAATACAGCAGGAATTCAATGCATATTTAAAAATATAATGAAAAGAATAAAAATTGACTTAGAATTATTCCCTGACCTACCTAGTGACACAAGCGGACAAAGCTCACAGTTTTTTCTTTTATAATAATATACGAATTTTACACCAAAATATAGCAGGTCTTATAAATAAATCTGACACTCTGACGGTACATTTAGAAGAATTGGCACAAAATAACAAAGTTGTAGACGTAATATGTTTAACCGAACATTTTATGACACCAGACCAAGAGAGCATACTTGATATACCCAACTTCCGCCTAGCAACAAGTTTCTCAAGAGACATAAAGAGAGGAGGTGTCTGTATACTAACTAGAATTGGTCATCAATATAAAGTATTAAAAACTAATTGTACAGTTAAAGGCGTAATAGAATGTAGCGCTATAGAACTAAGTGATCATAGACTGATAATAGTTTGTATATACAGGGTGCCTAATTCTTGTATAAACGTATTTTTCAATAATTTAGACATGTTATTGCGCCAAATATGTGATAATACTAATAAGAAAATTATTTTATGCGGCGACTTTAATATAAATATACTGAAAAGAAACCGGCGAGCGCTAGATTTTGAATATATTTTACAAAGTCACAATTTAAAACTAGAAATTAAAGAGCCTACTAGACTTAGTAGTAACACATGTCTTGATAACTTTGCTCACAGTATTCATAAATGTAAAAGTGAAGTTATTGAATTTGGACTATCAGATCACACAGCTCAAATTTTACAATGTCCAGTCAAAAAAACATGCGTGATAAAATCTTGGCGTATTAGAAGACGTGATTATAGTAAGGAAAATCTCATAAAATTCAAAAATTGTATGAACAACTTAACTTTTTCTAATATTTATCACACAAACGACCCTAACGAAGCTTATAATCGTTTTCTAGACCTCTTTCTATGTTTTTATAATCTATGTTTCCCATACAAAATAATAACTAGAACGTTACATAAAAAGACAAAATGGATATCAAAAGGTATCAAAATTTGTAGTAAAATCAAAAGAAAATTATTATGGCAGTATAGGACTCATCCAACAAGATCAAATAAACACAAATTCAAGCAATACGCCTCTAAGTTTAAAAAAATTATATCACTAACGCAAAAGTCACAAAATAACTACTACATAAGTACATCACAAAATAAATCAAAAGCAACATGGTCAGTTATAAACAAGACTAAATTTAACTTTCCCAAAGAGCCTATTACGGAAATATTTAACGACGATATCAAAATTAGAGATCCTATATCTATTGCGAATCACTTTAACGACTTTTTTATTGACCAAATAACAGATTGGGAGCATAAAAATAATTCAAAAAACAACGATCTAACACACTCAAATCCCAAAATTAATACTAACGTAAATTCAGTTTTTCTTGTACCTACAATGCCTATGGAGGTGGATAGAGAAATAAAACAACTGAAAAATACTCAAAGTGTGGGTTACGATGGTGTTTGCACTAAAGTTATAAAGTATGTGTCCTCGTCAATCGCTGCTCACTTATGCTACATAATAAATTTATGCATTTTTAACGGAATATACCCCGAAAAACTTAAAACTTCTATTGTTATTCCACTCCACAAAAAAGATGACAAAAAAAATATGGGAAACTATAGACCGATAACATTGATATCTATTTTTTCAAAATTATTTGAAAAAGTAATATATAATCGACTATACAGTTATTTAGAAAAATACAATATTTTGGTAAATGAACAAAAAGGATTTCGCAAGGGTAAATCTATAAATACAGCTATTTATGACTTAATTAAAACGATTTTAATCACTGTGGATAAAAGAATCCGATATGTGCTGTCTTTATGGATATGAGCAAGGCTTTTGACCGTGTTGACCATAAGATACTTATTCAGAAACTTAGCTGGTATGGCATAAGAGGTAATGCGCTAGACCTCATTTCTTCTTATATGTTCAATAGAAAACAAATAACAGAAATTACACAAATATGCCAGAAAACACGCAATGAAATCAAATATAGATCTACCACTAGAACCATAAAATTCGGAGTCCCACAAGGTAGTGTCCTAGGTCCCTTACTATTTCTGGTATATATAAATGATCTCCCCAGACATATTGAACATCCAATGATACTTTTTGCAGATGATAGCACAGTAATGATAAAATGTGATAGGCAAGACAATTACGAAAATGAAGTCAATAAAACATTAAATACAATAATTCGATGGTTCCTAAAAAACAATCTTAAAATAAATATGGACAAAACAAAAATAATTCACTTTTATCAAAGAACACAACCCATAACTATACATGTTAGTTACCAAGACATTACAGTACATCCAGTGACAAATACAAAATTTCTAGGAATTAATATTGACTATGACCTATCATGGAAAACACATCTAGATAATGTCTGCAAAAAAGTTAATCAATCCTCGTTTGCTCTTTACAAACTCTCCAAGATTGTCAATAAAGAAGCCGTTTTATTAGCCTATCACGGACTTGTTGCACCTATCCTAAGATATGGTGTAATATTTTGGGGCAACTCGGTAAATAAAGAATCTGCATTCAAAGCTCAAAAGAAATGCATCAGAGTAATGTGCCATCTAGATAATACTACAAGCTGTCAACCATACTTTAAACAATTAAAAATTCTGACATTGCCTTCAATGTATATTTACGAAAT
Source organism: Parnassius smintheus behrii (assembly GCA_036936625.1). Lineage (NCBI taxonomy): Eukaryota > Metazoa > Arthropoda > Insecta > Lepidoptera > Papilionidae > Parnassius > Parnassius smintheus. Next base: position 26,111,094 of record JAUPFT010000012.1, read on the forward strand.
AAATCTATTTGTGAAATCAAATCCAAATTTTTACAAGACAGCTTTTAAAAGCTACTATAGACAGTTACGCGACAAAAAAAGATTAGACATAGAAATACCGTATGGAGATACAGCACTACTCAATAAAAGCATTCTTTGTATGGCATCACTGATTCACAACAAACTGCCAGATGACTTCAGAAAGTTGCCTATCTCACGATTTAAGACGATATTACACAAATTTCTGATTAATAAATGTTATTATAATGTCAAAGAGTACCTAGAGGATGAAAGTATTATAATTTAATAGCAATAGTTTTAATTTAATTGTAACTTAATAATAATAATTTGAATTTAATTATAATTGAATAATAGTAATTTATACATTTACCTAATATATGTGACACATTGTAACAATTTAATAAGATTAGTACATTAATTTATAATTTAACTTAAATGTTGTATGACATCATTTTGAATTTGATTGTTCGTAATATCAAAAATATTTAATAACAAAAATTAGCGCTACAGACTCAACCATTGACAATATTTTTTTTCTTATTCTTAATTTTATTTCAAAACACCATTATTGAATTAGTAATGCGTAGACTATATTGTGAAGTATTTTCACACCTTATAAGGTAATAATACAGTGTACATATTCTAATTTTTTTGTAACAACTCTTATACCTGTATTATGCAAATAAATGAATTTGATTGATTGATTTGATTTAATGTGTTCAGAAAATACAGTGGAATTAAAATCCTCTGTTTGTTTTTATTTCGGTTAAAAAATAAGAAATTTAGATTCATGAGTTTTTACTTAATACCTTCTTGAAATAAAACAACTTAATTCGGTGCATGCTTATTGTATTCATTTACCAGCAAGTGATAGACATTATTTAAACATTACAATTATAATGTGCTTACTCCACTAAGGACCGATTTTTCAATTGTCAGATGATAGTTATCCATCAAATAGATTATAACCCGACTGATGTTTTATTCTATAATTACTATAATTTTTAATTTCTTTGTGTTGTAATTTAATCTATAAATTTTATATCATGATTGAAAATCAGCCCTAAAGGATATCAGGTTTTCATTAATTTATGAATGCATTATTTATAATCACTTCACTTAAATAAATATTATTTACAAGTTTTCTTTTTTAAAACGAACACGCGAAACCGGCAGTATCCGCCACGCTGATCGAGTGCGTTCTGGCGAAATTAATATATTACTCAATTTTTATGTGTTTCTCGGTGTCCTCTCGTTTTCATTCACCACAAGCGCATAATAATTCAGCAAGTAATTAATTTCAATGACCTTGTTATCGGAAACTCAGGTACTCGTAAATTAAAATAGAGCTTCCTACCCTTGATGAGCTCAAAATTAACTAATTTAGTTATTCTTTGTCCCCGGAACCAACTTCAAACCCTTCCCGCTGCGCAGCCATCAACAAAGTTTGTAACTCGGAATAAATTCTTTCAAGCATCACAAGCCGCGGCTTTGTATACTGGAAAATATTAAAGCACACTCTTAAAAATTGAACATTAATACTAATTAATTGTGTAACTTATTTGCGAACGTATTGTATACTGGAAAATATTAAAGCAAACTCTTAAAATTTAAAATTAATACTAATTAATTTTGTAACTTATTTGCGGACGTAAAATACCACAAATATTTTAACAGCGCAGCGTTTCAAAATTTCAACAGTAACGGTAACAAACCCTTCTAACTATCAGAAACAATTCTGGAGACCAATTGTTAAAATAACAAAGGTGTGAGAGCGTAATAAATGTGTGAGTGTTCAACTTGCTCTCCTACTTCCGCAATCGTAAATTATCAACAACAAAACAGCACACTGCACCATACATTCAGTTTAGAGCAACACAGTTTGATCAACAATAACATGGTGCCGCCACAATCACACACCAGTGTAACGTGAAGGACCCAATTACATGATAACACCAAAGTATACACAGCAACACTACCCATCTCAATGTAACAGAGCAGCCAAGTACGTTCTGCCTGCCTTCACTAGTAGAATACCAACGGGTATCGTAACGACAGTGAGACTCGTAGAATTATCGACTGATACCTCTTTGACGCCTGCGCTAAACTTTATACTGCTAGAACGGGTGGGAGATTACAGTTCTACCCTCATTTCTACATAGTAGAGTAAAGTGAAGTTACAGCCTACATACGTCCCACAGGTGGGCACATGCCTCCCCTCATTTCTGAGAGAGTTTTAGGGCAAGGAAGTGTCCGCCGCGCTGCCCCAATGCGTGTTGGCGAACTTCACATGTCTTCGAAATATTTTATTTCTTATTCCTCAGACATGCAGGTTTCCTCACGACGTTTTCCTTCACCGCCGAGCGCCGAGTGCCGGCGGGGATCAGTCAGATCAGAGATCAGAGTCGGGTTACTCGCGTTCTGTTATATTTACAGCGAGCGTTAACCATCTGAGCTACCACGCCTCTCGGCACCACGGCATTTCCACATATTTTTCTTTTATTTTTTCACCCTCGTTGCAAACACTAAAATATTTGTATCTAATGTTAAGCTTATTGTGCGATATCGGATCGCAATAGCCAGCTCAGAGTGTATCAGAAAAATGAAAAAATCGGAATACTAATCTAGAACAAAATTTAGGCTTCTGGAGAAACGTCAGATCCGGTCCCGGTAGGCTCGAATCCACGACAAAACAGCGATTAACACATAAGTAATAACGAAGACAGATAGACGTTGCAGCGCATTATTTTAAGCCAATATACTTGAATATATATGACAGCGGGGCTGGTCCTACCGGAGAATGGACAGGCTTGTAACTTCAAGATAGCTGTACTTTCGAAGCATCGGGAATAGATATCCTCTTTGTGGTTTACGCAAACTCTAACAAGTGGTACTCGTAAAAGAAGTGTCCCAATTAGTACCTCAAGTACTTCTCGGTAAAAAGCGGACGACGAACCTGATATTGTAAAACTATAATATGGTTGGTGATCCGTGCATGGTAATCTGTGAATTCTCATAGCTACGTTTGCCGCAATCAGTGTGAACATAGAGCAGAATGAGCAGGAATGAAAGTGGACATTTATTTTATTTTATTATTAAGGTTATAGTTTTAACTACCATGAATAAAAGAATTAATTGGGGCTTAAAGTAGGTGGAGCAATATTTTTGACGCGCTTTGATTTTTAGAAACCATAGGCCAACATGTGTTGAAACAAGTATTTATCGGTTTTGAACCAGTTGAAATTGTTTGACTTGATTTGTATCTTTACCTACTTCCAACCTTTTTACACGTGTTAGAGCCATGTTGTAGCTATATTATGGTTGTAGCACGATTATGTTCACTAGACTGGGAAGAACCAAGCTTTCATACAATACCAGCGTAAAATAACAGCTCATAGCTTCTTCGTTTTGTATGATGACTGTGGACAACCGCGAACCCTTTTCACTGGAAACCAGGCATTCTATCTTACTCCTCAGGGGTGACAATGCACTTGCATTTCGATTTAGATAAATATAGATATCTATGGGACTCAACGTCCACTTACCATCAGATGGACTATGTGTTCATTTGTCGCCCTCATTCTTTGAAAAATAAAACCTTGTCCATACACATTACATCTGTGTTATGTTCACTTGTAACACTATAATATCTCCTGCATAGTCTGAAATTATCCAGAAGTTCCCGAAAAAAAAATCGGCAAAAGAACATCGCTACCGAATAGCATTTCCATTATATGAAGAATACTTAACGATCTTAATATAATAGAAACATTTACTCTTTTTCTTTAGACATCTTATTTATGGCAGAAGTCCATGTGCAAGAGAGGCTCATGTCCAGCCGTTGGCTTTTACATGCTGATAAAGAAGATGTTAGCTAAGTAATATGTATAATACCGAAAAATTTACCTTGAATAATGGTATCAACTTAATGCCTTCAGACTCTTGATTTGCTTGAGTTGTTCCAGTTTTAACAAGAAGTGTAAGATAGTACAAAACTCTATTCTGGAAAAAATAATGTATAAATTATTTATATACATATATTATTAATATGCAATCTTTGTTAACGTCATCATTCATAACAATAAACAGTTCACAGTAATTAGATCTCCCCCATTCCTGTGTTACTTCCTTCTGAATGTCCTTCGTTTTCCCATTCATCTCACTAATTAGTGGGAAATATATAAGAAAAACAAGCATGCTAGAACTATGTGGCCACAATCTACTTGTAAACTTATAAACTTTGTAATACTTATAAACAAACTATAAGAAACTAAACTGTAATACTTATAAAAAAACAATCTTATAAACTTGTAAACTTTGTAATAGATTTTGAAATAATACTGGTTTTTACGGAATTTATCGCGTATATTTGACTTTTTAAATACCCGACGTTTCGAACGCTTTACAGCACTCATGGTCACGGGCGGGACCCCCCGTCCCCCCGTCCCGAGTCCTCAGAGTCCCGCCCGTGACCATGAGTGCTGTAAAGCGTTCGAAACGTCGGGTATTTAAAAAGTCAAATATACGCGATAAATTCCGTAAAAACTAGTATTATTTCAATGTGTAGTGTTCGCGTAAATATAAGAAATCATTATGTAATAGATTTATATATTGAAAAGCGATCCACCCTGGCTTCGCATGGTTGATTTCTGGATCTTGACAATAACTCCGCCTACCGGGTCCATTTGTGTCTCTTAACCATTCCATTGGACCATGGTCGGACCCTTTCGTGCTACAACTATACAATTAATATAGCTGCAGCATGGCTCTACCACGTAAATTAAGACATATTTTATTTTTTGCTACAAACTCTCGTCTTTTTTATATGGACTGTTTTGCAAATTGCTTACAGAGACAGAGCTAAAGGAGTTCCGAGCAAAATTCGCACTGAAATTTATGACCAGCATTGCTTTTGAACTATGAACGAGAGAACAATTATTGATCTATCGAGCCAAAGTCTTGATCTTTATATATAGAGAAGATAGATAGAAGATATAAGAGATATTGTGGCCACATAATATGTATTTACAGGACATCACATCATGTCCCAAGAAGTCAAAATTCTAGCATATAAACGTGCAATTTTATTTTTTGATTAATTTAATACAACTGTAATGAAAAAAATGGTATTATTTACCATATTTTTTTTCATTTTCATTAACATTATAGTTTAAAATGAAAATATCAATTTCTTTGCAACTTTCCGCTAAACATATAAAATGATGTGTCTTACCTGGATTGAAGCGCACCTCCCGCCCTCCCTCAATTGCATACACTAACTCCGTCACCACTAGACCAAGCACCACTACTCTCAACACCACTATTCCAGGCAAGACACACCATTCGACGATAATACGACACGTGTTTCGCCTCTACACGAGGCATCCTCAGGTAATATAGACTCTACGGCGGCTGACCGCTAAGTGAGCGGCGAGTCGAAACAGTTGCTATTTATACACGCTGACACAATCGCTCCCTACCAAAGTAGCGAGTGACCGCGTCGTGCGATAACAAACCTGTCAACAGTTATTATTATTGTTATGATTATTTTTAAATACTATTATTATTATTGTTTTGAGTGACCGCGCCGTGCGATAACAAATCTGCTACTAATTATTATTATTGTTATGATTAATATTTTAAATACTATTATTATTATTGTTTTATTGATATTATTATAATTATTTATTATTATTAATCTTAAAATTATTATTAACGATTGGCCTTAAAGATGTTTAACAAAGGTGAATTAGAAACATTTGTTTGTTCATTCAGCAGTGTATAATTACCATTATTACTTTTTAAAATCTCCAACTGCTCCAGCACACACAGTCGCAGGCCCTTATTACAGGTATGTAAGACTTCAAAGGAATGGTCACTAGCTAGGTTGTGTCCAGTGTCCAAGAGATGTTTAGCAAAATGGGATTTATCAGGATTGCAATTTCTGTACGCGGCCATATGTTCTTTATAGCGCGTCCCGAAATTGCGACCAGTCTGACCCACGTAAACGGCGTGGCATTCGTCACAAACAAGTTTATAAACACCCGATTTTTGACTAATATTTAACTTATCTTTATTGTTACAAATATTCCTAAGCGAATTGTTTGTTTTGAATGCCACGTTAATGCCGTTTTTCTTAAGACTATTAGCTATTTTTTCCGATATGGGGCCTAAGTAGGTCAAACTACCCACATACCGCCGGACACTTTGAGATCGAACCGCGTACAAAGAATTGCGAACAACATGCTTTTGTTTCTTTTTAATAAGATTATCAATGAGACTTTTTGAAAAACCGTTAGAGACCGCAATTTGATAAATTATATTAAGTTCTTTTAAATAATTTTCTTTATTTAATGGAACAGTGGACAGACGGTTAATGTAACAATAAAAAGCGGCTAATTTATGTTGCCATGGATGACACGATGATGCGGGGATGACCGTGTCGGTGTGAGTTGGCTTTCGATAAATTTGAAAAACATGTAACGGTTCTTTTCTTGTTATTGTTAAATCAAGGAAATTAAGGGAGCCATCTTGTTCCAATTCAAGTTTAAATTTAATTTTTTCGTGGACTCTATTTATTTTATTAAGGAAAACATCCAGTTGTCTCCTTGTGCCTGTCCAGCAAATAATTATGTCGTCTACATATCGATAATAGTATAAGATATTTTGGTTAACAACTATATGATGTTTTTCGAAATCATCCATGAAAATGTCCGCCATAAGTGGACTTAGAGGGGACCCCATAGCTAACCCTTCTTTTTGTAGATAGAAACGGTTATTAAACCGGAAATAATTTTGTTTCATACAGAGAGAGGTTAAATTAAGAAGATCATTTGTTTCCCCGGGATGCAGACGACGTTTTTTAAAGAGATTTGAGAGTATACGCAAACAGTCAGGGAATGGGACGTTTGTGAAAAGACTATCAACGTCTAAAGACAACAACATAGATTTAGGTGGAATACGAATATCTTTTATTTTGGAAATAAGTTCTAAACTATTTTTAAGGCTGTAAGTGGGGTTGAAACCAGATTTCTCCCGAAGGAGGAAAGACACACCATTCGACGATAATACGACACGTGTTTCGCCTCTACACGAGGCAAGAGCAAGGCAAGAGTTGGAGATTTTAAAAAGTAATAATGGTAATTATACACTGCTGAATGAACAAACAAATGTTTCTAATTCACCTTTGTTAAACATCTTTAAGGCCAATCTTTAATAATAATTTTAAGATTAATAATAATAAATAATTATAATAATATCAATAAAACAATAATAATAATAGTATTTAAAATATTAATCATAACAATAATAATAATTAGTAGCAGATTTGTTATCGCACGGCGCGGTCACTCAAAACAATAATAATAATAGTATTTAAAAATAATCATAACAATAATAATAACTGTTGACAGGTTTGTTATCGCACGACGCGGTCACTCGCTACTTTGGTAGGGAGCGATTGTGTCAGCGTGTATAAATAGCAACTGTTTCGACTCGCCGCTCTTCACTCAGTCTCTCGACCTGACTGTCTATAGCCCCCTCACTGCCACACACTATCCCGACATTGTTACCTACGCTCCTGACGTGCTAGATTTTGCTCTAGTTAAAGGAGTTTCCCTTAACCTTAGAGCAATCGAGCCTCTCGACGATCTAGGATCCGACCACCGTCCTGTATCCCTCCTTCTTGGCCATCAGCCATCTCCAACTCCCACTTCTAAAACCTACACCAACTGGAAGAGCTTCAAAAAGTCTCTAGCCTCGGCTATAGACTCTCCGGACCCTCCCATAACCCTTTCCTCTGACGCCCTCGACAGCGCGGGGAAAATAGACACAGCGGTCGAAAATCTCACCTCACTTATAACATCCTCTCTTAAAGAGAATGAAAAAGTTGTCCCGGTTGCTAAAACTAGTCTTCCCCTAGATATTAGCAACCTGTTAAAAGCCAAAAAAGCTGCCCTCCGTAGAGCTGCACGCTATCCCACTCCCGAATATAGACTCGCGGCCCACCGCCTTCAACGCAAACTGCGTTACCGCCTCCAAGACTACAGAGACCACGAAAAGGGCAATCTCATGGAGAAAATCTCTCCCTCTCACACAGCGTACTACCGGATGGCGAGAGCCCTCCGGATAGACGCTATAACCCATACTCCCCCTCTGTCTCGTCCCGACGGCTCCATTGCCTTCGAAGACGAAGAAAAGGCTGAGTGCTTCGCGGACAGCGTTGCCGCTCAATGCTCTCCTAGCTCACAACCCACTGACCCCTTACACATTCAACAAGTGGAGGACGAGGTCCGACGCAGGAACTCGCCCCCTACCGCCTCTGACCCTATCACTGTGTCCAAAGATGAGATTTCATCTACCATCAAAGGACTTAAGCCCAAAAAAGCACCGGGCGCGGATGGTATCTCCAACCAAGCCCTCAAACACTTCCCGGAGCAGGTAATCGCCTTACTGGCCATTATCTTTAACGCCTGCTTCGAACTCAGTTATTTTCCCACCTCTTGGAAAGAGGCAACTGTCATTGGCATTCCCAAGCCAGGCAAACCTCTCCACCTCCCCTCCAATCACCGTCCCATCAGCCTCCTCAAGGCCATGGGCAAACTTTTCGAACGAGTCATTCTCGTGCGCTTGAGGCGCCATTTGTTTCCCACAGACGGCGACCCTCTTGTCATCCCACAACAATTCGGGTTTCGAGCCAAACACTCGTGCCCCCAACAAGTTCACCGCATAGTGGAATACACCCTCAGCGGTTTTTACCCTCGCCGTCAAAAAACCATCGCGGTCTTCTTTGACATTGCCAAGGCATTCGACAGAGTCTGGCACGAGGGCCTTATCTACAAACTGTACGACTTAGGCCTCCCAGATCGTCTCGTTCGCCTTGTAGCCTCCTATCTGAAGGATCGTACCTTTCGTTTTAGACACGAAGGCACGCTATCCTCTACCCGTCAAATAAAAGCCGGTGTCCCTCAAGGCTCTGTGCTTGCTCCCCTCCTATACATACTATTCACCAACGACATCCCTATCCCGTCGAATGGTGTCAAACTAGCCCTCTTTGCAGATGACACAGCCCTTTACTCCAAAGGCAACTCATTACCACAGATTCGGAACAAGATCCAAAAGTCAGTAAGCGACCTAGGAGCTTGGTTCCAAAAATGGCGTATCGACGTAAACCCGGAGAAAAGCTCCGCCGTTTGCTTCGAATATAAACGACGTCGTCTCACCACCACTCCGCCAATCAGGATGTTAGGAACCCCTGTCCCATGGCAAACTAAAGCCAAATACCTAGGCGTCACCCTTGATGCAAGGCTCACTTTCGAGCCCCATATCAAGAAGGTCACTCGCACCGCACGTTTTTACATGGGTAGGCTCAACAGCATGTTGGGCAGACACAGTAAAATGTCCCTCCGCAACAAGCGAACCCTATATAAGGTCTGCATACGACCTGTCATGACCTACGCGGCCCCCATTTTCGCACATGCTAAACCCAAAGCCATCAATGAACTACAAATAGTTCAAAATCTATTCTGTCGTAGGGCCACTAACTCGCCCTATTATGTCCGTAATGCCGACCTCCATCGAGACTTAGAGCTCCCAACAATCCAGCAGTTCCTCAAATCACTCTCTGAGAGATTTTTCAAAGCCTCAGAGTCCCACCCAAATCATCTCATTCGTGAGACAGCTGCCTATGCAGCCCCTATCCACACTCGCTATAGTGTGCGCAGACCGAGAAACTCTCTCTCGGACCCCCCCAACAAGCTTTCGGCTGACCTGAACTGCCTCCTGGCGGCTCGGGCCGAGCCTACATAACACATCCATTAATCTGCCTTAGTTAGGCATTCTTCTAAGCGGCTTTTCGCCGCTTGCGCCCTCCTTTCTGCCAAGGAGGGTCGCGTTCGTATACGGCTTAGAGATCTCCAGTCAGATCGTTAAGCCATTTCCTAAAAGGTGGTGTTTAGTGGGTAAAAGTCGCCACATAACCACGCAGCCGGCTGCGTGGTATGCTATGAGCATTCACCACCTCCCTCCCCCGTTTTCCGGAGGGTTGCCCATATTTGCTTCGGGCGCAAAAAAAAAAAAAAAAAAAAAAAAAAAAAAAAAAAAAAAAAAAAAAAAAAAAAACTCGCCGCTCATTCCGCCTGTGGCACCGCTTCCGAGCGGTCGCATCCAGGTAGTCCGCGCTTTCGTTCCTGTACGGTAGTGCTCTCTCGCTCTCGCGCCTCCGCTGGCCCGCTCGCGCTGTACAGCGCCGACGCAGTGCTCAGTCCGCCGGCGGCATCGTTCTCGGACGGTCGCCTCCTGGTGGTCCGCGCTCCCGTACAGTACGGTAGTGCTGTCTCGCTCTCACGCGCCTCCGCTGTCCTGCTCACGCGGAACAGCGTCGAGGCTGCCGGTGAGTCACTTTTGCTACAGCTCTTACCCCCCTGTCTTCGGGCAGGGAGGTCTGACTGACCTCCGCTTTCATTTTCATTTTTCATTTTCATTTTTCATTCATTATCATTTTCATTATAATTTTTCATTATATTTTTCGTTTATCTTTTTTTTTTTTTTTTTTGCTCTTTTATTTTTCTTGTGTTTTTCTTGCATCTTTACTTGTACTATTACGTGCATAGTGTGTTGTAGTACGTCTCGCGTTCTAGTCCCTGTTCTACCGAGAGCAGGGACCCGACCTCACCTCATCTTTACTAGATTATCTCACTCAACCCAATATGGCCAACCCCAGTCTTACTGAGTCCCTAGCCGCCCTCATTACCCAATACGGGTTAAACGGCAATGACACGGTCCTCGCCGCCATTGCCACCATCGCCGCCCAGGCTCCCCTCCCTGCCCCTCAGGCACACCGTCCGCCGCCAGTACTAGCGGCATACCTCGAAACCAGGAACTCCTTTGCCCCGCTACAGTCAGCCCCCTCAGAAATGGAGTACGCATGCTCCGAATCCTCGGCGTCTACCTCCCGGAAGAGGCCCGCCACTACCTCAGGCTCCGGTTCATCGGAGTCCTCTGACTCCGAAGGTACCGATGAATCCAACTTCACCACTGTCACCTCCAAGCGCAACGGAAAGCGCGCTGCGATCAAACGCACCCCCCCTACTTCAGCGGCCCCTGCCGATCCTTCAACCTCCGCAGCCCTTGACGCTGCCCCCGTCCCACTGATGTCTCTAGACATCCCCACACCATCCAAACCAGCCTCTCGCTGTGCCCCAGTGCTGGCGAAGAAGCAAGTCCCGCCCCCTGTCTTCCTAAGAGACAAGGCTAAATTCACCCATCTGTCCAAGACCTGCTACGACGCAGGCATCAAGTATGACCATGCAGTCAACCTCGGGGAGGCGATTAAAATCATCCCTAGCTCCATCGAGGACTTCCGCTCAATTACCCGGCTATTCACAGCCGAAAGGGTATCTTACCACACGTACGCTCTCCCCGAAGAGCGTAAAGTCAGGGCCGTCATCCGAGGCGTCCCATTTGAGTTCTCCAACGAGGAGATACTTGAGGACCTTAAGTCCCAAGGTTTCCCAGTCGAAGCAGTGCACAAAATGCACAACCGTACGGGCAAAAGGTACAACCTTGCCCTAGTAATCTTGTCCAACGTGCCGGAGGCGAAAGCCATCTTCCGGCAGGTGCGCACAGTGTGCGGCCTGTCAAGGGTGAAGGTAGAGCCCCCACACAGGCCCGGTTTCCCGGCGCAGTGCCACCGCTGCCAACTTTACGGTCACGCGGCGGCCAACTGCTCCGCCCACCCAGGTGCGTGAAGTGCCTGGAGCCACATAACACCAAAGAGTGTCCCCGGCCCAAAGACGCCGAATCCCCGCCCGCCTGTGTCCTGTGCAACCAGACAGGTCACCCGGCGAACTACAAGGGTTGCCCACGCGCACCTCAACCTCGCCCCAGTAGGAAAGCTCCACCGCCGGTGAATGACCGCTCATTCCCGGCCCTCCAACAACGGCCCCGCCAGGGCCCTCCTCAGCCTATCCAGGGCTTCCCTCGACCCTCTCAGGGTCTTCCCAAGCCCCCTCAGGGTCCCCCTAGGCCCCCTCAGGGTCCCCCTAGGCCCCCTCAGGGCATAATTCGGCCCCCTCCGGGCTTCTCAAAGCCAATGCAGCCTCCAGTCTTTCCCTGGGGGCCCAAAAAGGCAGACCCTCCGCGGACAACCTCGTATGCACACGAGGCAGAGCCCACAATAGATGACTACAACACGCTATATTCCGCGATTAGGAATATAGATGTTAGGGAGATTACAGTAATCTCATGCAAACTGCGCGCGGCGAAGTCCCCTCAAGAGCGTCTCATCGCTCTTGCCGAACACAATGATCTTTGACTAGCTCTGTTGTAAGTTAAGTTAACTTAATTAACTTAACTTCAATGTCTGAGAATAATATTAACTTACCAAGATCCCACGGTCGTATCAAACCTAAGGGTTTATCGCTTGTATCATTCAATATTCGCGGCTTGCGAAATAACCTCCCAGAGCTTAAGCTCTTTCTTCGAAATCGTGAAGTCGATTTCCTCCTACTACAGGAAACTAATCTTAAAGCTAAGGACACTAGAGGCCTTTCTATTAGAAACTTCTCTCTTCTTCGTAATGACAGACCCGACCGCCGAGGCGGCGGAACGGCCATCTATTACAAGAAGACACTTCATTGCTCGCCCATTTCTACTCCGCAGCTTACCAATATGGAAGCCACGGTATGCAGGCTAGCTATGACTGGACATCAGTCCATCCTCATAGCCTCCTGTTACATCCCTTCAGGAACCTATCCCCTCAAAAAAGATTTTGAAGCCATTTTATCCTTGGGCAATTCAGTCATTATGTTTGGAGATTTTAACTCCAAGCATACTGAATGGACATGCCGCACTACGTCCACTAGTGGCAAGATACTGCTCGATATCACGCAGTCTCTTGATATCACTGTCCATAGTCCTCTCGGTGTTACTCACTTTCCCGATAACACCGATCACTCTCCCGATGTGTTAGATTTTGCGTTACTCCAAGGAGTTTCTCTCAACCTCGGAGCAATCGAGACACTAGACGATCTAGGATCAGATCACCGACCGGTCTCCCTCATTCTTGGCCATCAGCCACCTCCCCCAATACACACAAAAACCTTCACTAATTGGAAGGGATTCAAGGAGTCCCTAGCTAAAGCTCTGGACTCACAGGATTCTACCATCTCCATACCGTCGGACTTAGACAGTCCCGAAAAAATCGACACCGCGGTCGACTCACTCTCCACCCTTATTAAATCCTCCCTTAAGGAGAACGAAAGGGTCGTCCCGGTTGCTAACAATAGTGGGCTTCCCCTACATATTAGCAACCTATTAAAAGCCAAAAAAGCTGCTTTCCGGAGAGCAGCAAAATATCCCACCCCCGAATATAGGCGCGCGGCCAATCGTCTTCAACGAAAACTCCGCTTCCGCCTCTCTGAATTTCAAGATCTCGAAAAGAGTAAGCTCATGGAGAATATCTCTCCATCTCACACAGCGTACTATCAGATGGCTAGAGCCCTCCGCGTAGACGCTATCACCCACACTCCCCCTCTCTCCCGTCCCGACGGCACGGTTGCCTTCGAGGACGAGGAGAAGGCTGAGTGCTTTGCGGATAGCATTGCCGATCAATGCTCCCCTAGTTCTCAACCTGTCGACCCCTCACACGTCCAGGCAGTAGAGGATGAGGTCCGCCGCCGGAACTCATCCCCTACCGCCTCCGAACCTATCTCTGTGTCCAATGATGAGATTTCATCTCTCATCAAAGGACTTAAGCCTAAAAAGGCTCCGGGCGCGGATGGCATCTCCAACCAAGCCCTTAAACACTTTCCCGAGCAGGTGTTAACCTTTTTATCTATTATCTTCAACGCCTGCTTCAACCTTAGTTATTTTCCCACTACGTGGAAAGAGGCAACTGTGATTGGAATTCCCAAACCAGGCAAGCCTCTCAACCTCCCCTCCAGCCATCGCCCCATTAGCCTCCTCAAGGCAATGGGCAAGCTCTTCGAAAGAGTCATCCAAACACGGATGAGGCGCTATCTGTTTCCCACAGACGGTGACCCTCTCATCATTCCCCACCAATTCGGCTTCCGAGCCAAACACTCATGTCCCCAACAAGTTCACCGCATTGTGGAATATATCCTCAGCGGTTTCTATCCTCGACGTCATAAAACCATCGCGGTCTTCTTCGATATAGCCAAAGCTTTTGATAGAGTCTGGCACACAGGCCTCATCTACAAGCTCTACAAAATAGGTCTCCCCGATCGTCTAGTTCGTCTCGTGGCCTCCTATTTGAAGCATCGTACCTTTCGTTTTAGACACGAAGGCACGCTATCTTCACAGCGAACTATCAAGGCTGGTGTCCCTCAGGGCTCAGTACTTGCTCCTTTGCTGTACATCCTGTTCACCAACGACATTCCCATCCCGTCGAAAGGTGTTCAACTCTCCCTCTTCGCAGACGACACTGCCATCTACTGCAAAGGTGTCTCACTACCCTTCATACGGAACAAGATCCAAAAGTCAGTCGATGACCTAGGAGATTGGTTCAAAAAATGGCGCATCGATGTGAACCCGGAGAAGAGCTCCGCCGTTCACTTCGATTATAAACGACGCCGTCTTAAAAACACTCCTCCAATACGTATGCTAGGGACCCCTGTCCCCTGGCATACGACAGCCAAATATTTAGGTGTCACTCTAGACACAGGGCTCACTTTTAGGCCCCACGTCAAACGAGTCACCCGTCACGCACGGTTTTACCTGAGTAGGCTCAACAGTATGTTGGGCAGACACAGTAAAATGTCCCTTCGGAACAAGCGAACCCTTTATAAGGTCTGTATACGACCCGTCATGTCCTACGCGGGCCCCGTCTTTGCCCACGCAAACCCTAACATTTTAAATGAACTCCAAATAGTTCAGAACCTCTTCTGTCGTCGAGCTGCGAACGCACCTTGGTACGTCCGTAATGCCGACCTTCATCGGGACTTAGAGCTCCCAACAATTCAACAGTTCCTTAAAAAACTCTCTGAGAACTTCTTCAAAGCCTCAGAGTCGCACCCAAACAATTTAATTCGTGAGGCGGCTTCTTATGCAGCCCCACCCCCCTCTCGCTATCGTGTCCGCAGGCCGAGAAACTCTCTCTCGGACCCGCCAAATAAACTGTCAAACGACCTGAACTGCCTCCTGGCGGCTCAGGCCAGTTCTAATTAAATTAATTATTATTATATCAACTAATATTATTTTGCCTTCGTAGGCACTCCCTCAGCGGCTCTTAGCCGCCTGCGCCCTCTTTTCCCAAAAGAGGGTCGCTCATGATAAGGCACAATAGAGCTTAATCAGCCAGCTGCCTGTCCCCAAAGGCGGTTTTTAGGGGGTATCACTTAGGGTCCCCGGTAGGACAGTGAGTCCCCCATAACCACGATAGACCGGCTATCGTGGTATGCGTAATGCATTTTCCGCCTCCCTACGTACAGGGTAGCCCTTTAATTGTTTCGGGCGCAAAAAAAAAAAAAAAAAAAACTCGCCGCTCACTTAGCGGTCAGCCGCCGTAGAGTCTATATTACCTGAGGATGCCTCGTGTAGAGGCGAAACACGTGTCGTATTATCGTCGAATGGTGTGTCTTGCCTGGAATAGTGGTGTTGAGAGTAGTGGTGCTTGGTCTAGTGGTGACGGAGTTAGTGTATGCAATTGAGGGAGGGCGGGAGGTGCGCTTCAATCCAGGTAAGACACATCATTTTATATGTTTAGCGGAAAGTTGCAAAGAAATTGATATTTTCATTTTTTATTATAATGGATTTCCGCAAAGTAACGCCTGATTCTATCAATCATTATAGTTTACAAAATAAAATAATAAAATAAGTATAAGTGTACAAAATTGACCTTAGAGTAACTGTATCACTTAATTTAAACTTAACTAAAAACATTAAATAGAAGATAGAAAATATTTAATATTACTTTTTTAAATATCCATTTTTCCCATTCATTGTAGGGTGAATTTAGCTAATAGAATTGATTCTGATATCTTGCATTTTTGAGTTGCTTCCTGTGACCAGCGGTCTAGGTATATTGTTACACTACAATGTCTCTGTTAAAACCACAAAATCAAAGAAAAGTAAGAAAATAAAGTTCAATAAAACAATAATTGTATGAGTTTAAAATATTGTCTTGGAGTGGGACTTTTCAGGCTGTTACTTAACATAATATAAAAAGAAAACATTGGTGCAGTTCACACGCGGTGCAGTGAAAAACCTTCAAATGAAATTAAATATAAAATATACATAACATAAATTTCACGCCAAATAATTTATTAAATGTAATAATTTTCAACCACAAGTGTAGCATAAAACTTTAGATAAAAATTTAATTTTATATCAAATAAATGTTATTTAGTCTAATTTTAGTGTTTATATATATATATATATATATATATATATATATATATATATATATATATATATATATATATATATATATATCTTTTATAAATCGAAAGAATACTTTCTTTCGAGTAAAATTGCTTTGCAATAGCGCCATCTACTTCATTTTATATGTCATTTTATCAAACAAAAATTGATTAAACTCTGTAAACATGACCAATTTTATATAATTTTCTATCTCATTCTCTTGCAGGCTAATTCCTATAGGTATATATTAGGTATATATCTCTTTTTCATTTAATTTTGTTTGAAATCACAACGATTCAGAAGTTTTCACTTCAAACAACTTACTTAGAAATACAAAAGTTTTAGCTATTATTATATTTTCCTCAGGAGACACTACTAAAGTTAGTGCATTGGGAGTAGACAGACTTCACTGCTGCATTTATATGACATAATATTTCAGTTTGCAAGCAGTAAATTATACTTGAAATTTCATATGTTTTTATTTGACTACTAATTTATTCTATTATTTTTTTTTATAGGATAGGGTGACAAACGAGCACACAGTTCACCTGATGGTAAGTGGTTGCTGTGACCCATAGACATCCACATCTATCCTCGATTACGAATCAAAATGCAGATGCGTTGTCACCCGTGAGGACTAAGATGGAATGCCTCGTTTCCAGTAAAAAGGGTCTCCGGTTCTCTACACTCACCATACGAAATACAGCAGCATTAAGCTACTATTTCACGCTGGTATTCTGTGAGCGTGGTCCTTCCCCGGTCGAGCCGACCCATCCGTGCCACAACTATACTTCTAATATAACTGCAGCATGGCTCTACCACGTATAAAAAAATTATAGGATTCATGGAGAATAAATTAATATAATATACTAGCTTGCCAGGCAGACGTTGTTCTGCTCTTTTCGACGACTCTTTGTCATCCTATTAAAAATCCTTAAATTCGCAAAAAAAAAATTGTTGGTCACTCATGGGCAAAAAAACTATCCTATCTCTCAAGCTGGACCAAACTGCAGACGGTGTGCAAATTTGATTAAAATCGGTGAAGTAGTTTAGGAGTCCATCGCGGACAAACAATGTGACACATAGTTTATAATACTAGCTTGCCAGGCAGACGTTGTTCTGCTCTTTTTGACGACCCTTTATCATGTCCTATTAAAAATCCTTAAATTCGCAAAAATAAAATTGTGAGTCACTCATGGGCAAAAAACTATCACATCATCACTCAAGTTGGGCCAAACTGAACACGGTGTGCAAATTTGATTAAAATCCGTTAAGTTGTTTAGGATATATATTAAGATAAAGATAAATAACAAATATCTGCAAAATCTTAAATGTTACCTCTTTGCATTTTAAATTGGGCAGAACATAGGCTTTTCTCATTTCTGAGAAGTAACAAACTACAAAAAAAGTAGATTGCATGTATATTGGCAGAGAGAATTCTCCATATTTACTTTGTCGTCGGGTAAATTAAATGCAATGCAGATTTTAAGAGAGCTGGATTCAAAATACAGTGGATTTCATTAATAACGACCTCGGTTGTAACGAGTTTTTGGTTATAGCGACGTCAAACTTACGTCCCATGAATTTCAAGCATATTTTCATAAGAAATTCATTCGGTAATAGCGGCTTCGGTTATAGCGTCAATTTCGGGTATGCTACTTGTTTTTATGAACCATTTATGACCGATTCCTAGAAATCCCTTGCTGATATTGTGACTGAGTCGGTAAAGGCACAAAGACTCATTCATAAAACTATTAAGCTTTCTTATCCTTTGTTTTTTCTTCAAACACAAGAAAAGGAGGATGAAGAAGAGGAAGAAGATTGCAATCTAAATGAGATTCCAACAACTAGAGCTGCATTATGTGCTATAACAACGCTCAAAAAGTACTGTTTATTTGGTGAAGGCCAAAATAATTCAGATGTTGAAGGAATTATGAAAATGGAATACACCTTACAGCGTGCACAAAAAACTAAACTTAAACAGTGCACTATAACACGTTATTTCAATTACGCCCGTGTATAACATAATTAAATAAATGATAAGTAAATATGTTATTTCGGATATAGAGACCTCCGGATATAGCGACGACATTAAAGTGGTCCCTCCGCCGTCGTTATA
This sequence comes from Parnassius smintheus behrii, assembly GCA_036936625.1. Classification (NCBI taxonomy): domain Eukaryota; kingdom Metazoa; phylum Arthropoda; class Insecta; order Lepidoptera; family Papilionidae; genus Parnassius; species Parnassius smintheus. Next base: position 26,129,593 of record JAUPFT010000012.1, read on the forward strand.
ACCAAAATTCACTGTAGTAAGTAAATAAATGTAAGACTAAACAACAAACAGTCTCTTACCAATTTAATGACTTCATTTATAATAACATCATCAACGCTTGACCATGGCACAAAAATGTCTTCTTGGCCAAAAACATATTTAACAGAATTTTGTATTCCCACATTTGGTATCACTAGAATTGTCTCTGAAAATATTAAGAAGACTTAAAGAAAATATCGAAGAAAATATTCAGCTTTTTCTTTCTAATTAACAGCTTTTATTTATCCACTGCCAGATTAGCCCTTACAAAAACGAGTGTAAAAGCAATCATCCTATAAGTGGCACACCTTGCTGACAAACAAGGCTCTGACAACCAACTGTTGGTGGAAAATCCATACAAAAATACTCAACTTTCGATCCACAGTCTGACTATGGGCGGCACTATTACCAATGCAAGGATCTCCTAATTACTTAGCCATGGAAAAGAGCAACTCTCCAGAAATGCATTTAAATTTTATTTCTGAGATATGTAGCTTTTTTTTATGATGTTTTCCTTCACAACTGAATATATGGTAAATCAAATACTCAGTGTTGTCCTACTGTTGATGGTTAACTATTTAATTGGTAGTTTATTTCAGTGGTTAGAAGTATTTAAAAAAAAGACATATCCTAGTAGCGCCTAACATTATTAAACATTCGCAGATCACAGTATGCCATAAGAAGTAAATACAAGATAACACCAAAATATGTGAATTAAGCAGGAAGATAAGTCACCTGCAGCATACTTTATTATACTACTTGATTAAATGAGCGTTGCTAGTTACATCCTAGCTTCATTGATATTTGTTTTTTTTTTGTATTCATAACAATATTATAATACTATTAAAAATCCATATTATAAGTTTGTGAAATTTAGCAGGCCATATAAAAAACCATTACTGAGATTCATATGCTTTAAATGATATTATTATCATTTCAAGTTATATTTGTTAAAATATAATAATTATTAGTTTCAGTTATACCATATTTTGACAGACTTTTTACTCTTGCCTTAATAAGCTAAAACAATACTAAAACGTTTCACTAACTACACATCAATACAAAAGTGTACAAAACTTTACAATTGATTTCAGGAGCTTGTTTATCATTATTTCAGTTATAAATACAGTGGAATCTTGATAACTCGAACTTTACTAAGTTGTAATCCTCAGTAAGTTGAAAAAAATTGCCATTTCCTTCTGCTGAACCCCTAAATATGCAATATCTGTATTTATTTAGCCTTTGTAACTCGAATAAAATGTTATTTCCCTGGAAGGTAAAATCTTGTCTGTCTTTTGATGTGTAAATATCAAAAGACAGACTGTAACCCAAAATAGACTCCATAAATCAGTTATTAAAATATAATGACAATTGACTTAGAATTCTCTGAAGTAATAGCAATAAAATTTAAAAGAAATATTTTTGTCACTTTTGTTTTATTCTTCTTCTTCTTATTATTAACTTTATTTTATTGTGCACATGCAATGAATGAATACATTCATTAAAAATTTTAAGTAACACATATGTGTACCTTATGTTTGTTTATTCCTTATTGCTTAAAAGGAACTTTATTTATACTTAGCTGTTACCTACAAACATCACAACATCTAAACGGAAACTAGCAACTTTAACTCTACATGAAAAATTTTACCTTATCAATACATAAAAATAAATATACATATGCAACAATGTACCATATATATGTACCATAATATACATATAAAACTTGTTTTTAAGAATTTTTATATAACTATGCTCCTACAACTTGAAAAATTGCTTAAAAATTGCGCCTTTTTAAGACATGAATCTAAATTAACGAAAAAACATAGACATGAATCTAAATTAACCACAAACAAATTAGACATGGGACGAGTACTCGGTTTGTATTCGGTACTTTGCGGATTCGGCTTTATTTTAGGGTTCGTCCGAGCACTGAGTATTAACGGTCGAATATCGAGTACTCGGCCTTAATTATATCCTAGAGAAAAATAAAGACAAAAAGCCATTTTTTATCATTATTAATATATTAGACACATTAATACATCAAGAACATGAGAAACAGCAGAAATATTGAAAATGTACATAGGAATTCATAATAAAAATTAATATTACTAATATTTACAATTTAAGAGAGGAAGATTGTGTTGCAAAAACACTAGTTGGCTAAGCTTTCCATTGACGTCCGTCGAGTTGAGGGTTGATATTTTTTTTACAGAAAGGTTACATTAATATAAGCACACACGTAAAGTTTCAACATGCGGAAAAGCGTACTTTTTGAGAAAAAAATTATTGAAAATCAATTATTTTTGCAATATTTATGTCAATCCCTATCTCAGATTATATAATATTTTTTTTACAGAAAGGTTACACTATTGTAAACACACACACAAAATTTCAACATGCGGAAACGCGTACTTTTTGAGAAAAAAATTGTTGAAAATCAATTATTTTTATAATATTTACGTCAATCCTTACCACAGATTACATCGAATTCTCGCCATTGAACATTCGTTTTCCGTACAGTTAAAATGTCATACGTTCGGTAGCATTTTATTGTACATTTTACGTAAATAATTATATTTTGTACTCATTTAAATAGTTTTCATGCATACACATATATTTAACAGTTTGTATTTAAATTACAAAATTATTATCATTATGAGCTATTAAAATTAAAATGTGTAGTGTTTACCGTTTTTTACCGACTTGTGGGACGTGCCGTAAAACTGACGATTTCTAAGAATTAATTAAAGCAATATGTGTATAAAATTGTATAAAACATGTGTATAAAACAGTGCCCACCTATTAGGGCAGATAACAAATAAAATAGGTTAGGTTCAACTTATGTCAAGGAACCGAATTAATAGACCCCGACTCCACGTGGTACGAGTTTGTCCTACCCCTAGAGTGGTTTTATAGAGCCGGAGGCGCGTAGGGAGAGCAGCCTCCGCATGCTGTAACAAATCGTAGGCATCGGACGAGCTGGAGTGGCTGAGGCTGGTCGCCGAAGGCGACCAACAAGCCGAAGCTGCGGAGGCGAGGCTGGATGCCTGCGATTTGTTACGCAAAGGCGTAGAGGCTGCTCTTCCCGCAGCGCCGGAGACATTGCGGTATCAAAATAGATACAGAAATCCCTCTGAATGAGTCCCTCTATTTATTTTTGGTGAAGGGGTTCCCTCTTCCTTAGGGGGTACCCCCTTCCCCCCAAGAGGTCCCCATGGTTTTTTACACTTAATATTTATCCATAAAAAATAAAATTTCCTCAGAATTAAAATTCAAAAAACTCAAAAAGGGGGGGGCTCCGCAACTTTTCCTTTAAAGGGGGAGTAGTAAACCTCCCCCCTCCCTCCCCCACCCCCCTCCCACCTCAAATTCGACGGACGTCAATGGAAAGTCGTACCGTATTTACTCTTATCTTTTCATTCCTGACTCTGTGTAAGGAAATACCTGTGTGTCGCCCGCTACCGCTTTTTTTTTAAAGCCGAGTATTCGGCCCAATCTAGGCTAAGTACTCGGCAAATCACTACTCGTTCCATGTCTAGTCGGATTTTTTGTAATTAAATCCTTTGTATCTCGAAATTCTTGCAGTCGAAAACTCATTAACTCGAAATTTATTATAATATATAAATTAACTTGTAATTCGAGTTATCAAGATTCCACTGTATAATAATATAATCTTTGGTGTTTTCTGTGGATTTACCATGTTGAGATTTTCATTCATTCATTAATAGCTGCCGATCCAAAGTCTACAGCTGAACATAGGTCTCTTGCCTTGCCTTATAAGGTGGACACCTGCCAGTTGCCACATTTGGTAACATATTATGTAAACAGATCAAATAAGTTATTGCTCATAACCATAGAAATGTGTAAATACACTAGAATATGAATGGAATCGGAATAATAATTATGACTTAAAGAAGAACTAACCTGATTGAACACTATGTGTAATCCAAAAAAAAATTAGAAATGATAAAACAATTACGATAATTAGTATTGCTGTCACACTTATTCTTATATAAATTAAAGATAAAATATTAAATATTATTGCCAATATTAGAGATTTTTTGTGCCAGTGCGATTTACTTTCTTTATTTTTAAAAGAAATCGTAAAACTCATTGAATTGGGTGTACTATACCGACTTTTAATTTTAAGTGATAAATTGACACCATTCACATTTTCGCAATCAAAAATCTTTTCTATTTCGGTCATTTTATACTAGTTATTTACTAACGTTATTCAATAACAAAATATTTTGATTCACCATTATGATTTCAAAATTCAATGACATTTGGGTCTGACAGCTGACTGCTGATAGAATACAGCTTATTGATTAGGTCGTTTTTGCACTTTGCAAGAACCGTAGTCAGAGAAACCTATAGACAAATTGACGCCTTCTTTCGCTTTCGTACACGAAAAAGATAGATTTATGCATACGTCTTGCATAGAAATGAGATAGAGCGGTGTGATTGTTTGTCCCTTTCTCCGTGCCGGTTTTTTTTGTTTAGCAAACTCTACAGTTTGCTAAACAACTTTGAGAGCGTAGCGATTTAAGGAGTTTACAAGTTGGTTTAAGTGAGAAAAAAGTGTTTTGTGAGCTTAAGATTGGTGAATCTTGTTCAGTTCAGTTCTTAGAACAATTAAAATTTTTATCTAAACGTGTTTAAAAGTCATAAAGATTATTCTATAACCTAAAAATTCGTTATCGTTCTTTCTCACTCGAGGCCACGCCGATCATCAGTCTATAGGTTTCTCTGTCTACGGCAAGAACAGTAATTTTACCTTTAGGCACGTTAGACACTTTTAGGATGGGACGCTCAGATAACATAAACTGATGAAAGTAATGTTGAAAATTCAACTGATAAAATTTTATGAAATTGATATGTGCTTTTAAATATGTTTGTAAGAGGATATAATATATACATCATAATCGTTCTTTTCTATGTAAAACAGCGTAATAAATGAAAATTTTATTAATATGTTAATACGTTGATAAAAATAATTTCTAATAAAAAATATTTCCTAAAAAGTCTTAACAGCACCAAAATAATGTTTAAAATTTGTGAAGCTAAGAAATGTTTAATTCTGACGTATTTTTTTTTTGATCCAATACCAAAAGACTATCACTTTATCTACTATATTTTTAATATTAGTGCGGGTGTAGCTCCTTGATCAAAATAAAGTGCTTTCTTATGAGCTTATGACACATAAAGAACTTTTTCAGTTTGCAGCTCTACCGAACTGAGCTGCTTCAATCTTGTACAATTTATATTTTTCACCCACTTGAGTCTTATATCAGACTTTGTAAAACGATGTAATATAATAATATTGCGTTTGCTTTCGCAAAGCGGAACACAACAAGCAAATGTTCATCATTATAAAGAGTAATTTAAATTAATTCTATCCTCCATCTACCAGTACACTTCATCATGATCACAATTTTGAGAGTGAGGAGGAGAGACGAAGTGCAGACAAGAGAATCCAGAGATCTATAACTTTGACTTCGACATACTTATAATTCATAATTGTTCATTCACTGTGGTGACCTGACTAGTGTGGAGTGTAGTGTTACCTAGTCTAGCCGAATCCAAGTCGCCAAAATTTGACGCAGAATAAAAATTGTAGTTCTTAAAAAGTCACCCAATTTTGTAATTAATATTTTAAGAAAATGCCTTAATTTGAGCTCATGTAGCCTTTAGTTAGTAGTTATATGTAATAAGGATTGTAAGCGTAAAAGAAGACTACAATGGAATAAAAGAATTACAATCGTCATTTTATCACTGACTGACCTATAGATCAAAACTCTAACGCAGTTCCAGATGACCTATAAAGTTCAAATTTGGCATGCATAATAGGTAATTGGGTGAATACAAAGGAATAAATCAGAAACCGATAAATTTTTATCATCAATTCATTGATTCTATTAAGAACATATACACAGCGCGCGGTACGCCGCCGGAGGAGCAGTGTGGGAGCGGTGCGATAAAACCTTGACGCGAACGTGTCCGAGGTCCGAGCGAGTGGCAGGTGGCACTGGCAGCAGCGCTCATAAACGCGAGCGCCGTTTTGCTGTCCGGTTGTCTCTCGTTATCTGACCTATGAGGTGGCAATTTATGCTACGAAATTAATAGGTTTTCTTTAAAAATACTTACATATTTGTGGTTAAATTATTACAATTCTTTTAGTAAGTACGCACCGCGTGTCTAGATGGTATACGAAATAGTTTAATATATATATATATATATATATATATATATATATATATATATATATATATATATATATATATATATATATATATATATATATATATAGGTATGTATACCTAACTCTGAATGAGTGAGAATGAGACTTTATTGGTATGGTAACAAATTTTCTTGAGAATTCAATAGATAACAGGTAATTCGTTATTTAATTGTCTTAAATAATTAACCTTTTATTACGTCTATTGTACAATGCATCGTACAATAGAATTACGGGTGGGTGACACACTTACCTTACACCGATTTATTTCAATGCCTCCCGATGGAAGCTGCCTATTCCATGCGATTGCCGTTTCAGATATTAAGTAATGTATATGTTCACATGGAATAATTCTCTATTTGCTTAGCGTATGTTATTACTATCCACAAATCACAAGGCCTTATCCTTGACAGTGCTCTTCTCGACATAGGCTCCTCTATATTTAGTAGAGGACAGGCTTACGTTGGACTCTCTTGAGCTAAAACCTTAGATGGATTACATCTTATCAATTTAGATCCAAGTCAAATAAAGTCACAAGAGAGCTCTATTGTAGAGTACAACCGTTTGCACACGTTATACCGCCCCGAGTTGGCCAAATTGAGTATAAACAGTGGTCAGACAAGATCTGACTTTGCTAGTTCATATACGAATTATATTATAGCCTTCTCAAGTTCTAAACCTGTTACTTGTCGGTTCTTATTTTATTATTCCGAAAATTTGGCTTGCTGGTAAAAGCTAGCCGTCGAACATGATAATTCGTATATGAGGACTAGCCAAGTCAGACCTTAGGCTACAATATATTATCCTGAGTTATAAGAAGAAACGATATTTTATGTTGTTATAAATAAATTTCAGGGCTGACCATTGAACTTGGCACCCATTTAGATCTCACTTCTTTTGTCGTTGAAGTCAATAACCAAGGCATTTATCTCTCATTTCACATTTATGTTTTTGATGCGATTTTCTAATAAAACGTTCCTTTATAATATCCCTTACAATCACCTTCCTTTTTAATTAAAATTACAATTTTGGTAGCTCTGATTAATTTAGAGCTAGCCTAAATAGCTAAAAATCGCTTAACTTGTCAACACTTTCGGATGCAGGCATTGCATTGTGTACCCTACACTAAAAACAATTCATTAAGATCATTCGTGATTCAGTCGGTTTTCGACTGATTCACAATTCACACCAATCACGAGTTAAAAAGTTTCTGTTAATTGTTTGCTTGTACCGGAACATTCAAAAACAGATGAATGAACCATCAATACTTATAAGTGTACCAGCTTAACAAACGAATCTTTCACGATTGACAATGCAATGTCTACTCATCACTTCCACACGAAACGCCAGCGCGAGCGGACGTTGTCAATCGGCCGTCTCGACTCATTGTTTTACTGGTGCTCCCTTAAAGTACATACACGTGTGGAAAAAACACTGTTCATAATGGTAAACATTTTTCTCCAATATTCATGGCTCAAAAATACAACTTTCTGATCTATTTTTTTTTTTTTTTGAAAATAAAATAAAATTTTATATATAATCTCTCCCGAGATTATTGAGATTTTATACATTTTATATATAAATCCAATAAAAGGCTTCAACTTATCCACGCTAGCACGTTTTTATTTATTTATTTCGGAAACTTTTGAAGTTATTCAGTTTTGTGTACTAAACTGACATTGTTGAACCTTTTTACCGTTCCTTTAGCACTTCCAATTGCAGTATTATAGTCGCACTGAATTCATGTATCGAAGGTCCTCAAGTAAAATATACAACACTAGTTAACACACACACTGACAAATCATAACTTGTCACACGTTTTCGGGCTATCAGGTCGTCTATACACACACACACACACACACTCTCTCTCTCTCACACAGAATACCAGCGTAAAATAGCAGCTAAAGGCTGCTGTGTTTCGTATGGTGAGTGTAAAGAACCGGAGACTCGTTTTACTGGAAAAGAGTGATTCCATCTTAGTCCTCTCGGGTCACAACGCATCTGCTTTTTGATTCATAATCTAGGATAGATGTAGGTGGTTATAGGCCACAGCAACCACTTACCATCAGACGGACTGTGTGCTCGTTTGGCACCCTTATCCTATAAAAACAATTCTAAGTCTACGATTTCAACAAATTCTGACTTATCTTTTTAGTCGTTCAAAAAAGAGACTTCGACTTGACTTCTTTTAAATTCTAATTTGGCTTTATTGTGTTTTTGTATGAATGCTGCGCGACGTATTCACCAATTTTGAATCGACTGTGATGATTCTTTTTATATTAAATATTTGGAAAAAAACGATCGTAATTTGCTAAATTTTATTCTGGTTGTTACTTGATAGTTTTGTGAACCAGATAAATGGATGTGTGTAATTTAGAACAGTATAGTAATAGTGGTATAGTAAGAATATCCACTACCCCATGTCATCCCGTGGGTATGGTACTTACCACACCTGCGCCGGATATGGCGACAGAAAGAAACTGATGCAGGAGATGGACAGTAGCTTCTCTCTGATAATAACCTAAAATAATAAAAAACTGCGGTTGCCAACCCGCCCGCCAAGTGTGGAAACTAGGGAAAAATCTCCACTAAGAGATAATCTATGGGTGAGGCATATGTTTTATCGCTCGAATTTAGCTTTTCTTAAAATTTAAGCAAAATATAAGCTATAAACTATGTAAGTGCCACTGCTGGGTACTAGCCTCCTCTTATTTCTGGGAGGGTATTTTTAGTACAAGGGAATATCAGCCGTGCTGCACCAATGTATGTTGGCGAACTTAAAGTATTCCTTTTTTTTCTAATTTCTCATACGTGTAGGTTTCCTCACAATGTTTTCCTTTACCGCTGATTTTGAAATTGAAATTAACAATATGTTTGGTGATGGCGGGATCAAACCCGAATTGCTCATGTAATGTGAAATTTACTGCAAGCGGTTTGATCTTGAGCTACTAGGACTCTTAATTTTTTAAGCTATTGCATAGCTTCTATCGCGGGCCTTGAGCGCGGGGACGGAATCCAGAAATTCCGTAACGAAAAAACCTCACGCTCTCCACTCCGACGGGCACGGAGGTGTGGCTTGAAGGCCGTGCATTGTCTAACGTCGTTTCTTTTCGGCAGTCTTCGACACGGTGTTTGTGTGCGTGCAACTAGACGTATCGTACGACTCTACGAAGCTCGCACGAATCGAGACGAGCTGCTCCGAAATCGGACGAATACATAAGCAGCTGTTTATGAGAAAGTATATAGGTGTATAGGTATTTATGTACAACAGTGAATAGCTGTACTTGTAAAATTTGTGTATAAAGTGTTTTGAATATGAATGAACAAAGTGCATTTATTATTTATTTATTTAATTAACAGAAAAAAAATTGTTTTCCTATCGGTCACCACGCTCAAAAAGTGTAACTTGAATTAATATCAAAGAAAAAGAAAAAATACTGCATAAATAAAATAAATAAATAATTATAATTGCATAAGTTGATACAAAACGCTATGCAATAGCTTTACCGCGGCAGTCCCCGAGTGCCACACGTCTTTTTTTTATTTGAGAATTATAAACTGTTTCATGCAAAATAAAATAGTACAGGGAAATTCATGGATACAGGTATAGTAGTACGAGTAGACAGAGGCCTTTTCAAGTTTTCAACAAGATGTCGGCTATTAGCAACTAAGCTACCACGGTTCTATTTACATTCAGTAACAATTTTTTCCACGTACATCATATTTGATAATACATCCCACAGCTGGGAAGGAACTATTACGAAACGCAATATTAGTTGTTAGCATGTATGATGGTGACATTATTTTATGCATACCCAAACACGGAATTTGAATTAAATTTAAATCCAAAAGGATTTGTATTTTCGATTCAGACATTTTTGCATCGCTATCAAACTAGATACGTCCATTTTTCCGTGGATAAAAAGTAGCCTAAGTCACTCTCCCACCCATAAACTCTCTCTATACAAAAACCTCAGGACATAGAGCATCACGGTCCACCCGCGGACCGGAGGGGAGTAGCTATACGCAGACGTTCCCCTCAGTCAAAGTACAAGTCCACGCAGTCCTGTACGTACAATAAAACTAGTTGCAGCCGCACTCCTCACTAGACTAAATGTAGTTGCGCGGCTGATTCAATGTCTTAAAAATTGCCGAATTGTTCAGTTTTTCGCTGCAAAAAGAGATCTGCCACGTCAAATTTACAAAAAGATGGTATTACCTTTCGTATATAAATAATTTTTTATCACATTTAATACTATTCACTTCTTTTCAAACTTAGAAATTACAATAACAAATAACGCTCGTGTTGTTTCGGATTTGTTTACAAACACCCGCTGCTAGGCCACTTACAGTATGCGGATCGGTCCAGCGACCGATCAGAGTTTATATCCAAGTTGTAACTATCACAGAGCGATAGTGTTATAATGTGTATATATGTGTGTGTGAAATTGTTAGGATATTATTTTTCCTAATGTGTGAGTTTCTTAGTGACAGACGATGGTTTTAATGTGCACAGATTCCCCCTGCAAAAAATGACAGACAGTTCTTTATAGAAAAAAAAACGCTATGGCTACATTCCTCTGATGCGACGGTGGCCGTATTCACAGAATATAGCTCTCTACCGAGAGCCCGAGTAACTATTATGTATGTAACTACTCTAGGGTTGCTATATGTTAACCATTCAACCGAACGTTTCCATAACAACAGTGGATACAAATAAAGAACAATACCAATATAAATGTCAAGAGAGTGTATTAAATAATCTTTTTAACTTCGCATTTTCAATTTAACAGTGCAGTCGATCGATTATAAACTTTTAATACAACAATTTTGATCATGAACGACCCAGATAACAATGCTTGGGTATTTGATTCCCTGGTTGGATTTCTTCATGGACCTGTGTGGAACGTACCATTACAGACATTTATGGAAGAAAAGTCTTTACGTATGTTCTTTAAGTTCTTGTCAAAGACTTTACTTCGATTCTAAATATCATATCTAGAGTACAATAAATCAAGAATGTGTTTTCAATAATAATAAACTAGGATACGGTTATTTTTTTAGCGTTTGAGCCGACAGATACGGGGGAAGTCCTTGACAGACCAGAATATAAGAAAATCCACGATGAGTATCGGGATTTGGTAAATAATAGTTTTCTATATGAAATAATTCTTAAATTGTATAATAAATTAGTATCATAAGTTTTCTTTTAATCTTTACTTTGAATATTTGTGATCTTTGCAGGTGGATGTTATGCTGGGATCGTTTATGGACGACATAGGCATCACCGCCGACCAATTCGAAGCAGCCTGCCACTTATCCGCGAATGACCTAGCAGAACTACCCGCATACTTTCATAAGCGATTGTTTGAACAAATCTGGGCCGCAAATGACTACGATATGTTCGTTAAAATGATGACGCACAAGAATGTTGAGCTTCAGTTACAGGTAGATACTAAAACTAAAGCTAGAAACCCTCCTTATTTGCAATTGATCCGAGATATTGGAAAGCATTTCCTGCTCTATTTCCGCGTCAATATATTATAATAATTTAAGTTTATTCTATCTCTTAATTAGGCCTTGGAGCTTATAGAAAGGCGTTATGGAGTTATGCCTAATCTATTTACTTCGGATTCTGAAAAATTGGATACGGCACGTAGTGAAGGAGAAGAAGATTGGCAGGACCATGACGATGTAATGACAGAAATAAAAAAGTAAGACGTATAATTTGTAACTGGTTTTAAAACAGCATATTTGAAGTTTTGGTGGGAACTTGATTACCGTCGGATTGTAATGCGTGGTTTTATCTTTCTATCTATTATACCAAAATTCAGTCTGAAGGACATTTACTTGACACTGACATAAGAACCACCACACAAACAAAAAATGTGTGTGTCTATGTATCTGTGTGTCTGTTTGTGGAATCGTAGCTCCTAAACGGATGAATCGATTTAATATTTAATATTTTATAAAATTATTATATATAATTATTTAACTATTTACAGAGATAATAGGTTTTTTCAATAAGTAGGTTGGTATATACGTAGTAAAATACAAAAATTATCATAATTTTTAAATAAACTTTTAGACAAAAATACAGATTACATTTATGATGGGTTATGTTTATAATCCATAGACGATACAGATAATAAATCATATGTCTATAATAATATGAGAGTAATTCATCTACAATACAAGCTTTGAAGCAACACTCGTCAACAACGCCCACGTAGCGTTTCCCGCGTGACTTGCTGTCATGTCTTGCTTCCCATGCTCCTGGCCTTCTCAGGTGATAGCCATGGCCAGTAAGGGACTTCTTACTCTTTATCAAACGGAGGCATAATTGCGTCTGTAGAAAATGTGATATTTTTCATTATTTAATTGGATGAACAAACAATGACAAGCTTAGGTATATTAAAAACCACGAGTTCAAGATGCAATTTTTTTTATATTTGACACTAGCACCGTTTACCACCGTTAACCGTGTAGGGGCGGTGTAAGAATATCCACTACCCCATATCGTCCCGTGGGTGTCGTAAGAAGCACAGAGGGAAATCAAAACATGTGATGGGCAGCAGCATCTTTTTTTTTATAGAATAAGGGTGACAAAGTAGCACACAGTCCACCTGATTGTAAGTGGATGCTGTGGCCCATAGACATCTACATCTATCCTAAAATAATGGATCGGCTCGAACAGGGAAGGACTAACTTCTTACAGAATACCTGCGTAAAATAGTAGCTTAATGCTGCTGAGCTTCGTATGATGAGTGTAGAGAACCGGAGACCCTTTTTTACTGGAAAAGAGGCATTTAATCTTAGTCCTCACGGGTGACAACGCGATCTGCATTTTGATTTGTAATCGAGGATAGATGTATATGTCTATGGGCCGCAGCAACCACTTACCATCAGGTGGACTGGGTGCTCGTTTGTAACCCTATCCTATAAAAAAAACATATATAGTTATAATGTCTTCGAGTAAATTTAATGTTATTGCTAAAAATATTTGGATTACAATACTATTTTATTGTTAAAATCGTACAGCTTTCATTTACAAAATTATATTTTAACTGTTATAATAATTTTCCCAGTGTGGATTCTGTTAAATATATCCATAACAAAACCTTTTGTCTTTTCGGTTTATGTAAAATATGCAAATAAAGTGCTGTTATCTTTCATTTAATTCATGCAATCAATCCTAAAATAATATTTGACATGTGTCTGTCTAATCAATTTTCCCTAATATTTTTTTTATGAATATCTTCTGTTCCAGACTTCAACTGAAGGAATATGAAAGTTCGGATGAAACGGTTACCGTACCACCGGAACACGTCGTGACTGAGAAAAAAACTCTAATAACGAAATTACAAAGGTTTGAAAAGAAAGAAGAGAATGTTGAAAAGAAAACAGAAGATAAAACCGAAGAAAAGGCAGAGATAGAACTACGTAGTGCCATTACAAAACCAAAATGTATTGATGTGCCGAAACCAACACCTCAAAAATTGGAAGTAAGATCGCATTAAACTGATTTATTCCATACTAACATCATAAATAAATATATTGCGTTTCCAACAAACACGTGGATATGGAGATCGGAGGACAAACATAACAATTATTATCGTAGATTCTGTAGACGAAGATTCGCAGCCCTAACAAAAATTTTTACTTATAGTATATCGCTCTGTAGTTTCGTATAAGTATTTTATAGACATCCAGTGTTACACATTAGCACATTTTCGTTAACATGTTAGTGGATAAACAGAACGGAGATAAAATGTTGTCGATAATTTTAATATCGGTTTGGTCACAACGCTGTCGCAGCAATTTTTATTCAAAATGTATTAACAGATGAATCTTACAAGAAAGAAAATAAGGTTGAATATTATTAGGAAAATTAGATATTTTGTTCATGTTTATTCACGTTCTAAGCGAAAAAGAAAAAATTACGGATAAGTGGATGGCAGAATTTGTCGTATTATTTCTAAATTCACTCAACACAGAACAACAAGGGACTGGCCATAAGTCTACACTCGAAGCTAACCAGTTTGGTACATACAAATCCAAATAAATGTACAGAAGACTGAAGAGTAATCTCACGTACAGTCTTAGGGACTATGTAAGAAATCCTATGATCTCGTCGAAATTTGATCGATATTACAGTCCCTTTGGCGGTGCTAAATTGTCTATCAGTACAAAACCAAAATACGAAACCTGTCTAATGGCAGATACAGAGAGTTATAAGAGAGGTTGACGTTATATCCTCGAAACTTTAGCGCTGCATTGAAAGTCGTTTCCAATCTAGGAGATGGTAAAAATATCAACGGTGAATATGTAATTCACCTTCAATTTGTTTAGGTACAGTCTTTATAGCAGAATCGCTGGAAAACAGCATTATGCTCAATGGTATCCACCATTGGATTGGTGATTGGTGTGAAAATGTACATGGAACTAGACAAACTACCATGTCACACAAATGCCGGTAGGTAGTTTTTGGGGGTGCTACGTTTGAAATTGTTCAAACGTAGCACACACCCAACCTTCACTACCATACGTTAAAGTAGGGACCGACTTCTTCCTAATAACGACGAAAAATATAAAACTGCGGTAGCCAACCCGCTTGCCAAGTGTGGTAACTATAACAAATGTCCCCCTATGAGGCAAACTGTGGGTGAAGCCTGTGTTCAGCAGTGGACTTTAATAGGCTGTAACGGTGACAGATGCCGGTGGTCAACACACATGTATACATACATAAGTATGTATACACTAAGCTGTGGACCCATCACTCCTTCGACCTTTGATAGCAATGGTGATTCAGAATGTATGATTAGATCTTAGGTTATACAAAGCTATAGAGCGCAAATCTCTCATTGCACATAATGCAAAGCATAAGCCGATGTTCTACATAATATTGTACTGATACACATATAAGAAGCAGTTGAATGGTAATGTGCCATGTTTGACGCTTATGTGCTAATGACACTGACCTCTATAACAAGTACGCTGGACTGGCTGTACCCTATAAAATGTTTGTGCCGTTTTGAAGCGCTGCCATTGTTCGTATCGGGCTACAGGGAACTAAAATTGATATAATATGGCAAATTCTGTTGTGTTGTTTGAATCGTATCTCTGTATTTTAAATTTAAAAAAAACAGAAGAGAATTTTGTTATATAATAAAAATTATTTTTAGTAATAATGAGAATGTGCGTAATTTGTAAAACACGTTACCAAAAGGAAAGTGAGATAACATTCCACAAGTAAGCGAATTTACAGCTAATAAGATTAAAAAAATAAACGCTTTGATAATATAGGTACCTAAAAATTTATAACTAATCTTAATATCGTAATTACTTACATGTTTCGCTTTTGATTACTGGGTTTTGATAAACAATAAAATTCTATTGGTTTGTCGAGTTCCTTGGATATAATACTCATCGATATTCTTTTCTACCCATATTTGTTAACAACCAAAGTCGTCGACAACAGATAATTATCAAATGTTACTGTTGATACTGATTTACAAACTGTAGAGTAACAATACCCGGCATTGGCTACGCCACATTTGTGTTGGAAAATCGCAAACGAAGTTATCTGAGAGAAGACCAAAGAGCAAAATTGTTTGAGGGTTAGTACTCTGGTGTAGTGGTGTAGCATGGTATTTGGTCGAATCCGCCCCTAGTACCAAATTTTTATTACCTCTAGTACTTCTTATTAGCTTGTGGTATAGCTAGTCCATAGATCAGTGGTTAATAAATAATAAATAAATAAATAAAAAGTATTTATTTGCCACACAAAAATACAATGTTAAAATTTAAATAGAAAGCTTAAAAACTAGTTGTGACAAAACAAACGGTCTGTGACTCAGTTGTAACGGGAAACCCATTACTCCTGCTATTCTGCCACAGCCTTTGCACATAATTCATACATGGTCTTAAAAAAATAAAAATAAAAATAAAAATGTAAATAAAACAATTAATAAATTATACTTTCTCAATAAAGTTGAAAAAAAAAGTTGTCTAATTTGAGGGGGTATCAAAGCCATATAGAGCCAGGGACTGTTTTTGAATAAGCCACTTGCGGCATCTTTGTCGGAAGGTAGACGGAAATAGGGTAGATCGGACTGGTGGTGGCAAATCGTTCCAAATTTTAGCAGCGGCAAATTTAAAACACAAATATAGAAAATTGCCAAAATCTATTTTTTTGAACCACCATTGGACATTTAGAAAGGGCTAAAAATGATGATCGGTGAATAAAACACAAAGTAAAAGCAACAAATCTCAAAGCTCAGAGATTAAGCTCGTTATGAATTTAACAGTACACTAGCAAGTAGTACCGGATTCGACCCTGGCATCAATAGAACTATTGATAAATAAATATATATGTTAGAATTGATGAAACATAAATGATTCGCACTCTTTACAGCTTTGGTTATACGTATTTATATCTGCTTGACAGGTAAGTGAAGATGAAGTGAGAGCTCGTCAAGAATATCTTAAACAACAGAGAGACAAGTTATTGGCGCTTAAGAAACAGGTGCGAGCAAAACAGCTAGGAGCTGAAACCTCACCGGGATTCGAGGGTAGGCGTATTTCAGCCCTATTTCATTAAATGTAAAAAGCAAGTGTGATTACATGCATACAAACGAGAATTCGACTCAATATTCTCGGGCATTTTCAATCCATGTGGTTGAAGTGATTAGAAGTTAATTTACTCATATTCGCAAATAAAATAAAATAATGTGCCCTACCCAGTCTGAAGAGCACATCCCAACCCCCCTCCATTGCATGCACTATCCCCGTAGCCACCACTCCCAATACTACCACACTAACACTACCACACTATGGTTCATAAAAGATAGCTTGATCTCTGCGACAGCTGTCAGTAAAAATCACGCTTATGAAGTCCTGAATTTCTTAGTAGTACAGACAGTACCTGTCAATGTCATACTTTATGGGCATGCCGACCTAATTAGTACATACTTCATAAGCGTGATTTTTACTGACAGCTGTCGCAGAGATCAAGCTATCTTTTATAAACTATAGGGACGCCACACCACTTTCGATAATACTATACGTGTTTTGCCTCTACCCGAAGCATCCTCGGGTGTAGTTGTCTCTGCGGTGGCTGAAGACTAAATGAGCGGCGAGCCGAAACAGTTGCTATTTATACAACTCGGTGATCAACGAGCTGTATAAATAGCAGCGTGTGGAGAGCGGAGAGAGTGCTAAGAGTGGTGGTGATGGGATTAGTGGTGACGAAGATTTTGTTAGCCTCCGCAGAATCTACTTCATCTGAGGATTCGTAGTGTATAGGCAAAACACATGTCATAATATCAAGGGTGGTGTGTCAATCCTAGTGTGGTGGTGCTGAAAGGGGTGGCACTGGGAGTGATGATGCTGAAAGTGGTGGTGAAGGGGATAGTGCACCCAACTAATGGAGGATAGGAAGTGGATGCTCTTCAGACTGAGCAGGTTACATCATTGTACTTTATTACGCGGAAATGAGCAAATTAATTTCTAACATCTTCAATGTTATCGAAAAAGTTTAAAATTCGACCAAAAACTAACGTGTAACTCTCGCCTTAGCAACGTATGTCATACGGCTAAAATTGTTTTAGGTACGTGTAGTCGTAGGTTGAGAACAACTAGGGCTTGCGTCTCAGTATGATCCTATGGCTGTACAGCAGCATAGTGAGGCCGATTATCACCTACGCCTCCATTGTCTGGTGTAATAAGGCCAAGCAAAAGACGACTGCGGACAGACTAAATAGTCTACAAAGGACTGCCTGCTTAATGGCAACTGGAGCGATGCCATCATAGCCTGGAGAAGCTCTTAATGCACTTCTGAGCCTAACACCCAATTACTTTTATTTAGACCAGGAGGCGAGGGCTAGTTTGTACAGGATTCGGTCTGCGCTTGCTTTCCTAAAAATTGAGATCCATGCTCGACTCAATTAAGGAAACACGGGTCGTATGCATGGTCTCAGATATCATGCGTCCACTATACACTGTTAATAAAAAGTACATAGTGGAACTACCCTCCAGAGAAGACTAGCTGAATGGACCAGTTATCTCTAAGGTCAGTGACCCTATATGGTACACCGGTGGGTCAAGAATGGGCTTTGGAATATATGCAGGATGCCCCAAATTCAAACTTAGTATGAATTAGGGTAGATTCACCTCTATATTCCAGGCAGAAATTTTCGTCATATTTCAGTGTGCAGAAATCAATCTGCAACAACACTACACGTCAACCATATAATTTATATAAACTCTGATAGTCAAGCAGCACTGTTAGCGCTGATATCAAACTTAGTGAACTCGAAGCTAGCTGGAGACTGCGTGAACCGTCTAAACCCTTGTAATGTAGCAACAGGATCGTTTTAAGATGGGTTCAGTGCCACGCAGGTATTGTAGGTAATGAACTTACCAATGAGCTCGCACGGGAGGGCATAAAGAGCACACAATTTGGAACCGAGCCATTTTGTGAAACCCCAAAAAGCCTAGCCCGAGTGACCCTTGAAACTCTTTATCACAATAAATCACTTAAGATCTGGTCTGACACACCAGGCTTAAAGTATATTAAAACCTTAATCCGGGTTTTCGATCGTAAATTCGCTTCAGAAGCCCTGGGATTAGGTAAAAATAAACTGCGCATTCTGGCAAGAGCCCTGACTGGACACTGTTGTGTTATAAAGCACATGGCTATCCTGGCACTAAGCAACTCAAGGATGTGCCGGTTTTGTTCCTTAACGGTTGAAACGATCCTCACTGATTATGGACCCTTAATGCGCAAACGAAACACATCTGGGAAACTATCTTCTTCGCTTAGAAGAAGTGAAATTGCTCATTCAAAGAAAAATTCAAAAATCCATTGAAGACATAGAGCTTAGCAGTGAACTATAGCCACAGCAGCGATCACAATAGGTATTTTAGGTCGCCGTGGTACTGGTCTTACTAGACCTGCATAGCTGCTCGCACAAAAAAGCTATGCAGTCAGAATTTATGGATTTACCAAAGGTGTGGTATTGTTTGAATTTTTGTCAAAATTTTTAAACAGTACCGAGCCTTTTCGTCTGCTGTAATAACAGATAGATCCAATTTTTAAGCCAACCCGATTCCGTAGAAAGAAAATATTATTTGTGTACGAAGCCGTACGTAAGACACTAATTGATCCTAACAAATTGTTTAAAATGAACGTTTTCTACCCTGATATTGATACAATTAAAAGTACGTTGGTTTCTTGACTTATCTATCAAAATTCTATGATACGTGTTCATTTTCATACAAAATGAAAATAATTCCTGAAAGGCCAAAATGCCTGTGTTGATTTGCAAATCAGTTGAACAGATGGTCATAATGTGATATCTCTGGTTGTAAATTGGTTCAGAAACTTATAAACTTGAACCCATTATTTAAAGAACAATCAGCAGAGCCACGTAAAGTTCCCAGATTTATTAAAAATATTGATTGGCAGGATATTTTTCCCAAATGTGTAGCACTTCGCATCTTGCTGGCTATACCTGTACTATAACTGTCGCTAAACGGAAACGAATTTTTAGTACATTAAAACATTTGTAATTTTACCTACGTTTCTACAATGTGTCAGGAAATTATCCTGAATTAATAAAAAAAACAAACGCATCAAGCCGGAAAGCTGACCATCAAGGCTTTTTATTAAGTTTGTTGTTGGTAGGTGGTTCTTTCAGCTTTTTTAACACTATCTGCAGAACAACAGTTTATATAAAAATTATCAAACAAGATTATTAACTCTTATTATCGACGGATTCAACTCGGCTGGGCAGCGTTCGGGAAATTACGACATATATTCTCGTCAGGTATACCTCAATCTCTAAAAACTAGATTGTACAACCAGTGCGTGTTGCCAGTGATGACTTACGGATCTGAGACGTGGTCCTTCACTGCTGGCCGTATGAGGACGCTCAAGGTCGCTCAGCGAGCTATGGAGAGGGCTATGCTCGGAGTTTCTCTGCGTGATAGACTCAGAAATGAGGATATCCGCAGTAAAACCAGAGTGAGCGACATAGCCCAACGGATTAGTAGGCTGAAGTGGCAATGGGCCGGCCATATAGCTCGAAGAACCGATAACCGATGGGGAAGAAAGGTTCTTGAGTGGCAGCCTCGTACGGGTAGGCGTAGTGTAGGGCGACCCCCCACTAGATGGAGTGACGACCTGGTAAGATATGCAGGAAGTCGATGGATGCGGGTGGCTCAGGACCGTGCTTTGTGGCATTACTTGGGGGAGGCCTATGTTCAGCAGTGGACTTGTGAAGGGCTGTAATGATGATGATGATTATGAGAAATAATCTGTACAACTAGTCACCGCAGCAAGGCAAGCGTAGTGGCGTTGTCTCGCGCAACAGAGTAGTGCGAGCGGAATGAAGAACACTTCTTTAACGCGAATTAGCAGAACAACTGCTATAGCTGGGACCGATCCTGCACGTCACGTGTCATTTAAAAAATCATTAATAATATCCCTATCATTCATGATGATAGGATCTTTTTAGACAGATATTAAGACATTGATATATACTATACTATATGCACAGGGCGCACGCTGCCACAGTTTCAAGCCACATTGTATTGCAAATGCGAGCGACCTAATTACAAAATTACTCTGTGGACCTAGTGCGGAGTAGAGCAATGTGTGGACAGACCATAGATAAGAGTGTATATACGGAAAGGACAGACGGGACAACATCGCGGCAGCGCGAGGAGCAGTGCAAGGAGCATAGTGTGGCCGAGCCATTACAAATTCTTCGGATAAGATCTATCCTCGATCGCTCCTGGCATTGCTCTATGCTCTCTATCTGTTCGTGAAGTTTCATTATAATTATACGTTCAGCCATTCCGAAGATTCCAATTTGCCAGGACGTACCAACAACAATATAAAAACGGTTATTCGATAATATAGACAGACATTTCAATTTTATTTATATGTACAGATCTAATTACACCAATAATTAATAAAAATGTTAATTCCACAGGAGGGGAGGGGATAAGCAGCACTCAACGACAACAAAGACCTCGTTCAGCTCGAATGGCACAAGCGGCTCTCGCGGGGAAAACGCCTCCGCCACCTCCCGACGCTATATCACTCCGCAAAGCACTTGCCACGAAGTTGAAAGCAGAAGTGGTGGATATTCATAATTAAACGTTTTATTTTCATAAGCTTCGATTGCAATTATTTATTTAAATAATTAACTATATATATATATATATATATATATATATATATATATATATATATATATAAAGTGCATTAGTTACTAGATTTTTTAACCGTCTTCAAATAGAAGTTCTAAATTCGATTGTATATTTTTGTATGTATGTTACGCTATATTATATCTTCGCCAATTGAAAATCCATTTTAATAATTACTTTTTATTAAACATGCTATAGGGTACACTCAACGGTAGTCTCAATTTAGTTTTCATAGAATAAAGTAACGCAAACATTTGTTATTCATTTTTAAAATACAACTTTTTTTAAACTGAATTCCGTTAAGACATTCCGCATTGGGATATGCTCGTGTTTACTTAATTCTCGGTTATAAATAATTTCAGGGTCAAAAAACATAACCAGATAGGTAGGCAGAGACTACTGACTTCACATAGATGCTCATCGGTTAAGGGTACTCTTGGTATTTGACCATCTTCAATATATCGCCAATTTGTTCGTTTAACTTTCATCTAAAGCGAAAGATATTACTATTTATAGGTACATCTAGATAATTATTTGACTAGCAACCCGACCACAGCTTCGCAGTTTTCGGAAGTAGACCTCCAAATACTAGCTAATACAAGCCTAATACAAGATCAGCATATACTGGTTATTGATTAAACGCTTGGTCGATTAAATAAAAAGGTTGAAAATGTAGCACTTCCCATTGCCACTCTTTCATTAATAATGCCGTCACGTGTCGCATGTTCGTAAATAGCAAAGAAAAATGTAAATGGTATATATAATAAAAATAGTAAGTGCGAGGTACTCGTAGGTAAATTATCTGTTTGAAAGACGTTCACATTGTTATAAACTAAATTATTTTAGATGTTGCATATTAACCTTCCTCACATTGAACACTAATGTTCATATAATCAGCAAATTACTAGTCATTGAGTTATATGTACTACGTACTTACTAGAGAAGCTATTCCAAACAAAAAATGTGCGCTTCTCTATGTCTCATACATCTTTTTTTTTGCGCCCAGAAGCAAAGAAAGGTTATCCTCTGGAAAGCGGGGGAGGGAGGTTGGGAATGCTCATAGCATACCACGCAGCCGGCTGCGTGGTTATGTGGGACTTCTGCACACTAAACACCACCTGTAAGACTGGATTTAACCTGGTAAGATCTTTTAGCCGTATCGGAAACGACCCCCCTTGGGGAAAGGGGTGCGCAGATGTATGAGTCGCGCATGCGCAGTTGATATAAGCACGCATTGTGCCTGCGCGGGCAGTTTCTGTCATCATAGATTATTAGAAGTAGGTAGAATTATCAGTATGTAAAAATTATTTATTTAAATTGTTTTGTTAAAACAATTTTTTTAATTGACATTTATTATAATTTTAAATAATATTACATAATTTTATGTCACAACTACAGTCTAATGATATTTTTTTGAATATATTACAAGGTGTAAAAACATACATTTATTATCATTTTTTTTTATTTATAGGATAGGGTGACAAACGAGCACACAGTCCACCTGATGGTAAGTGGTTGCTGTGGCCCATAGACATCTACATCTATCCTCGATTACGAATCAAAATGCAGATGCGTTGTCACCCGTGAGGACTAAGATGGAATGCCCCGTTTCCAGCAAAAAAGGTCTCCGGTTCTCTACACTCACCATACGAAATACAGCAGCATTAAGCTACTATTTCACGCTGGTATTCTGTGAGAGCGTGGTCCTTCCCCGGTCGAGCCGACCCATTCGTGCTACAACTATACTATTAATATAACTGCAGCATGGCTCTACCACGTAGAATATCACAGATCTTTATTACATTTTATTTACACATGTATATATATATATATATATATATATATATATATATATATATATATATGTATGGTATGCAAGATGATATTGTGACCAGGATTAAGAAAGGAATGCTTCGGTGGTTTGGTCATGTAGAAAGAATGAATGGGGAAAGAGTGACAATGCAAATTTATATGGCGGATGTGAACGGCAGAGTCGGGAAGGGACGCCTTGGAAGAAAGAAAGTTTATCGACCAAATTGGCGACATATTGAAAATGGGCCACGTTAGTACCCTTCACCAGGATCGTGCCAAATGGAAGTCCGTAGTCTCTGCCTACCCCTCTGGGTGACAGGCGTGAGTGTTTATATATATATATATATATATATATATATATATATATATATATATATATATATATATATATATATATATATATATATATATATATATATATATATATATGAATGAACAAACTGGTAATTTAATTAAAAAAAATCTCTTTCTAAAACACCTCATAGCCTCATACTCATATATGGAGTGTAGTGGCAAGGATATGCTTTACGGCTTTCTAGCTTATATTTATTATAGTATAATATTTCATTACGAGTGCGGAAAGCCTGTCATTGCAAAGAGTTCCGACAAATGTCTACCCGAGCCGAAGGAGAGGGTTGACAGTCGGAATACTCGTATGTTGCAATGACGGTTCCACACGTGTACTGAACAACTATTTTTAATACAGTTGCGAAGAAAGGAAGCAATTTAATAAAATAATAAAAACACAAAACAACTATTATATTTTGACTGGCCTGCTGGTCTAGTGGTTAGTGACCCTGACTGCTATGCCGGAGGTCGTGGGTTCGATTCCCACCCAGGACAAATGTTTGTGTGATGAGCACGATCATCACACAAACATTTGTCCTGGGGATTTATCTATAATATTTATGTATTTGGAAATATATAAGTATGTTTATCAGTTGTCTAGTACCCATTACACAAGCTCTGCTTAGCTTGGGACTAGATGGCGTTGTGTCATAGTTGTGGAATATTATTATTATTATTATTATATTATAATTCACATATACATTGAAATTGGTACAGTTTTTTATACTAACTGGGGAAGTTTTAGGTTGCATATTTACTGTTTGAGACAAACTATTATTACTTTCGTATGATTGTTCATGTATATTTGTCAAAAGTGTTACACAATGACATTTACTAGTTGATGGAATTGGATCTGATGAATTATCGTTATCAACGAAGGTAGATGGACGAACGTTCTCTTCAGTATTGTCATGTGAAGGAGACGGACTGGACTTTAAATTAATGGATTGTGTTTTTTTTCCCAGTTTCTAGTTTGTTGTTTAATGAATCAGCAATATGGTCTTCTGCAACTTTGTCTGACTTCCAACCTCTTAGCCACTTTAAGGACGTCCAATTGGCTCCTGAATCTGCCAATAATGTAGCAGAGGTCCTCCTGAAGCTGTACCCAGTATAATACTCAGCATCCGGCAGAGCAAGAAACGTAGCTATTTCTTTTGGCATATTACCAAATTTGTTTATCCCGATTGCTTGAGCTGTACACCTCCCTTTTTGATAATTTTGGAAAAAACGGTCGGTTTTTGCTTTTTGGGACCGCTGATTCATATATTTTTGCACTATTCTAATAAAATCTCCTTCAACAACAAAGCTTCTCGGTATCTTATTTTTTGTATTCAGAATCTTGATTAGTACCATTTTTTCCATGGGCTTCAATATTGTTACGAGCTTGAGGTTCGTGACAATAAAAATTGTCGATAGAATTACCTAAATTAACACTTTAATTCACTTTACACTAATTAAAGTTAAAAACACTAGTAATTAATCACACTGATTCACTTCATTCCGCTCCGAAGCTTCGCTTGTGTCGCCAACTCCAATACTTCTGCCCCGATCGCATCTTGCAGCGCCTATATATACAAATTAGCAATGAAGCATCCGGAATATTCAAGTAAATGCGCGCAAAGCGACGAGTGTTCGAGTGTAGATTTTCTAGAAACTTAGATCTTCGGATGGCGCTGTCGGTTTAAAGATTTGTGATGTCATTTTCTGCAAA
The DNA here is from genome assembly GCA_036936625.1 of Parnassius smintheus behrii. Taxonomy (NCBI): domain Eukaryota; kingdom Metazoa; phylum Arthropoda; class Insecta; order Lepidoptera; family Papilionidae; genus Parnassius; species Parnassius smintheus. The sequence continues at coordinate 26,154,942 of JAUPFT010000012.1, forward strand.
GCTCTCCTCGCTCTCGTTCCTGACACTAGATGGCGCTAGTGTCTTCGACTGGAGCGCGTAACACTGCCCCCTCCTAAGACATGCTCGTCCCGAGCATTATCGGCCCCATAATAGCGCACCAGGCGATCCACATGGACGATCTTAGGAGTCCCTCTTGCGCTTTTCTGTAACGGCTCCACAATGTCAAGGGATGTCCTATCCCGTGGTGCACCAACATTGCACAATTTCGACGCTCCTCTACTCCGTGTCTGAGGTCCCCTCACAGCCGCACAACTTGTACATGTACGACACCAATCCTCGACATCGTCACGATAATGGACCCAGTAAAACTGTTCTCGGACCTTTAGTAGAGTTCGTTTACCTCCCAGATGGACTCTTGAACGACCATTATGGCACAGCTGTAGAACATTCGGCACTTTAGCTTTAGGGACAACCATTTGTAAACGACAGCTGTCTCCTCGACCATTGTCCCATTTACGGCACAGGACTCCATCCTGAAGCAGCAAGCTGTCCCATTGGGCCCAATAGCTTTTCGTGGTTGAACTCATCGCTGAGACGTCCCTCCACTTAGGCTTGGTAGCACGGGCCTTCATCCATCCCAGAATCGGCTTGATGTCCGGATCTTCCTGCTGTGCATGTCGTAGGCTGTCCTTCCACCCGTTGCTGAGGTGGTCTGTCCTGAGCTTCCTCACGGATACCAATACCTTACTCTCTTGCCTACTACAATGGTTGCAATCTTCAGGACAAGGTCTTCTTGACAATGCATCTGCGTTGCCGTGAGATTTCCCGCTGCAGTGTCTGATAGTAAAGTCGTATTCCTGCTGGCGTTGACTTCGGGTACGGACACCCTCCGTTTCCTCCTTAGGTAAAATCGGCATGATTTTATCCCACTTCTGACACCAATTGTTACGAGCTTGAGGTTCGTGACAATAAAAATTGCCGATAGAATTACCTAAATTAACACTTTAATTCACTTTACACTAATTAAAGTTAAAAACACTAGTAATTAATCACACTGATTCACTTTATTCCGCTCCGAAGCTTCGCTTGTGTCGCCAACTCCAATACTTCTGCCCCGATCGCATCTTGCAGCGCCTATATATACAAATTAGCAATGAAGCATCCGGAATATTCAAGTAAATGCGCGCAAAGCGACGAGTGTTCGAGTGTAGATTTTCTAGAAACTTAGTTCTTCGGATGGCGCTGTCGTCGTTCCTGACACTAGATGGCGCTAGTGTCTTCGACTGGAGCGCGTAACAATATATTTTAAAGTAATATTGGCTAACTCAAGCGGCAAGCTTCAACAACGCCAAAAATCAGCGCAACCTACAAAAAAGGGATTTGATAAATTTTTTTAAAATAATATATTGACTGCATTTTGCGATTTCGTAAACTGAATACTAAAGAAAAATATAAGTATTTATTAATAAATTACCTTTGTGACTAAATAAAGATCGTCGGGAGCTTCGTTCAAAAACCTTTCCACTTCATTCGAGGTTAATATTTTTGACTTTTAGTTGTAAAACCGTCTGATTGTCGTTTTAAGAAAGCATTTAGTTTTGGGTATTCATTTATATCCACGTTGTTCCTTATTTTCTGCATACTTTTTATCATCGAAATCCTCGACCATAACGTAGAAGATTTTAATTTTGCTGAGAGTTCGGAGAAGTATGCCAACATAACATTTTCTGAAAAACTATTTGCTTTTTTCTCTTCTCTCCAAGCAATAAATTCGTCGTATGTAGATATGTAAGGTGAAACCTTACATCTTTGCCCACATATTTCTGTTTTTATAACTTTTTTCAAAAAGTATCCAATTTATTTTGATGGCCGCTGAAGCTTTAAACGACACTCTATGCAGCAAATAAACTGTCAAAACCAGGTGACATAATTCCTAACAGATGCGAAAAAAAACAAAAACAGACGCGGGCAAACTTATCTTAACTTTCTTACATCTTTGCTCAACCTAAATTTATCAGCAACTTTAAGCTGGCAAAATTGTAAACAGGAAAAATTGTATACCATTACATTTTCAAATAAATAGAAGTCCATTTTAAGTTTTAATGGCTGTGGGCAATGTTATCACCACATTTAGTCACACTTTCATACTAAGAGATTTGAGGCGCTAGGGTTGTGCATCAGACGAAAGGAAAATAATAAACTGATTTTGACGCATTAATGTATATTTTATGTTTAAAATTAAAAACAATAACTAACTGAATAACAACAAAAATAAAGAAAATCAATGTTTAGGTAGTAACATTCTACAAAATTATCTCAGAAATTAACCCTGATAGTTGAGGTAAGGAAAAGTAGACGGGACGATACTTATTCAAATACAATACGAGGCCAGCTTATACTGATTTTGATACCACTGATGTGCGTGGCTCAAATATTCTGCGTAGCAATCCATTTTGTCGGGCATTTTTGTCTGCGATTGTTAATGTCTGTCAATGAAGAGAAAATTCCCTTTTAGACTTTTTTTTTTTGCAAACGAATTGCCACATAAAGTGCACTGCTAAGTTCATTTTATACCCTCTAGCTACTCCAGCGCTGTTGTGGAGAGTTTTTGAACAGTTATTATATATATTTATATAATATTAAATATAATATATTTTTTCAACTATTCTCCTATGGGAATTTGTTCTTCTAACCTCTACATTCCATGACCTCATGACTTTTTTCAATAAAACATCTTACCTACATTCGGTTTTGTCATAGAACATCTTCATGTTTTAGTCTATGATTGTAGGTGGCGTGGCGTGGCATTTAAATTAAGAAATATTGTTTTCTATTGTGGTATTACGATATTATTACCTATTTTTTCACTTGTACCACGAATAAATTTAGCAACTTGACTACTGAATTGTCGTTTACATTCAAGTTCAAACTTCGATTTGAATTCTCGTATTTTAGCGCCACTCCACATTGCATGAATATCGAAACCACACTAATTATTATTATTAAATCTTGGATAAAAGTAAGGTGTATGCATGGAGTATCTCCATAGGTGTACGGATTGCAGTACAGTACAGTTCAGTTGAACATAGTGAGTGTTCGGAATGCAAAATCTAGTGCGTAGTACATATACATCGATATTACTAGTACATTCCATAACATATCGGTGTATTCTTCTACCAATTAATATCAAAGGATTCAATTAGTTTTCTCACAATACTTAACACTACAGTAGAAGCTGCCTTAACGCAGGCGCGTAACGGGCTAAGTGATACAGGCTCGCACGCGGACATTTGATGAGGTGCATTCTGATTTAAAACGCACGCGGAATTAATTTTTTTCTGACAATTTAATCGGTAGGCTAATTTCACGAAGGTCGATTCCGAGGAGTACAAAGTATTATGAACATTAGCGACGTTGTCATCATCATCATCATTACAGCCCTCCACAAGTCCACAGCTAGACATAGGCCTCCCCCAAGGTATGCCACAAATCACGGTCCTGAGCCACCTGCAACCATAGACTTCCTGCATGTCTTACCAGGTCGTCACTCCATCTAGTGGGGGGTCGCCCTGCACTTCGCTTACTAATCCGTTGGGCTAAGTCGGTCATTTTGGTTCTACTGCGGATATCCTCATTTATAGGCTTATCACGCAGAGAAACCCCGAGCGTAGCTCTCTCCATAGCTCGCTGAGCGACTTTGAGCGTCCTCATACTACCAGCAGTGAAGGACCACGTCTCAGTTCCATATGTCATCACTAGCAACACTCACTGGTTGTATAGTCTCATTTTCAGGTTTTGAGATATAGCTGACGAGATGTGACGTAACTTCCCGATCGCTGCCCAGCCGAGTTGAAGCCGTCGATTGACCTCTCGATCGAAGTTGGACTTAACTAGTTGGACTATTTGTCCCAGGTAAACGTACCTACTCGTCAACAACTTCGAGCTTAGCGCTCCCAACAACTACCGGCATAGGTGTGACATGGACATTAAACATGATGTTTGTTTTGTCCATGTTCATCTTAAGACGTTGGGAGACACTATTGAGATCATTGAGCATAGTGCTTAGGTCCTCCAGCGATTCTGCCATAAGGACTATATCGACGACAAATCGAAGGTGAGTGATGTACTCGCCATTGATGTTAATACCGTATCCTTTCCATTCCAGTAGCTTGAAAACATCTTCCAATACAGCGGTGAAGACTTTCGGGGATATAACGTCACCTGAGAGTGAAGGGATAGAGAGTGCACCTGTGCTTTCGCATACACTTGGGCACCATAATCCTATCCTGCGCCGTTGACTAGCCTCCGTTGAGGCAGGCCGCCGTGGCCTAAATTCGGTCTTAAGGACTATTGACTTTTTTTATTAACACTTCAGCACTTCGATATACCGACAGTCCACTTGGCACCACTGAAGGGATTGTAGCATCGCCCAAATTTCGACGGAATCAAGGCTTTCTCATAGTCCACATACGCCAGGCAAAGTGGCAGATTGTACTCTTCGGTCTTCTCTACAATCTGCCGCAGGGTATGTATGTGGTCTATGGTGCTAGTCTTGTCGGAAACCGGCTAGTTCGAGAGGCTAGAAGTCATAGTCTGCGTGTGTGACGATTCGTAATGACTCGAGAACAACACGTAGACGCGGCTCAGAAGGGATATCGGTCTGTAGTTTTTCAAGAGGGCGTTGTCACCTTTCTTGAAGAACAAGAACACCGCACTTCTGCTCCACGCCTCGGGAGTAGTGCCACCATGGAGGACGTAATTAAAGAGGCTCTGAAGGACTTCAAGTACCGGTTTACCACCTGCTTTCAGAAGCTCCGCTGTAATTCCATCCTCGCCCGGGGACTTGCTGTTTTTAAGGTGCTGGAGAGCCATTATAATCTCGCTCAGACTGACGTCCGCGATATCATCGGAATAGTGCCGAATAAGTCTTGCTCTTGGATTGCAACTCGCACTTGCATGTGGCTCCGACGATGACGTGTACAGCTGCCCATATAACCTCTCAATCTCACTCAAAATCTCACGTGTCCCGGAAACGATACTGCCACACTCGGTCATTTACTTCAACAGTTGGCTCTTTCTGACAGACAAATCCCTGGCAAAGACTTTGGAGAGTTGGTCCCGCTCGATCGCTTCTTCAATACGAGTTGTACTGAAGTTGCGTAAGTCCCGCCGCATGTATTTGGAGATCTGTCTGTTCAGTTGCCTGTATGCTGCCAAATCTGCTGAAGACTGCAGCTTCATTTCCCGTCTAACAGCCATGAGATTTTTTTTTATAGAAGAGGGGGCAAACGAGCATGCGGCTCACCTGATGTTAAGTGACTACCCCCGCCCATGATCAACCGCAACACCAGGAGAATTGCGGGTGCGTTGCCGGCCCTTTAGAAAGGAGTAAGCTCTTTTCTTGAAGGTCCCCAGGTCGTATCGGTCCGGAAAAATCGCCGGTGGTAAACCATTCCACAGAGAGGTTGTACGTGGAAGAAAACTCCTTGTGAAACGTACAGTGGTGGACCGCCAAGCATCCAGATGGTGTGGATGGTATCGAGACGTTTGCCGTGTAGTACGTTCACGAAATTTGGCGGCTGGGATTAATCCGAACAATTCCTCAGAGCACTCCCCGTGATAGATACGATAAAATACGCAAAGAGATGCAACATTTCTTCGCAGCGCCAGTGAATCGAGCCGATCGGAAAGCACTCGGTCGTCGACGATTCGAGCCGCTCTGCGCTGGATGCGGTCAAGTGGAAGGAGCTGGTACTGGGGAGCCCCAGCCCAGAGATGGGAACAGTATTCCATGTGTGGCCGAACCTGCGCCTTGTAAAGTTGCAGGCGGTGTGCCGGCATGAAATACTGTCCCACTCTGCTGAGCACGCCAAGCTTTTTAGAGGCCAATTTGGCCTTCCCTTCCAAGTGACCACGAAACTGCACATCACTCGATATGTCGACGCCGAGGATTCCGATACTGGCTGAGGCAACAAGGGGAGTGCCTTGAAACTGAGGGGATACGACAAAGGGGTTCTTTTTAGCGGTTAACGCGCAAACTTGTGTCTTCTGGGGGTTAAACTGGACTAGATTTAGTCGTCCCCAATCCGAGACTCTGTTCAGCAAAGACTCGACTTCAGACACAAGTTTGTCCCGGCACTCGGAGACGTTTTCCCGAGAAATATTGGCTCGGCCGGTGTAAAGAGCATCACCAGTGCTGTCATCTGCATAGCAATGAATGTTACGGGTATCCAACAGATTAAGAGTGTGATCGGAAAGTTTTTGTGTTCTTCTGCGGCGGCTCTTGCAGAACTTAGCTCCGACAGTTTCCACGGGCTTGTCATTCATATCGTCCACTGTATTGCAATCTTCTAGGCACAGAAAACGAGACGAGACCTCTCCAGCTTAACGTTTAAGTTCAGTGTGCCTCAAACCATTCGGTGATCGCTGCCAGTTTTCACCCTCGCGATCACTGAGACATCACTGAACAGTTGGTGTCTGGTCGTCATAATGAAGTCAATCTCATTTTTTGTCAAACCGTCGCGGCTCGACCAAGTCCACTTCCTGTGGGGCCGCTTCTGGAAGAAAGAGTTCATCATAAAGAGTCCCTCTTTCTCCATAAAGTCGGTCAGCTGCTGGCCCCTTGGGTTTCGTTGCCCCATTCCAAATTTCCCTAACTTCAGCTCACCGCTTCCTCTTGTGCCTAGTTTCACGTTGAAGTTACCCATCAACACCGTATAGTGGGTTCTGGAGGAATGCATGGCTCTAGAGATATCCTCATACATTTCCTCCACCTCCTCATCGTGATGTGCAGAGATTAGTGCGTAAACCTGCATGACTTTAGCGAATACCGTTTGGTGATTCTGAGTATCAGGTACGCAACCCTCGTCGACACACTCAATCTTTACAACTTTGTTGACGAGGGACGATGATAAATCCGACACCTCCTTGGGACAGATGGTCGCCCTCCCGGTGATAGAACAAGTTGCCGGATTCCAGGATTACCGTGTCCACCCCCTCTCTTCGGACTTCGAATAATCCTATTATACGCCAGCGCACTTATCTACCTCTTCTTCCGGCTCCAGTATCTTTGCGCCAATCCTCAGGGTGCGTGCGTTATACGTTACCAGGTCGAGTCGTCGTAGGTGGCAACCGAACCTCCACGGGAGATTCTTAGCACCCCCCGCCCCGCCGTTACCGTGGTCACCACCGTAGCCAGGAATAGCGGGGCCGCCGGGGACTGAGGGTCGTTTTTTTGTGTCGTTCCTCATGGGGGGATGTTTGCTATAGTTTCCGAGTGGGTTAGCAACCGCATTTTTTCATTGTATAGTTGTTAAGAAGATACTGCCCATCTCCTGCCTGTCTCCCTCTGTCGCTTCTTACGATACCCACGGGAAGATATGGGGGTAGCGAATATTCTCAGCCGCCACTACACGGCAGCGGCGTTGTAACTAGGTTTAAACTAGCATGTTTGCTATCAGAGAGTGATCCTTCTGTTCTTGAACTATTATATATTCTGTGGTTTTTGCAAGACTAACGGACAAATGATTTTTGTATATAAGGAGAATCGGAATGCAGATGTGTTGTCACTCTTAAGGGCTAATATAGAAAGCGTCGTTGTGTAAAAAGGGGCTCCGGTTCTCTAATCATCATTAGACAACAGCATTAAGCTGCTGTTTGACGCTGGTATTCTGTGAGAGCGTGGTCCTACCCCGGTCGAGCCGACCCATTCGGGCTACAACCATAATATAGCTGCAGCGTGGGCTCTACCACGTAAAGATTAAAATAATGATAACAAATAATAATGAAACATTGAAGAACAAATTATTTTTAACATCTTTCACTGCAGCGCTTTCTCACCAATGGCTGCTTCAATCATCAATATGTTTTGAACACAAATATTTTATTTTCTTATCAGTTTGGGGTAAATTGAAAAACAAGATTCTCGTATTACCTTATATTTATATTGCTTACTTAACTAGTGACATAATAATAGCATTATAGTAAGCTTATTTATATTACACAACTTTCCAATAGGTAAATCTATTTTAAATTTTATTTTGTGTATAAATTAGTTTAAGATGGTCATCCACCTAGATAGATAAAAAATAGTCATTGTTACAGTCTACTTCCATCTAGAACTTCGTATTTTAAACGGGGAAGTTATTTCAAGGAATATAAGATTTATTTTAAATCTAATTGACAGCTATACGCTATTATACACGTGGATATTTGCAGACTTCAAAATAAAGTTATTACATAAAACGTTATATATTTACAATTCTCTGACAAACCATTCCACGTATGTAATAATTTCGCCTCGCATTAACTGTGCATCTCTTTATCTTCATGAACGCCTGTTTCAAAAATTAATTTAAGAGCAAATAAAAAAATAATTTAAATAAATTGAATACTTATAGAACATGGATCGTCATCAACAGGAATAAACCATGTATTTTATTCATTTTAAGATTGCACAAAAAATAAATTTGCGTCCGTTTTATAATTGTTTTTATACACAAACTTATATAAATTTACATATAATACGTGCAACCTTCGTAACGATTGTTTATATGTAGAAAATTTAACGACTTCAGCAAAATATATTTATAATTTACAACAATAATCGCGATTCCTGTTTAAGAATTTGAACGACGTATGTGTGACGATCATTATAAGAAAATTTTGGTATTTAACATTCGTATTATTACAGAGATCAATAATTGTGTTGTCAAGTATATATAAAATTGATATGTATTCCTAGAGTAGACACAGAGATAGATAACCAAGAATCATATTGATTAGGTGTGAGACGTGAGTACAGAAAAGAATATGAACTATTTAAAGTCCCCATTCACAACCATTAAAAAATATAATCACAGAAACACTAAATTTTTCTGGCAAATTACAAAATTACTAATCAAAAGGGGGCGGAGTTAAAATGTATATTTATGGGACATCATTTGCATGAACATGTCATTTATTGTTCTATTAGAGCGAAAAACAAGCAACAGTCCAGATGGCAAGTGGTTACTGTAGGCCATGGATGCCTGCAACGACAGCTAAGCAGTAACACAGTAGCGGGAGTACTGTTACTTGTCAGTAGAACTACTGCGGTATAGTCTGTTCACTAAGATAGTATCGGTACACTCGGAGGCGCACTTATTATTTTGTTTTTATTTTTTTCTGTGTTTGTTAAATAAATGTTTTTCTATTCGAAGAATAAAATAGAATACTATTTTATTTTTATAGTTGTAATAAAATATGAATATAAATGATAAACACAAGTTAGGTAGCAAAGAACCTTTCACTACGGCGCTCTGTTTTAAAGTGCCAAATAGACATGTATAAATCATGAATGATTCGTTCCTTTGAACTGGTACACTTAAAAGTATTAACGGTTCATTTATCTGTTTTTGAATATTCTGGTACAACCAATCACAAACAATTGACGGAACCTTTTTAACTCGTAATTGGTGTGAATTGTGAATGAGTTAAAAACCGACCGAATCCCGAACGATCTGAATGAAGTGAAAGAAAATTTTCGGTTCCCAATGGATCTCACAGACTTACAGAGTACTGGAGCCAGAAATGATCCATTTGAATGATCGATGCGAATGTACCGGTACGCGTGACGAAATATACTAGAATGATTTTATCACGAGAAATGCCAAATGTCTAGTGCCAAATTTTCTTGCTCGTATACGCCGCATCCAGCTACCTTTGATGTCGAGGCGGCACCTTTGACAAGATGCGGCATTATGCCAAGGCGGCAACCGTATCTAAGCGAACAGACTATATACGATCCTGACAAACTTCACTACAGAAAAGAAATATCACCGTAGAAACAAAGAATTTAAGGTTACACAACGGGAGATGATAAAAAATTGTTAAGAAATCCCGCATCATCGCACAGACTGCCATGTTTGAATAAAATAATGTATGTCCTCACTCACGCTTAGGTAGCTGAATGTGCACAAAATACTAAGTCACCAATTTTACAAAATATAGACAAATTTAAATTCATAAAGTCCGTCAAAAAGGGGTAAATTTGTAGGTGAGGTGTCTCTGAAGTATTTGTGTATAATTGTATGCAGTTACCACGATGATTACTTGTCTTCACTTATAATATGTATTGTAACTATACATCGTCAAATAATAGTAAGCTTCCAGTGAAACTTTCTTTGATCAGAGTTTAGAGGTTAGGGGGCGTTCATAAATTACTTGAGGTGTTTTTTTTAATTTTCTGTCTCTCCCCCCCTCCCCCCGATGAGATGTCGTGAGATTTTATTCAACCCCCCCCCTCCCATCCCCCAATCTTACGTGAGATTTTTTTTAAATGTGGGTTTTTCTTACATAAACGCGTTGAATTTTTATTGTAAGAAAGAAAAAAACATTAATCGTCCTATAACTCAAAAAAATGGACAATAGAAAAAAAGTTTCAAACAAAAGTTTTAGAAAATAAACTGATCTTTAAAAATAGATTTATGCATTTTATTGATTAATCTAATATCTCAAGAGTTATTAGCCGAGATAGAAAAACCGTTTCATTAAATGGGCAATAAATCGTCAACGGTAAGTTTTACAAAAAAGTCTACTGGAAACGAAAGATGCGAAAATTTATTTTCTACAATAATGGTTCCGATCAATTTTGCCTTAAAGTGCATAGTTTCCGAGATATCGGCTGAAAACGTTTTTTCAAGATGGCGCTTGAAGCACCACCTGGATCAGTCAGCATTTTGTGATTTTATGCTGAGTAAGTGATCCTAAACCTTATAAAAAATAAAATTGGATCGGAAATTCAGTGCAAAGTTAAATTTTATTTTACTGTACTATTTCATTAAACATTTTATTTATCAACAACTCTAACGCTCACGTGACTTTCATACAAATAATTCGATATTTTAACTGTGGATAATTTTTAATTTTGGATAAGAATTTGGTAATGACTCTAAGTTATATTTACCTTCATTAAAAATTGTCTTTGGCCCTACCTACTATTTGGCTTGACCATAGGATTGACTAATTGGTTTAATAATTTGACATTTTAGTAGTGGTTAATCGTATTACGATATACGCTTAAGATTAAATCTTAAGCATGTACAATCTGGATTAAAAGGACCAAAATAGTTTTTTTTTTGTTTCAATCAGAAAAAAATTGCGTGATATTTGCCGAGACCCCCTCTCTCTCTCCAACGTAAGATTAGATGAGATTTGACGAATCCCCCCCCCCCAAACATCTCACGTAATTTATGGATGCACCCTTATTCACACGAGCATTATCACTGGCGCAATGTCCTTTTTTCATATAAAAACATCATTTTCAACAGCTTTTTAATGCAAAATTAAGTATTTTTATAAACTGAACAATATTTATTATAAAAAAGATGTATAAATTAATATAATTGGAGCGCAAATTAAAGGGAGCATAGTGTGGTAAGTAAAAGGAAATTTTGTCAACACGGAAAAAAAATCGGATTTTATTATGTGCAAAATGAATTGAATTACGATTGAATATAGAATTGATAAAAGACATATTGACCATATTCCATATATGACATACCTAATATACAATCTTAACAGTATAAATATATGTACTGTTGTACTCATGTCAACACCCCACTTCTATTTATTAAATTAAAATTTTAAAATTATTCGAATTCATGTGAAAAGTTTTAACTAAAAGCGAAATGTGTAAAAAAAAGAATGATAAATAATAATTCTTACGAAACATCCTTCACTTCCATATAAATCTATTTCTTCTTTTTTTCTAACAGCTTTCAACACCTATATTCAATATTAAAATGATAGAGTCTTTTCATTTTGTTAAATAAATAATAATTTACGCTGGTATTTTTTTTAAAAAAAGAACGTAGAAAGAAACATTTAAGTCACAGAGTTGAAGATGGTCATATTTTTAGGCTTGAAAATTGATGTGTTTATGACAATGTATTATCGCCATTAAAAATAGTAAATATAACACATATAACTCAAACGTTTCTATATTGATTTATGCTCAACTGAGTAAAATAATTCAATTGAAAATCTTTGAATTTGTAATTAGTGAGTCATTTATTTCCGTTTATTCAATGTAAATGTAATTATACTGAACCTCAATAATGACATGTTACCCTACTACGTAAGTATACTTTGGACGACGTCTATGGTTTGTACATCAACCACGGCTCACGAATACATACATTCATTACACGAATGTAAACAAACCGGCCGCCATTTGATCATACCCACATTAAATACATTTTATGATATATTATTTACAAAATAAGAACATTAAAAACTAGATTTTAAAGATTACAAAAAAAAGGATTTTAATCAGATATTTTTATCACATACACATTACTTCCGCGGATTAAAATTAAATCAAGGCGTAAGCGGAAAATAGAGATGGTTTGTTTTGCAGATAAGAAGAAGGAAGAACATAGCTTATTCTTATCTTTTTTCTTCAGCGCATTTCACACTTAATCCAATTGAATAAAACATATTAACATGCCCTTAATGAAACATGATGTCGAACTAAATATGGCATCAAGATATGGATCCCTTTATAAACGCAATAACCCTAAAACAATAAACACCTAGTAAAGCATTTCGTAACTGATTTTGAAGCTTCTTTTTAATATGTTAAGTAAAAGACAAAATAGATTTTATAGGGATCCATATCTAAATGCATTAAAGCATTTTATTACAATGGTTTATTAAGCAATTAATGATTAAAACCATTGGTAATTTGAGCTTCTCAGAGACATAAAAAATCACAAAAAATACTGATTGTGTAAATTTAGTTGAATATGTTTGAAACACATTACCAAGCATACCTTTACGCATAAAACAATCCAATCTTTGCCAAAAAGATAAAATATGATTTTCGGCAAAGGTTGCAAATATATTTTATTTGATTTTTCTAAACGAAAGTAACAATATGAAGACAAGCAATTTTGCACATTTTAGTAAAAGCCTCCAAAATGTTGCGGTGTTAACCCTCTTACATATATCGTCAGAGGTACGAAACTATCGGTACAGCGACCGCCAATGCAGTTGCTATGCAGTTATGGCATAACCCTGCTATGTCCAGCAGTGAACTATATACCATAATATAATAATAATAATATCCTCCACACCGAATTCCGGCCACGGCGGCCTGCTTCAACGGAGGCTAACCATCGGCGCAGGACAGGATTATAGTGCCCAAGTATATGCGCAAGCACAGGTGCACTGTCTATTCCCTCACTCTCATAATCCGATGGGACGGTAAACCGACACGACCGGAGAGAGATCAGGCGAAGGGCCAACAGCTTTACGTGCTTTCCGAGGATGAGACACCGCCAACTTCCAGACTTCGGGCAACTACTGAGAATTTCTTGATGGAAAACTCATTAATTAATTTTTTGGCCCGACCCGGGATTCCAACTCAGGACCTCATGATCAGCAGTCGCACTACTACAACCACTAGACCAACGAGCCATAATATAACCAAGAGATAAAGAACAAGAAATATTTCGCGCAAATTAAAAAAGGTTTGACTTTCACATTCAAACTTCAAGTTGATACCCAAATATTCAAACACTGTTTAATTTTAAGAGGCTGTTAACTCTCGTGCTGTCTCACTTTAAGTCAGAGTGACGAGTCTTAATGACATCTTTTATATATAGAAAACTCGTATGTACAAAATTTAAAAAAATATTGTCCTCTCAGAAGCTCAATGTGAGAGAGGAATGCAAATTATTGTTCAAATATTCATGCAATTCATAATAAATCAAAAAAAATATATGCAATTTAACATCATGCTGAAAAAACTTATATACCATCAGACAGAAACAAAGAATAAATCTATTTGTGATCCATTAATAGATATCTCAAAATACAATAACACACTACTCAGTAGCAATTCCACAGCACATCGTAGGATTAGACTTTAAAAAAAATTGGTCATGTTGTGTCTATTAACAAACTATTTTATTTTCAATATAAATACGTATATATTTTTTTACACTTCCTTTTTGCAATCGTGGTGTTGCCACATTCCTCACATTACTTGTTACACATTTAAAATCCCTCGCTTGTAAATTCTTTGTACTTTTTGTGATTACATTTCATCAGAAAAGTAACAACCATTAAAATTATTTTACATTTTACACTTTCATAACTGATACTTGTTCTGCATTCCAATACCGTCCTGTCGTGTGATCACACAGATTACACTATTTGTATGAACAGGTTCATACGTTAACTACCACAAAAGCTGAGACACTTGAGTGATTTCTTATTTACATAAAAAACGGATACAACACGGCTAGAAATACATCACTGCCTAGCAGCTTTAACTAATCCATGGTCATGCAAATATGTAAGCAACGCCAACTTACTGGCGCAGCGAACACAGTTGCATAATCCTAAAACAGACGACAACTGAAATAGGAAACAAAGAAAGGAATCGAAGTTGTCACCGTGAGCCGGATCACGCAACAGTATTTTAGCAAACGCTTTATAACGTCTACGTAGTGCACTAAGTGGATTCCTTACGGCATTTTATTCGTTCACTGGGCGGCGTGCACAGTGCAGCGAGACTGGCGGAGACTTTATATTCCTTGAAACGTGGGCTTGTGGAACCGTCGACACTACGCTAAGCGGGGTCGCTTCGCGTCTCGCTCTTCGCTTGTATCCGACCCACTTCCGCCACTACTACTGCCCCCGCTCCCACCGCCACCGCCCTCTTCCTCCTCGTCAGAATCGCCGTCGTAGTCTACGAGACCCTGTTTAATCATAAATTGTATTTGTAAAAATATATCAAATGTACACTATAATACGCACACCAAACAAACATAGTTTATCATTATTTATATTATGTATATTAAAATACACTCATACAATTTTATCTTGTTATCATAGAATACTATAATACACAATAGAATGGCTGTCAACCTTCTTTTGTACAAGGATTAGCGTCGTAGGGAACACACATACAAGCAATTACGTCGCATTATCGGTTATCACTACTACAAACACATTTTAGACTTTTGATTAATGTTTTTGACACATAAATATTTCTTTATTTTTGTTTTTAATATTCACAAAACATAAATAGTTTCGACTTACTGGTTGTAGAATATGTCTCCTTTATTTAAATTCCATTTCCCGCTGTTCTTTCGACCCGTAATTATTACACAATTTGCCATTTTTTAAATAATTTGCATGCAGCGACGCTTGACTCGAAAATTCGAAACGATTGATTGTGTTGACATTTATACGTGTGAATTGACATGTTAGTGGTTGGTTACACGGGATTTGCCCACTCCCCTATTCTATTATATACGTATTATAGTATTCTATGCTTGTAATCAACACTTCAAGTAAGGCCATTACTTAACTGGTATGTTAGTGTGATCTAATGCAAAATGTATGCAGTGAACATGTAAGGCTTAATTCTGTGACTACAAAACCATCTGCTCTTTTGTATAGTACAGAAGGATTCGTCCAAAGATATCTCAATTGTAAAAATTTTACACTGCTAAAAAATGTTACTCTATTTTCAATTGAAATTATCGATTGAGAGTTATCTACACTACACAATAGAACCCTACAATATTAAAGCTAATAATCTAAATAATCTACACAGCAGAACTATACCTTAGGCGTATTCCATAATTAGCTTGGCAAACTTTTTAAGGCTCAAAGTTGTTACAGACATGCAATTAACCAAATTTCAGCAAAAGCAATTTATACATCTTTGCATAAAACATTACTCCTCAACTTACAACTTTGCATAATAAACAGACAAGTATACAGGGTTATTTTGCAATATACACCAAAATTTGCAGATAAGGTTCAAAATAGGTAAAATAGGCGAATGGTGAAGAAAAATTAATTAAAAATTTTTTTAACATTTTGTCCTTTTTATCTTTTAAATTCAGAATGCGTGGTAATGCACTATTTTAACTGTTGACATTTATAAATATCTAACGCCTACAATTTTACTACGCACGCACGCGTTCGTAAATACATTAAGAATTGAAACGACATAGAACAGCGCGCGTACGCGTAGTTGTTTCTCATAAATCACATTCAATTTGGGATATTTTCAAATAAAAGTAGGAGCCTTATTTTCTCGTATTTGCAAAAACTGCAAGAACGGTATATCATTATTTACATTTGAACTTAAATATAAAATTTGGACACTCCTTGAACAATAACCCTGTATATAAAGGAATGAATGCAATTAACCACTAGTGTTCGAGAAAGGCTTTTTCTATTCTTACAATAAAAAAAGAATTTCTAATAGTTTTATATAAAGACCAGAATCTCATTGAGGGCAGTATATACAACATAATAGAAGTAATAAATTAACTCAAAACTTTTCCAAAAACAATTTGTGCAGAAACATAATGCTTAATAGACAATTCAACATTCCTCATCAACATTAATTAATTTTAAATTAAAAAGGGTATATTCGGGTTCGGGACTAGGCGGAAAATAATATAAAATCTATAAAAAATTACACAAAAACACAGTAATAGCATGTTTACGTAACAAATGGCTTTATGACTCTTATAGCTTCAACTTTCTTTGGAGTTTAAATCAAACTAAACTACATGTTTGTATCGAACATACACAAATAAAGTAAAATTGAAGTGTCTGGTTGTAATGTCAAAATAATAGCTTTTTACTAAATGTATACGAAAGTATAAACTGTACTTATAGCAAAACAACAATTTTTAAAATTTTTGTCTGTCTGCTCCGGTTAATCTCTGAAATGGCCAGGCCGATTTTGACGGAACTTTAACCGGCAGATAACTAATGTTATAAGGAGTAACTTAAGTTACTTTTATTTAAGAAAAAGTTAGAGTAATGCACCAAAAAAATTAAAACCAATGAAATACAATCACAATAATTATCCACGCGGACGTAGTTTAATATATTTTTATTGAATACTAAATTTGTATGTTTAATCATTGGTGTGTAACAATGGTTTATAGTAATGCTAGGATCCCATAGGTAATGTAGTCGTCATTAACAAATTCTGGATTAATGGACCAAAATGACTGCTAATCTCCCATAAAAGAGAACTACAAAAGCAGGATCCAATAAGTGGTGGAGTTACAGTAGATTTCACTTGTAACGGCTATGAAGGGACTTGTGTAATTTCGTCACTCTACCCGAAACTCACTATATCCACAGGTAGAGGTGTGGAGAACAGAAAACTTGACATTAACACTCCGTTAGTCGCGCGTTCTACTATTGTAGAACGGGCATGCATTTCGTGGGATTTTAACATTAATTGTGGGTGTCTAACGCACACACTCATAGTATTCCTCTATTACTAGCTGGTGATCACAATTAGTACCCTTTCGGAAAACTGCGCGATAGCACTTATTAGAAATTTCACACCAAAACTAAAATTCTACAATAGTAGAGCGCGCGAGCACTCGCGTGTTATTTTTGTCGGAAGTTTACCTAACGTTTTTATTTTATGTAAGTGTTTATATTATGTATAAATATTGTTATTATGAATTTTTTTGTTTGATAATATTATTTTTAACCGAAGTAACTATATTTCGCACAATAATGGCATATAATTTTGAAATGGTTGGAAGAAGTTATTACTGATGAAGCAACCAGCAAAGTATGGGATAAACATATTTTTACCAACGAATACAAAGGTACCTTATGCCTACCATATGGAAATATACGCAGGTGCTCAGCCAGATGGTCCTTATGCACAACCAAATAAAGTTGTGGACATTGTGCAACGAATGCTTACCCCATTGGATGGTTTAGGTTATAACGTCACAATGCACAATTGATTCACGAATATACCTCAATGCTTAGAAACCTTAGATAGAAAAATTACTGTCGTAGGCACTGTGGAGAAAAATAAGCCACAAATTGCCAAAGATTTCAAAAGAAACGGAACACAAGAAACGGAAGCGAAACGAGGTCAATTATTGGCTTTCAAAAACAAGGTACTTTAGTATTTTACATGCCAAAATCAAAGAAAGTGGTGCTTATATACTCAACTATGCACTATGATGATTATATCGATTTACAAACAGCAGAGATACGTAAGCCGGAAATAATAACTTTTTACAACAATACCAAATATGGCGTGGACATTGTAGACAAAATTTGTAGTATTTATGACATCTCTAAAAACTCTAGGCCACTTACCATTTTTTAATTTAATGAATATAAGTGCTATAAACGGTTATATTGTACATACAATAAACAAGGCCTACAGAAATGAGGCCAGGAAGAATTTTTTATATGAACTTGGTTTTCACCTAGTCACGCCATGCATACAACGCAGAATAAATATTGAAAGTATTCCAAAATCATTGAAAATGAAAGGGAAAATGCTTTTGGGCATGAAAGAGCCATCGGAATTACAATCATGCCCAGCACAACTTCCCAATACTGGTCAAGTCGGGAAATGTTCCTTTTGTGGCAGAGCGTGCAATAAGTCCACTAGAAAACAATGTGACACCTGTAAAAAGTGGATTCGTCCTAAACATCAAGTTCTTCAATGCCTTGACTGTTGTAAAAATGATAAAGACTGTGTGGAAGATATGAGCGAGTAAAAAAAGGAGACTGAGAAGGTTTGATGCCAAAAAATCATTGATTTTTCTCAAAATTCACAAGAAGTCTGATATTAAGTGTCTAATAAATGGTAACAGTTATGTTTCGTCTATTTTAGTTTCTTATTAAAGTTTGTTTTCATATGATATTGAAGTATTTTTATATTTGTTTATTGTTCCTGTAAAATCTTTACACGAAATAGTTCTACATATGTAGAGCGCGCGAGCACTCGCGTCCCAAACAGGGGCGCGACTAATGGAGTGTTAAGAAAGCATAAAAATAATATTTATTGTCAAATAATACTTTTTGCTAATACTTTTTTTCGAAGCATAATTTCAGAGCGGTTTTTCCACATTGTTGACGCTATAGAATGCGAAATATTGAATTGTTTGCACAAGTTAATATTACTTTCACCATCCTCAAGCCTCGAAATAATATCTACTTATTATTTAACCTTAAGCATTCTTCTGACGGGTGCCTTGATGAACAAACGATCTCACATCCCAAAAATTACTGAGTAACTAATTTTAAGCGTATTATCACAGCTGGCGACCATCTGGGATTGCGAACAAGAGATAAGAAAGCTTAATGACTCTATAAACATTTTGTGTATTTCTTTGTTGATTCGTTCATTGAGTATAGACTCGAGCATAATACCTGCATGAGATTTTAGGGTATTTCATAATAATTACTCATTAACCACTCACGTCCCGACAGTATATTGGACCAATTAGATAGAATTTTGAACCAAGAGTATAGTAGGTTAGGCCAATGACAATATTTTTATTAAATGAAGGTAAATATAGTTATTACCATGTTCCTATCCAAAATTAAAATTATCAACAGTTAAAATATAAATAAAATAAAAATACTGAATAATTTGTATGAAGATTAAGTGAGCGCTAGAGAAACGACGATCGCAAGACGTTGTTGATACATAAAATGTTTTGAGAAATTATCCATTACCATGTTGTGGAGGTGTATGAATATCCATATCATCCCGTGGAAGTCGTAAGAGGAGACTATACTTAGTCAAGTGTTATTTATAACAACAATGACTATCGTTCCACTTACAAAAGGTAACAGTGAAAAATCAACGTGACTTTGTCACATTCGATAACTATTTGAAACATTAAAACAACTTATTACGTTAGTATTAGGTTTTATTTCAGTAGTCAATTTTTTATTACCTTCCTCACCTAAGCTACGAACGTGACTATGTTAATAAATAAATAACATTCTAATTATTATTTTTGAAATAAACAAATTTCACCTGACCTAGCCGATCAGTTGGAGTACCATTCCAGTAGACCGTATCGCACCTTATTACACAGTCACACGGTACATGTAAGTTAGATGAATAACTAATATTATTTTTTAAAAAAAATAAACAATACAGTTATATCTATTTCGTAATATATGCACTCAGTAGGTGCCTCTAATAAATAAATAAAAAATCTATCATTGGTATATATACTTTATTACGCTATCTTTGACCAATGTTAGTTTTATTGAAAACAACTTTGTCATAATATTCACGATATATCGGAATTATAACACAAAACGTAATTTTCGCACATTGAACCTTGTAGAATATAAATTTTTTTTACATGATTTATAATGAAAGCTGCACTAGCACTTCTTGTTAGATTGTGGTGAAAACTAACATTGCATTTCATTTTAGTTACTTCTGTTTATTCCTCACGTGAATGACATAGTATTTGAAATACAAATTTTATAAATTGTTACGAGACAAAATATAAGAAAATAACTTTTAAAAACAGACAATTTATTTACCTTTTATTTAAAAAAACGAACAAAAAAATTACTATTGTACATACTATTTTTTTATTAATGTAATGGTTTCTTGCACTCACGAGGCCAAGAAAATAGACTCAAGTATAACTAGTAAACGTGATGTGTAGGTACAGGCGGAAACTCATCATTGGAAGTAAATCCTCTTAATTTAGAGAAGCGTAATTTAGAAACGAAACAAATTCTCAAAAAAAATTAATGTAGGTGTAATTAAATATGTAAAAATACATAATGAAATTTATTTTATTATTAGAAATTTAAGCCATGTAGCCCGAGGAAGTAGTGTTTTTGTGCGGTGCCTAAATTTATTGCATAAGTCCATTTCTAGAAAAGAAAAGATTGTGGGTCAGGAATTACTTGCTAAGAAGACAAGACATATTAAGTGATTTTATTTTTGTAATCCTTTGTCGAGCGATCTCGACATTATCGATATTAGTATTTTCTCAAACAGTTCTATTAATTTAAAAACAGTTTCATCATTCCATACTACAGCCACGTGTATAAACAAATGTTTAAACGTGTCCACCACTTGTATGCACCTGTTGCGCACTCACAGCGGGGAGCACTGAAACATGCCAATAAACATCGATCATAATAAAAACTAGATACACAATCAGTGACAAAAAACGACCTCACCAAATGAGCACCCATTCGAACACTTGGGTGTGCTTTTAATCTAGTTACAATCGAACACTCCGCCGGTAAACATGCCTCAGTGCTCGTTTAAAAAGTGTAAAAATCACACATCCAGGACGCTAAAAAAAGGATGGAATTTTATAATTTCGGTACGTATTAATATTATCATTATTTAATTGTTATCACTGTATTTTAAATACTTATATTTTGTCAAGAAATCTCCGTAAAACATTTTTTAAATTAAGGCTTAATAAAATAAGTCATAATTGTTCGTTGACTCTGATCCATTTGTTGGAGACGTTATTATTTTTTTATTATTAAAGTATGATTATTATTTTTTGTTTAATGAGACTTCTTTATAGTTTCTCCAAATATTATATTAACATATTAAAGATTTAATTCTGAATATGTGCAATAGTAAAAACCGATTGTGCATGTAGTAAAATTAAAGATGTGAGATTTTATTTTTAATTTTGCGGCTTTCCTTGAGATCTAGTTAGGTGTGCAGAATGGATATCAGTCATAGCATGTCAAAGGTCCGAAGAATTCTTCAAGCCGACCCAAGGAAGCATTGTATGTTCGAAGCATGTTTTAGAAAGTGATGAATATGTAACTACGACTTACAACTTTTTGTACATACTTTTTATATTTAGTAAGTATTGAATTTAGATTTAAGTTCTGTGTCAAGCAATATTTTTAAATTTTTGACACAATATGAAGAATAAATAAATAATTATGACTGTTACTTGACAAGTACTTTCGTTACTAAATGAATGTGGTGTCCTATCCAAAAACGTATTTACATTCAGGTAAATTATAACCATTACACATAGAATAGAATAGAATATGCTTTATGTACACCAGTTTTTAAAACAAGTTTGAAACATTTTAAAATTAAAATAACGGTAACAAAAAATATTGGGCAGTTCGACTGCAATGATTCCTTGTCTAAACTACGAGCTTCGGTCGTAAAATTTGATTCCTTTTAACTAGCACTTTGTAATTCTGACTTTAAAAAACGCGTGTAAGATTGAATTTGTTTTGATATAGGTTGACCAGCCAGTATCAGTCATAAAAATTTATTGCTTTACGTACGTATCTTTGTGAATACAACTATAGGCAATGTATGTAAGTTTGAATTTACATAAATGTATATTTATTTCAACTAGAGTTACGTCACAACAATTGAGGACAGTTTTTATAGAACTTTTGTATGGGATTGTGCATCTAGTTCTTTATTAGTGATCGATGCCAATAAACATGTAAAGTTTACCGAAACAAAATTATGATTCTGAAACGTATGTTTCAGAAACACGTAGATTTTGTTTCTGAAACAGGTAAATACGTGGCTTTAGAATAAAGTATGTCACGCAAAATATCTTCAAGGAGAGCTCATTTTTACAATAAATTAATTATCTGCAGGATTCTAAAAAATTTACATCGTAGTCTAGTTTAACACTTTTTTTAGTTCACGCTTCCTATCGCAGTTTGATTTTAGTTATTTAACATTATACATATATATATATATATATATATATATATATATATATATATATATATATATATATATATATATATATATATATATATATATATATATATAGATATATATATATATATATATATATATATATATATATATATATATATATATATATAGATATATATATATATATATATATCACAATATTGATTCTACGTCCTTTCATTTCGCATCATTGTAGCGTCCACCACTTGTAGGCATTTTTTATACATATGACAGCGAATATCATAATCAATAATATATCAATAATATGGTCTATTAAACAATTTCAAAGATAGTGTTTAACTCATTTCTTTGAAAATTTACCATATGTGGATATACAAATATTCGTATATTGCCAGACGGAGGGAAACCAATCAGGACTCCCTTCCATATTACAAATTATCCAGAATCCCCATAACATACATAGTTTTTAATTCATTCTCCTCCTTAACGCAATTCCTTTGTATGGTGCGACGTTGCCACTCTTATTAGTTATTCCGCTTTGTAATATTTTGTTTACGTAGGTATTCGATAGATTCCTATAGTCTGCTTTTTTCGCAGGAGACAAAAATAACAGATCGTTATTAGATTCGTTTAGCACGAATAATACAGTTTTTATGATTCTAGTTTAGATTAGATTTAATTTTAGTCACTTAAGTTTCGTATATTGTTCAAAATAATGAAATAAATCCACAGAATGTACAGTTACGAAAAATACGCAATATCATTTTTGTTTCCGGAAAAAATCCGAAGTTTTTGTTGATTATTGCATTTTACTATTTATTTATGTTGATTATTTATTTAGTGCTCAAGGCATATTTTGGTATTTTTTGTCGGTTAATACTGTACTCAATGCTAGTAGATAATTTTATTTTCCAATTTGTTTTCGTGTCCTTAGATTTAGCTAAATATATATAATAATATGGACGTCCGAATATTCTAAAACATTTATACTGAATGATATTTGACGTCCATATTTTTGAATTTTGTTTTATTTCTATATGTGGACGTCAGATTATCGGTAAAGTTCAATACCGCACGATATTTGACGTCCATATAATTATGAATATATTTATATTTTAATTCCTTGTGTATTAAAACACACATTAATGATCATTTCTTTAATGATATTTTTAGGTATTGTTTTATTCGTATTTTAGTGTAGGGGTGTAGGTCATGCGGTGTAAAATAGTCACTTTGGTGTTTTATAAAATGTTACATTCTAGAAATGATAAAACGCTTAGAAGCTTAGAAAACGTGTGTGAAAAATTAAATTGTATTTCCACTAACTGCAAAACCAAACATAATATCATAATTTAACAAAAATAGCCTTTCACAAAAATGAATCCAGTTAAGTAGAGAGTAATTTCGTACAGATTAGGTACAATAGTCGCACTCATCCTAAAGATACAGTGAGAGCACCAAAACTCAACACGATCAAGTAAATAAATTATATTTTCGGAGTTATTCATGTCAGCATCAATATGCCACGGTCTTTTGTAGAAATTAACAACCTATTGGCAGTCAATGCAGTAAAAACTTATATTAAAATGAGTTTCTTCGCCAGACCAGATTAGGTTATTAGTCACAATATAATAAAACAAATTTCTATGAAACCTGTCAATATCTACAATTGAGTCCATCTTCCTGTACTCAGTCAGAAGGTAACTTATACTCAAACAGAATTATGGGTTGCTTACAAAGTACCAAATGTAAAATGTTAAAATATAGTGCAGCATGAAATAAACCGATATGCCGATGTCCGCATCTACATTTATAAAAATATAACTAAATTCAAAAATACGGGTGTCAAATATCATTCAGTATGAAAGTTTTAGGATATTCGAACGTCCATATTATGTGTAGGTAAATGTAAGGTTAAGAAAACAAGTTTAAAAGTAAAATTACCAGTACCAAGCGCAGTATAAACCATATAATAATGTCCTGCAGACCGAATTACGGTCACGGCGGTCTGCCTCAACGGAAACTAGCCATCGGCGCAGGACAGGATTATAGTGCCCAAGTGTATGCGCAACCACAGGTGCACTGTCTATTCCCTCACTCTCATAATCCGATGGGACGGTAAACCGACACGACCGGAGAGAGATCAGGCGAAGGGCCAACAGCTTTACGTGCTTTCCGAGGATGAGACACCGCCAACTTCCAGACTTCGGGCAGCTATTGAGAATTTCTTGACGGAAAAACTCAATAATTGATTTTTTGGCCCGACCCGGGATTCGAACCCAGGACCTTACGATCAGCAGTCGCACTACTACAACCGCCAGACCAACGAGGCAGTCGTAACCATATATCACCAAATACAAGTAACACGTTGGCAACGGTGACGGAACGGCAACGTCGCATCTCCTAATTTTGTGCGGTAGTCAAATACGGCCATAAATGAAAGTATTCAAAAATCGACAGCAGCGCTATTATTTTTGCAACGAAAATTAGCGGAACTACGTAAATATTCAGTACAGCAAGATTGT
Source organism: Parnassius smintheus behrii (assembly GCA_036936625.1). Lineage (NCBI taxonomy): Eukaryota > Metazoa > Arthropoda > Insecta > Lepidoptera > Papilionidae > Parnassius > Parnassius smintheus. Next base: position 26,179,938 of record JAUPFT010000012.1, read on the forward strand.
AAGAAAAATGACGTCCAATTTTTTTTTTAGTATATATATAGTACGTCCACTATGGCAAATTTTGCATATAATGTGGCGTCAACCTGCTTACGACGCGACGTCCAATATACGGACGTCAAATAGGAGACTTAGCGCAATGTTCGCAAATTGTCATGCTGATCACAGAAATGTCAAAATCTAAAAAAAATTGGACGTCGTTTTTCTTCTAATCTTATTGTACTGAATATTTACGTAGTTCCGCTAATTTTCGTTGCAAAAATAATAGCGCTGCTGTCGATTTGTGAAAATACTTTCATTTATGGCCATATTTGACTTCCGCACAAAATTAGGAGATGCGACGTTGCCGTTCCGTCACCGTTGCCAACGTATTACTTGTATTTGGTAATATATGGTTATGACTGCCTTGTTGGTCTAGTGGTAGTAGTAGTGCGGCTGCTGATCGTGAGGTCCTGGGTTTGAATCCCGGGTCGGGCCAAAAAATCAATTATTGACCTTTTCTGTCAAGATATTGTCAATAGCTGCCCGGAGTCAGGAAGTTGACAGTGTATCACCCCCGTGCCTCGGAAAGCACGTAAAGCCGTTGGTCCTATGCCTGATCTCTCTCCGGTCGTGTCGGTTTACCGTCCATCGGATTATAAGAGCGAGGGAATAGAGAGTGCACCTGTGGTTGGGCATACACTTGGGCACTATAATCCTGTATGCGCCGATGGCTAGTCTCCGTTGAGGCAGGCCGCCGTGACAGTAATTCGGTTTGTGGTGGTGGTTGTTGGTGACTAATAACCTCTGACTAATAACCTAATATGATCTGGCGAAGAAACTCATTTTAATATAAGGTTTTACTTCATTAACTGCCAATAGGTTGTTAATTTATGCAATAGACTGTGGCATATTGTTGCTGACATAACTCCGAAAATATAATTTATTAAACTTGATCTTGATCGTGTTGAGTTTTGGTGCTCTCACTGCAACTTAAGGATGAGTGCGACTATTGTACCTAATCTGTACGAAATTACTCTCTACTTAACTAGATTCATTTTTGCGAAAGGCTATTTTTGTTAAATTATGACATTATGTTTGGTTGTGCAATTAGTTGAAATACAATTTGTTTGTGTTGTCCATTTCACAAAAATGAATCTAGTTAAGTAGAGTAATTTTGTACAGATTAGGTGAAGAGTTCGCACTCATCCTTAAGATAGTGATCATAAAAAGTAAATTCGCAGTGAGAGCACCAAAACTCAACACGATCAAGTAAATAAATTATATTTTCGGAGTTATTCATGTCAGCAACAATACGCCACGGTCTATTGTAGAAATTAACAACCCATTGGCAGTTAATGCAGTAAAACCTTATATTTCTTGCCAAGGTCATATTAAGTTATTAGTCACAATATAAGAAAATTAACTTCTATTAAACCTGTCAATATCTACAATTACTACTTATTTACAATAGTAAAATAAATAATAATATAGTCAATCTATAATGCATCACGGCTGGGCAATCGTAGATATTTTTTCCTATTTAGTAAACGAATAACTAGTTGGTAAATTAATCATGATATCTATCTGATTTTTCGCCGGAGACGAAAATGATATTGCGTATTTTTCGTACTGCACATTCTGTGGAATTGTTTCATTATTTTGAACAATATACGAAACTTAAGTGACTAAAATTAAATCTAATCTGAACCAGAATCATAAAAACTGTATTATTCGTGCTAAACGAATCTAATAAAGATCTGTTATTTTTGTCCCCTGCGAAAAAAACAGACTATAGGAATCTAATGAATACCTACATAAACAAATATCACCTAGTATAAATAAAATATTACAAAGGGGAATAAGAATAACTAATAAGAGTGGCAACGTCGCACAATTCAAAGGAATTGCGTTAAGCAGGAGAATGAATTGAAAACTATGTATATTATGGGGATTCTGGATAATTTGTAATATGGAAGGGAGTCCTGATTGGTTTCCCTCCGTCTGGCAATATACGAATATTTGTATATCCACATATGGTAAATTTTCAAAGAAATTGTTTAATGGACCATATTATTGATATATTATTGATTATGATATTCGCTGTCATAATGTATAAAAATTGCCTACAAGTGGTGGACGCTACAATAATGCGAAATGAAAGGACGTAGAATCAATATTGTGATGTATGTATGTATATATATATGTATATATATATACATATATATATATAATTTATAAAACAGCGTGTCTTTCAGCGACTTTATACCAATTTTTTAAGTTTATGTGTGAACAAGTGGTAGGGTCTTACCACTGTGGTAAGACCCATTTCTGTCTGTGAGATCGTCTGAGTAATCAATCTCTCACCTAGTACTGTATAAATAAAGGCTGTAAGGCATATCAACTCAGTTCGTAGAGGTTACAACTTAGCTGCAAGTTTCCATGGGGTGCAATAGCCACTTACCATCTTCAGGTTTGAGGTGGGCAAAATGTATAAATTTTGCGATTGGAACATTTGCATCTCGATCTCTGAAATGTTCCGAAACACTGATAAGTTTCATTTGGTTCATTTGGATCATCAATTCAAAAGATATAAAATACGGAATGTTACGAATACATTAAGTTGCGTCGCGGGCGTTTATCACTGACTGTTTCAGTGAAAAGTTATGTGATAACAATGCTGAATGATATTAGTGCTTAGGTTATTTTTATTAAATATTATATAGTTATTCCTATTGTTATTTATTGTGTACCGTAATAAGGTTGTATATAAAAACGATCCTCCTTCATACTTTCTTTATCCAGGCTTAGGAATGGCGGCTAGTCCTTAATTTATGACCGTATTATGATGAAAAGGAAGAAAGTAAGTCATAATAATCATTACGCAAAGAAATCCTAAACAGAACTCAGTATGTTTTCGTAAACAGGCGCGAACGAACATAAACAATTTGACAAGTGCCGTAAAATGACAACTTGATAATGCATACATTATACGCAAAACGACCGTACAGCATTTGATACGTAAGCGCGTTAGTGGTCATTTTTACGTGCATGAATAACTATAGCGAAAATCCGTACGAGTTGAGTGAAACACTTGTCATTTGTTATCTCTTTCTGACTTGTATAGATTGTAATTATTTCGCCCGCTCACTTGCCACTTTCTCGCTCACGGCTCAGTCACCGCGAGCGACGTGTCACGTAAAATGAGCGCAGAGCAAAGTAATGTTTCAGATCCAAATAATGCATTTGAAACATTGTTACTGAACCAATCTTTTGAATAGCTTAAGTGATTCGGATCAGTGAGTCGGTTCCGTAAAGAGTTACACACGCCTACTTCAGGTAGACTGTAGTTTCGTTGGATACTTCAGTTTTAGAAGCGTAATTTAGTAACGAAACGAATTCTCACAACATTTTAGTTGTATAATTATAAATAAATAACATTTAAAAAAGAATCGTTCAAGCACTCTTATCTATGGTTCTTAGTAAACTTAGTGATTATAATACTCTTGGTTCTAAGGCATCCCTTCTAAATATTACTACACTCTTGGGCGCGGTGACAAGGTGACATTTGTGAGTCCAAACGGATCCATTGGGATTGTAGTGGTTAAAACTGGTCGCTAAACCCGAAATTGTTGTAATATCCGAAGTCACTATAACCGCACCATTGTCTACGAAAGGTATAAGTTAAATTCAAGGGACTTCATTGTAACGTCGTTATAACCCAAGTCGTTAAAACTGGAGTCGTTATTAATGAAATCTACTGTATCAATAAAATATATTTTCGCTAAAAGTCCAAGGTGAATTCGGAATGAAACTCATCGCACCTCATAGAGGAAAGCGCAAAATAAAGTTTGTCGAGACAGCTAGTATATTATGTTTATTATGTGTAATATAATTTAGTTAACCAACTTCAGCCCGGCCAAGATAGAATGTGCGGACAATAAATGTTGTTGAGTTTTTTACAGAAAATTTGTTACAGAGTATTATTGCCTGGGTTTTATAAGGATTTTATATGAAGCTTCTGGTAAAATTAATGTCCAAATTTAATAAAACTTAAAATTTTATATGCTTTAAAGTAGAATCCAATATAATAAAGATGTCTCAAATGCCTCAATGTGATTTGGATCTCATTAATCACTTTTTATATGATGACCTCCAGTGAAGCTAATAGAGTAGAGGAGAGGGAACTAAAAGTTTACCTTATCGAGTAATCTGGGCGAGGATACCTGAACATCAGTGTGCGTAGGCTTGCTGGCGACTGTTGTACTGAGTAGTACTCTGCTAGGTCCATTCACTGTCTCTGTATTCGAGCACACTTTTTTTTCTACTATTTTACCTAGAACAAAATAACTTCATGATTTTATAGTGTTACATACTCCTATATGTAGTCTTCACAGTCCAATATTTATAAATTTTAAACATATTATGTAAATTACCTCAATGTAAAATTCGAAGTTAAGGTTCTACTAATCGCCTTTCCAACAGCCCTTTTAAGTGCACTTTTGGGCATTTTAAGAACGTGCCAGCAAGTATATATTTCACATAAGAGTTAAAAATACTCATCACGAAGAACAGCCAGGTTAGTTAACGCCAAAACGACATCCTCACAGTAGTAGTACTGTTCCATCACTCTGGGGAGGGAGTCTCAGTTTTGACATTTTCAATTGATTTTTTGTCATTGGCAACCAAAACCCTCGCCTGGCTGAAAACCTGGGTAAACTGCGTGCAGGTGTAGTGTTTGTCATCCATAAGAATTACAAATAGAGAATTATAATACTTATTTTTCACGAAAACAAGTTTGAATAAGAATAGTAAAGACATATTACTATTCCTCATAAAATAAAGAAGCAAGAAAATATTTATTAAAAATTTATAGTACTAAGAGAGATGTTTCGTTATTTTTTTTTTCGCACTTCCTTATTATTGGGCAAATTATTAAGCCGGGAAGGAAGTTTTATTTTATTCAGAGCGTCTATTCTCGGAAGCTGTAATTGTTTATGAGAAGAAAACTAGTCAACTACTGCCTGAAGATGCAGAAAAATTAGTTTTTCTGCACTATAATCTTTCACTTTAATTACTATCATTCAGGTGCATAGACATTTATCTAATAGTTTTTTGTTATTTTTTTTATAATATAGAAGTTGATTATGTACCTGTGACTATTTATGTGATTAAAATAAAAATAAAAACAATATAATAAAATAAATTAATATTTTTATTTTCTCCCTTATTTGACTACAACAGAACATCTTATTCCGTGTTCGGTCGAATAGTGCCCGATATTCAGTGTTCGACCGAATAAGAAATAAGAGTAACTGATAAGGTCGAATACCGAATAATAGCCGAATATTTGTGCAAGTCTAGTCATTATCCAAAAAAAATACTCATACTAATAAAATCTTCAAAATGTATGTTTAGCATTTTAAAATGTGAAATTAAAGGTCTCCGTTTGAATGCTAATAAAACTAAGGTTCTGGTATTTGAAAAGGACGAAGAGAGAACGAAATGTGAAATATGGGTAAATCAGGAATGTCTAGAACAGGTAAATGAAATTGTATACTTGGGGAGTGCTTTCAACCGGGATGGAAGATGTGATTTAGATGTGGATAGGCGTGTCGCTGCCGGAAACAAAGTCAATGGTGCTCTGAATGCATTAGTCAAAAGGCAAAGCGTGGTGAAGAGTGCACGCCTTGCAATACATAACGCAGTGTTGGTACCGACTTTGTTATATGGCAGCGAAACCTGGGTATGCCAGAAGAAGCATAAAAGCAAGTTGAATAATAATAATAATAGCCGACCGAAAGCGAAACGAAGAGATTCGCAATATGGCAGGATTGAAAGATGACCTTATCACAAAAATTGATAGGGGCGTACTCCAATGGTTTGGGCACGTTGAACGAATGAGTGAAGACCGAATGGTGAAGAAAATATATAGAGCGAAAGTAAATATTAAAAGGTGTCGAGGTAGACCGAGACTAACTTTCGAAGACCATGTCAGCAAATTGCTCGAAGAGGGGAGGGTCAAGAGTACTCGGATACATAGACGTGCATGTATGAACAAGTTAATGAACCTGAAAGAAGCGAAAGAGGTATGTAAGGATCGTGACACTTGGCGATCTGTTCTCTCTGGCTACCCCGTTAGGGATTGTGCGTGAAGATAAGTAAGTAGTAAGTAAGCATTTTAAAATGGCGGATAATAGAACAAAATTTGTTTAAAAGGCAGGACGGGCGAACTCTTCACTAACACATCCGCTGGTCGCGGTCGCTTGACACACTGCAGACAGCGGCCGCCCCAGTATAGCATTGTAGTTATTACCTTTCGTACATCCAGTGGGTGTAGTAAGAGGCGACAGATTGAAAAAAAATCAGATGGGCAGCAGTGTCTTCCCAGTAACAACTAACACTAAAAAAACGGCGGTTGCCAACCCACTTGCTTAGCATGTCCCCTACGACGCAATCTATGGAGGTGACCTATTTTAACACGGGACTGTATGTGTATACTGTAAAAAATAGGGTGTAACAGGTGAATGCAGTAGAAGCCTATGGCACTGATATTGCACAAAAATAAAAACAAAAATTCTGAATGAAATAAATAAATCTATTAAAATCTATCGAAACTCAAATCATATCCACCCTACTATACGAGCGTCAATAATATCGATGAATTTGTAACGCGGTTCTATACATTTTAACAACCGACACTCGAAGCACCGGCGTGAGATGTCTTTTAGCAGGCGGAAGTAGCCTCCCGCGTATTACCTGCTCCCGCCCCCACATTTCCGCGTGTGTAATGGGTCCCCGCTGATAGTTATCGTAAACATGTACCAATACTCTAATGTCGAATACCTAGCAATGGGCCGAACTAAGACGATTAGTGTACACAGAAGAAGCAGAAAGTGTTAGTGATTTAAAGCAGCGTATAAGTGATAGCGACATTTTGAACAATTACTGTGATATCATATTGTATTGAGTATTTGAAAAGGACGAAGAGAGAACGAAATGTGAAATATGGGTAAATCAGGAATGTCTAGAACAGGTAAATGAAATTGTATACTTGGGGAGTGCTTTCAGCCGGGATGGAAGATGTGATTTAGATGTGGATAGGCGTGTCGCTGCCGGAAACAAAGTCAATGGTGCCCTGAATGCATTAGTCAAAAGGCAAGGCGTGGTGAAGAGTGCATGCCTTGCAATACATAACGCAGTGTTGGTACCGACTTTGTTATATGGCAGCGAAACCTGGGTATGCCAGAAGAAGCATAAAAGCAAGTTGAATGCAGTGGAGATGCGATCTCTTCGTAAAATGTGTGGCGTTACCATAGCCGACCGAAAGCGAAACGAAGAGATTCGCAATATGGCAGGATTGAAAGATGACCTTATCACAAAAATTGATAGGGGCGTACTCCAATGGTTTGGGCACGTTGAACGAATGAGTGAAGACCGAATGGTGAAGAAAATATATAGAGCGAAAGTAAATACTAAAAGGTGTCGAGGTAGACCGAGACTAACTTTCGAAGACCATGTGAGCAAATTGCTCGAAGAGGGGAGGGTCAAGAGTACTCGGATACCTAGACGTGCATGTATGAAGAAGTTAATGAACCTGAAAGAAGCGAAAGAGGTATGTAAGGATCGTGACACTTGGCGATCTGTTCTCTCTGGCTACCCCGTTAGGGATTGTGCGTGACGATAAGTAAAGTAAAGTAAAGTAAACTGTGATATCATTAAAAAAGGTAATTTTATTAATTTGTAAATAACAATAATGTAGTATAATTTTGTAAATATCAATCAGTTTAGTTTGTAAATGAGATGATTCCGTATGTTGCAGTATACGGCAGGCATAAAAATTATTATTAGAAATTGTTTATCAATTCATTACAAAGCAAGATAAAATTTAACATGTAATTCTACTCAACTTCAGCATATTAGATGGTCCTAAGCCCGTAAGAGTATGAAGGAAACATCTAAATCACAAAAATAAAAATCTGATTTATAACCAGTATATACCTCTCTCGCATTAGTAGATATATTAATAACCAGTATATACCTCTCTCGCATTAGTAGGCAGTAACTAGTACTAGGAAGTCCAATTACACTTTAAGTTTTAGGGTCATTGACATTATACGTGAAAAAATCGAAAAATGCGAAGCTGTGGTCGTAACAAACGGCTTTACGTGCTTTCCGAGGCATGAGGGTCACCGCCAACTTCCCGACTCCAGACAGCTAGTGAGAATTTCTTGACGGATAAACTCAATAAACTGATTTTTTTGTCTCGACCCTGGATTCGAACCCAGGACCTCATGATCAGCTGTCACACAACTACAACCACTAGACCACCGTAGCAGTCAAAATCAAAAATAAATATCAAAGTGCCTAAATACTTATAAGAGAAATATACTTTTTTGTTAACGTAAGGCGCGCGTCAGCCGATTCTAAAGATGTTGGCTGCAACGACCCCACTCGGCCACCTGGCGCCTACATAAAGAAAGAAATGTGCATGTGCTTTAACTTTCATTCTCTAGTTTTACGCAAACGCCGTAGTATGAATTGTTTTTATGTATTTTTTGGATATTCGGAAATTCTGTTATATTTTACAAATACTTTCGTGGATAGCTTCTATTTTACTTACACAAAACATAATATTATTTTCCGGATGGTAAAAATAGTCACCCACTACCACTATATCATATTACCTAACTGTTCAAAATGTCTGTTGTTTCCTTCTAAACACAAACTAGCACATCTTTGTAATTTGTTGGTAAAGGGGGATGCCCATATTAGGCCATGGAACGCCCAACAATGTGCATTTGTTAAAAAAATATATCTTTATTTATGGTTATTAATCGCGGTATTCATTTATCCTAAAACAATGGGAATATTTTTGCACAAATTAAAAGTACCGAAAAGATAAAAATAAAATTAGGTAAATACGTAATTCATTAGTCTGTGAATAAAATAAAAAATGTTGCCAATCACAAAAATCATTAAAAAATCGATTCCCCTTTTCGATCGATTACTTATGGTGTCATTATTACAATGCTTATATGATCTTTCGATAATTATTACGATGTTATGATATAGGTTTAAAATAACCGTTGACAATGGATATTTATCCAAAGCAGTCGATACGCAACCGTTATTAACCAAATGTTTACCGACTACAGACGAAAAAGGATGGTTATGTTTTTACTGTGTGTGCGGATTAGGCTATGTTGAATCGTTTTTTGCTGTGGTGCTTAAAACGTAGGATGCATTTTATTATTGAGGGAGCTACTATCAAAGAATATTTTATTCGCTTAACTCGTAAAGTACTTGACCAACTTTAAGAATTCTTTCACCACTAGATTGTTATGTATAATTTTAGATATCTAATATAGGGTTAATTTTATTATAGAGGGCGTTACTTTCAATGAATACGTTTTTTGGCTAATCTCAAAAATTACTAGACCGATTTTGAAAATTCTTTCACCATTACATTGCTAATGAGGGCGTTAGCTGTGTGATAAATTATATTATTACAATAAATAATTGTGAGATTAATATTTTCTAAATAAATAAAACTAAATACCTACCTAAGATGTTCAAATCCAATTATTATTTTTACAATTTAAGAATCGTATTTACACACTTTACTTACTCAGATTGATTATTGTAGATAAAGAGGTAATAAACCTAAAGTAAAAGAGCTCCGCTTAAACGAAAAAACTATTTATTAGAATAAAACTAAATGTTGAAAAAAAGTGGTTCAGTGCGAGTCGGACTCGCAGGCCCATGAAGAGTTCAGTAGTAACAAGCATATATTTTAAATCGAGTCAAAATACCACTATCATTATCGCCAGCAACAAATTATTTTGTTTTTCATAGTGTTTGTATAAATAACAAAGTTGTTTTTGCGGTTCCTTAAAATGTGCTACTTGTATCAAAAAAAGGACTATTATACATTAAAGGGGTTTCTGTGGTTTATTCATTACCAAAGAGAAAAAACTTATTGCGCAAAATAGGTTTTTATTAATTTCAAGTCATCAAAAGCGGCAGTCAACCATTAAAAACTAAAACAACCGTTGTTATAGGCTCGGTTGAATTCATTGACAACCTTCACATTTATAGTTATGATAATTAAACAAGCGAATTACTAGCTGATTTACCAAGAATTCTTTAGAGTATAACAAAACGCTATTGCACAAGTTAACTGTTATTCTTATCTGTTTTTAACATAACATTTAAAATGGAATCATGTTATGATAATTCAAGAAGTTAATTTCCAGCTGATTTACCACGAATTCTCTAAAGCATAACAAAACAATACAGCACAAGCTAACTGTTCTTAAAAATACATTTGAAATAGAGTTTCAATAAATAAAGGAAATTATATTTTAAAAAGCGTGCAGAACTTAAAACGCGTCAAAGATTATTCTTTTTATGATATTATTAATCGAATAAAAATCGATATCATTCCATAGATTTTATGACCGTTAAGTGGCAACATCGTATCCGACAGGTAGGCCGCTGTCACTGTTATGTCACAAGAATTAAATTACGTGTTGTTATCGTGTTATTGTTTTGTTGTAAAAGTAAAATGCAATTGTTGATCTCTCAACAATTGGTTCGAACACAGCAGGTAAATAGTTGGTACATATCACGATGTGGTATGTCTTCCTCTAAGAAATGCTTTATAACTGAGTTTACTTGAATAATATCAATATAATAATTGTAGCTTCTTTATTAGGTACAAGTTTCGAGTACAGTGAACGTGTAGTGTGGCACTCGCAAAAGAAAATGCACCAATAGTTCGTATTGAACATCTATACATCAGCTGTGGCACTGACACTTATGAGAATAAGATCACACACATTGTTTGTCTTCGATTTTCCACGTGAGGAATTATTTGCGCTACGTGAGGTAAGTGTTTAACATGTTTAACATTTCAATTTATTAAATGTGATCCATATATCTGATAATTATACATGTTTTTACACTGATTGTATATCAACTCAAGAACTTGTTTTATTTTTTCACATCTGCCCTAGCTATATCTGACAAACATACTAGCTTATTTATGAGATTAACCAGTTTTATCAACTACCAAGAAAGGAGACAGTTGATTTTTCATTGTTTTTGGACTGCTGGTAGTCTGTCAGTCCTTAATTATTAAATAATATAGGGCATTAAATCCGTCCTTGTGCAGTAACATTTAACTTGATAAATATTTTATTTATATTCTAGTTTGAAATATATCTATTTTATTTTTATTTTTTCACTTTGACTTCATTTTTTGTATTTTACATTGTTTCAGTTGTCATGCCGTGTATATCATAATTGCTGGCAATGAACTGATAGAACAGCATCATGTTCAACTGCAGAACGGGAACCATCTGAATCATCTAGTCCGTCCTCGTTGCAATCTGAAGTGAGTAATGTATTGCACCCAGAACAACAAAGCTTAGATCATACATCACACAGTGTACTGCTAACTAATTATATAAAAGCACAATGTTTTTTACCAGGTTGTAACAGTTCCATTAGCATTGCAAGTATGTCTCTTTTGTGATTAACTACATTTTGCGATAACAAACATACATAGTGACAAGTACTATGTGTGTGTGTTATACTTGGTAGAGCCATGCTGCAGTTATATTAGAAGTATAGTTGTAGCATGAATGGGTCGGCTCGACCGGGGAAGGAGCACCCTCTCACAGAATACCAGCGTGAAATAGCAGCTTAATGCTGCTGTGTTTTGTATGGTGAGTGTAGAGAACCGGAGACCCTTTTTACTGGAAACGAGAAAATGATCTTAGTCCTCACGGGTGACAACGCATCTGCATTTTGATTTGTAATCGAGGATAGATGTGGATGTCTAAGGGTCGCAGAAATGTCTCCAGCAGATGGTGAATCTCAGTTAATGACAAGATATGCTAATAAATCCAGAGCCGTGACTATGTGTCGATATGGGTAGTAGAGGTGGTGAATGGCATTTTTAAAACTGAATTTAAAATATTTCATCAAAATTACTTTAACAGGGCTTCTACACATTTGATGATAGACTGCTGTGGCTTCTGCTATAGTTAATAAATTCCACACAAAAATAAGGGACAGGGATGATGCGGCTCAAATACTTGAAATAGTTCATCAAAATATGGAGACAAATAATGATTTTTCTGAGTATGCTAGGGAAAACAATCTGAATAGAGCTAGGGCAGGCAGACTTTAGAAATATAAATGTAGACTTTAAAATGTTAGGGAATTTCCTGTTTTAACTTACAGCGACTTAATATTAATTGCTTGTGTCACATACCAATTAAAGCAAGCTCGCTACTATTATGGTGAGCATATAAGATTTAATGGTTGCTACCGGATAGAACTCTGTAATAACCAGAGGAGCAGCATTATGGAAGGAATAAAGTTAAGCCCTAGCTGATCTTTACTTAGGGCTAGAATTGCAAGTCATCACTATTAGTCGTAAAGTGTATTTTATTATATAAATTCTATATAATATCTAATATATAAATTCTTTTTTAGGAAGGATGCTTGGTACTACCACCTGCTTAGGACCCTGTAATTAATGAAATTAAAAACCCAAGCATACCACTGCAAGACTTCTAGACACAGTAAGTTCATTCTGTAGATCGGACAATAAATAAAAATTAAAAATCTGAAGGTACTCCGGGTTAACACTGACATTGGGACGTCGGTCACCTCAGTCTGCCGTAACCATGGGTGCTGGAAAGCACCCGAAATGTCTGGAATTAAAAATCAAAGAAATAAAATCGATAAAAATAGTTGTTAAAAAAACTTCATTTGTGAAAATAAAAACTTCAAATATTTTCAAAACCCCGACTTTTTTTAAAGCAATTCCTTTACCATTTCATTGTTTTTATTGCATATTATCATATCTATATGCTTTTATATGTGGGCACTCATGGCCGAAGTGTCTATGAAGACTGGGCATTCCCCTTTCGAAGCGTGTCGCTATCACTTTTTATCACATTAAATGCGTCTATTATATGCTGCTTTAAATCACTAACATTTCGTTCTTCTGTGTACACTAATCGTTTTAGTTCAGTCCACAAATTAATCTACAGGTGTTGTTAGGTCTGGTGATCTCAAAGCCAATTTACAGGTCAACCGTGACCTATCCACCTATATCGAATTGGCTGTCCAGATATGAGCGCACAGATCAGAGATCTGTGATCATGATCAGATATCAGAGATGGGTAAATATCGATTCGGCGCATCGTCTAAGTTTTCACACACGCGAAAACATAAACAATACGACGGCGACGCGACGTCACGTCACATCTATAGCACGCGTCACGTAAAAAGAACGCTGGAAGAAAGTGGTGGGAGTGTGTTTGCGCATGGGTACAGTCTCGCACGAAAGTTATGTGCCTATTAATTTATTTTTTAACTAGGCTTTCGCTCGCGGGTCGTGGCTTCGTACCTATATATTTGTTATTCTTATTAGTTATAACATTGAAAAATATATTAGATAAAATTTCAATAAAATGAATTAAAAACATGTTTGAATTATGTATTATAGAATGTTTAATCGAAATAAAATTAAAGTAATGTTGAAACTCCTTCCATTAAGTCATCATGCGTGACGTGAAAACCAGATGAGGACGCGGTGTTGGTGCTAGAAGTGGCCATTTCATCGTCGTCGCTGTCGTCACTCGAGCTTCCATCCTCATCTGAGTCGGAATCATGATCCCCTATGTGGATAGCAAATGTTTCTGTCATCATGTCCACCACATGATCGCTTTTACAGTAATCAGCCTCTATTTCTTTTACCTTCGTGCATAGCTTCCCCCATTCTGTTGCTCCCATTAAATTTACTTTTTCATGAATCAACTCAGTTATACGTGTCAGGTTCCAAGTTACATTTTTACAGGCAACATAACTTTTTATTTGGGACCAGGCCATTTCAATAGGATTCAGGTCCGGGTGATATGGGGGCAAACGAAGTACAGAATATCCTGCTTCGTTCAAAATAGCATCGATATTAAATTTCTTAAATTTATCTTTGCATTTTTTTATTAAGTTGTACAACTCCGGCTTTAGCATGGTCTCTTCAAATTCAATACCTTTTTGATGAAGCCAGGTTTGCATGTCCGCTTTCTTTGAATTGAACGTTGGTGCAGCATCGAGTTGTTTATTGTGGTACGATGCATTATCGACTACCACGACTGAATAAGGCGGTAAATTTGGTATCAGTTGAGTACGGAGCCACCGCTCGTAATTTTCAGAATTCATATTGTCATGGTAGTCGCCGCTTTTTGTACCGGCTTTAAACGTCAGTAAAGCATTCGGCACAAAACCTGCATCGCCACCCGCATGCACTATGACTAAGCGGCTACCTTTAGATACAGGTTTTTTAATGCCCTTGGTGGAACCGTCTGTCCAAGCATGGTGAGACGCATGGGAACTATCGACGTATGATTCGTCAGTGTAAATGATAGGTCTTACTTCCTCTCTATATTTTTTAATCTTTCTCAGATATTCAATTCTTTGAAATCGAATTTGTGACTGCTCAATTAAGATTTTTCTATTGGTTTCCGTTTTTTTCCATTTAAAACCCAAGTTTTTCAATACTCGCCTGAGACTTGCTGCAGATCCTTGGAAATGTATGTCATCCTGTAACTTCCTTTGCAACTTGCCTATGGTAGGCAATTCTTTTTCAGTAACGTGAAAATTATGGATCATTCTTTTTATAACACCCTGGTCAAAGCTATCAATGTCTGTTATTGGTTTTGTTTTTTTTTCTTTTATTTTTGCCGGGAGTTCGGAAAACAGTAAGAAATTCCGAATCTTTTGAACCCTTTACTATTCGTCTCACTGTCGACTCGGAACATTTTGTTGCCTCTGCGGTCCGTTTCATACATTGTTTTAAATTATTAACTACATTATTATCAGCTTCCCTCTTCATAAAACAGTATACGTCATAAATCATTTTTCTCACTTCTCTATGTAAAACCATTTCGTAATTTAAAACTTTTGTGCGCGATAGCATTTTTAAAAGGAACGTGGATACTACGCGGGAAGCAAAGCTCAACTGATGAACCAATAGCGCATCGGTAAACATGCGGCGCGTGGCTCACCCGCCCCGCGGCCTACCTCATACCACCAAGTAGACCGATAAATCGCCTATGCGCAGCTTGACCGCCAGCGTTCTTTTTACGTGACGCGTACTATAACTACGGGTAAATGAAATGAGAGTTGAGGGCGCACTTTGACCTTGAGCCTGAGACCCTGCGAAAGGACATTGACAAAGAATTTATTGTTTTATTGCCGCTCGTAACAGCAGGTTGGTTATGATTTGAGCTTCGATAGATTTTAATTGATTTATTTATTTAATTCAAAATTTTGTTTTAAATTTTTGTGCAATCAGTGCTTAGGCTTCTCTACTCGGTTCACCTGTTACACCCTATTTTTTCCAGGCAGTAAAAAAGATCATCCAGTATATGTAATAGGCTGTAACAGTAACTGTAGATTGTACATACATTAAGATACACCTAGATACGATATTATAATCGGATATACTGGTATCCGTATAGCAAATACTTGTTCCCTAACACAAAGTTTGTATGTTACGCCACTTAAAATAAACAAAATTTGACCATTTCTTAAGAAATACTGCTAAATAAAGTTCATCTTTAATTCTGTAACTATGTCGATTAATTCTAATAACAAAGATGCACTTTCTGTTTTCCTCTTTTAGAAACAGAAGAGAAAAAAATTGTTGGATGCATCTTTTATTGATAGAAACATAAGTTGTAGAGCTTTTGTTGCTGCATGAGAACTACAAGATGACAGATTTTTATAATTCTACCGAAAGTCAGAAGAATCTATCGTAAAAGGGCTTTTTATTTCTCAGCCGCCATTCTGAAGATCCGTAGTAGTCGATACGTACTGGCGAACGACATGGCGCGAGACTTATGCGAGCGCGTAAAATAGCAGCGGGGTGAAAAATGAAAGGAACGATGTCAAAACACATGAACGTGACTTAGCGTTGATTTCATTTAGTTTATAATTAACATATTAACGATCGTAGATTGTTACCTTGATTTACCCTGCAGTAGTGAAGTGTGTGAGTCACTGAATCAAAATATAATTGCATCGAGTAGGATAACATTGACATGCAATGAAGGGGCCTCGCACTTACCAATGGCGTCGAGCGCATGGTGCGCGTGCGCGTGTGGCTGCGCAGAGTCGAGCGGCGCTTCGTCTTCGAGCTCGTCTTCGTCATTGAACCACATCTCCTCCTCGTCGTCGGGCGTGCGCGCTTCGCGTCTGTACCGTGTGCGCAGCAACGATGGTACCACCGCCTCCGCCACTGCCACGCTGCCACTAACTGGAATTATGGTAACTTCGATTGAAATTAATTAATAAAGGCAAGGGTGAAAATAGCCTTTTGTTACACTAAATTAGTGAGATTTACCATCGACGGCATCATCACAATTTACAACCAGGTGGGATTGTACTCAAAAACTGGCTTATAATAAGTTAAGAAATGAAATTTAACAGAATGCAACCCAAAATGCAGAAGCAGAATCAAAATAATATGAAGTGACTATAAAGTTTAAACAAGGGCAAATAATGAGCATACAGTTGTTCTGAATATAATTGGATGCTGTGGTACATAGTGTCAGACTCTCATCATTAACCATAATGTGAAATACAGAATTATTATGCTGCCATTTTGTGCTAAAATTTGTTCTCCAATTACTAATATTCCGTTTTCTTAATATTGGACAATATAAATACATTTAAATAGGTAATGACAATTATGTAGGCGCAACGATGAGACCACTGAATACAATAACCTATTGAACAGTAAAGACTGATTTAGTATAGTTAATACAATTTATTGAAAAAAAAAAAACATTTATCAGGATTGACTTTTTAGATAGGTAATGTTGACAATATTTCTTAATCCATTTTATTTTTTAATGGATGGGCTGAAAATGCTATATATATTTTATAAGAACTTTTAAAATAAACTTCGTAAAATACTGCCTTGGACAAGATACCCACCTCTGTCTCTTTCCTTCAATTTGTCCTGATGTTGGTCATAACGCGTCTTTAAAGCTTTAAAAGTTTGTACATATTCAACATCTTCTAAGATTTTTCCATAGTTTTCCACAACATGTGAACAAAGTGACTTTATGTCTTCCAACTTAATGAATTCAAATAATTCTAAAATAGCTGAATCTAATAAGTTGTACCTGAAAAACATAAGTAGATATTATAAAAAGTTGCAAACTGTAATTATAGCTTAATTCATTCTTGTAATTGTTAAATACTCTGGATTTTTACATCCATCTTTACTCTGGATTTTCACATCCATCTTTATGTGCGTATAAACACCATAAAAATAACCATATTCATATTCAATCAAAATAAATGACTTGAATTACAACTTTTTAATGAATAATCTTTTTAATGAGCCATGGTAGCTCAGGGCCTAAGCACTCGCTGTAAATTTCACAGTATGCGAGCAACCCAAGTTCGATCTCTGCCAGCAATGGAATTTTTATTTGCAATTTTAAGTGCTGATTTACAACGTGCTTGGCGGTGAAGGAAAACATCATGAGTAAACCTGCAAGTTTTTTTTATATATATAGAAGAGGGGGCAAACAAGCCCCTTATGGTTCACCTAATGTTAAGTGACTATCGCCGCCCATGAACATCCGCAACACCAGGGGAATTGCAGGTGCGTTGCTGGCCTTTTAGAAAGGAGTAAGCTCTTTTCTTGAAGGTCCCTAGGTCGTATCGGTCCGGAAAAATCGTCGGTGGTAAACTATTCCACAGAGAGGTCATGTCTGAGAAATAAGAAACAAAAACTTTTCGTAGAAGCTTTGCATGCACTCGGCAGCGCGGCGGACATATCCTTGGTCTAAAACCCTCTCAGAAATAGAGGCCTGTGTCCAGCAGTGGGACGTATATAGGCTGTAACTTTACTTTTTACTTTAATGAATAATCAACAAAGATTACTCTTTTGTAACCTTGATTATGGTCATCATTGACAGTGCCATTTAACAAGAACTAGAGAAAATGTTTTTTACTGAGTGATTGTTTACCATGATGATTTGTACTTTCTTAAGGTAAAAAACTATGTCATCGCTTCATCAAGTCTCAACTGTGGGAGACTCTGTAAGAAGAAGAGGCAAGAAACTTAATGTCCTCTAGATCGAATTTCAGTCACGGCGGCTCTTGACAGGGTCTATACATCTACGCAAGACAGGATTAGAGTGCATTAGTGTGAGTGCAATGACCGGAGAGAAATTTAGCGTATTACTGACAATGTCGTCTGCATAGGTTGTTGTCATTGCCTCTTCAGTGTCTGGCAGATCTGATGTATATATGGCATACAGTACTGTCCCAAGCACGGATCCTTGCGGGACTGAAGCAGCGATGTCGTACATTTTAGAATTCTAATTCTTTTTTGAAATTTCACTTGAAGTTGGTGAAGGTATGATTTCATGTTCATTAAGAATGAATAAGGTAAAATTTTTTTGAGTTTGAACAGTAGTCCCTTGTGCCACATTCTGTCAAACACCTGTTGAATGTCTACGAACACCACTGAGCAATATTATTTTTTCTCTAAGGACTGTCTAATTTTGTGTACCACTCTATGTACTTGTTCCAGTGTGGAATGATTCTCCCTAAACCCGAATCAGTGGTCAGGAATGAGTTTGTTCTTACCTAATATTGGTTTTAGCCTTCGGAGGAATATGTTTTCGAACACTGGATAACATTTGGAGAAGACTTATGGGTCTATACAAACTGGGATCAGTTGGAGATTTCCCCGGTTTGGCCATTAAATATATATACATATCTGTGATATTTTCCGCATCTTAAGAAAATAGCAAGTTCTAAATATAGTATTTACAAACATTATCAGAAAAACTATTGGTTTTTTAAGAAGTCGTTTGAGTAAGGTCGAATCCAGGTGCTTCATATTTTTAGATGATTTATGGCATGTTTCATCTCCCTAGGTGTCACCAATTTATTTGGTAGTGAAGAGTTTTTGATCACTGTTGATAATATTATCCAACTCTTTCTCAAATTCAATCATTGGAGATGGATTGGGGGTAAAAATCTTTCTTAGGTTTTCTGCGAAGTACTTTCTGATTTGGCTTATTAGCCCAATTACCTGTAAAAGTTTTTAGTGGAGGTATAGAATTAAATGGCCTTCTTAAATTCTTGGTAATTTTCAAATAGAATAGTAGTCTTTGTTCCGAGCTGATAATGTAGACAGTTACTGTTGAAGAGTATCATTCCTATTCTCAATGACTATGTCCTTCAGTTCTCTAGAGATCCTATTAAATTCTCTTCTGTCATGTTCTGATTCCTCGAGTTTACGGCGTATTTCTAGATATGTTATACTTATTTGACGGGAGTTTCAGAGTCAGAGTAGCACGCCATGTCGCCACCAGTATCAGGTTTATGACGAAGAATGCTATATCATCTATTTCTGCGTCGGTTTTAAGACTCACTCTTAGGGTTTTTTCCTCTTTAGGTATTTGGTAAATGCATTTCAGTCTGATTTATGATTGCTTAACATCTGGCTTTGTTTTTTGTGTAATATTAAACTCAGGGTTAGCAGTACTGATTCGAAAAGATATCAAGAGATTCTATTTTAAAGTGTATGTTTGAGAGCCCCTTTGTTAATAAGAAATCTGTTGGTCAATTGGTTAGTTCCCCAGTAGAGTGTTATTAATCTGTGATTTTCTACACATTACTTAAGCTCCCATCCTCTAGTTATCCATGAGATATATATGCAGCCTCAGTCTATTTGCTAGCTATTCCAGTCACCGTTGCAGAT
This sequence comes from Parnassius smintheus behrii, assembly GCA_036936625.1. NCBI lineage: Eukaryota > Metazoa > Arthropoda > Insecta > Lepidoptera > Papilionidae > Parnassius > Parnassius smintheus. The sequence continues at coordinate 26,199,733 of JAUPFT010000012.1, forward strand.
ATACCTGTGGCCCAGAGTGTCAAAGTACTTAGCATGACCTGCTTAAGTTTATGCTTTTGCAGACAGTATTCAGAGCCTACATTAAAAGGGCCAATGTGTCTTCAATAGTGACAGTAGTAGCTTGTATCCAGTCTTCACTTCAAAAATACTAACATATTTTTACCCAAAAATCAGCCACTAGTTGAATGTTAGGAATCTCTTAAAATGAAAAATGTCTTCTGAAAGTTAGGAAAATCTAGTAGCTACAATTATCATAGGCAAAATAATCACGCAATACATATTCTTTAAAAGATGTAACTTGGCAACTTGACACAATTAAGCCTATTTACTATACCACTAGGCACACTTTTCAATCTCACAACTCATTAGAACATTGATTGAACAAGGCTTATAGTAATTAAATATGGACCCATACTGCAGATTTGATTCTTACACATGTTTCATTATGCACATCTCTAATGTTATCAAGTAAAATATAAATATTTTCACTTACCTGCCATTATTTCTAAGAAAAGCATCTATGACTGGTGCAAAAAGATTTCCCTTGATGATGTATCTGTTATAGTATTCATCTTTTAGAGCAATTATTTTCCTCATGAACCTTAACGCGCCAAGCACCAAAAAGGTGTGTGTTGACCTCATAAGCACCAATATGCGACGAAGTAAATCCTAGAAAATAAATGTATAAATTCAATGACGGGCAATGAAAACAAGGACTAACTAAGAAATTGATAGTTTAAATATTCAGTATGATTATTAGTTTTAAGTAAACAGTCTACAAGGTAAAATATCTAGTACTATCATTGCACTTATGATAAATTCTCCTAGCTTGGGTGATGTTTATATTCAGCAGTGAAAACATGATATGATTATATAATAATGTATTTAATTAAGATAAACATTAAAATAACTGTATACTAATGAATCAATTATTCTTGAGGGTTTATACATAGGTACTTGGTTCTCAAAAACAGCAATAATAACTTCAAGGAAATTCACATAAGTAGGTTTCTGGACCAAGAAATCAATTTAGATGCATCATTAGGAGAATTGATTCTAACATTATTTAATATAAACTACAGGTAATCACCATCTGTCCAAGCAAATGCTAATTAAATGCTGTTGATATTTTAGTCAATTTTCAATGAACACCAATGTTCTGATTCCAAGTAATTTTAGTAGTTGCTAAATTATATGGATCCTATGCCTTTTTTATAGGAGAGGGGGCAAAAAAGCATACGGTTCACCTGATGTTAAGTGACTACCGCCGCCCATGAACAACACCAGGGGAATTTCAGGTGCATTGCCAGACCTTTAGGAAAGAGTAAGCTCTTTTTTTTGAAAGTCCCCAGGTCGTATCGGTCCGGAAAAACTATTCCGTATTGTGTATATGGTGTATTGGTAGTAAACTATTCCACAGGGAGGTCGTACGTGGAAGAAAACTCCTAGTGAAACGCACAGTGGTGGACCGCCAAGCATCCAGATGGTGTGGATGGTATCGGGATGTTTGCCGCGTAGTGCGTTCATGAAATTTAGCGGCTGGGATTCCGAACAATTCCTCACAGTACTCCCCATGATAGATGCGATAAAATACGCAAAGTGATGCAACATCTCTTCGCAGCGCACGTGAATCGAGATGATCCGAAAGCACTCGGTCGTCGATGATTCTAGCCGCTCTGCGCTAGATGTGGTCAAGTGGAAGGAGCTGGGGAGCCCCAGCCCAGAGAAGGGAACAGTATTCCATGTGCGGCCAAACCTGCGCCTTGTAAAGCTGCAGGCGGTGTGCCGGCATGAAATACTGTCCCGCTCTGCTGAGCACGCCAAGCTTTTTAGAGGCCAATTTGGCCTTCTCTTCCAAGTGACCACGAAACTGCACGTCACTCGATATGTCGACGCCTAGGATTCCGATACTGGCTGAGGCAACAAGGGGAGTGCCTTGAAACTGAGGGGATACGACAAAGGGGTTCTTTTTAGCGGTTAACGCGCCTACCTATATAATAAGTACATGAATTAAGATTATTTAATCTTGCTTTAACAATAAAAGAAACAACTTTTGCACATGTACGGAATTTTAAGATATTTTGTAAGCAAATAGGTCTACATCCACAGCAGCTATCACCTTGCTAAATCAATCTTGCTGTCTTTTCGTCACTAATCTGTCAACACAATACCTTGAACTTTTTTACATTATTGTTAGCTAGGAGGGATATTGGTGGTAATTCAGTGTTAATCATGGTGGATGGTGTGCCCAGCTTAAGGACCTTGGACCAATGTGCAACTGATGAATATGGAGGAGTATCCTCTAAAACTCCCACCAAGTCTGCATGTAAATCTTCATTAGTGATTTTGTTCAAACAGAAGTACTTGATGATGGCTCTCAATTCCTTTTTTCATCAGAAGATCTATTTGTATGATATTGTATCCTAAGTTAAGGCCCACATGATGTCAATTTCTTGTACATACCAAGAGAAATTATTGAATGCAATTAAATAAACGCAACATAGCCACTCAGGAATTGTAGGAAGCTTTTTCCATGTGGATGATTGAATGCAATTATTTAATACAAATCTTGACAAGAAATAATTGCTAGTATCTTTTTTTGCAGCCAGGCAATTAATTATATTTAAGAGATAATTGCTTTCATGTTGTGATGTTATTTTTGACATGTTGCTTCAAGTACTGCAAGTATTTGTATTTGCGAATTTTTGATTCAAGTGTTGACAACTTAGAAAAGAAGTGTTTATTAAAAAATGAGACACAAAGTATTAAAATTTGGTTCTGCTGATTTAAGAAAGTTCATTGAGATTTATCAAAGTCATGATTGTTTATGGGATATTGAAAATGTAAATTATAAGAATCATGATGAACATAATGCTCACTAGGAGCAATTGCATAGGAATTCGGAGTTCTAGTTCTAGTTGGAGTTCTAGTTTAGAAGAACCAACTTTTTCCAACAAATAAGAAAACTGGGTTCTGTTTACTCAAAATATGTCTTTAAAATCATTTTCGTTTTTTGATGGTAACTCTACACAAAGATTGTTAGATGCTCCAAAAACCTCTTCTTGATACCCATTATTTGTCCAACACCTTTTCTTATGATGTTATCATAATATTTCTTGCCTCACAAAAGCATCAACGATCAACACACGCTCTGCACTTATGTTTGCAAATGAAGAGAGAACGACAATAATTGTTAATTAGTTAGAAATGTTACATGTTGTTTAGACCATGCAAGTAATTTATTGCTTCAATTTAATTATATGCAACAGACAAGAAACTTGCATCATGTAAATGGCCCATTAACCCTTCAACAGTAATTATAAATAGATCAAGAATGTTACATGTTGTTTAGACCATGCAAGTCATTTATTGCTTCAATTTAATTATATGCAACAGCCAAGAAACTTGCATCATGTAAATGGCCCATTAACCCTTCAACAGTAATTATAAATAGATCAAGAATGTTACATGTTGTTTAGACCATGCAAGTCATTTATTGCTTCAATTTAATTATATGCAACAGGCAAGAAACTTGCATCATGTAAATGGCCCATTAACCCTTCAACAGTAATTATAAATAGATCAAGAATGTAACATGTTGTTTAGACCATGCAAGTCATTTATTGCTTCAATTTAATTACCAGGCGGTCCCATAATGAACTGGCCTGATATAGTTCAACGCGACATGTCGCTACATGTTGTGTTGCATTAAATAGTACGTTTATCGTGCACTTTAATACAAGGTGGCCCATAAGTCGTTAGAAATGTAAATTTCGAATAAAATACAAAAGGCGCGCATGAGTGGCGCGCGCGGTGCGGGGCGAGTACCGACGGTTTCTGGGAATTCAGTCGCCATGGAGCGTTTCACCGGTGCGGACCGTGCATTTTGTGTGCGCGAGTTTTATCGAAACAATGATTCGGCTACCATTGCGCGGCGTAAATTTCGAGAATATCAGAATTTACGCAACTTTAAAGACATTCCAAGTGTTCAAACGATTAAGAACTGGGTTATTAAGTTCGAAGAGAGTGGTTCGACGTTGGATAAACAACGGTCAGGTCGACCAAGGACATCACGGACGGAAGAAAACATCGATGTAGTGACACTCAATTCGTGAAAATCCTACCCAGTCTACTCGTAAGCGTTCCAGTGCATTAAACTTACCCAGAACATCGTTACAGCGAATTTTAAAGAAAGATTTACATCTTCACCCGTACAAGATTCAGATAGTACAGGAATTTAAAGATACTGACACTATCCACAGACTAAATTTCGCAAATGAAATGTTGAACCGCTTTACCTCGTTTAATAACGTGTTATTCTCTGATGAGGCTCACTTTCACATCAACGGCCATGTCAATAAGCAAAATTGTCGCTACTGAAGTTGCGAAAATCCAAATCGCAAACATCAAAAGCCCTTACATAGCCCTAAAGTGACAGTTTGGGCGGCTATGTCAGCGCATGGGATTATAGGCCCTTACTTTTTTGAGGACGGCAGAGGCCGCGCGCTTACTGTTACTTCACAACGGTATGTAGCTATGATCCAGGACTTTTTTACACCAGAGTTGCAGAATTTTCCAGGCTTCAATACGCGGACCTGGTTTCAACAAGATGGAGCAACTGCCCATACCTCTAACGTCGCTATGCCGGTCGTCCGTCAACTTTTCCCTAATAAAGTGATCTCTCGAAGAGGAGATATTTCTTGGCCACCACGTAGTCCAGATCTGACCCCAATGGACTTTTTCTTATGGGGTTATCTTAAGACTAAAGTGTACGAAACCAACCCGCGGACATTTGATGTCCTGAAAGAAAATATCCAAAGAGAAATGGCAAACATTACAGAGCTTACTTGCCGCGCAGTGATGGATAATTTTAAACGTCGCTTACAGGAGTGCCGCGATCGTAACGGATTACATTTAGATGATGTAATTTTCAAAAAATAATTCCCATTTTATAAGGATTATGACAAAATAAAAACCTTTTTCATAATGTCATTAGTTTTTTTTATTATTTTTTTACATTTCAAGGGACTTATGGGCCACCCGATATAAGAAACATGCATCGACATGAAATGCTTAGTCTTAGTTTAACAGGCATTTGAATAACGAGAGTCGCGTATTTTTTCAAAATGTCGAAAACTGAGTATCGAAGTGTCATAAAGTTTCTGTTTAAAGAAGGTTTATCGCCTGCCCAAATAAAAGAACGATTGGATGGCGTGTATAAGGAGTCTGCCCCCTCCTATAGCACAGTAAAAAATTGGGTGATAAGAGTTTCGCCTCGGGAGAGAAACCGTCGAAGACTGGCCACGACGGTCGACCTGTGGAAGTGCTCACTCCCGAAACGATTGCTCTTATCGAAGAGGAGGTTCTGAGTGACCGCCGTTTGAAGATTAGAGAAATTGCAGCAAGGCTTGGGCTCTCTAAAAGTACCGTTCATCGCGCGATCCATGAACATCTTCACATGAAAAAAGTGAGTGCAAGATGGGTACCAAAACTTCTTTCAGCGGTACAGAGACAGGAAAGAGTGCGCTGCGCTTCGGAGTTTTTGGATCTTTGTGGCGAAAATCCAAAGACTGTGATCGAGCGGCTAGTGACTGATGATGAAACTATGATCATGTATTATGTTCCACAAAGCAAGCGCGAGTCAATGCAATGGCGTTATAAGGGTGAAAAGCTCCCTCCGAAAGGCAAAGGTGCAACAATCGATTAAAAAACTGATGTGCACAATATTTTGGGATTTTCAAGGCATTTTGATGGTGGATTTTAAAGAACGTAATACAGTCGTGAACGGCGAATATTATGCTTCTTTAATATATAAATTACGAGACAAGATAGAGGAAAAACGAAGAGGCAAGCTGTCTAAAGGTGTCCTGTTGCTCCATGACAACGCCCCTGTTCATACCGCTGGTGTTTCGAAGGATGCAGTTCATCAATGCGGGTTCACAGAAGTTCAACATCCACCTTACAGTCCAGACATGGCCCTGTCCGACTATTATTTATTTCCAAATTTAAAGCGGGACTTAAGACGAAGAAAATTTTCAAGCGATGAAGAGTTGCAGGCGGCCGTCTTCAGTCATTTTGAGGATAAAAAATGTGATTATTTTTATAAACGTTTAGAGATGTTGATTCACAGATGTCAGAAGTGTGTTAGTATTCATGGTGATTATATTGAAAAATAAAATTGGTTTCGTTTCATTTCCTTCATTGGTTCATAGTTAGGCCAATTCATTATGGGACCGCCTACGTATATGCAACAGACAAGAAACTTGCATCATATAAATGGCCCATTAATCTTTCTACAATAATTGTAAATAGATCAAGAATGTTACATGTTGTTTAGACCACGCAAGTCATTTATTGCTTCAATTTAATTATATGCAACAGGCAAGAAACTTGCATCATGTAAATGGCCCACTCATCTTTCTACAATAATTGTAAATGGATCAAGAATGTTACATGTTGTTTAGACCATGCAAGTCATTTATTGCTTCAATTTAATTATATGCAACAGACAAGAAACTTGCATCATGTAAATGGCCCACTCATCTTTCTACAATAATTGTAAATGGATCAAGAATGTTACATGTTGTTTAGACCATGCAAGTCATTTATTGCTTCAATTTAATTATATGCAACAGGCAAGAAACTTGCATCATGTAAATGGCCCATTAATCTTTCTACAGTAATTGTAAATAGATCAAGAATGTTAAATGTTGTTTAGACCATGCAAGTCATTTATTGCTTCAATTTAATTATATGCTACAGGCAAGAAACTTGCATCATGTAAATGGCCCATTAATCTTTCTACAATAATTGTAAATAGATCAAGAATGTTATGTATTGTTTAGACCATGCAAGTCATTTATTGATACAATTTAAATATATGCAACAAGCAAGAAACTTGCATCATGTAATTGGCCCATTAACCCTTCAACAGTAAATGCCAGGCTATCTAATACTTACTTACTTAACTCATGTTTTCTTGCATTTTATGGGAATGAATTTTTATTAGAGTTTATTGTATAAACATATACAATAAACTCTAATAAAAATGTTTTCTCACCTAAATTATATGATAATATAAAAATAATGCTAATAGCAAAGTAATAAACTCGTATAAATATGAGGGTACCAAATTTTCGTAAAAAATAAAAAAACATTAATTTCACAACAAAATTTTATGAAACCCACAAAATTACGTGCAAATATTAAAGTTAATTTATATTTCTCGATACTCTGATGTTCCCAGCAATAAAAAACAAGAAAACACTAAATACAAGATAAAATGAACAAGCACTGAATTGGCGCAATTTAACTGACGATTTTCGACTGGCAAATCTTCAAATTGGTCTACGAATTACAGATTAAAAATTATTTTTTATCAAGCTTTGTCTATCAACAAGCCTTTCCATAAATATGAACAGGTTACGATAGGGGTAGCACAGTGAAATAATAAAGTAGACAGCCGCAGTGGCTGTTTGGACTGTCCGGTGCACAACATCCTGGCAGTTTTGACTGTTGAAGGGTTAAAGAGAGTAGAAAATAGCTATCTCTTTTTTTGGTTTTTAGGTTTATTACCTAAATTTTATTCTTTTAAACCACCCCTAATATGTTTTTAAAATTAAAAAGAAAAATATTTTACATATCTGGAGCATTTAATTCATAATAGATTTTTTAAATTTTTGTCAATTTTTTTTTAAATCTGATTAAATTTTATTTACAATTGTGATATAATTTTATATAACAAGTCTTTATATAATCTTGATCAAATTGAATCAATTGTGTGTGCTTTTTATTAATTTAAATTCCCTTTTTACCATGAAATGTCACTGTAACTGTAACCGTCACAAATTTCTTTATTGCCTGTCAACTAGAGCAGTAGGCAGAGACTAGGGAGTATGACACAATTCTAACACACCTCTCTCACACCTCCTTCACATATTGACAAAACATATGTGAAAGTAGAAATTATAGTACATACACATCACAACTCCCATTCAAACTCTCAATTTTAAACCACAAGTATTTGTAATCACATATTATATATTATGTGGTTAGTATAGTACATAATATGTGGTTTTTCATGTTCAAAATAAGTATGTGGAATAAAATGATGTAAGATATAGTTATTGATAGACATATAATATGTAAAAAGGTACTATTGCTTAGATAAGTAGTGTGAGGCATTCTTTTGACAGATTAATTACTTTCAAATATATTAAATTATGTTGAAGTAAAGAATTAAACAATATTTTTATTCTTACCTTATTCAATATGCATGTTTTGATATGGTATGTGTGATGTTCAACACAAAAGGCAAGAAGCTCCAACACGAGCCCCAGTAGCTGAACTGTATGATAATCTTCTTTGAGGGGCTTCTCACCTGTTGTGTTTTCAAGCAGTGGTGCTGAAATTGTAAAAAAATGTTAACTTAATTTTTACTCGCCATATAAATGCAAAACTTATAGGAAATAGACATATCAATCAAATATATCAGGAAATGGGTAGCGGTGTCTTCCAAATGTCTGAAAATAAAAAAGTTGCAAAGAGTGGCAATTATATAAATATTTCTCCTATAAGATAATCTATAGTGGCAGCCTACGTTCAGCAGTGGATTTTAATATCCTGTAAGGGTAATTAATATCAACACTGCCTAAATATATTATAACTTTGAAAGTACTGGCCATATTGAACATATTTAATTATCAATTTGATCCTGGCACTTTTCTTTATTTTAAATTTTGATGAAATAAAGCCTCAACAAAGCAGTGAAATTGAATTAACTTTATTATGAAAAAATTTCCATCCAGTGTATCTTAAAGACTAGATTGTTTTTCAACTAAATTTTAATATTATGACAAGTTTATTTGATTTAATAAGTGGTTTTTTCTGTACTTTGGAATGCCGACATTTAACTAGAGAAAAGATGTTGATAGCATTAGTCATTTTGAAAGTAGATGCAATCCAGTGCAATGTTGCAGTTACTATTGGCATCAGTCACTTAATACCATAAAGTTTAACTCTAGTCCAATTAAAGCCTTTTTATTATGTCCCACACGTGGGGCACATGTCTACTCTCAATCCTGAGATGGTTGTGCAATTAGTCTAATCTGCAGCCTCAATACATGTTGGTGGATATCACTTATTCTGAACATTTTATTTTACAATGTTTTTCTTTACCACTATGCATAATTTTTGTTTACTTTTTTTTTTAGTTGTATTTCTCAAATATGTCTTCTCAGTGTATTTGCAAACAAAATTTTGATTTCATACTTTTATTACTTACCTATAAGAGTTTGTATACTATGTTTATAGAAGAAATTAAGAAAATCTGCCTTCTCGCTTTTGTTGACTGATGCAAGCATGCTTTCTGGGTCAAGAAGAATACGCAGAACACCCATTAACTGTACTGCGCCACCAAGTTCAGGGTCTCTGTCTCTAAGCATTTGTTCAATTACAATATTTAACAGCATTTGCTCCTGTAAAAAAAAACAATCATTAGTAAAAAAAAGGTAAAAATTTGGTCACTAAATTAAAACTCCAACATACCTCTTCAGTATTATTTGCTTGTTGTAAGGTATAATCCCTGACAACAGAAGGTGAAAACTCTACAATATATGTTAAGATATCTATAGAGGCAGTCTTCGTCTTCTGATCATCTATACTTAGTGTTATTTCTAATGCTGGCAGGATCCCCAGTGTAACTAAAGTCTTATAAAATGCATCTTTATCTGGTGGCTGTAAGTTTTGTGAAAAATTGCAAAATTCCTTCAAAAATAGTACTAAGTCTCGCCTCTTAGAATTAGGGGTTTTGTCATCCATAAGCAATTTAAACAAATCAGTTAAGAACTTCTCATCTTCTTCTATAAGTTTCACTATTTCAACTTTATTAAAAAATATAAAACTAGACAATGTGCTCAGCAAATTGTCTTCAAAAACTGTGGGTGTGGGTAAGACTATATCTTGAATATACTGCACTCTGTATGTTTGATGAATTTTTGCTAATAAATCTTGATTTTTTATAGGAATGGCTTCACGAAATTTAGCTAGCTCCCGAAGATATTCCCTGTGCTTTTTTGGTTGTGGCAAACTAGGATCGTACTCAAGACACCCTACTACATCAAATATTGTATCATCAGCAAACATGGTATCAAAAAGGGTATTTTTATTGAGAAGAAATATACTTTTGAATATTTCATATAGATGGTGCAAGCCTTCTATATTCTCAATGTCTTCACACATGCGGAAAAGGTTTAATAGTTTCTTGATATAGTGTTGGCTTTCTAATGCTGCTGCCAGCTTATCCTTTCTCGCCGGTGATACCAAACAACTATTAACTAGCTCACTAATATCTTCTAGACGTCCCATTTCACAAGCTGGTAGTTCCACTGGTTGCACACTATCTGACATTTCATCAAAGCGTTCATCTTCAGACTCCTCCACTATATCTTGTGTGATCTCAACTGATGGATCTTTCCCTTGTACCTAAAAATTTTGAAATGATTATATTACATTAAGCTAATGCAAAGACAATATACATGTTTAGAAATGACCTTTAATATTAATAGGACAATGTTTACAACATTTATGATTATAGCAGTCCCATGATAGACTATTTCAACATACTATAACAAAGTAAAACTAATTTACTGTAAGATTATAGTTAACAATCACATTGTAAGCTAGTTTAACATTTTAGAAATATACTGAAATCACAATATAAAAAATAGGGAAAAAAAATTTAATACTAATTTCAATATTCCTTACAATGGACATTAAGGAACAATTAAAATAAAATTACTCAATAATGAAACAGAAAACAAGCTTGTTATATTATACCTGACCTTATTATAAAGTTCATCCATAATGTTTTCTTATATTTACATGAACACTGATGTTTCAAGCCCTTTACGGCACCCATGGTCATCTCAGTCCCCCCATGACCATGGGTGCTGTAAAGCGCTCGAAACTTCAGGTATTTAAAAAGTTAAATATACGTGATACAATCCGTAAAAACTAGTATTATTTAAAGTTCATCCAATAAATCATGTACTTAAAAGCTAAGGAAATAATGTATTCTAAAACACCAAATTGAAAGTATCCATACCTGACAGATTTTCTCCCATATTTCATCGCAGCCAGCTTTTTCTTGGAAACTTAAGGCTAAATCAAAATTATCTCCTTCTGACCATACTATCAATGTGTCTTGCTGCTTTTGATAAGCTGTATCTGGTTGTATTTTACTCTCTAAAAGAAGAGAACCGTCGGACTCTGCTCTTACTAATAGCGAGGTACCTTTCAATCTCTCGACATAACATGATGATACATGGCCTGTTCCTCTGTCGTCCCATTGCCGATCAGCATTCAGAGCATATAGCTTCACTCTTCGTCGGGTGTCTGTCATTATAGTCAACGCAACTATGACTATTTATTCGAATAATAAATCAGTTATTATGGCGCTAAACTAGTGCACCTAAATATGTTTTTATTTAACTCCCATTGGTATGAAATCATATGCCCATCTGTAAAAAAGTGATCCTATAAAATTCAGTGATGGCTAATTGCTGTAATTATATTTCGTCGTTAAAAAGGTCTTGTCTAAAAATGAAATTTCGTCATATGCTTCAACGGTATGATATCCAAATTATGATGTTGCAAAAAAACACGCAATTTAAAATATTTAGAAAGGATTTTAAACTTTATATGACAATGGATCGCAAAATTTTTAGGAAATCACAAACAAAACAATACAATCATAAACCTTTCACTACACTTAAAACACTTAAATAATAACATGAAATATAGTTATATACTTTGAAATAAATTGTTATGTTTCCAAAAACTATATATTTACGAATTTACTCATTACAGAATCGTCCTATTGACGTACCTTCAAAATAGTACAACATCAGATATCGCCATATTGGATTCACAACAACGCTTCGAAGTCGGGGTTCTCAAGTCAAACTAAAAAAGGCGGTAAACTTAAAATAAATCTCTTGAAACAATACAAAAGTACGGTCATTTTAACTCAATTTGTTTAAAAAAAAAGGTAAATAAACTCAGCGTAGTATTTGTATTAAAAACAAGTGCTTTTTTAACTAAATAAAAAGAAACATGTATATTTTGCTACTGTGTTAAAAACCACAAATATTTTCAATTAAAAAAATGACAACTCTTACGAATTTGTACGCCAATAGGAAACTACTTTAATCACTGTCAGCCAATAACAAACGGCAATTCTTGACAGCTGAAATAGAATTGCCAAAACATATACAAGTCAAATTTGCTTTCTAAAATCACTGTCCTCTAAATATGCGTACTTGTATATATAGAGGACAGTGTCTAAAATGCATTCAAATTATTTTTTAATTTACATACTTATTCAAATATTGTACAACTTGAGTACCATAATTAAAATTAAATTACTCTATGAATTCATTTACTGCGTCCATAGATAAGAGTGTAACTGCGTCTGTGACTTCTTCATTATAAAATCTACTTTGTAATAATATTTCGACATTAACTCATATACTACCAATGCATATATCGAAACATAAAATTATTTGTTTACCCAACAAGTTCATTTTTTTGCGTCTTACGTTAGAACCAACTTACCAAACCGTCTCTTAAAAGTATTAAACGTTGTATAATTTAATAATGCACGCGACTGTTTTATTAAAAACAGAGTATTTATATTTTATATGTTGACTTGTTGATATCTGTGATTAACGCTGAGAAATATTTATGTTTCTATATTTTGAAAGCATATTTTATTTTGTTTTAGATACAATATCTTAAACGTACTTAAAATAATCTTCTTAAGTTTCTAGTCCTAATTCTAGGTTTGAACAGTTAACTTACATTTTAGCCTTATACGGATAGGTGAAGCCAGGAAAAGTAGTAAATTTAGACTTACCTATTTTTTTTATAGGATCATGGTAACGAACGAGTACACAATCCATCTGATATTAAGTGGATGATGCGGCCCATATACGCACATCTACATTTATCCACAATTAAAAATCAAAGTGATAAAAATTTAAGTCAGTTATTTTCATTGTTGCTCGGACATTACCCAGTAATAGTTAAAACAATGATTGTTTGCTAATAGTTTAAAATAACTATAAGCTGGATAAACTTCTGTTTACTAGTTCTTCGAGCGTTACCTGTAATACTTAAGTACTAAATAATGCACAGACTTATTACATTCGTAATATAAGATCTGAAGAGATTTGCCGTGTGGTGTGCGGCGGAGTAGAATAACACCACCCCATATCTACCTGTGGGTGTCGTAGAAGGCGACTAAGAGAGTGTGGAAAAGGACTGATCCCTTGTATCTTTTTCACCGATATACCGACCTACTGTTCCATCTGTCCGAGTCCCTCTCCGGTCGTAACGGTCTCCGTCCCACTGGGTTCAGGGGAACAAAGACGAATACGTGCACCTGTGTTCGTGCTCACACTTGCACGTTAATATCTCCAGCGCCATTGACCTGCTTCCAATTAGGACTCCGATGTAAGCTAATATCCTACGGCGACGGGAGGAGGTAGAGAGGCTTATTAACATGATGCTCGTTGGGTTTTGTCTGACTCCTGCACGTAGGCGGTCTTAGAGGTGTAGTATACATCGTGGTCGTTTCTGCCCCGCATCGGGGTAACGGTGTGGATTCGGCAGCACCCAAGGTGGTAAAGCAGCCCTATTCAGGGAGGCACTGCTTTCCTCGCTCAGCCGGGGAGGGGGCTAGAAAAGGTGCCCTAAACAAATGCTCACTCCAACGATTTAGGATGGTAGCAACCGCGGCTGCCTCCGCATCAGAAATCGCCACAGCCATACAAGCCAAAGAAAAAATAATGAAAACTTTAATTTATCTAAATCAATGACATTTGGCGCGTGGAATGTGCAACAGCTGAGCGAAAAACTGCCATTGTAGATCGAGAACTAAGTCGCTATAATATTTACGTGGCTGCACTCAGCGAAACACACCTCCCCAATCAAGGAGAGCTGGTAGAACACGGCAGCGGGTATACTTTCTTTTGGAAAGGACTCGCTTCGTCAGAGCCGCGAAGGTCTGGTGTAGGCTTTGCTGTCAAGAACTACCTTGCTGCTCAACTACAAGAACATCCCATACACGTCTCGGACCACATTACCACATTGCGCCTTTACATGGGACGTGAAAACTATCTGAATGTCATCAGTGTCTATGCCCCTACGCTAGACAAGTCTGATGAAATTAAGGACAAATTCCATCAGTTAAAGAGCTTTTTAAAAGCAGGGAGGAAGTACTCAAGCGATCTGCGGAGCATTTCAACACCCTACTTAACGTGGATCATTTTGTTGACCTAGACCATGTTCGCGGCCTACCTCAGCAACCTTTCGCCCTCGAGCTCGATGAGCTAGTCTCGCCTGACGAGGTTGCTCTTGCCATTAAGCAACAGCAAATTAAATGTGCGGTTGGTGTTGATTCTATACCGTGTGAATTATTGAAGTATGGCGGTGGGGATTTGTATTGGGCACTATGGGAACTTTTTGTCGTTATGTGGGAAAAAGAACAAGTCCCTAATACTTTTAAGGTATCCCTCATACGAGCCCTATATAAAGGCAAGGGTGACCTGTCGAACTGCAATTCTTACCGTGGCATTTCTCTACTTTCTGTGCCTGAAAAAGTCTTCGCCAGACTTCTATTATACCGCCTCAGGAAACTTTCTGAAAGGATTATGCCGGAATCCCAGTTCGGCTTTCGACCAGACCGTGGTACCTGTGAGGCGATTTTCTCATTGTGTCAACTGCCGGAAAAAAGCAGAAAACAGGGTCGTAATATGTATTGCTGCTTTGTGGACCTTGAGAAAGTATTCGATAGTGTACCGCGAGAAGCCCTCCGGATAGTGCTGCGGAAAATTGGCTGCACGTAAGTACGGGTATGAACAGCTATATAGTATATTATGTATGATGAATTATCTCGAAAGGGTAAGGGCGACGTTATCACTTATCAGTCACAAGAGATCACGCGCGTTAATTGTTTCTCGTGACGACATTTATTTGAATTTTAAATTGTACTGTAAAAATGGTACATAAACATAATATTTCAATAAGAATAAGAAAATAAAATTACTTAGGGTGTTAAAGGGAGTAGCGGGAAGCGCGCGGCCGGGGCGATACAACACGCATCTCGTGCCTCGTGCTTCGGAAGTAGGTACCCGAAGTAGGTAGTGCTAGTGCTGTGCCACGTTGTACTTGAATATTTTTAATAACATGATTACTTTCATAATCATTTTAATATAATTATAATATTAGAAGTTAAGATCATTTATATTCCTAACACACATGGATCAATGTCTAAAATAGGCTGTCCATTGGGTTTGTTGTATAGATACACATTAACACACATGGATCAATGTCTAAAATAGGCTGTCCATTGGGTTTGTTGTATAGATACACATAATAAAGGTAAATACAGTTAAAATATTTTCCAGTTTCAGGTTTCAGAAAAGCCGTATTTGGCACGTAAGTGGGTGGTAGCAATAGAAAGGCCCAACTGGGATTCCAACATCAGGAGTTTCATTTGTTACATTCATTTTAGTTTTTAGAAAGCAAGAGTGGACAATGAAAGCTGGTTGAAGGTACAATAACATAATTTAAATTTGAATTAAAATTACACTTATTTTTAAGTGATTAAAAAAGTAGCTTTGGCAGTTATTTATGCAGGTACCGACCGTTAGTACTCTTATTAGTTTGTGGTACCGACGTTATTATGTATGTTAAGTTAACAATGTTTTCAAAACTATTGGTTATCATTCATAAATATTTTAATATTAAAATAAAATATCTTGTACTTAAAACTATGATCAAGCAAACAATACGACAACTATGTAATAAGTTAACCTTAAGTTAGTAAGTTTTTAAATTAGTTAAGTTAGTAAATTAAGTTTGATTTTTGTATTTGATTAATAAATATGATTTTCTAAATTCGTGCCCGTGTTTTATTGGTCTGCTAAAACCTATTTTACACACCCACTTATTATTTTCTAATTATTTATCATATTTAAACTAATAACTTAACCCTTTCTTTGTTCCGTGCACTATATATAGGTAGTATATAGGGCAATGGCTATTGTCTAATTATTGTGCTTGAAAATCGGAAAGTGAAAGTGTTAAGTACAATAATTCATAGGCGTCAATCTTATACACTGTTCAACTGTTTCATTAATGTATCAGACTCTCACTTTTATACAACACCTACTAATGCTTGGAATAATATGCAATGAGCGATACGCGCGCTTTTTAGTTTGAAATTTGATTTATCAAAATTAATGTTACAATTTTTTTTATTGAAGTCATATTAACAATAACCAATCTTCAGCAATGACCTGAAATGTCATTGCTGAAGAATATACCCGTGAAAATAACCGTGAGTTTGCATTGACGAGATTTTCACCAAAAAGACATGTTTAAAACACTATTTCTTGACAATGTATCGAATCGCGTTTGCATAGTCAAAGAACATATTGTAGTGAAATATGTTTGACAGTTTATTGTACAAAACCGAAGACAGAGAAACCTGTAGACTAATGATTAGCGTGGCCTCGAGTGAGAAAGGACGATAACGTAGTTTTAGGTTATACAATAATCTTTATGACTTTTAAACATATTTAGATAAAAAATTTAATTGTTCTAAGAACTGAAATGAACAAGGTTCACCAATCTTAAACTTACAAAACACTTTTTTCTTACTTAAACCAACTCGTAAACTCCTTAGATCGCTAGGAACTGTTAAAGTTGTTTAGCAAAGGTAGTTTGCTAAACGAGAAAACCGGCACGGAGAAAGGGACAAACAATCACACCGCTCTGTCTCATTTCTTTGCAAGACGTATGCATAAATCTATCCTTTTCGTGTGCGAATGCGAAAGAAGGCATCAATTTGTCTACAGGTTTCTCTGTCTACGTACAAAACTTATTTTAATTATATTTTATTTATATCACTACCGAAACAAAATGTTTTAAAACACATTTGTGGAAATATTGTCACGCAGAAAGAGTTTTATGTCAATTTTGTATTTGTAGGAACTTCAACTTTTTAACTATAATGGATCTAATGATGAAGAAGTTTTTTTTTATCTATCAGTGCTGGACAATTACAACAAAAAATATAGTAATCGGTACTGATTTTTATTTTTTTGTTTAGCTCATCTTATGCCTTTAAAGACAGAACTAAGTTTGCTGAAGTCTCCAGTCATTTGTGTTCTATTATAATGCACTTTCGAGAAATGTATTTCTGTACCTTAGAACCACCTGCTACTAGGCCCCCAGAATACATATACTAGACACGGCAGCGATATCGGATGCATGGCGGTCACATACCGCCAGGACTGTAATACTAAGCTTGAAAGGCAGACATTGTAGACTTAGTATTACGATCCTGTTAAAACCCTATGGGTTAAAACATTAGGGTTGTATTTCAAAGGATAGCCAAATTTTTATATAGAAAACAACTAATGATATAACATTATTGTAGTATTTGAAAATATGAGTAAATAAGGCGTCTACTTTTATTAAAAATTATCCCAAATTGAATTCGATTTAAGGACGTTTTTGCCTACCGATCGACCCTTACGAATGTATACGTGTGCAATAAAATCGCTTAAAATAATGCATTACCGCGAATTTTGAATTTAAAGGATAAAAAGCACACAAATTTTGAGATTTTTAAGCTATTGCATAGCTTCTATCGCGGGCCTTGAGCGCCGGGACCGAATCCAGAAATTTATTCCGCCGTAACGAAAAAACCTCACTCTCCCCACTCCGACGGGCACAGGGGTGTGGCTTGAAGGCCGTGCATTGTCTTACGTCGTTTCTTTTCGGCTAGACATGTGTAGATCACTCATTTCTAGCGACCGAATCATTCTAGTTTATTTCGTCACGCGTACCGGTACATTCGGTTCGATCATTCAAATGGATCCTTTCTGACTCCAGTACTCTGTGTCTGTAAGATCCATTGGGAACAAATGGGAAAAAAATATTTATGACTTTGTAATGCTATCATCGCCATCTACTGCATGTTATAGGTAATAAAGCATTTTATCGAACAAAAATTTATGGATTTTCAAGGTGGTAAGTCCAAAAGATGCTAGATGCCATAAACATTAAACACAAAAACTTCAATTGATTTGATTTAATTGATAACTTTATTCAAGATTATTATTATATATTTTATTAATTTAATAAATTTGTTTATTTTTAAATTTCATTCATAACTATACTTAATTTTATCGATTCTTATAAATTTACTTTGCATTTAGGCCATCTAGCATCTATTGAGCGTACCACCTTGAGTCTCATCCATTTTGGTTTGATTTCGATAAAATGAGAAATAACTTTAACTATAGATCGAATAAGATGGCGCTATTTATTACAAAGCAAAGCATTGAAAGCAATTTTAGTAAAAAGAAGATATTGTTTTCATCTAATATTATAAAATTTAGACTTCACATGTCTAAAAATAAGGATTGTAATGTTTATTTGCTACAAAGTACTTAATATGATGATTTTCTTATAAGACAAACTTTTATGTTATAAGAAAATCATCATATTAAATAAATAATTTGACTTGAAATCTTTTGAAGTATTATTTTTAGTAAACCCCACGAAACTTAGGTGTTTTTAAAGTCCTTTTTTATACGCCTTTGCCACGAAATGATATTTTTAACTCATAGATGCAACAATCAAATGTAATAAATAATTAAATGTAATATATTTTTTTTATTTTACTTATATAATAATAAAAAACCCTTATACAATAAATACTCTACAATATTTTTTATTACCACTGTGGGTGTAGCTACTTGATAAAAATAAAGTGCTTCCTTATGACACATAAAGAACTTTCCACGTTTGCACTTTGCAGCTTCTCTGAACTGAGCTACTTCAATCTTGCACAATTATAAAAGAACGTTAAATTAATCCTATCCTCCATCTACGAGTACACTTCATCGTCAGATCGTCACAGAGACCAGACCGGGGAATCCAGAATCCAGATTCCAGAGATCTAACTTTGATTCCGATTTAATTTGTTTGACGTATCGTATTTCATTGTTTATTTCATCTTTATACCTCTCGCGTCTCGCCAGAGATTAGTTAGTATTTAATAATAGTATCTATGTTCCGTTTCCTTGCTCTGTACGAATAGTGTAGTGTTACCTATTCTAGCCGAATCCAAGTCGCCAAAAAGTTGACGCAGAGTAAAAGTTGAAAGTCTTAAAAATTCACCCAATTTTATAAGAAATATTTTAAGAAAATGCTTTAATTTAAACTTATGTTAGGTCCTTTAGTGTTATATTATTCATCAGAAGTAATAAGGATTGTAAGCGTAGAAGTAGACTACAAAGGTATTAAAAAATACTTAAGAAGTCAGTTGCAATATCTACATTTTATTATTTTCTAATAAAAGGGTTATAGAATAAATAATATCCTTTACAATCGCCTTCTTTCTGAGATAGCCTACTCGGAGACTAGTAGAAAATCACAATTTTGGTCGCTCCGATTACATTAAAACTAGCCTAAATAGCTAAAAATCGCCTAACTTGGCAACATTTCCGAATGCATGCACTGATTATACCGCACTGGTATACCTTACATTAAAAACAATTCATTCAGATGTTTCGGGATTCGGTCGGTTTGCGGCTCATTCTCAATTCAAACAAATCACGGGGTTAAAAAAGGTACCGTCAATTGTTTGTGATTGGTTGTACTGGTACATTCAAAAACAAATGAATGAGCCATCAATACTTTTAAGTGTACCAGCTCAAACGAACGAATCATACATGATTGACACAAGTCTATTTTCGGCAGTCTTCGACACGGTGTTTGTGTATAAAGTGTTTTGAATATGAATGAACAAAGTGCATTTATTATTAATGAAGAAAGTCACGAAACTACAATATGCCATGGCTGCAACTGGTGGTTCTACTCATGATACTGTATCACTTTCCCCAAGGAACCCATAGTCAATTCTCAAAAAAAATTGCACTTTGTATGGAAATCGGTCAGCTGATTGGCCAAGTCTACATACAAACAACCGTGGCATATATTTTAGAAGCACCTTATATAACAACATTAGATACTGTAAAATAAAAGATATTATTTTTACTCACTCATGGTCAATTATTTATTTATTTATTTCGGAACATTGTAAATGTAAACCTTATATTAAATCAGTTTCTATCTTATCATTAATCTTAATCTTAGTTCTTAACCTTAATCTTAGTTAATTAGTTATTAATCTTAGAAATCCCTGCCTAATTAATAATTAGCCATATTACAAAAATGAAATAAACTTTGTATTCTCCTAGTAAACATCTGTATAGGAGTCCGTAAATTAAATAAAAAATTAATGTTTTTGATTCAACATTCATTAACCTCAAATATTTTTCATTACAATTAAAGGGTATTTGTTTTGAACAATCATATTAAACCAACTGTTCTTATCTATCTAGTCATATTTAAAATTTACCAGAGTCAGGTTATGGTGCAAAAACACCAAAGATCTTATCAAGCCTTATCTGGCAGAAGTTTGTTACGTTTTATTTTCGTAGGTATATGTTTCCTGCGGTGTGCGGGCGGGGTATTTGAAGTAAATGCGTAAACAAGTCACGACGCGTCGCTCTCGAGAAAGCGTGCGAAAATGAACCGAAGTGAAATTTGTCATCTATGAGAGTGAATTTTATCTGTGTACTCTGAAACAAATAACTATATAGAAAAAAAATGTGAAAATGACATTTCGCCATTTTTGTTTGTGTACTGGTTAGGAACTCGATCAAAAATTTGATAATTTCTCCGTTTTTATACGTTATTTCTAATGTTATTTTACATCAAATTAATTGTGAAGATATTTTCTTTAGGAAATATGTATCATTACGACGATTCAAAAACGTTTACATATAATAATTTACCCCGAAATTCACTATACGCGATTATCGTTTATTGATTATATGTTGTTTAAAAAGTATTCTTATCAGTTTTTGTGTTAAATGGATGCTAAATATAAAAAAATGCTTCAGTATTGATTGCAATTTATTAACGAAATATCTGTTAAGATGTGTCTAGAAATTATTAATACTTATTTTTATTTATTTATTAAAATAATAAATAAATGAAAATAAGTATACATTTATCTATATTGAGTACTAGTTGTTCCCCGCGATCTCGCCCGCGTGGAATATGGATTTCAAGGGTTTTAATTTTTTTGCGCGGAACCCTAATTCTTTTTCTAAAACAAAAGTAGTTCAAGTTATTCCTTATATCATCAGCTATCTGCCAGTGAAAGTCCCGTCAAAATAGATCCAGCTGTTTCGGAGATTAGCTGGAACAAACAGACAGACAGACCCACAGACAGATAAAAATTTTAAAAATAATGTTTTTGTTACTAGTACTTTCATATGCATTTAATAAAAAGCTGTTGTTTTAACATTACAAACAGACACTTCAATTTTATTTATTTGTAGATATAGATATAAGATGTTATTCATATTGGTGTCATTTTAAAGGGAATATCATGTACTATTATAATAATAAAATAATTGTCTCCAGTAAATATTATACTTTTCTTGTAAAACTCGAAATAAAAAATAAATACGATTTATTTTTATATTCCCATATGCTTTATTTTCATCCTTTATTTTTTATTTGACCAATTTTCTTCTAATAAAATTAAATTCTGAATTCGTTGAGCTTTTTGAGAATATTTTTATTTGAATGTTATGTAGGTACCTATATTAGTTTTTCAGTAGTAATCGTTTTTGTTGCAACAAACTCGCGCGGTCGTAAAAAAAAGTTACTGCGCGGACAGGTGGGACGAGAATCACTTGAAGGCCGTGCATTGTCTAACGTCGTTTCTTTTCGGCAATCTTCGACACGGTGTTTGTGTGCGTGCAACTAGACGTATTGTACGACTCTACGAAGCTCGCACGAATCAAGACGAGCTGCTCCGAAATCGGACGAATACATAAGCAGCTGTTTATGAGAAAGTATATAGGTGTATAGGTATTTATGTACAACAGTGAATAACTGTACTTGTACTTTGTTTTCTTATCGGTCACCACGATCAAAAAGTGTAACTTGAATTAATGTCAAAGAAAAAGAAATACTGCATAAATAAAATAAATAAATAATTATAATTGCGTAAGTTGATACAAAATGCTATGCAATAGCTTTACCGCGGCAGTCCCCGAGTGCCACACGTCTTTTTTTTAATAAATTTTTCTTGAACGTTTTCATATATTCTTTATTTTGAAACTTCGATGCAAATTTGGCCAGCTATCACAAAATAAGCCTGTATAGCTTTCCAAGGAAACAGATTATTGTAATAAGCCTAAACTTTGCCAAGCTTTGTAAAATTATGAGAGAAAGGTGGTATATGCTATCATATTTTCTTTTTTTTTATAGAATAGGGTGACAAACAATTCACCTGATGGTATGTGGTTGCGGTGGCCCGTAGACACCTACATATCTTTTATTCGTAATCGATTACGAATAAAAATGCAGATGCGTTATCACCCGTGAGGACTAAGATGGAGTGCCTCATTTCCAGTAAAAAAGGTCTTTCTCATAGATATAATTAATGAGTAGAACTTACCGTGGAAGGAAATTTTCTTGTCACTTAAAACACATTATTAACATGACAGTGACAAACTACATTATTTGGTAAACAGTTTTGTAAAATTCTTTTTAAGTTATGCATTTTAATTTGAACACTGTACACTTGTAACACTGACCACTGTATATAAAAGTGTGCTGGACAGGCTATACACTAGAGATGAAGCGTATATACTAGAACAGATCCAGGGACTAAGTATTTAACGAGACTAGGTTGCACCTATTCCAACTTTTAAAATACTCGATCCATCTAGTCTCACTGTGCCTACGCGTCGTACTCGTATTTTGTTGCCGTAGACTGTAGTTACTAGGCGCTCAACTCGGGTCGTCTTTGCCTAAATCATTAGTTTGTCAGTCATTTGAATTTGAACCAAATTTTAATGGACATAAAGGTAACGTGACGCGCACTCGTGTTTGTTATGTAAAAATATATTCCGTCCTTTTTTAACTAGACTATTCCGTAGTCTTTCTATCTTTGTCTGTCAATACTCGAGACTCGAGACTAGTCGGGACTCGGACTAGTTCAACAAAATACTAGTACGAGACTAGTCGGGACTCAGACTAGTTGTACCAGATACTTATACAAGAGTACAAGGCAGGCGAGTGTCTATTGTCAAATACGGTACGGACTCATGCGAATGTGATCTCGGTGGACGCTGTTTTCATGTTTCCATGACTACATAACATAGTATTGGAAGCGTAAACAATTTACGTTTCGATGATTATGTAATATATTTTGATGAATATATATATTAAATAATTAATATAAGTGAATGTGTCATGCATGCTTTCAGTAGTATAAAAATGCGTTAATTTACCCACATTTACTAATCTATATATTTTATAATCGTTCGTAAGGAGTAAACTTCAGTCGTGCGCCGGAACTGACAAACTCACTTTTTATTTTTCAGAACAATTCTTTTTTTTAATGTTATAAGAATTATGCAAACAATATTCTAAAAAAAATATTATAATAAGGCTCGTTACTATTAAGATTATATGAGAGATAAATGAAAATAATCCACTTTAAATTCTCCCTCCCGTCATTAGTATGAGCTGCATCAACCAATTATAGAATTATAGCAATAGTAAAAAAAAAACATAGCAGCTTAAAATCAAGACATACAAAATCAATAGGTGAGTACTCCTATTCTAGAGTTTTTCAAATAAATCAAAGATCTTTTAAAACAAATTTTACAAAATATGAAGTATTACTAAGTAGCATTTGAAGTAAATTATCTTAATTTATTTCTCATATAACCTTAATTCTCGTAATTTAGTTACGAGAATAATTATAATAATTTTGTAAAGTATGAAGGGAAGATGTATGAATTCATTATTGCACACGTTTCAGCAGTTTCAGCGTATACTATAGCGTATCTATAGCGTATCCTATTCCTATTCCAACAATACTAAACTTTATGCGTACTTGATACTTTATGGACTAGGTGGAACAGGTATTTGGATCGAGTATTTATACGAAATTGGACTAGGTGCACCTAGTACGAAATTTACGTAGTACGACTCATCTCTACTATACACCGTGACGTAATGAGGCGATTTGATTTGCGTCATTTTGGCGCTGACAGCACAAGTGAACGCCCACGGAAGTAATAATAGGGAAACAAGACAATGTGACAAAATATATCGATAAAAATTCGATATCCTTCTCATACCTATATAAATAGAATGGACTCTATGGATATGTGGCCTTTACTCGTAACGTCCATTCCGCTTATGTATCATATTATTTTTTTTTATAGAATAGGGTGACAAACGAGCAAACAGTCAACCTAATCAGTAAGTGGTTGCTGTGGCAGGCCGCGAGCCCTGAGTCAGATGAAGCTGTAACAGTCGCATAGACTAACAGCGTTAACATCCAGAAACTAGACATCTACATCTATCCTCGATTACGAATCAAAATGCGATGCGTTGTCACTCGTGAGGGCTAAGATGGAATTCCTCGTTACCAGTAAAAATGGTCTCCGGTTCTCTACACTCACCATACGAATCACAGCTGCATTAAGCTACTATTTGACGCTGGTATTTCGTGAGAGCGTGGTCCTTCCCAGGTCGAGCGAACCCATTTGTGCTACAACTATACTACTAATATAACTGCAGCACGGCTCTACCACGTATATAATGCCATTATCTTTCATCATCATTAAAACACTTCACAAGTCCACTGCTGATTGTGAACATAGGCCTCCCCCAAAGAATGCCACAAAGCACGGTCCTGAGCCACCTGCATCCATCAACTTCCTGCATGTCTTATCTGATTGTCACTCCATCTAGTGGGGGACGTCCTACACTTCAACTGCCGGTACGAGGCTTGGGACTCGAGAATCCTACTAGGGGCTTCTACTTCTCAGTGGTTTATAAAAAAAAACGAAGACGTGAAGAATAGACGAAGGAGATGGCGGGGTCGAGTGAGCGAGCAAAGCGAACGACTAACCTGCCCAAGTACCAGCACCCCTGGAGAATCCATCGCTGAGCATCCACGACCATGTTTCTCCACTTTAGAGCGTGGGTGCTCAGGCTGCCCCGCGTCTTCTGGGGGGGGGGGGGGAGGCAAAATTCCGCTCAAGACTACAACTGCTCGGGGCAAACGGAGCAACAAGACCAAGGCGACCCCTGCCACGCTGTCCGTGAATTTCTGCAATATTAGGGGACTTCACTCTAACCTAAACGCCGTCCACTACCATCTCGAGACGGCGAGGCCGGCTCTGCCTCGATATAAAACTTTAAGTTAGACAAAAAATTAATAGCAGTGGTAGAGCCACGCGGCAGCTTTGCTGTTGCACGTATAGGCCGGCTCAAACCGGGGTGGTACCACGACCTCACAGAATACCGGCGTGAAGTGGAAGCTCTGCTTCCGCGTTTCGTCTGGTGAGTGCAGTTGGCCGGAGGCCCAAATCCCCCCCCCCCCATCAACATGGTAGCGGAATTAAATAATGATAGACTACACAAGGAGGGTACCAGCACCCCTGGAGAATCCATCGCTGAGCATCCACGACCATGTTTCTCCACTTTTGAGCGTGGGTGCTCAGGCTGCCCCGCGTCTTCTGGGGGGGGGGCAGGCAAAATTCCGCTCAAGACTACAACTGCTCGGGGCAAACGGAGCAACAAGACCAAGGCGACCCCTGCCACGCTGTCCGTGAATTTCTGCAATATTAGGGGACTTCACTCTAACCTAAACGCCGTCCACTACCATCTCGAGACGGCGAGGCCGGCTCTGCTCTTTCTGACCGAGACGCAGGTGTCCTCTCCGGCTGATGTCTCGTATCTCTCCTACCCGGGGTACAAACTGGAAAACTCCTTTTTGCCTGGGGCTGGAGTTTGCGTTTACGTCAGAGAGGACATCTGTTCTCGACGCCTCGGCAGACTTGAAGGTTCGGACCTGTCCATCCTTTGGCTACGCGTAGACAGCGACGACCATCCGCGCGTCTACGGGTGCCTCTATAGGTCCCATAGCGGTAATGCCGAAACAGACCAACTCTTCGACCACGTCCAAATGGCTACAGATTCGTTGCTACAGCAGATTCCCCTCCGCAGAGATCGTGATCCTCGGCGACTTTAACGCCCATCACGCCGAATGGCTTGGTTCATGATTGTACCTTGGCATATGGTCTGACACAACTGGTTACTTCGCCTACGCGGATTCCAGATGTGGAGGATCATGCACCTTCCCTGTTGGACCTTCTGCTGACCTCTCACCCGGACGGATATCAGATTTCCGTCGACGCCCCTTTAGGCTCCTCGGACCATTGTCATGTTCGGAGTGTGGTGCCATTCACGCTGAAATTGCAGTTGCATTCTGCAGCCTGCCGCCGTGTCTGGCACTATAGGTCAGCCGATTGGGATGGGATGCGGTCTTTCTTTGCATCTTACCCTTGGGGGCGGGTTTGCTTCTCGCCGGACGATCCCAACGTTGTTGCGGATTCTGTCGCTGATGTGGTACTTCAGGGTATGGAACTTTTTATTCCTTCCTCTGTGGTGCCCATAGGAGGCAAATCTCAGCCATGGTTTGGTCGCTCCTGTAAAATAGCATCACGCTATAAGCAGGAGTGCTACCAAGCCTGGGCTGATGCACCAGCGTCCCGGGATGTAAACACAAGCGCTCTAAAAAAGAAGTATAATTCCGCCTCTAGGTCCTTCAAAAGAGTCATTGCCAAGGCAAAGTCAGAGCACATAGGCAGAATTGGCGAGAAACTAGTTCGCCTTCCTTCTGGAACCCGGGCATTCTGGTCTCTCGCCAAGGCTGTCCAGGGGTATTTCTGTAAGCCATCTTTTCCATCTCTGCACAGGGAGACCGACTCACTGGCCCATACCGCAAAGGAGAAAGCCGATCTTCTAGGCTCTTTCTTTGCGTCCAACTCGACTCTCGATGACGGAGGGAGTACGCCGCCGACCATCCCGTGGTGTGAGTGCTCCATGCCGGAAGTGCAGTTCACACAGCGCTCGGTTCGCAAAGACCTCATCTCCCTGGACATCCACAAGTCGAGTAGGCCTGACGGAATCCCCCCCCCCCCCCAATTGTGCTGAAGACGTGTGCTTCAGAGTTGGCACCGGTTTTAACGCGTCGTTTCCGTTATTCCTGATCCCTAGGCGTAGTCTCAAAATCATGGAACAAGGCTTTCGTCCACCCGAACCCTAAAAAAGGCGACCACTCCCGACCGTCCAACAAAACAATGGAGTCCATTGTAAACTGCCAGCTTATCAGGTACCTTGAGGATCACCAGCTGATTAATGACTACCAATACGGTTTTCGCCGTGGTTGGTCAGCTGGTGATCTTCTGGTCTACCTAACCCACAGATGGGCGGAGGCAGTAGAGTTCAAGGGGGAGGCATTGGCCGTTAGTTTGGACATTGCGAAGGCCTTCGATCGGGTTTGGCACAAAGCGCTTCTTTCGAAGCTCCCTTCCTATGGGCTTCCCGAGAAGTTGTGCGATTGGATCACCAGCGTTCTTGAAGATCGGGGCATCAAGGTCGTTGTAGACGGTGCAAGTTCCGATTGCAAGCCTATTAATGCTGGTGTTCCACAAGGCTGTGTGCTATTGCCAACGCTGTTTCTTCTGCATATCAATGATATGTTGCAAACCCGTAACATTCATTGCTATGCAGATGACAGCACTGATGGTGCTCTTTACACCGGCCGAGCCAATATTTCTCGGGAAAACGTCTCCGAGTGCCGGGACAAACTTGTGTCTGAAGTCGAGTCTTTGCTGAACAGAGTCTCGAATTGGGGGCGACTAAATCTAGTCCAGTTTAAACCCCAGAAGACACAAGTTTGCGCGTTAACCGCTAAAAAGAACCCCTTTGTCGTATCTCCTCAGTTTCAAGGCACTCCCCATGTTGCCTCATCCAGTATCGAAATCCTCGGCGTCGACATATCGAGTGACGTGCAGTTTCGTGGTCACTTGGAAGAGAAGGCCAAATTGGCCTCTAAAAAGCTTGGCGTGCTCAGCAGAGCGGGACAGTATTTCATGCCAGCACACCGCCTGCAACTTTACAAGGCGCAGGTTCGGCCGCACGTGGAATACTGTTCCCATCTCTGGGCTGGGACTCCCTAGTACCAGCTCCTTCCACTTGACTGCATCCAGCGCAGAGCGGCTTGAATCGTCGACGACCGAGTGCTTTCCGATTGGCTCGATTCACTGACAATGCGAAAAGATGTTGCATCTCTTTGCATTTTCTTTCGCATATACCATGGAGAGTGCTCTGAGGAATTGTTCGGATTAATCCCAGCCGCCAAATTTCGTGAACGCACTACGCGGCAAACGTCCCGATACCATCCACACCATCTGGATGCTTGGCGGTCCACCACTGTACGTTTCAAGAGGAGTTTTCTTCCGCGTATAACCTCTCTGTGGAATAGTTTACCACCAGAGATTTTTCCGGACCGATACGACCTGGGGACCACCAGGCCTTCAAGAAAAGAGCGTACTCCTTTCTAAAGGGCCCGCAACACACCTACAATTCCTCTGGTGTTGCGGTTGATCATGGGTGGCAGTAGCCACTTAACATCAGGTGAGCCGCAAGCTCGTTTGCCCCCTCTTCTATAAAAAAAACATTTTTCAATGTCTTTTAAATGTCCGTTTTTTGTAAAAAATACAAACTTCGTTTAATGCTTCGCAAAAAAGTTATGTATGATTATATTTGAAGAAATGCGTTTTTGATCACATATAAAGTCATAAAACTGTATAAAAT
Source organism: Parnassius smintheus behrii (assembly GCA_036936625.1). Lineage (NCBI taxonomy): Eukaryota > Metazoa > Arthropoda > Insecta > Lepidoptera > Papilionidae > Parnassius > Parnassius smintheus. Next base: position 26,228,587 of record JAUPFT010000012.1, read on the forward strand.
CTTTAGGTGAGATATTTTCCATATTTTTTTATAAATCCGCCATAAAACCGAAGATTAAAAAAAACTTCGAAATCGGATGATTTTTTGATTTTCTAGAGCCAAATAACGAGGGGACCGCGATAGTATAAAGTTACTAAATAAGACTTTGGCATATTGTATCAATTTTAGTTCCCAAGACGACAAATTGTGGAGCTTCAAATTGGCACAGACATTTTGTATGGTATAGCCAGTCCAGCGTACTTGTGTATATAGAGGTCAGTGAATTGAATAAATAAATAGAAATTTATATTGTATTATGTTCTTTTGTCTCGAGCTCTGAGACAGGCAACCCAAAAAATATCCCGAATGAAACCCCCAAAAAAGGACTAAACTTTTCCGCCTTACGAGAGAATTGCAGGTAATCTGGCTATAAATGGAGTCAGTGGAAATATACCACATTTATTTTATTTTATATAAAGTTATCGTTGTTCTCCTCTAGGGGTAATAATGTTTTATGATGTTTAGCAACTAAATTGGATAACTGTGCCGGACGGGCGAAACTCTCCGGAGTAAATGTTGTCGAAGATACTTCGCGAGTCGCTCACGTCCTACACCTATAGGTTCCGGTGGGTACTTTCACCGCCGTCTTTGTGGGTGCCGCTGAGGTATTGTGGACTGTGGTTCAAATCAAAATGCACGATTAACAAATACAAATAGCAAGGTAGTGGCCAGCGGTTCGACTGATTGATTAATCGCGAAATTTTATAACTATTGATCACGGTTGTTAAACTACGGTTGTTCACTATAGGTTGGTCACTGTATATCTCAAAAGATTTCTTTAAATTGTACGGTGGTATCAAATATCTATTGGTGGTAGCTGGTTTTCTAACACTACTGACTAGCAGCTATTATCAACTTAACTAGTTGATTTTATCACTTGTGTAACTGCGGATATCAGTTACCACTTTCACTATAATATGTAACTGCGAATATCAGTTACGGCCTTTTTCGGCTAGCTAGCACTTTCACGATATGTAACTGCGAATGTCAGTTACGACCTTTTTCGGCTAGCTAACACTTTCACGATATGTAACTGCGAATGTCAGTTACGACCTTTTTCGGCTAGCTAACACTTTCACTGTTCACTATATACCGCTACTAGTCACTTCAGCTACCACTGGATACCACTCACTTCACTTCACTGTCACTGGTAGTTCTTCACACTACTACTGGTACTGGGTCCAGAGCCCCTAAGGTAGACTTGGGCAATACTTTGCAGTGAGCCGCTCGCCATTTTCCGTTTGCCTCTTTATTGCATAAACTTTTCACTATACAAATGGCATAAATTGCAATATTTTCTATACAAAACTAATTGCTACACTAACATGCTATACATCATTAAATCGGTAGTCTGGTACTTTATTAGTATGTCATAAAGGTTACTCAAAATATTAACATTGTAAAAGTTATTAAACGAAATGTCCAAAATTTTCATAATATTTGGGTACATTAATTCTTTGATTTTTCTATAACTACGAAATGCGTTTAATTATACAAAAATATCCATACACTTCTTTAATCTATAAGCCATATGCTAATTGAATGTCATGTTTATAACTCTTTTAGAACATAAAATTATTTTCCTTATTTTAGTATGAATTATTACGCAGTTAATTAAAAACTTTTCCACGATAAGACGCGCTGTGATTGGTCGATTTTTTGGTATATAATAAAAGTTGTTTATATTACTTGTTATCAAAACGACATTCTATACAAATATACTAAGAGTTATAAACATGCTAAATAACTATATTAATACATGTTTTCATCCAGTTTTGTTGGTAATTTCATTATTAATACAAAAAACAATATTCTTTATAACTTCGTTTCTTAGCGTTGTTAGGCCGTCGCGAACAATAACAAAGAAAATACGACTCAAAAAAAATCGCGAAATATAAAAAACAACAGTGCAAACCCTAACGTTGACAGTCGATAGTAACGTTGATCTTTAAATAATCATCATCATCATCATTACAGCCCTTCACAAGTCCACTGCTGAACATAGGCCTCCCCCAAATAACGCCACAAAGCACGGTCCTGAGCCACCTGCATCCATCGACTTCCTGCATGTCTTACCAGGTCGTCACTCCATCTATTGGGGGGTCGCCCTACACTACGCCTACCAGTACGAGGCTACCACTCGAGAACCTTTCTTCCCCATCGGTTATCGGTTCTTCGAGCTATATGGCCAGCCCATTGCCACTTCAGGTTACTAATCCGTTGAGCTATGTCGGTCACTCTGGTTTTACTGCGGATATCCTCATTTCTGGGTCTATCACGCAGAGAAACTCCAAGCATAGCCCTCTCCATAGCTCGCTGAGCGACCTTAAGCGTCCTCATACGGCCAGCAGTGAAGGGCCATGTCTCTGATCCGTAAGTCATCACTGACAACACGCACTGGTTGTACACTTTAGTTTTCAGAGATTGAGGTATACCTGACGAGAAGATGTGTCGTAATTTCCCGAACGCTGCCCAGCCGAGTTGAATCCGTCGATTGACCTCTCGGTCGAAGTTGGACTTACCTAGTCGGAATATATGTCCCAGGTAAACAACTTCGAGCATAGTGCTCTCAACAACTACCGACATAGGTGTGACATGGACATTGAACATGATCTTTGTTTTGTCCATGTTCATCTTAAGACCTATCCGTTGGGAGACACCATTGAGGTCCTTGAGCATAGTGCTAAGGTCCTCCAGCGATTCTGCTATAAAGACTATATTAACGAGTTACGTAACCGCTTTCAGTGCCTAGAAGATTGCAATGCAGTGGACGATATGAATGACAAGCTCGTGGAAACTGTCCATGCGGTCAGAGCTAAATTCTGCAAGACCCGCCGCAGAAGAACACAAAAACTCTCCGATCACACTCTTAATCTCATGGCTGTTAGACGGGAGATGAGGCTGCAATCGTCAACAGATTTGACAGCATACAGGCAACTGTACAGACAGATCTCCAAATGCATGCGGCGAGACTTACGCAACTTTAATACTGCTCGTATTAAAGAAGCGATCGAGCGGCACCAGGGCTCCAAGTCTTACCCGACACTATTCCGATGATATCCCGGACGACAGTCTGAGCAAGATTAGAATGGCTCTCAGCACCTTAAAAACGGCAGAGCCCCAGGCGAGGATGGTATTACAGCGGAGCTTCTGAAAGCGGGTGGAACACCGGTACTTGAAGTCCTTCAGAAGCTCTTCAATTCCGTCCTCCATGGTGGCACTACTCCGGAGGCGTGGAGCACAAGTGCGGTGGTCTTGTTCTTTAAGAAAGGCGACAACGCCCTTTTGAAGAACTACAGACCGATTTCCCTTCTGAGCCGCGTCTACGTGCTGTTTTCGAGAGTCATTACGAATCGTCTCGCACGCAGACTCGACGACTTCCAGCCTCCCGAACAAGCCAGTTTCCGAAAAGGCTTCAGTACCATAGACCACATACATACCCTGCGGCAGATTATACAGAAGACCGAAGAGTACAATCTGCCACTTTGCCTGGCTTATGTGAACTATGAGAAAGTCTTTGATTCCGTCGAAATTTGGGCGGTGCTACAGTCCCTTCAGCAGTGCCAAGTTGACTGTCGCTATATCGAAGTGCTGAAGTGTTCGTACAGTAGGGCTACGATGGCTATCCGAGTACAGAACCAGAGTTCGAAAACTATCCAACTGCAGAGAGGTGTAAGACAGGGTGACGTTATATCTCCGAAACTCTTCACCGCCGCGTTGGAAGACGTTTTCAAGCTACTGGACTGGAAAGGATACGGTATTAACATCAATGGCGAGTACATCCCTCAACTTCGATTTTCCGACGATATAGTCCTTATCTTTAAATAAACAAATAGACTATAGTCAAGATTCGAAATCGACTCAGGACGTTTTTAAAAATAGTTTATATACTACATAAATAATCCGCGATGGATTCTAACTTAAAGCTACATGTCCGATACATGTGGGAGCCTCACTAAGACTATTCCTAATTCTTATTCTGGATCTTTAAGCTAAAGGACAGTTATCGGTGTTCACACGAGGACCACCCGTCTTCCAGACGTAATTTAGCAATCCACGCCCACGCTTACGCTTGAATTGTTATGGTCTCCGGTGCAGTTCCGGGAATACCGGGATGCGTAAGCGTAACTATAACTATGTTGTATTCAATGCGAATACAGATAACAACTGTTAAATATTTTACACAGTTTTTGTGAGTGCGAATGTGAACATCAACAAAACATATTGTGTGATTCATTTTGTGCAATTTGTTTCAAAACATTACGTGTATGATGTTTTTAGGTGCAAACCTAGGGTAATGATGATTAATAAAAAACAGTACTTTTCAGTATATTTGAACGCATCGCGAAGTTTGCTACTGATTTATGGTTTATCTGTGGCTGCCATTTGCTGTATTCTGTTTCTGTCAATCTTTGATGTTATTGAACAGTTTGATAAATTAAAGCTTTATTTTCGAGTGTATTCAGTTAAAATACATTACATTAGTATAGACTAGTGTTAATAAATAAGGTTTTTGCATATTCAGCACAAAATATTCAGTAAATAGTATAATTAGAATGTGAGAAATCTATTTCTTAATTATAAAATTTATCCTTTTGTATGGCATCTTTTAGTTTATTTTGGTGGTTTAATTTAATCCTTTTAAGATTAATTTAACAACAATACAGACATTATTTCTCAGTTTTTATTGTTTTTTTTTTTGGAATAATAAATACACTACCATTGACAGATGTCAGATTGTCACTGCACTTGAATTACAAATTTACTAACATGTATTTTGTTTTTAAAAACAACTAAATCTTAGTTCATATTTTAGGATGACGCACTGGGACCAAACAATTTCAGTAGTATTTTCCTTGTAACCATCATTTTTAAGCTCAAGTTGTAAAATGAACACAGCATGTCTTATTTGAGTACATCAGAAAATGTGGGGTAAGTGTTTTATTGACTTCAAAATCTTTCTAAAGACTAACTAATGAATATGTGAACTACAACATTTTCTTTCATTTACAATTTTAGTTTCAGTAGTATTCCCCAAAATATATCAGATGCAACCTGTGCATCTCAATACAAAATGGCAGTGGAAGGGGTGTCAGGAAACTGTAATAGTGAAGTAAATATGTTCATACATGACAGTTCAGGAGATGAACAAACATACATACCACATTTAAATGATAATTTTTTTCATAGTAAATTTAAGATTGATCCCAACGATCTTTACACATTTCATGATTCCGATGTTATTGCTAGTGAAATAACAGTCAGCCACACTGAAGATAATTTCATCTTCTCAGATAATGTAGATGTTAAAACTAAACTCCTCGATAGTCCTAATAAAGAGTTAGACCTAATAGGTGCACTAACAAATGGAGATATTAAAGAAGAAATCGAGGAGCCAAAAAAGGAAGTCATAAACAATGGTCATTATTTTTCAACTACTAAAACTTATCTAAACACAGATACAGATAAGAATACTAATGCCAAAGTCCAGAATACTAAGAGTCAAAATCATGTTACAAAAGAACTAAGTAGAACAAATGTTACGGAAAATCGTAGATCAAGTGTTAACAGTTTGAAAATTCAGAATAATGTAGCTGACCCATCGCACAGTGTCAATGTCAGTATTAATAGTGTTAATTCAAGCAGTGTTAAGTCTACATCAAATGCAAAATCAACAGGCCCGGAAACTTTTCTTGATGTTTTTAAAAGAGAGCAAGGTGTTATAGAAGGTCAAGCAGTGGGAATCAAAACTGAACCTTCAGTAACATCACCCATTAAAGTTCCGACACCAATTAACAAAAAACAAACAACAGGTAAATCAAGCTTTCCTTTAAAAAATATATTTCAATGTCTAAAAATTAGTATGTGTGTTTTTATCATAGAATACTATAATACACAATAGAATGGCTGTCAACATTATTTTGTACAAGATTTGGCATCGGCGGGAGCACACATACAAGCAATAATGTCATATTATCACTACTACAAACCCGATTTGGTGTGTTGAAGACAGATTTTAATACATATTTATTTGTAAATAGCGTGCAATTTGGGATTTTCTAAATAATTTGCATAGAAAATTAGGAAACGATTGTAACAACAAAACACATCTTGTGTTGACATTAATATGTGTGAATTGAAGTGTTAGTGAAATTTTAGTGGCCACACAGGCTCCGTCCACTCCCCCGTTCTATTATGTATGTATTTTAGTATTCTATGGTTTTTATATTATATTTTTTTAATTTCATATTACATTTTGCTAATTCAATGAAGTGACAATGATGAATTAATGCTGTTCTCCTGTGCACCAATTTTAAGAAAGAACTGTTTAAATAGTTTATGCTAAATATGTGGATGCTTCACTAAGTATCGTAAAAATAATGTCCTAAAGTTGGTCTAGAACTTTCCATTACGGAGGCTGGTCTCAACAGAGACTAGAAGAATTAAAGTTTACTAGTGTATGTGCAAACACAGGTGCACATTAAACTCCCTGTTTTTCGTATTTTAATAGGACAGTAATCTGATAAGACCATAGGGAGATGGGATGCAGGACCAAAGGCTTTCTGTGCTCTTTTAAACTTGGGGGTGAAACACTGCCAACTTTTTTTTCATAGAAGAGGGGCAAACGAGCATGCGGCTCACCTGATGTTAAGTGACTACTGCCGCCCATGATCAACCGCAACACCAAGGGAATTGCAGGTGCATTGCCGGTCCTTTAGAAAGGAGTAAGCTCTTTTCTTGAAGGTCCCCAGGTTGTATTGGTACGGAAAAATAGCCGGTGGTAAAATATTCCACAGAGAGGTTGTACGCGGAAGAAAACTCCTTGTGAACGTACAGTGGTGGACCGCCAAGCATCCAGATGGTGTTGATGGTATAGGTACGTTTGCCGCGTAGTACATTCACGAAATTTGGCGGCTGGGATTAATTTGAACAATTCCTCCTTTTTTCCTTTCTTGACTTTGGGTTGTTCCTGGGAATTCCTTGTCTTTGGGTTTGAACCTGGGACTACATGATCAGCAGTCGCGCTTATAACTACTACACCAACAAGGCAGACAATTAACAAACTAAATTAACGATTGAATTTACTAAACTGCATTGCTTAATTTTTTATTATAAGAATGAAGCAATCGTTAATCAATTCACAACTAAGTATTTGCTCTCCATAAATATCATTCATATTTGCAATGTAATTTAAAAGAGTCCTTTTCTGAGTTGAGTTGAGGTAGCAGAGTATTTTAATATGCTATATGTCAGAGTATTACTTTTTTACCTGTTTACAATATTTATTTATTTTCTTTATAATAACTGACACCAAACCTCACATGCAGCACAGCCGTGTAAGTACTTGTATGGCAGCTAAATAATTGTTCTGGGCCCGGGTGTTTGTCAATGTATGTGTTTATGTTTGTACATACATAGAATAAATGCCTTAGATATAATTTATTTTAATATTTCAATTCTACAAAGATAACTTTCATGTTTATTATTAATTTGTATTTAAATGAAAAGGGAGACACACACTTTTATTTATTTATTTATTTAATTCAAAAACTCTTGTGGCTTACAGAAAATCCAACATGCACACAAGGATAAATTTTACATGCAAAAATATTTAAAGAAATTGCCAATTTTAACACTTAGATATAATCTATGTGGATCTATAAACACAATTAAAATACTAACGGTTCCTAAAAAATACCAACTGCTTATATAATGATCAGAGACAAAAATCTTGCATGTAAGGTTGCTTCTTCTGGTTTTTGTAATGGCATTTAATCTGTAGACATGTCAACATGAAGAAGCCTATTGTTAAATTATATACAAATAACACAATCAAATTAGTGTTTTCTACTACCAGGCCTGCCTCCCTTTTCCACCTTAGTTATTTTTATTAGATTGTTCACAGTAATTGAGAACAGCAATTATATTGTTCAGAAATAATTTTCAATGTAATGAAACATAATTATAAATAATACATTGGTAAATTGGTGCTTAAATCCATCATCCAATCTAAGATGAGGGAAGTAGAAATAATGTTTAAACCATTTCACTGCCTCTTGAGTTATATATGAACATTTTAATTGTTTAACTAATTGTGGGTTTTTTTTTCACATTCAGAAATGTAATTAAGTTTATATAGTTTTCAACAACCAAATATTGTTCTGTTATGAAACATTAAAACACTTTAATTTTTTCAGTTAAGACACTTCAAGCAAAAACAAAACGTGGACGTGGACCCACTATACATGAAGCCTTGCAACGGATACCTCTCCAACATAGAGTAATTGCACTTTCAAATACGTCATGGCATGCACCTGGTGAAGATTTATTCCAATGTGGTCCACTAGATGAGAAAAAGGCTAATGCGTTTAGACAAATAGAGAGCAGTAGTAGTGATGATGACAATATGCCAGATTTTGGTAAGATATCTCCTAAGCCATAATCATTTTTGTCAACATTTTTAATTACATTGCTGGACATAGGTTTATTAGAATGTTCTAGCATGCATGTCTTTGTTCAAAATGCTGTCTGTATACTCAAAAAGCTGAGCAGGCAGATTATTGACAGGACACCATATTAGTATTGTACTAGTAATGATGTTCCATTATCAACCTGCAAAATCTTAATTTGATGGACATGCCAAGTGCAGGTGAGCTTGACATTTGAAGAAAAATTCTTATATTCATCTTTACATCCCAAATTTACACTAAATAAAAGATTTGAATCAATGAGGGCTGACTTTTGTATTTTAGTGAACTAAATATTTTATGTTATGCTACATCTGTCCATCCAAAATGTTATTATTTAAAAAGACTTATTTATTAAAAAAAGATCTATAGTGTTATAATAGGGTCAATGAACATTGGTTTTGCACATACTTGAAAAATGTTAAATAATATAATAAATATAAGATCTTTACCTATATAATTGCCGTTTTTATGAAATAAGTTAACTGTAAGAAGCAGTGGTGAATCACACCGGCGATAGACCACCAAACAGTGACCATCACTTTTCTAGTTTAGTTTAGTTTACAACGGGCTGTTTTCTGCAACTCCACGTCTAAGCGCGTATTTTGTGTGTGTTTTGTGGGTAATAATGTTATTATTTTTAATGTTATTATTGAAATCTCCCCGAAGAAGTTCAACAGTCCATTGATGTTGCAAGCAACTTCGGGTAGCGATCCCGGTATGCCGAGATATTTAGCCCTGAATGCAGCGACTTCTGGACATGTCAGCAACATGGGAGCCGCCATTTCTTCTTCCCCCATACATGCCAGGGCTAGTGGGCTGGCTATCTGTAACACAAAATGGTAAATAAATGTTTGTTAAAAGAGCCATGTTCTGTGATAGCACTTGTTACTGATCTGTGGCTTGTTCAGTCTCATTAGAACCTTGGTTAGACGACTGTTTATTTCAATCAGGGCCTCCCTAGCTTGTGTACAGTCATTTTTCTTTTTTTTCTTGAAATGAAATGAAATATTTTGAAATGAAATATTTATTTGAGTTTTCCAAAGCTGAGCGTGTATATTAGTGAAATTTCTATGCACCAGTAAACGAACGTAACTAAAGGGGATTGGTATTATTGGCCCTATAGTGGTCAGAGCCGATCCTCTTCTGGCCAATTCGTCTGCTGCATTATTGCCTCTGGATTTACTATGTCCCTTAATCCATTGCAAAGTTACATCGTTGTGCTTACATACCTCATGTAATTCATATATTAGTCCCGAGTTCACCACATTACAAGTCAGAGCTCCTTACTACCTCCATACTGTCGGTTAGTATTTTGATGGAGAAGTCTTTTACTTTCCTAGCATCTATTGCAATGGCCGCTTGGATGATACACATACATTCTGCCTAAAACACTGTTATGGGTACCCAGCGGTGTACATATGTGGATATTAAGGTCTTCAGAGAAAGTTCCAGATCCTACACCTTCATTTGGCTTAGAACCATCCATGAAAACTAAGCGCTTTTGGGTTTAATCCCTCTGGCTGGTCGGTTTTATGTAATTGTATCTTATACTTCTTATTGAATGCAAATTATTTTGGATTCTTATTGTACTTGGCTTGTAAGATAGGAATTTTTGAGTAAATTTTATCAATTATACCAGGGACTCTTCTCTTACTCAAAAGATTTAGGGTCTTGGGTTTGTTTTGGACGCAGAGAGGTAAAAGTGGTGTTTTGAAGCATATCCAACTGCGGAAATTTCTCCACAACTTGCAAATTTCAAATAAAGGGATAACATTTCGTAAATAAGTACTTAGTGTTTTAAATAATGTTGTGTTTAATGAAATATACTTAAATAAAATTATCCACCTCCAGTACCATGATTGTCTCTGAAATTGTAATTCTTTTCACGTTTCAATATCCATTGATTCTTAAGCTAGTTTATGTCTACGAGTATGACAGCTAAAATCAGCGATGGATTTATAGTATGGACAATAAACAAAATTGTTGCGTACGTAGATTTCCTAGAACACGGCCGCTGGAGTCGAATGCAAGTCAGTTACGTGACATGACTATTTTGTATCGATAATTTATTATGTTTGGCTTATCTAGATTTAACGAAACGGGAATTAAATATGATTTTTCGTTAAATATTTATTTACACCTTTCAACTTTTTTTTCTTTCTAAATATTTTATACTTTTAAATTTTTAATTTTACTGTTTGTACTTTTAAATTATTTGATAAATTTTTAATCAGTTATATTGTAAGGATAAGTAATTATATTGTAAGGATAGTCGTAATTCGATCTGTTAGAAGCCGAGAAACTGAAAATTAGCAAACAGAAAGTCCGTTACAGATCTTAACAGAAAGCTAATAAAAAATGATAAATATGTCACCCATACATATATTTATTCGTTTGCTGTTTGTATAATGTTGTATTCATTTTATTTATATTTCTGTTTATTTAATACAATGCTTTTATTACAAGTTTCCAAAAGATATATTTATTCTCAACGTATTATTATATCCCCTTTTTTCTAATTATAAAACGTCTAAAAGCTAAAGCTAAGACTAAAAGCTTCTATCACTGAGACAATTTCGGTTAATTAGTTATATCTTGGTGTGAGACTCCTGGAAGATCAACGACGCTTAATAGAAAGTTATCGAAACGTGCGTTGCGCTGCACTATGCCCAAGTGAGATGGAGCGCGTAATGTCATTCTCTGTTTTTCGCACACTTTAATTATTGGACCGAGTGGCTACGACTCCTGAGATTATGCGTTTTATAAAATATTACTTAACGCAATAGTTTATAGATTAATCATTGTTGCATGAATGCTAGAGATATTTGTAGGCGTAATTGTGTATTTATTGTTTGTCTATGTGTGATAAGCTACGACCTGGTGACACGCGTCGCGATTTAAAAGACAGTAGAAGGAATTTCTAGTGCCTTATTATTTAGATTTCTGTGGTGTAAATGAAGCGGGGCTAGCTCCGGTATAGCCTCTAAAGCTGCTGTTAGTGTAGTTCTTATGCAGCCTGTGGCAGCCATACATGTCAATCTCCAGAGATTATTACCAGTAATGCTGAAGCTTTTTATAGTGGTGGCTTCATTAGTTTTTGTCCACCATACCAGAGCGCCGTATGAGCCGAATTACAGTTTTGTTACAATTTTTGGCGTCGAACCCAATAATTTGCTAATCATGTTTCTGAATTGCCAGAAAGTTAGGTTAAACTATAGACATCCGGTACTCACGTACGGTGGTGGGAGCGGGAGGGGGGAGGGTTCAGTGGAAGCCCCTTGTCCATTTGCGGAAATGTATAGTATATGAGTAATATATTTTTTTTAAATCATAACCTCACTTACACAGGAATATTGACACGAAGTTACTGCTGCAAGGGTTTCGGCACTGCGGAAAGTGCAGCCCCTTCGCCCTTTCGTAGCAAATCACAGGCACCCATACTCGCCTCCGCAGCTTCGGTTTATTGGTCGTCACCGAAGGTGACGCCGACGCCGAAGGCGACGCCGAAGTCAACGCCGACGCCGAAGGCGAAGGAAGCCTCGGCTGCTACGGCTCACTCAGGGGCCTGCGATTTGCTACAGCGTGATGGGGCTGCTCTTCTTCCGCGCCTACGGCTTTACAAAAACACTCTAGGGGTAGGGCAGACAAGACTACGTGAAGTCGGGGCGTGCTAATTCGATTTTAGAACTGATTCGACCAATCGTATATATAAAGTCAGGTCCTAAACTCTGCTATGATAGTGGTAAATGAAATAATGTAATGTGAATTGTTATAATTTTGTTTTCTGAAAAACGTCTTGACTGCTCTCCACTGCGACTCAATTTGTTGTATATGAGTCCCGTCTTCAGCCACAAATGGATTATCTGGATTCGAGTGATTAACCTTTTTATCATTTATTCCAGTTGAGTTTACTGTCCAAGGTAAGACCCAAGTATTTTACCTCAGAGGATAGCTGGAGTTTTGTGCTGAAATTATTTGGGACATGATAGTTATTCAGCATTTATTTTTGTGTGAACATTATTACATACATACATACATATAATCACGCCTCTTTCCCGTAGGGGTAGGCAGAGACCACTTCTTTCCACTTGCTACGATCCTTACATACTTGTTTCGCTTCGTCCACTTTCATTATTCCCTTCATACATGCTCTACGGTTTAGGGTACTCTTAACCTGGCCTTTTTTCAAGACGTCCCTAATTTGGTCTAGAAAAGTCCGCCTAGGTCTACCCCTTCCAGCACTTCCATTCACACTCGCCTTATACACTTTTTTCGTCAATCGTTCTTCATTCATTCTCTCGATGTGGCCAAACCATCTCAGCATACCTTTCTCAATTTTTGTCACTACATCTTCTTTCAAGCCACAACGTTTCCTTATCTCACTATTTCTTACCCTGTCACTCAGTTTAACTCCTATCATACTTCTTAATGCTCTCATCTCAACTGCATTTATTCTACTTTCATGTTTCTTCTGCCATACCCAACTTTCACTTCCGTACATGAGTGTCGGAACCAACACCCCCTCATGCACAGCCAAACGAGCCTTGTTAGACACCTTCCGACTGTTCATAAAGGAGTGCAAAGCTCCATTCACCATGTTTCCTGCATTCACTCTTCTTTCGATATCACTCTCACACTTTCCATCTCTTGTAAACTTTGACCCCAGATACACAAACTCTTTCACCTGTTCAATTTTTTCATCTTCAATCACGATATTGCAGTCTGTCACTGCCTCATCTTTTTAAAACACCATCACTTTCGTTTTCCTTACATTCATCTTCATTCCCTTTCTAACAAATGCTCCACTCATAGCAGTTACCATCTCCTGCAACTCCTCGGCCGAAGACGCAAGTAATACTTGGTCATCAGCATAGAGAAGACATTTGACGAGTAACTCATTCATTCTCAACCCACTTTCATTCACTTTTAAATCTGTCAAACAATTGTCCATGAACAGATTAAACAGCCACGGTGACGCTACACATCCCTGTCTAACACCTTTTTCGATATTAAACCATTCAGTGTATGCCCCGTTTATCCTTACACAAGCACTAGAATCCCTATAAAGAGATTGCAATGCTCGTATGAGGACACTGCTCACACTGTACACGGACAGTGCTGACCACAATTCATTCCTCACCACTCTATCATAGGCCTTTTCTAGATCTACGAAGGCGCAGTAGACTTTCTTGTTTTTAGCCAAACACTTTTCGGCTAAGCACCGCAAAGAAAAGACCTGATCCGTACATCCCATTCCCTTTCTAAATCCCGTTTGTACATCCCATATTTTCTCGTCTGTTTCATTCACAACCCTTTCAATCAACACTTTCGCATACAATTTACCGACGACGCTAAGAAGGCTTATACCACGGTAATTTATGCAGTCCTGCCGTGACCCTTTTCCCTTATACAATGGCACGATTACGGCTTTGCACCAGTCTCCCGGCACTTGCCCATTTCGCCAGCACAGATTGAAAAGGCGGTACAGCTGACTAGCCACCAGGCCCTGTCCAGCCCTCAGCATCTCGACGGTAATCCTGTCATACCCTGCAGCCTTACCTAATCTCATACTTTTCAACGCTTTCACTATTTCATCCATGCTTATCTCATTTTCATCAACATTTATATTCGTTTCCGTGGAAGGTGGCAGATGCTGTACCTGCACTTCCTCTCTTTCAAACAAACTTTCAAAATACTCTTTCCATCTCTTTAACACACATTCTTCTCCTTTTATAATGCTCCCATCTTGACTCCTGATTGTACTCAGCTCCGAGGTAGAAGTTTTTCCTCTGACTGTTTTGATAGTTTTCCAGAAAAACTTAATGTTTGACTGGAAATCTTCAGTGAGCCTCCTATCGAAATCATCTTTTCGTTCTTCTTTCTTTCTAGACACAGTTTCTTTCGCTGCTGTTTTCAATCTTTTATACTTCGTTCTTGCTTCCTTTATCTCGTCATCCGTTGCCTTTTGAACTTTTTGGTTAGCTTTTGTTGCTAACCAATCCAACCACGCTTTCTTCTTTTCTTGCACACCCCTTTGTACATCTTTATCCATCCACACGTTATCATTCTTTCTCCCTTTCCTTCTTTTAGCTACCCCGCATACCTCAATCGCAACATTTACAACCCCTTTCTTAAATGTCTCCCACAAATCTTCAATCATTCCTGTCTCTTCTATCCCTTTAAAACTTTCTTTCAGTTTCTCTACATACTCGTCTTTCTTTTCTTTTTCTTGTAGATTTTCCACTTTTACTCTGTCCAAAACACTCGTAGGCTCGGCCCCTCGGTGTCGCCACCGTTTAAAGAGGCCACGCATTCGGGCTATGACCAGGAAGTGGTCTGTGTCGAGGCCTACACCGCGGTATGCCCGAGTGTCTAGCACTTTCTTCTTCAGTCTTTCATCCACAATTACAAAATCAATCATACTTCTAGACTCACCCTCATCTCTTGTATACAAATGGATCTTTTTGTGGTCAAACATTGTGTTGGCCACGCACAGATTCCATTCCAAGCATACTTCAAGCAGGCTTCTCCCATTGTCATTCACTCTCTCGTCCCCAAACATACCCAGAACTCCTTCATACCCATCACGCTTTACTCCAACCCATCCATTAAAGTCCCCTAACATCACGATCCGTTCATTTTCTCCGCATTTATTCAAGACCTCTCTCATGCTATCCCAAAATTCCTCTCTCTCTTGTTGTGATTTTAGTGACCCACCTCCACCCAAATCCGTCGGTGCATAGACCCCAAGGATAAACAAGCGGGTGAGTCCGACTTAACCTAATCCAGAGGAGTCTTGGGCTTACACATTCATGCTCCATCACACATTCAACCATTCGAGATGAAAGAATCACACCAACTCCCTGACAGCCTTGGCTGGTTTGGGGGACTCCCGACCAGTATGCCGTGTAGGGGCCATGAACCGTGGTGTCACATCCTTTCCTCTTGGTTTCGTTCACGCACAGAATATCAATGCAACGTTCATCCATCATCTGACACACTCCATCTACCTTTCCATCCATCCCTCCTCTTACATTCAACGTAGCGAAGCGGCTCTCCGTGGGCCGCTTTTCGCCCCCGCGAGAAACGAGACGTGATGGGTGGCGAACCACATCGCCGCCATTTTGGTTAATTTTTTGATTACCCATTGCGTTCCCACGAATAGCGAAGGAAAGGTTTGTCCCCCCCAGCAGAGCCCCGCATGCCAGGGAAAGGCTAGCCTAATTCTGGGGTCGCCCGGTCCCAGGGCAGTGTGGCACGCTAACGACTAGGCTCGCCCCTAGCCATGCATCCATCCGCACGGCCGACGTTGGATTGGCGGAGGGTAGGAATAGGAAAACGGGAAGGATAGGTGGTGTGAAAAGGAAGAGTAAGGTAAGTTAGGGTAGGAAATAGGAAATGTAGGATATTACCGTCCATGAGGGCAAGGGATAGGACAGTAATAGCTAGGGTAGCCGGGGTCGCATACCCGTATACCATACCACAACTACCGGACAGGTAAATTGGGATGAGTATCCCTCGACTCGTGAACATTATTAGAACCGTTTTATTTGGATTAACGGTTAGGTCATATTCCCTGCACCATCTCTCTACTGTATGGAGAGCCGCTTGGGTCAGGTCGCATACCATGCGTGTTATCTTTCCAGAGACCAGTATTGTCAGGCCATCGGCATAACCTACTGTGTAGAAATAATTGGAATTTAGTTTACTGATGAGTTCATTAATGAAAAACCCCACCCTGCGGGCAGCCTTTCTTGATCTGAATTGTTTGAGATTCACTAGCAATCTTTATTGTTCATGTACTGAGCATGTTTACCATCCAGTCAGCCAGTGCCGGTTCAAATTTATGTCTACTTATTGCACTTTTTATGCTATAGTACGTGCCAAATCGATTGAGAAAAACGGACAATGACCTTTTGGTTGTTTAACCAGGGGCTACAAACCTTCAATATATACGCACTTTTTATATGTAGTACTTTCTTTATTTATAATGATTTTTTTTATAATGATTGATATAATATATATTTATTACCTATTATTAAAAAAGTAATGTAAAAGATCTCTGTAGACGAAAAATCTTCTTTTGATATAAAGTAATTTATTCGTAACATAAACATAACATAAACACTCACGCCTGTCACCCAGAGGGGTAGGCAGAGACTACAGACTTCCATTTGGCACGATCCTGACACACCTCTCTTGCCTCCTTCACATCCATACACCTACGCATACATGCTCGTCGGTTAAGGGTACTCCTAATTTGGCCCGTTTTCAATAAATCGCCAATTTGGTCGATAAATTTTCGCCTAGGACGTCCCTTTCCGACTCTGCCATTCACTTCTGCACCATAAATTTTCTTTGTCACTCTTTCCTCATTCATTCTTTCCACATGACAAAACCACCGAAGCATTCCTTTCTTAATCCTGGTCACCACATCATCTTGCAAACCACACTCTTCTCTTATTACACAATTCCTTACCCTGTCATTCAGATTCAGCCCTAACATACTCCTTAACGACCGTATTTCTACTGCGTTTATTCTACTCTCGTGCTTCTTCTGCCACACCCAACTTTCACTACCATACGTTAAAGTAGGGACCAACACAGCATTGTGAATTCCCATACGTGCCTTTTTCGACACATTTTGACTCTTCACAATAGAGTGCAAGGCCCCATTTACTCTATTCCCCGCATTCACTCGTCGTTCTATATCCTTATCATATCTCCCATCCCTGCTAAATACGCAGCCCAAATATACAAACTCATCTACTTGCTCGATCATCTCGAATCTCGGAAACGGCTCCAACGATTTTCATAAGATTTATTGTCCAGGGAGTTTCGGGGGCAATAAATCGATCATGCTAGGATTTATTTTTAGAAAATGTCTTTTTGTTCGTGTTTTCAGGCAATAAAAACTGCTACAATATAAGAAGGTAAATTTTGACATTGTGTTAATGATCGTAATATCTCAAGTGGATAGCGAGCGGTCGCGAAATCGTAATGCCTTGGTTCGCGTCATGTCTTCGGTCCGACTTTGTTTCCTTTTTTTTTTTCAAATTTCCTTCTTTTGTGAGAAAATCTATTATTTTGAGCCCTTTTTCAGTGTTTTTTAAAAATACGATAATTTTAATTAAACTAATTGCACTCATGATTTTGTATTCAAAAAACCAGTTCAGTTTTTTCTATTATTTCAATAAGATCAAAAAATATTATTCATGTTTCATCAGTATGTAATTAGCATCTAAATGTAATTTCAAAAAAAAAACCGCCTTACCCCTGTCATCTTTGTGTAATACTGACCATTCATTGGTTGTCTGAAAGAAATTGCTATCAGAAATAAGACCGCCCATTGCATACTTCTTTTGTATATATTAACTAAAACTTTTGTTTGGTGTGCAATGAAGAATATTAAATACATAAATAAATGTTTATAAATACTTATTCATACAATTTGGATATTTTAAACTTGGGACTATCAATAAACCTCATTTGGTAATAAGATGAAATTAATTTTATTTTTCATTATTGTTATCTAGTATTTTGATGCATGATAAGTACAGTTATCGTTTTTACACTGCACCAAAGTCACTATGTATTTTAAGTTATTACTTACTAAGTAACAATTTAGGTATTTCGTCATTATTATTGTAGCCCATCACAAGTCCAGTACTGGATAAAGGCCTCCCTAATTTTAACTATGATAAAGCATCAAATTAAGTACAGCATAGGTTTCACAATATCAATGTCGGTATATATAAACTGCTTTGTGTTATTTAGAATCGGGTACAGGTCCAGTATGCGTAGAGGAGAGCGCAGCGGAATCCCGAAGTGCAAGGCTAGCTCTACGTAGAGCAGCATTGCGACGCCATGTTGCCAGAGCTAGCACTGCATTACAACTCATCAACGATCGTAGTCAACATCGAGCACTGGCTTCACTCATCAAGGTTAATTTTAATATGACTACCCCTACCTCTACGTAATATGTAAGTCCTTCTAACATTGAATTTATCACATTTCATCGCTGCAACTTAAGCACATCTTAACTAAGTTAAAATTTTTTTTACTTAATATCGTCATAGACATGCAGGGTCAGTTTGAAATTGCATGAAAGTTTAATATCAAAGCTATAGTCATGTTTTCGAAGCGCAATGTCATCAAATTTGGACACATGGCGGTGTCACAGTCTATGGTTCATAAAAGATAACTTGATCTCTGCGACAGCTCTCAGTAAAAATCACGCCTATGAAGTCCTGAATTTCTTAGTAGTACAGTAGTACCTGTCAATGTCATACTTTATGGGCATGCCGACCTAATTAGTGCATGCCCATAAAGTATGACATTGACAGGTACTGTCTGTACTACTAAGAAATTCAGGACTTCATAGCCGTGATTTTTACTGAGAGCTGTCGCAGAGATCAAGCTATCTTTTATGAACTATAGTTCCAAGTACTGCACTTAAATATAACCGAATCAATAACTTTGTCAATATTTAGTTCATAAAAATAAGCGTGAAGGCAAGAAAGAACGTTGAAGGTATTTATTTAGATTAATAAACTTGGTTCAAAAATAATGATATCTCACTGAAAACATATTGGTGTTGTCAGTTCAAATCTCAACTCTTTTGTTAATTAACCTGGCAACCTTGGACGTCTATTGCATTGAACTTTGTCCTTTTCCACTTTTATTTTTTTTATTAGGACCAGTTACAGTCTATTCATATTGTAGTGGCTCAACGCTAATTTTCAAGTTATTAAGTGGGGGGAAACATCTGCCATTTATCTAGTGCTTAGGAAATATAATTTTATCTAATTATTACTATTTAAAATTTAGATAAAAATATATTTCCGTAGGTGATATAGTTTTATCGAATTTCTTCTACAGAAACAATTGAACGACAAAAACACGTCATGCCGCCTTCCAGCTCAGACTGTGAATCATTTACTAGCGATGCGTGGTATGCCTAATGTATTGACGTCACAAGAACGAAGACGACTTCGGTAAGTAATGAAAAATCAAATGTTCCTCCTCACTAACCTGAAAACAAGTCATTGCTCGATATGGACTCCATCCCTGAGAAGGGATGATCGGTCATAATTGTAACGCTTCGCGTACACCTAATCCGTCATCGGCCGAAGTTTGCTCGGGCGATGACGGCCGAACTCAGACGATCGAATCAAACACTTGTAAAACAAAGAGAGCGCGTACACAAACACGACCGTTATCTACCGATAACGCACGAAAACGGCCGATCAACCGTCGAGTCCGTACTTGTTGGGATTGACTGCCGGCGTCTACAGTGCAAATTGAGTGTATTTATAGTTTAATTTAATCATTTTGTCTTTATTTTGTTCTTTCTATCAGTGTTGTTAATTGTTATCTACCTAAACAACCATGGATATTGAAAATATAAGAATAGAAAAGAATACTGGCAACGTCCAATGTCGGCACAAGTGGTAACACTGTTGCCGTGTAAGCACGTAAACGTACGAGTTACTCATCCGGGTAGTTCTGTCCCCCATTGGCCGACAAAATCGGTTTTGGTGTAAACGTACCGTAACGCTGGGTAACTACCAGACATTGCATCGCCATTTTTCGAAAGACACTTAATACACGATTTAGCATGACTTACGTTAAACTTCAAACTATTAAACGATAAAACAGTAGCAACAACAATCCGTCGACGGTCAAATTTCCGCCAAAACTATCATTATAGATTTTGGTATCTAGGGGCTACAGTATCCACTTACCATCAGGTCATAAATTCAAGGCCTTTCTCTTACTTGAATCTTATACTGTCGCCAATAGATTATATATATATTTCTTCATCTCGATAATAGCACCACCTACGGGGTCCAAATGTAAATCCAAACTATCCCAACACAAACAAAAAACTTCATCAAAATCAGTCGAGCCATTTTTGAGTTTTTCAGCGAGACTAACGGGCGGCAATTTAAACATATATATATATATGGTAAAGTAAAGTTACAGCCTATATACGTCCCACTGCTGGGCACAGGCCATTTCTGAGAGGGTTTTAGGGCAAGGAAGTGTCCGCCGCGTTGCCCCAACGCGTGTTCGCGAACTTCACATGTCTTCGAAATATTATTTATTCCTCAGACATGCAGAATCCCTCACGATGTTTTCCTTCACCGCCGAGCACGTGATAAATCAGCACTTAAAATTGCAAGTAACAATTTCATTGGTGCCGGCGGGGATCGAACCCGGGTTACTCGCGTTCTGTTATATTTACAGCGAGCGTTAACAGAATCGTTTACTGAATCGATTCCTATCATTTTTAATATGGGTAATTTTTTATCCCAAAAATAATTAAAACTACGTAAATTACAGTCACACTAAATCTGTACAGTCAAAACAAACTGAAATGGACCGTAACTTAAGGCAATAGGACTTTTAAGAGTGCAGTTTTATTTGTATTATTACTAATTCTGTCATTCAATAAAAATAAAGAAAAATGAACTTTATTTCAAGCACGTTAAAGTCTTTGCGTTCGTGGATTTGTACTGTGACCACAACATTCATCGGGAATTAGTATAACTAATTTGATAAATAATCAGTGCATAAAAAAGTTTAACTAAAAATTCAGTGTATGTATTATGCTTATAACATTATATACTAATTGGGGTGTCTGAGGGTGTGCGTTAATTACGTCACATATTGTGTATATATATAAAAGGGAGAGAGGGGGGAGAGATAGAGAGAGAGAGAGAGATAGACGAGACGAGACTCAGAGACCCTGGGTGCAACAAAGCTGTAATTTGGTATATATCTATACCTATACCAAATTACATTGGTCTTAATCAATATATAATTGATTAAGATCAAAATGCAGAGGAATCGTCACATAAGGATTAAGGTGGAATCTTCACCTTATGGTACACAACATGTTTATGTTGCTATTTATAACGCTGATATTCTTTGTATTATACGAAATAATAATACAAATTTACTGCTCTTTTGTTGTTCATATTTGTTTGTAATTTTTAGCGAAACCGGCTGGTCGGGTGGTGAAAGTGGTAGACAGTCTGACGTCACTAGTAGCGTATGCGTTGAGGCAAATTGCACGCAACCGCCTCTACCGTGCAGCCGGCACTGTCTGAAACACGTAACTCACGCGCCCGAACAGCGGCTTTATGCGGCCTGCGCAGCCGTCTTCGCAGGTGGCGAGCGCTGCAAGCAACCGCTACTTCCGCTGCAGGAACAGACGCCGCTGTGTGCCGAACACGCCTGGAAGCGGGTAAGTTACGTATCAGAGCTAGATTCGCAGGCGATGTGCGCTGCATGCAACCGTTACTTATGCTGCAGGTGCCACCATCGTGCGTCGCTGTGAGCTGAACACACCTGAGAACGCGTAAATTCTGTTTAAGACCTAGGTTTGCAGGGAAGTGCTGAAAAGTAACCACTACTTGCGCTGCAGGAGCAAACACCATGTGTGCAGAGCGTACCTAAATGTTGGTGAGTTATGTATGAGAGTTGGGTGTGCTTATTTTGTACGAGATTCCGCGTCGCCGGGAGCACACATACAAGCAATTACGTCGTATTATCACTATTACAAACCTGATCCGCTGTTATGATAGACTGACTAAATTTACACATTTTAGACTTTTGATTAATGTTCAAAATCATCATTAAAAAAAGTCGTTTAAATTTCAATACATATTTATTTGTAAATGGCGTGCAAATTGGTAATTTCTAAATAATTTGAATGCGAAATTTGGAAACGATTGTTACGTCAAAATACATCTCGTGTTGACATTTATACGTGTGAATTGACGTGTTAGTGACATTTTAATGGCTACACGGGCCCCACCCTCTCCGCCGTTCTATTATGTATGTATTATAGTATTCTATGGGTGTGCTGGCCGAAAGTGCTGAAAGCAGTCGCTGCTTCCGCTGCAGTTTCATGGCCGATCAAGCCTGAAAGCGGGTTAACAGAATACATTTATTGTATTTTTTATAGAATAAGTGTAACAAACGGGCACACAGCCCACCTGATGGTAAGTGGAGGCTGTGGCCCATAGATATCAACATTTATGATCCATTAAGAATCAAAATGCAGATGCGTTGTCACCCCTGAGGACTAAGATGGAATGCCTCGTAATGAGTAAAAAAGGGTCTCCGGATCTCTACACTCACCATACGAAACACAGCAGTATTAAGCTGCTGTTTGACGCTGTTATTCTGTGAGAGCGTGGTTCTTTCCCAGTCGAGCCGACCCATTCGTGCTACAACTGTAATATAGCTACAGCGTGGCTCTACCAAGTATAAAAATGTATGACAATTATTGGATAAAAGTAAAGATAATTAACTTATAGGCAACACTGGATGTGAGAAGTTTAAATTTCACTGGTACTTAAATGTCAAATACCTTGAAATGTATTGATGAATTGAGGTTTCTTTAACCTAAGGAAAAATGGCGAATGAACAACATACCTTCTTTTTTATAAATTTCAGCAATCAATTATACGTGGTACAGACACTGCAGCTATATTGTAGTTGTAGCATGAATGGATCGGCTCGACTGGGGACAGGACCACGCTCTCACAGAATACCAGCGTAACATAGCAGCTTAATGCTGCTATGTTTCACACGTTGAGTGTAGAGAACCGGAGACTCTTTTTGCTGGAAACGAGGCATTCCATCTTAGTCCTCAGGGGTGACAACGCATCTGCATTTTGATTCTTAATGGATCATAAATGTAGATGTCTATGGGCTACAGCATCCGCTTGCCATCAGGTGGACTATGTGCTCGTTTGGCACCCTTATCAATAAAAAAACGACAGGTGGCACTCTGGGAGTGCCGGCAGAAGCGAAAAATTGAATATTAAAGTTGTGCATTTTTTATATTTTGGAATGGTTAGGGAATAATTTTGCACGAATTGCTTTAATTATCACTCACGAACTATCGCGCACGCGCCCTGCTCCGCCTAAACGTAACAGCAGGCGCAGGCATACATTTTCGCCGCGCCGAAAGAGAGGGGGATACTTCCTCTCCTACGCCGCGCCGGCTCTCTACTCTCCATCCGTCTTACGAATTTTCGATCGGGTCACGTGTCCTGACGGGAGTTTAACATTTTTTTACCCATTACAAAAAATGTGAACAACGCCGCTAAAGAAGTTTTTGTCTTACGAATTTTCGATCAGGTCACGTGTTCTGACGCGAGTTTAACATTTTTTACCCGTTACAAAAAAGTGTATAACGCCGCTAAAGAAGTTTTCACTTCAAAAAAATCAATGTTAAATATAATATATTTAGTAAAAAGACAGAAAGCATATCTTTTATTAAGCACGAACGTATTGCACTCAGGATAACTATGAGCAACTAAGCCGCGAGTGGCGCCCTCAGAAGGCTCGAAGACGCGCTTGGCCGTCGGCAACGCGACCGCCGCGAAGAGCGAAGCGTCGCCGTCGGTTGCTAGTGAAACGTCCGCAGCACACGCAATCACTGTCTGGTACGTGCTCCACTCTTCTCTCTTTCTTTCTCCCTCCGCCATTTACCTTTTCTCTCCCTTTATTCTGGCTTATACGTCTCCCTCCCTGTATTCTATGTTGTCTGTAGTATTTTAATGCAAATTGAATTTACTGAAAAATATTGCTATTATTAAGTCGCGTATTAATCACGAAATATCTTTTATTTACAATAACATAGTTTTATCTTGAAAGTTTATATGACATTTGCTAGTAATAATAAATGTTATCTGTTATCGTAAGAAAGTAGTGAAGAAAATGTAAACATAAAAACTTTGTTATATGAAAGTACATTTACATGGTAACAATAACGAAATAAAAGTTTAGGTAATTCTTTTACTAGCCCATTACTTATTACTGCTCCACCGCAATGAAATATTAATCTTATTCATCAAGACTGGTCTATCAGTTATATAATGTGATAGATTCACATAAGAACTTTAAGAAATTTAAAAAAATAGGTTTTTAACAATATTTTGTTGTTGAGCTGTGCTCGAACGACCGAGCTGGGTAACCGAAAGAGACAACCGCAGTTCAGACTGATTATATGTATTTATGAAAAGCTGAAGTGGCAATGGGCCGGCCATATAGCTCGAAGAACCGATAACTGATGGGGAAGAAAGGTTCTCGAGTGGCAGCCTCGTACCGGTAGGCGTAGTGTAGGGCGACCCCCCACTAGATGGAGTGACGACCTGGTAAGACATGCAGGAAGTCGATGGATGCAGGTGGCTCAGGACCTTGCTTTGTGGCATTGCTTGGGGGAGGCCTACGTTCAGCAGTGGACTTGTGAAGGGCTGTAATGATGATGATAATGATGATGAAAAGTTGACGAAATTCTCCTGTTACCTCCTCTAAAACTGAACTGACTTTTTTTCAAGAACAATTTAAAAAGGATTGTTATATTAATGTTTTATAGCTATGTGTCCTTTTCTTTTATTTTTTATGTTATAAATATATGCTATAAATTTGTTTTCTGGAGGTCTGATTAACGGCGGTAGAATACACAGTTTTTGTAGTTTTACAAATTCAGATTCAAATTATATTAATTAAAGTAGATAGATTTTACGTGGTAGAGCCGTGCTGCAGTTATATTAGTAGTATAGTTGTGGCACGAATGGGTCGGCTCGACCGGGGATGGACCACGCTCTCACAGAATACCAGCGTGAAATAGTAGCTTAAGGCTACAGTCTTTTAAAGTTGACTCACATCGAATCATTAGCGCCACTTTGATTTCTTTTTTTACAGCAAATTATTGTTTCAGAGTAAAATATTTTGATAACACATAAATACCCAGATTATAAGTAATGGCTAAATTTTTTTTTTGGTTCATCTATGTGGTCTATGTTAGATAAATCAAACGGTAAATAGAGCTCTCTCGCACCCAACGCAATTTCGAGCTTTGTTCGTGTACCATTATAAGGCAATCGATAATAAAAAGGCGAAATCTATTCAGCGCGTTAATAGCTAAACATCTTCATCTCCAAAATGCGCTGTTTCTTTTTTTCTAAATATCTTTCATTGTCTTAAATAAGAGGTCTCAATTTCGTTAAATTTCGCTGTTTTCGCCTCATAAAAAACTATTTGTTTCATAGCAATAGCTGAAAATATTTATGCTATAATTATTTTTTTCTCAAGGGCAGGTGTTTAATTAGACAAATATTAAAAAATAATAATTTAAACCACTTTATTTCAAAATTAATAATTATTTCGATCGACCTATAAAATATTGACTTTATAAACAATAATTGCGGGCAATATTCCTTAGTAGCCGCTGAGCGGCTGTAGCGTTCAGACGTCTTGTCTGTGCCAAATTTTTGCACTTCCTCTCGCTCTAACATTCCTCTTTCTCTCTCTTTCCCTAATCTTGGTTGCGCATTGTTACGAATTGAAAGTTTCTCTACTTTATTATTTTTTGCATATAATTCTTTAAGGGTTTATAAATCATTTTGTATTTGTTTTATAACTTTTAATTTCGATATGGACCATAAACGTAAAAAATATGCTTGTACCAGAAAACGAAAATTGAAATCAAACGTTGAAGCAATGAACAGAAATAGAATTCAAAGGTAAGTTTTTTTGTGTTTCATAGTAAAATAGTTAACAATGTGCATATGTGTGAGCACTTGGTTAAATATTAGGTATATAATTAGGTACCTAACCTACATATTATGTAAGTTCTTCAAGGAAATATAGAAGTATTATACATTTTTGGATTGCACATGATGTTTTGTTTACAAGCGACAGTAGCCTAATGGCAGGGAGCGGACCGCGAACTCAAAAAGGTCGTGGGTTCGAATCCACCATTCGACTACTGGCGTGAACCACTCGTAACACAAGCAATTTAAGCTTACCACGAGTGGTTAATGTCCTTTTTTTTTAAAAAAAAGTACATTATGTTTTTATAGAAATACTTTTTTAATTTAATTTTTAAGTGTCATAAGGAAAGGAGACAATCAATTTTTGTATGGAGAATGGGCCCACCACAAATTTTTGCGTCACGCAATGAAATGGATGTCGATTTATTCCTTATAATATATAGATTACAAAAGTAATATTAGTTTTACCACATCTAGACGGAAAATCGAGAAATTAACAATTAAAATATGAATTTTAAAATAACCTAGAAATAAACTAAAAGCTATTTATAGTGGTTTTTACCGGTATTTTAAGTTAAAATAGTGCACTGTTGAATAATAGTTCATATAAAACCAAGTTGTAGGTACATTCAGCATTTTCAGGTACTTCAATATTTTTAGTAGTTACGGCAAAATATAGTGCCTGTCTGTGTACAAATGTGGTATGGATACAATTTTTTATATATATTGAGTGTGAGTGTACTTCCCAATTACCGTTAAAATAATATGATTAAATTCAAGATGACTAAGGTATAATATATCCATTTATATTTACAATATTACCAACACACGTTATATAGTAAGAAAGATGTTTTAAACTGACTGTGTAAAAAACAAGTTATAATGCAACCGTATTTATAGATAGTAAATCATCATTTCCAACATAGTCTATATAATTCAGATCTATTAATGCAGACAGACAGGCCCGGTGTCAAGACTTTTTTTAATATGCTTTGGTTGATTATTAAATACCTAATTATACATCTTAAAATGACTGGGTTCTAAAATACCAAAATGACTAGGTAATATCATGCTTATCTGTTATTACACACTGATAAATTGTGAGGAAGTAAGATGTTTTGAACTGTTTGTGCCAGGATAACAAACACACAGGTATAGTTTAATTGTATTTATTATTAGCGATCCGCCCCGACTTCGCACAGGTGATTTCTGGATTTCGACAACAGCGCCACCTACCGAGTCCATATGTGAATATGAATCGTATAGAGACCCATTCAAACACACATAAACATTTCATCAAAATCGCTTGGATGGTTTCTAACGGACATAGGTAGAAACATTTTTCGTGTTTTCATATCAAAAGATCATATTAAAAGATTTTTTCAAAATAACTTGATGGTAACATTTCTATTTACGATACGATATTGATATGTAATAAGTCCCAAAGATCATGTATAATCACTGCATTAATTATGGTAAAAATCGTCAGTGTTTTATGAGTCCTCTTTTAAAAATAACACAGCAGACAGGTGCAGTGCCGGCCCTTTGTTCATTAAAGTATTCATCTATTAGCAAGTATAAATCCCATACATCATTAAAATATAACGTCTCGCCCGTTTACGATATTATTAGAAATCAGAAGGATATTGTCAATTAAAAGAGATAAAAAAGGGTGCCAGAGCAATAAATTCAACTTTGCTCAGCGTTTATTTATAAATTACACATATAACATAATATATAACAGATAATAAAGCACACAGTAAAATAGAAATAGTTCAAATAAGCAACAAAAATTACAATTTTTAGTCATCATTATTCATCATCATTACAACAGTCCACTGCCGAACATATGGCTCCTAAATTAAAGATATAATGTAAAATATTACAGAGGCCTTCCGTGAATTGCCATCACGTTCCGTCCCGTATAGTGTCGTTAAAGTCGACAGAATAAAATAAAAATACCAGGAGATGAGCAGCAGCATCTTCCTATAGAATAACACAAAAAACTTTGGTTGCCACAAGTGGAACAACTATAGCAAAAATGATCATTTATATTACAATATTAATACGCATTAAGATTAATAATCATCATTCATCATTTTCAATATCATTACTTGAAAGTAATATATCATCTAAAAAAGATGCAGGTGGTTCAACCTCATCTCGATGCCGTGCCCAAGATAGAAACCAGACAACAGACATGACATGTGCACAGCAGCCAACAGTGCGTCTGCCTACCAAACAGTTGCAACAGTACCCAGTAAGAGCAGCCCTAGTGTTAGCAATTGATGGGTTGGTGTCAACTAGTATATAAGTGTAATAAGTTTTTTTACTAGTGTGCCTTGATTGTATCCTACCTCGCAATAGATAACTATTTGGACCAAAATCATGGACAGATTGCAGGTATACCTCGATTTTATATTCTCCAGAAGCCCTGACATGCTCCCCGTAATAACTACGAGCTTGTTTAATTTGATAAATTCCTAGACTAAACAGAATGAGATCCTGGAATGTCAGTTGAGGAAAATTATCTAGCTCTGGAAGATTACCATTAATGCTGGCAAATCGCACTCTCACTCTATTTAAATTGTGCATTTCTACGTAGGAGGCTAAATTATTTGGAGTGTTTAGTTTGGCTTGAGCAATTGCCAATATCTCTACAGCATGAAAATATTACGAATCAACGTATGAAATCGATTTATTAATGCAGCTGCAATTTTAAAGTATAGCATGAGATGAGTAGATGCAGTATTAAAATATTCCTGACGAAATAATTTGAAGTCCCGTTTAAATCTCCCATTTACAATTTCAATCACCCACCTGCACAAAGTTACACATCTGGACTTGTTGGCAGCAATGGTTGATAATTGTATTTCACCAGCTTGTTTAGATTCAGGCATGTAAGCCTTATAACCACATTGCTGCAAGAATGGAATTGCATCCCTAAAACCTCTATCAAGAATAAATACATCGTTTTCTCTAAAATAGGTTCGCAGTGGACTATTATCGTTGAACAGTCTAAGAATTATAGAAGCATCTGATTCTGTTGCAGGATATGGTCCAAAAACATCAAGGATATAACCATTACAGCACACTATTAAAAATGGCTTAACTAAGTTACGATACTTATGTAAACTATATGTTTGCTTCTGGTATAAGTAATTACTACTTTTTTGCACATAAATGTATGTACCATCACATATTACTATGGCTGGCATAAATTCAGGATCCATATCTGGATTACCAAACAAGCCATTTGGTATTGTCAAGTTATATTGAGCAACTTGTTGAATGCATAAGGTATTTGTCCCTAAATGCAGTTGGATGAATTGCTCTTCAAAGCACTGACTTACAATATTTAAGTGATTGAACACAGTCGATGAAGCTACATTAAATAGAGAAGCTATGCGTTCATTGCTATCACCTGTACGAAGTTTCATTAAGAACATAGCTAGACTTCTTTTAGGTGATTTAACTCTTTCACTGATAGATGGAATTTCAACTAGTAACTGTTCAAATTGGTAGTTGGTAAATCCTAACCAATATTTGCATAATATTGAATTATGTTCAATGATATTTAAAATATTATAATTTTGAGTAACACTACTTTTAAGTAAGGAACAAAGGTTGTCTATCTGAGATGCAGTAAAATCTGAACAGTTACTACTCGTGTATAAATTATTCCAATCATTGTGGGGTTCATTTAAATGGTATTCACAAATACGAGCGCACAGTGGCACATAAAATGAGTGATCTATCAGCAATCTCTCTTTAAGTAGTTTAGGTATTAAAAATCTAGATGAATGATTACATGACTTAAAAATACAGTGACGGGAAGTAGAAGCAGCACGCTTATAATTAGCCATAGTAATTGTTGATACCGCTCTGGTAATGGCAGGGGTTACAGGTGCAGGTATAGGGGGTGGTTGTGGGATGTTACCGATGTCTTCTATATTCATGGATTGTAACTCAATATCCCTGTTCTCATTTTGTTGTCTCTGTCTCCATACAGCTCTGGAAGCCCTCAGCCAGCAAGGACTGCATACTCGTTCTAAACGATCCACCTGAAAAAAGTTATTTTTTTATCAACTAACAAAATGAACCATAGTTTTACAGTGTCTACTCTAAATATTAATAATATTTATTATTGTTCTATTTATTTCAATCTTTTTAACACTAAATAGTTTAAATGTCTTTTAAAATTATAAATATTAGCATGCAATTGTTTCCCCTCATAATATTTTTGTGGCACTATTTATTTAAATAGAAATAAATAATACATCACATATCAGACAAGAAGTAATTATTTTAGAATTATTAACAATATTTCACTAAGTCCAAGTTCTTTTAAGTTTCAGATAACATTGAATGATTAAATTGAAAAACTGTCATTCTTTACGAGTTGGGGTACTTTCAACTAATTATAAATAATTTTGTAAATCTTAACAAAACAGAAAAGATTTGATCTTGATTATCTAGGGTGAAATATCGATTCACTAGATCGATTTAGTACTATATATCGATATGACATTGACAGATGAAACGTCAAAAACGTGAGAATATTTAATTAATTAGTCGTTTACCAATATTTTCAAAAAATAAATAAAAATACTTCGATGCTGCTCCGGTAGCAAAACTCGCATATAGGTGCTTCAGATAAACTCCCTTGACGCCCCCCACAGTAACAGAATCTTCAAATTGAGGCGACCGAATGGTAAACCCAACCCGTTTTATTTATACTAATGTCTTTTAAGTTAAAAAATATTACTTGTATAATAAGTACAAAAGCATACAAATATGGGTGTAAGATAAGGAAGAAGTATCGTTCATCTAATAACTAAAAATAAAAAAAGTGGTTATTAATGGCAAATATCCCCCCATAAGACAATCTATGGGGAGTTCTATGTTCAGCAGTAGACTTTTGGTAGACTGTAAACTTAAAGATAACCTGTTAGTGAACTGCCATGTTGAATGAACATAAATATCAGGCCAAATTGTATGCAAGGTGTCTGATTTTACAAACATCAATCTGTGTACAGCCTTTTAAAATAAAGTAAGTACCTGGTGTGATGGTATCCACTGCAAAATAATATCTCTTTCTTCAGAGTTAATAGGCACAATCCGTGTACGGTGTGCTCTTAAAATTGAAGATCCACATGGAATACAAATATTCCTGTACCCAAATCTTCTAATGGAGTGAGCAGATGCAACACTTTCTTGCAATATTCTTAGGCAGTTACAACAAACTGCATCAAGTGGGTGTAACTGAAAAAATCAGGAATTAAAAATAAAAGAGTAAATAAGTATTAAGTTCAGATAAATGTACATTTTGAGGAGGGAAGCGAAGTTGGCATGAAAGTAAATGTTTGATGTGGAACCCTATATTATTTGAAATACAATACATTTTATTTCAAATAATATATGATTTTACAATATTTACATTATTTCAGGTATATCATATAAGTGTGTTGTGTGTGTTCTTAGTGATAAAGAAACTTTATAATATTAGAGTGTTATGGAGTTGTGTAATATTAGTAATATATGGGGGAGGCCTATGTTCGGCAGTGGAGTTTAATTGGCTGTAACGGTAATATTACAGTGGATTGAAATATTTTTCATTGCACAAAATAACTTATTTTTCTATTTACATAATATTTTATTCTTAGAATAAATATTGACACATATATATATATATATATATATATATATATATATATATATATATACTTTTTCGACTTTGATTTCTGATTGACTGACAAAAGATAATTAGACACACATAACATGTGATACATCATACCATGCCACAAAAACTTCTTTTGTGTATATTGTGTGACTTTATTTTATCTATTATTTAAATTAGATTTCACTAATAACATAAAACTTCAATACTTTAACATTTAACTTATTAGTAAGACCTGTGTTTATCATTTGTTAAAGGTTAATTCAGTATAAGTTATAGATTTTACAAAATTCTAGGAGGAAAAATAAACTTTTATATTACTCACATGGACTTTTACTCGTCAGTTTGCATTTTCGAATGTCATTGGCAAATTATATACATAAATGTGAAATAGGTATTTAATATTTGACTTACGTGCATGATATAACCCTTAGGTTAAACATTTTTTGCATCAATTAGACATTAACATACTAATCCACTTGTAAGCAGTAAAACTACGTGAATTTTCATTTTTAAACTTTTACTTTAACACGAACACAGTTTACATCAATTTAAACAAACAAGTTTATACCATATTATATTTTTTCTACCAAATAGTTTGAAACAACACACTTTTTTCTTACAGTCAATGCCAGTCAATGGAGTCAATGCAAAGAACCATGCCTGTAAGTTGGTAAATAGCAGGAAAGAATGCAGTGTCATCTTGTGTCAAAATGTAAAATAATTCAATCAATATAATATATCATTTATCAATTTAATATAACGAAAGATTAAAATTATAGCTATAGAAGGTATGAATTTATTAATAATATGAAGGGATATTTATTATTACTTTTAAAAACTTAAAATAATTAAGTACTTAATCATGTATAGATCGTTATGTGTTCCTGGAGTCTGTGGATCGTTTTCTTTCGTATTATTTCTAAAAAATCGTACCATATCCCATATTATTCAACAAAAATAAAAATATTAAGTAATACATTAATAAAGAAAATATGTAATTTTCGTTTCCGCAGTATAGTAATATTGTTGGAATAAAATCGAGAGTAACAAAAATAATATATATTTCTCATAAAAGTTTAAATCTAGATAATATGTAAGTAGATAGATTGTATAGTGCAGTCATTAGCTTTCCATGAGATAATATTATCCCACCTCATGAGAAATCCACACAGATAAAAGTTGGCGCACATCAGCAGTTGTCTCGGCCAGTAATTGTCTTCGCACACTGCGGTGAAACCTAACTCCACAATTGCAACATACACTTCTATTTTCATTGTATGCTGATCTAGCAGATTCCATTTTCTTAAAATCGCATATAAATACAAAAAAACAGTAGCGTGACGAACGTCAATGCCGTTAAGATTAAAGATGTAGGTAATACCCCGCCGCCCCGCCCGCCGTACCCGTCCGCCGGCCGCTGGGAATTACCGGAAGTCAATGATAAAATAACGTTTTGGTTCACAGTCATTTAGAACTATGTTATAACGTGATATTAGCTAAAATTTTTAGAAATTAAACATAAAGTTCTTAGTGGTATCTTTTTTAAGTCAGCTTTGTGAAAAAATAGTTTTCTTTTTATACAAACTGCAAAATGACTAATTAGGTACACGCATTTTACCCATATTACACTAATCAGAACACGAATATCAAAACAACTAATTTTTTTTCATATTTCTTGATTCCGTTTACATTTTCGAAAAATCTGTAGGCCATTTACTATTATAATTTGGTGTCTTTTTTTTGATGTAATACCATTAAGTGACGTTAATATTTTTAGTGGGCCCAAAAATGATTGTCCCCTTTCGTCTTTTTGATTTTCAACTAGAGATTTCCTTGTTACCGGTAGCTGCTGATGTCGAGTTAATGACATTTTTAGATACGAAAACTATTCAGTAATACACGTAGACTACAAGTAAACTATTAAGTAATATCCTCAGCATCCCGTAATTTATTGTACGCCCACTATGGCCAATTTTGGATATAATGTGGCGTCAAACTGCTTACGACGTCCAATATACGGACGTCAAATAGGAGACTTAGCGCAATGTTCGCAAATTGTCATGCTGATCACAGAAACGTCAAAATCTAAAAAAAATTGGACGTCATTTTTCTTCCTCTTTAGCTTCCTGAGCTAATTGATTCTCGCATGGAACGCTCGATGCCAATCAAAGACCCTCCATACATCATTCAAGCCATTGCGAATAAATTAAAAAAAAGCGCTAAGTCGTCCGTCGATGCTGCTGTACAAGAATAGTAATTCATGCATATAGGTAAATGCTATACAAAGTTACATTATACTTTAATGAGAAACTATAAATATGTGTGATAGTGGACTGTTTGTACTTATATAGAAATTATTTTGAGTTTTTTTTTAATCTATTTTAGTATTTAGAACTACTTGACGTACTTGACGGATTTTCGATAGTGTCATCGACTTATTACGAAACCCTCAGTGCACGACTCATTCTAGCACTTGCCAGATTCATTTGAATAATCAATAATACGAGTACATGTTATACAGGTTCTAGATGATTATCTTTTAGAAACCTTTTCAACAAAACAACAAAAATTATACAAACTTAAAATATATTTTTTTTGTGTAACGAATTTTGTAATAAAAGCATGGAACAAAAATAGATACGAGGTAGAAAATCTGTATGTGAAAATTTGTTAGCTAATTATCAATAATCCTGTATATTAGATAAATTGATACTGGAAAATCTTAGTAGAGCAACTTTCCACGCTACGGCCAGAAAGATAACTGCGGTGGCGGTACATGAAGTGGCGGGGCAGGGAGGGTGTAGATGTGTCACCAGAACGCAATTTTTCTGTTTTGCTCTGAAAGACTGGGCTCTTAATGCTGCTGTATTTCGTATGGTGAGTGTAGAGAACCGGAGACCCTTTTTACTGGAAACGAGGCATTCCATCTTAGTCCTCACGGGTGACAACGCATCTGCATTATGATTTGTAATGGAGGATAGATGTAGATGTCTATGGGCCGCAGCAACCACTTATGAACTGTGTGCTCGTTTGTCACCCTATACTGTAAAAAAAGTAATATATATGTGCAATTTATATTATATGTATTGTTTAAGGATTCTTTTTTATATAGAATAAGGGAGACAAACGAGCACATAGTCTACCCGATGGTAAGTGGATGCTGTGGGCCATAGACTTCTACATTTATCCTCGATTAAGAATCAAAACGCAGATGCTTTATCACCCTTGAGGACTAAGAAAGAAGGATCCAGTAAAAAGGGGTCTCCGGATTTCTACACCCACCTTACGAAACACAGCAGTATTAAGCTGCTATTATATTAGTAAAATCGTGGTCCTTCCTCGTTCGAACTGACCCATTCGTGCTACAACCATAATATAGCTGCAGCATGGCTCTACCACGAATTATTAAAGCAAATATTAACGCTTGGGTATTGATACTTTTACTCTGTTAAAACAATAAAATATTAGAACGAAATTAAAAACATATATTATTAGAAGTGGTATTCTTCCACTTCTGAAAATATATATTTGTTGATTTTACTAAACATAAATGCAATTATAACATAATAATAAATAAAAAATAAATAAATAAAAATATAACATAATTTATCGCATATACTGATGTTCTGATGGAATAATTTAAGGGATTAAAGTTATAAAAGATTTGCTTATATCCGCGTAATTAGTTGCGTGTATAAGCAAATTAATCTTGTACAACTTTAATATAATTGATCAGCGCAAAATTAATGCCTGATTCTATTAATTATTTTAAGGGATTATTAAATATTAAAACTTACTTTTATTTACTCGTATTTCGTATCTTATTTAACCTTACTTATTACTACTTAACTTAATTATAGCACACTATGGGCGGTATTCAAAGAAAATCTCGATTTTGATCTGATCTCAAACTCCACAATGTCAAAATTTGGCTGTAGTTCACTCCACAAATGTTGACATTGTGAAATTTAATACATGAGTTTTTCTCTGAATACCGGATTATGAAATGCCTTAAAATACTTCCACGGCACTCTCGCCAGTAATATGAAACTCCTCGCTTCGCTTGTCGTTTTTTTTCTCATGTCACTTATGAGCAGTGAGCAGTTATAAAGTGAAAATATGCAAAATGTATAATGAACAAATTAGCCTCACCGATTTTATAAGAATCCTATTTTTTAAAATAATAAGTTACGAAAACAAAAATAAAACAAAACACAGGAACATGCCAGTAGTATATATTAACTGTATCGTAAAAATATTTACTGTAGTGTCATCACTACCTAGGGAGAAAACAAAGCATTATGTTTGCTTGGCTTAACTTTAAACGCCCCTGATTATCCTCGTAATGCGAGGAGCATTAAAGGGATAATCCCTCCGACCTCCATCACTCTTTAGTTTATCAGGTGTGGAATTTTTTTGTTTTTATTTTAAAATATACTCATGGACAGATATAGAGGGACCAAAATACACTAACCATAATATGTCTCTTTCCCAGTGATCTTGCACACTTTGATTCTTCCATCATCTGGCTTCAGGCAAAATCTGGACTCATCTGTGAATAGAATTTTGTCAGCAAAATTAATTACTACTGATAGGCAAGTGTGAAAGTATTCCGGTCAATTTTAGTCTTTTTCTCGGTGTTTGTGCTTACTGTAACCCCATGAACTTCTTGGAGCTCCGTTCTGAACTCAGAAGTTAAAATCCGGTTCTAAGCACGCTGGTTATGATGAACCGGTCGTCTCTGGCCACAGCTTTCGTTTCACGTCCCTGTCCTGCGAGTCTGGTAAACTGTAAGGTCTCCTGATACCTCTTGACAGCTCGGGACCACAGATTTAGATGCTCGTCATGTTTGAAGCCCAGTTTCAATTAAAGTAACAGCCCTAGCAACTTGAGTGGCGTTTAAATATGGCATTCTCAATTTACTTACAGTAAGAATTCACACTTAACACGATAAACAAGGCAGTTATTAAGGCAAAAACCTAAATTTTAAACTTAAATTGAATAGTTGTCATAATTTTTCGTAGCATAAAAGAACGCTTTATTACCTAATAATTTCATAAAAACGAATGATATTCGAAAAAATAAAACAATTCCAAATTTTATTATTTTTAATAGCATTTAAGTACTAATGTTTGTAGTCAGTACGACACGATAATTACGACAGAGATAAAATTAAGCCTTTTTGTTGCGTTCCTCAAAATTTGTTTAGAAGTGTATTTGGGTACCATAAAGTTGTTAAAAAGTAACTCGTTAATGTTACATAAGTATTAAAACAAAGACAAAAGATGTTATAAAATTGGGAACATAACAAACGCCCACCAGTAGGTACTCTGGCAATCTACTCTGTTACTGGCCAGAGTCTGCTTTAAACATCTTACAACTACTATGATATCGCTATTTATTCACAGAAATCAACGTTTGCTCGAATTCATCAAATTATGATAGTTCAGAGGACACAGCAGTTGGAGGCCTCAGCGAAAGCGAATATATCAGTACTGCCGGCACGCATGAACTGGGTATGCATTTTATGCGTATATAAATAATTTCAACCTTATTTTCATTCGCTTGAGGACATTTTTTTGCACGATTCACAGAAGTGGAGCAAGTACCCCCGGATGACATATTGGATCCATCTGTCTTAAGTCAGATTCCAGATGAGGCGTTTACGGAATTTTTTAATCAAGGTATTTTAGTGCTTTTTAAGTAAAGTAAAGTAAAGTTACAGCCTATATACGTCGCACTGCTGGGCACAGGCCTCCGCTCATTTCTGAGAGGGGTTTAGGGCAAGGAATTGTCCGCCGCGCTGCCCCAATGCGTGTTGGCGAACTTCACATGTCTTCGAAATATATTATTTTTATTTATTTCTCTGACATGCAGGTTTCCTCACGATGTTTTCCTTCACCGCCGAGCACGTGGTAAATCAGCACTTAAAATTGCAATTAACAATTTGATTGGTGCCGGCGGGGATCGAACCTGCTTTGCTCGCGTACTGTAAAATTTACAGCGCGCGCTAACCATCTGAGCTACCACGGCTCTACGGTTCATCTTCGTAACTAAGATGAACCGTACGAGGCGTAAGATTTTTTTTTTAATTTGTTCTTGCGATTGTCGTCCAAATTTTTAGTTCAGTGTAATTAAATTCATTATTACTATCACTACAGTCCATCAGAAGTCCACTGCTGTCAATATATACATCTGTCGAATATATGCGTGTCAGATCATCAAATCACCCAACAGTGTCCTTGCCAATACGATGTTGCCACTTGAGAAATTTTCTTCCCGATCGCTTGTCGGTTCTTCTATAACTATTACTAATTTTATTACTAATTACTTATTAAATTGGTATTCGAAAATATTCAATAAAAATATTTTTCTCATGTTTTGGAACTTTTTTATTTGCATCATTTTAAAAGTTTAAGGTAAAGTTGATTTTATTGAAAACTGCTTTATTAACTTCATACTTAACTTAAGACGAAGAACATCGTCATAATCATTATCATACTATATTCGTGCATGACCCATCTTGTTAAATATATTCCTTTCTTCTGGTAAATGGTAAATGTAATCTGTTTTAGCGGAAGGAGGCACGTCATTCGCGGAAGGCTCGGAACTGGCGGCCGCTTTGGAAGCCGTGCTCGATGAACGGGCATTAGACACTATCGCTGACGTGTTCACCCCGAATTCACACGTTGCTAAGAACAAGGTACTTAATACGTACGTATACGTGTCGACCAAGCCGTTAGTTAACGTTTCGTCAGTTGATAGTCACGCGACTTAGGGTTGATATGTTGATTTTTATAGTTTTATACAGCGTTAAAGATCGTAGATCTTGGCTAACCCTGCTGGCGGTATTATTATATGCACTACGTCTCTGAATGTGAACATGACTTCCTATTTTTATAAGAAAATTGATGCACACACACACACACACACACACCAAAGTCCAGGTATCGAGCAGAATTGTTATCCAGAGTCACAGAAAATTGTCGTATAAGCAGATAATCAGAATCCTTTGACAAGCACTAGTCACACAAGGAACTAAAAATGGCAGAGTCCATAAACAGAAGTAGTTGACGAAGTGGAAAATAACGGTAGCAAATAACGACAAGTTTTTGTTTTTGTTTTTTTTTTTTTGTTAGGGATGTTGTACTCGAATTGTACTGCGATTTCATGTATTTAAGTGGAATCAATTAAGACTGCTGTATTCGTAGCATAAATATTATTATTGTTATGTTCCCATTCGTCTTTGCATGTGAACCATTAGTGGAAATGAGTAATGAGGGCTTCAATGGTGATATAAATCTCAAGTTTTTCATATCCCTTCATAAGCAGGCTTTGAGATATTATCGTCATCAACTGTCTGCTGGGTTAAGCTGTCGCAAAAATCTCCCAACATCTTCGCAATGTGGCGCATTGGCATATTGTGAATTGTTTTGTGAACAAAATACACATCAGACTAGGCTGTATGGTATAAGACCTTTGTGTGCCTTAATAGGGTATTTGCACCATTAAAAAAATATTATTATCGATATCTATAATGGTGATACAAATAGACGTTTAATAATTCTATCAACAATTTTTCTTTTAGTAAAGTAAAGGCTACAATCTATACCGACGGTGTCTACCCCGCCGCACTAATGTGCATTGCCGGACACATTCACATGATCTCGAAATATATTTTTATATGTTATAGACATGCCGGTTTCCTCACAATGCTTTCCTTCACCACCGACTTCGTTGTAATTCAGCGCTTAATATTGCAATTAATAGAATCTTTGGTGACGGCAGGTATCGAACCGGGATTGCATACTCTAAAATTTACAGTCAGCGCTTATTCCCTGATCTACCACGGCAAAGTGTTTCATGCAAAATAAAATGGTACACAAATATTCATCTATATAGGTATAATAGTAGTATTTTCCAAGAATGCGTCAGTTATTAACCCCCCTGTACTACACATCTCTATTTAATTTTATTATTATTTTATTAATAATTGTTAATATCGACGAATTGTTGGCATTAAAATATCTTTTACTTAGTACTATCTACTAATAGGAATTAATTACTTACTAGCTTCAATTTATAGTTTTAATTTTTTTGCCCTATTAATTTGGTACCCTAATTCGTTTTCTCGTGTTCTAAAATAAAAAAGCCTATGTTACTCCTCATAACATCAGCTATCTGCCAGTCCCGTCAAAATCGATCCAGCTATTTGCGAGTTTAGCCGGAACAAAGAGGGTCTTGTTCTTTATCTCACGCCCGCAATAGTGATCAACTAATTACTGGCCCCCTTTCCTATTCCACATCTCATTGGGTTCTGAAAGCCACGCGGTGGGCGTGGCCTCTGATAAAACGTTCAACGTAGAACTTTAACCCCTCTCTCAATAGAAAGTGGTTGACGACTAAGATTACGGGCCCGTAAGGAATATTCCAGCAATGGCCGTGTAGTGGCGGTTGAGAATATCCACTACCCCATATCTTCCCGTGGGTGTCGTAAGAGGCGAAAGAGGGACACAGGCAGGAGATGGCAGCAGCATCTTCCTGATAAAGGCAACTATATAACAAAAAACTGCGGTGGCCAACCCGCTCGCTAAGCGTGACAACTAAGGTGATATACCCCCCATAAGCAACGACGCAAACAAACGGCCGCTAGTCCCCGGCGGCCGCGCTATTCCTGGCTACGGTGGCGACCATGGTAACGGCGGGGCAGGCGGTGCTAAGGATCTCCAGTCAAGATTCGGTTGCCACCTAAAACGACTCGACCTGGCAACATACAACGCACGCACACTGAGGACTGACGAGAAGATCCTGGAGCTTTTTTTTATAGAAGTGGGGGCAAACGAGCATACGGTTCACCAGATGTTAAGTGACTACCGCCGCCCATGAACAACCGCAACACCAGGGGAATCGCAGGTGCGTTGCCGGCCCTTTAGAAAGGAGTAAACTCTTCTTGAAGGTCCCTAGGTCGTATCGGTCCGGAAAAATCGCCGGTGGAAAGCTATTCCACAGAAAGGTTGTACGCAGAAGTAAACTCCTAG
Source organism: Parnassius smintheus behrii (assembly GCA_036936625.1). Lineage (NCBI taxonomy): Eukaryota > Metazoa > Arthropoda > Insecta > Lepidoptera > Papilionidae > Parnassius > Parnassius smintheus. Next base: position 26,269,400 of record JAUPFT010000012.1, read on the forward strand.
TGAATCGTACAGTGGTGGACCGCCAAGCATCCAGATCGTGGGGATGGTATCGGAAATTTTGCCGCGTATTGCGTTCATGAAATTTGGAGGCTGGGATTAATCCGAAAAATTCCTCTGAGCACTCCCCGTGATAGATGCGATAAAATACGCAAAGAGATGCAACATCTCTTCGCAGTGCCAGTGAATTTAGCCGATCGGAAAGCGACAATTCGAACCGCTCTGCGCTGGATGCGGTCAAGTGGAAGGAGGTGGCACTGGGGAGACCCAGAAATGGAAACAGTATTCCATGTGTGGCCGAACCTGCGCCTTGTAAAGTTGCAGGCGGTGTACCAGCATGAAATACTGTCCCGCTCTGCTGAGCATGCCAAGCTTTTTAGAGGCCAATTTGGCCTTCTCTTCGAAGTGACCACGAAACTGCACGTCACTCGATATGTCGACGCCGAGGATTCCGATACTGGCTACAGCAACAAGAGGAGTGCCTTGAAACTTGAAAGATACGACAAAGGGGTTCTTTTTAGCGGTTAACGCGCAAACTTGTGTCTTCTGAGGGTTAAACAGGACTAGATTTAGTCGCCCCCTATCCGAGACTTTGTTCAGCAAAGACTCGACTTCAGACACAAGATTGACCTGGTACTCTGAGACGTTTTCCCGATAAATATTGGCACGGCCGTTGTACAGAGCATCACCAGTGCTGTCATCTGCATAGCAATGAATGTGACCGCTTTGCAACATATCATTGATATGCCGTAGAAGCAGCGTTGGTGATAGCACGCAGCCTTGTAGAACGCAAGCATTAATAGGCTTGTAATCGGAGCTTGCACCCTCTACGAGCTTGATGCTCAGAATCAGCAACAACGTTGGGATGAGAGTCCGGTGAGAAGCAAACCCGCCCAAGGGAATAATTACAATACAGAGAAAGACCGCATCCTATCCAAATCGGCTGACCTATAGTGCCAAACACGGCGGCAGCCTGCAAAATGCAACCACCGTTTCAGTGTCAGTGGCACCACACTCCGGACAAGACAATGGTCCGAGGAACCTAAAGGGGCGTTGACGGAAATCTGAAATCCTTCTGGATGAGAGGTTAGCAAAAGGTCCAGCAGGGAAGGTGCATGATACTCCACATCTGAAATCCGCGTAGGCGAATTAACCAGTTTTGTCAGACCATATGCCAAGGCAAAATCATGAAGAGATCTCCCCGCATGATCTGTTAAACGTGAACCAAGCCATTCGGCGTGATGGGCGTTAAAATCGCCGAGAATCACGATCTCTGCGGAAGGGATCTGCTGTAGCAACGAATCTGTAGCCATTTGGACGTGGTCGAAGGGTCGGTCTGTTTCGACATTACCGCTATGGGACCTAAAGAGGCACCCGTAGACGCGCGGATGCTTGTCGCTGTCTACGCGTAGGCAAAGGATGGACAGGTCCAAACCTTCAAGACTGCCGAGGCGTCGAGAACATATGTCCTCTCTGACGTATACGCAAACTCCAGCCCGAGGCACAAGGAGTGTTCCAGTTTGTACCCCGGGTAGGAGAGTTACGAAGCATCAGCTGGAGATCTGCATCTAATCAGCATCACCTGCGTCTCGGTCAGAAAGAGCAGAGCTGGCCTCGCCGTTTCGAGATGGTAGTAGACGGTGTTTAGGTTAGAATGAAGTTTACAGATAGTGTGGCAGGGGTTGCATTGGTCTTGTTGCTCAGCTTATCCTGAGCGTAATTTTGCCACCCCCCCCCCCCAGAATACGCGGGGCAGCCTGGGCACCCACGCTCAGGAGTGGAGTAACTTGGTCGTGGATGCTCGGCAAGGGATTCTCCAAGGGTGCTAGTATCCTCCTGGTATCTCCTGGGGTAGTTCTTTACTTAATTCCGCTACCATGAATTGGGCCTTCGACCACCTGCACTCACCTGACGAAACGCGGAAGCAGAGCTTCCACTTCACGCCGGTATTCTGTGAAGTCGTGGTATCACCCCGATTTTAGCCGGCCTTACGTGTAACAGGAAAGCTGCCGCGTGGCTCTACCACTGTTAAAATTGCCGTAAGCAATTTGTGCTGGCAGAAGAGATAGACAGGTTGCACTGAAATATTATGTCGGCACGTTCTGATGATGAAGTGGAGGATATGTATGAGGATATTTTTAGAGCCATGCATTCTTCCAAAACCCACTATAAGGTATTAATTGGAGTCTTCAACACAAAGCTAGGCACAAGAAAGAACGGTGAGCTGAAGATAGGGAAATTTGGGTAAGGGCAACGGAACCCAAGGGGCCAGCAGCTGGCTGACTTCATGGAGAAAAAAGGACTCTTTATGATTTTTTTTATTTGATTGACTTTCAGACGCGGTCCCACAGAAAGTGGACCTGTTCTAGCCCCGATGGTTCGCCAAAACATGAGATTGACTTCATTATGACGACTAGACGGCAACTGCTTAGTGACGTCTCAGTGATCGCAAGGGTGAAAATTGGCAGCGATCACCGAATGGTTAGAGGCACACTGAACCTAAACTTTAAGTTGGAGAGGTCTAATCTAGTGAAGTCAACGCTCCTTCCAACTCGTGCTTTAATCCAAAGACCCGAAACCTTTCAGCTCGAGCTACAAAACCGTTTTCAGTGCCTAGAAGATTGCAATGCAGTGGACGATATGAATGACAAGCTCGTGGAAACTGTCCATGCGGTCGGAGCTAAGTTCTGCAAGACCCACCGCAGAAGAACACAAAAACTCTTCGATCGCACTCTTAATCTCATGGCTGTTAGACGGGAGATGAAGCTGCAGTTGTCATCAGATTTGACAGCATACAGGTAACTGAACAAAAGGAAGGTGGAGCAGAAGTGCGGTGGTCTTGTTCTTCAAGAAAGGCGACAACCCTCTCTTGAAGAACTACAGACCGATTTCCCTTCTGAGCCTCGTCTACGTCCTGTTTTCGACAGTCATTACGAATCGTCTCGCACGCAGACTCGACGACTTTCAGCCTCCCGAACAAGCCGGTTTCCGAAAGGCTTCAGTACGATAGACCACATACATACCCTGCGGCAGATTGTACAGAAGACCGAAGAGTAGAATCTGCCAATTTGCCTGGCGTATGTGGACTATGAGAAAGATTTGATTCCGCCGAAATTTGGGCGGTGCTACAGTCGCTTCAGTGGTGCTAAGTGGACTGCTGGTTCATTAAAGTGCTGAAGTGTTTGAACAGTAGGGTTACGATGGCTATCCGAGTACAGAACCAGAGTACGAATTCTATCCAACTGCAGAAAGGTGTAAGAAAGGTGACGTTATATTCCCGAAACTTCCCCGCTGCATTGGAAGACGTTTTCAAGTTACTGGACTGGAAAGGATACGGTATTAACATCAATGGCGAGTACATCACTCACCCTCGATTTGCCGACGATATAGTCCTTATGGCAGAATCGCTGGAGGACCTTAGCACTATGCTCAATGACCTGAAGTGTCTCTCAACGGATACGTCTTAAGATGAATATGGACAAAACAAAGATCATGTTTAATGTCCATGTCACACCTATGCCGGTAGTTGTTAGGAGCACTAAGCTCGAAGTTCTTGACGAGTACGTTTACCTGGGACCAATACAATAGTCCGACTAGGTTAGTCCAACTACGACCGAGAGGTCAATCGGCAGATTCAGCTGGGCAGTTACGATATATCTTCTCGTGAGGTATACCTCAAAACCTGAAAAGTAGATTGTAAAACCAGTGCGTGTTGCCGGTGATGACTTATGGATCTGAGACGTAGTCCTACACTGCTGGCTGTATGAGAACGCTCAAGGTTGCTCAGCGAGGTATGGAAAGGGCTATGCTCGGAGTTCCTCTGCGTGATAAACAGAAACTAGGATATCCGCAGTAGAACCAGAGTGTTCGACATAGCCCAACGGATTAGTAAGCTGAAGTTGCAATGGGCTGGTCATATAGCTCAAAGAACCGACAACCGATGGGGATAAAAGGTTCTCGAGTGGCAGCCTCTTACCGGTAGGTGTAGTGTAGGTCGACCCCCCACTGGATGGAGTGACGACCTGGTAAGACATGCAATAAGTCGATGGATGCGGGTGGCTCAGGACAGTGCTTTGTGGCATTTCTTGGGGGAGGCCTATGTTGAGCAGTAGACTTGTGAAGGGCTGTAATGATGAAGGAATGTTCCCGGTCTTGACGTCAGTCATGTACTTCGTGTACTATATATTTTTCCTTACTTCCCTACTTTGAGGATGGACGCTGAAGAAGTCTCTAAATAAAACAGCGATTGTTCCTAAATGGCCCTTGGAAATGCGATACCGAAATTTCACTACTTTTATAACTTTCACTTTACTTTCCCTAATTTCGTTTTCTTTCTTGATTTATAACTGGAAACTGTAGCTGGTCCCGAACAAATTGCGAAGCGTACGATGTTTTCTGCGCGGGCTTTCTGCCCAGCAGGTCTCGGGCCTCGGGGCATTTCCCACGGGTAATCATCACGGCTCACTACTATGGGCCGGTCCTGGGAGCCGTTCAGGAACGGCATTGTTGGCTATCGTCTTATCTTTGGCGTATTTTAAGTAGTGCTACCGAAGGGCCAGCAGTCTCAAAGCCCCACCGAGTCTCGTAGAGGACGGGTCTCGACGTAGGGCCAATTCCGTCGACAGGTGTGCGCTCCTGAGTAGCAGCACTCCGGACCTCAGGTGCTCCTTCCTAGTTGTAGGTGATGGCCTAGTATCCAGGCATTCATGGCGTATCTCGCGCATCTGGGAAGGGATCTGCCGAAAGGTCAGCAACTTCAAGGTCCCATGGAGATGGATCTCGACGCGGAGCCGATATCACCAACAGGCGTGCGTCAGCACAGCACTTACACCCACTGCGAAGCGACGTACTGTACTCCTCCCTCCCAGGGGGAAACCGACGATCGGCGAACGTGACCGGTGCAAACGCGATCCGGACGCGACTTCAACGAATTGCAAATTGGGCGACTTACTAACCTACCACAAATGCTAAACCAAAAAGAGAGCCGCGCGCGCAAAGCCATATTGAATTAATCGATAATTTTCACTGTCACATTTCCATATAGTATCCCATATCTTTATTATCAATGACAACGTCACAAAACAATTACATTTCACATAAGGTACAAAGAAATCGTATTATAAAAACAATTAAGACATTCACATTATACAAAGAATTAATAAAATATTTAACAAAATATCACAATTTTACAAGTAATTTCTTATGGTCATAAACCTTAAAAACAACAAAATGTCAAATATAAATTTTATTAATACAATTGAAGACATAAGTGGATGAAGGTGATATGTCGCATTTTCAGGTTTTGGTGTTTTTTTTTTTTGCATAGATGAAGGTGATATGTCGTTATAAAATGATTTTAGACCTTAAAACTATCGATTTAAGACGTATTTCAAAAATAGAGTAGATAAAGGTGTTATGTACAGTTTAGTTTGAAAAGAGTTTGTGTATCTGGGGTCAAAGTTTACAAGAGATGGAAAGTGTGAGAGTGATATCGAAAGAAGAGTGAATGCAGGAAACATGGTGAATGGAGCTTTGCACTCCTTTATGAACAGTCGGAAGGTGTCTAACAAGGCTCGTTTGGCTGTGCATGAGGGGGTGTTGGTTCCGACACTCATGTACGGAAGTGAAAGTTGGGTATGGCAGAAGAAACATGAAAGTAGAATAAATGCAGTTGAGATGAGAGCATTAAGAAGTATGATAGGAGTTAAACTGAGTGACAGGGTAAGAAATAGTGAGATAAGGAAACGTTGTGGCTTGAAAGAAGATGTAGTGACAAAAATTGAGAAAGGTATGCTGAGATGGTTTGGCCACATCGAGAGAATGAATGAAGAACGATTGACGAAAAAAGTGTATAAGGCGAGTGTGAATGGAAGTGCTGGAAGGGGTAGACCTAGGCGGACTTTTCTAGACCAAATTAGGGACGTCTTGAAAAAAGGCCAGGTTAAGAGTACCCTAAACCGTAGAGCATGTATGAAGGGAATAATGAAAGTGGACGAAGCGAAACAAGTATGTAAGGATCGTAGCAAGTGGAAAGAAGTGGTCTCTGCCTACCCCTACGGGAAAGAGGCGTGATTATATGTATGTATGTATGTAGTTTGAAAATGGTACTGGATGAAAGAGGTATGAGCCCATATCACTACGTTCTTGATAAATAAAGTAAAAGTTTTGTTTTTTTGTCGTGGATGAAAGTGACATGTACGAACATAACACTTTCTTCCACTAAGCGAACGTAATCGAATGACATGACATCACTTTTCCGTGAATGAAGGCGTTATGTAACATACATAGCACCTTCATTCGTTCACATTAGTCAATTGTTTTGATTTTCGTTCTGTCATTAAAATTATCACATTCTCGCGGGCTTTCTAACAGAGTGCGTATTGTAGGGTGTGTTGTGTACAAAAATATTATTTATAATAGTGAATAAACGTTGGCAAAATGGAAAAGTAATGGCAGGAGGCAAAGCAAGGGCAAAATTATTACTGGAAGCTGCTGTCGGTCACCATATAATAGCGGATCGCGGAAGTGGTGAACCTGGAAACGCACTTCTAAAATTTTTGGAGGTAGATCCAAATTGTCAAAAACAAAGATCATTTATTGATCTGGTCGGATTCATGTGCCGAACAGAACAAAAACTTTAACATGATTGAATTGCATCAATACCTTATATTCAAAGGATATTTTAAAGTAATAGACCACAAATTGCCTGAGGTTGGCCATTCTTATTAAGACTCGGATTGTGATTTAGGTAGGTAGGATAGAAAAAAACATAAACATAAACACTCACGCCTGTCACCCAGAGAGGTAGGCAGAGACTACAGACTACCATTTGGCACGATTCTGACACAACTCTCTCGCCTCCTCCACATCCATATACTTACGCATGCATGCTCGTCGATTAAGGGTACTCCTAATTTGGCCCGTTTTCAATATATCGCCAATTTGGTCGATAAACTTTCGCCTAGGACGTCTCTTTCCGACTCTTCCGTTCACTTCTGCAACATAAATTTTCTTTGTCACTCTTTCGTCATTCATTCTTTCCTCATGACTAAACCACCGAAACATTCCTTTCTTAATCCTGGTCACAATAGCTTACGTTTCTATTTATAAAGTTTTAAGGAATATTTAAGTAATGTTTACCTTTTTGTAATACTTTAAGTACATAATGTTACTTAACACCTAATTTGAAATAGCTAAAATGCCAAAATGTTTTTAAAATGTTAGTGAAAGAAAGAGTTATGTTCAGTTTTTTTCGAAATTATATACCATAAAGTATTAAAAGTGTTTAATTGCTCACATACCCTAATTTTTTAAGTTTGTTTACCCAGCTTTGCATTATAGTTTAAATCAAAAACCAATTTTCTAACAACTTATCTCAAAAAACAATAGTGAAACTTCAATCTTGATTTAGTCAAAACCGGTAGAATGCGAGTTATCACCTTCATCCACTCACGTCTTCAATTATCATTAATAATGAGAAGAGTAACGTGAACGTCATGTGAACATTGTGCTCCCGTAATTTAATTGCTTAAAAATAGTTATTCAACTGTATCGTGTTAGATTTACCAAAAAAGTGGAGAAAACTGTTCAATACGTTTGTGAGAGTGTTATCAAGACATATACGCAAATTAGACTGCATTATTGTGAATCTTACGGTGAGCTACCCACAGCAATAAAACCGATATGTGCTATTTTATCCCAAAATAATACGAAATACATATTATATATCCATTGATAAACTGTGACACAAATAAAAACAGAAATATAAAACAATAAATACTTTAGAAACTTAAAAACTTTATATTTGTGTTTTAAAGTGACGGTTGAAGAAAAATTTTCAAACATATGCAAAACGCTCATAACGAACGAATCTGTCGTTTCGTATTTGTTTGTAATAGAACTACTATTTTGGTAAACATAGTAAGTAGTAGCGATGGCGTGTTGGCTACGCAGTCGAGATGGTCATTTGAGGTCGCAGGATCGTATCTAACCTGCACAATTTGACTTTTTGTGAGTGTTTTGCATTTTAATTTGTATTCAAACTTAATATGTTGAGTACTCAGAGAAGTGTATAGTTTAGTCACGCTCCTAAGTTATCGTTGAATAAGTACTGTAATAGTGTTCGTAAGCATTAAAATCATACATCAAAACAATCTTTGAACTGTGAACTATATGCATGATGAATAAACGGTTCTTGTTCAAGCGAATATATTATTGAAGCGAACGTTTATCACTATGAATTGTGAAGCTTGTCGTAATCGAATTACTGGCGAGGAACTACTCCGATGTATAAAGTGTATGACACATTATCATTATATATGCCTGAACATAACTCAATCTTATTACAAGGCTAAACTGGGCGAACTGAGAAGGTCCTGGATATGTCCACTTTGCATCAACGTAACTAGGCGAAAGGGAAACAACTGCAATACGCCTGTTCGGAAACAACTAGAAAACATGGATGAATCTAGCATGTCCTGCGAAGACCTTACGATTAGTGAAAACACTGTTGAAATTAGTCGACCAGTCATGGACACAGTTGAAAATACACCCACGTCATCCGGATGTACTCCCGCTGCGAGTATCACATTGGACCAATTCTCGAGACTTCTAGATCTTAAGTTGGATACTAAGCTGGAAAGCTTTCAAGCATCTTTAACCAGAACAATAAGGAATGAAGTTAGTGATCAAATAGCCAAACTAAAATCCGAGTTCACCGTAACGACAGATTTTCTTGCGGAGGAGCAAAGGGACGTAAAAGCTGAACTTAAGACGTTGTCAGACAAGGTCCGCAAGCTTGAAGATGAAAATGTGCAACTACAATCCGAATTATCCCAAATGAATAAAACTCTGCAGGTCTTAGACAAATCCTCAAGAAACTGCAACATTGAAATTCAGTCGGTACCCGAAAAACGATCGGAAAATTTATTGTATGGGTTGATGAAATTGTGTGAGGTCATAAATTGCCCTATTGCTGTGTCAGACATAAAATCTATCCGCCGTGTTGCAAAGATGAACCCTGCGTCAGACCGTCCCCGCAATATTATTGCGACGCTGCACTCGGAACATCACCGCGACACTATCATCTCTGCAGTACGAAGATTCAATAAAGCAAACAAGTTGTGTCCGCTAAACTCGTCTCACATGGGCTTGGCTGGCGAAAAATACAATATCTACATATCGGAACACCTATCAGCTGGATGCAAGGCAGTACACGCCGCGGCAAGACAATGGACTAAAATTAACCACTACAAATTTGTCTGGATAAAATACGGTCGTGTCTATGTTCGTAAAAATGAAGAATCCCCTGCTATACTTATAAGAGACACTAGTTATTTATCAAAGCTGTCGCCTAATAACCCTGTATAGAGTAGTCTAATTTATGTATTTCTTTCATTTTATTTTTTCTTTTTGTAATCTGATTAAGCTCGAAGCATTTATTTGGTATCTTTTTACATATTTTTAAGAATTACATATATTATCAAAATCTCAATAGAGCTAGAAGTAAAATAGATAGTCTTTATAAAAATTTTCTGAACTCTAATTACAATTTGATATGTCTAACTGAAACAAACGTTTATACGTGGTAGAGCCATGCTACAGTTATATTAGTAGTATAGTTGTAGCACGAATGGGTCGGCTCGACCGGGGAAGGACCACGCTCTCACAGAATACCAGCGTGAAATAGTAGCTTAATGCTGCTGTATTTCGTATGGTGAGTGTAGAGAACCGGAGACCCTTTTTACTGGAAACGAGGCATTCCATCTTAGTCCTCACGGGTGACAACGCATCTGCATTTTGATTCGTAATCGAGGATAGATGTAGATGTCTATGGGCCACAGTAACCACTTACCATCAGGTGGACTGTGTGCTCGTTTGTCACCCTATCCTATAAAAAAAACAAAAAAAAAAAACAAATTTCGATGCTTCTGTATATGATGGGGAACTGTCTGACGAGCAATATAATGTCTTCCGTAGAGATCACGATACCACTTGTATTAAAAAGTATAATAAAGACGATGGAGGCGGTGTCCTCGTAGCAGTTAAAAAACAATACTCTGCTGTCAGACAGGTCTCCTGGGAAACCGAACTAGAGGATGTCTGGATTAGCATATTGCCACCTAATATTAATGGTCAAACAATTAATGTATGCGTTTGCTATCTGCCTCCATATCTTAATAAAAATTACCTGTCAAAATTCTATTCAAATCTTCAAAACGTTATCCTAAAATCAAATGAACGGAATTGTTTTGCATTATTTGGCGACTTTAATGTACCCAATGTCTCATGGATCCTGTCAAACGATGGCAGTATGACAGCTAGCTGCAATGAGATGGACTATAAGAGCGAACTGTTGTTAGATACTGTGGCACTCTGTGATCTGTCACAGTTCAACCCCATCCCCAATAATAACAATAAGATACTAGATCTTGCTCTTAGCACTTCTGGAAATATGACCATCACCAACGAGAAGACCTTATTAAAACAGGATATAAACATCACCCTGCCTTACGGATCGATTTTCAAGACTCAAATTCCTTTAATTATAAACCTCTAAAGGTCAATGTGTCAAAGCGGCTAAATTTCTATAAATGCCAATACAAAACTGTAAAGCAGAGAATCAATAGTACCAACTGGTCAGATCTACTTCATGGGGCAGATGTAGATGAGGCCGTGGCTAGATTTTACGATGTGATCTACGAAATTATTAATGATTGTACTCCCACAGTTAAAAACCGCTCAAATAAATATCCCAAATGGTTCAGTCCTGGCTTGCGTCGTTGTAGGCGGGAAAAAAACAAATACCACGCGCGCTACAAAAAATACAAAAACCCACGAGATTACGATACATTCTATCTCCTTCGAGCTAGATGTAAAAAACTCATAAACTGTTGTTACAATAAATACATCAGATCTATCGAAAATGGTTTGAAAAAAGACGTTAAGTCGTTTTGGAGTTACATTAATAGCAAAAGACGCAACAACTCGAGTATTCCCGACTCAATGACATTTGGTGAAACGACGGCTGCTGGTGGTAAGGAAATCTGCGATCTGTTTTCAGAATTTTTGGATCAGTATTCGAAGTTCATAGTCGTGGATCGGGTGTATCCGTCTGTTGTAGTCAAACAAATAACCTTCTTACTAAAATCGTACTCACCGAGAACAAAATATTAACAAAACTGAGGCATCTTGACTCCAACAAGGGAGCCGGCCCTGACGGCATACCACCTATATTCCTGCGGGTACGCGCAGATGAACTGTGTCACCCGCTTCTGCTAATATTTAATAAATCACTGAATAGCGGTGTTTTCCCTTCTCGCTGGAAAAAAGCTAACGTTGTCCCCATATTTAAATCTGGTGACCGAGACAACTGTGAAAATTATAGACCGATAAACATTTTGTCAGCAGTATCCAAATTATTTGAATCAGTAGTATTTGATCACCTCTATTTTCATTTAAAACCTCTTATATCAAATAAGCAGCATGGATTCATCAAAAGGAGATCGACAGTCAGTAACCTTATTAACCTCAAAACCTACATATGCGATGCTTTTAACAACCGTGGTCAGGTAGATGCCATATATACCGATTTCAAAAAAGCATTCGATAAAGTGGATCACGCAATTTTATGTAAGAAACTCGAGTCACATGGTATACATGGCAGTCTGTTGCGTTGGCTCGAGTCCTACTTGAAGTACAGGAGTCAGCTCGTGACCGTCAAGGGGTACATATCAGAAGAAATCCTCATTAAGTCCGGTGTTCCACAAGGATCCCATTTGGGCCCCTTACTTTTTGTGACCTTCATTAATGACCTCATTGAGAAAATTCAGTCCCCTTGCCTGTTATACGCTGACGACCTAAAAATTTTCAATAGAATTGGTGGAGCTGACGACACTCGCATCATACAGGAAGACTTAAACAGCTTATCTAATTGGTGCAGAGAAAATAACATGTTCCTTAATGTCAAAAAATGCTTTGTCATCACCTACACACTTTAAAAAAAACAAGGTATTAAACAATTACATCTTAGAACAACAAACTCTATCTCGTGTGTCGTCTATTAGGGATCTCGGGGTCGTGTTTGACGAACAGCTTAGTTTTCGCCAACATTACGATCTCATAGCCAAAAAATCTAACCAGGTACTAGGTTTCGTTACTAGACAGAGCAGACACTTCAGGAACCCACAAAGTTTAATTTTGTTCTATAACAGTCTGGTTCGAAGTAATTTAGAATATTGTTCAATTATATGGAATCCATACTATGCAGTGCATTCTGAGCGCATTGAATCGATCCAATCCAAATTTTTGCGTTTATTAAGCTTACGTACTGGCAACAATAGAAGACTCCGGTCATATGCTGAGAGGCTTAAAGAGTTTAACATGATACCACTTCACCTCCGTCGCGACGAATTGGACCTAGTCAACCTACACAGAATAATACACTCGGAGCTGGATAGTCCCGAGGCCTTGGAACTGTTAAATTTTAACATAAATCACAACCCAAGCGAAATAATATCTCTCGAAATCAACCCCTATCAAGGTTATGTAGACTTTATAAGGATTATAGCCTTCGCTTTACCAACCTTGACATCTTCAACTCTAGCCTGGTTCGCTTTAGAAATGTTTTAAAAGACATTCTCAAGGACATACCCGTCGATTGATATTCATTATATTTATAGATCTTGATTTGTTGGAATTGTGAGTCTGTTAGTTTAAGCAATTTTATTTAAAATGTTTGTTTCTCAATCTTGGCATGCCGTGATAACACGTATAAGGATTATGTCTTGTATCACACCATTATTTTTGTAAGTTATAGCTTTAAGTCGTGATGTAATCTGTTGTGTTGTCCTATAATAAATAAATAAATAAAAAATAATTCGTCATGTTTATCTGTAGCCGTGGCCTTTTACTTTACAGGTACATTAGGTGTTTTTAGTTTTTTTTATTAAAATGTTATAGGTACTTACTAATTGGATATAAAATTCGTGTTGATATTTTCAACTTTCTTTTTCCGGTAAAAAATACTACATTTCAAACTTTTTTTATTTATTTATAAAAAAAAATAATTGCACATATCCTATACGATACAACAGTTTAATGTTAGAATTAAAACTTTTGAGCACAATTAAAACCTTTAATTTCTAATAAACAATTTTATTATTATTTCGTTTATTTTATTCCTATAGTCGACCAAATCTAAGAAATACATTTTGACAGCTGTCAAACTTATTGTAGCAAGCATGCCAACCAAAAAATGGGACGTACAATATCCGATTCTTAAAAAAATCGATATCGATTATTTAGAGTTGGTAATCATTTACAGTTTGATTTGAATAATACTAGAATAAATTAAAAACGGTAATTAAAAACACAAGATTTATCAGTTTCTTCGTATTTGTTGTTACTGCTCATTTCTAGAGACACAGTTATAAAAATTTAAGATTGAAACTAGATTAAAAATAAATTTATTCCATAACTTTCAGTACAGCTAGGAGAGATGTCGTTGTTTAGATTAATTATTATTTGATTTTCAATAGTGCAGTCAATATTAATGTATCTTTCAAAGTCATCCATATTTTTACCGATTATTTGACTATTTTTGTCGATTATTCGCATAACAATGAATTTTAATCATTCAAAAACTACGGTTAGGTTCATAGCGACATATCATTGAAACGACGCGACGTCAAGTAAAATTATTGGTACTAGTTGTTTTTTTTAATATTTTCCTGTTTGAAAGATTCGAATTTAAATAAGTGATAAAAAACTATATACGTTGTAATGAAAAATAATAACTTCATAATTCTTCTGATTTACGTAAAAAGTTATTTTAAATCGTGTGAGTACGCTTGTGCAAAGTTATTGCGGAATGATTAATGTGAAACGTCAAAAGGTATTTCTTAGATTTGGTTGACTATAATAAAGTAGAATTCTTTTAATATTTTTTTATTTTATCATTATACAAAATCTATCCAAAACACTTGTTACATACATTTTCATACTTTAATAAAAGTATTTTTTTTTAATTAAGCGGTCGTTAAGGACTATGTTAGGGCTGAATCTGAGTGACAGGGTGAGAAATTGTGTTATAAGAGAAGAGTGCGGTTTGCAAGATATATTCTGACCAGGATTAAGAAAGGAATGCTTTGGTGGTTTGATCATGTAGAAAGAATAAATGAGGAAAGAGTGACAAAGCAAATGTATGTTGTAGAAGTGAATGGCAGAGTCGGAAACGGACGTCCTATGCGCAAGTTTATCGACCAAATTAGCGATATATTGGAAATGGGCCAAATTAGGAATACCCTTAACTGACGAGCATGTATACGTAGATATATGAATGTGGAGGAGGTGTGTCAGAATCGTGTCAAATGGAAGTCTGTAGTCTCTGCGTACCCCTTTGGGTGACACACGTGAGTGTTTATGTTTTATTATTGTTATGTTATATATGTATTTTAATTAATTATTCGTAAGAAACGGTTCGGACTTGCGTTTTTCGTTCCTGCTAAATACCTGTGTGAGTTGACAATCTAATTTTTACATGGATCAAATAGGAGGCCTTTCCTATTCTGCTAATATTTATATTCTAGGATTAAACTTTCAAATATTTATTTTCCATTACATAACCAATTGCTATGTAATACATGACTCTAATCTAGTACAAATATCTTTATTTTTCTTAGTAATTAGCATTTAATAAAATTAACGTAAATTTGACATTAATCTTAAGAAGCAATGAAAGATTTAGTGAGATGTTTATATTGCGTCACCAACAGAGAGACAAAAATTTTAATAATTGTGTTTTTTGTTTTCTAGCAATTACTAATGTACTGTATACATTTTTCTTTTCTTATGCATTTGTAAAAAGCTATTAGTTATTATATATAAGTTATTTTGACATTACGATAAGCAGACATTAAAATTTTATTTATTTGTAATGATAGATTATGAGTACAAGGATACTGTATTTAAAATATTTAAGTCACATGTTTAAAATTATACTATCATACGTGTTTAAACAAATAAAATCGATAGTCTATTAAAATACATCATATTTAAAAGTATAGGAATTTAAAGAAAAAACATACATTAAAAAGTAAATCATTATCACAAATATGATAGGTTCAGCAGTGCTTATGAGTTACTCTGGTGGGAATCAAAACGTCGATACCATGATCCCACCAAAATTACATAATTGCACGCACTGTTGGTCTTCCACTCGTTCTGGAGATGCTTCAGATTTTTTGCATCGCCAAAATGCGGAAACAGTTATTAAGGTTTAGGGTGTGATTTGCACAAAACAGCTAGATTTTCTAGAAAAGGATATCAAAATTAATCAAGATTACTGACCGGACGTCCTTGGGCTGGGCAAACGGGGCTTGTTCCTTAGAGTCAACTAGGGCATTTCGATAACGTTCCATAGATATTTTTACAACGGCTTTAGTCCATAAGTCTTTAAGTCTTCAACAGTGGAGCAAAGTCAACTTCCATGATTTAAAAAATGGCCCATCCACCCATTACAGTAAGACTCCTCTCTTAGGGAGAAGAGCTTATGCTACCCTAAAAGTGTTAATAAACTTTTGGGCGTAGCGTTGATGGAAAAGAAGCAGATCGCTTGATATAGAAGGTGTTCAACTCTGAGGTCGACCAACATTCCGTGTGGCAGTAAATAGCTTCTTATTTAATTGTTTGTAGCAGAGTCGCTCGGTAACTTTGAAAGCGTGATTTAGACTTTGGTTGTGTTGGGTGCGTATGCGTCATTACGACGTAATTACAAAGCGCATGGACGGTGCAAGTTCACGATTACAGTGAAGGTGCAAAGTGCCAGAGATTTACTTTGTAATCTGCAGTAAACAAGTCGGGAAGAGGGAGAGTAAACTGTGAGAGTGTTGTGAAGCAGAGTGCTATGTGCGATGTGTTATGAATCTTGTAAAGATGGGCTGGCTGGCAGAAGCTGAAAATTGCATAAGGTTTTGGCTCAAGGGCAATAGAAATGTAAAAAATAAGAATTGTTTTACAAGCATTTGTTTCTGTATATTTTACAGAAGTCTGTTTGAAAGATGTATAGGGACTCGTACACAATAAGGTGTTTGTCAAGTTTATTTAACTAATAAGGGCTAATAATCTTCTGCTTAATAGATATCGCTAGTGAACACTGAGGTGATGTTTTTGTTACTTAATGTCCTTTAATTGAGAAGCTAGTTTTAAATGAAGTTTATCAGTTGCTTGAGTATTATAGAGGTATATTAATAAACACAACAATGCCTCAGTGGTTTGCTCTTAAATTTTTTGCACATTTTAATCATTATTTTTTTTCTACTTTTATGAATACATGTGGTTTGGTTTATTTATTTTTAATCTAATTCTTTTTAAAA
This sequence comes from Parnassius smintheus behrii, assembly GCA_036936625.1. Taxonomy (NCBI): domain Eukaryota; kingdom Metazoa; phylum Arthropoda; class Insecta; order Lepidoptera; family Papilionidae; genus Parnassius; species Parnassius smintheus. Next base: position 26,285,770 of record JAUPFT010000012.1, read on the forward strand.
TGTAACTAGTACAGAATTTTTTTCCTTGCCTTTGTATTTTTCGAACAAATGAACTTCCCCGCTATGAACTCTCTCAAATATTACACCTCATTTTTAAGTGGCGCTTGGTGGCAGAAAAAGTCTTAGATCATCCCTATAGTCTTAGATATCACCTCATTTATAAAGTTAATAAAATAATATGTAAAGTCACGAACAATGAATGACTCATCGAAGGGCAGTTAATGCACCTGTATTATAGTTCTTAATAGAGATCTATGAACCGCAGTAGCTTACCATCAGATGGACTGTATGCTCGTTTGTCGCCTTTACTTTTGTAAAAATTATATATGTACATTTAAAAATATTAGGTGGGTATTTGGTTGGTTATAGTTTGGTAGTGCGTTTGAAAGTAATTCATATAGAACTTACCGTCCACGATTAATTGCTATCACAGCATCTAGGCTACAAAAAAGCCATAAGAAGTCTGTGGAGAACTATAAACAAGTATAACTCATCGTAACGTATTGTATAACTGAAGATATCAGCATATTGAACTTGCACTCGAAAAAAATTTGCTTACCTAAATTTTGTAGTGAGATATTATTCAATATCTCGTCCAGGTGGTACTTACCTCCACTTATAAGGTAGTCTCTTACAGAATACCAGCGTAAAATAACAGCTTAATGCTGCTGTGTTTCGTATGGTGAGTGTAGAGAACTGGAGACCCATTTTAATGGAAACGAGGCATTCCATCTCAGTCCTCAGAGCTGGCAACGCATCGGCATTTTGATTCTAAATTGAAGATAAATGTAGATAATATGTCTATAGGCTGCAGCATCCACTTACCATCACGTGGACTGTGTGCTCGTTTGTCACCCTTCTATAAAAGAACGCTGGTCCAGTCTGCGTTAATGGATCTCACGTGTATACGAATTTGAAATCTCTTAATCGTACGTTGGTATCAGATAGATGCAGCTGTCAATTTACCTCAGTTGGCTCTCGATAACAGCGTGATATATTTTTTGTAGAAGAGGATATAGAGTAGTGAATTCTTTTACATTGCCACTACACGGCGGTAAATAACAAAAACTGCAGTTGCGAACCCTGCTAAGTGTGGCATGGCAAAATCTATATCTATGAGGAAGGCCGATTATAACTAGCTGTGAATTTTTTATAAATCGTAATGAATGACGATTAATGAATCGTACATGCTGGAGTTTTGTCTTACTTGTAATAATGGACGTGTTAAATGTTTCATGACCGGGTTGGGGAGCGTTCGGCCAAATTTCATAGCATGCGAGCAATCTTGTATCACTTGTAAACACCACTGTAGTTGTTGTTATGTTACGAAATCAAAGACATTTGAGTAGTAGTAATAGACCGGACATCAGCAACAAATTTGTCGTCTGTAACTTTTGTCCTATAGAATATATCTCCCGATTTTTGTCATTTAGTCTTAGTGACATCGTCGAAAGGTCAAGACGCATTCGTTTCATAAATTTAAATTTTTTTTAAAGAAAATATGCCCGGTTGTGCATTTAGGTATTGTAAATGACGATATGGAACAAAAATGAACGTAATTTCAGTTTATTATCGTAAGAATAATGTATATATATTTACCAAATAATCTTTAAATTTTATTATTTCTAGTAGATTGTTCTAGAACATTTATTATTATTGTAATAAGCGCCCTCTGATATCCAGTAGCGTCACTATTCATTTACCAATATGTTGGTGATTGCCCACGTGCCTAAAACGGATTTTTACCTTATATTTAGTAGCGTCATCTAGTGGGGAATAGCTAAAGTGTTTTCCTAATAAATATTCAGCGTAGTATTGCTATGAAGTTGATTGTATGAGTTGAAGGCGTAACACACGCGCGAGCTCACAGTTTTTGTATGCAAATCATGGAGCATAGAGGTAAGGAGGACAAGTTCCCATAGGAGAATAGTTGAAAATGTGTCCTGTAAGCAGTAAATAACAGTTCAAAAACTCTCCACAACAGCGCTCGAGTAGCTACAGGGTATGATAAATCGCCGTAAAATACGTTGAGAGTGAGTTTGAAAATAAAAATTTTGAAAGCAATAAAATAATTATTGTAAAAAGAATTATAGTGAAAGTCTGTGCAGTGGCGCCACCCGTATTTAGCGCTTTCCTACGGACACTTTTTTATACGAGTCTGTTTACCTTTACACTCCATAATGCAAATGTTCCCAATGTCCGCTCTATAGATATAAATTACGTGTCAAGTTGTTTGTCCGCGATGGACTCATTTTAATCAAATTTACACACCGTGTGCAGTTTGGTCCAACTTGAGGATAGGATAGTATTTTTGCCCATGAGTGACCCACAATTTTTTTTTTGCGAATTTAAGGATTTTAATAGGACATGACAAAGGATCGTCGAAAAGGGCAGAACAATGTCTGCCTGGCAAGCTAGTAGTATATATATTTAAATCTCTTTGTACGAAATAAGCCTAACTTGGGCAAAATTACTAGACCTTCGAAGACAAACGCACGAGTGTTTTGACTAGGAAAACCAGGAAATGGGCTGTAGTGTCCGCTTAATACCAACTATATAAAAAAAACCTACTGTTGTTAACCCGCCGGCCAAACGTGGTTACTATGGCAAATATCCCGCTGAGGCAATCTATTGAGAGGCCTGTACTTAGCAGTGGACCTAAATGAGCGAAATGAATGAATGAACGAATGGATGTTCTAAGAATTTATATTTTAATAATTTAATTTCAGATGCAAGTTCCAGCTGCTGTAAGTGTGGAGATGTCATCAAGTGCGCCTTCATAACATAGTAATTAAACTCGTAAGTTAAGTTAAGTAATAAACTCTGTACTAATACATTTAGGAACAAATTCGATATCGTTAGTCTCAAAGAATGATTAGTTTTTCTTCATGCTTTAAGTTTTGGTGTTCGTGTTTAGAGAAACGAGATAGTGTAAGTTGTGAAACGTTTATATGCGAGTTTGTTTAGTGTTCAAGAAGTTACGAGATTCGTAGATTGTGGTAGATATTTGATACAGGAAAAGAGTTTTGGATCGATATTCACATTTCGTGGGCGTTGTATTAAAGACTTTGAGTTTATATACTGGGAAGTGCGCTGCTGTATATTCAGTATAAAAGAATTATTAATCACTGTTTATTATTTTTTCAGTTTGATAACATAAATGTTTAGTTATGCACCAAGTTATATCGCGAAAACAGATGTTATTAATATGTGCGCGATTCTGAAATCACTAAAATAGTAAAAATATGTACCATATTGAATAAATTAAAAAATTTAACGGTTTTTTGTTTAATAACTCTGAGGAAGAAGATGCCACCGAATATACCTATATAAATACGAATATATACAAATGTTCTTTGTCGGGTTAAACTAAATATAACGCTGGGTAACTAAATAAATTGTTGCGATAAATTGTGAAAAGACTTTACTTTCTCCAAATAATCTTGCTTCGAGAATAAACATGCCGAATTATTTAATAAAACTTACATTGAAATTTAACAAATTTTGAATGTGAAAATAAGAAAACATTTAGTTATATATATGTGCTGGCATTAAAATGTTCCTATTTTTAATAATGTTAACGAAACTACCATTTACCAGAAAATTAATAAACAAACTATTTTGTTGGATACTTAAGGTGTATATTAAGATTATTGGAATTAATAATGTACTTCAAATTTGTATCAGTAAAAGCAAACTAACAAGTTTATGAAGTTTTTACGTTAGAATTGAAAGTCAAAGTCAAAACTTTTTATTCAGTTTAGATTTGTGTATAATTCTTAGGAACGTCAAAATCTACACCAAATCTCATAAATAAGATATTCTCAAGAAACTCTAGGGTATTTTATTTTTTTAAATGACATGTTACAATGATTTATAAGTTATTATAAAATGAATACAATGTCAAGTGTCTAGATATTTTTTTTAAATCTCAGTTTTAATAATCTAGCCATTGAACTTCAATTGATGGTACGGAAACAAACTTCATTACAAAAACTATCCCTGCATTTTGATAATAATTTTTAATTATTGACATCGGTCTTCATTTCTATATTTAATTCTTTTTTTACATAAAACACGACCGTTTTAAAACCATATTAATTTGAAACAGATAGTCTAATATAATATGTTAAGTAAAACTTGCATTTTAGTTGAGAATGTCTTTCTTTTTCTTGCTTGCATTGTATATAATTATACTAAATATAATTGTTTTATTACTTAACTATCTGAAAATCTCTGAGATGCCTTATTTGCACTCTTAGATCGCCCATAATTATCTACATTATCAAATTCTGTATTAAATTGTGTAAAGATAATTATTTTTTATATTTTAACTGCTAGAAAAATCAATAAATACTATTACACAGAAATATGTGTGATGTCAAAGTTAATGGAGATAAATATTATAATTTTGCCTGCTCAGGAATAAGGAATAAATACACGTTTTCAGTAAAAACAATTACTTATTTATAAAAAAAATCGAAATATCGAATGCATGTTATTATAATTCCTCAACGAAGTAATCTGATATATAAATTATAAACGATATCTTAGTAATTAACCGCTTGTACGAAATCACTGGTTACTTGTGTATTTTTTTTTTTCAACTTAAATTATGAAATACATAAAATGTTTGACAATTATAGCATTATTTGCCCAATAATGTCTCTGTTAAAGTGTTACACAACTGCAATATTTTTCAAACAAAATCTTTTGAATCTCTCTGAACGTATCGAAACAGGTGTATGTGTATTGTGTACGAATGTAGCACTCACAGCTACGTGATCCCTCTCCGACCCACTTCCGCGTCCCTCTTACACCTATTATATATGCGTACTGCATAGTTCCCCGCGAGACCTCCCGTGGATTCGAAATTCATGTGAATAATATTTGCCGATTTTCATAATTACATATATATTGATCAAACTTCATAAACTTTCCATCATTACTGTCGGTATTTTAATTTATAAAATGTATATTTATGACATCGACTATAAGGTGTATATTTATTGAGTTTACATTAAACGAAAGCAATAACTAAACGGTGTATATAACTGCTTAAGGTGTTTATTACCAACCTGTGACAAATTATATATATCGTAGTATAACCTTAGATATGTCAGTGCATGATGTATTAATTACATTCGTTTATAACGATTAAAGAGAATAATAGTTTATTGCAAACTGTTTTTTGGCACGTGCAAGGACATTGATTTGTATATGTATGTTGGTATCATTGTAATGTTTCTGATTTTGTGAAAACTTAGAAAATGTATTACGTTGTGATTGTAGCGAATATGTTTTATGATATAAGAATTAAGTTGAAAATCATAGATAATAGAAACATCGCTATATCTAAATAACAATTGGTAGTTTTATCCATTTTGCGCTAATCTTGACTACGATAAGAAGATCTATTTTTATATTTAATGATTGCAACACTAACAGTAATATACATAATTTATAGGAGGGGGTATATGTGCCTCTTTCTAATGTAATGCCTTATACTCCTTAGATCTACCAGAAAGTGAGGCATAATATTATACTATGCTTGCTTAAGTATAATACGAATAGAGTGTAAAGGTTATTCACAAGTATTGTATGACTCAGTATAATATTTACCTTTAGAGTTGCCACACTTAACAGTCAATTTAAAAGCTTGTAATCTCGTTTTCAATGTACTGTCACAGTTTAAAGACCTTACAGTTGTGAAATGTCTACGATGTCCTTTACTGACGAGTAAACTTACTTACTTATATAAACTTATTATACTTAAGCAAGTTAGGCTTGGGTTGAAAGTAAAAGAGATCGCTTCGAATGGAATATTGATAGTGAATTATTTTTTAATAAAGTCCTTGCAGGTTTCAGTCGTCTCATCTCTTCCTTTTAACTGAACTTATCAGAATGAATAGTATATAAATAGAACCAAATAACGAAAATATTTTTGTAAAATGTTTATGTTCCTAAATAAATGTTATGCGATTCGTAACGGATGAAGTATTCGGCATTAAATTTGTTTCGCTTATTTTTTTAATTAAATTTGGTGTCATTTGTAGTATTTATGTATAATTAATTTTTGGAAGTAGATACACAATAACTTTTACAACGTTGAATGTTAATAATCTAAAAGTTCTTCCTTATTATATAACACCTTAAAACATTTAAAACAATTGTGGGGTGAATATTATTTTGTATCGAAATAAGAAAATATAGAAATATTGATAAACCATCAAACGCGTCAACTATTGTGGAATTAAAATAATACAATGAGACGGAGGGTTATAAGATCGAAAATCGATTCTGTTAGTGTGTCATTCTTAAAGCGTGGCTATTATGTTTTCCCTTAATACGGGTCAGGTTTGAAAAATACGTTGCTAATTTCTATATAGGAATTATCGTTTATTTCCATATTTGTAAATGTATAAAAAATAGTTCAGGTCACTATCTGTGTGTTTGCATGCTGTTATTTTAAAGAAGGGACATTAACAGAGACGATGTTAAATGAATCGACAGAAGTCACGTCGCGCGTCGACTATCCCTCACCCTATGTCGGTAGTAATGACCTTTTGTTTTGTACAGCTGTATGTGTATGAAGAACGGTCAAACATAGCTTTATCGATTTACAGTAATATTACGTTGTAAATTATATTTCTTAGAAGTGTTCCAGGATTGAAATCAACGCGTATTGCGCAGCCGTCACGGTTGTGTTGACGTGTATGTACACGTGACGTTTTTGTCACGCCATCCGCCTCATTTACACAATTTATGCTAAATTAATATTTTATACGCTTAGTTCTCCATTTGCAGTACCTGCACTTTCGTTTTGTAACATTATACAAAAAAAAAACAATAGCGTTAAATACATGTAGTTAATAAGTATCTATTTGTAATTGCTACTTATTTATTCTTTGTACTTTTGTAGATCAATTTGAACTGACTGCGCTTAGGGAGATTAACATATAAAATAGTTTAAGAAAACATTTTGCACCACTAGTTTAAGTTTATAACTTTAGCGACTTTAACTAAGTCGACAGATGTAGAACACATAATAATATACAGGTACATATGGTCTAAGACCTGACTACTTAAAAAATGTCCGCATCAGGTACACGGTTGATTTATATTAAATAAGAAAGCTTTGATGGAGCCGAACAAAAATTTGCATGTCTGTCATTGCAAAGCTGGTGCATAAACATGACGAATTTTGGGGGGCGAAAAAATTTATAAGGTAATTTTAAAATTTTGACGCGCTTAAAAATATGAAACTCGTCGAGCGCGATTGTAAATCTTGAATTAACGAGCTTTTTCAAATCGTCTGTCACGGCTTTAGCCCCCACTTCTCTGCCTGCTTTTTTTCTATTTGGTAAATTGTTATCTTTATATTAAAATAAAATAATTTAAATTCATGTACCTCGTAACTTTTTTACTAACGTTACGAGGTACATAAGTGCTCTGGCGGCACATAAGCCCCTAACAAACGGTCTACCAAAATTTTCCCTCGTTTCTTCAATATAAATATAAGATTTTTCCGTAATTGGTATCCATGTGCCTTATAATTTTTTTCGCCCCTAAATTTGTCATATTTAACCGCATGCCCCCGCTTTATGCCCCAGCTTTGCGATGGCAGACAGGTAAATATTATATGTTCGGCTACAACAAAGGTTTATTTTTTAATATGTACAAATCAACCGTGTATCCGATGCGAACATTTTTTATGTAGCGAGGTCTCGGTCTATTAGCAATGTGTTAGCCATGTAATTGATTTTTCACGTACATTTTAAACTTTTAATAGTATTATTTTTGTATGACTGCATCCGAGGTACAGAGGAACGCCGTAAATATTAGAAACATTATATTTTCTGTAAAAAATATCATCATTACAAATAAGCTCACAATGCATATGTAATTAAATTTTATACGTTATATATCAGCGTTGAAATAAATATTGTTTATACCAAATTGAACGTTGTAAATAACCCTGTGTTAACGTCACAAATACTTTCGCGTCACGAAGAAACAGAAACTATTATTCATAAACATACAAAAAAGAAAAAGGCTATAAGTTACATAATTTTGTTTTCTAAATGTGATGTAAATGAAGCGATCATTGATTATTCAAAAAGTCTTCCTGTTAGTGCGTTTAAATATCGCCCATATAAGCCATCGAAATGTTAAAAGATTTGTACATATCGTTACAGCTCATAATGTTTCTGTGCTTGTCTAATGCTGGTATAATTACAGCTCTCATGACTTGAACAGTAGACTCGTTTGAATTTGGAATGTATTTCATAGTGTAGAAAGATGTTTTAGAGTCGCGAAGTGTGGACATTGTTAAAATTGCTGTTATTTATATATTGAATAAGGAAATTTCTGGATTAAGAAAGGATAAAGAGTCCAATGAATGGTCGTCTATGAATCGTTTGTACTAGACTACATTTTTTAATGTCCTCAATCCATTTAGCGTTTTCTTTAAAACAGTAACGCTATCAAAATATTGTCGAATTTGAATTTGGAAAGGCTAATAGAATGTATATTATAGGTACCAATGATACGACCCAATTTTATATTTGTTTGTAAGGAGTAAGGAACGTTTGATATCGTATGTAGCTTATATAAACATTAAAGTGATTAATGCGCTTTGCAATAAAATGTGAACTAAATTAGTAAACTGCTAAACTACCTCTTGAAATGCCTGAAAATGTCCAATTCGTGTAACACGATGATGTTAAAATAAAGTGAAGTGATTTTGACTCTGATAATCTGCTTCCTATTTTGTTATTTCCCAGTTATCTCCATAGTTTTTATTTTATTTCAATGTTATCCAAAAACTTTTTTTAATAATACGTACCCATATAATTATACCGTTGCGTCACCTTAGAATTTTATTTGAAGTCACAGATAGAGTCAAACACACGTACAATAACGAACACGCCACATGGCACTGTCTTAAGATTATTTTATTTATTTATTATCCTCCATTATTTTGTAATAATTAAAAAACAAACAAATTCGACGTGTTTATTAAAGTAATGGACGCATCGAACATCGAAACGTAAATTATTTTTAATTTTTAGGATACGAATTATAAGATAGAGAAACATATTTTATGCCTTTTGAAAAAACTGATCAGTGTACAAATTACATTTATTTAATATTAAAACGCTTAGATCTTTTAAGCTACGCAACGGATTTTGATGCGGCTTTCATCAATATCGATTATTATTATTCGATAGTCTTCTATAATTAGTGATACACTCGACTTTATTAAAATAGTTCCTTAGAAAATCGTTATCAAATATCGATATTAAAAAATATAACATACCTATATTGATCATTAAGTTTTAATTGACTGACCCTTTCAGATGGGAGAGGCCTGTGCCCAGCCGTGGGAAGTATATAGGCTGTAACTTTACTTTTACTGACAACTTCATTCCCTAGCTCCGTTCAACAAAAAATATATACACATATCTACCTAAAATAAAGTTGTAAAAGGTCTTACATATGGTCCATCTTGCTGCACGTCTTGACAAGGTCATGCACGATGCACGATGACAAATCGACAATGATGAGGCTTTACCTACGTCATCTTAAAAACAATTAACCATACTTATTGAAAAACGTCAAGCCTTCTCATTGTGGATTTATTCACCGTGCATTGTGCGTGCGGGACGGACAGCACGATGGACCGTTTAAAGCGGCTTATTTATTCTCCATTTTTGTAATGCGTCGTGCAATTTGCACGACCTTAGCAGGACGTACAGCAAGATGGATGATGAATAAAGCGCTTAAGACGCTTAGCTCTACTTCAGACGTGTATCGAAGCACTCACCTGCATCGCAATAAGGCTTCGAGCGAGCTACGAGTTCCCAAAGCAGTTAGAACAGTCGTGGGGTTTTAGTATCTATACGAGTGACGTCTTGCGTGCGTGTGTGTGTGTGTGTGTGTGTAGTGTCGAATCGAATTATTTTTTTTAATAACTTCGAAATTTCTGATCGGATCGTTTTTAATGTTTTTGAGTTAAAGTCTATTATTAATTCGTAAAAATATTTGTCGAGCGTTTTGAGATTGAACATAGCGGGAAGTTCCAGGGGTAGCCTGCAGTCAGTTTTTAAGTTTTTTTAACACTGTTTTAATTATTTTCTTCAACATAACACGTTGCTACAATTTGTTAGAAGTTATATTCCTTCCCCGACTTCAGTGAAAACTTTCTAACATGTTGTGTAATAAATAATCCGCTGTAATGGTAACATTATTTAACTTTTTGTAACCATTAGTACGGATCTAACGTTCAAAGAACTTGCTTAAAAAATGTATTTTACTGGATGCGTCGAACAATGAAAGCGGAAGAAAAGTACAGTGCAATTAAATACCTTGTTGTCCGTGTTTCAATTTGTTAAATATTTATCATTGTACTATAATATATAGCATAGTAACAATATATAACTTTTCCGGAACGCGTTTTGTAAAAGTTGATGAAGAGTTAAGTTGAACGTTGGAGCGTTTTTACAATAAACTGCGTGTTTTCGGTGCGGCTTTGACTTTAGAACGTAGCGTTGTCTATTTGTTTATTTGTTTGTCAGAGTTCTCTTGAAGTTAATATTTATAACAGCTTCATAAAACACCGCTTTTTAAAATTTAAAGAAATAAAGAGATGGATTATCATAAAATAAAAGCAATTTAAATAAAAATATATAATATCAAATGTTTAATACCTTAACAAATAGTTGTATGAAATAATTTTTACAAGTGTAAATATTATTTCAAGTTTTTTTGTAAGTGAATATGCGAAGCGAAATGTCAGTTTAATAGATCCTTATCGTGCGCGCATAGTAAGTATAAACATGTTGTTCAACCGACCTATACCGCCTCATATATGCCGGGTGGCAGCCTCAGTTTTTATTTTTAGTTGTATACAACATGTAACATAATTAACGCACTTTGAGAAAGTAGTTTGGTCAGAAGCGTTTACTGAATCGATTATTAAGCTATCATTATTAATATAGGTAATTTTTTATCCCAAAAATAATTATAACTACGTAAATTACAGTCACACTAAATCTGTACAGTGAAAACAAACTGAAATGGACCGTAACTTAAGGTAATAAGACTTTTAAGAGTGCAGTTTTATTTGTATTATTACTAATTCTGTCATTCAATAAAAATAAAGAAAAATGAACTTTATTTCAAGCACTTTAAAGTCTTTGCGTTCGTGGATTTGTACTGTGACCACAACATTCTTCCGGAATTAGATAACTAATTTGATAAATAATCAGTGCATAAAAATGTTTAACTAAAAATTCAGTGTGTGTATTATGATTATAACATATTATACTAATTGGGGTGTCTGAGGGTGTGCGTTAATTAGGTTACATATTGTATATACCTATATAAAAGAGGATGTCCTGAGTGACTGACTTGTCTACCAACGCACAGCCCAAACCGCTAAACGTAGAAATCTGAAGCGTGGACAGTAGCTTATATTTATAATGTAAGCGTCCGCTAAAAAATTAAATTACCCCGCTAGGCAGCCGGGTTGGCACCCGCAGTTTTTTCATTATCTTGTTTTGTTATCTGGACAATGCTGCCTCCCATGTCCTGTTTTATTTGCCCTCTGGCGCTTCTTACGACACCCACGGTACGATAGGGGGTAGTGGATAATCTTACACCGCGTCCGCCACTACACGGTGTAAACATCTTATCAAATCAAAAATATTAAAATCTATCTAAACCATACTATCCAAGGCAATGTCCTGATACAGCATTATCAATATCTCTAAATCCCTTTTGTGGAAATTATGTAACACCAGTTTTCAACTTTATTTTTCTCAAAAAAAAGGTTCTCGAGTCAGCAAGGCAGCAGTCTAGACAGCCTCGTGCCGGTAGGCGAAGTGTAGGGCGACCCCCCCCCCCCACTAGATGGAGTGACGACCTGGTGAGACATGCAGGAAGTCGATGGATGCAGGTGGCTCAGGACCGTGCTTTGTGGCATTACTTGGGGGAGGCCTATGTTCAGCAGTGGACTTGTGAAGGGCTGTAATGATGATGATGAATTCTGCAACAATATTTTTGTTAACCGATGAGCCGATGACAATTAAACAATTGATCTATTTTCATTATTTTCAGTTATTATTTATCTCCTGATTCAGTTTACGTCATTCACTTCACTCATATACTCATATTCATCACTATCATATCATATCATATGGCAGTAGATATTACTGCACACACCAATAAATTGTAAATTAAATGTATATCATACAAAAAAGTTTTTCTTTTTTAATTTATAAAGCAAATTATTTCCAATCACGTGTGTTCCTAACGTGATTACAGGTTTGATATCACAAAACAAAAACAAGGTCAATATACCATATATTATATATGCATGTAACCACATGTTTTAAGGTAGGTATGGACTGAATTGATGAAAACTGCCTGCGACATGTTATAATCGGATGGGAAGACAGCTGCTAGAAAGTTTTATTACTGAAGCAAGAAATTTGGTTGGTATGTGTGTTCTATATTTAATTTCTTAATATTGATTTAATAAAATAATTATTTCCTGTATTTTATTGCCCAATACAATCTTATGCTTATCATTTCATCTTTATTTTTCGATCATTTACTTAACTCTAATGCTTTTATTATAGTAGCTGCATTAAATATCATGCTAGATGCGATCTAAGCATATATACGTATTTCTATCAATGACGTCGGTCGTTAATTTAATAAAGTTTGTAAAAGATTTGTCTACTGGATGCAGAAATAAAAGAGCATTTAATACTCATTAACATTTATTTCAGACAAATTACTTCGCCTCGCTGCATATGTCTTTCGGTTTGATGGAAATACTGCGAATAAAACTTTAGTACATTTATATTTCTTTATTTTCAAATTGTATAAAATTGCAACGGCGGTCTGCCTCAACGGAGACTAGCCATCGGCGCAGGACAGGATTATAGTGCCCAAGTGTACGCGCAACCACAGGAGCACTCTCTATTCCCTCACTCTCATAATCCGATGGGACGGTAAACCGTCACGACCGGAGAGAAATCAGGCGCAGGACCAACGGCTTTACGTGCTTTCCGAGGCACGGGAGTGAGACCCCGCCAACATCCTGACTCCGGGTAACTGAGAATTTCTTGACGGAAAAAGTCAATAATTAATTTTTTGGTCCGACCCGGGATTCGAACCCAGGGCCTCATGATCAGCAGCCGCACTACTACCACCACTAGACCAACGAGGCAGTCTATATTAAATATTCCAAAATGTTTACGATAGATCAAAGAAAATACATTCATACCAGTAACAAAAAAAAAGTAGAAAAGAGTAAAAAAGAGTAGTGTAGGTAACACTACTCTGTTTCCGTAATAATAAGTAATTTGGGATATTACTCTTCAAGCATTTATGTATAAAAAGTGACTTTGAAATTATTTATTTTAAAATTTTAACCAATTACGTTTTTAACTGACGATTTTTCCATAAACTTTACATTGGTTATCTTAACATAAAGACTTATTTTCTGTAACGTCTCATCAGAGTTGTTTGACACGAAGGCATGGACTTGCAAATAATTTTTATGTGTGACATCTGTCTTTTTTTATAGAATATGGGTGACGAACGAGCTCATAGTCCACCTGATTGTGGCGACCGCAGCGCCGCGCACGGACAACTGCAACACCAGGAAAATCGCAAGTGTGTCTGTCAAAAAATTAACAATATAATAACATAAATTCACGTACGACATTCCCCGAGCAAATAAATCACAAAATAGTGAATTATGTTCGTCAACACATAATAGCGGCGACAAGGTCACGCGTCTATGCTATTTCTATTCGATTTCTGTGCTAGGGCCCATAGGCATCTACATCTATCATCAATTACGAATCAAAATGCAGATGCTTTGTCACCCCTTAGAACTAATAATAATAATAATAATAATCTTTATTGATAAACATATTACATACACCAAATTTACAGTGGTCATTAGCCCCTAAACTAGGATATAATACCTGTATTTCAGGGGCTAGTTTCCTTCCCTATTCTTAGTTCTATTTCTATAATTTGTTTATCTATGTATTATATTTATAATGTTTATTTATTATATAATATTAACAAGTATTATTTAAAATGTAAAATTTATGACAGTAAAAAGGAACTAAGATGGCATGTCTCATTACCAGTAAAATGGCTTTTAGTCACACTACCTCAGCAACATGATTCAGCTGTTTCACGCTGGTATTCTGAGATACCGTGGTCCTACTCCGGTGGAGCCGACCTATTCGTGTTGCATATATTATGTATAGCTGTAGCGTAGGGCTGCCACTAAAACCGGTCGGATCGGGCGATCACAAGTGACTATATTTTTAATGTGTCACGTCATTATAGTTTCTAGTTTTTGAATTAGTTATAAATGTTGAAGTAAATTCTTTCATTTCAATTACAAATTATTTAGTCTTATCGAGTGAAATTTCATTGGATAAGTATTATACGAGGTTCCGTTAATTAAGTTTGGCAGTGTATCGTTCCACCTGACATTACCAGTAAAAAAATGCCTTTTGTTTTAATTAAATAAACGAAACAAATATTGTTTCGTTTAAAATAAAGAAATGTAAAGAAATTACATATAGTCTGCACAGCGGAACCCTTACGCTTGTCCAAACATACGTTCGCCATCTTTTATGTGTGTTACTTCAGAACTTTTTTTTAGGTGCACCGATTTTGATGACTTTTTATTAGAGATCTGGTGCTTCTCATGTGGTCTCATATAAATTTGATCGAGATCTGACCAGTAGTTTTTGAGTTATCCTTAATAATGTATATTTAATTGACTTCTACTACATTGATGATGTTCTCATTTTATTTATATTGAAGACGGTTACGTTACGTTACGGTGTTAAGTACAAAATTTTTAATGTCACTTGTTGCTTATAGCGTCACCCTTTATGCCATTACCTACAATTAAATTTGACATATTCAGTGTCACTACAGATAATGCCTACTAAAACTTACTTTAAAACCTCGGTACAAAAAAGCTAAAATTCATTTAAATATGTTTTGTTTTATAGTATAGCATCAAAATCTTACAGTTGATCTTCTATGATAATGAGATAACAACACTTTTTCGCCGTCATTACACAGCACAATACTTCATATCTTTCTTTTTTTTACTTTGTTCGTTAGATTCAACTTTCTAATATTATTAAGGATGTTACAGACACAATTAAAAATTTATTAATAACTTCGAAATTTTTATATACTTAGAAAAATAAATGTTTTTGCATATGAAAATTTACTAATTCTACACAACGGTGCAAGTGTTCTGTTTTAAAACATAGGATAGTTTTCAAATATATTTTTATATGTAATTAAGCAACCATTTTTAGTTAGTAACTATTGTACAGAATAATTTGAATATAATGGGACATCATTCCCTTAATTGTTTATTAAGTAAGTGTTTATAATTATTTAGTAAAGAAAATAACTGACCAAGAATGAATTTTTATTTAATCCTTTTTTTCTGCAAATTTTTATTTCTTTTTTTAAACTAGTAACTTATATAGATTGATATGATATTTTAAATTCGGAAAAGTCAATAAAAGGAGTTAGGTACACAAGCAGATTTAAAAAAAGTCGCCATATTGGAAAAATGGCGCCTTAAAAACAGTTTTTTGAAAAAACATCGATTCATTTTACGATAAAACATTTTTTTTATTTTTTTTATTTATTGAAACAAAATCTACAGCTTGTACATTTACCAATATATATAAACAAGTTTTGGACATATTATGCAATATAGAAGCCTTTATAGATTTACATTTTTTTTGCAAAACTTTTAAATATATTTTTTTCGTCTTCAGCAATGTTAATATATAATTTACAGTGTTTGTCGTAAGATACCTTTATCTGCGTCATATTGTAAGTACTGTATATTTGTATACCGTATATCGGTGTGATGAGTGTGTTGAGAATGAGGAATGAGGTGTGATGAGAATGGGAGGAAGTTTTTGTGTGTGTGTGTGTGTGTGTGTGTGTGTGTGTGTGTGTGTGTGTGTGTGTGCGCGTGTTGTGTGTGCGTGTGTATGATGATTGAGAGGTGGAAACGTGTGTTAGTTTGTGATATAATAAATTAAACTAGAAAATATTCCTGTACTTTATGTAATAACCTTTTTTTGTAAAATGAATATCTAGTTTAAGCGTGTGAGCGCCGCTAAGTCTACTTCAACATGTGTTTTGGAAAAAAAAATACTCATTTTCACACCACCATGAAGTAGAGTAAGTGGCGCATTTTTTATCGTGGTTTCCTCGGTAGGCATAATCCACATGCAATTCTTCAAGACGATATCATTGATGAAAAACATTGTTTTAGAACTTGCTAGTAAGTACTCGTAATGAATAATGATGATTGTTGTCGAGCGTCTCTAGCATGTTAATAATTTGGACGAGCGTCTCTAGCATGTTAATAATTTGGACGAGCGTCTCTAGCATGTTAATAATTTGGACGAGCGTCTCTAGCATGTTAATAATTTGGACGAGCGTCTCTAGCATGTTAATAATTTGGAAGCAGCCGATGCACAATATCATAACTCGATCATGAACAAATTGTACCAAGCACCAACGACTGAAAAAATGAAAAATGATCTAAACGAGATCGATACTGCGACGTAGGTATATTTATACTTATCTCGGGCAGAATTCCGAAGTGTCAGTTTTCTCTGGACGAACTGATGACTAAAATTATAGGTGATTGCCGTCCACACATAAAAACGGTGAAAGTACAACTCTTCAAAAAATGTGGTGATAATATTTTAATTGCCGTCACTAAAGCTCTTGTGATTTGTTTCCGAAACACAGGGTTCAAGTTATTTACGGACAACTGGTGCCTACAACAACAAAGACATAACAAGACAGAAAACTGTTGGTGTATTGTAAAGACAGGCGCAGCTAAGACAGCTAGCGTCTACGATACAAACTAAATTACTCGTATTATCCTCCATCAGATTTTTTTTCAAAAAGTTGAGTTTGATATAACTAAAACATTACGCGTTCCTTAATGATGTCATCTTGAAGAATAAAGCATTGCATGTAGATTATGCCCAAATTAAAACGCGCCTCATACTCTACCTCATGGTGGTGTGGAAATAAGTTTTAGTGCTCATACGCTAAAACTATTATTTGTGCAAAAAAGGTTATAACAAATTATAGGATTTTTTTTTAGTTTAATTTATAAAATGAGTATGAAAACAAATATACTGAAAAAACTGTCAGGCGCCATTTTTCCAAGTTCGCGGCGCGAGCGACAAAGATATGCAGTGGCAAAGTAGAAATTCGGAAAGAGTACATCCGAATCTAAAAGATTAGCAATTTTTAAAACTCCCAGAAAACTTTCCAGGTAAAACTACCAAATGACTGTACTATTATTCTAAATATTTTATTTTTTATAATTTTTGTTATTCAACAATTTGCTGTCCCTTTTATTTAAATGGTGTAGCGATGTTCTATAGAACGGAAAAAACACAAACGCCACAAAAGAATAGAACAAACGTTTTATTGTCCAAGATTGACACAGTTATAGGAAAACGTCACAAATAGGTTCTATTATAATTAACTATCTAGGCTTAAAATAATTAAGAGAAATTATGGTTGCTTGCAAGTTCAGATATTTTTATTATTTTTCTTGAGTGAGCAACTGCGCAGAATAATAATCATAGACCAGAGTGTATCTATGGGAGTTAAAACCCGCGAATTACTGTCTCCACCATAGAGGCTCTAACCTCCTTGGTCTCCACCTACAGCGCCCTCTAGAGCGTACTTTATATGACGTTATCGACACGGCACACGAATGGACCTACCAGGCCGAGTAATAATTGACCGAGGAGATATGCGCCCTACAATGGTAAATTTTAAATCTTATCTAATGTAATTTTTTATTTTGCAAATAAGCTAATGGAAAGCACTCGCATGGCATAACAATTATTATACAATCTTGGTTTTACCTACATCTATAGTTAATATTCTTTATGGTCGTAACGGATTACTTCCTTTATTGTTGTTTGTAAATTGTTTAATTTCTCGTAAGCGATTGGTAATCTTTTGAGAAATAATATATAGCAACCCTGGTTTAAATCAATAAATCTGCAGTTGCAATAAGTGCTGGTTTACCAAGTGCTCGGTTGTGAAGGAAAACATCGTAAAAAACCATCACGTTAGTAGTACGGGCACGATGAATAATGAAAAATGACAAATTGAATCGGACAATATAAATCTTCATTATTAATGCAGTATTTTGGAGTTCTTGCAGACATGTTGTGAAATCTGCCGACTCTTATTGGGACAGCTCCAAATTGGAGTATGTAAGTCAGGTCTGCTGTCAAATTACGTGTTAGCGGACTTCACAATATCTCTGAGATAGTAATTTTAATATTTCAGATATGTAGCTTTCTTCGCTTTGTTTTTCACATATACGAGTACTTGAAATTGCGATTTCCAACTTCAATGTTGCCGCCGAGAATCGAACTCGTGTTGCTCACTTAGTCGCTTAATGTAAAATTTATGGTCAGGCCCAGTTTCCGAGCTAGCACGACTTCAGGAATGGTCACAGATGTACTTACCAAAAGCAGTAATAGTCTGAGTCATTAAACTGTGAACTGGCAACGTTACTGTTGACGAGAACCGAAAACGTTATTATCCGCTTTATAAATGCGCATCCTATCTTTATACTCATAAATAGAATGCCAGCTCAATGGTTCTCTGTTTAGTATGGTAAGTATAGAGCACCGGAGACCGTTTTTACTGGAAACGAGGCAGTCTATCTTAGTGCTCAGTAGTGTTATATAAAAGTTTATCGATATATCCAAAATCCGATATTTAAAAATATCAACAATCCTAGTTTGAACTGATCAGTTGAACTGACCGTGGATGTCGTCCATTACTATCAGGCGGACTGTGTGCTCGTTAGTCACACTTATTCTATAAAAAAATACTTCATCAAGAATGGACACTGTTCTGGTCACAGTGACCATTTAGATATCTGATCGGTTGTTTACTGTGTGTATTATGATGTGATGCTCAGTTTGTTGAAATTTTGAAGAAATCTATTACAGTTTTTAACTCGCAGAAAAAAAAGTAATATCCTAGATATATAACAGGGTGGCTGAAACGTTCTGAGCTTAGAGTGCTCAAGTCATAGCACCGAACCAGTATTTTTAATGAATAATGATTTTATAAGTTAAATTACAATCATTGGCATAATTACATCCAGAGTTGTTGAAGGGTTAATATTACTCTAAATCATCGCTGCTCAATATTAAATTGGAGCACAGCTCTTTCATAAGTTTCTTTTAAAAAAAGGGAAGACTGAATTTTTTTATTAAGATTTTTGGCTTGGATGCTTGTTATTTAAGTCATGCCTTCATTTCATTTGGGATCTTAGTTTAGAAACACCAGCGCTCTAAAAAAGAAGTATAATTCCGCCTCTAGGTCCTTCAAAAGAGTCATTGCCAAGGCAAAGTCAGAGCACATAGGCAGAATTGGCGAGAAACTAGTTCGCCTTCCTTCTGGAACCCGTGCATTCTGGTCTCTCGCCAGGGCTGTCCAGGGGAATTTCTGTCAGCCATCTCTTCCATCTCTGCACAGGGAGGACGACTCACTGGCCCATACTGCAAAGGAGAAAGCCGATCTTCTAGGCTCCTTCTTTGCGTCTAACTCGACTCTCGATGACGGGGGGAGTACGCCGCCGACCATCCCGCGGTGTGAGTGCTCCATGCCGGAAGTGCAGTTCACACAGCGCTCGGTTCGCAAAGCACTCCTCTCCCTGGACATCCACAAGTCGAGTGGGCCTGACGGAATCCCCCCAATTGTGCTGAGGACGTGTGCTCCAGAGTTGGCACCGGTTTTAACGCGTCTTTTCCAGTACTCCTACTCCCTAGGCGTAGTCCCAAAATCATGGAAGACGGCTTTCGTCCACCCGATCCCTAAAAAGGCGACCGCTCAGACCCGTCCAACTACCGGCCAATCGCCATTACCTCCTTGTTCTCCAAAACAATGGAGTCCATTGTAAACTGCCAGCTCATGAGGTACCTTGAGGATCACCAGCTGATTAGTGACCGCCAATACGGTTTTCGCCGTGGTCGGTCAGCTGGTGATCTTCTGGTCTACCTCACTCACAGATGGGCGGAGGCAGTAGAGTTCAAGGGGGAGGCATTGGCCGTTAGTTTGGACATTGCGAAGGCCTTCGATCGGGTTTGGCACAAAGCGCTTCTTTCGAAGCTCCCTTCCTATGGGCTTCCCGAGAAATTGTGCGATTGGATCACCAGCTTTCTTGCAGATCGGAGCATCAAGGTCGTTGTAGACGGTGCAAGCTCCGATTGCAAGCCTATTAATGCTGGTGTTCCACAGGGCTGCGTGCTATCGCCAACGCTGTTTCTTCTGCATATCAATGATATGTTGCATACCCGTAACATTCATTGCTATGCAGATGACAGCACTGGTGATGCTCTTTACACCGGCCGAGCCAATATTTCTCGGGAAAACGTCTCCGAGTGCCGGGACAAACTTGTGTCTGAAGTCGAGTCTTTGCTGAACAGAGTCTCGGATTGGGGACGACTAAATCTAGTCCAGTTTAACCCCCAGAAGACACAAGTTTGCGCGTTAACCGCTAAAAAGAACCCCTTTGTCGTATCCCCTCAGTTTCAAGGCACTCCCCTTGTTGCCTCAGCCAGTATCGGAATCCTCGGCGTCGACATATCGAGTGACGTGCAGTTTCGTGGTCACTTGGAAGGGAAGGCCAAATTGGCCTCTAAAAAGCTTGGCGTGCTCAGCAGAGCGGGACAGTATTTCATGCCGGCACACCGCCTGCAACTTTACAAGGCGCAGGTTCGGCCGCACATGGAATACTGTTCCCATCTCTGGGCTGGGGCTCCCCAGTACCAGCTCCTTCCACTTGACCGCATCCAGCGCAGAGCGGCTCGAATCGTCGACGACCGAGTGCTTTCCGATCGGCTCGATTCACTGGCGCTGCGAAGAGATGTTGCATCTCTTTGCGTATTTTATCGCATCTATCACGGGGAGTGCTCTGAGGAATTGTTCGGATTAATCCCAGCCGCCAAATTTCGTGAACGCACGACACGGCAAACGTCCCGATACCATCCACACCATCTGGATGCTTGGCGGTCCACCACTGTACGTTTCACAAGGAGTTTTCTTCCACGTACAACCTCTCTGTGGAATAGTTTATCACCGGCGATTTTTCCGGACCGATACGACCTGGGGACCTTCAAGAAAAGAGCTTACTCCTTTCTAAAGGGCCGGCAACGCACCCGCAATACTCCTGGTGTTGCGGTTGATCATGGGCGGCGGTAGTCACTTAACATCAGGTGAGCCGCATGCTCGTTTGCCCCCTCTTCTATAAAAAAAAAAAAAAGACTGAAATACATAAAGGACAGACAGAAGATTCTGCACCATTGGCTGTCACCATCAAACTTTAGGCACGTTGAGGCACGCGGCAGCTTTGCTGTTGCACGTATGGGCCGGCTCAAACCGGGGTGGTACCACGACCTCACAGAATACCGGCGTGAAGTGGAAGCTCTGCTTCCGCGTTTCGTCTGGTGAGTGCAGTTGGCCGGAGGCCCAAATCCCCCCCCCCCCCATCAACATGGTAGCGGAATTAAATAATGATAGACTACACAAGGAGGGTACCAGCACCCCTGGAGAATCCATCGCTGAGCATCCACGACCATGTTTCTCCACTTTTGAGCGTGGGTGCTCAGGCTGCCCCGCGTATTCTGGGGGGGGGGGGGCAAAATTCCGCTCAAGACTACAACTACTCGGGGCAAACGGAGCAACAAGACCAAGGCGACCCCTGCCACGCTGTCCGTGAATTTCTGCAATATCAGGGGACTTCACTCTAACCTAAACGCCGTCCACTACCATCTCGAGACGGCGAGGCCGGCTCTGCTCTTTCTGACCGAGACGCAGGTGTCCTCTCCGGCTGATGTCTCGTATCTCTCCTACCCGGGGTACAAACTGGAACACTCCTTTGTGCCTCGGGCTGGAGTTTGCGTTTACGTCAAAGAGGACATCTGTTCTCGACGCCTCGGCAGACTTGAAGGTTCGGACCTGTCCATCCTTTGGCTACGCGTAGACAGCGACGACCATCCGCGCGTCTACGGATGCCTCTATAGGTCCCATAGCGGTAATGCCGAAACAGACCGACTCTTCGACCACGTCCAAACTGCAGATTCGTTGCTACAGCAGATCCCCTCTGCAGAGATCGTGATCCTCGGCGACTTTAACGCCCACCACGCCGAATGGCTTGGTTCACGTTTAACCGATCATGCGGGGAGATCTGTTCATGACTTTGCCTTGGCATATGGTCTGACACAACTGGTTACTTCGCCTACGCGGATTCCAGATGTGGAGGATCATGCACCTTCCCTGTTGGACCTTCTGCTGACCTCTGACCCGGACGGATATCAGATTTCCGTCGACGCCCCTTTAGGCTCCTCGGACCATTGTCTGGTTCGGAGTGTTGTGCCACTCACGCTGAAATCGCGGTTGCATTCTGCAGGCTGCCGCCGTGTTTGGCACTATAGGTCAGCCGATTGGGATGGGATGCGGTCTTTCTTTGCATCCTACCCTTGGGGGCGGGTTTGTTTCTCGCCGGATGATCAAAACGTTGTTGCGGATTCTTTTACTGATGTGGTACTTCAGGGTATAGAACTTTTTATTCCTTCGTCTGTGGTGCCCATTGGAAGCAAATCTCAGCCATAGTTTGGTCGCTCCCGTAAAATAGCATCATGCTATAAGCAGGAGTGCTACCAAGCCTGGGTTGATGCATCAGCGTCCCGGGATGTAAACACCAGCGCTCTAAAAAAGAAGTATAACTCCGCCTCTAGGTCCTTCAAAAGAGTCATTGCCAAGGCAAAGTCAAAGCACATAGGCAGAATTGGCGAGAAACTAGTTCGCCTTCCTTCTGGAACCTGTGCATTCTGGTCTCTCGCCAAGGCTGTCCAGGGGAATTTCTGTCAGCCATGTCTGCACAGGGAGGACGACTCACTGGCCCATACTGCAAAGGAGAAAGCCTATCTTCTAGGCTCTTTCTTTGCGTCTAACTCGACTCTCGATGACGGGGGGAGTACGCCGCCGACCATCCCGTGTGAGTGCTCCATGCCGGAAGTGCGGTTCACACAGCGCTCGGTTCGCAAAGCACTCCTCTCCCTGGACATTCACAAGTCGAATGGGCCTGACGGAATCCCCCCAATTGTGCTGAGGACAGAGTTAGCACCGGTTTTAACGCGTCTTTTCCGGTACTCCAACTCCCTAGGCGTAGTCCCAAAATCATGGAAGACGGCTTTCGTCCACCCGATCCCTAAAAAAGGCGACCGCTCAGACCCGTCCAACTACCGGCCAATCGCCATCACCTCCTTGTTCTCCAAAACAATGGAGTCCATTGTAAACTGCCAGCTCATGAGGTACCTTGAGGATCACCAGCTGATTAGTGACCGCCAATACGGTTTTCGCCGTGGTCGGTCAGCTGGTGATCTTCTGGTCTACCTCACTCACAGATGGGCGGAGGCAGTAGAGTTCAAGGGGGAGGCATTGGCCGTTAGTTTGAACATTGCGAAGGCCTTCGATCGGGTTTGGCACAAAGCGCTTCTTTCGAAGCTCCCTTCCTATGGGCTTCCCGAGAAATTGTGCGATTGGATCACCAGTTTTCTTGCAGATCGGAGCATCAAGGTCGTTGTAGACGGTGCAAGCTCCGATTGCAAGCCTATTAATGCTGGTATTCCACAGGGCTGCGTGCTATCGCAAACGCTGTTTCTTCTGCATATCAATGATATGTTGCAAACCCCTAACATTCATTGCTATGCAGATGACAGCACAGGTGATGCTCTTTACACCGGCCGAGCCAATATTTCTCGGGAAAACGTCTGCGAGTGCCGGGACAAACTTGTGTCTGAAGTCGAGTCTTTGCTGAACAGAGTCTCGGATTGGGGACGACTAAATCTAGTCCAGTTTAACCCCCAGAAGACACAAGTTTGCGCGTTAACCGCTAAAAAGATCCCCTTTGTCGTATCCCCTCAGTTTCAAGGCACTCCCCTTGTTGCCTCAGCCAGTATCGGAATCCTCGGCGTCGACATATCGAGTGACGTGCAGTTTCGTGGTCACTTGGAAGGGAAGGCCAAATTGGCCTCTAAAAAGCTTGGCGTGCTCAGCAGAGCGGGACAGTATTTCATGCCGGCACACCGCCTGCAACTTTACAAGGCGCAGGTTCGGCCGCACATGGAATACTGTTCCCATCTCTGGACTGTGGCTCCCCAGTACCAGCTCCTTCCACTTGACCGCATCCAGCGCAGAGCGGCTCGAATCGTCGACGACCGAGTGCTTTCCGATCGGCTCGATTCAGTGGCGCTGCGAAGAGATGTTGCATCTCTTTGCGTATTTTATCGCATCTATCACGGGGAGTGCTCTGAGGAATTGTTCGGATTAATCCCAGCCGCCAAATTTTGTGAACGCACTACACGGCAAACGTCCCGATACCATCCACACCATCTGGATGCTTGGCGGTCCACCACTGTACGTTTCACAAAGAGTTTTCTTCCACGTACAACCTCTCTGTGGAATAGTTTACCACCGGCGATTTTTCCGGACCGATACGACCTGGGGACCTTCAAGAAAAGAGCTTACTCCTTTCTAAAGGGCCGGCAACGCACCCGCAATTCTCCTGGTGTTGCGGTTGATCATGGGCGGCGGTAGTCACTTAACATCAGGTGAGCCGCATGCTCGTTTGCCCCCTCTTCTATAAAAAAAAAAAACGTTGACTGCAGTAGAGTCTAACACATCCCAAATGTCACACTGTCGAGCATACGAGTACATATCCCTCTATTTCTTAGAAGGTTATGTAAAGCATAGGTAAATGCTGTTAAGGTCCGAATTGGCAGACGTCACCTCTTCAATATGTTTTTAATTTCTTACTTTTAAACTATATCTAGGTTTTCTTCGAAGGGATAAAGCAGCACGTAAATAATTGAGGTTCATATTTCCCAGTGCCGGTGGGAATCAAGCGTAGGTTGAATTTAAATTTTTTTTTATTATTTCTATGGTTTAGATAAAGAAGAAGAAGTAAAGATGCTAATTCTTGTCGTAATAGCTATTCAGTCAGAAAAATTATCAACGCTGATAGTGAATTGGTTTAATTGATAGGTATACCTACCTACATTGTGCAATGCAGTTCAAAAAAGGAGGTATTTAATTAAAGCACCTGACACGTGCAAAGCTGACCATGCGTTGGCACGCTTCCCGTAGATGCATCTGAACGTTTTTCATTTATTTTTGTCCCAATGACAAATATTGAAGATTCACAGTGAATTATAATTATATTACTGTTCGCAATAACAAAGGTGTATATTCTTGTGATGTTTTTTTTTGCAATATAGGTATGAATTGGAGTAATATTGGTATGATAAAAGATTAACGATAATTATTTATAGTGTCGCGATAGCTCAGGGGGATGGTTAAGTGCTTACTTTAAAATCCTTAGTACGTCGGCGAGTGCCTAACCCGCATTCGATGATTCGATCTTTAGTCCTGTGCCGTAACAGAAATTGTTGCAATACCATGGTGATGGATTTTTTATATTGAAGATATAGGTAAAGTATATTTCGAAGGCGCGAAGTGTGCTAATATGCGCATAACTTGATAGAAAATATAAAAAGATAAACATCGGGTATGATGAAGTCTTCAAATGGGAATATTTATGTTGTGAAAGATAATAATCGTAAAATAAAGAGCTGTGTTTCTCACTTCATCGCCAAAATTTGTTAATTTTTTATACAGAATAGGGTGACAAACGAGCACACAGTCCACCTGACGGTAAGTGGATGCTGTAGTCCATAGACATCTACATTTAACCTCGATTAAGAATCAAAATACAGATGCGTTGTCTTCCGTGAGGACTAAGATGGAATGTCTCGATTCCACTAAAACGGTTTTCCGATTCTCTACACTCACTATACGAAACACAGCAGTATTAATCTGCTGTTTTACGCTGGTATTCTGTGAGAGCGTGGTTCTTTACCGGTCGGGCCGACACATTCATGCTACAACCATAAAATTGCTGCAGCTTGGCTCTACCATGTAGGTAATGCCTTTTGAAATGCAGTCTATAATGGGTGCGTTTGGCAGAAAAAAGCGCTAGCAAGCGCTTGTAAGCAAAATGGCGATCGTAAGCGGTAAGCGCTGTCAAATCGTAAGTAGCTATTTTCCTCTAGGACACGATGTTAGTTTTAACCGGGGAATCTAACCTAATTTAAATATATGTTTGGAAAGTATTCATATTAAAAACTTACCAATCATGAATTTTTAATAGCATGTATATGTTTATTCATGTCATTATATTACTTAAAACTAATATTGCACAAAACAACTTATAAACTCTACTTCAAAACAAACAAATTAAATAAGCAAAATGGCGGATTGTGTCAGCGCTACTGAAGTAGCAATCGTGTCCTGGCCGAAAACTATTTTAGCGCTTATAAGCGCTTGCTAGCGCTTTTTTCTGCCAAACGCACCCAATGTATTATATGATAACAATGCATAATAACATGTTTGATTAAAATTAGTTTTACGGTTTTTATCGCGTATATTAGCTTATCTTGTTCTTTAGCGAGGATTTATGTTCTATCAAATCTGATTTAGTGACGGGGGCTATCCTGTACGTACGTGATTCATAGACTGCAGACTACCCGGAGCGTCGATTCTTCACATCAGCTATGTGTTGATCTTCTAGTTTGTCCTACGTAAGAGACCACATTCGCAATCAAGCTTGTACACTCCTGCAGAGGGACATTACACTTGACTGATATTAAAACGGACTAATGTTTGTTTTAATGGAAGCACGCTTCGAGATGTAGCCAATCTTGTCAGTGACACCTCTGACATATAACAGTACAGCAGGCACTTCACTCGTTATTTGTGGCGTAGGCGCTGGACCCTCTGACATATGGTATAGCAGACACACGCTCGACTGTGGCCGGCTTCACTCAGTCACTGTGACGGAGGCGCGGAACCTGAAGCTTGTTGTCATGCAAAACTTGCTTGACGTGCTGAGCTCGGCGATAAGGTGTTTACTGTCACAAATCCCTCGTGCTCTCTAAAACAAAGATTAAAAGGTAGCTTAACTGTGAAGGATGGTGGCGAGAATCACCATTTAAAATTTAAATATCTATCTGCATGGGTTTTTTTTTCAAGAACAATATTTCTGAAGTGAAGCACCGACGTTCCGGTAAATCTGCAGTCTGTGAATATGTTCAAGATCGCTCCCATCATTAAATCAGATTTGATAGACCACAAATGCTTGCAAAAGAACACCGATTCCAACCAAGGATGGTACACGCAAGGCAATTGAAATTAAAAAAACATCCTAATTTCAGTGGAGAAGATATCATCATGCTGCGTAGATCGGAACAAAAATTAATAATCTTAATCTGGAGGTAGCTGTGGGTAACTATGCCACTGGGACATCGAATACCTCAATGCCCCCCGTGACCATGGCTGCTGTAAAGTGCTCAAAACGTCGGCGATATAAAATAAGTTAATATACGCACAACGCACTACGCGGCAAACATCCCGATACCATCCAGACCATCTGGATGCTTGGCGGTCCACCACTGTACGTTTCACAAGGAGTTTTCTTCCGCGTACGACCTCTATGTGGAATAGTTTACCACCGGCGATTTTTCCGGATCGATACGACCTGGGGACCTTCAAGAAAGGAGCTTACTCCTTTCTAAAGGGCTGGCAACGCACCTGCTATTCCCCTGGTGTTGCGGTTGATCATGGGCGGTGGTAGTCACTTAACATCAGGTGAGCCGCATGCTCGTTTGCCCCCTCTTCTATAAAAAAAAATATACGCGATTAAATCCGTTAAAAATAGTTTTATTTAAGTGTGTAGTGTTCACGCAAATATAAGAAATCATTATATAATTACAAGTCTAAATAATATGTTTACTGTTTGTAATATAGCATGCTAATTAAAAACTTTCTAGCTTTCCGTCCGTCTAACTACAGGCCTATCGTCATCAACTTCTTGTTCTCTAAAATAATGGAATCTATAGTAAACTGCCAGCTCATGAGGTAGGTACCTTGAGGATATCAGCTGATTAGTGACCGCCAATACGGTTTTCGTCGGTGTCGATCAGCTGGTGATCACCTGGTCTGATCAGCTGGTGGTTACTTGACTCATAGATGGGCGGAGGCAGTAGAGTCCAAGATAGAGGCCTTGGCCATTAGTCTGTCTGTTCATTGCAAAGGTTTTCGATCGGGTTTGGCACAAAGCGTTTCTTTCGAAGCTTCCTTCCTATGGGCGTCCTGAGAAATTGTGCAATTGGATTATCTACAAGTTTTCCTGCAGATCGGATCATCAAGGTTGTAGTAAACGATGCATGCTGCAATTACAAGACTATTAACGCTGATGTTCCACAAGGCGTGCTATCACCAACGCTGTTTCTTCTGCATATCAATGATATGTTGCAAAACGGTAACATTCATTGCTATGCGGACGACAGCACTGTTGATACGACAGCAATATTTCTCGGGAAAACGTCGCCGAGTACCTACTAGAACAAACTTGTGTTTGAAGTCGAGAATATGTTGAAAAAGTCTCGGATTGGGGGCGACTAAATTTAGTCCAGTTTAATTCCCAGAAGACACAAGTTGGTGCATTTACCGCTTTTAAGAAACCCTTTGTCGTAGCTTCTTAGTTTCGGGGCATTCTTCTTGTTGACACAACCAGTATCGGAATCATTGGCGTAGAGCGTAGACATATCAAATGACGTACAATTTCGCAGTAACTTGGAAGAGAAGGCCAAATTGGCTTTTAAAAGCTTGGTGTGCTCAGCAGAGCGGGACAGTATTTCTTACCGGCACACCGCCTGCAACTTTACAAGGCGCAGGTTCGCCATCACATGGAAAACTGCTCCCATCTCTGGGCCGGGGCTCCCCAGTGCCTGCTCTTTCCATTTAATCGTATCCAGCGCCGAGCAGTTCGAATCGTCGGTGACTGAGCTCTTTCTGATCGACTTGACTCACTGGCACTACAAAGAGATGTTGCATCTTTTTGCTTATTTTATCGCATCTACCACGAGAAGTACTTAGAGGAATAGTTCGGACTAATTGCAGCCGCTAAATTTCACCATCGTACATTTTGCCAAAACTCGCAATACTATCTATACTATTTGTATGGTAATGTATCTCTATATATTGGCGGTCCGCCATACAGGTAGCGACTGTGCTATTTACAAGAAGAATATTTTTTCTTCCTTGCACTACTGGCCTGTGGAATCGACTAAGATTTTTCTGGTCCGATACGACTAAGAGCAATTCAAAAAAGAGGCTTTTTATTAAAAGGCTGGCAACGCACCAGCGATTCCCTTAGTTTGTTGCATTTGTTCATGGGCGGCGGTGGTCACTAACCATTAGGTGAGCTACATGCTCGTTTACCTTCTCTTCCAATAAAAAGAAACATAGTCAGCCGATGCCGACAGGAATAAAAACAAAAATTTCAATCAAATCACACAAGCGTGAAGCATGCTTGCGCTCTCCACTCACTACTTTAAAACTTTGCCAAAAAAGGATACAAGCGAGGTGTCATGAACGGACACGAGCTGATCCGAGCGAACCCTTTTCACAATCGCGCTCGACAGCACTCTTCTTGACCTTTACTCGCCGAGCGTAAAGCGCTAGCGAATAGCGTGTTGATATGCATGATTTGCAACTACGAGGTACTCGTAGGTAAGTCAAACTTCGCCCGAGAGGTCAATCGACGAATTCAATTAGGCAGGGAAGCGTTCGAGAGATTACAATACACCTTCTATACACAAAACTACAAGTCATGTTTTGTGTAAATCCAGTGCCTGTTGCCATTATACGAAATATAAATTCAAGGTCGCTCAACGAGCTATGGAGATAGTTATGCTCGGAGTTTCTCTGTGTCATTATAGACTTCTCCCCAGTAGGACCAATTACTCATATAGCCCAAACGGATCTACAAACTGAAATGGAAATGGGCTGGCCATGTAGCTCGAAGAACCGAGAACCGATGCGATGGTGAAGAAAGGTTCTCAAGTGGTAGCTTCCTACTGGTAACCGACGGATGGCAATGGATATGACGGCTTCCAATAAATGGAGTGAGGACCTAGTAAGAAATGCGGAAAGTTGACGCATGCAGGTGTCTCAGCACCGTGCTTTGTGACGTTCCTTGGAGGCCTATGTTCAGCAGTGGACTTGTGAGGGGCTGTAATAAATATAATGATAATTAAAGCATTTACTACTTTTACCAACCAATTCATAAAATCTGGATGTTAAAGATATATCATTGTAATCTTGAAACGTTTTTCGTGAAGTTTTTGAAAGTTCCAAGTGTTTGATACTTCTAATCTCACCTTCACCTCACTATTTAAAGATTACAACATTTCTACTTACTCTCTAATGGCCGACACTCACGGTCAGTTAAACTGACGTACATCCAAAAACTGACAGTGAGTGTGACTTCTTAAGTTGAAAGTTTTAACTGACGGTAATCCACGGATTTTTCCGGGCACACGGGCAGTCAAACTGATCAGTTGAACTGACGTGCATCCAAAAACTAATCGTGAGTGTGAAATCTTAAGTTGAATTTTTTAACTGACGGCAACCCATGGATTGTTCCTAGCACACCGTAATTCGCTGGCTTCAGTTCGTTTGCATCACGACGGCTCCGTCACTCGCTATAAGGTGTCGCGTTGTATAACTTCCGGATAGCGTACTCCGGGTGTACAAGTACAGTGGGGTGTCGCACGCTCTAAATGTTGGTAATTTAATTTTTAATCATTAAAATAAAACAGTTTAAAATAACATATTTATTAAATAAATAAAATTAATCACAATTAATAAAATTATCTTAATATCTGATCCAATTATTTTAATATTCGTCATGATTAAAAATATCTTGTGAATTGATAGTAATATTTTTAATTATATATAAAAATATTAGATACTAACAATTCAATATGATGTATTTTTAATTTATAGGGGTCTAGAAGTATTTAGAGTCAATTTAATCTGTGACACTTTTTAAATCCCCCCCCCCCCCCCAAGTAGGGAGGAAAACCAAGAAAAATAAAGAAATGATTGGCAATTTGAAGCCATCCATTCATCAATCCATTTTAACTTTTTAACTGACTTGATTGTGTGTCGAACTGTATACCTTATCTTCAGTTCCTTTTTATGTAGTACGGTTATCTGTCGGTAGATGGCGCCGAAGTAACAAATATTAGTTGTGGGACCAAATCTTCAGTCACCGGGCAAAGAAAAACCTTTAAACTGATCAGTTCACCTGATCAGTTTAACTAAATGTGTGTGTCGGCCATAACGAAAGACGAATGCCAAGCTCATAGATATATAGGGTTGTTCCTTAATATTTATACGTCATCCAGTGAAAGACAATAAGTTGATGAATGCAGGTGACTCAGGACTGTTTTGTGGCATCCCTTAGACAATACCTATACTCCAGTTATAAAATATAGGAAGTTGTCCACTGAACCAGGTGGGTGGGGTGAATGTATATCACCCAAATTTTTATGCGCTTATGTGGGTGCGTTGTTTACGAGACAGTTGAGACGCTTCCGCACTCTTGTTCACTCTGCTGATATTAAAGGAAAACTCAAAGACGGAAAAACAAATGCGTTGTAGTATAGTAATTATATTTTACTTTATGCGAGTGATATTTCTAAAACAATAATATACAGTAGAGTCCGTTTGTAATGACTTCGAAAGGAATTGACAAACACGTCATAATAAGCGGACGTCATATAAAGCGTTATGTGAAATGAAAAACTTTTTTTATGTAAATATGTATGTATTTAAGTATTTTAATACAGAAACATACATAGTACATATGTAATTACATATGTATGTATATATACATATTAAACCAAAATCAAAATTGCACGTAATCAGCACATTATTATAATAACACATTGTACGTACAAGTATATTTTTTGAAATAATACTCGTTTTTACGGAATTTATCGCGTATATTTAACTTTTTAATACCCGACGTTTCGAGAGCTTTACAGCACCCATGGTCACGGGAAGGACTGAGATGTTTAACGTCCAGATGTCATAGTTAACCGCGGTTACCATAGATTAAAATTTAACTTTTGTTCCGATCTACACAAGTTAAATTTTAATATCTACAAAAGTTAAATTTTAATCTATGGTAACCGCGGTTAACTATGACATCTGGACGTTAAACATCTCAGTCCTTCCCGTGACCATGGGTGCTGTAAAGCTCTCGAAACGTCGGGTATTAAAAAGTTAAATATACGCGATAAATTCCGTAAAAACGAGTATTATTTCAATGTGTAGTGTTCGCGTAAATATAAGAAATCATTAAGTATATTTTTTACTGTAAGAAATCTGTAATTTTTGTCTGCTTTTGTTTTTTCATTTTATTGTAAAAACAGTCTCTAATACTATTGTGTATAGAAGACATAGCTATGGTCAAATTATCATTTTCAATATTGCTGTGAACAAATCGTGATAATAATTCTGCAGCTTTTAGTGCCTCTTCTGCGGTAGGTAGTGGTGCTTCCTCGACTTCCTCTTCCCCATCACTTTCGAGTTGTTCCTTAGCACTAATAATCTGTACGATATTTTCATCGGTGGGTTCTTCGGATGTGAGGAGACCGCTATCGATGTCAACATAATCTTCCCACATTTCCGGTGCTGCTAAAGAATCTGAGTTTAGGTTTCGTGACCACAAAGATAAAGGAATGTCATCTTCTTCATCAAATTCATGTTCTGATATTTGAATAGGTAAATCGTTGTGGCTTTCAATGAATCCTGCGTGTTTGAAACAGTTATGAATGGTACTTTAAGACATTTTATTCCAGGCATCATTAACCATCAGAATTGCATCTAGCACCGTTACTTTTGTAGAAGAGTGGTTTTCATTAGCATCAAGACAATTAATCATTTTGAGCACAAGGTTCTTCCTAAAATTCATTTTGAGTGATCGTATTATTCCCTGATCCATTGGCTGTAGTACTGATGTTGTATTCGGCGGAAGGAAAGCAAGTGTTATAGACTTTAAATCAGTAACATTTGGATGCGCCGGGCAATTATCAACCAGCGATAGAATCTTTTTCTTCTTCTTCACCAAATCACGATCCCAATCACGAAGCCATTTTTCAAAAAGTTCTGACGTCATCCAAGCTTTACGATTGTTAGCATAATCGACAGGTAATGATTTGACACCTTTAAAACATCTTGGTTTTTGTGACTTTCCAATAATGAGCAATTTCTTCTTCTCTGTGCCACTCATATTCGCTGTTACCATGACAGTTATTCTATCTTTCGATAACTTACCTCCACTACAATTTTCACCTTTAAATTTTAAAGTTTTATCCGGCATTAATTTGTAAGAAAGTCCAGTCTCATCAGCATTGAATATCTCATCATCAGAAAATTGTCTTCGTAAATTCGGCCACACAGATATCAACCAGTTTGTTGTTGAATTTTGATCTACAGACGAAGATGCACCGACAATTTTTCCAGCCACAATGTTATGTCGAACTTTAAAACGACTGATCCAGCTTGCAGAACAATTGAAGTCGAGAATACCAAAACGCGCGGCAAAACCATTTGCCTTTTCCTGTAGCATAGGACCGCTGATAGGTATTCCTTTGTTTCTCATGTTTTTAAACCACTGAATTAATGCTTGATCAACATTTTCTTGTCGTGATTTTCGAAGCCTCTTCGGTTTCAAAACATTTGAATTGAACGATTCCTTAATGCGGTTCTTGTTTTTAAAAATCATTGAGATTGTCGAATGACCCACGCCAAATTCCTTTGCGAGACATGAGTTAGATTCTCCATTTTCTAATCTGCATATTATTGCACCTTTCTCCTCAATTGTAAATGCTTTACGTCGTTGAAATGACATTTTTTTCACAGTAGCAAACGAAAAACAATGCGTGACCTTCAACCGTCAATTACTCACTGAGAATCAAAACAAAAAAAAGCCACGTGCCGAACGTCGTCGGGAATCAACGAACAATACCGAAGGTGTAAAGAATCATATCCGTCATTAAAACCGGACATAATTTATTAAAAATGGGTCATAATAAGCGACATGTCACTGTAAGGGAAGTCATTATATCCGACTTTGTTATAAAGAATTTTATATGAAAACCAAACTTCGTAGTGCAAATACGTCATAATAACCGGCTGGTCAATATAGGCGGAGTCATAATAAACGGATTCTACTGTAGTTTTATGCGACATTTATTGGAATTTATATATCAAAGCTGAATGCAAGAAATCGACCAATAAAGAAAGTTACACTTTCATTTTTTTCTTTTATTCAACATAAAACATATTATAAATACTTTTAGTCAAAACTTGAAAAAAAATCGTAATCACAAAGTCATCGACAGCAGTTGTTTCTTGCAATGTGGGACATCAAAAGTAAGTATCTAATTGTGTGCGAATAGCGAATTTTGATACAAAACAATAATTTGTATGAACTTTGACATTAACTTCATCATGGTCATCTTCAAAGATTGTCACCTTAACATTTGCCGCCCTATAAAACCAAAACTAGGAGAAGGACAGAGACAAAAACACAAAGTATAGGTACTATAACTAATATATTAAGAAATAGCAAACAAGCTCTGGCAATAAATAGGAACACTTCGAAAAGTCTACTTAAAAAAACTAACTATACAGCACCATGCTAAAATTGACTAAAATATTTACTATAATGTCAATTCTCAAAATGGCGGCAATAAAGCATCGCCCTTTTGACCCTTTATTATTTGATTTACCGATGAAGAGCTATCGTATCAGAAAGTTATCTATGCAAACAAGGCTGTAGTTTTTGAGTTATAATAGAGTGGTCACTTTTTTATATATTAACCGGATGACCATATTACCAAGTACTACATTCGTCGGGAATTAAAGTCAAAATTATTCACGATAAAATGCGTTAAATTAGTTTCAAATATCGTTACAACTTCATCCATTACTGAACGTAGGCTTTTCCATGGACTGAATAAGTAACTACCTAAGCTACCAGCACCCATGGACTGATAAGTGATAACCCAATCGCTGCGCCCGCCGGTACAAAGTTGCCACTTCAGAACTTTACTTTGCCTACGCGACAACGTTAGGTGATTAAATTTCTACGAGCTATAGAGCCAGCTAACTGACCCAGAGTTTATCTAGTTCTATTGCCAGTACGTTTGTTTGAACTTTATCGTAACATATTATAAACTACGCATTATATTGATTACAGAAAATATGCAACACGTAACTTGTATGCTATTGGTAAAAAACGAAAGCAAATGATATAAATGGCACAATCCCTTATGAGTCAATCTATGGGAGAGACAGGGACAGAATTAATAAATGAATTATTAATGAAACTTATTATTATATTAGTCTTGAATCTTGATTTTCTTAGCTGGAATGACGATGATTTAGGGTGCACGCAGGAGCAGTGCCGTTAGTGGCTGTTGTAATGGACTAAACAACCAGCTAACCACACTGCCAACGCGGTCTACCCCACATATACATGTTCTATCTTCATGCGTCCATTTATGTTACTTCGTAAGTGTCTTCAACATTGATCTTCAGTTAAGTTGATTTCTTTATTGATTCTTCTCTACATCGGCGTGGATTCCTTTTTCGCGTTGTTATTATATGATAAAGTTATCTATACCTATAGGTACAGAATTTATAAATCTATAAAACATTTTAATACTTGTTTTCAGTTTTACATAATTATGAAAATAGTATGACTTAATATTAAGCCTGGTTTAGCTTCTCAAAATTCTTAGATACTCTAGTGTCAAAAATTACAAAACATAAAATATTAGACATTTATACACTGTAAGTATATAATTTTTGCTTATTTCTTAATAATGATATAAAAATGTTTATTATGACCATTTCTTAATACAAGGAAAAAATAGTCCCGTTTATAAGGTGCCGTGGTAGCTCAGATGGTTAGCGCTCGCTGTAAATTTCACAATACGCGAGCAAACCGGGTTCGATCCCCGCCGGCACCAATCAAATTGTTAATTGCAATTTTAAGTGCTGATTTACCACGTGCTCGGCGGTGAAGGAAAATAACGTGAGGAAACGTGCATGTCTGAGAAATAAGAAAAAAAAATTCGAAGACATGTGAAGTTCGCCAACACGCATTGGGGCTGCGCGGCGGACTATTCCTTGGCCTAAAACCCTCTCAGAAATGAAAGGAGGCCTGTGCCCAGCAGTGGGACGTATATAGGCTGTAACTTTACTTTATTTTACTTATAAAGAATAAAGAAATTAAAACATTTTCATTTCATCGTCATCATTACAACCCAATAAAGTCCACCGCTGAAAACAGGCCTTTCGATAACTACATAAAGCGGATATCTGCAATAGTTGCCATGCTTGGCAGGCAGGATGCCAACCGCTATAATAAAAATCTGTTTTATTAACTAAATGTTATCAGGAAAACACTACTACTCATTTCCTGGTCCATTCTCCCTCTCACGACAACAACGGAACAATATCTTCAACGCAACTACACGGCGGCACAGCTACTCCATTTGTAAGTAATTATTTACACCGGCTCCAGTAGAATAGTCTACGATCTCATGCTGAGTAAAAAAAAATCGGTATATTGAAAAACAAATGGATATTATAATACTGGCTTGTTAAAAAAAAACAATGTTATTACGTTGAAGTTCTCTTACAAAAAGTAGATCAATTGTCGGCGTTGATTTCGCCGGCAGAAGTCCATCAACACACCTGAAAAATGCAAACATTGAGTTATGCGAATAATTAAATACATGTTTTATTATATTATTACGTGGAAAGTCCACCCTGAATCCTGATTAATGCCAAGTGAGACTCTAGCAACTGATTGATGGCGAAAAACCATTTAAAACCGCTGTGCTCAAATTTTCTATATATTATTAAAAATATTTATAACTAGTGATCGGCTAATAAATTTAATACCAATATAATAAAATTATAATCCCATTCTATTATTATAGTATAAAATAAAATTACTACTTTAAATAAAAAAGGAATAGCGATGACTCAAAGTTTCTTGTCGGTTCTTTTATTTAGAGCTCTCAATTTTCGAATCGGTGGTAGATTTAGGTCTGAAGTTATCGCCGGATAAAAGTTATTCATTAAATAATTTATAACCTGACAAGATATTAAAGTCAAACTATTGAACAGTTTTTTTTTCTTTAAAATGCAATTTTTAAATATTTTATGTTTATTTCATCCTATAAATAACTTTTATCATCAGATGATTTAAAAATCGGCCCTTAGAGAAGAAAAAAAATTAAGATTCTTGCAGATAGATTCCTTCCACCACAATTATCAATTTTAATTAATATTAGTCACTTAACTCACAAAATTATGCAAAAAATATTAATACTTAAATATATTTAGGAGATGTAGTACATCTTCTAGGTTTTTTACGATAACAGGTCTTTTTGGCATCTCGGCAGAACTACTTCGATTTTCAGTCGTCGTTGATCGTAGTCCCAATTCACAATCTGAAACAAACATTTTGAATTAATATCTATTAATTATTATTTGTATGCAGGGATATTTTATGAAGTAATACCACTAGAAGCACCGGTGACAATTTAGCACACATAGTCTACGTGAAGGTGTATGCAACGGCCCATTGCCACCTACTTGATTAAGAATCAAAATGCAGATGTGTTGTCACACCTGAATATTAAAATGGAATTCCTCATTATTAATAAAAAGAGGTATCTACTTATTGTAACACACCATACCGAAGACAGTTGCAATATGTTTTTACGGCACGCTGGTATTCTGTGCGAACGTGGGTTTTCCCCGATCGAGTACAACCCATTCGTGCTGTATTACGCTGTGGCAATTTTCTGCTACGTAATAAAGTTATTGAGCCAATAAACATTAAAGCCACAGCTTTTAAAAGCCTACTGCTAGTGGAAACCAGTTTGTGAGATATGGATTTCACATTTTTGGATAGATTACTCGAGGTTATCAGTACCTTCTTGTTCAAACACAACCATCGTCTGTCAAAAACTAGGACATCAATTTATCATTTGAACAAAAAGTTTGTATATTTCACCGTTTATTCATAATATATGTATATTTAGCCATTTTACATACCCATTTTTAAACATATTGTGCGCACTGTAGTGTATGAGATTTATTTTAGATTATTGAGAGTTTATATAGAGGAGTGCGGAATATGTTAGAAAAATATCCATTTAAAGAAAAACATTTCCCGTAGCTATGGCGTACCGTGGTAGCTCATATGGTTAGTGCTCGCAGTAAATTTCACAGTACGCGAGGAACACGGATTCGATCTCCGCCGACAAGAATGAAATTATACAGATATATTTATATATATATATATATATATATATATATATATATATATATATATATATATATATATATATATATATATATATATATATATATTAAAATGTTGCTAACATATCTCTATATATAGAAATCAATTTCTGTTCGTGAGTCTCACTGATTGATTCTGATAAAAATTTTCGGTCGGTAGCGCTATTGCCGAGATCTAGAAATCAGCCGGACGAAGCCGGGTGGGACATGTACTTAAAACTCGAACATTAATGCATGAAAAAAAGCTTTGCAGCTAAAAATCTCCAAGCTGTTTTCGAATTTTGTACCCTACCAAAAATGAAAATTTATCTATTGTAATTGAAAATAATGCGTCGTAAGTGTATACTCGTGTATGTACATTTTATAACAATAATACCAACCAATACGAAACTCGTAAAGCATACCTCGTACCAAATATATTTTTATATTGGTTTACTCATAGATTATTGCAGCAGCGTTCCTTGTTTCAAATAATTATTTAATTTGTTTTCTTCGGCTCTAACATAATTATTCATTTTTCGCATTGATTTATATAACACGTGTTGTATAACTCAATGATTTTTCGCATATAACTAGACATAGTAAAATACTGTACAAACAAGTACGCATGTGTCGTCCGTTGGTACCTATTAATTTATCTACGAGTAGGCTCATTATCGTTTTAATTGTCGTGAAGGACGGCCTTTAACGAGTCAATAGATCATTTAAAGAAGGAATCAGTTAGTTGAAGCTAACATTTATCGTAATGTTCTGAGATAAATCATAGCATGTAATAGCATTGCGTGCTTATTTTCGTTCGCGTGCACTATCACAGTCACCATTAAATCTATCCACCAAAAAAAATCACAATCTACAATCTAACAAGATATGCGTTTTGCTTTGACAAAGCATCGTAGGGAG
This sequence comes from Parnassius smintheus behrii, assembly GCA_036936625.1. Classification (NCBI taxonomy): domain Eukaryota; kingdom Metazoa; phylum Arthropoda; class Insecta; order Lepidoptera; family Papilionidae; genus Parnassius; species Parnassius smintheus. The sequence continues at coordinate 26,325,133 of JAUPFT010000012.1, forward strand.
AAACCTTTAAACCAGGCATCATGCGAAGGGATGTTGCACCCACGGGGAGTGCTCTGAGGAACTGTTAGGATTAATTCCAGTCGCCAAATTTCACGAAAGCACATCGCGACAAAACTCACAATACTATCCACACCATATGGATGCTTGGCGGTCCATCACTGCGTTGTACTAGGAGTTTTCTTCCTCGTACGACCTCTCTGTGGAATTGTTTACTACCGGCGACTTTTCCGGACCAATACGACTTAGGGCACTTTAAGAAAAGAGCCTACTCCTTGCCAAAACGCCGGCAACGCACCTGCAATTCCCCTGGCATTTCAGTTGTTCATGGGCGGCGGTAGTCACTTACTATCAGATAAACTGCAGGCTCGTTTGCCCCCTATTCTATAAAAAAATTAGCCGAAAGAGATTTTGTGATAGCTAGCTGCCCGGATTTTGGGAGGACGGTGCTATTGAAACAATTTTATTGTTTTCTGCATGGTGATCTTATTTAATTATCTCAACTATTATATTATGAGTTACCGCAAAGTCTGGAATATAGACATAGAGTCAACTATAGTAACTTGGCTGGCCATAGGTATATCGAAATACCGATCATCAATGGGACAAGATGGTCGACAAAGTTGTCGGTTGTGGTTTATTGCAGTGATGGTATATCCATTATAGTGATGGGGTATACTAATGAGATGGGGATATATCCATTGTCGTGATGGGAGTCGATGGATTCAGGTGACTCAGCACCATATCTAGTGGTATTACCTGGGGGAGCCCTACGTTCAGTTCAGCAGTGGTTGGTTATAGTAAAAGTCCAAGACATTCATTTTTCATTCATTAATTACAGCCTATTAAAAGTTAACTGTAAACATATGCCTCCACTATAGATTATTCCCTATAAAGTATCGTAAGAGCTCAGTGAAAAAAAAAATTGGAAATATATATTTTTTTAAAACGTACTATATTATATTTGAACTGTTATAGTAAACTGTAGAATAAACTGGATACGTTTCGTTACTGGTGATGGTCGCGACGGTTCGATACATCTGTAAACAGTAGCATCTCTCGTTTCTATGTGGTAGGACTCCATTTGAGTTAATACCAACCTCTTACCTTTGTTCTACCTGCCTCTCATCCTCTACCTATTTCCTTAGATTATTGACAGGTCCTTTATGATATAGAATATGTAGAAGACCTATCAATAATCTAAGCCTATTTCTTATATTTACGCGAACGCTACACATTGAATAAAACTACTTTTACGGATTTTGTCGCGTTTATTTTCCTTAGTAATTTAGTAAACGACGTTTCGGGTGCTTTTCAGCATTCATGGTCACGGGGGACTATATAAGTAGTGGTTACGCTAGCATAATAGAATCATATTCACTGATTCTTTAAAAGCCTTCCTGGGAATGCTAGCGGCGGAAAAACATTGTTCTTCTTTAGTGCGTGTTTTCATTGCGCGCACAAAAAGAAAATTATGTTTTTTTTTAATAAGAAACTTTAGCAATAGAAGTATGGAAATAAACTTAGGCTTGTATTGTAAAGTCACAACGAAGAATAAGAGAGTTCTTTAACAACGAACGGTATAGGTTCGTTATGATGATATTTACTTTACAGCTTCTTTGACAAAATAATCTACAAGTTACAAATCGATACAAATAAATAAAATTGAAGTGTCTATTTGTAATATCAAAATAACAGCTTTTTACCAAATACATATAAAAGTATATACGGTACCTATAACAAAAAAATTATTTTTAATTTGTCTGTGTGTTTGTGTGGCTAATCAACGAAATAGCTGGACCGATTATAACTGAACTTCCACTGGCAGATAGCTGATGTTATAAGGAGTAACTGACGCTACTTTTGTTATGGAAAAAGAATTAGGGTTCTGCGCAAAAAATTAAAATATATGAAATGCAATCGTAATCAATTCCACGCGAACGAAGACGCGGGAAACAGCTCGTACGTGCTATAATTGTTACAATTCTTATTCATCTTCAGCCGAGCCGTGGTAGCTCAGATGGTTAACACTCGCTGTAAATATAACAACGCGAGTAACCCGGGTTCGATCCCCGCCGGCGCCAATGAAATTGTTAATTGCAATTTTAAGTGCTGATTTACCACGTGCTCGGCGGTGAAGGAAAACATCGTGAGGAAACCTGCATGTCCGAGAAATAAGGAAAAAAAATTATTTCTAAGACATGTGAAGTTCGCTAACACGCATTGGGGCAGCGCTGCGGACACTTCCTTGCCCTAAAACCCTCTCAGTAATGAGGGGAGGCTTGTGCCCAGAAGTGGGACGTATATAGGCTGTAATTTTACTTTACTTTACTTTTTTCTTCATCTTCATCACCACAGTCCCGGCAGTCTACTGCTATATTAGTAGTAGCTTTGTACGTATTTTAATAAGTAGTATAATTTATAGCTTGATTTGTTCGACAAACAACATTATGATCTCATCATTGATTCAATCATTCAGAAGCCAATACGCAGACATTGTTATCCAATTAAAAGAACCACATTAAATTTGCATTTTAATTAAAAACGAAAGTCATTTAGTTCATTTATTATTCATACCAACAATCAAACGTTAATCATGTGGTTTGACATTAGAAATAGGTACACATATATATCCGCAATTCCGTACATAGCGTGTTGGTAACTATTACGCAGTTTTATATGCACGTTGCATCGTTTACATGTGTGTTATAAGTGGCTAAGAATGTATGTATCCCATCACGTACCAAAGTTATAGTTAGCGGATTATAGTACTAACATAGGTACTATAGAAATAACGTATTGTCATATCTAATATACTGGATGACCTTTTTTACCGTCTGGAAAAAATAGGGTGTAACATGCGAACAGAGTAGTAGCCTATGGCACTGATATTTTACAAAAAATTAAAACAAAAATTTTGAATTAAACGTATGAATTTTTTTTGAACAATCCCTTTGCCCTTGAGTCTCTGACCCTGCGAAGTGACAAGGTCAAAGATGCCTACTAAATTTATTTTTTATTGCCGTTCGTAAAGTAGCGTGGATATGATTCGAATTTCGATAGATTTTAACTAATTTACTTATTTAATTAAAATTTTTTGTTTTTATATTTTGTAAAATATCAGTGCCATAGGCTTCCACTCCTTTCACACTTTACACCCTATTTTGTCCAGACGGTACAAAAGGTCATACAGTATAAAAAATATAAAGGCCCGTTACCGTTCATCAGATTGCGGTAAAACTTTGTCAACATACTGCTTGCACTTTCGCCAAGATGATAGGCATAGTTTGACCCGACAGGTGGCGCTGTTGTAGAATCCAGATATCACCTGTTCAAAGCCGGGGCAGACCGTTAGTTTCTTATATAATAGAACCCCAGACTACAACTATATCACTGCAGTCTATAAAATCTGCAGAGAATTCTAAACAAATACTCTAAACAAGCCGTGGTAGCTTAGACGGTTTGCGCTCGCTGTAAATTTCAGAGTACGCGAGCAAACCGGGTTCGATCCCCGCCGGCACCAATGAAATTGTTAATTGCAATTTTAAGTGCTGATTTACCACGTGCTCGGCGGTGAAACATCGTGTGAAAACTTGCATGTCTGAGAAGTAAGAAAATAATATTTCGAAGAGATGTGAAGTTTGCGAACATGCATTGGGGCAGCGCGGCGGATACTTCCTTGTTCTAAAAACCTCTCAGAAATGAGGGGCGGCCTGTGCCCAGCAGTGTGACGTATATAAGCTGTAACTTTAACTCAAAACAATGTTACCCATAAAGATTGAGGCAAATTGCCTCATAACACAAATTTGTCCCTTACTCTTGAAATTGGTATGACACATCTATTTCTTAGCGGCAGAAATTGTAAGTGCCTACCCAAATAAACTCGATAAGGGTCGTAAATGTTAGATCTCATATATCTAGATCGATCATAGCAACCGGTACTTAGGTGGGTATTACGGTACCTATTTTGATACATTGGTCATCAACAGGGGCAGACCACGAATTAGTGGGGCCCTGGGCTAACACCACTTGGGAGCCTACCTTATTAAGCAAACTAATAGACATTTTGTCAAAAACCTATATTCTTTATTGATGTACGTGTATACTAATGTATCTCTTTTCGAAAATTAATTTTATTATCTTTTTTTTTTACACTTTTTTCACTAAAACGCATGAATTTTCATAATATCATCATAATTATTTTTAAAACTTCGATACCCATTGTCTGCAATGCTAGAGAGCCTTTACATCCACCTAGGGCTGGGCTGCAGCCCAGAAAGTCCATATATAGATCCGCCTCTGGTTATAAATAATTACCTTTTTTTTAATAGGATAGGGTGACAAACGAGCACACAGTCCACCTAATGGTAAGTGGTTGCCGTGGCCCATAGACATCTACATCAATCCTCGATTACGAATTAAAATGCAGATGCGTTGTCACCCGAGAAGACTAAGATGGAATGTCTCGTTTCCGATAAAAAGGGTCTACGGTTCTCTACACTCACTATACGAAACACAGCATCGTTAAGCTGCTATTTTTTACTGGTCTTCTGTGAGAGCGTGGTCCTTCCCCGGTCGAGCCGACCCAATCGTGCTACAACTATACTACTAATATAAACTGCAGCATGGCTCTACCACGTATAAAACCTATGTCCAATAGTTGGTTTTCGTGGGTTAGGACTGATGGTAAGTTATTACATGGGTATTCCGTATTTTACACTACCTAAACTACCTACTTTTTACTTTTTAATATAGGGTAAGCAACTTTGGCGATTAAGTTTTGTTAGAGGATTGGCTTACGGCACAAGAAAATTATTACAGATTTTGAAGGTTTTTATCCTCGATCTTGATCTTTTTACCGACTTCAAAAATGAGGAGGTACCTATTCAATTCCACTGTATGTTTTTTTTACGTGTGTTACCTCATAGCTTTTCTCTGGGTGAACCGATTTTGATGATTCTTTTTTATCTGAAAGCTGGTGATTCTCGTGTGGTTCCCTATAAATTTTATCATAATATAAGAGCTTGCCGGTAGTTTTTGAGTTACCTTTAATAATACGTATTTAATTGACTTCCAATACAGTATTGATCCGGTCGTATTCAAGTCGGTTGTACAAAATTTTTAATTTTACCACTTGTTTTAATATTCAACTATTCATAACAGTTAAAATCATAACAAGGTATTTGCTACAAACTCGTTGTTATGAATAATCTTCGCTATTTATCCTTCTATATGAATAGGTAACTTATACTGAACAGAAATGAGTATTGTTTACTTGCACGTCGAGCATCTTAATCTCTAATAGCTAAGTATTAGTAAACAATACTTTTTCAGATGACTATAGTGTTTAAGTAAACAGGCAAACAAATTAATTTTTTAAAAATCAAAAAATACTAATTTTTTTATCATATTCGTTCTCATTCGAATTTGAAGTATATTCAACATTTCATGCTCATGGGCTTCCCTATGAGCTGAAAACTTATTAGTATAAGATCAATTCCAACCCGGAACTAAGAAAGACAGTAAAACAAGAAAGTGGCTTAAAACAACGTGTTAAAGTCTTAAGCCCTGGTAGATAGCGTTGTGCACTAGTAAATAAATATGTTTGTGCAATACCTTACACTTACACAATTTTAAATTAATTTCAATTGCAGTCACGCTCGGTGAAGTTGTAGTATGTGTACCGGAAACTTGTTTTGTACGTAATGTGGAATTTTTATTTATACTTCCTTATAGCTTTCCCCTACCTTAACGCTGTTTTATAAGAGGCCTTTTAAGTTCATTACGGCTACAGCGGCATCTGTCGGCTAATAGTAAGAAGTTATCGGGCAAGATAAATTACAGTGCCATTATAGGTAATGAAGGCAACAATTTGTAATCATTCCTCTATGTTATGCTTACGTCAAAATAAACGATGGCTCGAATGTAAAAAAAAGAAAAACTCGGACTTTGCATTTTGCACAAATATATATTTGAAAGAAAGAAAACATAAATCCTTAAAATGATTGAATAGTACAAAGCCTTTCAATTTCACGTAACTATAATATTGTTGTATTTAAAGGTATAATATTAATTTATGATATATATTATATAAAACTGTGACTAACATTATCTATTTAAATTACAAATTACTATTCAGCTCTGTGCAGCACAAGCCCTTTTATGGTCAATAAGCATTAAGCATTATCTAGAAATTTTGCCTATAGGTTTTATGCTGTTGTAAAGTGAGCGCAGAGCTCTAAAGATAAAAGATAACGCCGATCCAACGTTTTTGGATAGATCCTGTCTTTGTCGTTTGCCTGAGTCTCGTCAGTCAATCAGCATTTTATACGTGGTAGAGTCAGGGTGCAGCTGTGTTATGGTTATAGCACGGAAGGGGCGGCTCGACCGGGGAAGAACCACGCTCTCACAGAATACCAGCGTGTAATAGCAGCCGCTGTGTTTCGTATGGTGAGTGTAGAGAACCGGAGACCCGTTTTACTGGAATTGAGGCATTCCATATTAGTCCTCAGGGGTGACAACGTATCTGCATTTTGTTTCTTAATCGAGATTAAATGTAGATGTCTATGGGACACAGCATCCACTTACCATCAGTTGGACTGTGTGCTCGTTTGTCACCCTAATTGTATTAAAAAAAAGCAGGGGCACCACATGCAGGTGACGATAGTAAAAATGGTAACGCCTTCGCTCTTTTTAACTATTATAAGTCGGAGCTTGATTATCAGTTATTGTAGATGGTAAGTGGTGATGAATATGGCAAAACTTACTGACTTAACTGCGTTAGATTCGTACAAATAGTGTGGTGACGGTGTAAGAATATTTAATACACCATATCCTGTGGGGGTCGTAAATGATGACGTAGGGACTGAAACAGGCGATGGGCAGCAGCAACTTCCTGATGACAAGCTCAAATAATAAAAACTGCGGTTGCCAGCTCGCCTGTCAAGTGTGGCAACTACGGCAAATATACTTCTTATGGGGTAATCATATAGATTACCCGATAAAAAGGATAATGAGTACAGAAATGGACTTTGTAAAGGTGGTATAAAGTTTGTGCGATAAATTTTCAGATTAGCTTTAACACAACGTAGTAGCGTATCTAAATCCTAAAACAAAATAAATGTGTGTGTAAATGTCTGGCAAATAATAATCCCTTTGCCTGAAATCGAACATCGACTAGCAATGACTTGGAAATAGAGCGATTCAAAATACTATCTTCTCTCTACCGTCTAGCGATTCGAAATACTGTCTTCTCTCTACTGTCGTTCGAATAGTACTTATTATTTATGTTGTTATGTACATACAGGGTTCACTGAGCACAATCTGTGCTCTGTGAACCCTGCATTAAGTAAACCTGTCTTACAGGGTTCCAGATAAGTAGTTACATATTTAAAAAAAACAAATAAAAATAGTAAATAATAATATATTTATATTATTAGATACTTATACTGAATGACTTTTTTATCGTCTGGAAAAAATTGAGTCAGAAACGTGTGAACAGAATAGAGCACTGATATTTTACAAATTTTTTTGCTTTTACAATAACATATTATGAAATTGATAGATCTATCAATAAATACTACTAATTTAAAACAAACTGTCGGTAATAAAAACAATTTCAACTAAATTAATTAAAAATTATCGAAATTAAAGTAATACGCACCTAATTAGTAGTATTTATTGATAGATCTCTAGATCTTATAGAATCTCATATGTGTATGTAAAAAATTGTAAAACATCAGTACCATAGCCTTCTACTCCGTGCACCCTGTTATCCCTGTTACAACCTGTTTTTTCCAGACGGTAAAAACAATCACCCAGTATAATTACAAGTTTACTTTGATTTTCAATTAAGTTGAAATATTGATTTAGCCGAGTCAACTACAAGTCCTATCGGTGAGAAACTCAATTTACGAAAGGCCTACTTTAGACCTTCGGGTGAAAATTTAATTTACAGATATCTAGTAGAGCTCGCTGAGTGTAAATTGGATTTCAAGAGGCTTAATTCAAATACGGTTAAATATGGCGTTTTCAGTACATAGCAGGTTTTGTTAAAACCACAAGTATCCATCTCATTATCACCACCATTACAGTCCATCACAGACACAGACAAGTTCACTTTTGAACATAGACAAATCATGGTCCTGAGCAACCTGCATCCATCAACTTCCTTAATTCATAAATACTGGTATAGATGATGTTAGAATTTTATTATCGAATCGTTGATCTCAATTTTACATTACGTTAATTAACTATGTTGTGTGAACCAAGGCACGGAATATAACAAAAGTAAAGCCTAGTTATATTTTTTACGTGGTAGAGCCCACGCTGCAGCTATATTACAGTTGTAGCACGAATGGGTCGGCTCGACCGGGGAAGGATCACGCTCTCACAGAATACCAGCGTGTGTGTAGAGATCTGGAAACCATTTTCACTGGAAACGAGGCATTCCATCTTAGTCCTCAGGGCTGACAATGCATCTGCATGTTGATTTTTAATCGAGGATAAATTTTGATGTCTATGGGCCACAGCATCCGCTTACCATCAGGTCGACTGAGTGCTCGTTTGTCACTCTTATTCTATACAAAAAAATATCCGTGAGGGCACAAATTAAACGTTTAAGTTTACTAATATTTAACCGTTTTACCGTGTAGTGTCATTGTAAGAATATCCATTACCCCATATCATGCCGTGGGAGTCGTAAGATGCGGCAGAGGTAAACAAAAACTGCGGCTGCCAACCCGCTTGCCAAGTGGCAAACATTCATCCTACAATATCAAATAGACCCCATACATTATATATGTACAACACGTAACATAATTAACGCACTTTGAGAAAGTAGTTTGTTCAGAATCGTTTACTGATCGATTTCTATCATTTTTAATGTAGGTAATTTTTTATTCCAAAAATAATTAAAACTACGTAGGTAAATTACAGTCACACTAAATCTGTACAGTCAAAACAAACTGAGATGGACCGTAACTTAAGGCAATAAGACTTTTAAGAGAGCAGTTTTATTTGCATTATTACTAATACTGTCATTCAATAAAAATAAAGGAAAATGAACTTTATTTCAAGCACGTTAAAGTCTTTGCGTTCGTGGATTTGTACTGTGACCACAACATTCTTCCGGAATTAGTATAACTAATTTGATAAATAATTAGTGGATAAAAATATTCAACTAAAAATTCAGTGTATGTATTATGATTATAACATAATGTTACGCGCTCCAGTCGACGATATACTAGCGCCATCTAGTGTCAGGAACGAGAGCGAGTAGAGCGTTGCAGAAAATGACATCACAGATCTCTCAACCGACAGCGCCACCCGAAGAACTAAGTTTCTGGAAAATCTACACTCGAATACTCGTTGCCTGGCGCGCATTTACCTGAATATTCGGGACGCTTCTTTGCTAATTATATAAATAGGCGCTGCAAGATGCGATCGAGACAGAGTTGAACTCGGCGACACAAGCGAAGCTTCGGAGCGGAATTAAGTGAATTAGTGTGTTTAATTATTAGTGTTTTTAACCTTAATTTGTGTAAAGTAAATTAAAGTGTTAATTTAGGTAATTCTATCGGCAATTTTTATTGCCACGAACCTCAAGCTCGTAACAATTGGTGTCAGAAGTGGGATAAAATAATGCCGATTTTACCTAAGGAGGAAACGGAGGGTGTCCGTACCCGAAGTCAACGCCAGCAGGAGACGGACCAACGAAGATTTGGTGGTGCAACGCCGCAGACGTCGGAGGGCCAGCCACCAGCTGCAGGCCCGTCCGTAGCTCCTACATCTTGCATCACCTGACTTAGGTGCTCTGATGGTGATGCTGCAGGAGCAGGCTCGCCGACAGGAGGAACAGGTCCGTCAGTTGAAAGAGCAGCTGCAGAGCGGATAGGAGGAACAGGCCCGGCGATTTGAAGAGCAGCTGCGGGGCGGACAGGAGGAACAGGCCCGCCGACAGGAAGACCAGGCCCGTCGGTTGGAAGAGCAGATGCTCCTCATGAAGGACCTTCACGCTACCTTCGGGAAGGAGATAAAGGAGGTGAAGGATAGGGTTGCTCAGCATGACAACCGCCTGTCGGAAGCTGAAACCCAAATCGCGAAAGCTGAAAACCGAATCGAGAAAGCTGAAACCCGAATCGACCAAGTAAACAATCGGGTTGACAACGTAATGGCTGACATGAAGAAATCACTGGACGAACTCAAACTTGGAGATGGAGCTACAGCTCCCGTAGTAGCTACAACACCTTCGCTACGCGGGTTCAAGGTGCCACCGTTCGACGGTACCTCTTCCTGGTCAGCCTACAAAATCCAGTTCGAGGCTGTTATGAAGGCGAACGGCTGGAACAAAAGTCAGGCCATGACTGCTCTCACACTAGGCCTGCGCGACCAGGCCTTAACAGTTCTGGAAGCTCTCGGTGAGGAAGTGACCTATGAGCAACTCCTTGAGGCATTGGAGGCGAGATATGGCGACGCTCACCTGGAACACGTCTTTCGTGCGCAGCTTAAAGATCGCGTGCAACGCAGCAACGAAAACCTGCAGCAGTGGGCCCTTGAGGTGGAGAAGATGGTTCGTAAAGCATACCAGTCTGTACCTGCGCTCATTGGAGGGAACCTGGTGCAAACATTCATCGACGGCATCCGCGACCTGGAAGTCAGAGCTGCTGTGAGGCTCGGGCACCACGAGACGCTTAAGGACGCCTTGGCCCATGCACTGGAGGTAGAAGCCGTGCGGCAGGATCATCGTTCCCATCGCGTCAGGGAGGTTGCAGCAGCTACAGTTCGCGACCGCAATAAAGGATACAGCCCTAGATGCTATGGCTGTGGAGAAAAGGGCCATCTTCGATCCAGCTGCCCTAAGCGAACCGTGGAAAGGAGAGTTGATCGATCTCGAGAGGGTAGTGCAGCTAACGGCACTGCCTGGCGGCGACAGGATCATCGTTCACCTCACGCTAGGGAGGTTACAGCAGTTACGGTTCGCGACCACAATAAAAGATACAGCCCTAGGTGCTATGGCTGTGGGGAAAGCGGCCATCTTCGGTCCAGCTGCCCTAAGCACACCCTAGGGAGTGAAGCTGAACGGTCTCAGGGAAGAAGTGCGGCTAACAGCACCGCCCAGCAGCAACAGGAGTACGACTTCACTATCAGACACTGCAGCGGGAAATCTCAAGGCAACGCAGATGCATTGTCAAGAAGACCTTGTCCTGAAGATTGCAACCATTGTAGTAGGCAAGAGAGTAAGGAAGTGGTATCCGTGAGGATGCTCAGGATAGACCACCTCAGCAACGGGTGGAAGGACAGCCTACGTCATGCACAGCAGGAAGATCCAGATATCAAGCCGATTCTGGGATGGATGAAGGCCCGTGCTACCAAGCCTAAGTGGAGGGACGTCTCAGCGATGAGTTCAACCACGAAAAGCTATTGGGCCCAATGGGACAGCTTGCTACTTCAGGATGGCACCAACATTGTGCCGTAAATGGGACAATGGTCGAAGAGACAGCTGTCGTTTGCAAATGGTTGTCCCTAAAGCTAAAGTGCCGAATGTTCTACAGCTGTGCCATAATGGTCGTTCAAGAGTCCATCTGGGAGTTAAACGAACTCTACTGAAGGTCCGAGAACAGTTTTACTGGGTCCATTATCGTGACGATGTCGAGGATTGGTGTCGTACATGTACAAGTTGTGCGGCCGTGCGGGGACCTCAGACACGTAGTAGAGGAGCACCGAAATTGTACAATGTTGGTGCACCATGGGATAGGACAGCCCTTGACATGGCGGAGCCGTTACAGAAAGGCGCAAGAGGGACTCCTAAGATCGTCCATGTGGATCGCTTGGCGCGTTATCAGGGGACCGATAATGCTCGGGACGAGCATGTCTTAGGAGGGGGCAGTGTTACGCGCTCCAGTCGACGATATACTAGCGCCATCTAGTGTCAGGAACGAGAGCGAGTAGAGCGTTGCAGAAAATGACATCACAGATCTCTCAACCGACAGCGCCACCCGAAGAACTAAGTTTCTGGAAAATCTACACTCGAATACTCGTTGCCTGGCGCGCATTTACCTGAATGTTCGGGACGCTTCTTTGCTAATTATATAAATAGGCGCTGCAAGATGCGATCGAGACAGAGTTGAACTCGGCGACACAAGCGAAGCTTCGGAGCGGAATTAAGTGAATTAGTGTGTTTAATTATTAGTGTTTTTAACCTTAATTTGTGTAAAGTAAATTAAAGTGTTAATTTAGGTAATTCTATCGGCAATTTTTATTGTCACGAACCTCAAGCTCGTAACAATAATATACTAATTCGGGTGTCTGAGGGTATGCGTTAATTACGTCACATATTATATATATATATATATATATATATATATATATACATATATATATATATATATATATATATATATATATATATATATATATATATATATCTATATATATACCTGCCTGAGTAATAAAAGTACTCCTAAGACATATGAAGTCCAATAATATGCACTGGTGACAGCGCAGTACCAGATGTTGCCGCTGGTGCTGCCGCAGCTATCTGTCGCCAATCCGGGTTTATTTTAAATTTTTTAATGTTTTTTAACTCGGAATAAAATTGAATGATGGTTTTGTATACGCTGTCACCACACTGCACTCTGATTAAGCAGATTGATATATGTACCTTTTGTTGGATTGTTTATATACATATATAAAGTTTATTCTCTTAGCTTATGTACATGTAGAACATAATAATAAAATAAAAATAAGTTTGGTTAGAGTGAAACCAATAAGTTTGATGAGAATCAATAAATTTACAGCCCTATTAATAAACACAGACTTGATCGAGATTAACTTTACTCCTAGTTTAAAGCTTAAAATATCTAATTTCAGTATTAATAAACATAGAGTAAGGAGGGAGTAAACTAATCCGAATCTACTCTCGGAATAAAAGTTAATCCTTGGCTGTACCTAGTTTAACGACTGTGTAAGCATAGACTAGTCGCGTATTTTGACATTTTGTAAAAATTTACGTTGTTAAATTCATAAGTTGTAAGCACTAGTAACAAAAACAGCATAATTGATTAAAATGCCAAGAAGTGATGTGGAGCAGAACAAAGTGATTGCAGGTTTTTATTCATTATGTGGATTTAGACAAATGATTGGGGCTATTGATTGCCACATATTCTAACTCCGAAAGTCGCTGGAAACATCGGACAATACTACATAAACAGGAAAGGACACAGTTCAATAAATGTACGTTTTATAGCACCTAGCTAGCGCATCTTTGCCATAACGTACTTAGTTATTTTCTTAGATTCAATACAATCACCTCAATCTATTATTTCATATTAAAGAAGTTATTAGTGCTTTGTTCCAGGTTGTGTCAAATGCAAATTTAGAGTTCATGAATACAGTGGCACGTTGGTAAGGCAGCACACATGACTCAAGAATATTTAATGAAAGTCGCATTAAAACAAACGTTTGAGCAGTCAGAATTTAAAGGCAGACTTCTCGGAGATTCTGGTTATGCTTGTCCTTATTTATTCACTCCTATCTTGCGTGCTAATAAACAAAAGGAAGGAATGTACAACCGGTCGCACATCTGGGCCCGTAACACTGTAGAACAATGCTTTGGAGGGAAGCAAAGGTTTCGGTGTTTACTGCGAGAACTAAATACTAAATAAGATCGTACAAAACTATATACATTGCAATGCAAAAGCAAGATCTGCTTGAGGATGTAGTATAAGGAGATGATGAAAATGTCACACAATTAGTAAATACTCCGTTAGAGGAAATTCTGTTCGCGCAGCATTTATTAACGATATTTTTTAAATAAATATACAAAAATTACATGTACGAAAGATTTTATTTATCCCCAAAAAACAAAACAAAAATGGTTATTTAATTAATTTTGCCCTTCACGCTCTTTTCTTAATTCTAAAATTTCGTTACGAATAATATTAGAAATGATTATATTTAGAACTTAGTTTTTCCACCGAGTCCGAAAACAACACGAGGAACAAGGAACAACACGTAACACTTAGCTCTTGTCAAACTCAAAATATTGCCTGTCACTGTCATTAATGTCATCAAGCATTGATTTCATTCACTAATTATTCACTGACTCACTCTTTTTACTTTTAAAATAAGTGGGTTGTCATAGCGCAAGCGTTAATCCCGGCGTAAAGAATGTATAGATAGTCCGAGGTTACTCCATGTTTATTAATAACATTGTAATAACGAAGTAAATAGTCAGTTACTCTGAGATTAGCTAGTCCAAGTGTAACTTCGAATTAAGCTTGGAATAAGCAATTTTTATTAATAAGACAGTTAGAGTTTATAATTTTGAGTATTAGGGATGGGCAAGTGAAAAATACATCGATATTTATTGTATCGATATTTTAAGCAGTATCGAACAGTATCGATAATTATCGCGTGAAAAATATCGACATATAGTCACGTTTTGCCTGGTGTAGTAGGACGAGGGTCAAATATTTATTACATTTTAAAATATATCGAAATGATATCAATTCGATACGCTATAATAAATATCGAATATGGATATATCGCGATTAAAATTCTTGTGAGAAAATATTGATATTTCGATATATCAATATGTTTTACCCAAGCCTATTAAGTAGTATTTTTGGTTAAGACCATGCATAAGTTATGGATTTTTAATCGAATTAAAATTAAATAGAAAATAACGCAAACGAGAGCCCGCGCACTTGACTATTAGTCGTTTATGGAAGCTTAGTCGCTTGGTGAAGCTATGAAATGGGGTTTGCAAGCGATTTCTTACAATATATGATCCAACGATGGTGTCTGCAATAGAGTATCCAAAGAGTTCAGTAGGTGGTAAGATTCTTTTGCGCTTTAGGAGTAGTTTTGGGTCTGTACTGCTGTTTTGCGATCTATATGGAATATTGCCAGTCCAAAATAATAAAAGACATTCCATCTTGGTCTAAGAGACGAGCCTTGTTAAATTTTTTTTTATAGAATAAAGATGAAAATGAGCACATAGTCCATCTGGTTGTGAGTGAAAGCTGCGGTCCATGGACATCTACATTTCTCTTCGATTAAGAATTAAAATGCAGATGCGTTGTTGCTGTACACTCACCATACGAAACATCATTTTACGCTCGTATTCACAGAATTAGCGCAAAATAGTTGGCTGGCATTATTTGACAGCGTGGTCCTACCCCCGTGGCGCCGACTCATTCTTGCTACGGCCATAACATAGTTTTTTTTGTAAATCTTTTATTTTTTAAAGAGGGTTTTATAAAATTATTATAATGTCACCCCCATTGTATTTATATATTTTTTTTATCTTCTTTTAAGTCCAATTTGGACCATTTTGTACAGCATTCTGGCTTCCCCAGATAATGGCAAGGCCAGAATACTGTTACAAAATCCGATATCTAATCTATTTATATTATATTTATTGCAAAAATTTGCTCTTTCAGCCTCGATTCGAACACACTCCACCAAGATATGTAATACATCTTCTAAGCGACCACATTCTACACAGTTAGGGGATTCGGTCTTTCCCATCAAAAAATCAAAGCTATTCATTGGTATGTGTCCCGATCGAAGTCTTAGAGCTGTAACAATATCGGCCCTGCCCATATTGGCCCTATCTACCCATGAAAAACAGGGAATATTTGGTTGAATAGTTTTATACCATATTGCTTTTGTAAGAGATCTCTCATTAAAGTATTCCTTCCACAGACCGACACATCTTTCTTTCACCTTGTATAGAAAGTCTGAAAAATAAGGTAAAAATGCAGTAAAATACCGTCAGAGGAAGCTTCCTTTGCTAGTCTATCCGCCGTTTCATTACCTACTAGGCCAATATGAGCAGGAATCCACTGTAAAACAACAATTATATTTTTTTTTGGTTAAACTATCGGTTTGGTTAGGCTATCGGTGTTCCTCGAAAATTCGAGGTACAACCAACATAGTTACAGCGTGGTTCTTCCACGTAAAACTCAATGGCCAAGCGCGTGCCCCAAATTTCACAGTATGCAAGCCCATCGTTCGATTGCAATTAATAATTTCTTTGGTGCCGGCGAGGACCTGATTCACTGAAACCCCTTTTTACTGAAAACGTAACATTGCCTCTTAGTCATCAGGGGTGACAACCAACTGACCCAACTGAATTTTGAATCCTAATGCGGGATAAATGTAGATGTCTATGGGCCACTGCATCCACTGACCATCAGGTGGACTATGTGTTCGTTTGTCATCCTTATTGTTTATACAAATAAGTACTTTATACGTGCTAACGCAACTGTAGGCTGTAGGTGGCAGCCTTCAATCAGCCTTTAATCGTAACACCGTATAGTTACCCGGGAAAGACACGTGTTGACTGGGAGAGAATGACTAATGGCATTAAGTCCACCCTTTGTAATCCTTTTATTAAGGTGAAGTAAGGTGTAAATAAATAAATAAATACAACAGAAGAGATTTGAAAAGTTTTAAGAAGAATATATTGTAGCGATTAATTTATGCTAGAATTCTATCCGGAGCAGTAGTACCTGCGGCAATTAACTGACAATAAAACTCATTAAATTATATTTATTGAATAATAATATTTGCAATGATAATATATTATAGTTGTATGCCACTGAATTTCCCGTTTCTTAGCATAAAATATTCTAACGATTTAGATATAGGAATTTAGCTGGGAAGAATCCAACACGTATCTCTAGGGCTGCCTGGAATTACATAAAAATTAAGATAATACTATTTAAATGTCCCTTTGGTCATAGGCATGGGTCTGCTTAAATTTCTGAGAGAATTTTGGAGAAGGAAAGCGTTTACGGCGTTGCCACAATGCGTGATGGTAAACTTCAGATGCGCTGAAAACATTTTTTTTTTCTGAGATAAAATGCATTTTTGGCAATAATTAAAATTTAAAAGTGATCGCTTACTTCTTCATATGTAACATGCTTTCCCTGCGAAACATTTGGTAAATGAAAACTTACATTTGGAAACAAATTTCTTATACAGCGGGATATATTTCTTCTTGTGAAAGTGGCGTTTAAATAAATGTATTTTTTATAAACTATTAATTTTTATGTTATTTATATAAATATATGTATCATAATAAAGTACGATTTAATGAACTGGTTGTCAAATGCTATCAGCGAATGTGCAATCAACTAGGTGTAAAGATAACTATAGGTGTTATTTTTATTTAATATATAAAAGTAAATGTTTGTTTGTTCGTATTTTATACGCTGCCATACCGTTCATTAAATTGAAGTAAAACTTTGTCAACTTATTGCCCGCATTTTCGCAAAGGTTTTAGGTATAATAAAATTAACTTACACTAGGTGACGTGCGTATCGCACCGATAATTTATCTGAATGTTAAAGATCATTCAATTTCATTAGTTGTATTACCATTCCTAATTAAACAATATACCTGTTCCAAATTTTAAACAATATTTTCATAATTAATTCTTCTGCGGCAGCAATGCGCCGGGTACCAGCTAGTTTGCTATAAAATTTATTTAATATACAGTGTAAAATCTATATAACAACACTCAATGGAATGTGCATATTTTGACGTTATATAGAGTTGTCGTTAAATCTAACAAAAAGAAATCTGTATTAAAAAAAGAAAGTTTATTTCAGACCAGTGTTAGTGATTAAATAAAAACAATTGTTATTTAAACGCTATTCTCTGTGCGCAATTAAAATATGATAACGCATAGATAATCCGTGACTCCTACTAACAACAGTCTACACGTGCAAGCAATCCCAATTTGTAAACAGATTTCTTAGAGTTTGGTATTTATGATGTCGACAGTCGAGTACATACACAGCTGTGCAGTTTTTACTAATTTTTGCAACTTAAAAAGCACTTTTTATTATTTAATTTTTGTCGTTATTGCGACTTGTTGTAATGCTATATAGAGTGTATGGAAGACAAGCTAAACTAAGCAAAGTCGAGTGATTTCGACGCTTTAGGAAGTTTGTCGTTAAATCGAGTGACGTTACATGGAGTTTACACTGTATAAAGTATACGGTAAGTAAGAGGCGGTACAGAGAAATGAAACTGGAGATGAGCAGCAGTATCTTCCGGATAAGTTATCAGTGACAACAACACAAAATAATAAAAAATGAGGTTATTACCCGCCTGCCAAGCGTGGCAAGTATTGCAAATAATCCCCTTCCCCCCATGAATCAATATTTAGGGAAGACCTATATCTAACAATAGACAGTCTGTAATGATGACATGGAAATATATATGTAGTTATTTCATTACATTCAATTTATAACACTAATTTAAAATGTAATAAATATATAATTAACTCCCATTCTTTGATTGTACATGTATTTATTAAAAACTTCCATTTGATGGAATTTCTATAGTCATAGAATGACGGTGTAAATAGATACACAGTCGTCCACAGCATCTATTTTCCCCCTTTTCGTTGTCCTCCTTGAGGAATGAGATGGAATGCCTCGTTTCCAGTAAAAAGGACCCCCCCTCTACACTTACCGTTTTTTATAGGATAGGGCAACAAACGAGTACACAGTCCACCTGATGGTTAGTGGATGCTGTGGCCCATAGACATCTACACATTTATTCTCGATTAAGAATCAAAACGCAGATGCATTGTCGCCCCTGAGGACTGAGATAGAATGCCTTGTTTCCAGTAACAAAAGGTCTCCGGATCTCTACACTTACCATACGAAATACAGCAGTATTAAGCTGCTATTATACACTGGTATTGTGTGACAGCGTGGTCCTGTCCCTATTGAGCCGACCTTTTCGTGCTACAACCATAAGATAGCTAAAGCGTGGCGTGGCGTACTTAAAGGCCGATGACTTTAATTATAGTACTCGTAAAAAAACTTGTCCTTAATATGAATTATACGGGACGCACAAAATAAATAAAAAATAAAACAATAATAGCAAAATTAAACAATTTATTAACATAAAATCTAGATACTTAAGTAAAATTAAACTAGAAGTGCTATAAATTAAGAACGCAATAATAATGATATAAGTTGTCATATTCAAAAGTGTATACAATAAGAAATAAGATTATACAGCAAGGCCACACCCCCCTTAGTAAGGCTTCCTACAGACTGAGCCTGCGCTGGCACGACTGGTATAGACTTGACCTACTGGTATAGGTTTGTTGCATTGCTTTTACTACAATAAAATCAGATAAAACATAATGAAAGTAAGAAAAATAATAATGATATTTTAGAGATGGTATAAAATATTTAAAAAAATATTATAAACGAGTAACAACTGCAAACAGGTAGGTATCATATTATAATATATATTAGCTCAGTAAGTATGGCTCCTCATTCAGTTTTAATCGTTTGTAAATATTATAACCAAATGTAACTATGTTCAATAGGTACATGTAAAGACAATATAACTTATTACTAATGATATCACTTTCTAAAGCAATCAAAAATGATAATATAATATACTGTCTGGTCATTAATAGTGATGTGATTAACTATAATAATTACGCGAAATATGTACCCATTGTATTTATGATAAATGTGTAGTCGATAGTTTGTTTTTCAAAAAGATAATATGATAAAGATCTTATGACATTAAATACGTTAAATTAACATATAGTTATAGGGTTATTTTTATAGCACTGATGGTGTAGTCACTAATATAAATCTCAGTAGTGATTAGTACCAGTTATAATTAGATAGATCTATGAATACCTTGTGAAATGTTACTTTAAAGTTCCTTTAATTGATGTTATGGATAAATATTATTACCTTTCAGCAATGGTTTCCTTCTGAATGCGTCAACTCAGGTCATGTTGTGCATCATGCACATGTTGTATTTGCATCAGATCGATAGAGTAAAAAGGTCTAAAATCAAAACTTTGTGTAGTAACTATAAATTCCAATATCAGATCTTTAATATATAATTTTTTTCAAGTTACTCAATTCATCGTATCTTTATGTCTTTAAATACTAGAAATTTGTATTAGGACATATAGTTTAGTAGTATATAGTAGTTTCTCTAGCGAAAATATAAGACGTAGTACAATACTGATAGAAAAAGCAAGCCGCCAATACAGCAGTCCGTAATGTTAGCAGCGAGAGAGCTGCGGTAATTAGTTGTTGAAGGTTACACGGGGGAACTACGTCCACAATGGCCTCATAGCGTTATGAATGTCTTTGTTTGCCGGCATAATTAATGACATGATCGAGTATCATTCTGTATTTAGAGTTATATCTTTAGAAGTACACTCAAATATTTTTAGTTGTCATGTTATACAGAAAAATAAATCGGACAAAAGTGTGTTTATCAGTATTTTTTATCGGAAATAAAACAAAATATTAACATGTGAAAGCTGTAATAAAATACACATCAAATAAACAGTTATAAAAACATGCCACAATTAAATATACAAATAAATTTAATAAAAACAGTCTGAGTAATAATATAAATAACAATTAATATAGGAGAGATACAGTATAACAGTAAATTATAATGAAAAATTAAAAAGCAAAGAAATACAATTGCAAAAACATGGGAGGTACCAAAATAATATAACAGTAAATATTAAAATAGAAAACCTAATTCTGTAACAGGAATTAGAACATCTCATGTTGAAGCTTAAAATATAAATTGAATAAAGTAATAAAAAGCTAATAAATTATCGTAAAACTATGTGTTTAAGAGTTTTAGCACTTAAAGTTCGTATCGGTTCGGTGAAGCGTATTTTGGTGGGTACTCCATACGGTTGATCAGGAGCGTCGTTACACGCCCCGGGGTGTCGTACCAGATAGTGCATTTACAGTGTCAACTTTGCCATAACGCAAACTTGTCGCATGCTTTGCAAACGCACTCCTGATACGAACTCCGGGACGAATTCAAAACTTCGATATCGATAGTTCACGTTACGTACAGGCGCATCACTAAACGTTTTTCACAAACGGAGCGTCTTTGGCCGTAAACACTACTTAACAAAGAGGGGCCCCTGGTAAAATATATAGCTTACACATTTATCGTTAGTAGAGTTTATATGAGTTAATCAATTAGTAGATGTTTTAGTTTGTTGTCATTTATAGTGCCAACGAATGATATAGATTATTAATTACCATTTAATTTATAGGTCTCAAATACTAATAATTTATAGGTGACCAATTTACTACTTTAAAATTATATATTTTTGCATTTAATCTGTCCAAAATATTTATAATATTTGTGAGATATATGTAATAATGTTTGGAAATATATGTAATAATGTTCGGAAATATTTTATATTTATTTGATTACATAATTCTTAGCATTTGTGAAATTTACAGTAAGTCTTTTGGAAAGTATTTATGTAGCTAAGAATTTCAAACGAGTGATGGAAAAGTGCTAGATATTTTAATATCGAATGGTAATAATATCTTTATGACGTATTTACAGACGAAAATATGTATATTTGTTAATGGTCCCTCCATTATTTTTAATAAATATAAGACTCAATAAAAATAATAAAGTATAGAATGTTTACAGAGATGCTATTAATGCTCAGAGAGTTTAACTGATGCAATAAAAACTTTTTGATCAAACTTTCATTAGGTACTTCGGTTTTGTAGTTTAATTCTATTTTTCTAAATAGGAGTTTTTATTTCGTCTGAGATAGGACTATTGTGTATACCAATCTGTATTTTATATGTTAGATATTATAGTCTGTTATATTTAAGAAAAATATATCTCTATATACCTACCTAGCTTACGCGTGGGTCGTTATAAAGATTGTATGTGCTGTGGTTGACACACATCAAGTTATGTTAATGTTAAATATTACGTTATTATTATTAAGTCACGATTTTTTTATTAAGTCTTGAAATGAAAACCTAAATCATACATGTTTTAGTTAAAAGTTTAAAATCGAAATGATTCGGTTTTTGAATAAATTAGAGAACGTAAATAGCGTGACCACAATGCTATTAATGTCTATTTGACCACAAATGAAAGTCTATTTTAAAGTTATTGCACTTATTAGAATAAAATTAGAATGAATACGAAAAATAAAATAAAAAAACTTATATTAGATTATTCGTAACCATTGAAACGTCATTAGGGACTAGTTTGGCTTGACGCGGACTAGAAACCAAAGGTGAGCGTAAGTAGGTCATACTTGCGTCCTTGCGCCGGCGACTGAAACTGACATAGGCATAGCCCTCCATCCGCGCGGTTAAATAGTGAAGCAAGTCGGTTAGTTGGGAATAGAATAATGTATATTTATATGTAAGTGTGATGGAAATAGATATTTTAATGGAAATCGCACCTACTTTATGAGTTACGACTCTGCTTGGTTTAATGTTAATGTTCCTACAACTGTTAAGTAATTCGGTACCTTACATTCTTACTGCTTTAAACCAATGTCAGTCATTGACCTTATTTTCAAGTATTTATTTTATTATTATTTAGTATTCTTATATATTTGTTATTGTGTTAACTATTAAACTTAGAACAATTATAACAAACGACTAAAACGACGAATTAAATAAACTAATTTCGCTTTAACTCGTAACGCTTATCATTAGAATTAAATGTTGCAATTAAAGTATCTAATTTTTATTTTAAGAACGCTACAAAAGCTATAAAAACGGTGATTCATAGATATTAACCTGAATGAAGTTTTGATTTATATCAAAACATTTAAAATGAAATATTTAACTGCGCGAACTAATTTATGTATGCGTAGTGTACTAACTGGGCAGATCAAAGAGCATTGCAGTTATGTACTGAGTTAATCCGGGCCGCCTACGCTTGCCCCCGCGCAGCGCGGTGCAGTGCTGAGTACTGACGTAATGTGCAACAGTTCTATTTCACATCAGCCGCTCGTTTATGTCTAGGTATTTAAGTTTTATTTTTAACGCATAACTTCAACATTTTCACCTTCGGGAAATCAATGCACGGGCGTTTATAACAGCTTAATGTACGTATTAGTACTTTGTCTGTACCCGTCCTAAAGTGAATGTAGACCTGTCTCACTAGCATTGTCACAATCACATAGAAATTGGACTTACCGGGTCCAAATGTGAATTTAAACTATGTAGGGACCTATTCAAAAACATACAAAAAATTTCATCAAATCAATTGGATGGTTTCAAAATCTATAACGGACATAGGTAGAAACATTTTTGTTTTTTATATAGATAGATAGATAATTGTAATGGAGTTGATCGGTTAAAGGATGTAAGAAAGTGGGGCATGCAATAGTTAGTTCTCATAACAGTTTGCAATAGAAAACCTAGCATAGTACGTGATAAACGTGTCCGCTTGATTGCCATTCAACTACACGCTATTAATATGTCCTTGGACGCATGGGCATCGTTAAAGGGAACGGAATGTACTATGACTATGAGCGAATATATCGCGCTCGGACTTCTTATATATTATATAAATATAATATATGGTAAACGATTAGGAACGCACATAATGTATTCGCCAGCGAACGACTCGAGGTAACTAATATAAGTACTCAATCGAACACTTTCCCTTTCCTCTGCCAAGCAACGTCATATCCCATTAGCGATTTCAATGTGCATTCCGAATCAAAGGCACTTAATTACCTAACTTAGTTTTTTTAATGGATCTAACCCAATTTCGTATCCACATTTGTAAACGTTTTAAGAAGGTAACGAATTAACTTCATTTTTAAATTAGTTACAGTAGTTATAGCTGCTAGTATTGAAACCGTTATATTTCAGATTGTTTATAGTTAAAATATGTTAATTTTTTTCACGTGAAGTTGTTAAAATACTTATAACTTTTAACGTTCAGTCTTTGAAATGTTAACCGAGCTATGATATCGATGAGTCGTAAGGGAAATGTGCTTGAAGATGAGATCATGTAAGTAATGTAATATGCTTGCATGCAATGACATAAATAAGGTATTAAGCACATGCGATAGATGTGACACGTGCAGAAATAAATCTGCAAATGCATGACAGTACACCGTACGATACGATAAAGGGTTTGCGTTTTCGGTTTTAGCACGAGGTCGCCTAATTATCTAGTTTAAATGAATTCCGTAGGCGTAGGACTTGCGCAACACAATCCCAACGTTCTAGAAGCAACACTAACACGACACTCGGCACTTCACAGTCACACGGGGCGTGCAAAGGCGGCGCGCGCGGTCGCACCACTGCGGCTTGTTCCACTTTTCCTTCCGGCGGCAGCGAGTCAGCTTCGTGTTGGCAGCGGCCCGCCTTGCATAACCGCTGGTTTCGCAAAGCCGTCGGTGCAGCGAGCTGGCTTGAAATACGTCGCTCCGGCATCGGGGCCGCGCCGCCGCGCTTGACGCAACCCACCGCTCCGATGCGCCGCGCCGTGCCAGCGCACCACCGGCTCACCTGTTACCCCACCACATTTCTCCGCCCGATTTCACGTGTATCACTTTCGCCGGCGAGCTCGCTTTCATACTTATATTCATGCGATTGCCGTTTTACGTTGACATGCAATAACATAACGTTTTAGAGGTTGCAGGGTAAGCGAGCGGGAGATAAGCGGACGGGAATATCGTTTAACTAGGCCATCGTGCACTCTGCTGCCATTGCAACTGGCAATTGATATTGATAAGTCTCTGTGCCGAATGAATCTAAGTTTAGTGGAATCTTTGGGATATTTGTATTGACGTGCGTAAGGCTCGTATGTCGGTTACAATAATGTCGCCGGCGGGCCTCGAGCGCCACAAATAGATCAGATGTTCCATATCGACGGCCAACCCACGGCAACACGCGAAAACAGTAAAGATACGCTTCTATTTTATATTCACGTTTCAACCGTGAACAACGTAGCTAATTATCCACGACATTTTTCATCATTACTTGAAACGCAGTTAACGATAGGTTTTAACGATATCTGTTATTTTCGTTAATTTTTGCTAGTAACGAAAAACGGCCAAAAATATCTTAGAACTTTTATGAGTATCATCGCAGCGGCCTTGGTCAGCTGTCGCCGCTTTACCGGTGAACTAATAAAATTTTAGTGGTGTACGCCAGTAATATACTGCCCAAGGCCGACTGACTCACGCGAGTCTATCCCGAGCGCAACACGGCACACACTAGATTGATTTGCGCATGGAATTCGTGTTTTAGTTACGTTACAGTCCCAGCAGCATACATACTGACCATAAAAATCACGCTCGTGCATTCGATTGCTAAGATGAGATGTAAATTGCATTTATTTATCGTTTTATTTAATGTATATACCCACGCGATGAAAAATGTAGCAGAATTGAAACTGATGTTAATAAATAGGTAGATATATTCAGCATTTTGGGAGTTGAATGAAATTCTTGCTTTGATATCTTAGAACGAGTGAATTCTACATTCTTTAAGTGCACATACTTAATTTTTAAGATTTTACAATGGGAAAAGGCGCGAAATACTCTTATTCATGTAAGGTAACAAACGTTTACACAGGATACATAATAGTTGCGAGTTTTACCGCAATATGGTACGAAATATATTAAGAGCATTTCATGTTTCGTTCACTGCATCAAATAAAGATTAAATATGCTGCTGTTGTGCTTATATTTTACTGATATACCGAGTAAGAGCTTGATTCTTCCCTAATATCGTTGACTCGTACAAGAAATCCGCACTGACTCTATCACCACTACAAGATGCCATCGTCACAACTTAAAAATTACATAAATCTAATATCCATAACACATCAATTGGAATCTCGCTCGCTGAATGTTTAACGCATTAATTGTTTTTATCATAGATAGAGCCCGATTTAACAAACGCCGGTTTACTAAAATATTTGAATCAATCAAATTTCAAGTCATGTGCATTTCTTTGAAGTTACAAGTGAATCGGTATTTATAAAATAAGCTTTAATATCGGGTACGATTGTGAGCTCGAGGCCGCAAGCGTAGCGAATAGAATGAAAAGTATGCAACGACTCGAAAGGTCGCTCTATGTAGTCTGCAATGTAGAGCTACTGCACGCTGCAAAAGACCAATGCTCGAGACGATAATAAATACATTTTAATAATATTCGGCCTTACTTGTAATCGTTGATTATTGCTTACTTAAATTAAGTATTAATTATCTGTGTACCTGACTCTTTCTATTGTCATAGAAAAAGAAAGAGACAGATAGCGACATTTATTGTCTTTCCTACCCTACTCATAATGCGTTACAGAAAAAAGAATATAATAAGTACATCTAATAATATGCTTCAGAAGATTTTTATATTTATAAGTATATTTAGTTTATTCCTAATTGATATACTACATGTACATATTATAGGTACGTCTGAGTACCGATGTCGAGAAGTACTGACTACTGACATAATATAAAATAAAAATCTTGTAAATTTATTTTAAATTAAACATTTCATTCTTTACAGAAGTACGGTAAATTACTTTATTTCATAATAACGACATAACAGGTTATTCATATCGCATAGACAATGGAGAGCTTGGGAAAATATTAAATAAAAAATTTTTAGGAAAAATTATACGTAAAGAACAACGTAACAATTGTCAAGTCTTTTCAGATTAGCATAGGTTTTTCTTTGTATTCGACTCTATGTTCATCTTATTTATAAACGTTAATACGCGCACGGCATTGAAATACCACTGTCATAGTGGACATGTACAGGGACATGTGGCAACTCTGAAAACTTTTAATATACCATGCAAAAGTATGAGTTTAGGCGATTCGTGGATACGAGTTTATTTTTGTTCGGTAATTAGTATTAATACCTCAATGCTTTGTCTGCCTATTTTTATATACGATTATTGGTATAACTCGATAATTTGACGCAAATAATAATTTAATACTGATCTTAAAATATTTTAAGCAGCGATCGTTTGGTTAATAAATTTTTCGAAAGTATGAGCTGACTTTTAAATTATCTTCACAATCATCTGACTTTTAACTTTCTAAAGTAAAGAGGGAAACCTGAAATTAATTGGTTTTGTTTCTTTTTTTTTTTCAAGTTATTAATATTAGTATTAATTATACGTTTATTTATGATTAACAGGGAAGTTGAAAATATATAAATTGGCAATACCGTATCGCGCAGGTTACCTACTTATTGATTGAATGCATTGGCAGGATCGTTCGCTTCCTGCATGCGCTAGCATCCCGGGTGGGGAAGCGGGGCAAGGGGCGGGATGGCGGGATGCTGGCAGGTCGCCCAAGGACGCCTAGGCATTCTAGGACGTAACGGTCAAGGTCAGGTCAAAACTGCCCTAATACCACCATTATACCAAAAGAAATGACAACAATATATTAACTCTGTCTACAGCTGGATATTAAACATCTATTACAAAATTCACTAATTGAAATATATTTGGAAACAAATGCCAACGTGTAGAGTCGGGATCCACGTCTCTACTCAATCCAACGAAATTATATTACATTTTAGAACGGAATTGAATTTAGTAGTTTTTTTAAACAGATGCTAAGGAATATTAATTATTATTTTTTAATTTATAAAATAAAAATAAGATTCAACAAAAGCTAAATAATAAATTTACTTGTAATAAAAAGAAAGCCGACTTATAAAAACTAAAAAGAATGAAACTTTTTCGTATAACAGCTTCAGAAGTTGGCAATAATAAAACAGTGTAGTGTAGTGCCACGATTTTAGAAGCTGTTACCTGTGTCATAATTACTTTATTATATTTAGTTTTCTGAATTAGACCTTTACTTTTTATTAGTAAAAATTAAAAAAAAATTGGATCCTTTTAATGTTAGTAAAATTTTGGAATTTTACAAACTTCATGGCTTTTTTTTCTAACTCTTTGGGGTGGATTTTTTCCCCTCAAAGTATGGGACTACTCCTGAAGGCTATCTACAAAAATAATAATTAAAATCGGTCCACCATTGACGAAGATATAGTCGTAATATGTAAACGAAAAAATAGAACAGAGCCATTTTGAACCTCCTCTTTTATTGAAGTTGGATTTACAACAAAGAACTTTTTAATAGAAAATCTTAATAATAATGTAAAAGAAACATGAAGTACATAAAGGCTAGGGTTTCCAATGAGATTTTTTTTAAATCTATTCCTCAGTATTAAACGAACATCCGGATTGACCAAAGGCGGAATAGACGAGTGCCTAATTGCCGCGTTATCTGGTAAACGTCTGACTTTCTACGGATTTACGAAAATGTTACAAAAAAAAAAATAGTGACATCGCGTGTAGCGGCGAGGCGTATCGTGAATTACAATGGTTGAGGGACGATCACCGCCGTTACGACATGGTTTAGAAAGCCGAACCACGGTCAATGGTCCCACGAGCGAAAGTTGCGAGCATACGTGCGAGCTCGGCGTTATCGTGCGTGCTACGTTTCGCAAACCGCCGTCAGATGCCGGTTTGGAAACTTTGAGATGAAAGTAATAGTGTTTTGTACCCACCAATATGACCTTTCCTTATGGAGCTGCTGTGAAGAGCGCTACCGATTCATAATTAAACATTTATTACAACTATAATTAATTATAATTTAACGTTTTAAAAACAACTCAATATTAACACTACTAAAACTATACTCTCATATTTAAAACAATCTATATTATATTGTTTAAATGGTGAGTGGATTTCGATTAAAAATATTAACTAAAATAGTCATGTCGATTTTAAATAAAACACAAACGAATTATAAATAATTAAATAGAATTAATAATTAATTAGTAAAAAGCAATCGATGCTCTATGAATTGATATAAAAAATAACAGTCAATAAATACACAATACAATGCAGACTTCAACAAATAAATTGTAATACTATATCAAATAACTTACACGTATGAACCCATTAACTTGGTTTCGATTTCCAATATTGCGTATCGATGACAATTTACTGATAATACAAAATAACGCGCAGGCAATGTGTTATTCGTCAGTCAACAATTTATCAATTGCTCGGTTTTACTAAATCTCACTACATTAAAAAGTGCACTGAATACAGGTGCATGCTAAGAGGAATGGGCGCCGATTGATTTATGTGATGTCCAGGTCCCGGGGTCCCTGCGCACTTCGCTCTAGAATTATTGCATTCCCTTCGCCCCACCCCTTCGATCCCGCGCAACCCTCCCGACCCGATCCCACTACCGGATGACCTTCAGAGCTGCATCCCTGGCGAACAGCTAGCTGCAGCCTACCTTTCATACGGTATCTCACGCACATGCTGCCTTCGTATTCATATACTACGATATAAAATAAACACAATCCAGACAAAGAGATTATACGATTTTTCATATCATCCTGCCATCATGCTTAATATTATATCAATAGTTAAAATTTCTAAATCACAAAAAAATCACAAGTAATTACAACACAATAATTATTATGAAGCATTCCACGCGAGGGCATTAATTTTAGTAAGTTACAGGTAGTGTACCTAAGTATAGATTTCCATCATCTTGCTTGAACGTTATTAAAACCTACAATTTTCCTGTTCAATGCGATACCTAATATTTTACACGTGCGCTTCTAATACAGAATTGTTTACTGGAAAACTAATGTAATAGATTTTTATTACATATACCTACCTATGTTTACCGTTTTTAAATGCATATATTTTCACACAAAGCACGTCGGAACGCCCGTCGGGGGGGGGGGGGTGCGATAGCTCCCTTTCACCCCTTTAAATGACCTTGACTTGGATTCAAGGATGTGCATGGACACTTCTTTTTTATTATATTATTATATTAAATTTAAACGTTTATATTTCAATCCTAATTATACGTCTACATATTACGTGTTACATCCCCAGGGGGTACGTGCGTCGTAGAAAATAGTAGTCACGTCAAGCTAACTTTGACACGTAATTAAGGTTGATATTACTGCGAATTCTGGTTTAGTTCACAACGCTGTAGTGTCGGAATGTGAACGGTGAAAGCAGAGGAGTCCGCTACTGAGAAAAAGATTTCCACGCAGTTTCACCACGCGAGCGCAACAGGTGCGGCGGTTAAAGGCACGAAAAAAATATTTAGGAATGAAAAATGTAACGAAATGGCACAGGATTTCAAGAACCAGCGGCAGGCAAAGTGCACGGGGCGTAGAATTTTTTAAGTGTTAAAACGCGCGCGCTCTACCGGAGGCGCGGCAAGCGACTGTGGCAATAGAGTTGCACCGAAATAACTGCTCGATGCAGCCCGGTCGCTCGATGCAAGGCCCCCTCCGCTCCCCCCACCCCACACCTTCCAGGTCACGGTTGCAGGTCGCCATGGCGATATGGAGAGTTCCGCTGTGAGCCTTAATCGATCCAGCTGTTGCTTCTAGGCTCTAGAGAGCGACATTGACCTTACGATCTTTCGAGACCATAGGGCGGGGTTGTTACGTAATGTTGCAATAGACGTTTACAATTTAAAGGGGACAATCATTTTTGGGCCCACTAGAAATATTAACGACGTTTAATGGTATTTACACCAAAAAAAAGACACCAAATTATAATAGTAAATGGTCTATAGATTTTTCGAAAATGTAAACGGAAACAAGAAATCTGAAAAAAAATTAGTTGTTTTGACATTCGTGTTCTGATCATTGGCTAAGGTAATGTAATATTTATAAAATTATTGTCTTAGAGATGTCCCGTGATAACTCGGAAAAAATCGACTCGAGTTGAAATTCATCGAGCTCGATTTTGAGCTCGAGTTAAACAATTCAAATTAGATGAACGAAGCTGTGTCAATATTTCACAAATTATTTTTATAATTGTTCTTCCATACAACACAATTATTATTACTACACTTAATAGGTTTAATTATTTTTGGTATGCGTATCGACATGTTCATAAAATAATATCACTCTAACGTTATGACGTAAGTTTTAATGTTATTAATAGTTTGACTATCCAAAGTATATATAATCAATTTATATCATATATAACATAAATTGATACAACATTATATACATATTACCTAATATCAATTTATTTATTACATAATATATCAATAAATTGCTCGAATTAGTAAGTCGATTTCATCACTAAATTGTAGACAAACACTGCATTGGCCGTAAGATAAAGATGCGATTCGAGTAGAGTTTTGTGACTCGAGCCACTCGGGTTAATTTAAGAGTATGTACGAGTACGTATGTATGTCATTCTAGTTGTACACTAGTTTTTGAGTAAATCAACTATTTACAGAAAAGTTTATCACTAGAGTTGAGATCAGCGATTACTTTAGTTAAACCTTTATAAATAAGTAATATGTGGCAACATGAAATTAAAACTATAAATCAATATCATAAATAAAACTAAGTTCAGGTTTGTTTACAACATGCCAGATGCAAGTTTGAATTTGGATGCAACTTGTGATGTCACCCGCAGCGACTTATAATATATACAAGTAAATTAATATCTATATAGCACCCTCTGAATCTATACATTGCGCCGAGTTAACTCGGTAACTCGGTAAAATTTATTTTCTATCGATTATCGAGTTGGACAAATTCACTCGATTCACTCGGGTGACATAAAACATAGTTGGAGTCGCATCATTATGGTAAGAACAAAATGGAGTTTTTTATTTACAAGCATTATTAAACTAATGTTTAAGAAAATATGGATATTATCAATTATCAGAAAGGTTAGCCAAATATTAATTGACACAAGTACGTATGTTTTTCTCTTTTTTGTTTTTGTGGTAAAATTCGCAAATAGAATATAAGAGTTTATTAATTTACAATATAATAGAATAGCTAGGTTGTGAAAATCTATTATTAAGTTTGTATATTTTACCTCAAACAAATACAAATAATAAACAGGTCTTAGAACCTTATTAGTTTGTTATAAGTGACCAAGTATTAAGTTTATTTTATTAGTAAAATCTAAATTAAATAATAAATAGAATAAATGCACAAAAGAAGTTATTATAATGTTAAAAGAAAATTAGAATCTTTGGGCCGAGGGACTTAAAGAGGGTTTTGAAGAGCAATTCATATAACTGCATTTGTGTACAAATAGGTACCTTATGTATTCAGCAAGTTGCTTAATACTAAATGGCTTTTTTGTTAAGCCAGACACAGATCCTGGATTTATACCAGCCACAGTAGATAGGCAATATAAATGTTACATATATTTATGTGTAAAAAATGTAGTAATTATTTGTACTAGAAGCAAATATAAAGTTTAATAATAATAGTTTGCATAAAAAAAGTGTAATGGTTGTTTCTATTATGCTTAGACAGCTGCGTTGTTCACTGTGCAGAAAGGAATATTATTTTGTCATCTAGAATCAGATATACTTAATATAACAATAATATCTTTGTCTACTATGTAAGTACATGAAACCGGTAAAAATAAATTGTGAGACAACTTTTACATGGTTGAATATCATTGATGTTAATCAATAATTACTGCTTCTGTATTTGATCAGCTGGAGCTGATTAATGCTGTATAATTTATAATAATTTCTTTATTATTTAACATATGAAAAGGCAGATATAAGAAAATGCTCACAGAAATATGTAAATACTGTTTATTGACATTGAAGGCATAGTCTTATCTCATATCTCTTATTATTAAAAATGTCCTTTTAATTCCTATATAATATAGAAAAAAATAATATATTGATAAGAATTATTATTTAGTTAAGACACCTTTACAATTGTCATTAACTTCTTTTCAGGTGGATCGCTTAGAATAAATCTGTATGCCGTGCAGGCTTGCAGAAAAAAAAAGTGTATGGATATTGAAGACAACAGTCTTATATCATATATCTTATAATTGAAAATTCCTTCTGATTGCTTACAATATCGTAAATGTACATGTTACCATCAAGTTATTTTCAAAAAACCTTCAGAAATATATCTAACACTAAAATGTTTCTACCTATGTCCGTTATAGACAAAACATAATGAAACCTTCCAACCAATTTAAATGAAAATGTTTGTGTGTGTTTGGATGGATCCCTAGATGGTTTATATTTACATTTGGACTCGGTAGATGGCACTGTTGTCGAGATCCATTAATCACCAGTGCACAGCTGAGGCGCATCGCTAGTAATAAATACATTTAAGTTAAGCCTGTGTTTTTGTAATCCTTACACAAACAGTTTAAAACATCTTACTTCCTCACTATTTATCATTGTGTAATAACATAGATAAGGCATGTTAATTCCTAGTCATTGTATTATGATGTATACTACTTACTAATCAACCAAAACATTTTAAAATAATGTCTTGACCCCGCTGCTGTCTATATATGTCAGTCAATCATCAAAGTTCAAAAAATGTATTAAATTAAGTTTGTATAAAAGGGGTTATTATAGTATAAAGGAATTTATGGCTGACAATAACCCGTGGGTAAGGTGATCGCTACCAAGCTATTTCTAATTTGTTCTGTGTTGTTAATTATGACATACATGATTGTAAGCTGGCTTTTTTTTTAAAAGACCCACTGGGTATTTTGCTGGTTCTCTTCAAGTCAGAGGTTTTTTTCCGAACCAGTGGTAAATTAAAAAAGTGACTTTCAATAAGTATTATTTATAATCTAAATTGAATAAAAGGTTTCTGTTTCTGTACCTACTACTGTTAATAGAATACTTAAATAAATTATGATTTACAATAATAAATAGAATTACCTACATTATATTTTCTTTTTTGTAATACAATCAGTTTAAAACGTATCTTACTGTGTGTTGGTAATATCATAAATATAAATAGACATTATCCCTTAGCCATCTTGGTATTTAGAATTACACTCACAACCAATCAATACATGTCAAAGTTAGAATCCATACGACATTTGTGCATAGACAGGCACTATGTTTTGCCCGAACTAGTGAAAGGTTTTACATCGATTATAAAATATTTATAAATGCTGAATATGCCTACAGCTTAGTTTTATATGTACTATTATTCAAGACATTATCCCTTAGCCATCTTGGTATTTAGAATTACACTCACAACCAATCAATACATGTCAAAGTTAGAATCGATACGACATTTGTGCATAGACAGGCACTATGTTTTGCCCGAACTAGTGAAAGGTTTTACATCGATTTTAAAATATTTATAAATGCTGAATATACCTACAGCTTAGTTTTATATGTACTATTATTCAAGTGTGCACTATTTTAACTTATAATACCGATGAATACTACTAGAAAATCGCTTTCAGTTTGTTTTTAGGTTATTGTTAGATTCATATTTTATTTGTTAATTTCTTAGGACTCCGTTTAGATGCAGTAAAACTAATAATTTTATCGTAATCTATGGATTATAAGGAATAAATCGACTTGCATTTCATTGATAATCTTTAAAATTTGTAGTGGGCCCATTCTCCATAGAAAAATTGATTGTCTCCTTTTTTATTTTATTGTCTTTTTACACATTCAAATCACGGAATATGTTTTAAGAACATTACAAATAATAAAAATCCCTACATTTAGTATAACAAAGATATCACGGTAGAACCTTACCTTTAACTTACATTACCTCTTAAATTGTATCACGCACACTGTTCACAAAGTCCAGGAGCTGGGGAGTACGTAGTCAGTCTTCTCGTAGAGTGGTACTTATCCTCTGGCTCTCCTTGTGATGAATGGTAAATGCAACAAACTATTTCGTCAGTCAAGTGGCCGTAAAGGCGAGTGCTGGCCATGTGGTCCCGGATCGAGCCATTTTTTTATAGGATAGGCATTGAGTTACATAGGGTGACAAACGATGTCGACATGAAACGACAGTCCACCTGATGGTAAGTGGTTGCTGTGGCTCATAGACACCTATATCTATTCTCGATTACGAATCAAAATACAGATGCGTTGTCACCCGTGAGGACTTAGATGGAATGCCTCGTTTCCAGTATAAAGGGTCTCCGGTTCTCTACACTCACCATACGAAACACAGCAGTATTAAGCTGCTGTTTGACGCTGGTAACTGGTATTTTGTGAGAGCGTGGTCCTTCCCCGGTTGAGCCGACCTATTCGTGCTACAACTATACTACTAATATAACTGCAGCATGGCTGCACATGGTGCAGTGCAGACATGGCATGGCAGCAGGAGATGGGCAGCATCATCAGTCTGCTCCGTTGCAACTATAGCAATATAATATGTCAAACACAGATGGTGTTTGCTTTCGTGCACAATAATCATATCCCGCGTCTGACTCTAGATGTTTAGTCTCCGATGACACCGGCTGTCGTGATCAAAAATTCGTTTAAAAGGATATGCCATTAAAAACATAACCTGTAAAAAAACCAAGTCTCGCAACTCAGTTATTCTACCGTAAAAAGTTGGGAGATTCATGTAATACCAAGTCGGTAAATTTATTCAGTCCTAACCTAACATTTTATAGTGACCATATCAATGTTAAAAATCTTTTATGTTCCAAATGAATAGATTGATTTGGCCATCGTAAGAAAACAAAATGTATCTCACAAGTAATACGGATTATATTAAATTAGATTGCTTAGTGCGATTGCCAAGTCAATCTAAATATTTAAAACATTAAAACATTGATATGGTCACTATAAAATGTTGTCAGGTTAGCTAATTACGTAATAACTTAAAACAGAAGGACCCTTAAGTAGGGACTGAATAAATTAACCGGATTGCTATTAAATGAAAGTCGAGTGAGTCTGAGTTGTGAGACTTGGTTCTTTTACAAGTCATGTTTTTGGTGGCATCTCATTTCTTTTTGTAGATAAGATAGTCCTACTTTTTTCCTTTCCGGTACCTTCTACTTCTTATACAAGTACACTGAATCATTCACTGCAAATGTAACTTTGTAATTCTATATAATTACATGGGATTACAAAGTTATTTATGCGGTTGGTGTAGCAGTATTTTAGTTTTTTCTTGATGTATACACTAAACACTAATTGTATTCTAAATTTGAAGCTTCTAGGTTTGCTAGAAGTGCCGTAGTTTTGATGATCGGCCAGTCAGTGAGAGACAAAATTAAGAAATTTTGACTAGTTATACTTCTTAAACTACTGGTTCAAATTGAATGAAATATAGCGTGCTTATACAATGTCTACTTGGTTACTGAAAATTCATTCAATTTACGAAGTTATAGGGGGTCGAAAATGGTCTGAATTGCTTCGAGAAAAGTATGGTACGGCCGTGCCGCTTTTTTGCTCGACTTGGCGGGGGCACTGCCGTGCCCCCGGATTATATAATATGCAACTAATAACTATACCGACTAGACGATAAAGACAACAAAATTAAATTTTACGACGTGAAGAACAGCTCCCAATAGCTGAGATGATCAATCACAAAAGCACTGAATTGCAAAACCACTTGCTGGAATTATTGTGCATGTCTGAAACTATGTATGAATTGATATTAACATTCGTTTACTTTCAAAATAAACTACTATCTATATCACATTGACATTTTTCTATTGGAGACGAAAGAAGAAAGGTAAAGTAAGCATTCTTTACTCTAAGATAACTGTTCTATATAACAAGAGTTTAAAAATTCAAGTCTAAGCATACCTGCCTCTATAATATCTACCTGTTCACAAGTATGACGTATATATAACTCCTTCGTTAAAATCTAATAGACTGCGTGGTTTAGAGAGCACTTAAGAATTTGAATCTCAAATTCAGATTTTGTAATCTGGCCAAAACCAATATTAGTAACCTAAAGATTTAGCTATAAACGTACCATTGTAGTGGACAGGCCGCTTATTATTTGCAAGAGATCACACGAAAGTACGGGCCGGACTTGCCGGTACTTTCGTGTAAGATGTCAGATTTCGGACATTTTATTTGTCATACTAGTTTTTAAAAAATAAAATAAAGATGTTCAAAAAATGTATGCAAAATTACTTGGTATTGGGATATTTTGGATATTTGCCACAACTGCAACGCTTGCCTGGCGGGGTTCTTGGTTATTATTAGGGTGACGCTGCTACCCATTCACTGGCTTGTTTCCTTGCTATTGTTCGCCTTTATCGAACCCACAAAATGGTAAGGGGTAGAAGATATTCTTACACCGCTACTAAATGGTTAATAATAATGTAATAATAATAATAACGTACTCCAGACCGAATTACGGCCACGGCGGCTTGCCTCAACGAAGACTAGCCATCGGCGCAGGACAGGATTATAGTGCCCGAGTGTATGCGCAACCACAGGTGCACTCTCTATTCCCTCACTCTCATAATCCGATGGGACGGTAAACCGACGCGACCGGAGAGAGATCAGGCCCAGAACAAACAGCTTTACGTGCTATCCGAGGCACGGGGGTGAGACATCGCCAACTTCCCGACTTCGGGCAGCTACTAAGAATTTCTTGACGGAAAAACTCAATAATTAATTTTTTTGGCCCGACCCAGGATTCGAACCCAGGGTACCTCATGATCAGCAGTCGCAATACTACAACCACTAGACCAACGAGGCAGTCAATGGTTATATATTATTTAAATTGATATGTAGGTATATAATAATATTATTACAGATATAAAAAACATATTTTTGTCGGCAACCTTTAGAAAATATTTTTTCCACGTTCAACTCCCTTTGCATCCGAGTGATTCGAAGCACAAAACCTTTATGATAAAAAGTTTTTCAACGTCCTTTATCATTAAGTAATTTATTGGACTATTAATAAAATCACAATAAAATGTTATGAAGAAAAATATTTCTTAAAATAAAATAAACTATATGTTGAACTTTAGAATTAATTAGATCACGTGAGGGTCTTAAACATGGCGACTGCCCTTGTCCGTTATATTAATACTTTCACGTAACCAAAGGATGTGCCAGATGCAATTGGCATATAGCTTTGGCGATAACCCTCTAACACCGGGCCAAAGTTATTCAGACTCGGTGGTGCCAAAACATTGTATTTCTATTGTGTATATCTCATTAGGATATTTTGTACAGTGGTCTCTAACTAAATAAGTGTGTTATATTTAGTGCTGGATGCACAGAGCTCACAATTGTTGATCGCTAATTCTTTTCAATGGCAGTTCAGTTTATCGTTTTAAAAATGACGTTTACGTTGAGAACAACGTTCTATAATGTAAAAAGATTGAATAAAGGATATAACTGAATTCAAAGGTCGCCCATTTCTTTAATATAGGTGACTTCACTTTCGACTTTCGAAAGTAAGAAAATTTCAAAAAAATATTATACCTTGAGAAATTATGCTACACAGCGTGTACTTTCATAACAAGTCATTCATAACTCAAAACTAATATAATAAAGATATTAACAGTTACTTTGCAACCATCCGCTAAATTAAATAAAATGTTGTGTCTTCCCTTGTTTGAAGAGCACCTCCCGCCGTCCCTTAATTACGTGCACTTAATATCCCGTCACCACTACTCCCAGCACCACTATTCTAGGAAAGACACACCATTGACGATAATACGACACGTGTATCGCCTAGTATTGGCGAGAGGTGCTCTTCGAACTAGGGCAGAACATCATTTTATTTAATTTAGTGGATGGTTGCAAAGTAACTGTTAATATCTTTATTATAATGGATTTCCGCAAAGTAACACCTGATTCTATCAATTATCAAAACTAATATAGTCTTCATTACCGCCAATGTATCTTAGTCCTCAAATTTCAATGGGGCTATTTAACAAAGTACTATAATCCACTGAAATTTAAAAATGAATATAAAAAATTTAACATCAAAACAGCTAAAAATAAAAAATGCGTTAATTGAAGTATTCTTCAATGTGATTATATTGGATTAAAGAGCTATAAAAATAAAATCCACATAAACGCTAAGCTAATTTTGACGGCTTAGCAACGATCTGCAGCGCTAAGGGTCGCGGGTTCGAATCCTGCGCCGAATAAGTATTTGTATGACTTACAAATAATTGTCCCGGGCCTAGATATTTGCCCTTGTGAAATTCATATGTAAACTACCCCATTTCCTATAAAAGTCAAATCAAATCAAATAATTTATTTGCAATCCAAGTGTACATAATTGGTCTTAAATTAAATATGTACTTGCTACTTAGACGCCTTTTTCAGGCACTGCAAATTTGACGAGGACTCTCACTGCTTACATACATACGAGTAAAATATACTTAGAAGCTACATAGATATAAAAATACATAAAAGTATTATTTTTAATCTAAATACTCCACCACTGAGTAGAAGGGGTTTTGTTTTAAATATTTACTGAGGTTTGATTGAAATTTGGTTAATACTGATGTTTTTTTTTATTTCTTGTAGTAATTTATTATAAACTTTTATTGCCATACAGTAGGGGCTTGTATTTAACATTTTTGTTACTGTGTGTTTTAACATTGTTGTAAAGTAGACATCAAAAAAATGAAGCAGTCTTACCATCTATCTGCTGGCATTAATTACTTGTTCCTTTAGACGGGTACAAGCAAAGAGCTCACCTACATACCCAATACGGTACCAAGGTAAAAAAAGTAAAACCGAGACGCGTTGCCCGTAAACAGATATCTTCGCTACTTTCCCTCGCGCTAAAATATACGACGATTTAACGTGTTATGTTGCTTCGCTCGTGCGTTGAACGCTTAATACAAACATTTTCATTAAGCGGTGTGAAATGCTACTAGAAAGGAAAGTATTATTGCGACCAAACTTATTCTATTTAAGTTTAACAATTGACGTACAAGAAGATGTGGATAGTGTATATTTACTTGTCGAATTTAGTTCAAAACGAAACATTCGGCAAGTTAAGTAAATCAAACCAACATCAAATCAAAAAAAGTCAGTGTAATGTATAAGAGGGAAATGGAGCAGGCTTTCACGCTGCTTAACATACGAATTAATGTCGAAACTAGAAACTTTTTCACGTTTTTTTCCTGCTGTAACTTTTTGTTTCGCAGTTTTTTAATGTTTTAATCTATTATAGGAGATGGACTGCATATAATATGTTGAATTTTAAGTAATTCTGCTCAAGCGTGCGTTAACGAGAAACATCAAAATATATTTACATACTTATTATGTTGTAATATTATCATGTGGTAGAGACCCGCTGCAGCGTAATAATATGCCTGTTACACAAATGGGTCAGCTCGATGGCGAAAGGACCACGTTCACATAGAACATCCAAACATCTTAACAAACGTAGGTACATATTGTTGTATAGAATAGAATAGAATAAAAAAATATTAATAGTTATTTTGCAACCATCCGCCAAATTAAATAAAATGATGTGTCTTCCCTAGTTTGAAGAGCACCTCCCGCCCTCCCTTAATTGCGTGCACTAATCCCGTCACCACCAATCCCAGCACCACTTCTCCCAACACCACTATTCCAGGATAGACACACCATCGACGATAATACGACACGTATTTCGCCTCTACACGAGGCATCTTCAGGTGATGTTGACTCTACGGCGGCTGACCGCTAAGTAGAAAAGAATTTTTTTATTCAATATAGATTACAAGTAATTCTTACTGAAAGTCAATTTTTGGTTCGAAACTGGTTCGAAAAAACCCTATGTCCTGGAAAGAACCAGCAAGAAACCCAGTGTGACTTTTTTTAAAATAAATTTGAAAGTGTCAATGGTCACACAATATTTACAAAATTTATTATAGAAACAGCCTGGAAGCGACCACCTCATTCCCAGGGGTTATTGTCAACCATGTATTCATTTATATTATAATAACCCTTTTTTTTATACAGTTTTCGTTTAATTAAATATTTAAACTTGGTAATATGGACCTTGTACATTTTCTGGGACTTTGTTGCAATAGCGTATACATTGCCCCAAGAATTAATTACTGACTCGGTGCAGCCGAATACTATAACGTGGTAGAGTCCTGCTGCAGCGTAATATTCCTGTAGTTCAAATGGGTTGGCTTGAACGGGAAAGGACCATGCTCGCATTCAACATCAAAACATGATAACAAACTGTATTGAGAGCTCTACTGCAGTGAAATACGCTTGCAACACGAAGGGATCGGCTCGACCGGGGAAGATTCTCGCTCACTCTAAACATCCAAACATCTTAACAAACCAATGGCGTGTTAAAAGTATTATGTCATAGAGTCCCGTTGTATCATAATATGCCTGCAACATGAATGAATCGGCTCAAATGAAGAAGGATCATGTTCACAGTGAACATCAGTAGAGCGCCGACGCAGTATAATATCCTGTAGCACGGAAGAGTCAGCCGGGCTGGGGTAAGACCACGTCGCACTGAATATCAGCTTGAATTAGTAGCTTAATGCTATTGTTTCTTATGGTGAGTGACGAAAACCAAAGACCCTTTTACCGATAACGAAGCTTTCCGCCTCAGTGCACTGATTTGACAATAGTATTCATTTTGATTCTTAATCGAGGATAGACGTAGTTTTTATGAGCCACAGCATCCACTTGCAGTCAGGTGGACTCATTCGTTAATCGACGTAATGACGACTCCTTGGCGCAGTGGCTTAGCAATGAGTAACTGCGCTGGGGGTCGCGGGTTCGAATCCCGCACGGAACAAGTATTTGTATGGCCTACAAATAGTTGTTCCGGGTCTGGATGTTTGTCCTTGTGCAATTTATGTTTGTAAACTGCCCCCACGATACATGAGAAAATCCTAGTGTAGGGGTAACGTTTAAAAAAAAAATCTTTCTTCAAGCGACAGTAGCTTATCAGACTGTGAAAGTAAAAAATCGTAAGTTCGATTTAAATCTTTGGAGTTCTGAAACAGAAACAGAAACTTTTTTATTCAACGTAGATTATAAACAATACTTATTGAAAGTCACTTTTTTCATTTACCACTGGTTCGCAAAAAAAACCTCTGTCCTGGGAAGAACCAGCAAGAAACCCAGCTGGACTATTTTTACCAACAATACAAGACAAATTAGAAATAGCTTGGTAGCGATCACCCTTCCCAGGGGTTATCATCCAAAGTTGATTCCGCTATTCGACCACATTGTCGTAAGCCTCTTTTAGAATGACGATTTCTTATATTTACGCAAACAATACACATCGAAATAATACCAGTTTTTAAGGAATTTATCGCGTATATTTAACTTTTTAAATACCCGACGTTTCGAACGCTTTACAGCACTCATGGTCACGGGCGGGCAAGACTGAGATGTTCAACGTCCAGATGTCATAGTTAACCGCGGTTACCATAGATTAAAATTTAACTTTTGAACATCTCAGTCCCGCCCGCGACCATGAGTGCTGTAAAGCGTTCGAAACGTCGGGTATTTAAAAAGTTAAATGTACGCGATAAATTCCGTAAAAACTAGTATCATCTCTTTTAGAATGGTTTAGTTAGAAGACTCACCGACGCACAGACTGACGGACGACAGTACATGTATTTATTCAATTTATTCAAATTAATTTTTTGCAAATTAATTACAAAATAAACTAATCTTATAATTCAACGTCTGTGGTTATTGTAACGTTAATAATAATACGGATTTGATGCCTAGCTGAAAGTGTAAGAACGATTTTATGTAGCGAAATTAAGGTATGGCCACATATCGAGAGTAGAGCACTCTCCCTCACGTTGTGAGGCGTGCAGTAAATAATCCTCAGCAAACTACCAGGCGTGGCCACTGTGGCAAATATGGCCTATGTTCAGGTGTGGACTTTACTAATTCTATATAATACACTTGTCTTAGCACTAACTACACAGTTTGTGTTTCAGTCAGTTTGTAATTTTTACTAAATGTTTAGTTATTTTATACGTGGTAGCGCCATGCTGCAGCTATATTAGTAGAATAGTTGTAGCACGAATGGGTCGGCTCGACCGGGGAAGGACCACGCTCTCACAGAATAACGCTGCTGTGTTCCGTATGGTGGGTGTAGAGAATCGGAGACCGTTTTTGCTGGAAACGAGGCATTCCATCTTAGTCCTCACGACTGACATCGCATCTGCATTTTGATTCGTAATCGAGGATACATGTAGATGTCCGTGGGCCACAGCAACCACTTACCATCAGGTGGACTGTGTGCTTCGTTTGTCACCCTATCCTATAAAAAGTTAGTTATCTTTTGGAGTCTTCAAGTACTTCGAGTACAAGGTGACAATTACAATATTGTCTACCTAGTTACATTCAAACGTTTATCCTCTATTACTAGGAATGATGAAAAATGATGAAGTTTATAGTGTACTTAATTTAAAAAAAAACTTGAAACATTGAAGTAATCAGTATTAAGTACATTATATTGAGCATTGAAATCAGTTCAACCGTTTCCGAGAAATCATTGATAGAGACTCGGGTGATATAGAACCTCGTTTTTAAACTGGATAACAAGCCCCATCAATAAAACAATAATAAAAAAACATGCATGACAATGTTTACTAAAAAGAGAAAAAATTGTAGCCTACGTCACTCTCACACAAGACAAATTAACGATATCTCATATTATTTAAAAACTCATCAAGATGTTTAGGCTAAAGAGCGTGACAAAGAAATAGACATACGTGCATTCATACAAAAAATATTGCCCTCGTTCTGAGGCAGTCGCGTAAAAAGTCAGTTTACGTTAATTTTCAATGAAATAAGTAAATATAATAAAAAACCGGCCAAAAGCGTGTCGGGCCACGCTCAGTGTAGGGTTCCGTAGTTTCCC
Organism: Parnassius smintheus behrii; assembly: GCA_036936625.1. Lineage (NCBI taxonomy): Eukaryota > Metazoa > Arthropoda > Insecta > Lepidoptera > Papilionidae > Parnassius > Parnassius smintheus. Next base: position 26,368,566 of record JAUPFT010000012.1, read on the forward strand.
GTCCGTCACAATAAGTGTTCCCACTTATGAGTTTAAAGGTGGGTATCCATTATGTTCGCGGTCCAGCAGCGCTCCGCGCTCCTGCAACTGCTCCCGGTAGTGGGTACTGTTGTTTCAAAATGATTTTCCTAGAAAGTCCTTATAAAGTTCTACTTTACAGATTTTTTTCATATTTTCTAAACTTATGGTTCAAAAGTTAGAGTGATGGGGGGGAGGACATATTGTTTTTTACTTTTGGAGCGATTATTTCCGAATTTATTGACATTATCAAAAAATGATTTTAGTAAACCCCTATTTATTTTTAAATACCTTTCCAACAATATATCACACGTTAGGGTTGAAATTAAAAAAAAATCACTTTCCACTTTACATATAAGGGGGCTACCCTAATAAAACATTTTTTTCCAATTTTTATTTTACCACTTTGTCGGCGGGATTGATACACATATTGGTACCAAATTTCAGTCACAGAGATTAAGCGAGGACGGACAGACGGACAGACAGACATAGCGAAACTATAAGGGTTCCTAGTTGACTACGGAACCCTAAAAAAGAATAAGCCTTACGGCAATCGAGAGCTCGGTTCAGTACTACGATATTTGAAAGTCGGTACACGTACTTCAACAACTATCCTCGATATGCAGGTTTCTTTGAAATTTGTTTTCCTACCAAACTTGTTGTGCGTTTATACCAGAGTTGTGTTGTTCGAGTTAGTTGTTGCATTGTTAAGATATACTTTGAAGCTACACGATACATTAAAAGAGAATTTCCGTATTGATTACTATTTAAATTGTTTTGTCGAAAGTTCTGAAGCAATAAGGTCTTGACATCATAAAAATAGAAATAGATTTTTCAGTATAGAATTCGCCGATTTACTGTTTTTTTTTATAGAATATGGATGACAAACGAGCACACAGTCCACCTGATGGTAAGTGAATGCTACGGCCCATAGACATTTATCCTCGATTAAGAATCAAAATCAATCAAAATCATCAGATGCGTTGTTACCCTTGAGGACTGAGAAGGAATGTTGCGTTTCCAATAAAGAGTCTCTGGTTCTCTACACTCACAATGCGAAACAGAGTAACATTAAGCTGCTATTTTACGCTGGTATTCTGTCAGAGCGTGGTCGAGAAGACCCATTCGTGCTGGAACTACAATGTAGATGCAACATGGCTCTATAAATTGTGATGGTTTTTTTTTTTAATAAGGATAACAACAGCGTATATCACTAAATACAATTTCAAATTTACTTCAAGTATGCCAATAACAATTATCCACATATTAAATATAAAGGTAAGCTGTTATTAAGATAAGAAATTAAACAAATTAAAACAACTCAATAAAATAACAGTAATAAAATTAAGTAATTTTAGATTTACTAACACTGATATTAGGTCTTTCAGACAAATTCATGTGTGATTTACTTTTCGAGTTAAGAGCATATTGACTGAGATGGTCACAAATTATCGAATGCAATAGGTGGCGATAGTATTAGCAGACACCTCTTCTACCTCTAACCACGACATTGTCCACGTTTTGAACCAATTGTGGAACAATTTCGTAGTCATTGAAGTTGAACGATATATACTTAACTTTCAAATAAATTTATCGGTCCTATACGCTATATTTTTAACGTGGTAGAGCCACGCTGCAACTATATTATGGTTGTAGCATGAATAGGTCGGCTCGACCGGGGAAGGACCACGCTCTCACAGAATACCAGCGTAAAATAGTAGCTTAATGTCGCTGTGTTTCGTATGGTGAGTGTAGAGAAGCGGAGACCCTTTTTACTGGAATCGAGGCATTCCATCTTAGACAACGCATCTACATTTTGATTCTTAATCAAGGTTAAATGTCTATGGGCCACAGCATCCACTTACCACCAGGTGGACTCAGTGCTCGTTTGTCACCCTAATCCTATAAAAAACTTGCGTCACCTACTGAAGTTAGTTGTGCTATGCCTATTAACCTTCGGCAAGTAATAAGTTGATAGTTTTACTGCAATCTGATGAACGATATGGCAGCACATTACATACGAACAAATATTGATTTCTATATAGCAAATCCGCCCCGGCTTCGCACTGGCGATTTCTGAATCTCGACATCAGCGGCACCTACCGAGTTCAATTATGAATCTAAGCCAACCAATCTAAGGTCTCAAATCAAAATCTAAGGAACCCATTCAAATACACACAAAGAAATTCGTCAAATCTTTCGAGCCGTTTTCGAGTTTTAGCTAGACTACATACTATATAATATATATTATATATTATTACAAGATAAGATATGTAAACTTCGATAAAAAAGAGTTGTATGTTGAGTATGGATATGTATGTTTACATACATATACATATCCATACTCAACATACAACTCTTTTTAGTCGTTTATATTGTTTCGATTTTATTTATTCTGAACGTAGACCACCGCCTCATGCGAAATTTAAATTTCTATTTATCCAAAGAGATCCAAAGGTTGCCTGGAAAAGATCGCTTCATTCGATAAAGTTGTCCATCATGCAATTAATTTAAGACACATTTTCTACTATTTGTAATTTTTATTTATTGTGAACAATTAAGTTATATTTATTTATAGTAGGTATTAATTTACCGATTATAGCTTTTTGCTCCTCGGTGTTATCCGCGTCCAAGTTGTAATGTCCAGATAGTCATGACACAAACTTATTATAAGATCGCATAATGCGAACAGCTCAAGACATCACATAAAAATTTTATGATATTTCAGAATGTTAATGATTACATATTTGAAGTTAAACTAAGATCTTTCGAATAGTAAAAACCACCCTTACAATATTTCACTTCGTACTCTAACACCTATAAACTAACTACATTTATTCTCCTATTTAGAACTCTAATGTTTCCAATCATACTACTTTCTTCAACTGTCATTTTTGGATTTTATTTAATTTTTTTACACCTCTAGAGCGATGACAGCCAATTGTGCCTTCCTTATTTCTTTCACTTTATTTTTGTTTAAATGTGTATTGGTATACAATAAAGAATAATATAAGTATTGGTTAATTGATGACCCGCATTAAAATAATTTACAATTTTATAAAAGCTTTCACCCCCAATTTTTTCCATTAAGAGATGGAGATTCTTAATTTTTAAACAAGTGTTAATTCATTATTGTTTAATTTACCGCTGGTTAGGAAAATAGCTTTGTCTTGAAAAGAAAACAAAATGCACCCAAGACATACCTACTTTTATAAGAAAAGAACAGTTAATAATATTATAAAGGTTAAACAATAAGAACAATAAGAATAATAAGTCGTGGTAGCTCAGATGGTTAGCGCTCGCTGTAAATTTCACAGTATGCATGTAAACCGGGTTCGATTCCCGCCGGCACCAATGAAATTGTTAATTGCAATTTTAAGTGCTGATTTACCACGTGCTCGGCGGTGAAGGAAAACATCGTGATGAATCCTGCATGTTGGAAAAATACGAAAAAAAATTCGAAGACATGCGAAGTTGGCCAACACGCATTGGGGCAGCGCGGACACTTCCTAGCCTTAATAACCCTTTCAGAAATGAGGGGAAGCCTGTGCCCTGCAGTGGGACGTAGTCTGTAACTTTAACTAACTTTAAGAAAAATCATGTAGGTATAATGTTGTACAATTATGTATACAAATATTAGAAATAGGAAAAGAAATTAGAAAATTGGAAAAGCTATTTCTAATATTAGATCACGTCATTTTCAAGGGTAGGTAATTATTATCCATAAATCCATTAGTATAAAAACACCTTCTTATATAATCATTGCTTATTTTTTTTTAACATGTCGGTGGACTAACTTTGTATATTTTCTGACATTTTAATTTTATTGTAAAAAAAGCATAACCATTGCCCAAGAATAAATTATGGAGTCGAGTTTGTTATTCAAATACACAGAGTAATGAGTAATAATAAATTGTGCCTGTATTTACGTAATTAATTCCATTAATTTTTTAAAGTAATTTTGTCTTTGTGCACACACATTGCATTTTCGTGTAAGCCTATTGACCTAAGAAACCCTTCGGATAACCTACACAAAAATAGGTAGGTATTTAATTAGCTTAACACCAGCATCATGTGTCAAGAGATTCCTGTTAAACCGAATTGATTTTTAAGAAGCAAATAATTTATAACTATAAATTTAACAATGATTAAAAATATTATTTTTTCCAAAATTTTACAGTATTGGCGGTACGGAAAAGGATTTAAAATTAGTGAAGTCTAATGATCTATCAAATTTAAATAAAGGTAGATATGATTTTATTATGTTTCATTAAATAACACCAGATACGATACCAGTATTAAAATTACTACAGCTACGCTACGTTATTTACTTAATTACGCTCTTATTTTTGTATATTTTATAAACTGTAACAGAAATCCCTCACATGCACCTGCACTCATCACCTCAACTGCACTTTCCTGAGAAATCAATAGTTTTAAAAATAAAATGAAGAATTATTAAAAAAAAATAAAGGTACGTGAAGGTAATATGGCCATCTAAGTTTTGTCACGCTATAAAACCAAAACTAGGAGTAGAACAGGGACAAAAACATAAAGTCGTAAACTATAACTAATATATTAGAAAAAAATAGCAAACAATATTTGGAAATATTAGGAACACTTCGAAAAATCAACTTAAGAAAAACTACACTACACTATAGACTAAAATATTTACTATAATGTCAACTGTCAAAAAGGTGTCGATAAAACGCGTAGACAAAGAAACCGATGGACTAATGAGTAGCGTGGCCTCGAGTGAGAAAGGACGATAACGTAGTTGTAGGTTATACAATAATCTTTATAAGTTTTAAACATATTTAGATAAAATTTTTAATGGTTCTAAGAACTGAACTGAACAAGATTCACCAATCTTAAGCTCACAAAACACTTTTTTCTCACTTAAACCAACTTGTAAACTCCTTAGATCGCTAGGAACTGTCAAAGTTGTTTGGCAAAGTGTAGTTTGCTAAACAAAAAAACCGGCACGGTGAAAGGGACAGACAATCACACCGCTCTGTCTCATTTCTATGCAAGACGTATGCATAAATCTATCCTTTACGCGCGCGAATGCGAAAGAAGGCGTCAATTTGTCTATAGGTTTCTCTGTCTACGATAAAACGCTATCGTATATAGCGCATCGTGACCGATGAAGAGCTATCGTATCACAAAACCATCTATTCAAACAAGACTGATGTTGGCGACGCGCCTATAAGAATATTTCAATTTATTAGTTAACCGATTACGAATGGCTTCTAAAAAGCAAATTATCAAGCAACAATATTCCGATAAGAAAATGCTTAGTTGAATCTTAAAGAAATATCGAATTAATGATATGAAGGTCTTGGGTTCGACTCCCAGGCCGGAATAGTTTATCGTTTTCTTAGTAATATCTCTTAATAAATTCATATAGGGAATTTTTAAGATATAAATTATGTTACCGGATTTGTTCCCCGGTTGAAATCATCTTTCCAATAATGTTAATTTAAAGAAATATTAAAATAAAGTTAGAGACCAGGATTTGTTCCCCGGTCGAGATGATCGCTGTGCATAAGTAGAATTAATGGAAATTAATTGCATAAGCATTTTCTTATATGAGTTTGATACGTTTTGTATGAAAACAAATGCCTATTTTCCATGATTGATTTATGAAAACATTCACTTATATTGTTTGATAAGAAACATGATAACTGGTAAGAATCTGATTAGAAATAGTTTTCAACGTTTGAGAATTGTGTAGAATCATTTATTCACCTAGTATTGTTGATATTGGTGTATACTAAACTTTCCATTTTTACTGATAGTCGATAGCCGTGCAAAAGTTAGTTGTTCAAATAGTGTAAGTTCACAGACGCACGCTAGCCACGTACTTAGGAGGCCAAATATGTAGACATTCAAATATTTGCAAATTTCAGCAATTTATGTAAAATGACTTGTTAACATTTCAGATTGATTGTACGTGTAAAAGAGGTGAATTCTGCTTTATTTTTATGTGAAAATTCCTGTGAATAAGTGAAATAATTATAGATTTGTATAAGAAATTTAAAAGTGTTTTAAATGAAAAATGTATGGGAAAAATGTAAATTAAACTATTGTATTAGTTAAGATATGTATAATTTCAAGTGGAAAACATTGTTTTAACTTTCTATGTTAAACATTTAAGGCCGAATACGAAGAGAACTGGTGAAAATTAATGTATTTCTCTTGACTAGAACTTTGACCTGAAGTAATTCTAAGCTTTAAAACATTTTTGTAGGTTTGTTCGGGTCCTTCACAATGTCACCGTCATTTTAAAATTTTAAAATAAATGAATATACCAACAAATAAAAAAATGTTAAGAAATGATATATAAAATTATTGTTCTTCCAAAACTCTGTGAATTTTAATTTAGGAAAAATTCTTTTACGTAAAAATGTTTGTATTGTGATTCCAAAGGTACCTGCTATCTTTATTTTCGATACAAAATATTATTTATTAACATAATTCGTTTTAATTAAAACACCTAATAATAATATCTTATATTGCCAGATAAAAGTTTGCCGTAATATATTACCAGGCGCTTCGACGTGTGACGTAAGGCAACAACAGTCGATGTGTCTGTAGCGAAAATCGTTAATTTAGTGTTTTATACGCGTTTAAGTGTCTATAAATGTAAATATGGGTAGGAAAAGAAATAAATGTTACCTAAGTGGTAAAACAAAGAGAGTTTATCGCATGAACGCTGCTCGAATGTTGTATTTGAGGTTAATACTTATATTTTTGTAAGGTAATTTTTTGTTTGAGGCTGCCTAATAGGTTGCATTTTTACTCATTTACATTAGCCAAACTGATCATTTATACTTTTCTGGTTTCAAGTGAGAAACACTAAAAATGTAAAATATCAAGACCCAGTCGGAAAAGAATGTACAGAGTAGTGCAAGCACAGAGACCGCAAATAATGTCGGTCAATGTATTGTCCGAAAGCATGGGGTAAGTACGTAATAAAGAAAAACCGAAATACTTCGGATGTGAAGTGATTGACCAGTCGGAGTAGTCTTGTGAGAATTTACATACACAGTACCTATCCCCACTATGGGGCAATGTGAGTAAAATAAGCATATTTTGTTAAATAAATAAAAGGTTTTTTGTGATATGAAAATGTAATGTATATCGTAGTATAGATATTTTTGTGCTATCTTTATAAGTAAATTGTATAAATGTATGTCTTATACAAATAAAGTTATTGAGTAAATCGTGAGAGAGCGATAGTACAAATTGATGTAATTGAGTTGCGCAAACGCACAAATGGCGCGGCTCACTTTCGCGTATAGCTCTGGGGTAGCTCAGTAAACGAGTTTTCTTGCAATTCGTTCGGGAATCGTTCGGGGAAGTTCGGAGAAACTTCGGGAAAAGTGCAAGACCAGCAGTCAATAAGAAGAAGAAAGAAAAAGTGTAGGGAAGTGATAGGGAAAAGTAATTACTCTCTCACGGAACGGTTTGAAGATAATTGCTGTTTTATTCCCAAGGAATTCTTCCCTTAAAATAATACAGTCCATATCGAAGAATTAAGGCGTTGGGACCGGGACGACTTCGGAAGACCCGTAATCCCCGCCTGAACCAATTTTCTGAAAAGGAAGAGGTTATCGCCCTTGTGTGTTACTCCGTTGCGGAGATCACATACGTTGTTCCCGAACCCAACGTAGGCGTTATAGGAGGCCGGATCGAGAGAAGCCTCGATTCCCCCCTTCTGTTTCTTAGTTTAACGTTTGCTCTGGTTCCTTTTCAACTGAAGTTTTTGAGTTATAAGAAAGTGACCATATTTACCGGATGACCATATTATCCTCACGTACTATAATTGTTCTTGGAATTAAAACTCCTTAGTATTCAGAAAACCGCAAATCTGTGGGTGAATTCTGTTAAAGTTACTGCGTTTTAAAATATTTTACAATATTTTAAAAGCGCATATTTAAAATACTACGTTTTAAACTATCGATATTACTCCTGCTAACATTTTTGATATGTAAAATATTTTGTACACGTTTGAGTAATGATTCGACGACAGTAAAAGAAGAATTACCTAAGCAATACTGTAGTTAAGATCGGAATGTGTATCATATGAAGAAAAGCAGTTACAATAAATTATGAAATTGTTATTACCCTAGGTGTTAGGACTAGTTACACATATGCAATAGCCATTTACCATCAGGTGTAAATTCAATTATAACGTCTTTTGTTTTATGACTGTATTTTATTTATAACTAAACTTTGCGTAACATGTAAAGCGTAATCTTAACATTCGATTTAAGACCTTTTTTCTCGTAACAGCAGCTTTTCTTGTGCACCAAAGTCTCATCTCACTTTAGTAAAAATGTCTTCATCTTCTTTTCTTTTTCTTTTTCCTCTAGTTTTGTTATATCGATGGACAGTTTCAGTTCATTTCATTTAGTATTCTTCGTACTACGTCCTTCAACAAGCGGAAGACTAGGGAACAACTGAGATACCACCAGCTGTGTTCACTCGACCTAATTCCCGAGAGAGCACAGCGTGGCACCCGGTCGTTCGATAGTCCGAAGACCTCCCCCACGATCGAAGCGTCTTGATTTGAAGATATGATGAAGTCCGAAGAATTTTTATTGTGACTGTAGAAACAAATTTAAATAAAGTAAAAATAATAGTAAATATAACAACGAAAATCAATCGAATTTAAGAAAATTACTACTATACTACATAGGTACTGATGGCTCATACATTATTAATATAATTATTGTCCTTTTTAAACAATTTTTCAGATTTACAGCATCTTTACATATCTGAAAAACACAAAAAGAAAGTTAAAGAACATTTGCAAATACTTATTCTAATATTACAAAAAAAAAACATTCAGAGTAAAAGATCTAAAAGAAATCTTTACCTTCATCGTATTGATATGAATAGAAAATGCAACAATCAAATGAAGCTGGGCTGCTATGAAATATAAAATAAAAGATTTTTTGCAAATTTGTAATACGACAAACAGAACTAGAACTATCGAATAAGGAGACCGATGGTTCATTGTGCGGAAGTTTCGCACAGCCCTTGGTGTGCCGTGTTGTGATTATTTAATAAAACAATCCTGAGAAATATTTAATACGTCAGTGTAACTGGGATGACATTTTTTGATCATAAATAATAAGTACGTAAGCTTTATACATACATATATAAACACTCACGCCTGTCACCCAGAGGGGTAGGCAGAGACTACGGACTTCCATTTGGCACGATCCTGACATCTTGACCTCTCGCGCCTAGTTTACATCTATATACACGCTCGTCGGTTAAGGGTACTTCTAATATGGCCCATTTTCAAAATATCGCCAATTTGGTCGATAAACTTTCTTCTAGGGCGTCCCTTCCCGACTCTGCCGTTTACATCTGCCATATAAATTTGCATTGTCACTCTTTGCGCATTCATTCTTTCTACATGACCAAACCACCGAAGCATTCCATTCTTAATCCATCATCTTGCATACCACATTTTCTCTTATCACATAATTTCTCACCCTGTCATTCAGATTCAACCCTAACATACTCCTTAAAGAACGCATTTCTACATCATTTATTCTACTTTCGTGCTTCTCCTGCCATACCCAACTTTCACTACCAAAGCTTTATGTTATCAATAATGAAGATTTATAATGAAAATTCCCTCATGAAAACTCAGAAACCGATGATATTTTGTTTTTGTTTGAGTACAAGTTATTCTACTTTAATTCTATACTTTTATTCATTGGTATAGGTACTTATTATTATTAAATAAGACGAAATGAGTTCACATTCGTGTTTAAATTATCTAATCTAATGGATGGACTTACCTAATCTTTTTTTCTTTCTATTCTTTCTGTAAAAGTTAAAAAAATTCAAAAATATTTATCATATCCAAAGAGAATATAAAACGCGAGTTTTAAAGTTAAAATCGTCAAGTTTGATTAACCACAAAAGTTAGTAATCTATTCACTTGTGAAGTTTTCTGGACCACCTCCACACATTAGCAGAAAAAAAAGCAACTCCCCCTTGTCCTTAATACCTAGTTATTTTAAATGAAAGAACAGAATAGCTATGGTTGCATTTTATTTGCACATACCTAATTTATTTGAATAGGTACTTATTTGAAAAGAAATTAGAAATTAATAAAATGGCAACCAAATCTATTCCAAACTAACACAATTATGTATAAGTTAGACAGCTATATAAAATATTTAGTTGAAGTATGTAAACTTTGCGAATACATATTATTTTTAAAATATTTTGGTGCAGATAGAGCCGCCACGGCCGCATCTCTTGACTGCTACCCCCGCCCTCTACTTAAGGTTTCACTAACACTCCCCATTAAAATCTTTTCATTTCTATAGAACACAGAGCCATCTATATCTTCATCAAGTTAACTCGCGTGAACGCAGAGTAAATTGTTTCACTTCTTCATTTCTTATACTGTCAATAGATGGCACTGTGCAGCAAACACCAAATAATATTTTTTTAACAATTTAGAATTAAATATTGGGATAAGCTATATATTTTATGTATGTGTTAACATAAATTGCATATCAAATATTCTAAGTTTTCAAAACTATAAAATGTGTTAAAAAGAAACAGTATTCTAAATTAAAATTGATACGAAACTTAGTGTGAATCGAGTGAAAAGTTAGAGGAACCTATGTATTTTTATTAATTAACTAGAATCTTAACCTATGAATTCTAGCAATAGTTTACTTTACATTTAATTTATTACACGTTCGATTCAATATTTTCAAAGTTTTACTTTCTCTCATTTTGTTGAGTCAAGAGTAGTAGTACTTTTGCAATTAAAGACAATCTAAGCGTGTTTAAATCCAAAAAAAGTATTGATGAATATACAAATGTTATTGTTATTTATTATAAGTAGATACAATTTGCTTAAAATTTAGCAAATTTTTATAGAATAAGAGTGACAAACGTGCAGACAGACCACCTAAAGGTAAGCAGATTTTACATTTATCCTCATTTCAAAATGCTCGAAACGAATCAATATGCAGATGCGTTGTCACTCCAGAGGACTAAGATGGAATGCCTCTACACTCACCATACGAAGCACAGGAGCATTAAGCTACTATTTTACGCTGGTATTCTGTGAGAGCGTGGTCCTTCGCCGGTCTAGCCGACCCATTCGTGCTACAACTGTACTACTTACTAATATAGCTGCAGCATGGCTCTACCTCGAAATATATAATAAAAAAAAATTGTAAAAATTTTTATAAAATTTTGTCTAAGTCAAAATTTTATTAAATTTATGTTTGAAGCTAGGACAACATTGCTATACACGATTACAGTACACGAATTTTATATTTTATAATTTAATATCGGTCATCGGTCAGCAATATCTTTAAGAATTCTTAACAAATATTGGTTTGAACTTGAGAAGAATATTCTTTCACATATTGAATAAGAAAATGGAACAAAGCTTTATGTACTTCACCTAATTGTAAATATTAAGTACATATATTTATATTTTACACAACATTAGTATTATGTTAGAAACGGTTCTAAACTTAGAGCTTAGCTAGAAAAATCAAAAAAAAAAATATTTTCTTAAAATCAGAGATAACCTGCGCAAAAGAATTATAATTTGCGATTTTTAGCATGAAACACGGTATTGCATGCATGTTGCCGTACGCCCCAGCAACAACCTAAGCTGTTCTGAGTTCTGACTCACCACACATCAGTGTAAAGTAAAATTGCGCAACGAAAGAAAACTAAATGCGTTCTGTTCATCATCATCAGCCATCCTTTGTGCTGATTTCGATGAAGCTGTAACAACCACCTGGCTAACAGTATAAATATCACCGAAACCTGATTGGCGTCTCACCACAATAAGTCTAAATGTGAGGGCCAACGCAACCACTTAGCGCTACTAGCGACAGATCTAATCAAATGCACCATTCTATCGAAATTCGAAATTATTGTTGCGTTGCAAAGCGCGCCGTCGCGTCGCCGCATGGTCGCATTTATTTAAGTCTTATTTTGTTCAGTGCCTTATAACATTTTATTTTTAAGTAATTGTAATTTTGCAATAAGACAAATTATGTCTAATTATAACAATGCCAAAAAAATTTAAGAGAAACAAATACAAAGAGAAAATTATAATAACAACAATTTCTTCAAGTAGAACTTCCGCATGCAAATGCAAAATGCAAATGTAGATCTATAGGTACCCATTTTCTCAAAATATTGTAGTGAATTATACGCCTCTCGAATAAAAGTTTCTTGAACATAGTTTCGCGTCAGGAGGATTTTTTTAATAAGTTTGTAGGCATATGTATACGCTAGAGTCGAGGATCATTTAATATTATGTAAATTCTATTTGTTTTTTTTAAACCATATAGAAATGTAGATGATAGCATTATTTACAAACCTTTGTGGTGATTAGATGCTATTTGACTTCGAATACATTCATGACGTTCTTATTTTATTTAATATTGTACAAAATTTCTAATTTTATCACTTGTTCCTCACAGTGTTCTTCTCCGCCGAGTAGGTACATAGCTAAACGGATTTATCATTACGATCTTCAATTCTAGTGATAAGAACGAGAACCTAACGTGATAAGTTTATGGAAGTGCTTTAGATTCCAATGTTACCAAAGATTATAATATAATCCCAGGAGGAGCTTCTGACTTACTATGACTTAATGTTGGAAACTGTCAGATACGACTTTGAATTGTTCTAAGAACTATGACAATAAGCGGGAAAGTCTCCTTTCGCCTTAGAGATCGATTTTACTTATACTTTGAAATGATAAATAAATGTAAAAAATTAAAGAAAATATTTTTTTTTAGTTTTAAAACCTGCCAGATTAACCACTTTATATAATATGGTTTTAATTATGTTTTCAAAATGTTTTATCCTATACCTTTATACCTTTAAACTAGCAATTCTTGTATATATATATATATATATATATATATATATATATATATATATATATATATATATATATATATATATAATCGGAATCCCGAAAACGGCTCCAACGATTTTCATAAAATTTAGTGTCCAGAGAGTTTCGGGGGCAATAAATCGATCTAGCTAGGATTTATTTTTAGAAAATGTCCCTTTGTCCGTGTTTTCAGGCAATAAAAAAACTGCTACAATCCCTTTTTTTTGTATTTTTTAAAAATACGAAAATTTTAATTAATCTCCTTGCACTCATGATTTTTTATTCAAATAACCAGTTCAGTTTTTTCTATTATGTTAATAAGATCAAAAACTATTATTCATGTAATTTGTATATTGTTTGTATATAAATGTAACTTAAAAAAACCGAGCAAAGCTCGGTCATCCGGGTACTTGTTCTTTAACCAGCTTAAGCTTTTCTATACATTCTTCTAAAAGTTCAGTGTTATTTTATATATTTCTTGCTCTCCTTTTCAGCCCGCGAAGGTCAACTGCTGTGCAAACGCCTCTCTCGTTTAGGAAGATTTGCCTCCGCTACGCTCAGCAGGACGATTAGCGATCGCAGACTAACTAACGTGGTAGAGCCACGCTGGAACTTATATTATACTATTGCAACACGAATGAGTCGGCACGACCAAGGAAGGACCACGCTCGGCGCTCTAACAGAATACCAGAACAAGAGACCCTCTTTAGCGGAAAACGTGACATTCCATCCTTTCCATTCAGACCTCAGGGGCAGGGGTAATAACGCATATGAATTTTGATTCTTATACGAGAATAGATGCAGATGTCTTTGGGCCGCAGCATCCACTTACCATCAAGTAGACTGTGGGTTAGTTTATCAACTTATTCCATAAAGAGAACCTCATGACTTGGTGACAAGAGAAATACTGAAACCTTATCTTATAGACTGGTAATGAAACGCAGCGATCTTGTCTAGCCTGTTGCATGCTTAAAAGGCTACTCCAGCACTGAATTAATAAAGGTTGTTAAAGAAAACTGACAAATTAAAAGCTTACCTACTTACTTGTTTATATCAAATTAGGAAATATGTACCTATTAATATTTTAAATTATATTTATATAAATGACCGAACACACTGACATGATAGCGTAATATATATAAGTAGCC